>OW026360.1:103999217-105363262 GCA_932273835.1 Sarcophaga variegata
TTAAAAAAAAATAAATGGCAATTTTTTAATTGGAAAAAAACGTCCTCTTTCGAACCGTGCTACTCAAAAAGCTGTACTACTTTTGTGAGTCGAGATATTCGATTTTTTTCAAAATTTTGTGAGTCGAGGTATTCAATTTTGAAAAATCGAATTTTGGCCAAAAATACATGAAAATTCTCAAAAAAATAAATGGCCATTCTTTAATTGGAAAAAACGTCCTCTTTCGAACCGTGCTACTCAAAAAGCTGTACTACTTTTGTGAGTCGAGATATTCGATTTTTTTCAAAATTTTGTGAGTCGAGGTATTCAATTTTGAAAAATCGAATTTTGGCCAAAAATACATGAAAATTCTCAAAAAAATAAATGGCCATTTTTTAATTGGAAAAAAACGTCCTCTTTCGAACCGTGCTACTCAAAAAGCTGTACTACTTTTGTGAGTCGAGATATTCGATTTTTTTCAAAATTTTGTGATTCGAGGTATTCAATATTGAAAAATCGAATTTTGGGCAAAAATACATGAAAATTCTCAAAAAAATAAATGGCCATTTTTTAATTGGAAAAAACGTCCTCTTTCGAACCGTCGTACTCAAAAAGCTGTACTACTTTTGTGAGTCGAGATATTCGATTTTTTTCAAAATTTTGTGAGTCGAGGTATTCAATTTTGAAAAATCGAATTTTGGCAAAAATACATGAAAATTCTCAAAAAAATAAATGGCCATTTTTTAATTGGAAAAAACGTCCTCTTTCGAACCGTGCTACTCAAAAAGCTGTACTACTTTTGTGAGTCGAGATATTCGATTTTTTTCAAAATTTTGTGAGTCGAGGTATTCAATTTTGAAAAATCGAATTTTGGCCAAAAATACATGAAAATTCTCAAAAAAATAAATGGCCATTTTTTAATTGGAAAAAACGTCCTCTTTCGAACCGTGCTACTCAAAAAGCTGTACTACTTTTGTGAGTCGAGATATTCGATTTTTTTCAAAATTTTGTGAGTCGAGGTATTTAATTTTGAAAAATCGAATTTTGGCCAAAAATACATGAAAATTCTCAAAAAAATAAATGGCCATTTTTTAATTGGAAAAAACGTGCGCTTTCGAACCGTGCTACTCAAAAAGCTGTACTACTTTTGTGAGTCGAGATATTCGATTTTTTTCAAAATTTTGTGAGTCGAGGTATTCAATTTTGAAAAATCGAATTTTGGCCAAAAATACATGAAAATTCTCAAAAAAAATAAATGGCCATTTTTTAATTGGAAAAAACGTCCTCTTTCGAACCGTTCTACTCAAAAAGCTGTAATATTTTTGTGAGTCGAGATATTCGATTTTTTTCAAAATTTTGTGTGTCGGGGTATTCAATTTTGAAAAATCGAATTTTGGCCAAAAATACATGAAAATTCTCAAAAAAATAAATGGCCATTTTTTAATTGGAAAAAACGTCCTCTTTCGAACCGTTCTACTCAAAAAGCTGTACTACTTTTGTGAGTCGAGATATTCGATTTTTTTCAAAAGCTTGTGAGTCGAGGTATTCAATTTTGAAAAATCGAATTTTGGCCAAAAATACATGAAAATTCTCAAAAAAATAAATTTCCATTTTTTAATTTGAAAAAACGTCCTCTTTCGAACCGTGCTACTCAAAAAGCTGTACTACTTTTGTGAGTCGAGATATTCGATTTTTTTCAAAAGTTTGTGAGTCGAGGTATTAAATTTTAAAAATCGAATTTTGGCCAAAAATACATGAAAATTCTCAAAAAAATAAATGGCCATTTTTTAATTGGAAAAAACGTCCTCTTTCGAACCGTGCTACTCAAAAAGCTGTACTACTTTTGTGAGTCGAGATTTTCGATTTTTTTCAAAATTTTGTGAGTCGAGGTATTCAATTTTGAAAAATCGAATTTTGGCCAAAAATACATGAAAATTTAAAAAAAAATAAATGGCAATTTTTTAATTGGAAAAAAACGTCCTCTTTCGAACCGTGCTACTCAAAAAGCTGTACTACTTTTGTGAGTCGAGATATTCGATTTTTTTCAAAATTTTGTAAGTCGAGGTATTCAATTTTGAAAAATCGAATTTTGGCCAAAAATACATGAAAATTCTCAAAAAAATAAATGGCCATTTTTTAATTGGAAAAAACGTCCTCTTTCGAACCGTGCTACTCAAAAAGCTGTACTACTTTTGTGAGTCGAGATATTCGATTTTTTTCAAAATTTTGTGAGTCGAGGTATTCAATTTTGAAAAATCGAATTTTGGCCAAAAATACATGAAAATTCTCAAAAAAATAAATGGCCATTTTTTAATTGGAAAAAAACGTCCTCTTTCGAACCGTGCTACTCAAAAAGCTGTACTACTTTTGTGAGTCGAGATATTCGATTTTTTTCAAAATTTTGTGATTCGAGGTATTCAATATTGAAAAATCGAATTTTGGGCAAAAATACATGAAAATTCTCAAAAAAATAAATGGCCATTTTTTAATTGGAAAAAACGTCCTCTTTCGAACCGTCGTACTCAAAAAGCTGTACTACTTTTGTGAGTCGAGATATTCGATTTTTTTCAAAATTTTGTGAGTCGAGGTATTCAATTTTGAAAAATCGAATTTTGGCAAAAATACATGAAAATTCTCAAAAAAATAAATGGCCATTTTTTAATTGGAAAAAACGTCCTCTTTCGAACCGTGCTACTCAAAAAGCTGTACTACTTTTGTGAGTCGAGATATTCGATTTTTTTCAAAATTTTGTGAGTCGAGGTATTCAATTTTGAAAAATCGAATTTTGGCCAAAAATACATGAAAATTCTCAAAAAAATAAATGGCCATTTTTTAATTGGACAAACGTCCTCTTTCGAACCGTGCTACTCAAAAAGCTGTACTACTTTTGTGAGTCGAGATATTCGATTTTTTTCAAAATTTTGTGAGTCGAGGTATTCAATTTTGAAAAATCGAATTTTGGCCAAAAATACATGAAAATTCTCAAAAAAATAAATGGCCATTTTTTAATTGGAAAAAACGTCCTCTTTCGAACCGTGCTACTCAAAAAGCTGTACTACTTTTGTGAGTCGAGATATTCGATTTTTTTCAAAATTTTGTGAGTCGAGGTATTTAATTTGAAAAATCGAATTTTGGCCAAAAATACATGAAAATTCTCAAAAAAATAAATGGCCATTTTTTAATTGGAAAAAACGTCCTCTTTCGAACCGTGCTACTCAAAAAGCTGTACTACTTTTGTGAGTCGAGATATTCGATTTTTTTCAAAATTTTGTGAGTCGAGGTATTCAATTTTGAAAAATCGAATTTTGGCCAAAAATACATGAAAATTCTCAAAAAAAATAAATGGCCATTTTTTAATTGGAAAAAACGTCCTCTTTCGAACCGTTCTACTCAAAAAGCTGTAATATTTTTGTGAGTCGAGATATTCGATTTTTTTCAAAATTTTGTGTGTCGGGGTATTCAATTTTGAAAAATCGAATTTTGGCCAAAAATACATGAAAATTCTCAAAAAAATAAATGGCCATTTTTTAATTGGAAAAAACGTCCTCTTTCGAACCGTTCTACTCAAAAAGCTGTACTACTTTTGTGAGTCGAGATATTCGATTTTTTTCAAAAGCTTGTGAGTCGAGGTATTCAATTTTGAAAAATCGAATTTTGGCCAAAAATACATGAAAATTCTCAAAAAAATAAATTTCCATTTTTTAATTTGAAAAAACGTCCTCTTTCGAACCGTGCTACTCAAAAAGCTGTACTACTTTTGTGAGTCGAGATATTCGATTTTTTTCAAAAGTTTGTGAGTCGAGGTATTCAATTTTAAAAATCGAATTTTGGCCAAAAATACATGAAAATTCTCAAAAAAATAAATGGCCATTTTTTAATTGGAAAAAACGTCCTCTTTCGAACCGTGCTACTCAAAAAGCTGTACTACTTTTGTGAGTCGAGATTTTCGATTTTTTTCAAAATTTTGTGAGTCGAGGTATTCAATTTTGAAAAATCGAATTTTGGCCAAAAATACATGAAAATTTAAAAAAAAATAAATGGCAATTTTTTAATTGGAAAAAAACGTCCTCTTTCGAACCGTGCTACTCAAAAAGCTGTACTACTTTTGTGAGTCGAGATATTCGATTTTTTTCAAAATTTTGTGAGTCGAGGTATTCAATTTTGAAAAATCGAATTTTGGCCAAAAATACATGAAAATTCTCAAAAAAATAAATGGCCATTTTTTAATTGGAAAAAACGTCCTCTTTCGAACCGTGCTACTCAAAAAGCTGTACTACTTTTGTGAGTCGAGATATTCGATTTTTTTCAAAATTTTGTGAGTCGAGGTATTCAATTTTGAAAAATCGAATTTTGGCCAAAAATACATGAAAATTCTCAAAAAAATAAATGGCCATTTTTTAATTGGAAAAAAACGTCCTCTTTCGAACCGTGCTACTCAAAAAGCTGTACTACTTTTGTGAGTCGAGATATTCGATTTTTTTCAAAATTTTGTGATTCGAGGTATTCAATTTTGAAAAATCGAATTTTGGGCAAAAATACATGAAAATTCTCAAAAAAATAAATGGCCATTTTTTAATTGGAAAAAACGTCCTCTTTCGAACCGTCGTACTCAAAAAGCTGTACTACTTTTGTGAGTCGAGATATTCGATTTTTTTCAAAATTTTGTGAGTCGAGGTATTCAATTTTGAAAAATCGAATTTTGGCAAAAATACATGAAAATTCTCAAAAAAATAAATGGCCATTTTTTAATTGGAAAAAACGTCCTCTTTCGAACCGTGCTACTCAAAAAGCTGTACTACTTTTGTGAGTCGAGATATTCGATTTTTTTCAAAATTTTGTGTGTCGGGGTATTCAATTTTGAAAAATCGAATTTTGGCCAAAAATACATGAAAATTCTCAAAAAAATAAATGGCCACTTTTTAAATTGGAAAAAACGTCCTCTTTCGAACCGTGCTACTCAAAAAGCTGTACTACTTCTGTGAGTCGAGATATTCGATTTTTTTCAAAATTTTGTGAGTCGAGGTATGCAATTTTGAAAAATCGAATTTTGGCCAAAAATACATGAAAATTCTCAAAAAAATAAATGGCCATTTTTTAATTGGAAAAAACGTCCTCTTTCGAACCGTTCTACTCAAAAAGCTGTACTACTTTTGTGAGTCGAGATATTCGATTTTTTTCAAAAGTTTGTGAGTCGAGGTATTCAATTTTAAAAATCGAATTTTGGCCAAAAATACATGAAAATTCTCAAAAAAATAAATGGCCATTTTTTAATTGGAAAAAACGTCCTCTTTCGAACCGTGCTACTCAAAAAGCTGTACTACTTTTGTGAGTCGAAATATTCGATTTTTTTCAAAATTTTGTGAGTGAGGTATTCAATTTTGAAAAATCGAATTTTGGCCAAAAATACATGAAAATTCTCAAAAAAATAAATGGCCATTTTTTAATTGGAAAAAATGTCCTCTTTCGAACCGTGCTACTCAAAAAGCTGTACTACTTTTGTGAGTCGAGATATTCGATTTTTTTCAAAATTTTTGAGTCGAGGTATGCAATTTTGAAAAATCGAATTTTGGCCAAAAATACATGAAAATTCTCAAAAAAATAAATGGCCATTTTTTAATTGGAAAAAACGTCCTCTTTCGAACCGTGCTACTCAAAAACCTGTACTACTTTTGTGAGGCGAGATATTCGATTTTTTTCAAAATTTTTTGAGTCGAGGTATTCAATTTTGAAAAATCGAATTTTGGCCAAAAATACATGAAAATTCTCAAAAAAATAAATGGCCATTTTCTAATTGGAAAAAACGTCCTCTTTCTTACCGTTCTACTCAAAAAGCTGTACTACTTTTGTGAGTCGAGATATTCGATTTTTTTCAAAATTTTGTGAGTCGAGGTATTCAATTTTGAAAAATCGAATTTTGGCCAAAAATACATGAAAATTCTCAAAAAAAATAAATGGCCATTTTTTAATTGGAAAAACGTCCTCTTTCGAACCGTTCTACTCAAAAAGCTGTACTACTTTTGTGAGTCGAGATATTCGATTTTTTTCAAAATTTTGTGTGTCGGGGTATTCAATTTTGAAAAATCGAATTTTGGCCAAAAATACATGAAAATTCTCAAAAAAATAAATGGCCATTTTTTAATTGGAAAAAACGTCCTCTTTCGAACCGTTCTACTCAAAAAGCTGTACTACTTTTGTGAGTCGAGATATTCGATTTTTTTCAAAAGCTTGTGAGTCGAGGTATTCAATTTTGAAAAATCGAATTTTAGCCAAAAATACATGAAAATTCTCAAAAAAATAATTTTCCATTTTTTAATTTGAAAAAACGTCCTCTTTCGAACCGTGCTACTCAAAAAGCTGTACTACTTTTGTGAGTCGAGATATTCGATTTTTTTCAAAAGTTTGTGAGTCGAGGTATTCAATTTTGAAAAATCGAATTTTGGCCAAAAATCATGAAAATTCTCAAAAAAATAAATGGCCATTTTTTAATTGAAAAAAACGTCCTCTTTCGAACCGTGCTAACCAAAAAGCTGTACTACTTCTGTGAGTCGAGATATTCGATTTTTTTCAAAATTTTGTGTGTCGGGGTATTCAATTTTGAAAAATCGAATTTTGGCCAAAAATACATGAAAATTCTCAAAAAAATAAATGGCCATTTTTTAATTGGAAAAAACGTCCTCTTTCGAACCGTTCTACTCAAAAACCTGTACTACTTTTGTGAGTCGAGATATTCGATTTTTTTCAAAAGTTTGTGAGTCGAGGTATTCAATTTTGAAAAATCGAATTTTGGCCAAAAATACATGAAAATTCTCAAAAAAATAAATGGCCATTTTTTAATTGGAAAAAACGTCCTCTTTCGAACCGTGCTACTCAAAAAGCTGTACTACTTCTGTGAGTCGATATATTCGATTTTTTTCAAAATTTTGTGAGTCGAGGTATTCAATTTTGAAAAATCAATTTTTGGCCAAAAATACATGAAAATTCTCAAAAAAATAAATGGCCATTTTTTAATTGGAAAAAACGTCCTCCTTCGAACCGTGCTACTCAAAAAGCTGTACTACTTTTGTGAGTCGAGATATTCGATTTTTTTCAAAATTTTGTGAGTCGAGGTATTCAATTTTGAAAAATCGAATTTTGGCCAAAAATACATGAAAATTCTCAAAAAAATAAATGGCCATTTTTTAATTGGAAAAAACGTCCTCTTTCGAACCGTGCTACTCAAAAAGCTGTACTACTTTTGTGAGTCGAGATATTCGATTTTTTTCAAAATTTTGTGAGTCGAGGTATTCAATTTTGAAAAATCGAATTTTGGCCAAAAATACATGAAAATTCTCAGAAAAATAAATGGCCATTTTTTAATTGGAAAAAACGTCCTCTTTCGAACCGTTCTACTCAAAAAGCTGTACTACTTTTGTGAGTGGAGATATTCGATTTTTTTCAAAAGCTTGTGAGTCGAGGTATTCAATTTTGAAAAATCGAATTTTGGCCAAAAATACATGAAAATTCTCAAAAAAATAAATTTCCATTTTTTAATTTGAAAAAACGTGCTCTTTCGAACCGTGCTACTCAAAAAGCTGTACTACTTTTGTGAGTCGAGATATTCGATTTTTTTCAAAAGTTTGTGAGTCGAGGTATTCAATTTTGAAAAATCGAATTTTGGCCAAAAATCATGAAAATTCTCAAAAAAATAAATGGCCATTTTTTAATTGGAAAAAACGTCCTCTTTCGAACCGTGCTAACCAAAAAGCTGTACTACTTCTGTGAGTCGAGATATTCGATTTTTTTCAAAATTTTGTGAGTCGAGGTATTCAATTTTGAAAAATCGAATTTTGGCTAAAACTACATGAAAATTCTCAAAACAATAAATGGCCATTTTTTAATTGGAAAAAACGTCCTCTTTCGAACCGTTCTACTCAAAAAGCTGTACTACTTTTGTGAATCGAGATATTCGATTTTTTTCAAAAGTTTGTGAGTCGAGGTATTCAATTTTGAAAAATCGAATTTTGGCCAAAAATACATGAAAATTCTCAAAAAAATAAATGGCCATTTTTTAATTGGAAAAAACGTCCTCTTTCGAACCGTGCTACTCAAAAAGCTGTACTACTTCTGTGAGTAGAGATATTCGATTTTTTTCAAAATTTTGTGAGTAGAGGTATTCAATTTTGAAAAATCGATTTTTGGCCAAAAATACATGAAAATTCTCAAAAAAATAAATGGCCATTTTTTAATTGGAAAAAACATCCTCTTTCGAACCGTGCTACTCAAAAAGCTGTACTACTTTTGTGTGTCGAGATATTCGATTTTTTTCAAAATTTTGTGAGCCGAGGTATTCAATTTTTAAAAATCGAATTTTGGCCAAAAATACATGAAAATTCTCAAAAAAATAAATGGCCATTTTTTAATTGGAAAAAACGTCCTCTTTCGAACCGTGCTACTCAAAAAGCTGTACTACTTTCGTGTGTCGAGATATTCGATTTTTTTCAAAATTTTGTGAGCCGAGGTATTCAATTTTGAAAAATCGAATTTTGGCCAAAAATACATGAAAATTCTCAAAAAAAAAATGGCCATTTTTTAATTGGAAAAAACGTCCTCTTTCGAACCGTTCTACTCAAAAAGCTGTACTACTTTTGTGAGTCGAGATATTCGATTTTTTTCAAAATTTTGTGTGTCGGGGTATTCAATTTTGAAAAATCGAATTTTGGCCAAAAATACATGAAAATTCTCAAAAAAATAAATGGCCATTTTTTAATTGGAAAAAAGTCCTCTTTCGAACCGTTCTACTCAAAAAGCTGTACTACTTTTGTGAGTCGAGATATTCGATTTTTTTCAAAAGCTTGTGAGTCGAGGTATTCAATTTTGAAAAATCGAATTTTGGCCAAAAATACATGAAAATTCTCAAAAAAATAAATTTCCATTTTTTAATTTGAAAAAACGTCCTCTTTCGAACCGTGCTACTCAAAAAGCTGTACTACTTTTGTGAGTCGAGATATTCGATTTTTTTCAAAAGTTTGTGAGTCGAGGTATTCAATTTTGAAAAATCGAATTTTGGCCAAAAATCATGAAAATTCTCAAAAAAATAAATGGCCATTTTTTAATTGGAAAAAACGTCCTCTTTCGAACCGTGCTAACCAAAAAGCTGTACTACTTCTGTGAGTCGAGATATTCGATTTTTTTCAAAATTTTGTGAGTCGAGGTATTCAATTTTGAAAAATCGAATTTTGGCTAAAAATACATGAAAATTCTCAAAAAAATAAATGGCCATTTTTTAATTGGAAAAAACGTCCTCTTTCGAACCGTTCTACTCAAAAAGCTGTACTACTTTTGTGAATCGAGATATTCGATTTTTTTCAAAAGTTTGTGAGTCGAGGTATTCAATTTTGAAAAATCGAATTTTGGCCAAAAATACATGAAAATTCTCAAAAAAATAAATGGCCATTTTCTAATTGGAAAAAACGTCCTCTTTCGAACCGTGCTACTCAAAAAGCTGTACTACTTCTGTGAGTAGAGATATTCGATTTTTTTCAAAATTTTGTGAGTCGAGGTATTCAATTTTGAAAAATCGATTTTTGGCCAAAAATACATGAAAATTCTCAAAAAAATAAATGGCCATTTTTTAATTGGAAAAAACGTCCTCTTTCGAACCGTGCTAACCAAAAAGCTGTACTACTTCTGTGAGTCGAGATATTCGATTTTTTTCAAAATTTTGTGAGTCGAGGTATTCAATTTTGAAAAATCGAATTTTGGCTAAAACTACATGAAAATTCTCAAAACAATAAATGGCCATTTTTTAATTGGAAAAAACGTCCTCTTTCGAACCGTTCTACTCAAAAAGCTGTACTACTTTTGTGAATCGAGATATTCGATTTTTTTCAAAAGTTTGTGAGTCGAGGTATTCAATTTTGAAAAATCGAATTTTGGCCAAAAATACATGAAAATTCTCAAAAAAATAAATGGCCATTTTTTAATTGGAAAAAACGTCCTCTTTCGAACCGTGCTACTCAAAAAGCTGTACTACTTCTGTGAGTAGAGATATTCGATTTTTTTCAAAATTTTGTGAGTAGAGGTATTCAATTTTGAAAAATCGATTTTTGGCCAAAAATACATGAAAATTCTCAAAAAAATAAATGGCCATTTTTTAATTGGAAAAAACATCCTCTTTCGAACCGTGCTACTCAGAAAGCTGTACTACTTTTGTGTGTCGAGATATTCGATTTTTTTCAAAATTTTGTGAGCCGAGGTATTCAATTTTTAAAAATCGAATTTTGGCCAAAAATACATGAAAATTCTCAAAAAAATAAATGGCCATTTTTTAATTGGAAAAAACGTCCTCTTTCGAACCGTGCTACTCAAAAAGCTGTACTACTTTCGTGTGTCGAGATATTCGATTTTTTTCAAAATTTTGTGAGCCGAGGTATTCAATTTTGAAAAATCGAATTTTGGCCAAAAATACATGAAAATTCTCAAAAAAAAAATGGCCATTTTTTAATTGGAAAAAACGTCCTCTTTCGAACCGTTCTACTCAAAAAGCTGTACTACTTTTGTGAGTCGAGATATTCGATTTTTTTCAAAATTTTGTGTGTCGGGGTATTCAATTTTGAAAAATCGAATTTTGGCCAAAAATACATGAAAATTCTCAAAAAAATAAATGGCCATTTTTTAATTGGAAAAAAGTCCTCTTTCGAACCGTTCTACTCAAAAAGCTGTACTACTTTTGTGAGTCGAGATATTCGATTTTTTTCAAAAGCTTGTGAGTCGAGGTATTCAATTTTGAAAAATCGAATTTTGGCCAAAAATAAATGAAAATTCTCAAAAAAATAAATTTCCATTTTTTAATTTGAAAAAACGTCCTCTTTCGAACCGTGCTACTCAAAAAGCTGTACTACTTTTGTGAGTCGAGATATTCGATTTTTTTCAAAATTTTGTGAGTCGAGGTATTCAATTTTGAAAAATCGAATTTTGGCCAAAAATCATGAAAATTCTCAAAAAAATAAATGGCCATTTTTTAATTGGAAAAAACGTCCTCTTTCGAACCGTGCTAACCAAAAAGCTGTACTACTTCTGTGAGTCGAGATATTCGATTTTTTTCAAAATTTTGTGAGTCGAGGTATTCAATTTTGAAAAATCGAATTTTGGCTAAAAATACATGAAAATTCTCAAAAAAATAAATGGCCATTTTTTAATTGGAAAAAACGTCCTCTTTCGAACCGTTCTACTCAAAAAGCTGTACTACTTTTGTGAATCGAGATATTCGATTTTTTTCAAAAGTTTGTGAGTCGAGGTATTCAATTTTGAAAAATCGAATTTTGGCCAAAAATACATGAAAATTCTCAAAAAAATAAATGGCCATTTTCTAATTGGAAAAAACGTCCTCTTTCGAACCGTGCTACTCAAAAAGCTGTACTACTTCTGTGAGTAGAGATATTCGATTTTTTTCAAAATTTTGTGAGTCGAGGTATTCAATTTTGAAAAATCGATTTTTGGCCAAAAATACATGAAAATTCTCAAAAAAATAAATGGCCATTTTTTAATTGGAAAAAACATCCTCTTTCGAACCGTGCTACTCAAAAAGCTGTACTACTCTTGTGTGTCGAGATATTCGATTTTTTTCAAAATTTTGTGAGCCGAGGTATTCAATTTTTAAAAATCGAATTTTGGCCAAAAATACATGAAAATTCTCAAAAAAATAAATGGCCATTTTTTAATTGGAAAAAACGTCCTCTTTCGAACCGTGCTACTCAAAAAGCTGTACTACTTTCGTGTGTCGAGATATTCGATTTTTTTCAAAATTTTGTGAGCCGAGGTATTCAATTTTGAAAAATCGAATTTTGGCCAAAAATACATGAAAATTCTCAAAAAAATGAACGGCCATTTTTTAATTGGAAAAAACGTCCTCTTTCGAACCGTGGTACTCAAAAAGCTGTACTACTTTTGTGAGTCGAGATATTCGATTTTTTTCAAAATATTGTGTGTCGGTGTATTCAATTCTGAAAAATCGAATTTTGGCCAAAAATACATGAAAATTCTCAAAAAAATAAATGGCCATTTTTTAATTGGAAAAAACGTCCTCTTTCGAACCGTGCTACTCAAAAAGCTGTACTACTTCTGTGAGTCGAGATATTCGATTTTTTTCAAAATTTTGTGAGTCAAGGTATGCAATTTTGAAAAATCGAATTTTGGCCAAAAATACATGAAAATTCTCAAAAAAATAAATGGCCATTTTTTAATTGGAAAAAACGTCCTCCTTCGAACCGTTCTACTCAAAAAGCTGTACTACTTTTGTGAGTCGAGATATTCGATTTTTTTCAAAAGTTTGTGAGTCGAGGTATTCAATTTTAAAAATCGAATTTTGGCCAAAAATATATGAAAATTCTCAAAAAAATAAATGGCCATTTTTTAATTGGAAAAAACGTCCTCTTTCGTACCGTGCTACTCAAAAAGCTGTACTACTTTTGTGAGTCGAGATATTCGATTTTTTTCAAAATTTTGTGAGTCAAGGTATTCAATTTTGAAAAATCGAATTTTGGCCAAAAATACATGAAAATTCTCAAAAAAAATAAATGGCCATTTTTTAATTGGAAAAAACGTCCTCTTTCGAACCGTGCTACTCAAAAAGCTGTACTACTTTTGTGAGTCGAGACATTCGATTTTTTTCAAAATTTTGTGAGTCGAGGTATTCAATTTTGAAAAATCGAATTTTGGCCAAAAATACATGAAAATTCGCAAAAAAATAAATGGACATTTTTTAATTGGAAAAAACGTCCTCTTTCGAACCGTGCTACTCAAAAAGCTGTACTACTTTTGTGAGTCGAGATATTCGATTTTTTTCAAAAGTTTGTGAGTCGAGGTATTCAATTTTGAAAAATCGAATTTTGGCCAAAAATACATGAAAATTCTCAAAAAAATAAATGGCCATTTTTTAATTGGAAAAAACGTCCTCTTTCGAACCGTGCTACTCAAAAAGCTGTACTACTTCTGTGAGTCGAGATATTCGATTTTTTTCAATATTTTGTGAGTCGAGGTATGCAATTTTGAAAAATCGAATTTTGGCCAAAAATACATGAAAATTCTCAAAAAAATAAATGGCCATTTTTTAATTGGAAAAAACGTCCTCTTTCGAACCGTTCTACTCAAAAAGCTGTACTACTTTTGTGAGTCGAGATATTCGATTTTTTCAAAAGTTTGTGAGTCGAGGTATTCAATTTTAAAAATCGAATTTTGGCCAAAAATACATGAAAATTCTCAAAAAAATAAATGGCCATTTTTTAATTGGAAAAAACGTCCTCTTTCGAACCGTGCTACTCAAAAAGCTGTACTACTTTTGTGAGTCGAGATATTCGATTTTTATCAAAAGTTTGTGAGTCGAGGTATTCAATTTTGAAAAATCGAATTTTGGCCAAAATACATGAAAATTCTCAAAAAAATAAATGGCCATTTTTTAATTGGAAAAAACGTCCTCTTCCGAACCGTGCTACTCAAAAAGCTGTACTACTTTTGTGAGTCGAGATATTCGATTTTTTTCAAAATTTTGTGAGTCGAGGTATTCAATTTTGAAAAATCGAATTTTGGCCAAAAATACATGAAAATTCTCAAAAAAATAAATGGCCATTTTTTAATTGGAAAAAACGTCCTCTTTCGAACCGTGCTACTCAAAAAGCTGTACTACTTCTGTGAGTCGAGATATTCGATTTTTTTCAAAATTTTGTGAGTCGAGGTATGCAATTTTGAAAAATCGAATTTTGGCCAAAAATACATGAAAATTCTCAAAAATATAAATGGCTATTTTTTAATTGGAAAAAACGTCCTCTTTCGAACCGTTCTACTCAAAAAGCTGTACTACTTTTGTGAGTCGAGATATTCGATTTTTTTCAAAAGTTTGTGAGTCGAGGTATTCAATTTTAAAAATCGAATTTTGGCCAAAAATACATGAAAATTCTCAAAAAAATAAATGGCCATTTTTTAATTGGAAAAAACGTCCTCTTTCGAACCGTGCTACTCAAAAAGCTGTACTACTTTTGTGAGTCGAGATATTCGATTTTTATCAAAAGTTTGTGAGTCGAGGTATTCAATTTTGAAAAATCGAATTTTGGCCAAAAATACATGAAAATTCTCAAAAAAATAAATGGCCATTTTTTAATTGGAAAAAACGTCCTCTTTCGAACCGTGCTACTCAAAAAGCTGTACTACTTCTGTGAGTCGAGATATTCGATTTTTTTCAAAATTTTGTGAGTCGAGGTATGCAATTTTGAAAAATCGGATTTTGGCCTAAAATACATGAAAATTCTCAAAAAAATAAATGGCCATTTTTTAATTGGAAAAAACGTCCTCTTTCGAACCGTTCTACTCAAAAAGCTGTACTACTTTTGTGAGTCGAGATATTCGATTTTTTTCAAAAGTTTGTGAGTCGAGGTATTCAATTTTAAAAATGAATTTTGGCCAAAAATACATGAAAATTCTCAAAAAAATAAATGGCCATTTTTTAATTGGAAAAAACGTCCTCTTTCGAACCGCGCTACTCAAAAAGCTGTACTACTTTTGTGAGTCGAGATATTCGATTTTTTTCAAAATTTTGTGTGTCGGGGTATCAATTTTGAAAAATCGAATTTTGGCCAAAAATACATGAAAATTCTCAAAAAAATAAACGGCCATTTTTTAATTGAAAAAAAATCCCCTTTTTCGAACCGTTCTACTCAAAAAGCTGTACTACTTTTGTGAGTCGAGATATTCGATTTTTTTTAAAAAAATAAATGGCCATTTTTTAATTGGAAAAAGCGTCCTCTTTCGAACCGTTCTACTCAAAAAGCTGTACTACTTTTGTGAGTCGAGATATTCGATTTTTTTCAAAATTTTGTGAGTCGAGGTATTCAATTTTGAAAAATCGAATTTTGGCCAAAAATACATGAAAATTCTCAAAAAAATAAATGGCCATTTTTTAATTGGAAAAAACATCCTCTTTCGAACCGTGCTACTCAAAAAGCTGTACTACTTTTGTGTGTCGAGATATTCGATTTTTTTCAAAATTTTGTGAGCCGAGGTATTCAATTTTTAAAAATCGAATTTTGGCCAAAAATACATGAAAATTCTCAAAAAAATAAATGGCCATTTTTTAATTGGAAAAAACGTCCTCTTTCGAACTGTGCTACTCAAAAAGCTGTACTACTTTCGTGTGTCGAGATATTCGATTTTTTTCAAAATTTTGTGAGCCGAGGTATTCAATTTTGAAAAATCGAATTTTGGCCAAAAATACATGATAATTCTCAAAAAAATAAATGGCCATTTTTTAATTGGAAAAAACGTCCTCTTTCGAACCGTGCTACTCAAAAAGCTGTACTACTTCTGTGAGTCGAGATATTCGATTTATTTCAAAATTTTGTGAGTCGAGGTATGCAATTTTGAAAAATCGAATTTTGGCCAAAAATACATGAAAATTCTCAAAAAAATAAATGGCCATTTTTTAATTGGAAAAAACGTCCTCTTTCGAACCGTTCTACTCAAAAAGCTGTACTACTTTTGTGAGTCGAGATATTCGATTTTTTTCAAAAGTTTGTGAGTCGAGGTATTCAATTTTAAAAATCGAATTTTGGCCAAAAATACATGAAAATTCTCAAAAAAATAAATGGCCATTTTTTAATTGGAAAAAACGTCCTCTTTCGAACCGTGCTACTCAAAAAGCTGTACTACTTTTGTGAGTCGAGATATTCGATTTTTTTCAAAATTTTGTGAGTCGAGGTATTCAATTTTGAAAAATCGAATTTCGGCCAAAAATACATGAAAATTCTCAAAAAAATAAATGGCCATTTTTTAATTGGAAAAAACGTCCTCTTTCGAACCGTGCTACTCAAAAAGCTGTACTACTTTTGTGAGTCGAGATATTCGGTTTTTTTCAAAATTTTGTGAGTCGAGGTATTCAATTTTGAAAAATCGAATTTTGGCCAAAAATACATGAAAATTCTCAAAAAAATAAATGGCCATTTTTTAATTGGAAAAAACGTCCTCTTTCGAACCGTGCTACTCAAAAAGCTGTACTACTTTTGTGAGTCGAGATATTCGATTTTTTTCAAAAGTTTGTGAGTCGAGGTATTCAATTTTGAAAAATCGAATTTTGGCCAAAAATCATGAAAATTCTCAAAAAAATAAATGGCCATTTTTTAATTGGAAAAAACGTCCTCTTTCGAACCGTGCTACTCAAAAAGCTGTACTACTTTTGTGAGTCGAGATATTCGATTTTTTTCAAAATTTTATGAGTCGAGGTATTCAATTTTGAAAAATCGAATTTTGGCCAAAAATACATGAAAATTCTCAAAAAAATAAATGGCCATTTTTTAATTGGAAAAAGCGTCCTCTTTCGAACCGTTCTACTCAAAAAGCTGTACTACTTTTGTGAGTCGAGATATTCGATTTTTTTCAAAAGTTTGTGAGTCGAGGTATTCAATTTTGAAAAATCGAATTTTGGCCAAAAATACATGAAAATTCTCAAAAAAATAAATGGCCATTTTTTAATTGGAAAAAACATCCTCTTTCGAACCGTGCTACTCAAAAAGCTGTACTACTTTTGTGAGTCGAGATATTCGATTTTTTCAAAATTTTGTGTGTCGGGGTATTCAATTTTGAAAAATCGAATTTTGGCCAAAAATACATGAAAATTCTCAAAAAAATAAATGTCCATTTTTTAATTGGAAAAAACGTCCTCTATCGAACCGTTCTACTCAAAAAGCTGTACTACTTTTGTGAGTCGAGATATTCGATTTTTTTCAAAAGTTTGTGAGTCGAGGTATTCAATTTTGAAAAATCGAATTTTGGCCAAAAATACATGAAAATTCTCAAAAAAATAAATTTCCATTTTTTAATTGGAAAAAACGTCCTCTTTCGAACCGTGCTACTCAAAAAGCTGTACTACTTTTGTGAGTCGAGATATTCGATTTTTTTCAAAAGTTTGTGAGTCGAGGTATTCAATTTTGAAAAATCGAATTTTGGCCAAAAATCATGAAAATTCTCAAAAAAATAAATGGCCATTTTTTAATTGGAAAAAACGTCCTCTTTCGAACCGTGCTACTCAAAAAGCTGTACTACTTTTGTGAGTCGAGATATTCGATTTTTTTCAAAATTTTATGAGTCGAGGTATTCAATTTTGAAAAATCGAATTTTGGCCAAAAATACATGAAAATTCTCAAAAAAATAAATGGCCATTTTTTAATTGGAAAAAGCGTCCTCTTTCGAACCGTTCTACTCAAAAAGCTGTACTACTTTTGTGAGTCGAGATATTCGATTTTTTTCAAAAGTTTGTGAGTCGAGGTATTCAATTTTGAAAAATCGAATTTTGGCCAAAAATACATGAAAATTCTCAAAAAAATAAATGGCCATTTTTTAATTGGAAAAAACATCCTCTTTCGAACCGTGCTACTCAAAAAGCTGTACTACTTTTGTGTGTCGAGATATTCGATTTTTTTCAAAATTTTGTGAGCCGAGGTATTCAATTTTTAAAAATCGAATTTTGGCCAAAAATACATGAAAATTCTCAAAAAGTAAATGGCCATTTTTTAATTGGAAAAAACGTCCTCTTTCGAACTGTGCTACTCAAAAAGCTGTACTACTTTCGTGTGTCGAGATATTCGATTTTTTTCAAAATTTTGTGAGCCGAGGTATTCAATTTTGAAAAATCGATTTTTGGCCAAAAATACATGATAATTCTCAAAAAAATAAATGGCCATTTTTTATTTGGAAAAAACGTCCTCTTTCGAACCGTGCTACTCAAAAAGCTGTACTACTTCTGTGAGTCGAGATATTCGATTTATTTCAAAATTTTGTGAGTCGAGGTATGCAATTTTGAAAAATCGAATTTTGGCCAAAAATACATGAAAATTCTCAAAAAAATAAATGGCCATTTTTTAATTGGAAAAAACGTCCTCTTTCGAACCGTTCTACTCAAAAAGCTGTACTACTTTTGTGAGTCGAGATATTCGATTTTTTTCAAAATTTTGTGAGTCGAGGTATTCAATTTTGAAAAATCGAATTTTGGCCAAAAGTACATGAAAATTCTCAAAAAAATAAATGGCCATTTTTTAATTGGAAAAAACGTCCTCTTTCGACCCGTGCTACTCAAAAAGCTGTACTACTTTTGTGAGTCGAGATATTCGATTTTTTTCAAAATTTTGTGAGTCGAGGTATTCAATTTTGAAAAATCGAATTTCGGCCAAAAATACATGAAAATTCTCAAAAAAATAAATGGCCATTTTTTAATTGGAAAAAACGTCCTCTTTCGAACCGTGCTACTTAAAAAGGCTGTACTACTTTTGTGAGTCGAGATATTCGATTTTTTTCAAAATTTTGTGAGTCGAGGTATTCAATTTTGAAAAATCGAATTTTGGCCAAAAATACATGAAAATTCTCAAAAAAATAAATGGCCATTTTTTAATTGGAAAAAACGTCCTCTTTCGAACCGTTCTACTCAAAAAGCTGTACTACTTTTGTGAGTCGAGATATTCGATTTTTTTCAAAATTTTGTGTGTCGGGGTATTCAATTTTGAAAAATCGAATTTTGGCCAAAAATACATGAAAATTCTCAAAAAAATAAATGGCCATTTTTTAATTGGAAAAAAGTCCTCTTTCGAACCGTTCTACTCAAAAAGCTGTACTACTTTTGTGAGTCGAGATATTCGATTTTTTTCAAAAGCTTGTGAGTCGAGGTATTCAATTTTGAAAAATCGAATTTTGGCCAAAAATACATGAAAATTCTCAAAAAAATAAATTTCCATTTTTTAATTTGAAAAAACGTCCTCTTTCGAACCGTGCTACTCAAAAAGCTGTACTACTTTTGTGAGTCGAGATATTCGATTTTTTTCAAAAGTTTGTGAGTCGAGGTATTCAATTTTGAAAAATCGAATTTTGGCCAAAAATACATGAAAATTCTCAAAAAAATAAATGGCCATTTTTTAATTGGAAAAAACGTCCTCTTTCGAACCGTGCTCCTCAAAAAGCTGTACTACTTTTGTGAGTCGAGATATTCGATTTTTTTCAAAATTTTGTGAGTCGAGGTATTCAATTTTGAAAAATCGAATTTTGGCCAAAAATACATGAAAATTCTCAAAAAAATAAATGGCCATTTTTTAATTGGAAAAAACGTCCTCTTTCGAACCGTTCTACTCAAAAAGCTGTACTACTTTTGTGAGTCGAGATATTCGATTTTTTTCAAAATTTTGTGAGTCGAGGTATTCAATTTTGAAAAATCGAATTTTGGCCAAAAATACATGAAAATTCTCAAAAAAATAAATGGCCATTTTTTAATTGGAAAAAACGTCCTCTTTCGAACCGTGCTACTCAAAAAGCTGTACTACTTTTGTGAGTCGAGATATTCGATTTTTTCAAAATTTTGTGTGTCGGGGTATTCAATTTTGAAAAATCGAATTTTGGCCAAAAATACATGAAAATTCTCAAAAAAATAAATGTCCATTTTTTAATTGGAAAAAACGTCCTCTATCGAACCGTTCTACTCAAAAAGCTGTACTACTTTTGTGAGTCGAGATATTCGATTTTTTTCAAAAGTTTGTGAGTCGAGGTATTCAATTTTGAAAAATCGAATTTTGGCCAAAAATACATGAAAATTCTAAAAAAATTAAATTTCCATTTTTTAATTGGAAAAAACGTCCTCTTTCGAACCGTGCTACTCAAAAAGCTGTACTACTTTTGTGAGTCGAGATATTCGATTTTTTTCAAAAGTTTGTGAGTCGAGGTATTCAATTTTGAAAAATCGAATTTTGGCCAAAAATCATGAAAATTCTCAAAAAAATAAATGGCCATTTTTTAATTGGAAAAAACGTCCTCTTTCGAACCGTGCTACTCAAAAAGCTGTACTACTTTTGTGAGTCGAGATATTCGATTTTTTTCAAAATTTTATGAGTCGAGGTATTCAATTTTGAAAAATCGAATTTTGGCCAAAAATACATGAAAATTCTCAAAAAAATAAATGGCCATTTTTTAATTGGAAAAAGCGTCCTCTTTCGAACCGTTCTACTCAAAAAGCTGTACTACTTTTGTGAGTCGAGATATTCGATTTTTTTCAAAAGTTTGTGAGTCGAGGTATTCAATTTTGAAAAATCGAATTTTGGCCAAAAATACATGAAAATTCTCAAAAAAATAAATGGCCATTTTTTAATTGGAAAAAACATCCTCTTTCGAACCGTGCTACTCAAAAAGCTGTACTACTTTTGTGTGTCGAGATATTCGATTTTTTTCAAAATTTTGTGAGCCGAGGTATTCAATTTTTAAAAATCGAATTTTGGCCAAAAATACATGAAAATTCTCAAAAAGTAAATGGCCATTTTTTAATTGGAAAAAACGTCCTCTTTCGAACCGTGCTACTCAAAAAGCTGTACTACTTTTGTGAGTCGAGATATTCGATTTTTTTCAAAATTTTGTGAGTCGAGGTATTCAATTTTGAAAAATCGAATTTCGGCCAAAAATACATGAAAATTCTCAAAAAAATAAATGGCCATTTTTTAATTGGAAAAAACGTCCTCTTTCGAACCGTGCTATTTAAAAAGGCTGTACTACTTTTGTGAGTCGAGATATTCGATTTTTTTCAAAATTTTGTGAGTCGAGGTATTCAATTTTGAAAAATCGAATTTTGGCCAAAAATACATGAAAATTCTCAAAAAAATAAATGGCCATTTTTTAATTGGAAAAAACGTCCTCTTTCGAACCGTTCTACTCAAAAAGCTGTACTACTTTTGTGAGTCGAGATATTCGATTTTTTTCAAAAGTTTGTGAGTCGAGGTATTCAATTTTGAAAAATCGAATTTTGGCCAAAAATACATGAAAATTCTCAAAAAAATAAATGGCCATTTTTTAATTGGAAAAAACGTCCTCTTTCGAACCGTGCTACTCAAAAAGCTGTACTACTTTTGTGAGTCGAGATATTCGATTTTTTTCAAAATTTTGTGAGTCGAGGTATTCAATTTTGAAAAATAGAATTTTGGCCAAAAATACATGAAAATTCTCAAAAAAATAAATGGCCATTTTTTAATTGGAAAAAACGTCCTCTTTCGAACCGTTCTACTCAAAAAGCTGTACTACTTTTGTGAGTCGAGATATTCGATTTTTTTCAAAAGTTTGTGAGTCGAGGTATTCAATTTTGAAAAATCGAATTTTGGCCAAAAATACATGAAAATTCTCAAAAAAATAAATGGCCATTTTTTAATTGGAAAAAACGTCCTCTTTCGAACCGTGCTACTCAAAAAGCTGTACTACTTTTGTGAGTCGAGATATTCGATTTTTTTCAAAATTTTGTGAGTCGAGGTATTCAATTTTGAAAAATCGAATTTTGGCCAAAAATACATGAAAATTCTCAAAAAAATAAATGGCCATTTTTTAATTGGAAAAAACGTCCTCTTTCGAACCGTTCTACTCAAAAAGCTGTACTACTTTTGTGAGTCGAGATATTCGATTTTTTTCAAAATTTTGTGAGTCGAGGTATTCAATTTTGAAAAATCGAATTTTGGCCAAAAATACATGAAAATTCTCAAAAAAATAAATGGCCATTTTTTAATTGGAAAAAACGTCCTCTTTCGAACCGTTCTACTCAAAAAGCTGTACTACTTTTGTGAGTCGAGATATTCGATTTTTTTCAAAATTTTGTGAGTCGAGGTATTCAATTTTGAAAAATCGAATATCGGCCAAAAATACATGAAAATTCTCAAAAAAATAAATGGCCATTTTTTAATTGGAAAAAACGTCCTCTTTCGAACCGTGCTACTTAAAAAGGCTGTACTACTTTTGTGAGTCGAGATATTCGATTTTTTTCAAAATTTTGTGAGTCGAGGTATTCAATTTTGAAAAATCGAATTTTGGCCAAAAATACATGAAAATTCTCAAAAAAATAAATGGCCATTTTTTAACTGGAAAAAACGTCCTCTTTCGAACCGTTCTACTCAAAAAGCTGTACTACTTTTGTGAGTCGAGATATTCGATTTTTTTCAAAAGTTTGTGAGTCGAGGTATTCAATTTTGAAAAATCGAATTTTGGCCAAAAATACATGAAAATTCTCAAAAAAATAAATGGCCATTTTTTAATTGGAAAAAACGTCCTCTTTCGAACCGTGCTACTCAAAAAGCTGTACTACTTTTGTGAGTCGATATATTCGATTTTTTTCAAAATTTTGTGAGTCGAGGTATTCAATTTTGAAAAATAGAATTTTGGCCAAAAATACATGAAAATTCTCAAAAAAAATAAATGGCCATTTTTTAATTGGAAAAAACGTCCTCTTTCGAACCGTTCTACTCAAAAAGCTGTACTACTTTTGTGAGTCGAGATATTCGATTTTTTTCAAAAGTTTGTGAGTCGAGGTATTCAATTTTGAAAAATCGAATTTTGGCCAAAAATACATGAAAATTCTCAAAAAAATAAATGGCCATTTTTTAATTGGAAAAAACGTCCTCTTTCGAACCGTGCTACTCAAAAAGCTGTACTACTTTTGTGAGTCGAGATATTCGATTTTTTTCAAAATTTTGTGAGTCGAGGTATTCAATTTTGAAAAATCGAATTTTGGCCAAAAATACATGAAAATTCTCAAAAAAATAAATGGCCATTTTTTAATTGGAAAAAACGTCCTCTTTCGAACCGTTCTACTCAAAAAGCTGTACTACTTTTGTGAGTCGAGATATTCGATTTTTTTCAAAATTTTGTGAGTCGAGGTATTCAATTTTGAAAAATCGAATTTTGGCCAAAAATACATGAAAATTCTCAAAAAAATAAATGGCCATTTTTTAATTGGAAAAAACGTCCTCTTTCGAACCGTTCTACTCAAAAAGCTGTACTACTTTTGTGAGTCGAGATATTCGATTTTTTTCAAAAGTTTGTGAGTCGAGGTATTCAATTTTGAAAAATCGAATTTTGGCCAAAAATACATGAAAATTCTCAAAAAAATAAATGGCCATTTTTTAATTGGAAAAAACGTCCTCTTTCGAACCGTGCTACTTAAAAAGGCTGTACTACTTTTGTGAGTCGAGATATTCGATTTTTTTCAAAATTTTGTGAGTCGAGGTATTCAATTTTGAAAAATCGAATTTTGGCCAAAAATACATGAAAATTCTCAAAAAAATAAATGGCCATTTTTTAATTGGAAAAAACGTCCTCTTTCGAACCGTTCTACTCAAAAAGCTGTACTACTTTTGTGAGTCGAGATATTCGATTTTTTTCAAAAGTTTGTGAGTCGAGGTATTCAATTTTGAAAAATCGAATTTTGGCCAAAAATACATGAAAATTCTCAAAAAAATAAATGGCCATTTTTTAATTGGAAAAAACGTCCTCTTTCGAACCGTGCTACTCAAAAAGCTGTACTACTTTTGTGAGTCGAGATATTCGATTTTTTTCAAAATTTTGTGAGTCGAGGTATTCAATTTTGAAAAATCGAATTTTGGCCAAAAATACATGAAAATTCTCAAAAAAATAAATGGCCATTTTTTAATTGGAAAAAACGTCCTCTTTCGAACCGTTCTACTCAAAAAGCTGTACTACTTTTGTGAGTCGAGATATTCGATTTTTTTCAAAATTTTGTGGGTCGAGGTATTCAATTTTGAAAAATCGAATTTTGGCCAAAAATACATGAAAATTCTCAAAAAATAAATGGTCATTTTTTAATTGGAAAAAACGTCCTCTTTCGAACCGTTCTACTCAAAAAGCTGTACTACTTTTGTGAGTCGAGATATTCGATTTTTTTCAAAAGTTTGTGAGTCGAGGTATTCAATTTTGAAAAATCGAATTTTGGCCAAAAATACATGAAAATTCTCAAAAAAATAAATGGCAATTTTTTAATTGGAAAAAACGTCCTCTTTCGAACCGTGCTACTTAAAAAGGCTGTACTACTTTTGTGAGTCGAGATATTCGATTTTCTTCAAAATTTTGTGTGTCGGGGTATTCAATTTTGAAAAATCGAATTTTGGCCAAAAATACATGAAAATTCTCAAAAAAATAAATGGCTATTTTTTAATTGGAAAAAACGTCCTCTTTCGAACAGTGCTAACCAAAAAGCTGTACTACTTTTGTGAGTCGAGATATTCGATTTTTTTCAAAAGTTTGTGAGTCGTGGTATTCAATTTTAGAAATCGAATTTTGGCCAAAAATATATGAAAATTCTCAAAAAAATAAATGGCCATTTTTTAATTGGAAAAAACGTCCTCTTTCGAACCGTGCTACTCAAAAAGCTGTACTACTTTTGTGAGTCGAGATATTCGATTTTTTTCAAAATTTTGTGAGTCGAGGTATTCAATTTTGAAAAATCGAATTTCGGCCAAAAATACATGAAAATTCTCAAAAAAATAAATGGCCATTTTTTAATTGGAAAAAACGTCCTCTTTCGAACCGTGCTACTCAAAAAGCTGTACTACTTTTGTGAGTCGAGATATTCGATTTTTTTCAAAATTTTGTGAGTCGAGGTATTCAATTTTGAAAAATCGAATTTTGGCCAAAAATACATGAAAATTCTCAAAAAAATAAATGGCCATTTTTTAATTGGAAAAAACGTCCTCTTTCGAACCGTGCTACTCAAAAAGCTGTACTACTTTTGTGAGTCGAGATATTCGATTTTTTTCAAAATTTTGTGAGTCGAGGTATTCAATTTTGAAAAATCGAATTTTGGCCAAAAATACATGAAATTTCTCAAAAAAATAAATGGCCATTTTTTAATTGGAAAAAACGTCCTCTTTCGAACAGTGCTAACCAAAAAGCTGTACTACTTCTGTGAGTCGAGATATTCGATTTTTTTCAAAATTTTGTGAGTCGAGGTATTCAATTTTGAAAAATCGAATTTTGGCTAAAAATACATGAAAATTCTCAAAAAAAATAAATGGCCATTTTTTAATTGGAAAAAACGTCCTCTTTCGAACCGTTCTACTCAAAAACCTGTACTACTTTTGTGAGTCGAGATATTCGATTTTTTTCAAAAGTTTGTCAGTCGAGGTATTCAATTTTGAAAAATCGAATTTTGGCCAAAAATACATGAAAATTCTCAAAAAAATGAATGGCCATTTTTTAATTGAAAAAAACGTCCTCTTTCGAACCGTGCTACTCAAAAAGCTGTACTACTTTCGTGTGTCGAGATATTCGATTTTTTTCAAAATTTTGTGAGCCGAGGTATTCAATTTTGAAAAATTGAATTTTGGCCAAAAATACATGAAAATTCTCAAAAAAATAAATGGCCATTTTTTAATTGGAAAAAACGTCCTCTTTCGAACCGTGCTACTCAAAAAGCTGTACTACTTTTGTGAGTCGAGATATTCGATTTTTTTCAAAATTTTGTGAGTCGAGGTATGCAATTTTGAAAAATCTAATTTTGGCCAAAAATACATGAAAATTCTCAAAAAAATAAATGGCCATTTTTTAATTGGAAAAAACGTCCTCTTTCGAACCGTTCTACTCAAAAAGCTGTACTACTTTTTGAGTCGAGATATTCGATTTTTTTCAAAAGTTTGTGAGTCGAGGTATTCAATTTTGAAAAATCGAATTTTGGCCAAAAATACATGAAAATTCTCAAAAAAATAAATGGCCATTTTTAATTGGAAAAAACGTCCTCTTTCGAACCGTGCTACTCAAAAAGCTGTACTACTTTTGTGAGTCGAGATATTCGATTTTTTTCAAAATTTTGTGAGTCGAGGTATTCAATTTTGAAAAATCGAATTTTGGCCAAAAATACATGAAAATTCTCAAAAAAATAAATGGCCATTTTTTAATTGGAAAAAACGTCCTCTTTCGAACTGTGCTACTCAAAAAGCTGTACTACTTTCGTGTGTCGAGATATTCGATTTTTTTCAAAATTTTGTGAGCCGAGGTATTCAATTTTGAAAAATCGATTTTTGGCCAAAAATACATGATAATTCTCAAAAAAATAAATGGCCATTTTTTAATTGGAAAAAACGTCCTCTTTCGAACCGTGCTACTCAAAAAGCTGTACTACTTCTGTGAGTCGAGATATTCGATTTATTTCAAAATTTTGTGAGTCGAGGTATGCAATTTTGAAAAATCGAATTTTGGCCAAAAATACATGAAAATTCTCAAAAAAATAAATGGCCATTTTTTAATTGGAAAAAACGTCCTCTTTCGAACCGTTCTACTCAAAAAGCTGTACTACTTTTGTGAGTCGAGATATTCGATTTTTTTCAAAATTTTGTGAGTCGAGGTATTCAATTTTGAAAAATCGAATTTTGGCCAAAAATACATGAAAATTCTCAAAAAAATAAATGGCCATTTTTTAATTGGAAAAAACGTCCTCTTTCGAACCGTGCTACTCAAAAAGCTGTACTACTTTTGTGAGTCGAGATATTCGATTTTTTTGAAAATTTTGTGAGTCGAGGTATTCAATTTTGAAAAATCGAATTTCGGCCAAAAATACATGAAAATTCTCAAAAAAATAAATGGCCATTTTTTAATTGGAAAAAACGTCCTCTTTCGAACCGTGCTACTTAAAAAGGCTGTACTACTTTTGTGAGTCGAGATATTCGATTTTTTTCAAAATTTTGTGAGTCGAGGTATTCAATTTTGAAAAATCGAATTTTGGCCAAAAATACATGAAAATTCTCAAAAAAATAAATGGCCATTTTTTAATTGGAAAAAACGTCCTCTTTCGAACCGTTCTACTCAAAAAGCTGTACTACTTTTGTGAGTCGAGATATTCGATTTTTTTCAAAAGTTTGTGAGTCGAGGTATTCAATTTTGAAAAATCGAATTTTGGCCAAAAATACATGAAAATTCCCAAAAAAATAAATGGCCATTTTTTAATTGGAAAAAACGTCCTCTTTCGAACCGTGCTACTCAAAAAGCTGTACTACTTTTGTGAGTCGAGATATTCGATTTTTTTCAAAATTTTGTGAGTCGAGGTATTCAATTTTGAAAAATAGAATTTTGGCCAAAAATACATGAAAATTCTCAAAAAAATAAATGGCCATTTTTTAATTGGAAAAAACGTCCTCTTTCGAACCGTTCTACTCAAAAAGCTGTACTACTTTTGTGAGTCGAGATATTCGATTTTTTTCAAAAGTTTGTGAGTCGAGGTATTCAATTTTGAAAAATCGAATTTTGGCCAAAAATACATGAAAATTCTCAAAAAAAATAAATGGCCATTTTTTAATTGGAAAAAACGTCCTCTTTCGAACCGTGCTACTCAAAAAGCTGTACTACTTTTGTGAGTCGAGATATTCGATTTTTTTCAAAATTTTGTGAGTCGAGGTATTCAATTTTGAAAAATCGAATTTTGGCCAAAAATACATGAAAATTCTCAAAAAAATAAATGGCCATTTTTTAATTGGAAAAAACGTCCTCTTTCGAACCGTTCTACTCAAAAAGCTGTACTACTTTTGTGAGTCGAGATATTCGATTTTTTTCAAAATTTTGTGAGTCGAGGTATTCAATTTTGAAAAATCGAATTTTGGCCAAAAATACATGAAAATTCTCAAAAAAAATAAATGGCCATTTTTTAATTGGAAAAAACGTCCTCTTTCGAACCGTGCTACTCAAAAAGCTGTACTACTTTTGTGAGTCGAGATATTCGATTTTTTCAAAATTTTATGAGCCGTTGTATTCAATTTTGAAAAATCGAATTTTGGCCAAAAATACATGAAAATTCTCAAAAAAATAAATGGCCATTTTTTAATTGGAAAAAACGTCCTGTTTTGAACCGTGCTACTCAAAAAGCTGTACTACTTTTGTGAGTCGAGATATTCGATTTTTTTCAAAATTTTGTGAGTCGAGGTATTCAATTTTGAAAAATCGAATTTTGGCCAAAAATATATGAAAATTTTCAAAAAAATAATGCGCCATTTTTTAATTGGAAAAAACGTCCTCTTTCCAACCGTGCTACTCGAAAAGCTGTACTACTTCTGTGAGTCGAGATATTCGATTTTTTTCAAAATTTTGTGAGTCGAGGTATTCAATTTTGAAAAATCGAATTTTGGCCAAAAATACATGAAAATTCTCAAAAAAATAAATGGCCATTTTTTAATTGGAAAAAACGTCCTCTTTCGAACCGTGCTACTCAAAAAGCTGAACTACTTTTGTGAGTCGAGATATTCGATTTTTTTCACAATTTTGTGACTCGAGGTATTCAATTTTGAAAAATCGAATTTTGGCCAAAAATACATGAAAATTCTCAAAAAAATAAATGGCCATTTTTTAATTGAAAAAAACGTCCTCTTTCGAACCGTGCTACTCAAAAAGCAGTACTACTTTTGTGAGTCGAGATATTCGATTTTTTTAAAAATTTTGTGAGTCGAGGTATTCAATTTTGAAAAATCGAATTTTGGCCAAAAATACATGAAAATTCTCAAAAAAAAAAATGGCCATTTTTTAATTGGAAAAAACGTCCTCTTTCGAACCGTGCTACTCAAAAAGCTGTACTACTTTTGTGAGTCGAGATATTCGATTTTTTCAAATTTTATGAGCCGAGGTACTCAATTTTGAAAAATAGAATTTTGGCCAAAAATACATGAAAATTCTCAAAAAAATAAATGGCCATTTTTTAATTGGAAAAAACGTCCTCTTTCGAACCGTGCTACTCAAAAAGCTGTACTACTTTTGTGAGTCGAGATATTCGATTTTTTTGAAAATTTTGTGAGTCGAGGTATTCAATTTTGAAAAATCGAATTTCGGCCAAAAATACATGAAAATTCTCAAAAAAATAAATGGCCATTTTTTAATTGGAAAAAACGTCCTCTTTCGAACCGTGCTACTTAAAAAGGCTGTACTACTTTTGTGAGTCGAGATATTCGATTTTTTTCAAAATTTTGTGAGTCGAGGTATTCAATTTTGAAAAATCGAATTTTGGCCAAAAATACATGAAAATTCTCAAAAAAATAAATGGCCATTTTTTAATTGGAAAAAACGTCCTCTTTCGAACCGTTCTACTCAAAAAGCTGTACTACTTTTGTGAGTCGAGATATTCGATTTTTTTCAAAAGTTTGTGAGTCGAGGTATTCAATTTTGAAAAATCGAATTTTGGCCAAAAATACATGAAAATTCCCAAAAAAATAAATGGCCATTTTTTAATTGGAAAAAACGTCCTCTTTCGAACCGTGCTACTCAAAAAGCTGTACTACTTTTGTGAGTCGAGATATTCGATTTTTTTCAAAATTTTGTGAGTCGAGGTATTCAATTTTGAAAAATAGAATTTTGGCCAAAAATACATGAAAATTCTCAAAAAAATAAATGGCCATTTTTTAATTGGAAAAAACGTCCTCTTTCGAACCGTTCTACTCAAAAAGCTGTACTACTTTTGTGAGTCGAGATATTCGATTTTTTTCAAAAGTTTGTGAGTCGAGGTATTCAATTTTGAAAAATCGAATTTTGGCCAAAAATACATGAAAATTCTCAAAAATAATAAATGGCCATTTTTTAATTGGAAAAAACGTCCTCTTTCGAACCGTGCTACTCAAAAAGCTGTACTACTTTTGTGAGTCGAGATATTCGATTTTTTTCAAAATTTTGTGAGTCGAGGTATTCAATTTTGAAAAATCGAATTTTGGCCAAAAATACATGAAAATTCTCAAAAAAATAAATGGCCATTTTTTAATTGGAAAAAACGTCCTCTTTCGAACCGTTCTACTCAAAAAGCTGTACTACTTTTGTGAGTCGAGATATTCGATTTTTTTCAAAATTTTGTGAGTCGAGGTATTCAATTTTGAAAAATCGAATTTTGGCCAAAAATACATGAAAATTCTCAAAAAAATAAATGGCCATTTTTTAATTGGAAAAAACGTCCTCTTTCGAACCGTTCTACTCAAAAAGCTGTACTACTTTTGTGAGTCGAGATATTCGATTTTTTTCAAAATTTTGTGAGTCGAGGTATTCAATTTTGAAAAATCGAATTTCGGCCAAAAATACATGAAAATTCTCAAAAAAATAAATGGCCATTTTTTAATTGGAAAAAACGTCCTCTTTCGAACCGTGCTACTTAAAAAGGCTGTACTACTTTTGTGAGTCGAGATATTCGATTTTTTTCAAAATTTTGTGAGTCGAGGTATTCAATTTTGAAAAATCGAATTTTGGCCAAAAATACATGAAAATTCTCAAAAAAATAAATGGCCATTTTTTAATTGGAAAAAACGTCCTCCTTCCAACCGTGCTACTCGAAAAGCTGTACTACTTCTGTGAGTCGAGATATTCGATTTTTTTCAAAATTTTGTGAGTCGACGAGGTATTCAATTTTGAAAAATCGAATTTTGGGCAAAAATACATGAAAATTCTCAAAAAAATAAATGGCCATTTTTTAATTGGAAAAAACGTCCTCTTTCGAACCGTTCTACTCAAAAAGCTGTACTACTTTTGTGAGTCGAGATATTCGATTTTTTTCAAAAGTTTGTGAGTCGAGGTATTCAATTTTGAAAAATCGAATTTTGGCCAAAAATACATGAAAATTCCCAAAAAAATAAATGGCCATTTTTTAATTGGAAAAAACGTCCTCTTTCGAACCGTGCTACTCAAAAAGCTGTACTACTTTTGTGAGTCGAGATATTCGATTTTTTTCAAAATTTTGTGAGTCGAGGTATTCAATTTTGAAAAATAGAATTTTGGCCAAAAATACATGAAAATTCTCAAAAAAATAAATGGCCATTTTTTAATTGGAAAAAACGTCCTCTTTCGAACCGTTCTACTCAAAAAGCTGTACTACTTTTGTGAGTCGAGATATTCGATTTTTTTCAAAAGTTTGTGAGTCGAGGTATTCAATTTTGAAAAATCGAATTTTGGCCAAAAATACATGAAAATTCTCAAAAATAATAAATGGCCATTTTTTAATTGGAAAAAACGTCCTCTTTCGAACCGTGCTACTCAAAAAGCTGTACTACTTTTGTGAGTCGAGATATTCGATTTTTTTCAAAATTTTGTGAGTCGAGGTATTCAATTTTGAAAAATCGAATTTTGGCCAAAAATACATGAAAATTCTCAAAAAAATAAATGGCCATTTTTTAATTGGAAAAAACGTCCTCTTTCGAACCGTTCTACTCAAAAAGCTGTACTACTTTTGTGAGTCGAGATATTCGATTTTTTTCAAAATTTTGTGAGTCGAGGTATTCAATTTTGAAAAATCGAATTTTGGCCAAAAATACATGAAAATTCTCAAAAAAATAAATGGCCATTTTTTAATTGGAAAAAACGTCCTCTTTCGAACCGTTCTACTCAAAAAGCTGTACTACTTTTGTGAGTCGAGATATTCGATTTTTTTCAAAATTTTGTGAGTCGAGGTATTCAATTTTGAAAAATCGAATATCGGCCAAAAATACATGAAAATTCTCAAAAAAATAAATGGCCATTTTTTAATTGGAAAAAACGTCCTCTTTCGAACCGTGCTACTTAAAAAGGCTTGTACTACTTTTGTGAGTCGAGATATTCGATTTTTTTCAAAATTTTGTGAGTCGAGGTATTCAATTTTGAAAAATCGAATTTTGGCCAAAAATACATGAAAATTCTCAAAAAAATAAATGGCCATTTTTAATTGGAAAAAACGTCCTCCTTCCAACCGTGCTACTCGAAAAGCTGTACTACTTCTGTGAGTCGAGATATTCGATTTTTTTCAAAATTTTGTGAGTCGACGAGGTATTCAATTTTGAAAAATCGAATTTTGGGCAAAAATACATGAAAATTCTCAAAAAAATAAATGGCCATTTTTTAATTGGAAAAAACGTCCTCTTTCGAGCCGTGCTACTGAAAAAGCTGAACTACTATTGTGAGTCGAGATATTCGATTTTTTTCACAATTTTGTGAGTCGAGGTATTCAATTTTGAAAAATCGAATTTTGGCCAAAAATACATGAAAATTCTCAAAAAAATAAATGGCCATTTTTAATTGGAAAAAACGTCCTCTTTCGAACCGTGCTACTCAAAAAGCTGTACTACTTTTGTGAGTCGAGATATTCGATTTTTTTCAAAATTTTGTGAGTCGAGGTATTCAATTTTGAAAAATCGAATTTTGGCCAAAAATACATGAAAATTCTCAAAAAAATAAATGGCCATTTTTTAATTGGAAAAAACGTCCTCTTTCGAACCGTGCTACTCAAAAAGCTGTACTACTTTTGTGAGTCGAGATATTCGATTTTTTTCAAAATTTTGTGAGCCGAGGTATTCAATTTTGAAAAATCGAATTTTGGCCAAAAATACAGAAAATTCTCAAAAAAATAAATGTCCATTTTTTAATTGGAAAAAACGTCCTCTTTCGAACCGTGCTACTCAAAAAGCTGTACTACTTTTGTGAGTCGAGATATTCGATTTTTTCAAAATTTTATGAGCCGTTGTATTCAATTTGAAAAATCGAATTTTGGCCAAAAATACATGAAAATTCTCAAAAAAATAAATGGCCATTTTTTAATTGGAAAAAACGTCCTGTTTTGAACCGTGCTACTCAAAAAGCTGTACTACTTTTGTGAGTCGAGATATTCGATTTTTTTCAAAATTTTGTGAGTCGAGGTATTCAATTTTGAAAAATCGAATTTTGGCCAAAAATATATGAAAATTTTCAAAAAAATAATGCGCCATTTTTTAATTGGAAAAAACGTCCTCTTTCCAACCGTGCTACTCGAAAAGCTGTACTACTTCTGTGAGTCGAGATATTCGATTTTTTTCAAAATTTTGTGAGTCGAGGTATTCAATTTTGAAAAATCGAATTTTGGCCAAAAATACATGAAAATTCTCAAAAAAATAAATGGCCATTTTTTAATTGGAAAAAACGTCCTCTTTCGAACCGTGCTACTCAAAAAGCTGAACTACTTTTGTGAGTCGAGATATTCGATTTTTTTCACAATTTTGTGACTCGAGGTATTCAATTTTGAAAAATCGAATTTTGGCCAAAAATACATGAAAATTCTCAAAAAAATAAATGGCCATTTTTTAATTGAAAAAAACGTCCTCTTTCGAACCGTGCTACTCAAAAAGCAGTACTACTTTTGTGAGTCGAGATATTCGATTTTTTTAAAAATTTTGTGAGTCGAGGTATTCAATTTTGAAAAATCGAATTTTGGCCAAAAATACATGAAAATTCTCAAAAAAAAAATGGCCATTTTTTAATTGGAAAAAACGTCCTCTTTCGAACCGTGCTACTCAAAAAGCTGTACTACTTTTGTGAGTCGAGATATTCGATTTTTTCAAATTTTATGAGCCGAGGTACTCAATTTTGAAAAATAGAATTTTGGCCAAAAATACATGAAAATTCTCAAAAAAATAAATGGCCATTTTTTAATTGGAAAAAACGTCCTCTTTCGAACCGTGCTACTCAAAAAGCTGTACTACTTTTGTGAGTCGAGATATTCGATTTTTTTCAAAATTTTGTGAGTCGAGGTATTCAATTTTGAAAAATCGATTTTTGGCCAAAAATACATGAAAATTCTCAAAAAAATAAATGGCCATTTTTTAATTGGAAAAAACGTCCTCTTTCGAACCGTGCTACTCAAAAAGCTGTATTACTTTTGTGTGTCGAGATATTCGATTTTTTTCAAAATTTTGTGAGCCGAGGTATTCAATTTTGAAAAATCGAATTTTGGCCAAAAATACATGAAAATTCTCAAAAAAATAAATGGCCATTTTTTAATTGGAAAAAACGTCCTCTTTCGAACCGTGCTACTCAAAAAGCTGTACTACTTCTGTGAGTCGAGATATTCGATTTTTTTCAAAATTTTGTGAGTCGAGGTATTCAATTTTGAAAAATCGAATTTTGGCCAAAAATACATGAAAATTCTCAAAAAAATAAATGGCCATTTTTAATTGGAAAAAACGTCCTCTTTCGAACCGTGCTACTCAAAAAGCTGTACTACTTTTGTGAGTCGAGATATTCGATTTTTTTCAAAATTTTGTGAGTCGAGGTATTCAATTTTGAAAAATCGAATTTTGGCCAAAAATACATGAAAATTCTCAAAAAAATAAATGGCCATTTTTTAATTGGAAAAAACGTCCGCTTTCGAACCGTGCTACTCAAAAAGCTGTACTACTTTTGTGAGTCGAGATATTCGATTTTTTCAAAATTTTGTGAGCCGAGGTATTCAATTTTGAAAAATCGAATTTTGGCCAAAAATACATGAAATTTCTCAAAAAAATAAATGGCCATTTTTTAATTGGAAAAAACGTCCTCTTTCGAACCGTGCTACTCAAAAAGCTGTACTACTTTTGTGAGTCGAGATATTCGATTTTTTCAAAATTTTATGAGCCGAGGTATTCAATTTTGAAAAATCGAATTTTGGCCAAAAATACATGAAAATTCTCAAAAAAATAAATGGTCATTTTTTAATTGGAAAAAACGTCCTCTTTCGAACCGTGCTACTCAAAAAGCTGTACTACTTTTGTTAGTCTCTAGTACTCAATTTTGAAAAATGGAATTTTGGCCAAAAATACATGAAAATTCTCAAAAAAATAAATGGCCATTTTTTAATTGGAAAAAACGTCCTCTTTCGAACCGTGCTACTCAAAAAGCTGTACTACTTTTGTGAGTCGAGATATTCGATTTTTTTCAAAATTTTGTGAGTCGAGGTATTCAATTTTGAAAAATCGATTTTTGGTCAAAAATACATGAAAATTCTCAAAAAAATAAATGGCCATTTTTTAATTGGAAAAAACGTCCTCTTTCGAACCGTGCTACTCAAAAAGCTGTACTACTTTTGTGTGTCGAGATATTCGATTTTTTTCAAAATTTTGTGAGCCGAGGTATTCAATTTTGAAAAATCGAATTTTGGCCAAAAATACATGAAAATTCTCAAAAAAATAAATGGCCATTTTTTAATTGGAAAAAACGTCCTCTTTCGAACCGTGCTACTCAAAAAGCTGTACTACTTCTGTGAGTCGAGATATTCGATTTTTTTCAAAATTTTGTGAGTCGAGGTATTCAATTTTGAAAAATCGAATTTTGGCCAAAAATACATGAAAATTCTCAAAAAAATAAATGGCCATTTTTAATTGGAAAAAACGTCCTCTTTCGAACCGTGCTACTCAAAAAGCTGTACTACTTTTGTGAGTCGAGATATTCGATTTTTTTCAAAATTTTGTGAGTCGAGGTATTCAATTTTGAAAAATCGAATTTTGGCCAAAAATACATGAAAATTCTCAAAAAAATAAATGGCCATTTTTTAATTGGAAAAAACGTCCGCTTTCGAACCGTGCTACTCAAAAAGCTGTACTACTTTTGTGAGTCGAGATATTCGATTTTTTCAAAATTTGGTGAGCCGAGGTATTCAATTTTGAAAAATCGAATTTTGGCCAAAAATACATGAAATTTCTCAAAAAAATAAATGGCCATTTTTTAATTGGAAAAAACGTCCTCTTTCGAACCGTGCTGTACTACTTTTGTGAGTCGAGATATTCGATTTTTTCAAAATTTTATGAGCCGAGGTATTCAATTTTGAAAAATCGAATTTTGGCCAAAAATACATGAAAATTCTCAAAAAAATAAATGGTCATTTTTTAATTGGAAAAAACGTCCTCTTTCGAACCGTGCTACTCAAAAAGCTGTACTACTTTTGTTAGTCGAGGTATTCGATTTTTTCAAAATTTTGTGAGTCGAGGTATTCAATTTTGAAAAATCGAATTTTGGCCAAAAATACATGAAAATTCTCAAAAAAATAAATGGCCATTTTTTAATTGGAAAAAACGTCCTCTTTCGAACCGTGCTACTCAAAAAGCTGAACTACTATTGTGAGTCGAGATATTCGATTTTTTTCACAATTTTGTGAGTCGAGGTATTCAATTTTGAAAAATGGAATTTTGGCCAAAAATACATGAAAATTCTCAAAAAAATAAATGGCCATTTTTTAATTGGAAAAAACGTCCTCTTTCGAACCGTGCTACTCAAAAAGCTGTACTACTTTTGTGAGTCGAGATATTCGATTTTTTTCAAAATTTTGTGAGTCGAGGTATTCAATTTTGAAAAATCGAATTTTGGCCAAAAATACATGAAAATTCTCAAAAAAAAATAAATGGCCATTTTTTAATTGGAAAAAACGTCCTCTTTCGAACCGTGCTACTCAAAAAGCTGTACTACTTTTGTGAGTCGAGATATTCGATTTTTTCAAAATTTTGTGAGCCGAGGTATTCAATTTTGAAAAATCGAATTTTGGCCAAAAATACAGAAAATTCTCAAAAAAATAAATGGCCATTTTTTAATTGGAAAAAACGTCCTCTTTCGAACCGTGCTACTCAAAAAGCTGTACTACTTTTGTGAGTCGAGATATTCGATTTTTTCAAAATTTTATGAGCCGAGGTATTCAATTTTGAAAAAACGAATTTTGGCCAAAAATACATGAAAATATATATACTACTTTTGTGAGTCGAGATATTCGATTTTTTTCAAAATTTTGTGAGTCGAGGTATTCAATTTTGAAAAATCGAATTTTGGCCAAAAATATATGAAAATTTTCAAAAAAATAATGGGCCATTTTTTAATTGGAAAAAACGTCCTCTTTCCAACCGTGCTACTCGAAAAGCTGTACTACTTCTGTGAGTCGAGATATTCGATTCTTTTCAAAACTTTGTGAGTCGAGGTATTCAATTTTGAAAAATCGAATTTTGGCCAAAAATACATGAAAATTCTCAAAAAAATAAATGGCCATTTTTTAATTGGAAAAAACGTCCTCTTTCGAACCGTGCTACTCAAAAAGCTGAACTACTTTTGTGAGTCGAGATATTCGATTTTTTTCAAAATTTTGTGAGTCGAGGTATTCAATTTTGAAAAATCGAATTTTGGCCAAAAATACATGAAAATTCTCAAAAAAAAATAAATGGCCATTTTTTAATTGGAAAAAACGTCCTCTTTCGAACCGTGCTACTCAAAAAGCTGTACTACTTTTGTGAGTCGAGATATTCGATTTTTTCAAAATTTTGTGAGCCGAGGTATTCAATTTTGAAAAATCGAATTTTGGCCAAAAATACAGAAAATTCTCAAAAAAATAAATGGCCATTTTTTAATTGGAAAAAACGTCCTCTTTCGAACCGTGCTACTCAAAAAGCTGTACTACTTTTGTGAGTCGAGATATTCGATTTTTTCAAAATTTTATGAGCCGAGGTATTCAATTTTGAAAAATCGAATTTTGGCCAAAAATACATGAAAATATATATACTACTTTTGTGAGTCGAGATATTCGATTTTTTTCAAAATTTTGTGAGTCGAGGTATTCAATTTTGAAAAATCGAATTTTGGCCAAAAATATATGAAAATTTTCAAAAAAATAATGGGCCATTTTTTAATTGAAAAAAAAGTCCTCTTTCCAACCGTGCTACTCGAAAAGCTGTACTACTTCTGTGCGTCGAGATATTCGATTTTTTTCAAAATTTTGTGAGTCGAGGTATTCAATTTTGAAAAATCGAATTTTGGCCAAAAACTACATGAAAATTCTCAAAAAAATAAATGGCCATTTTTTAATTGGAAAAAACGTCCTCTTTCGAACCGTGCTACTCAAAAAGCTGAACTACTTTTGTGAGTCGAGATATTCGATTTTTTTCACAATTTTGTGAGTCGAGGTATTCAATTTTGAAAAATCGAATTTTGGCCAAAAATACATGAAAATTCTCAAAAAAATAAATGGCCATTTTTTAATTGGAAAAAACGTCCTCTTTCGAACCGTGCTACTCAAAAAGCTGTACTACTTTTGTGAGTCGAGATATTCGATTTTTTTCAAAATTTTGTGAGTCGAGGTATTCAATTTTGAAAAATCGAATTTTGGCCAAAAATACATGAAAATTCTCAAAAAAAAATAAATGGCCATTTTTCAATTGGAAAAAACGTCCTCTTTCGAACCGTGCTACTCAAAAAGCTGTACTACTTTTGTGAGTCGAGATATTCGATTTTTTCAAAATTTTGTGAGCCGAGGTATTCAATTTTGAAAAATCGAATTTTGGCCAAAAATACAGAAAATTCTCAAAAAAATAAATGGCCATTTTTTAATTGGAAAAAACGTCCTCTTTCGAACCGTGCTACTCAAAAAGCTGTACTACTTTTGTGAGTCGAGATATTCGATTTTTTCAAAATTTTATGAGCCGAGGTATTCAATTTTGAAAAATCGAATTTTGGCCAAAAATACATGAAAATATATATACTACTTTTGTGAGTCGAGATATTCGATTTTTTTCAAAATTTTGTGAGTCGAGGTATTCAATTTTGAAAAATCGAATTTTGGCCAAAAATATATGAGAATTTTCAAAAAAATAATGGGCCATTTTTTAATTGGAAAAAACGTCCTCTTTCCAACCGTGCTGCTCGAAAAGCTGTACTACTTCTGTGAGTCGAGATATTCGATTCTTTTCAAAACTTTGTGAGTCGAGGTATTCAATTTTGAAAAATCGAATTTTGGCCAAAAATACATGAAAATTCTCAAAAAAATAAATGGCCATTTTTTAATTGGAAAAAACGTCCTCTTTCCAACCGTGCTACTCAAAAAGCTGAACTACTTTTGTGAGTCGAGATATTCGATTTTTTTCAAAATTTTGTGAGTCGAGGTATTCAATTTTGAAAAATCGAATTTTGGCCAAAAATATATGAAAATTTTCAAAAAAATAATGGGCCATTTTTTAATTGAAAAAAACGTCCTCTTTCCAACCGTGCTACTCGAAAAGCTGTACTACTTCTGTGAGTCGAGATATTCGATTTTTTTCAAAATTTTGTGAGTCGAGGTATTCAATTTTGAAAAATCGAATTTTGGCCAAAAATACATGCAAATTCTCAAAAAAATAAATGGCCATTTTTTAATTGGAAAAAACGTCCTCTTTCGAACCGTGCTACTCAAAAAGCTGTACTACTTTTGTGAGTCGAGATATTCGATTTTTTTCGAAATTTTGTGAGTCGAGATATTCAATTTTGAAAAATCGAATTTTGGCCAAAAATATATGAAAATTTTCAAAAAAAATAATGGGCCATTTTTTAATTGGAAAAAACGTCCTCTTTCCAACCGTGCTACTCGAAAAGCTGTACTACTTCTGTGAGTCGAGATATTCGATTTTTTTCAAAATTTTGTGAGTCGAGGTATTCAATTTTGAAAAATCGAATTTTGGCCAAAAATACATGAAAATTCTCAAAAAAATAAATGGCCATTTTTTAATTGGAAAAAACGTCCTCTTTCGAACCGTGCTACTCAAAAAGCTGAACTACTTTTGTGAGTCGAGATATTCGATTTTTTTCACAATTTTGTGAGTCGAGGTATTCAATTTTGAAAAATCGAATTTTGACCAAAAATATATGAAAATTCTCAAAAAAATAAATGGCCATTTTTTAATTGAAAAAAACGTCCTCTTTCGAACCGTGCTACTCAAAAAGCTGTACTACTTTTGTGAGTCGAGATATTCGATTTTTTTGAAAATTTTGTGAGTCGAGGTATTCAATTTTGAAAAATCGAATTTTGGCCAAAAATACATGAAAATTCTCAAAAAAATAAATGGCCATTTTTTAATTGGAAAAAACGTCCTCTTTCGAACCGTGCTACTCAAAAAGCTGAACTACTTTTGTGAGTCGAGATATTCGATTTTTTTCACAATTTTGTGACTCGAGGTATTCAATTTTGAAAAATCGAATTTTGGCCAAAAATACATGAAAATTCTCAAAAAAATAAATGGCCATTTTTTAATTGAAAAAAACGTCCTCTTTCGAACCGTGCTACTCAAAAAGCTGTACTACTTTTGTGAGTCGAGATATTCGATTTTTTTCAAAATTTTGTGAGTCGAGGTATTCAATTTTGAAAAATCGAATTTTGGCCAAAAATACATGAAAATTCTCAAAAAAAAAAATGGCCATTTTTTAATTGGAAAAAACGTCCTCTTTCGAACCGTGCTACCCAAAAAGCTGTACTACTTTTGTGAGTCGAGATATTCGATTTTTTTCAAAATTTTGTGAGTCGAGATATTCAATTTTGAAAAATCGAATTTTGGCCAAAAATATATGAAAATTTTCAAAAAAATAATGGGCCATTTTTTAATTGGAAAAAACGTCCTCTTTCCAACCGTGCTACTCGAAAACCTATACTACTTCTGTGAGTCGAGATATTCGATTTTTTTCAAAATTTTGTGAGTCGAGGTATTCAATTTTGAAAAATCGAATTTTGGCCAAAAATACATGAAAATTCTCAAAAAAATAAATGGCCATTTTTTAATTGGAAAAAACGTCCTCTTTCGAACCGTGCTACTCAAAAAGCTGAACTACTTTTGTGAGTCGAGATATTCGATTTTTTTTCACAATTTTGTGAGTCGAGGTATTCAATTTTGAAAAATAGAATTTTGACCAAAAATATATGAAAATTCTCAAAAAAATTAATGGCCATTTTTTAATTGAAAAAAAACGTCCTCTTTCGAACCGTGCTACTCAAAAAGCTGTACTACTTTTGTGAGTCGAGATATTCGATTTTTTTCAAAATTTTGTGAGTCGAGGTATTCAATTTTGAAAAATCGAATTTTGGCCAAAAATACATGAAAATTCTCAAAAAAAATAAATGGCCATTTTTTAATTGGAAAAAACGTCCTCTTTCAAACCGTGCTACTCAAAAAGCTGTACTACTTTTGTGAGTCGAGATATTCGATTTTTTCAAAATTTTATGAGGCGAGGTATTCAATTTTGAAAAATGGAATTTTGGCCAAAAATACATGAAAATTCTCAAAAAAATAAATGGCCATTTTTTAATTGGAAAAAACGTCCTCTTTCGAACCGTGCTACTCAAAAAGCTGTACTACTTTTGTGAGTCGAGATATTCGATTTTTTCAAAATTTTGTAAGTCGAGGTATTCAATTTTGAAAAATCGATTTTTGGCCAAAAATACATGAAAATTCTCAAAAAAATAAATGGCCATTTTTTAATTGGAAAAAACGTCCTCTTTCGAACCGTGCTACTCACAAAGCTGTACTACTTTTGTGTGTCGAGATATTCGATTTTTTTCAAAATTTTGTGAGCCGAGGTATTCAATTTTGAAAAATCGAATTTTGGCCAAAAATACATGAAAATTCTCAAAAAAATAAATGGCCATTTTTTAATTGGAAAAAACGTCCTCTTTCGAACCGTGCTACTCAAAAAGTTGTACTACTTCTGTGAGTCGAGATATTCGATTTTTTTCAAAATTTTGTGAGTCGAGGTATTCAATTTTGAAAAATCGAATTTTGGCCAAAAATACATGAAAATTCTCAAAAAAATAAATGGCCATTTTTAATTGGAAAAAACGTCCTCTTTCGAACCGTGCTACTCAAAAAGCTGTACTACTTTTGTGAGTCGAGATATTCGATTTTTTTCAAAATTTTGTGAGTCGAGGTATTCAATTTTGAAAAATCGAATTTTGGCCAAAAATACATGAAAATTCTCAAAAAAATAAATGGCCATTTTTTAATTGGAAAAAACGTCCTCTTTCGAACCGTGCTACTCAAAAAGCTGTACTACTTTTGTGAGTCGAGGTATTCGATTTTTTTCAAAATTTTGTGAGTCGAGGTATTCAATTTTGAAAAATCGAATTTTGGCCAAAAATACATGAAAATTCTCAAAAAAATAAATGGCCATTTTTTAATTGGAAAAAACGTCCTCTTTCGAACCGTGCTACTCAAAAAGCTGAACTACTTTTGTGAGTCGAGATATTCGATTTTTTTCACAATTTTGTGAGTCGAGGTATTCAATTTTGAAAAATCGAATTTTGGCCAAAAATACATGAAAATTCTCAAAAAAATAAATGGCCATTTTTTAATTGAAAAAAACGTCCTCTTTCGAACCGTGCTACTCAAAAAGCTGTACTACTTTTGTGAGTCGAGGTATTCGATTTTTTTCAAAATTTTGTGAGTCGAGGTATTCAATTTTGAAAAATCGAATTTTGGCCAAAAATACATGAAAATTCTCAAAAAAAATAATTGGCCATTTTTTAATTGGAAAAAACGTCCTCTTTCAAACCGTGCTACTCAAAAAGCTGTACTACTTTTGTGAGTCGAGATATTCGATTTTTTTCACAATTTTGTGAGTCGAGGTATTCAATTTTGAAAAATCGAATTTTGGCCAAAAATACATGAAAATTCTCAAAAAAATAAATGGCCATTTTTTAATTGGAAAAAACGTCCTCTTTCGAACCGTGCTACTCAAAAAGCTGAACTACTTTTGTGAGTCGAGATATTCGATTTTTTTCACAATTTTGTGAGTCGAGGTATTCAATTTTGAAAAATCGAATTTTGGCCAAAAATACATGAAAATTCTCAAAAAAATCAATGGCCATTTTTTAATTGGAAAAAACGTCCTCTTTCGAACCGTGCTACTCAAAAAGCTGTACTACTTTTGTGAGTCGAGATATTCGATTTTTTCAAAATTTTATGAGCCGAGGTATTCAATTTTGAAAAATGGAATTTTGGCCAAAAATACATGAAAATTCTCAAAAAAATAAATGGCCATTTTTTAATTGGAAAAAACGTCCTCTTTCGAACCGTGCTACTCAAAAAGCTGTACTACTTTTGTGAGTCGAGATATTCGATTTTTTTCAAAATTTTGTGAGTCGAGGTATTCAATTTTGAAAAATCGAATTTTGGCCAAAAATACATGAAAATTCTCAAAAAAAATAAATGGCCATTTTTTAATTGGAAAAAACGTCCTCTTTCAAACCGTGCTACTCAAAAAGCTGTACTACTTTTGTGAGTCGAGATATTCGATTTTTTCAAAATTTTATGAGGCGAGGTATTCAATTTTGAAAAATGGAATTTTGGCCAAAAATACATGAAAATTCTCAAAAAAATAAATGGCCATTTTTTAATTGGAAAAAACGTCCTCTTTCGAACCGTGCTACTCAAAAAGCTGTACTACTTTTGTGAGTCGAGATATTCGATTTTTTTCAAAATTTTGTAAGTCGAGGTATTCAATTTTGAAAAATCGATTTTTGGCCAAAAATACATGAAAATTCTCAAAAAAATAAATGGCCATTTTTTAATTGGAAAAAACGTCCTCTTTCGAACCGTGCTACTCAAAAAGCTGTACTACTTTTGTGTGTCGAGATATTCGATTTTTTTCAAAATTTTGTGAGCCGAGGTATTCAATTTTGAAAAATCGAATTTTGGCCAAAAATACATGAAAATTCTCAAAAAAATAAATGGCCATTTTTTAATTGGAAAAAACGTCCTCTTTCGAACCGTGCTACTCAAAAAGCTGTACTACTTCTGTGAGTCGAGATATTCGATTTTTTTCAAAATTTTGTGAGTCGAGGTATTCAATTTTGAAAAATCGAATTTTGGCCAAAAATACATGAAAATTCTCAAAAAAATAAATGGCCATTTTTAATTGGAAAAAACGTCCTCTTTCGAACCGTGCTACTCAAAAAGCTGTACTACTTTTGTGAGTCGAGATATTCGATTTTTTTCAAAATTTTGTGAGTCGAGGTATTCAATTTTGAAAAATCGAATTTTGGCCAAAAATACATGAAAATTCTCAAAAAAATAAATGGCCATTTTTTAATTGGAAAAAACGTCCTCTTTCGAACCGTGCTACTCAAAAAGCTGTACTACTTTTGTGAGTCGAGGTATTCGATTTTTTTCAAAATTTTGTGAGTCGAGGTATTCAATTTTGAAAAATCGAATTTTGGCCAAAAATACATGAAAATTCTCAAAAAAATAAATGGCCATTTTTTAATTGGAAAAAACGTCCTCTTTCGAACCGTGCTACTCAAAAAGCTGAACTACTTTTGTGAGTCGAGATATTCGATTTTTTTCACAATTTTGTGAGTCGAGGTATTCAATTTTGAAAAATCGAATTTTGGCCAAAAATACATGAAAATTCTCAAAAAAATAAATGGCCATTTTTTAATTGAAAAAAACGTCCTCTTTCGAACCGTGCTACTCAAAAAGCTGTACTACTTTTGTGAGTCGAGGTATTCGATTTTTTTCAAAATTTTGTGAGTCGAGGTATTCAATTTTGAAAAATCGAATTTTGGCCAAAAATACATGAAAATTCTCAAAAAAAATAATTGGCCATTTTTTAATTGGAAAAAACGTCCTCTTTCAAACCGTGCTACTCAAAAAGCTGTACTACTTTTGTGAGTCGAGATATTCGATTTTTTTCACAATTTTGTGAGTCGAGGTATTCAATTTTGAAAAATCGAATTTTGGCCAAAAATACATGAAAATTCTCAAAAAAATAAATGGCCATTTTTTAATTGGAAAAAACGTCCTCTTTCGAACCGTGCTACTCAAAAAGCTGAACTACTTTTGTGAGTCGAGATATTCGATTTTTTTCACAATTTTGTGAGTCGAGGTATTCAATTTTGAAAAATCGAATTTTGGCCAAAAATACATGAAAATTCTCAAAAAAATCAATGGCCATTTTTTAATTGGAAAAAACGTCCTCTTTCGAACCGTGCTACTCAAAAAGCTGTACTACTTTTGTGAGTCGAGATATTCGATTTTTTCAAAATTTTATGAGCCGAGGTATTCAATTTTGAAAAATGGAATTTTGGCCAAAAATACATGAAAATTCTCAAAAAAATAAATGGCCATTTTTTAATTGGAAAAAACGTCCTCTTTCGAACCGTGCTACTCAAAAAGCTGTACTACTTTTGTGAGTCGAGATATTCGATTTTTTTCAAAATTTTGTGAGTCGAGGTATTCAATTTTGAAAAATCGATTTTTGGCCAAAAATACATGAAAATTCTCAAAAAAATAAATGGCCATTTTTTAATTGGAAAAAACGTCCTCTTTCGAACCGTGCTACTCAAAAAGCTGTACTACTTTTGTGAGTCGAGATATTCGATTTTTTCAAAATTTTATGAGCCGAGGTATTCAATTTTGAAAAGTGGAATTTTGGCCAAAAATACATGAAAATTCTCAAAAAAATAAATGGCCATTTTTTAATTGGAAAAAACGTCCTCTTTCGAACCGTGCTACTCAAAAAGCTGTACTACTTTTGTGAGTCGAGGTATTCGATTTTTTTCAAAATTTTGTGAGTCGAGGTATTCAATTTTGAAAAATCGAATTTTGGCCAAAAATACATGAAAATTCTCAAAAAAATAAATGGCCATTTTTTAATTGGAAAAAACGTCCTCTTTCGAACCGTGCTACTCAAAAATCTGAACTAACTATTTTTGTGAGTCGAGATATTCGATTTTTTTCACAATTTTGTGAGTCGAGGTATTCAATTTTGAAAAATCGAATTTTGGCCAAAAATACATGAAAATTCTCAAAAAAAATAAATGGCCATTTTTTAATTGAAAAAAACGTCCTCTTTCGAACCGTGCTACTCAAAAAGCTGTACTACTTTTGTGAGTCGAGGTATTCGATTTTTTTCAAAATTTTGTGAGTCGAGGTATTCAATTTTGAAAAATCGAATTTTGGCCAAAAATACATGAAAATTCTCAAAAAAAATAATTGGCCATTTTTTAATTGGAAAAAACGTCCTCTTTCAAACCGTGCTACTCAAAAAGCTGTACTACTTTTGTGAGTCGAGATATTCGATTTTTTCAAAATTTTATGAGCCGAGGTATTCAATTTTGAAAAATGGAATTTTGGCCAAAAATACATGAAAATTCTCAAAAAAATAAATGGCCATTTTTTAATTGGAAAAAACGTCCTCTTTCGAACCGTGCTACTCAAAAAGCTGTACTACTTTTGTGAGTCGAGATATTCGATTTTTTTCAAAATTTTGTGAGTCGAGGTATTCAATTTTGAAAAATCGATTTTTGGCCAAAAATACATGAAAATTCTCAAAAAAATAAATGGCCATTTTTTTATTGAAAAAAACGCCCTCTTTCGAACCGTGCTACTCAAAAACCTGTACTACTTTTGTGTGTCGAGATATTCGATTTTTTTCAAAATTTTGTGAGCCGTGGTATTCAATTTTGAAAAATCGAATTTTGGCCAAAAATACATGAAAATTCTCAAAAAAATAAATGGCCATTTTTTAATTGGAAAAAACGTCCTCTTTCGAACCGTGCTACTCAAAAAGCTGTACTACTTTTGTGAGTCGAGGTATTCGATTTTTTTCAAAATTTTGTGAGTCGAGGTATTCAATTTTGAAAAATCGAATTTTGGCCAAAAATACATGAAAATTCTCAAAAAAATAAATGGCCATTTTTTAATTGGAAAAAACGTCCTCTTTCGAACCGTGCTACTCAAAAAGCTGAACTACTTTTGTGAGTCGAGATATTCGATTTTTTTCACAATTTTGTGAGTCGAGGTATTCAATTTTGAAAAATCGAATTTTGGCCAAAAATACATGAAAATTCTCAAAAAAATAAATGGCCATTTTTTAATTGAAAAAAACGTCCTCTTTCGAACCGTGCTACTCATAAAGCTGTACTACTTTTGTGAGTCGAGGTATTCGATTTTTTTTCAAAATTTTGTGAGTCGAGGTATTCAATTTTGAAAAATCGAATTTTGGCCAAAAATACATGAAAATTCTCAAAAAAAATAATTGGCCATTTTTTAATTGGAAAAAACGTCCTCTTTCAAACCGTGCTACTCAAAAAGCTGTACTACTTTTGTGAGTCGAGATATTCGATTTTTTCAAAATTTTATGAGCCGAGGTATTCAATTTTGAAAAATGGAATTTTGGCCAAAAATACATGAAAATTCTCAAAAAAATAAATGGCCATTTTTTAATTGGAAAAAACGTCCTCTTTCGAACCGTGCTACTCAAAAAGCTGTACTACTTTTGTGAGTCGAGGTATTCGATTTTTTTCAAAATTTTGTGAGTCGAGGTATTCAATTTTGAAAAATCGAATTTTGGCCAAAAATACATGAAAATTCTCAAAAAAATAAATGGCCATTTTTTAATTGGAAAAAACGTCCTCTTTCGAAGCGTGCTACTCAAAAAGCTGAACTACTTTTGTGAGTCGAGATATTCGATTTTTTTCACAATTTTGTGAGTCGAGGTATTCAATTTTGAAAAATCGAATTTTGGCCAAAAATACATGAAAATTCTCAAAAAAATAAATGGCCATTTTTAATTGGAAAAAAACGTCCTCTTTCGAACCGTGCTACTCAAAAAGCTGTACTACTTTTGTGAGTCGAGGTATTCGATTTTTTTCAAAATTTTGTGAGTCGAGGTATTCAATTTTGAAAAATCGGATTTTGGCCAAAAATACATGAAAATTCTCAAAAAAAATAAATGGTCATTTTTTAATTGGAAAAAACGTCCTCTTTCAAACCGTGCTACTCAAAAAGCTGTACTACTTTTGTGAGTCGAGATATTCGATTTTTTCAAAATTTTATGAGCCGAGGTATTCAATTTTGAAAAATGGAATTTTGGCCAAAAATACATGAAAATTCTCAAAAAAATAAATGGCCATTTTTTAATTGGAAAAAACGTCCTCTTTCGAACCGTGCTACTCAAAAAGCTGTACTACTTTTGTGAGTCGAGATATTCGATTTTTTTCAAAATTTTGTGAGTCGAGGTATTCAATTTTGAAAAATCGATTTTTGGCCAAAAATACATGAAAATTCTCAAAAAAATAAATGGCCATTTTTTTATTGGAAAAAACGTCCTCTTTCGAACCGTGCTACTCAAAAACCTGTACTACTTTTGTGTGTCGAGATATTCGATTTTTTTCAAAATTTTGTGAGCCGTGGTATTCAATTTTGAAAAATCGAATTTTGGCCAAAAATACATGAAAATTCTCAAAAAAATAAATGGCCATTTTTTAATTGGAAAAAACGTCCTCTTTCGAACCGTGCTACTCAAAAAGCTGTACTACTTCTGTGAGTCGAGATATTCGATTTTTTTCAAAATTTTGTGAGTCGAGGTATTCAATTTTGAAAAATCGAATTTTGGCCAAAAATACATGAAAATACTCAAAAAAATAAATGGCCATTTTTAATTGGAAAAAACGTCCTCTTTCGAACCGTGCTACTCAAAAAGCTGTACTACTTTTGTGAGTCGAGATATTCGATTTTTTTCAAAATTTTGTGAGTCGAGGTATTCTATTTTGAAAAATCGAATTTTGGCCAAAAATACATGAAAATTCTCAAAAAAATAAATGGCCATTTTTTTATTGGAAAAAACGCCCTCTTTCGAACCGTGCTACTCAAAAACCTGTACTACTTTTGTGTGTCGAGATATTCGATTTTTTTCAAAATTTTGTGAGCCGTGGTATTCAATTTTGAAAAATCGAATTTTGGCCAAAAATACATGAAAATTCTCAAAAAAATAAATGGCCATTTTTTAATTGGAAAAAACGTCCTCTTTCGAACCGTGCTACTCAAAAAGCTGTACTACTTTTGTGAGTCGAGGTATTCGATTTTTTTCAAAATTTTGTGAGTCGAGGTATTCAATTTTGAAAAATCGAATTTTGGCCAAAAATACATGAAAATTCTCAAAAAAATAAATGGCCATTTTTTAATTGGAAAAAACGTCCTCTTTCGAACCGTGCTACTCAAAAAGCTGAACTACTTTTGTGAGTCGAGATATTCGATTTTTTTCACAATTTTGTGAGTCGAGGTATTCAATTTTGAAAAATCGAATTTTGGCCAAAAATACATGAAAATTCTCAAAAAAATAAATGGCCATTTTTTAATTGAAAAAAACGTCCTCTTTCGAACCGTGCTACTCAAAAAGCTGTACTACTTTTGTGAGTCGAGGTATTCGATTTTTTTCAAAATTTTGTGAGTCGAGGTATTCAATTTTGAAAAATCGAATTTTGGCCAAAAATACATGAAAATTCTCAAAAAAAATAATGGGCCATTTTTTAATTGGAAAAAACGTCCTCTTTCCAACCGTGCTACTCGAAAAGCTGTACTACTTCTGTGAGTCGAGATATTCGATTTTTTTCAAAATTTTGTGAGTCGAGGTATTCAATTTTGAAAAATCGAATTTTGGCCAAAAATACATGAAAATTCTCAAAAAAATAAATGGCCATTTTTTAATTGGAAAAAACGTCCTCTTTCGAACCGTGCTACTCAAAAAGCTGTACTACTTTTGTGAGTCGAGATATTCGATTTTTTTCACAATTTTGTGAGCCGTGGTATTCAATTTTGAAAAATCGAATTTTGGCCAAAAATACATGAAAATTCTCAAAAAAATAAATGGCCATTTTTTAATTGGAAAAAACGTCCTCTTTCGAACCGTGCTACTCAAAAAGCTGTACTACTTCTGTGAGTCGAGATATTCGATTTTTTTCAAAATTTTGTGAGTCGAGGTATTCAATTTTGAAAAATCGAATTTTGGCCAAAAATACATGAAAATACTCAAAAAAATAAATGGCCATTTTTAATTGGAAAAAACGTCCTCTTTCGAACCGTGCTACTCAAAAAGCTGTACTACTTTTGTGAGTCGAGATATTCGATTTTTTTCAAAATTTTGTGAGTCGAGGTATTCTATTTTGAAAAATCGAATTTTGGCCAAAAATACATGAAAATTCTCAAAAAAATAAATGGCCATTTTTTTATTGGAAAAAACGCCCTCTTTCGAACCGTGCTACTCAAAAACCTGTACTACTTTTGTGTGTCGAGATATTCGATTTTTTTCAAAATTTTGTGAGCCGTGGTATTCAATTTTGAAAAATCGAATTTTGGCCAAAAATACATGAAAATTCTCAAAAAAATAAATGGCCATTTTTTAATTGGAAAAAACGTCCTCTTTCGAACCGTGCTACTCAAAAAGCTGTACTACTTTTGTGAGTCGAGGTATTCGATTTTTTTCAAAATTTTGTGAGTCGAGGTATTCAATTTTGAAAAATCGAATTTTGGCCAAAAATACATGAAAATTCTCAAAAAAATAAATGGCCATTTTTTAATTGGAAAAAACGTCCTCTTTCGAACCGTGCTACTCAAAAAGCTGAACTACTTTTGTGAGTCGAGATATTCGATTTTTTTCACAATTTTGTGAGTCGAGGTATTCAATTTTGAAAAATCGAATTTTGGCCAAAAATACATGAAAATTCTCAAAAAAATAAATGGCCATTTTTTAATTGAAAAAAACGTCCTCTTTCGAACCGTGCTACTCAAAAAGCTGTACTACTTTTGTGAGTCGAGGTATTCGATTTTTTTCAAAATTTTGTGAGTCGAGGTATTCAATTTTGAAAAATCGAATTTTGGCCAAAAATACATGAAAATTCTCAAAAAAAATAATGGGCCATTTTTTAATTGGAAAAAACGTCCTCTTTCCAACCGTGCTACTCGAAAAGCTGTACTACTTCTGTGAGTCGAGATATTCGATTTTTTTCAAAATTTTGTGAGTCGAGGTATTCAATTTTGAAAAATCGAATTTTGGCCAAAAATACATGAAAATTCTCAAAAAAATAAATGGCCATTTTTTAATTGGAAAAAACGTCCTCTTTCGAACCGTGCTACTCAAAAAGCTGAACTACTTTTGTGAGTCGAGATATTCGATTTTTTTCACAATTTTGTGACTCGAGGTATTCAATTTTGAAAAATCGAATTTTGGCCAAAAATACATGAAAATTCTCAAAAAAATAAATGGCCATTTTTTAATTGAAAAATACGTCCTCTTTCGAACCGTGCTACTCAAAAAGCTGTACTACTTTTGTGAGTCGAGATATTCGATTTTTTTCAAAATTTTGTGAGTCGAGGTATTCAATTTTGAAAAATCGAATTTTGGCCAAAAATACATGAAAATTCTCAAAAAAATAAATGGCCATTTTTTAATTGGAAAAAACGTCCTCTTTCGAACCGTGCTACTCAAAAAGCTGTACTACTTTTGTGAGTCGAGATATTCGATTTTTTTCAAAATTTTGTGAGTCGAGATATTCAATTTTGAAAAATCGAATTTTGGCCAAAAATATATGAAAATTTTCAAAAAAATAATGGGCCATTTTTTAATTGGAAAAAACGTCCTCTTTCCAACCGTGCTACTCGAAAAGCTATACTACTTCTGTGAGTCGAGATATTCGATTTTTTTCAAAATTTTGTGAGTCGAGGTATTCAATTTTGAAAAATCGAATTTTGGCCAAAAATACATGAAAATTCTCAAAAAAATAAATGGCCATTTTTTAATTGGAAAAAACGTCCTCTTTCGAACCGTGCTACTCAAAAAGCTGAACTACTTTTGTGAGTCGAGATATTCGATTTTTTTCACAATTTTGTGAGTCGAGGTATTCAATTTTGAAAAATCGAATTTTGGCCAAAAATACATGAAAATACTCAAAAAAATAAATGGCCATTTTTAATTGGAAAAAACGTCCTCTTTCGAACCGTGCTACTCAAAAAGCTGTACTACTTTTGTGAGTCGAGATATTCGATTTTTTTCAAAATTTTGTGAGTCGAGTCTATTTTGAAAAATCGAATTTTGGCCAAAAATACATGAAAATTCTCAAAAAAATAAATGGCCATTTTTTTATTGGAAAAAACGCCCTCTTTCGAACCGTGCTACTCAAAAACCCGTACTACTTTTGTGTGTCGAGATATTCGATTTTTTTCAAAATTTTGTGAGCCGTGGTATTCAATTTTGAAAAATCGAATTTTGGCCAAAAATACATGAAAATTCTCAAAAAAATAAATGGCCATTTTTTAATTGGAAAAAACGTCCTCTTTCGAACCGTGCTACTCAAAAAGCTGTACTACTTTTGTGAGTCGAGGTATTCGATTTTTTTCAAAATTTTGTGAGTCGAGGTATTCAATTTTGAAAAATCGAATTTTGGCCAAAAATACATGAAAATTCTCAAAAAAATAAATGGCCATTTTTTAATTGGAAAAAACGTCCTCTTTCGAACCGTGCTACTCAAAAAGCTGAACTACTTTTGTGAGTCGAGATATTCGATTTTTTTCACAATTTTGTGAGTCGAGGTATTCAATTTTGAAAAATCGAATTTTGGCCAAAAATACATGAAAATTCTCAAAAAAATAAATGGCCATTTTTTAATTGAAAAAAACGTCCTCTTTCGAACCGTGCTACTCAAAAAGCTGTACTACTTTTGTGAGTCGAGGTATTCGATTTTTTTCAAAATTTTGTGAGTCGAGGTATTCAATTTTGAAAAATCGAATTTTGGCCAAAAATACATGAAAATTCTCAAAAAAAATAATGGGCCATTTTTTAATTGGAAAAAACGTCCTCTTTCCAACCGTGCTACTCGAAAAGCTGTACTACTTCTGTGAGTCGAGATATTCGATTTTTTTCAAAATTTTGTGAGTCGAGGTATTCAATTTTGAAAAATCGAATTTTGGCCAAAAATACATGAAAATTCTCAAAAAAATAAATGGCCATTTTTTAATTGGAAAAAACGTCCTCTTTCGAACCGTTCTACTCAAAAAGCTGTACTACTTTTGTGAGTCGAGATATTCGATTTTTTTCACAATTTTGTGAGTCGAGGTATTCAATTTTGAAAAATCGAATTTTGACCAAAAATATATGAAAATTCTCAAAAAAATAAATGGCCATTTTTTAATTGAAAAAAACGTCCTCTTTCGAACCGTGCAACTCAAAAAGCTGTACTACTTTTGTGAGTCGAGATATTCGATTTTTTTCAAAATTTTGTGAGTCGAGGTATTCAATTTTGAAAAATCGAATTTTGGCCAAAAATACATGAAAATTCTCAAAAAAAAATAAATGGCCATTTTTTAATTGGAAAAAACGTCCTCTTTCAAACCGTGCTACTCAAAAAGCTGAACTACTTTTGTGAGTCGAGATATTCGATTTTTTTCAAAATTTTGTGAGTCGAGGTATTCAATTTTGAAAAATCGAATTTTGGCCAAAAATATATGAAAATTTTCAAAAAAATAATGGGCCATTTTTTAATTGGAAAAAACGTCCTCTTTCCAACCGTGCTACTCGAAAAGCTGTACTACTTCTGTGAGTCGAGATATTCGATTTTTTTCAAAATTTTGTGAGTCGAGGTATTCAATTTTGAAAAATCGAATTTTGGCCAAAAATACATGAAAATTCTCAAAAAAATAAATGGCCATTTTTTAATTGGAAAAAACGTCCTCTTTCGAACCGTGCTACTCAAAAAGCTGAACTACTTTTGTGAGTCGAGATATTCGATTTTTTTCACAATTTTGTGACTCGAGGTATTCAATTTTGAAAAATCGAATTTTGGCCAAAAATACATGAAAATTCTCAAAAAAATAAATGGCCATTTTTTAATTGAAAAATACGTCCTCTTTCGAACCGTGCTACTCAAAAAGCTGTACTACTTTTGTGAGTCGAGATATTCGATTTTTTTCAAAATTTTGTGAGTCGAGGTATTCAATTTTGAAAAATCGAATTTTGGCCAAAAATACATGAAAATTCTCAAAAAAATAAATGGCCATTTTTTAATTGGAAAAAACGTCCTTTTTCGAACCGTGCTACTCAAAAAGCTGTACTACTTTTGTGAGTCGAGATATTCGATTTTTTTCAAAATTTTGTGAGTCGAGATATTCAATTTTGAAAAATCGAATTTTGGCCAAAAATATATGAAAATTTTCAAAAAAATAATGGGCCACTTTTTAATTGGAAAAAACGTCCTCTTTCCAACCGTGCTACTCGAAAAGCTATACTACTTCTGTGAGTCGAGATATTCGATTTTTTTCAAAATTTTGTGAGTCGAGGTATTCAATTTTGAAAAATCGAATTTTGGCCAAAAATACATGAAAATTCTCAAAAAAATAAATGGCCATTTTTTAATTGGAAAAAACGTCCTCTTTCGAACCGTGCTACTCAAAAAGCTGAACTACTTTTGTGAGTCGAGATATTCGATTTTTTTCACAATTTTGTGAGTCGAGGTATTCAATTTTGAAAAATCGAATTTTGACCAAAAATATATGAAAATTCTCAAAAAAATAAATGGCCATTTTTTAATTGAAAAAAACGTCCTCTTTCGAACCGTGCTACTCAAAAAGCTGTACTACTTTTGTGAGTCGAGATATTCGATTTTTTTCAAAATTTTGTGAGTCGAGGTATTCAATTTTGAAAAATCGAATTTTGGCCAAAAATACATGAAAATTCTCAAAAAAAATAAATGGCCATTTTTTAATTGGAAAAAACGTCCTCTTTCAAACCGTGCTACTCAAAAAGCTGTACTACTTTTGTGAGTCGAGATATTCGATTTTTTCAAAATTTTATGAGCCGAGGTATTCAATTTTGAAAAATGGAATTTTGGCCAAAAATACATGAAAATTCTCAAAAAAATAAATGGCCATTTTTTAATTGGAAAAAACGTCCTCTTTCGAACCGTGCTACTCAAAAAGCTGAACTACTTTTGTGAGTCGAGATATTCGATTTTTTTCAAAATTTTGTGAGTCGAGGTATTCAATTTTGAAAAATCGATTTTTGGCCAAAAATACATGAAAATTCTCCAAAAAATAAATGGCCATTTTTTAATTGGAAAAAACGTCCTCTTTCGAACCGTGCTACTCAAAAAGCTGTACTACTTTTGTGTGTCGAGATATTCGATTTTTTTCAAAATTTTGTGAGCCGAGGTATTCAATTTTGAAAAATCGAATTTTGGCCAAAAATACATGAAAATTCTCAAAAAAATAAATGGCCATTTTTTAATTGGAAAAAACGTCCTCTTTCGAACCGTGCTACTCAAAAAGCTGTACTACTTCTGTGAGTCGAGATATTCGATTTTTTTCAAAATTTTGTGAGTCGAGGTATTCAATTTTGAAAAATCGAATTTTGGCCAAAAATACATGAAAATTCTCAAAAAAATAAATGGCCATTTTTAATTGGAAAAAACGTCCTCTTTCGAACCGTGCTACTCAAAAAGCTGTACTACTTTTGTGAGTCGAGATATTCGATTTTTTTCAAAATTTTGTGAGTCGAGGTATTCAATTTTGAAAAATCGAATTTTGGCCAAAAATACATGAAAATTCTCAAAAAAATAAATGGCCATTTTTTAATTGGAAAAAAACGTCCGCTTTCGAACAGTGCTACTCAAAAAGCTGTACTACTTTTGTGAGTCGAGATATTCGATTTTTTCAAAATTTTGTGAGCCGAGGTATTCAATTTTGAAAAATCGAATTTTGGCCAAAAATACATGAAAATTCTCAAAAAAATAAATGGCCATTTTTTAATTGGAAAAACGTCCTCTTTCGAACCGTGCTACTCAAAAAGCTGTACTACTTTTATGAGTCGAGATATTCGATTTTTTCAAAATTTTATGAGCCGAGGTATTCAATTTTGAAAAATCGAATTTTGGCCAAAAATACATGAAAATTCTCAAATAAATAAATGGTCATTTTTTAATTGGAAAAAACGTCCTCTTTCGAACCGTGCTACTCAAAAAGCTGTACTACTTTTGTGAGTCGAGGTATTCGATTTTTTTCAAAATTTTGTGAGTCGAGGTATTCAATTTTGAAAAATCGAATTTTGGCCAAAAATACATGAAAATTCTCAAAAAAATAAATGGCCATTTTTTAATTGGAAAAAACGTCCTCTTTCGAACCGTGCTACTCAAAAAGCTGAACTACTTTTGTGAGTCGAGATATTCGATTTTTTTCACAATTTTGTGAGTCGAGGTATTCAATTTTGAAAAATGGAATTTTGGCCAAAAATACATGAAAATTCTCAAAAAAATAAATGGCCATTTTTTAATTGGAAAAAACGTCCTCTTTCGAACCGTGCTACTCAAAAAGCTGTACTACTTTTGTGAGTCGAGGTATTCGATTTTTTTCAAAATTTTGTGAGTCGAGGTATTCAATTTTGAAAAATCGAATTTTGGCCAAAAATACATGAAAATTCTCAAAAAAATAAATGGCCATTTTTTAATTGAAAAAAACGTCCTCTTTCGAACCGTGCTACTCAAAAAGCTGTACTACTTTTGTGAGTCGAGGTATTCGATTTTTTTCAAAATTTTGTGAGTCGAGGTATTCAATTTTGAAAAATCGAATTTTGGCCAAAAATACATGAAAATTCTCAAAAAAAATAAATGGCCATTTTTTAATTGGAAAAAACGTCCTCTTTCAAACCGTGCTACTCAAAAAGCTGTACTACTTTTGTGAGTCGAGATATTCGATTTTTTCAAAATTTTATGAGCCGAGGTATTCAATTTTGAAAAATGGAATTTTGGCCAAAAATACATGAAAATTCTCAAAAAAATAAATGGCAATTTTTTAATTGGAAAAAACGTCCTCTTTCGAACCGTGCTACTCAAAAAGCTGTACTACTTTTGTGAGTCGAGATATTCGATTTTTTTCAAAATTTTGTGAGTCGAGGTATTCAATTTTGAAAAATCGAATTTTGGCCAAAAATACATGAAAATTCTCAAAAAAAATAATTGGCCATTTTTTAATTGGAAAAAACGTCCTCTTTCAAACCGTGCTACTCAAAAAGCTGTACTACTTTTGTGAGTCGAGATATTCGATTTTTTCAAAATTTTATGAGCCGAGGTATTCAATTTTGAAAAATGGAATTTTGGCCAAAAATACATGAAAATTCTCAAAAAAATAAATGGCCATTTTTTAATTGGAAAAAACGTCCTCTTTCGAACCGTGCTACTCAAAAAGCTGTACTACTTTTGTGAGTCGAGGTATTCGATTTTTTTCAAAATTTTGTGAGTCGAGGTATTCAATTTTGAAAAATCGAATTTTGGCCAAAAATACATGAAAATTCTCAAAAAAATAAATGGCCATTTTTTAATTGGAAAAAACGTCCTCTTTCGAACCGTGCTACTCAAAAAGCTGAACTAATTTTGTGAGTCGAGATATTCGATTTTTTTCACAATTTTGTGAGTCGAGGTATTCAATTTTGAAAAATCGAATTTTGGCCAAAAATACATGAAAATTCTCAAAAAAATAAATGGCCATTTTTTAATTGAAAAAAACGTCCTCTTTCGAACCGTGCTACTCAAAAAGCTGTACTACTTTTGTGAGTCGAGGTATTCGATTTTTTTCAAAATTTTGTGAGTCGAGGTATTCAATTTTGAAAAATCGAATTTTGGCCAAAAATACATGAAAATTCTCAAAAAAAATAAATGGCCATTTTTTAATTGGAAAAATCGTCCTCTTTCAAACCGTGCTACTCAAAAAGCTGTACTACTTTTGTGAGTCGAGATATTCGATTTTTTCAAAATTTTATGAGCCGAGGTATTCAATTTTGAAAAATGGAATTTTGGCCAAAAATACATGAAAATTCTCAAAAAAATAAATGGCCATTTTTTAATTGGAAAAAACGTCCTCTTTCGAACCGTGCTACTCAAAAAGCTGTACTACTTTTGTGAGTCGAGATATTCGATTTTTTTCAAAATTTTGTGAGTCGAGGTATTCAATTTTGAAAAATCGATTTTTGGCCAAAAATACATGAAAATTCTCAAAAAAATAAATGGCCATTTTTTTATTGGAAAAAACGTCCTCTTTCGAACCGTGCTACTCAAAAACCTGTACTACTTTTGTGTGTCGAGATATTCGATTTTTTTCAAAATTTTGTGAGCCGTGGTATTCAATTTTGAAAAATCGAATTTTGGCCAAAAATACATGAAAATTCTCAAAAAAATAAATGGCCATTTTTTAATTGAAAAAAACGTCCTCTTTCGAACCGTGCTAATCAAAAAGCTGTATTACTTTTGTGAGTCGAGATATTCGATTTTTTCAAAATTTTGTGAGCCGAGGTATTCAATTTTGAAAAATCGAATTTTGGCCTAAAATACATGAAAATTCTCAAAAAAATAAATGGCCATTTTTTAATTGGAAAAAACGTCCTCTTTCGAACCGTGCTACTCAAAAAGCTGTACTACTTTTGTGAGTCGAGATATTCGATTTTTTCAAAATTTTATGAGCCGAGGTATTCAATTTTGAAAAATCGAATTTTGGCCAAAAATACATGAAAATTCTCAAAAAAATAAATGGTCATTTTTTAATTGGAAAAAACGTCCTCTTTCGAACCGTGCTACTCAAAAAGCTGTACTACTTTTGTGAGATTTTTTCAAAATTTTGTGAGTCGAGGCATTCAATTTTGAAAAATCGAATTTTGGCGAAAAATACATGAAAATTCTCAAAAAAATAAATGGCAATTTTTTAATTGGAAAAAACGTCCTCTTTCGAACCGTGCTACTCAAAAAGCTGAACTACTTTTGTGAGTCGAGATATTCGATTTTTTTCAAATTTTGTGAGTCGAGGTATTCAATTTTGAAAAATCGAATTTTGGCCAAAAATACATGAAAATTCTCAAAAAAATAAATGGCAATTTTTTAATTGGAAAAAACGTCCTCTTTCGAACCGTGCTACTCAAAAAGCTGAACTACTTTTGTGAGTCGAGGTATTCGATTTTTTTCAAAATTTTGTGAGTCGAGGTATTCAATTTTGAAAAATCGATTTTTGGCCAAAAATACATGAAAATTCTCAAAAAAATCAATGGCCATTTTTTAATTGGAAAAAACGTCCTCTTTCGAACCGTGCTACTCAAAAAGCTGTACTACTTTTGTGAGTCGAGATATTCGATTTTTTTCAAAATTTTGTGAGCCGAGGTATTCAATTTTGAAAAATCGATTTTTGGCCAAAAATACATGAAAATTCTCAAAAAAATAAATGGCCATTTTTTTATTGGAAAAAACGTCCTCTTTCGAACCGTGCTACTCAAAAACCTGTACTACTTTTGTGTGTCGAGATATTCGATTTTTTTCAAAATTTTGTGAGCCGTGGTATTCAATTTTGAAAAATCGAATTTTGGCCAAAAATACATGAAAATTCTCAAAAAAATAAATGGCCATTTTTTAATTGAAAAAAACGTCCTCTTTCGAACCGTGCTAATCAAAAAGCTGTATTACTTTTGTGAGTCGAGATATTCGATTTTTTCAAAATTTTGTGAGCCGAGGTATTCAATTTTGAAAAATCGAATTTTGGCCTAAAATACATGAAAATTCTCAAAAAAATAAATGGCCATTTTTTAATTGGAAAAAACGTCCTCTTTCGAACCGTGCTACTCAAAAAGCTGTACTACTTTTGTGAGTCGAGATATTCGATTTTTTCAAAATTTTATGAGCCGAGGTATTCAATTTTGAAAAATCGAATTTTGGCCAAAAATACATGAAAATTCTCAAAAAAATAAATGGTCATTTTTTAATTGGAAAAAACGTCCTCTTTCGAACCGTGCTACTCAAAAAGCTGTACTACTTTTGTGAGATTTTTTCAAAATTTTGTGAGTCGAGGCATTCAATTTTGAAAAATCGAATTTTGGCGAAAAATACATGAAAATTCTCAAAAAAATAAATGGAAATTTTTTAATTGGAAAAAACGTCCTCTTTCGAACCGTGCTACTCAAAAAGCTGAACTACTTTTGTGAGTCGAGATATTCGATTTTTTTCAAATTTTGTGAGTCGAGGTATTCAATTTTGAAAAATCGAATTTTGGCCAAAAATACATGAAAATTCTCAAAAAAATAAATGGCAATTTTTTAATTGGAAAAAACGTCCTCTTTCGAACCGTGCTACTCAAAAAGCTGAACTACTTTTGTGAGTCGAGGTATTCGATTTTTTTCAAAATTTTGTGAGTCGATGTATTCAATTTTGAAAAATCGATTTTTGGCCAAAAATACATGAAAATTCTCAAAAAAATCAATGGCCATTTTTTAATTGGAAAAAACGTCCTCTTTCGAACCGTGCTACTCAAAAAGCTGTACTACTTTTGTGAGTCGAGATATTCGATTTTTTTCAAAATTTTGTGAGCCGAGGTATTCAATTTTGAAAAATCGAATTTTGGCCAAAAATACATGAAAATTCTCAAAAAAAAATAAATGGCCATTTTTTAATTGGAAAAAACGTCTTCTTTCGAACCGTGCTACTCAGAAAGCTGAACTACTTTTGTGAGTCGAGATATTCGATTTTTTGAAAATTTTGTGAATCGAGGTATTCAATTTTGAAAAATCGAATTTTGACCAAAATACATGAAAATTCTCAAAAAAATAAATGGCCATTTTTTAATTGAAAAAAAAACGTCTTCTTTCGAACCGTGCTACTCAAAAAGCTGAACTACTTTTGTGAGTCGAGATATTCGATTTTTTTCACAATTTTGTGAGTCGAGGTATTCAATTTTGAAAAATCGAATTTTGGCCAAAAATACATGAAAATTCTCAAAAAAATAAATGGCCATTTTTTAATTGAAAAAAACGTCCTCTTTCGAACCGTGCTACTCAAAAAGCTGTACTACTTTTGTGAGTCGAGGTATTCGATTTTTTTCAAAATTTTGTGAGTCGAGGTATTCAATTTTGAAAAATCGAATTTTGGCCAAAAATACATGAAAATTCTCAAAAAAAATAAATGGCCATTTTTTAATTGGAAAAAACGTCCTCTTTCAAACCGTGCTACTCAAAAAGCTGTACTACTTTTGTGAGTCGAGATATTCGATTTTTTCAAAATTTTATGAGCCGAGGTATTCAATTTTGAAAAATGGAATTTTGGCCAAAAATACATGAAAATTCTCAAAAAAATAAATGGCCATTTTTTAATTGGAAAAAACGTCCTCTTTCGAACCGTGCTACTCAAAAAGCTGTACTACTTTTGTGAGTCGAGATATTCGATTTTTTTCAAAATTTTGTGAGTCGAGGTATTCAATTTTGAAAAATCGAATTTTGGCCAAAAATACATGAAAATTCTCAAAAAAAATAATTGGCCATTTTTTAATTGGAAAAAACGTCCTCTTTCAAACCGTGCTACTCAAAAAGCTGTACTACTTTTGTGAGTCGAGATATTCGATTTTTTCAAAATTTTATGAGCCGAGGTATTCAATTTTGAAAAATGGAATTTTGGCCAAAAATACATGAAAATTCTCAAAAAAATAAATGGCCATTTTTTAATTGGAAAAAACGTCCTCTTTCGAACCGTGCTACTCAAAAAGCTGTACTACTTTTGTGAGTCGAGGTATTCGATTTTTTTCAAAATTTTGTGAGTCGAGGTATTCAATTTTGAAAAATCGAATTTTGGCCAAAAATACATGAAAATTCTCAAAAAAATAAATGGCCATTTTTTAATTGGAAAAAACGTCCGCTTTCGAACAGTGCTACTCAAAAAGCTGTACTACTTTTGTGAGTCGAGATATTCGATTTTTTCAAAATTTTGTGAGCCGAGGTATTCAATTTTGAAAAATCGAATTTTGGCCAAAAATACATGAAAATTCTCAAAAAAATAAATGGCCATTTTTTAATTGGAAAAACGTCCTCTTTTGAACCGTGCTACTCAAAAAGCTGTACTACTTTTTTGAGTCGAGATATTCCATTTTTTCAAAATTTTATGAGCCGAGGTATTCAATTTTGAAAAATCGAATTTTGGCCAAAAATACATGAAAATTCTCAAAAAAATAAATGGTCATTTTTTAATTGGAAAAAACGTCCTCTTTCGAACCGTGCTACTCAAAAAGCTGTACTACTTTTGTGAGTCGAGGTATTCGATTTTTTTCAAAATTTTGTGAGTCGAGGTATTCAATTTTGAAAAATCGAATTTTGGCCAAAAATACATGAAAATTCTCAAAAAAATAAATGGCCATTTTTTAATTGGAAAAAACGTCCTCTTTCGAACCGTGCTACTCAAAAAGCTGAACTACTTTTGTGAGTCGAGATATTCGATTTTTTTCACAATTTTGTGAGTCGAGGTATTCAATTTTGAAAAATGGAATTTTGGCCAAAAATACATGAAAATTCTCAAAAAAATAAATGGCCATTTTTTAATTGGAAAAAACGTCCTCTTTCGAACCGTGCTACTCAAAAAGCTGTACTACTTTTGTGAGTCGAGGTATTCGATTTTTTTCAAAATTTTGTGAGTCGAGGTATTCAATTTTGAAAAATCGAATTTTGGCCAAAAATACATGAAAATTCTAAAAAAAATAAATGGCCATTTTTTAATTGGAAAAAACGTCCTCTTTCGAACCGTGCTACTCAAAAAGCTGAACTACTTTTGTGAGTCGAGATATTCGATTTTTTTCACAATTTTGTGAGTCGAGGTATTCAATTTTGAAAAATCGAATTTTGGCCAAAAATACATGAAAATTCTCAAAAAAATAAATGGCCATTTTTTAATTGAAAAAAACGTCCTCTTTCGAACCGTGCTACTCAAAAAGCTGTACTACTTTTGTGAGTCGAGGTATTCGATTTTTTTCAAAATTTTGTGAGTCGAGGTATTCAATTTTGAAAAATCGAATTTTGGCCAAAAATACATGAAAATTCTCAAAAAAAATAAATGGCCATTTTTTAATTGGAAAAAACGTCCTCTTTCAAACCGTGCTACTCAAAAAGCTGTACTACTTTTGTGAGTCGAGATATTCGATTTTTTCAAAATTTTATGAGCCGAGGTATTCAATTTTGAAAAATGGAATTTTGGCCAAAAATACATGAAAATTCTCAAAAAAATAAATGGCCATTTTTTAATTGGAAAAAACGTCCTCTTTCGAACCGTGCTACTCAAAAAGCTGTACTACTTTTGTGAGTCGAGATATTCGATTTTTTTCAAAATTTTGTGAGTCGAGGTATTCAATTTTGAAAAATCGAATTTTGGCCAAAAATACATGAAAATTCTCAAAAAAAATAATTGGCCATTTTTTAATTGGAAAAAACGTCCTCTTTCAAACCGTGCTACTCAAAAAGCTGTACTACTTTTGTGAGTCGAGATATTCGATTTTTCAAAATTTTATGAGCCGAGGTATTCAATTTTGAAAAATGGAATTTTGGCCAAAAATACATGAAAATTCTCAAAAAAATAAATGGCCATTTTTTAATTGGAAAAAACGTCCTCTTTCGAACCGTGCTACTCAAAAAGCTGTACTACTTTTGTGAGTCGAGGTATTCGATTTTTTTCAAAATTTTGTGAGTCGAGGTATTCAATTTTGAAAAATCGAATTTTGGCCAAAAATACATGAAAATTCTCAAAAAAATAAATGGCCATTTTTTAATTGGAAAAAACGTCCTCTTTCGAACCGTGCTACTCAAAAAGCTGAACTACTTTTGTGAGTCGAGATATTCGATTTTTTTCACAATTTTGTGAGTCGAGGTATTCAATTTTGAAAAATCGAATTTTGGCCAAAAATACATGAAAATTCTCAAAAAAATAAATGGCCATTTTTTAATTGAAAAAAACGTCCTCTTTCGAACCGTGCTACTCAAAAAGCTGTACTACTTTTGTGAGTCGAGGTATTCGATTTTTTTCAAAATTTTGTGAGTCGAGGTATTCAATTTTGAAAAATCGAATTTTGGCCAAAAATACATGAAAATTCTCAAAAAAAATAAATGGCCATTTTTTAATTGGAAAAATCGTCCTCTTTCAAACCGTGCTACTCAAAAAGCTGTACTACTTTTGTGAGTCGAGATATTCGATTTTTTCAAAATTTTATGAGCCGAGGTATTCAATTTTGAAAAATGGAATTTTGGCCAAAAATACATGAAAATTCTCAAAAAAATAAATGGTCATTTTTTAATTGGAAAAAACGTCCTCTTTCGAACCGTGCTACTCAAAAAGCTGTACTACTTTTGTGAGTCGAGATATTCGATTTTTTTCAAAATTTTGTGAGTCGAGGTATTCAATTTTGAAAAATCGATTTTTGGCCAAAAATACATGAAAATTCTCAAAAAAATAAATGGCCATTTTTTTATTGGAAAAAACGTCCTCTTTCGAACCGTGCTACTCAAAAACCTGTACTACTTTTGTGTGTCGAGATATTCGATTTTTTTCAAAATTTTGTGAGCCGTGGTATTCAATTTTGAAAAATCGAATTTTGGCCAAAAATACATGAAAATTCTCAAAAAAATAAATGGCCATTTTTTAATTGGAAAAAACGTCCTCTTTCGAACCGTGCTACTCAAAAAGCTGTACTACTTCTGTGAGTCGAGATATTCGATTTTTTTCAAAATTTTGTGAGTCGAGGTATTCAATTTTGAAAAATCGAATTTTGGCCAAAAATACATGAAAATACTCAAAAAAATAAATGGCCATTTTTAATTGGAAAAAACGTCCTCTTTCGAACCGTGCTACTCAAAAAGCTGTACTACTTTTGTGAGTCGAGATATTCGATTTTTTTCAAAATTTTGTGAGTCGAGGTATTCTATTTTGAAAAATCGAATTTTGGCCAAAAATACATGAAAATTCTCAAAAAAATAAATGGCCATTTTTTAATTGGAAAAAACGTCCTCTTTCGAACCGTGCTAATCAAAAAGCTGTATTACTTTTGTGAGTCGAGATATTCGATTTTTTCAAAATTTTGTGAGCCGAGGTATTCAATTTTGAAAAATCGAATTTTGGCCAAAAATACATGAAAATTCTCAAAAAAATAAATGGTCATTTTTTCATTGGAAAAAACGTCCTCTTTCGAACCGTGCTACTCAAAAAGCTGTACTACTTTTGTGAGATTTTTTCAAAATTTTGTGAGTCGAGGCATTCAATTTTGAAAAATCGAATTTTGGCGAAAAATACATGAAAATTCTCAAAAAAATAAATGGCAATTTTTTAATTGGAAAAAACGTCCTCTTTCGAACCGTGCTACTCAAAAAGCTGAACTACTTTTGTGAGTCGAGATATTCGATTTTTTCCAAATTTTGTGAGTCGAGGTATTCAATTTTGAAAAATCGAATTTTGGCCAAAAATACATGAAAATTCTCAAAAAAATAAATGGCAATTTTTTAATTGGAAAAAACGTCCTCTTTCGAACCGTGCTACTCAAAAAGCTGAACTACTTTTGTGAGTCGAGGTATTCGATTTTTTTCAAAATTTTGTGAGTCGAGGTATTCAATTTTGAAAAATCGATTTTTGGCCAAAAATACATGAAAATTCTCAAAAAAATCAATGGCCATTTTTTAATTGGAAAAAACGTCCTCTTTCGAATCGTGCTACTCAAAAAGCTGTACTACTTTTGTGAGTCGAGATATTCGATGTTTTTCAAAATTTTGTGAGCCGAGGTATTCAATTTTGAAAAATCGAATTTTGGCCAAAAATACATGAAAATTCTCAAAAAAAATAAATGGCCATTTTTTAATTGGAAAAAACGTCTTCTTTCGAACCGTTCTACTCAGAAAGCTGAACTACTTTTGTGAGTCGAGATATTCGATTTTTTGAAAATTTTGTGAATCGAGGTATTCAATTTTGAAAAATCGAATTTTGACCAAAAATACATGAAAATTCTCAAAAAAATAAATGGCCATTTTTTAATTGGAAAAAAACGTCTTCTTTCGAACCGTGCTACTCAAAAAGCTGTACTACTTTTGTGAGTCGAGATATTCGATTTTTTTCAAAATTATGTGAGTCGAGGTATTCAATTTTGAAAAATCGAATTTTGGCCAAAAATATATGAAAATTCTTAAAAAAATAAATGGCCATTTTTTAATTGGAAAAAACGTCCTCTTTCCAACCGTGCTACTCGAAAAGCTGAACTAATTTTGTGAGTCGAGATATTCGATTTTTTTCAAAATTTTATGTGTCGAGGTATTCAATTTTGAAAAATCGAATTTTGGCCAAAAATATATGAAAATTTTCAAAAAAATAATGGGCCATTTTTTAATTGGAAAAAACGTCCTCTTTCCAACCGTGCTACTCGAAAAGCTGAACTAATTTTGTGAGTCGAGATGTTCGATTTTTTTCAAAATTTTGTGAGTCGAGGTATTCAATTTTGAAAAATCGAATTTTGGCCTAAAATACACGAAAATTCTCAAAAAAATAAATGGCCATTTTTTAATTGGAAAAAACGTCCTCTTTCGAACCGTGCTACTCAAAAAGCTGAACTACTTTTGTGAGTCGAGATATTCGATTTTTTTTCAAAATTTTGTGAATCGAGGTATTCAATTTTGAAAAATCGAATTTTGGCCAAAAATACATGAAAATTCTCAAAAAAATAAATGGCCATTTTTTAATTGGAAAAAACGTCCTCTTTCGAACCGTGCTACTCAAAAAGCTGTACTACTTCTGTGAGTCGAGATATTCGATTTTTTTCAAAATTTTGTGAGTCGAGGTATTCAATTTTGAAAAATCGAATTTTGGCCAAAAATACATGAAAATTCTCAAAAAAATAAATGGCCATTTTTAATTGGAAAAAACGTCCTCTTTCGAACCGTGCTACTCAAAAAGCTGTACTACTTTTGTGAGTCGAGATATTCGATTTTTTTCACAATTTTGTGAGTCGAGGTATTCAATTTTGAAAAATCGAATTTTGGCCAAAAATACATGAAAATTCTCAAAAAAATAAATGGCCATTTTTTAATTGGAAAAAACGTCCTCTTTCGAACCGTGCTAATCAAAAAGCTGTATTACTTTTGTGAGTCGAGATATTCGATTTTTTCAAAATTTTGTGAGCCGAGGTATTCAATTTTGAAAAATCGAATTTTGGCCAAAAATATATGAGAATTCTCAAAAAAATAAATGGCAATTTTTTAATTGGAAAAAACGTCCTCTTTCGAACCGTGCTACTCAAAAAGCTGAACTACTTTTGTGAGTCGAGATATTCGATTTTTTTCCAAATTTTGTGAGTCGAGGTATTCAATTTTGAAAAATCGAATTTTGGCCAAAAATACATGAAAATTCTCAAAAAAATAAATGGCAATTTTTTAATTGGAAAAAACGTCCTCTTTCGAACCGTGCTACTCAAAAGCTGAACTACTTTTGTGAGTCAGGGTATTCGAATTTTTTCAAAATTTTTTGAGTCGAGGTATTCAATTTTGAAAAATCGAATTTTGGCCAAAAATACATGAAAATTCTCAAAAAAATCAATGGCCATTTTTTAATTGGAAAAAACGTCCTCTTTCGAACCGTGCTACTCAAAAAGCTGTACTACTTTTGTGAGTCGAGATATTCGATTTTTTTCAAAATTTTGTGAGCCGAGGTATTCAATTTTGAAAAATCGAATTTTGGCCAAAAATACATGAAAATTCTCAAAAAAAATAAATGGCCATTTTTTAATTGGAAAAAACGTCTTCTTTCGAACCGTGCTACTCAGAAAGCTGAACTACTTTTGTGAGTCGAGATATTCGATTTTTTTAAAATTTTGTGAATCGAGGTATTCAATTTTGAAAAATCGAATTTTGACCAAAAATACATGAAAATTCTCAAAAAAATAAATGGCCATTTTTTAATTGGAAAAAAACGTCTTCTTTCGAACCGTGCTACTCAAAAAGCTGTACTACTTTTGTGAGTCGAGATATTCGATTTTTTTCAAAATTATGTGAGTCGAGGTATTCAATTTTGAAAAATCGAATTTTGGCCAAAAATATATGAAAACCCATACTTAAAACCTGTGCGGCGTTAATGTATTTCGCAAGCAACATCCCGATGCGTTCCAAGTGCTAGGCAGAGAGTTGAACTTACTGCCATCGATGTGTATCGTGAAGTCAGGGCATTCAGATTAGTCGTCACAGCACGTTAAGGACTAAGACTGTTGTTTCTGGCTATCTTTTTAAGGAAACAATTTTACTTTGAAGTCGAGAAGTCGGCGTAGTACAGTAGGTAGTGTGTTAGCTTTTTAAACGTGAGGACGTGGTTTAAACCCTAGCTCAGACATCTCGAACTACAGGAAATTAAAAAAATATTTCAATCTTCCAAAAACTCTGAGAGTGAATAAATATCCACTCCTAGACAAATAGTAGTCGCCGTAGTCTAGTAAGTGTGTAGGCGTATAAGACGTGGGGCCACGGTTCAAACCCCAGGTGGTCAGACATCTTCAACAACACGAAATATGAAAAAATATTTCTTAGGCGACTTCCCCACAACAGATTTCTGGCAAAAACTGAGAGTAAATAAAAAAATTGCCATGAAAAATTTTACAAAAATCTGTCGTTCGGAGTCGAATTCAAAGTGTAGGTCTTGCCATTAATGCATAAAATTAACACACACAACATGGATAGTGTGAGAAGCTAGCGTAATCCTGAAAGGGTAGTAATGACCAATTCAGTAAGTAAGTAGGTCTTACTACAAAGAAAATACAGTTGAAAATCTTTACAATCCATTTATATTTCCTGAACGTGATGAATTTCTTCCCATTGGTATTGCCGTGAAGGCCAAACATTGCAAACGAAAATGAAAATTAAATTTAACGTGAATAAATTTTTTTCCACGAGTACTTTCACTTACGTACACTAGAGATGAGCGATCCAGTGATTTTTGAAGAACGTTGTTCTCAGTGAACGTAATTTGTTAATCACTGTTCTTTAAAACAGTGATTGTGATCACAGTATTCCAAAAGAAAACAATAATGACAATAACGTATTTTATTAAGTCGTAAAGAAAGAGACAACTAGATACATACTACGAAAAGACTACTAAACAAAATCAAAGTGGTGTCATCAATGTTATTATTTTTAATGTATTTTTTTTTATATGAAGTTTGACAATTAAGTTTCACAGAAAGTTCATGTATAAAAGACAAAAGTAAATAATCAGCATCATCTATTGGAAATTCTGCCTAGCTCAAAAAAAAATGAAATAAATTTAAGTATGAAACAATTTTGAAAGAACGACATTATTAGTAACTGTTATTTGGCAATTTAAATCACCGTAGTTACCAGTGAATTATCAATCACCGTGATTAAATCACAGTTTTGAATATATCGCTCATCTCTAACGTACACCTACAGAAGAACAGTTGAAAGAATAGAGGATAAATGAAATGAAATGAGATGGAAGTATTTGTGCAGTTTTCAAGATGATATCTTTACGTTTTCCACGATACGTGCTTTTGGGGAAACAAATTTAAAGGACTTTAAGAAATGGATATGAAATGGGAATGTTTAAAATCCATATGTACACACACATCTGCTCAAAATAATAGATACACCCAAGAGTATTTTATTAGAGGAAAAAAACCAGTAGATAGATAGCCTTTTTTTCAGTTCACTCTATAAGTTCTCTATGGGATTTAAATCCGGATATTGACTTGGCCAGTTTAAAATGCGAACGTTATTTTCTGATGATCAATTTTCAACCAGACCTGAGCTGTGTTTACGGTCATTGCCCTGCTGAAAAGTCCACAATAATATTTTGCATATTTTGTAATGCATATGGAAGCATAACATTTTCCAATGTGGCCCTGTAATCGTCTGCCTTCATTGTATTTTCAATTCAGTATATCGGATCAATACCATTCCATGAAAAACATCCCCAAAACCATTATATTTCCTCCGCCATGTTTAACCGTTTTCTTCGGAAATTTTATATAGAATTCTTTTCCCTTGAGTCGATGGACATTCCTTTGGCAGTCGTTTCCAAACAAATTTATTTTTGTTTCATCGCTCCAGAGGGTTTACCGGAATTTCCCTTTTTATTTTTAACCCTGGACGGTTACTCTTTATTTTTGTGCATTAAGGTTACTCTTCGTTGAATCGACGAACACTTTAACCCTAATTGGTTAATGTTCGTCGAATCGTCGAAGCTCATTTACTCTTTATCTTATATTTCTTTTATGTTTGACCAAATTTCGCACTTATTAGCAACAATGTTGGTTGATACCGAAAGCTTGTAGTGAGTAAACGTATCCTGGCCACCCATTTTTTTAATCCTGGATGATCATTTTTGTACAATAAGGTTACTCTTCGTTGAATCGACGAACAAAAAAAAAATTGTTCGTCTAAAAAGCGAAATTTAGTCAAACATAAAAGAATTATATGATAAAGAGTAAATTAGCTTCGTCGATTCGACGAACAGTAACCGTCCAGGGATAAATAAATGTATTTACTTGCCTTATTTTTTGTTTAATTGATGTGGCCAGATGGAACTGCAATAAAAAATACTGGATTCGTTTTGGAGGGAAATTTAACAGTTAACGTTACTTTAATATTGTTACGCTTTTACCTTTTTAAAAACGTTTAGAATATAAGTTCGTTAATTGCAAACCAAGTAAAAACAAATATGTGTTTTGTTTCTCTTAAATTCTCTTTATTGTTCACACTACTTTTGTGCCACTGTTCACACTTAACTGATACAGCAATAATTGCTTGTTCATTTTACTAGTTCACACTTCTGTCCGCGCAAACACTAATGTGGAAGGTTCTTGTTCTCGCCTTCGACAATTCTATCGCGACGGTATTGTAGTTTGTATCTGGTTAACATTACTTGTTTGTTGTTGCTTTCTCTTATACTTGTCTGTCTCATTTTCTTATACCGATGTTGTTGGTGTATGCAAGCATGTGCGTTGTTGTGTTAATTTTATACATGAGCGGCGGGACCTACGTCGACTCCGAACGACAGATTTTTGAGAAACTTTTCATAGCAGTTTTATTTACTCTCAGAGTTTTTAACAGATATCTGCTGAGTGGAAGTCGCCGAAGAAATACTTTTTGTATTTTGTTTTAATGTCTGGCCTGGGGCTCGAACACTGTGTTTACGTCTAATAAGCCAACACACTACCTACTAGACTACGGCGACTTCAATTTTAATTGAGCCCCAATTTAATTTCATTCTTTTTTGTAAAATTTAATTGCATTTTTAAATAAAAATTCATTCAGAATTTAACAGTTATAGTGACGCAAACATAAAATTTTATTTAGTTTTTTTTTTTATTTTATTTTTACATTAATTTTTAGGACATTACTATGCTATTTACAATAATAGGTTCTATAAATATTTCAATTTCCAATATTAAATCGATATTTTTATTTATTAAAAAATTGTTTTTTTATTTATAACATATCATATATTTTACATTTTTATATTACTTTAAAACAAAAATCGAAAATATTTTTTTTCTTTTTTTTTTCAAATACAACCCTGTCCCACTTAATGAAACTTTAATGCAGGATTGTATTTAATTAATTATTTTCGTTTCCTTTAATTTTTTGTTTACAATCACCTGTGCTTAATTACAATAATTGTTTTTTTTATAGTTTTTAAAAACAAAAAAATTAATTTAAAAACTTATTTACAATTTTAGTTTATTTCCCTTAAAGCTACAGAAAAAAAGTATGTAGAAATTATTATTTTTTCTATCAATTTTAATTAAAAATTATTTATTTTTTATTTATTGTATTAAAAAAATTTACAAATACTTTGTTGTTATTACAGTTTAACATTTTTTATATAATTTTTTTATTAAAAGCATTAAACATATAGGAATCGAATGTAATTAACAGCCTAGAAAAAAGTTATTATTTGTTAAGCTGTTACACTAGGTTTGTTCGTGTCCTACTTTTCTAGGGATTAGTTTTTGAAAAATATTGTTTTATGTTAGCCAAAACCGTTATCCTTCTGCCTAATTTAAGCATGTATCATTCTTTTAAATGCAGTCACGGTTAAAAAAAATTTACTCTGAAATCCGTAAAATATTGAGCTCTGTTCACTTCTGAGCTCTTCACGAAACATTTAAAAATTTTTTTATTTTTTTTTTTAGTTTCTGTTGATTCTTATTCTACGCTTTAAAAAATATTTTTTTTGCCATTAAAACATGTGTTTAAAATTGGTCTCTTAATTCTTTTTATCGTTGCTACGATTCTTTCGTTTTGTCTGTAGTTTTTGAATATTTTTTCAAAATTAAATTTTTTTTAATATTCATGATTACGTATGTAAAATTAGAAAGGAATTCTGATGTGCTGATGTTACTTCTGATTTATTATGGGCGGCAAAAAAGTACAATTGATGTTGAATACATAGGGAATATGGAGAGATGTGATCCGTTGTTGCAGTTTACATACAACCCTGCTGTTAGGATTACAACCTAGCTTCTCATACCACTTATATTGTGTGTGTTAATTTTATACATGAGTGGCGAGACTTACAGTTTAAAGTCGTGTCTGAACGACAGATTTTTAGAAAGTTCTTCACGGCAATTTTGTTTTACTCTCTGAATTGTTACTAGGAATCTGCTGAGGGGAAGTCGCCTAAGAAACATTCTTTTTTATTTCGTTTTGTTGGAAATGTCTGACCTGGGGTTTGAACCGCGGCTTCAAGTCTAATAAGCCAACACACTACCTACTAGGCTATGGCGACTGCATAGGTATTTCCATTGCTTCGGTTAATTTAAATGTTTTTCACGCGTTTTATGGGCAGGCTCTATCTCGTAAGCAGCAGGAAAGGGTACGTGCAGTATTGCCCTACTCTGCTGGTCAGGTATGGACAAGAAGAGGACTGACTCACTTCGCTCTTTAAATTGTAAGGTCATCTATCACACAATGACGATGCTTACGGGCCACTGCGCTTGTGGCATGTATAACGAAAGACTCGGCAATTCAACTGAGAAGCATGTATTTTAGCTCATGTGTCAGTGCCCTGCTTTTGTCATGCAGAGACTCGGCATTCTAACTGAGGAGGAGCAAGAGAATGTATTTTATCGCATGTGTCAGTGTCCGGCTCTTGTCATGCAGAGAAGGGTGTTTCTGACCTCTTATTTTCTGACCTCGTTCACCTAGCTCGCTAATATAAAGGTTGCTACAAATAATAGAGAGCCATTATCAGCACCTGAAGCTTTGTGTTTTCTGGAAGAGTTCTAAATCACTATGGGTGCCATCACAAGGTAATAGGAAAATAGGTTGTCTAGGATTTACATACGTAAGGGAGATATGTATTCTACAAATTACGGAGAGTCTTTCGTTCTATATTGAACAGGGTGAGAGATAGTTCGTGGGTCAATACAAAGGAGATGGTAGAATATCCAGACTGCTATGGCCTGGCTAAACTATTTCCTTTCAAGCTTGAGTTTCCAACCACTTAGGAGCCTAATAAGATTATTAAGGGCACAGCGCACTTTTTTCTGTATTTAAGGCCTACCGTACGGTAAAGTATGTAATAATTAAAAGTGTCGTCACTCACTTGATTGTGATAGGAAGAAAAGTACTTTTGTACCACAATTTGGAAAATTGAGTAAAATTGTTTGTCGAGGTGCTTTTATAAGGTACTTTAATTGATAACGCTTAACACAAACTCTCAGCAATGTTTCTTGCGTATAAAAAAATAAGTACGAGAAGAGGGTTAATGTCTCCTCTCATATTCCCTTGAAAAGTACTTTTATAAGGTACTTTAATTGATAATGCTTAAAAACTCTCAGCAATGTTTCTTGCGTATAAAAAATAGGTCCGAGAAGAGGGTTAATGTCTCCTCATATTCCCTTGAAAAATACTTTTTTCCGCCGTTAATTCACATTTCCTTTTAAGTGTTTCACATTTTCTCTGTTTTAAATTTTTGAAATTTTTTCGAGGGATGTTAAAAATGAACCGAGTTTTATAAACTTTGAAACCATGAAACGGTATTCCATTACACTCCCTCACACATTGTAGGTAAATAAAGTGTATCCGGCCGTTGATGCGTTTTCAACATTTTCTTGCTGAACTGAAGTTTTCTTGATTTTGATTTAGATTTTTTAAAACACTGGCATTTACAATGATTTCCATGGATTGACCCGCTAACACCTCCCTCTTTCATTTTTCCACAGACTTTTTGTTTACATGCTATTGGTGATGATTTTTTGGATGTTGTTGTTGATGGTGATGATGATCCCTTCAGTGATGTTTGCAGGCAATGTAATGCCGCAAATGATTTTCTTCTTACGGAACAATGTTGGCCATTCGACATGGTGGCCATTTCATAACCATCATATTGACATTCTGCATCATCCTTCATTGAAGTGTCATTTACGAAACTATGCCTTTTCCCTGTAACTGCGTTGTATTGTTTGTGCTGAGTCTGGTGTTGTTGTAATGCATGATGATGATGTTGATGCTGATGACGATGAGGCTGGGCATGAGCATGTTTTTGTTGTTGTTTCATGTATTCTCACATAAGCTGATGGGTATGCTGATGTTGTTGACAATAATCACTGGTTAATGCCACATCGATGGTGTCATCATTTCTACAGTTTTCCGCAGAACTTGTCATGCCACTACCACCATTACCGCCCATTACATTGTTGCAACCATTCTGATTGTTGCTGCCATTTGTTAACATCGTTATTGTGGTCTCCTGTAGACGGCTGCAATGTAGGAATATAGAGGGGAGAAGAAAAGAAAACATATTTAAATGACTGAAATTATTGTTCCACTACAAATTAATATTAAAAGTGCCAGTAAATGAGGTCGGTTTAAAGGGATTACACGGAAAATAATTGTTATTTTGTCCAAGAGGAGAACTTTTCTCCCCTTTTGCAAAGTTTTCAAGAGGAGACGTTTTTTTCTCGGTTCAAGAATAAAGATAGAAGACTTACACAAAAGGGATTAAAGTTGCCAGTCTTTTAAAACCGCTTGGATCACTTCGCAAAAATAGTGGCATAATATAGAAAGACATATTTTCAACACTGGCATATAATTTGGTGCTGCTGCATTACTTAATTGAAGATCATATAAAAACAGAAAGCTTGCTTAGGAGATTTGCCTCCTCTAGGGAGCATAGGGCCGCTTGGTTTCGGTAATAATAGTTATTTAATACGTACAGCTTATCAGGCTATAACTTCCGATCTTGGTGTTGGGGGTTTCCAACATCGCCACTAGGCATGCAAAGTGCTGGTATTTAGCCCTGCAAGTTTTAAGGTTATACCGCCCATGGTCGGTCCTTCGGAGCCTCATCAGCGTGACAGGGGACACCAAGCCCTTGAAGGACTTACCCACAGTCCGTTGACTTTTGGAAAAGATTGCCTGTGTGAACGCTTCACTTTTCCATTAGTCCCCCACCCTAAGAAGATAACATTGCCACAATTGTCACAAGAAAGATTCGCCAGATAGGGCTTATAATAAATGAGTTCATAACCAGGTAGGGCTTGCTTAGTAGGCTTCCCTAAGAAGATAACATCGCCTGAGTAATCACAAGAAAGGCACACTAAGTAGGGCTTATCATAAATCAACCCCTAGTCAGGTAGTTGAGGACCTCTCCGAATAAAAGCCGAATGGTAACGTACAAGGTTTTAATATTGAAGATGTAGTAAGCTTTCACGTCGGAGAAGTCGGAAAAATTCTCCTGTAAAGTATGACTTTCGTTGAACGCAAGGGATTTCCGCTCCTCAATTACCTATTGAAACTGTAGTAGAATCTATTGGTAAGATTATATATATATATATATATATATATATATATATTTCATTTTGCCCTCATTTACTGTCAGACCCATCTGGATTGTCTCCTGTTTAATTACTGCTGCGTTTAGCGCCCACCAGTAACATCAAACTTGATTCGCTATGATGTCAATGTTGTCAGCGTATACAAGCAATTGTTCACCATTGCCATTGCGATGTACTCCCGTCTTCAGCAAAATGCTCTCCATGAGTTAAAGAGGTCACAATAATGGTTTTTAGAATCAGTAACGAGCATCACAGCCAATCCCTCCCCCTGAAAAAAATTAAAACACAAACAGCAAATTTCTCACCACTACAACCATTATGTGTTCCCAGAGGATATTGTGTTAGGTAAGGTAGATGGCAACCCTATCACTCTAGAATCGGCTAAAGTATATCAATGACCACCTTAGCCGAAAAGAAAAACTTGAGAAATGAGGAAAAAAGGAAAAGAAGACGCAGCAGTTCATACCAAAATAAATTCACTTTCAAGTTGGTATAGAATTGTAAAAGCCAAACGGTTTTCTATTTGCAGGTTTTCCAATAGGGACTTCCGAACATTGGGGGAGTTGATAACGGTCACCTTGTTGTAGCCATAGCTGACAAATTAGTTGTCATTTATTCAATCTGTTTTGACAAATCACCATGTACTCTGGTATAGCATTCAACAACAGGGTAAAAATAAAATTTTTTTATTAAAAAGAATGTTCAGTTCGGGCAGGAAAAACATCTTTAGCATTGAGGCTAATTTCTAGATGAATGGGTACGTAAACAAATAAAATTGTTGGATTTGGGACGATACTAATTCACAAGAGATCGAAAAGCGTTCAATGCATACTAAAAAAAGCCACTGTCTAGTGTGGATTTTGGGCTAATCCAGACAAACGCCAATCCAGAGAAAAGTTGGCTAATGACGAGCACATTAGGTCGATGATTTTGGCCACACAGTTTATGCCACATTGGATGCTCTCCATCTCACATGGAGGTGATGTGAATGAAATTGTATTTCTTTTGGGGTTTTCTTTTCTGACAAACCTTTCAGCCAGGATTATGACTTAGCTTCTCACGCCACTTATGTTGTGTGCGTGAATGTTATGCATGAGTGGTGGAACCTCCGATCGAAAGTCGACTCCGAATGATAGATGATTGAGAAGCTTTTCATGGCAATTTTATTTACTCTCAGAGTTTTTGGCAAAAGACAGTTAGGTACAGGTGAGACTCTCGAAGCTTTTATCATAAATCTGCAGTCGACGAACAAATATTTTTTCATACAATTCGTTTTGTTGGAGATATCTGAGCTGGGATTTGAACCGTGGTCTCACGTGTAATATGCCAATGTTCTGCCTACTAAACTACGACGAATATTGAATCAGTTAGGTAGGGAAATATTTCTGGCTTCCAGATTATGTGGAATTTGCAATAAATTGAGCTTCTACGCCTCTGTTAATGCCAGAACGTTTTGTGTGGAGGGCAGTGAGGGCGAGAACTCCTCTTAAGCTAAGTGACCTTTTGTTGGGTAATTACAATGGAAAGCGATTTCTCCCATGCATTAGAGAATTAAGAATTACTCTGAGCCTTTTGGCCTTTAGAGCCACTTGTTTCGTATGTGGATCACCTTAAAACCAACATATAGATGCTGAACCATCAGAAGACATATTTTGAAATTGAGGGCCATTATTACAACTGGCCGTTAACAAAAGGGAGGATTTTAACGGGCAGATAAATTGTTTTTCATTATTAAAGTGGACGATAAGGTGGAAGTGAGCGTTAAGCTAAAGGGAGGATCATGCCACACGTAACTTTTAAAGTTAAGTTTATGTTTGGACCTGCCATATTATTTATTATTTTCAATATGGCAACTTCAAATATAAACAAAATGAGCAAAGACAAGAAAAAAACGGAAGCCCGTCTTTGCCACTGCGTTTAAAAAACTTGTTTAATTGAGCAATGTTGTCGACATTGCTCCGGCACTGCCAAATTTTTTAAAAAGTTAACTTTACTTTATCATTACGTTGTAATAACGAAAAGAAGTTAAAGGTGACTTTAAAGTCCCCTTTAGCTAAAGTTACCTTTAACTAAACCCAACTGATTAATATTGCTCATAAGCCTTGAAATTTAAGCGGTTTTTATATTTGAAATTAATAAACCATTATAATGGTATTAAATTCACAAATTTTTATTATCTTTCTTTAATTTGACAACTTCTAGAAATCACAAATTTCCAGGAGCACCATTTTCATTTGAAATTTTTAAATTAAATTTTTCGTGGAATTTTTCTTTTTTTTCTGTTTTTAATAAAACCCAGCCAACTTTCATTTGAAATCATAAAGAATATGAAAATAAATACTGAATTTACATGAAGTTTTTTGTTCTTTTTTTGTTTATTTAAAATGTTATTTACCTTCGGATGGTGCTTTGATTAAAACATGACCTTCTGGAATGATAGTAACGTCTGGATGCTGTCAGCGATGTATCTCTGTGTTTGCAAACACTGCGTGATCCTTCACAAAATAAGTATCTAAGCAAGGTGAGTGATATTTTTGAACATAAAAATCAAGATAAAAAAGGGAATAAAATGAATTAAAAAAATAAAAGAAAAAATATGTTACACAGTGCTACAGGATAAAAAAAAACTTGTTAAAGTTTGTTAATGCATAAGAACAATTCACAAGGAAAGATTTTTGCCTGCTTATCATTAAGGTAGTAATTATTGTTGTTGTTGTTAAAAAAGCATAATAATTGTATTGTTTTAAAAGCATATTTTATTTACGAAATAATTATTTAAAGTTTTACAAGCATATTTTATAATCATTTTTACTGACTACAATATTATGTATCATTCATATTTAAATTTGATTTTAATTTACCAAAACAATTTAGAAAACATCATAATTTTCCATTAAAACTTACAGAGAATGTTGGCTAATTAGCAACATAATAGCACACTGGTCTAGGATAAGTTGTGCTAACATAGTTCTGTTAACATCACCTTAGGGGTGGTTGTGAAATGTGAAACTGCTAAACTCCTAGCGCAAGCGGCGAGAACAATTTCGAAAACTTTTCGTAAATCCTAAGTCGTCATTAGAACCCTTCAGTCAGGATTACTTCCTATTTCTCCTAACCACTTATGCTGTATGTATTCATTTTATACATGAGTAGCAGGACCTACAGTTTAAAGTCGATACCGAACGACAGATTTTTTTGAGGCAATTTTTTTATTTACTCTCAAAGTTGTTGCCAGGAATCTGCTGCGGGGAAGCCGCCTAAGATATATTTTTTCATATTTCGTTTCATTGGATATATCTGACCTGGAGTTAGAACCATGACCTCATGTCTAATAAGTCAACACATACTACCTACTAGACTACGGTGACTAGGTCAAATAAGCAGCCGTCTCAAAGAGCATAGCATACTTGGGTTTCCTTCTTACAATTACAACCCCCGTTTGGCACATCTCAGACACCGTGACGTGTGTGTTTGTGAACGAGTAAATTCTATCCAAATTACATTTAATTTAACATGTTCTGTTAATTAAATTTGGTCAAGCGGCTCTTCAACTCTTGAACCAATTGAACTTTGTAAGTCGTCATACCGAAATCTTTTCGCAATATTCGACGTAAGCTGGTGCATGAAATGTTCAATTCTTGAGAACGATGACGAGTTAATGTTGATGGATTATCAAGCACACTCTCAGCAACAGCTTCGATATTTCCGGCTGTATGCACTGTACGAGCGCGCTCGCGTCCTCGCACATCAACAATGAAACCAGTTTCACAAACTCTAGCAATAAACTTTCGTATAGCGGGCTCTGTTGGTCCTTCTCTGCGACCAAATTTTATACGATATTTTCGAGAATTTCACATCAATTGTCTTTGTTTTGGAAATAAGTTTCCAATAAAACCCAACGTTGCTCAAGGGTAAATCGATTGATTATGTTCAGGAGAGATAATTGACTGAATTTTGTGACAAAAAAGAATGACATAAGTATTGCCAGATGCGAAATAACCAATGATAAAAATTTAAACCGATATAGGGCTCACCCTATAACTGAATCCACCAAATGGAAAGTGCGGTATTTTTACAATTACCAAACAGGAACTTCAAGTGCTTGTAGTCGTGTTAAAAAAGACATACGATTTTGGTGAGATGTTCAGATGATACCATACTTGCAGAAGTTGTGATAGGTTAAAGGGCATCATGGTTAATGGGTAGGTCTGACGATAGTGTGCTATTATAGACAATTATTACAACTTGCCGTTAACTAAAGGGAGGATTTTAACGGGCAGATAAATTGTTTATTATAAGTGGACGATAATGTAGAAGTGAGCGTTAAGCTAAAGGGAAGATCATCCTACCGGTAACTTTTAAAGTTAAGTTTATGTTTGAACTTGCCATATAATACATTATTTTCAATACGGCAACTTCAAATATAAAGAAAACGAGCAATGAGCACTGCGTTTAAAAAAACTTTATAATTGAGCAGTGGTTATCGACATTGCTCCGGCATTGCCATAGTTTTGAAAAAGGTAACTTTATTTTATCTGTAGGTTGTAATAACGAAAATAAGTTAAAGGTGACTTTAAAACTCACTTTAGCTAAAGTTACCTATAACTAAACCCAACTTTAATGGCAAGTTGTAATAATGGCCCTTAGAATGCTATGATGTCAGATGTTAACAAAACTTATTCGCTGTAAACCAGTGTGCAATATTTTTATGAAATATTTTTCATTTTAAAATTAGTTGGATTTCTTTTTTTGTTGTTGTTGTTGTTTAAAGTGCCGTCTTACTGTCTACATATTGTAGTTGTACTGTTGTTTTTACTGTTATTTTCCTCTTGTAATTACTGTTGTTGTTATTGCATTTCTATGCAGATTTTTTTTGCAATTTACTTTACAATCAAGAACAATAGTAGCAACAACAATGAAAGAAAAAAATAATCGATAACAGTAGCGCGATAACAACAAGGAATGGAGGATATCATGATGTTTCCTTTGTTTCAATGTGTATAAGCAAATACCTATTGAAGTGTTTACGAAACGCTCCGCTAACGAAATACAATGCAACCGGATTGGCGCAACTATTCGCAAAGGATAGACAGAAGGCCACAATGCGTAGAACATGCCAAAAATAATTGTAATCGTCCTGGGCGGTTGGCCTGTAAAATAGAAAGAAAAAAGAATATGAAAATGAATAACAACGTTTAGGATTTAGGATTTTGGCAATGCCAAACAGAATATTTAAATAAAATTCGTTTGCCGTATAATGCTATGCCGTATTGCTTGCAAATCTCTTCATAAAGTAGTAGGTTTAGTTTCATAGAAATTGAAGGGAAAAAGAAAGACTAGGTAGGGGAACGTGAAATTTTATGAAAAATTGCAATCAACATGGCATGGTTTTTACATGGCGTTTACAAGTGTGCTTAAGTAATTTTTAGGTTCCAGAAGTTTGATAAAAACCTGGAAATGCATTTCGAAGGTATGCTTAAAGCAGAAGGTTTCGGATTATTATCGTGTAAAGGTGCTCTCATGCAACCTATTGTACAACAACCTCAATCTATACATAGAGTAACCCTATAATGTCACACCAATCGAGTTGTCTCTTCTCAATTCAGGTTACCGTTTGGTGCCCTAAGAATAAATTCCTGCCTAGACTAGATAAGTACTCAGATTCTTCCTTCCGTGATGCATTAATCCAAGTACGTGTTCTGGTGATTTGTTTTCCTTCACACAGATCTACAGATTGGTAGAAAACCCTGTCACTATCCCCCGAATAGTCTAGTTTTTTCCATTGTCCCTCTTGGTAGCATATGTCTTCCACAAAGCGTTCCCATCCGATTGGCTGCTGTTATTTTTGCGTCTTCCCATGTAAGAATACGGACGCCTTTTCGTGTGCCAAGGATTGTTGCCATAAATTCCGATTGGTTATTATCCTACCTTGTTTCAGTTTCGTTAATATTTTCGTTGTTCCCGCTAAGCAGGTGATTGGTCTGCTGAAGCAGGTCCTAGGATAATGGGACTGCCATTTATCGTTGCCAACGTTGCCATTTATCGTTACAACGCCTTCAGAGTGTGCTATTGTAGAGGTTTCATGCAAAACTCAAATCTCTTCCTATTGTATCTAATTACCCAGCATACATACACACATAATTTTGGTCATTAAAACCCTTAAGCTGGGATTACGACCTAGTTTCTCACACCACTCATGACGTGTGTGTTAAATTCATACATGTGCGTTGGGACCTACAGTTTAAATTCGATTCCGAACGACAGATTTTTGAGAAACTTTCATTTACTCTCAGAGTTTTTGCCAAAAATCTGCTGAGAGAAAGTATTTTTTGTTTTCGTGTCTTATTTGGCGTTTGAACCCGGGCCTTACCTCTAATATGCCAACACACTACCTACTAGACTACGACGACTTCTAATTACCCAGAAAATGTCGAAATGTCTTAAGCTCGTTTGATCTGAGAAGATTTTCCCTTTCGCCCTTTACTTCACAGTCAGATTCTGGCCCTATCAGCGCCTTGAAAACTTGAACACTTCGCATGTTCATTTGCCTTCTCATTATTACGTTGTGGGCTCTGTGTTCTTACGCTCTGAAGCTGGGAATATCTTCAAATGACTGCTGCAGAAACTGTTACGATCAGGAAAACGAGTAAGCCACAGAAGGTCTTTTTCATTATTATAAGGCACTTGGGAGCTTTAAAAAGAGGCAGCAAAAATTAATTTTGACTTAACTTGTCTAGCCAAAGATGATTTTGAATAGAATCTACACTTTCATAAGACTGAAGTGAGGCTTAAGAAGTGCCATCCAGAAGTTATAGTTGAATGACTATCGATATTCTTACAGGAACCCGATGAGATATGCCAAAGTTACTCTTTGACTTCCTCATATGTCAATCTAGGACCGAGTACCCTTGATCCTATTCCATTATGTATCCCTGACATATTCGTATGAAAGATAATGACTCCTCCCATAAATTAGTATGTAGCCTCTAAATTACTTCACTTTTATTACTCGGCCTTGTTTCGAAACACTTTTAATAAATCATAGAATTGACTGGTTCTGTAGAGGGAACATATCATGTGTAAGCAGGCGGTCATTCAATTTATCAGGTCATGATGCCGCCGTATCTAGTGTTAGCTTTACTTTCCATTGTAGCTCTGGCTTATACTACCATGTGCAATGTTGCTCTAAACAGGTTCCCATTCATTGCCCGCTTATACCAACGCATATATGTACATATATGTTCCTTTTACTCCTCTAGGGAGCATAGGGCCGCTTGTTTCGGTAATAAGAGTTATTTAAGACGTATAGCTTATTAGGCTATAGCATCCGATCCTGGTGTTGGGGCTGCCAACATCGCCTCCAGGCATGCAAAGTGCCGGGATTTAGCCGTGCAAGGTTTTACCGTCCATAGTCAGAGCGTGGTCAGCGCGACAGTGGACACCAAGCCCTTGAAGGAGAGTGGGTGAGGTTGACATTTGGAAAGGATTGGCTGTGTAAAAAGGTACGTGTATTTTGAACGCTTCACTTTCCCAATAGTCCACCTACCAACGCATGCTTTCCATATATTATTCGTATACATCTGAACTGATACTAAATTCCTATGTATGCCTAAACAATGCTCCAACTGATGTGACCATCATGGTATACATCTAATAAATAATACTTGAAGTTTACACCAAGTCTTTTGCATATAATTATAGTATGGCCACACACTGCTGTCAGGATTACAACCAAGCTTTTCACACCATCCATGCTGCATTAGTTTAACGTCGAACCCGGATGCCAGATTTGCGAGAATTTTCATGTCAATTTTATTTATTCTCTGATTTTTTTGCCAGAAGACTGCTGAGAAGAAGTCGCAAAAAAAATATTTGTTTCATATATTTGTACTGTTCGAGACGTCTGCGTGGGGGTTTGAAACAAGGGTTCTCATCTAATAAGCCAAGACACTATACTAGATTATTAAGCCTTTACTCAGTCACAAAGGGAAAGGGAATACAATTTAGAGTGACCAGACATATCTGGTCCTATGGGAAGAGACAGATGACATGATATATGAGATATCAATCACGCTGAACAAAGTGAATCTAAGCACATACATATGCTCAAGGGTTGAAAATATCCCATCACGCCTTACGCAGAAACTGTACTAACGAGAAAGTACAGATCACTGAACATCTCTTCCTTTATTGTCCATCATTATGATTTTGAATAATCAATACCTCCATTAAATTCGATTGAAAAGGATTCCAGAAGTAGTGCACCAGCCCTGGCGAGCTTGTCGGATGTGCAGTTTCCCGGAATATTAATGTGCCCGTGTCGCTGTGGGCCACCAGTCCCGAACTGTTTGGAGTTCAACTGGTAGTAATCGATTTGATTACGAGGTCTGACCGGAGGCTTAATTCTGGTACCACGGGAATTAGGAGTCCTTGGAACCTCGTTTCCAGTCTGGCTGTTGGTGCGACCCCTTTTGGGAGCATCGTGGTGGGTGTGGTTTGGACCCAAATCGCGGGAAGAGTCTAATCAGTAGGCTCGGTGTGGAGTTGCATTCTCAACCGGGTGGCGTGACCCAAAGATCGGAAGGAGTTTTAGATAGCCTTCACTCCTAACCAGGGGGGAAGTCACGTCCAAATACATGGCTTGGAATTGGTACTCAGGTGCAGCAGTCTGCTACCATCTGGGAGCGTTGGTAGACGCATTGTATTTCACCTTGAGCGAAGAGCACCGTGGGATTAGGTCCATGCGGATAGGTACCTACGTTAAAATAATCGTCATTGTTCCCGGGGACCCAGTTGAAGGGAGAACAAAATATTTCTAAGTTCGGTTTCGTGTTTGTATTCCTCAGAGTCTGTGGAGTCATTTTCAGAAATCCTATCCGCATTTCTATGACAATATTTCAATGGATATAAATGAACGTGGGCTGCTACAACACAATACATGTATGTAAAGTACTACATCCCATACTATACACATACTGAATATAAGTGTGGGCATATATGTGATATTTCTGTCATAAAATATAAAAATTCTGTTTAGAAAAAAAAAGGATTTCAACTTACCAGTAATAGAACCATAACATAAAAACATGAATTGGCAGAAAACAAATGCCAAAAATAACCACAAAAGCCAAAACCGTTAAAGCCACCTTACGACGGGCACGTACCTATATATGGAGAAACGATAAGAAAATAGAATTCTTAAGTAATAAATAATAACTCTTGGATTGTGAAAAACAGAATTCTTTTAAATTCTTTTGAAATGAATTCATAAACATGAAAATAAATTTAAATTGTTTTGGCTGGCTGGCTGTATGTAATGCATGACTGAGATTTTGTTCGGCATGCATTCGAAATGATTAATGAATCAGGCTTGTAATCTAGTAAAATGCTCTACCCAATCTACTAAAAAGTAATTTGTAATACACATTTATATCATGTGCACTATGGGTCGATAACAAGATGCAATGCAAACATTAGCAACTAGACAACAGTTTGGAAGAACCGTTAAAAAGAGCGCTACACCATGATATCTTCGTTTTTTCATTACCCCTCTTAATAGCATATGGCTTCCACAAAGCATTTCCATCTTATTCGCTTGCTTGCTTTTATTTTTGCGTCTTCCCATATAAGATTACACCGTCCCAGATGTCTTCAGGTGTTCTTTGGCCCGCCACGGCTGCTTGAGCCTTAAGGATTTCACTCAAGTGTTAATCTTGTATATATGACCGATATATCTCCATTTCCTACGTTTTTACCTGTGTTATTATGGGTTCCTCGTTAGTAAGTTTCTAGAGATCAATGCTGATGCTATTAGAACAGAACCATGGTATTAGGTTTATCTGAAGCTAAAGTGGCAAATATACAGTAATCCATCACAATAGCATCACGAATGTTGGCCTTCAAATGTTCAATAGTCCCTTGTTTGTCGGCATAACACTTTTCTATAACGGCGTCCTACAGAATATAGTCCAACGGTGTCAAATTGCAGCTTCTTGAAGAGCGGTTTCAAAAAAAATCGGTTACCATGGTGTGATAGATGTCTCCATTGATCTTAATGGTTGCGCCGTCCTATCTTTCAAAGAAATATGGGCCAAAGATGTCTTTGCTCCACAAGCCGCACCAAGCAGTCACTCGTAATGGGTGCATTGGCTTCTGTAGGACCACATGTGGGTTTGCTAAGTCCCACATACGGCATTTTTGCTTACTAACGCACCCAACAAGATGGAAATGAGCATCATCGTGCAGTTTCTCGTTGGCTTATCTAGCAAAGCGAAAACAAGGCGGATGGTCATGCGGCTCTTTAACTCTTGAACCAATTGAACCGATCGTCATACCGAGATCTTTTCGCAATATTCGACGTAAACTGGTGCATGAATTGTTCAATTCTTGAGACCGATGACGAGTTAATGTTGATGGATTCTCAACCACACTCTCAGCCACAACTTTGATATTATCGGGGTGTACGCACTGTACGAGCACGCTCACGTCTTGGCGCATCAACAATGTAACCAACTTCACGAACTGTAGCAATAAACTTGCGTATAGCTGGCACTCTTGATCCTTCTCTACGATCAAATTTTTTATGACATTTTCGAAAAATTTCCGACAAATTATCAGTGTGTTAGAAATAAATTTCATATAATTCTCAACGTTGCTCAAGCGTAAATCGATTCATTAGGTTCAATGGAGATAATGTACTGAAGTTTGTGACAAAAAAGACTGACATAAGTATTGCCAGATTCTAAATAACCGATGGCTCAAATTTAAACCGATAGATGCCCCACCCGATACAAAAAGCCATGATGTTAATAGGGAATAAAGTCCGATATGTTGCTCTATTTGATTATTTTACTTTGTCACCGGATTACCAAGCCAGAACCTTTATTACATGCTTCGAAGACATTTTTTCCCACTGTTTTCTAACGTTCCAACCTATAGTGCTTACAGAACTAAGTATATCGGTATGCATGTGTATGACAATGCATCATCATGCATGATGAATGAATTTACATTTCATTTACCTGCCTTACAGCACCATGCACTTCGCCTGGTACATTTGCTGCGTACATTAAATGTCGTGCAATTAAAGCATAAAATACGGCAATAATAACCAACGGTATGGCATAGTATACTAGGAAACGTAGCAGCACCATTATTTTGGCATATTTTATACCCCATTCCTCCGGAAACGGATAGCATAGCGAAAACGATTTGTTGCTATTGATATAAACTTTCTGAAAAACAAAACAGAGAAAGACAGGGAGATAAAGAGTGAAAGAGTGAAATGTAAAGTTTAAAATGCTAAACACTTTTTGCTGAAATAATGCACGATGCAAAAATATGAAATTATGCAGTAGATTTTGCATAAATTAAATGGAAAATTTCATTAAAACTGCTCAAACATGCATACGTACCTTGACATATGTACCAATTAAGGCTGGCATGCCACACATAATGGCTAATAACCAAATAGATAACGCAATTGCGATAGTCATACGTGTGGCACGTTTACCACCTCCTGTAGCGAAAAATAAAAAAAGAGGAAGAAAGAAAAGATTTCAAAGAATAATGGCATGGGATTTAAATTCTCTATTTACCATGGGCATGGAATTTCCTCAGCGGATCCACAATGGCAAAATAACGATCTCCCGATAGAGCGGTCAATGTAAATACCGATACGCCTATCGAAACATCTTTAAAATATTCCGATAATGTGCACAGGACACTGCCCCATGGCCAGGAATCAACTGTATAGACAGTAGAGGTTAAGGGCACTGTGGTTACGATCACCAGTAAGTCAGCCAAGGCCAGGGAAAATATATAACTAGAAAAAGAAAGGGAGAGGGGATAAATAAATGGTTGTTCAAATAAGTTTGTTAGCTCGAAACGTATTTTCAATTAAAATTAAAAAAAACATAAAACGCACACACTTTAAACCGAGGGTTAGGTTAGCTGCCCTAACTACGAAAATAGCGTAAAATTTGGGAAACATTGTTCATATTTCGTAACATAACCCCGATAACCTTTTTCCACCGGTATTCAATTGTTTCGAGAGCCTGTTTATAACGGGTGATATACCCCCTCAGGAGGCAGTATACATACATAATTGGCTCATGTTGTGTATGTTAAATTTATACTCCAGTTTAAAGTCGACTCCGAACGACAGATTTTTGAGAAAAGAGAGAGTTCTGCTGAGAGGAAGTCACCGAAGAAATATTTTTTTATATTTCGTTTTAATGTCTGACCTGGGGTTTGAACCGTGGCCTTACGTCTAATAAGCCAACACACTACCTACTAGACTACGGCGACTTCAGGGGCAGTATACCCCCTCAAACTTTATAGGGTATCACTATAATGTCTCCTACGAGCCTATTACCTTGTATCGTACCTCTTATCCAAGATGAATTGAGCACATCTTTCGCTAGCGTAAACTTTCGCTTGAAAGATACCCGCGAAATTTCCCATGGGCTCAGAAAATTTTATTTTGGGCACAAAAACTCTTGCGCCTGTTACAAGATCTTAACCAGCTCGGAAAATTATGTCCTCCTATGAAAAGTCTGTAACAGTCAGTTCGTCTATTGTTGCAGCACGCCAGTGTGTTCTTGGCCCCGCGTTGAGTGTTATGAGTGGCGTGAGAAGCTAGGCCGTAATCCTGACTGAAGGGTTGTAATGACCAACTATGTACATATGTCTGTCAAGCCTAATATTATGCTGAATAGATATACATTCAGCCTTCCGCTCAATACTATTGTTAGTTAAGGGAGAGCTACTCTCGTCAGTCTGAAGAGTTTTCTTCCACATTCAGTGACGTCTAGTTGATGAACATTGAGGATCCTATTCGAACTGTAGCTGGTGACGGTGTTCTTCACAGCAAGCGAATGTTGTGCTTTCTGGACATTGACAAATGTCGTATCTCCAATTCAGAGGACATTAAATCCGATTTGTCCAAAAAGTACAGTAATCCATCGATTTACGTCGTAATTGGTTCCAAAAAAAGGCGACGTAAATCGAAGGACGACGCAAATTGAAGTTAGAGAGAAAACAATTTGACGACGTAAATCGAAACAACGTTAATCGAGGCGACGTAAATCGAAGGATTACTGTAGTCCCTAATAATCCTCGTTTTGTACCGGGAAGACGGTGTTGCGGTTGAAGACACGCTAATAAAAATTGCTTGGAGAATACTACATTGCATGATCCCTCTCCCAGGACACGTGCCTCTATGTGCAAATGGTCCACTCTGATCATTTCACGCACCCAGTTGCAGTACTCAGCGAATGGTTTTGTGCAATTCCTAGACCTTTCCGTTGCATTTCGCTCAGTAAGGAAGTTCACATTAGGGCATCATAAATTAAAATAGATTTTCCAATCTCCATATCTGTTGAAAGGATTACGTCCATAGGCTTAGAATCCTAAATCTCATACCTTCTTTTCCCCTTACCCTGGTGGACTGTCTTGTGAAGTTTTATATGCTAGAAGTGCTGGGGAGTTTCATAGTACAATATCCAAACTCAGTAGATAAATAAAGTGACAGTAGATTTTGCCGATTACAGCTGCAGATTGAGTCCTGTAAGGGAATTCGCCAAAATGTAGATGATGATCCGCCTTATCCCTCCCTTCTCGGCTCCCTGAGAAGGTTGTTGGAGCATTGAGAGGTACGTGTTGAATAGAACTAGAGGATGGAATTTTTTTATATCTGTTGTTCAGAGTCGACGTTAAGCTGTAGTTTCGCAACTCTTGGATAGATTACAGGGTTGTATTAAGTTAGGTTAGGTTAGTGTGGTAGCTTTCATACCAAAAGCCCACTGAGCACGCATAGCGGCCCGTTGTGATGCCATAAGTGTGTATTAAATTAGTTAAGTAAGTAATTTCCTTCATTTCCTAAACTCTATAAATGAATTGATCCTATTAACGCCTCGTCTTTTATACGGTATTCAGATATGCACCTTTATTGCGTAAATCGCAATAAACGCCATTATTGAGCTCGATATTTCATATAAAGTTTCATTATTTAATAATTGCGCAATAAATACGCAAATTGTTATAATATTGAATAAAACTTAAAATGCAGCACTGTCAGTGTGTTTAGCGAGCATATTACAATTAACCGAACACAGACAGAACAGACATTGGATATTTCACAAAGAATCAATTCCATCAATAACATTTCTCTGTGTGTCGATATCCTTTACAATCCTACATGCTACATAAAAAAAATCACTTTTTAACGCGTGCTGAGGATTATTAAACAATTTAATTTCACTTATAAACGAATAAAAGTTTCAATCAATTTATCAATAATACGGGCACACAATAATAGATTGAAAGAAACAATAACAAAAGCAAAAAAATAAAAATAATTTTCAAAAAATTAAATGTTTTTGTAGGAAATTTAATAAAAAACAACGATAAGAAAAGAAAAAAAAAACATTGAAATTTATTTATAAAACGGAAAAAGAAAAATGATAGAAAATGGAAAATGAATAAAGGATCTGAATTTGTTCTTTGTTGTTATTGTTGTTTCAGTTCAATTGCCTTTTGGCGAAAATAAATGAACAACTGGAAGGGAAAAATGAACACAAAACAAAGGCATTTTGATAAATGCACACACACACACAGGCATTATTGTAAGGATTTCATATGGTTGGATAGGAGCACAGTGGGTTGTCTTATGATAAAGATTTATAAAAAAAGGGAAAGAATTAAGGAAAAATTAGGTTAAAATAGTATCCTGCTAGTGGGGAGGGCCTCAACTCTAAGACAATTTTGAGTAGCCGCCGTAGTCTAATAGGGAGTGTTTACATACATACATAATTGGTCAATACAACCCTTCAGTCAGGACTGCGACCTAGTTTCTCACACCACTTATGTTGTGTGTGTTAATTTTACACATGAATGGTGGGACCTACAGTTTAAAGTCGACTCCGAACGACAGATTTTTAAGAAAGTTTTCATGGCAATTTTATTTACTCTCAGTGTTTTTGCCAGAAATTTGCTGAAAGGAAGTCGCCACAGAAATATTTTTTATATTTTTGATTTGATGTCTGACCTGGGGTTTGAATCGAAGCCTTACGTCCATTAAGCCAGTACACTACCTATTAGACTACGGCGACTCCTCTCCATAGATTCGTAAATAGGTTGGTCTGGTTGAGAAATGCTTGGGCTTAGAGGTTGTAGTTGCCCTCTCATGTGTGTTAATGGTGCATTTGTTTCTTCATCCGTCTCTTTATCCTCCCTTTCCTACCTCTTCTCCTTCTCCAATTTCACTATCTAATTCACTATCCTCTCATTCTCCTCAAGGATATACATATTTACAATGAGTTAAAATAAGAAGTACAAGTCCTCAAACCTAACCTAACTTAACTAGATGGTTACCTTTAATGCCTTACAGTTTATGAACACGAATGTGTGTAACCGTTGAATACCTGGCTATCTCTTGTTGAGACACCCAAAATTCTTAAACGATCTATGATTCAACTGTTTTGAAAAAATTCCATAGTAGACTTTGTGGGGTGGTTTGGACCTGACGTGTGTGGGAAGGTATAAACCATTATCTTAATAGAATAAATCCTCATTGTAAAACCAGGATCGTAAGTGGGTAACAGTATTATGTAGTTAGTTACAGTATAGCTCATCACATTGTCATTTCGAATATAATTTTGGGTCAAATGATGCTGCTTTTCACTGTAGCTTAGTTGAAAGGGATAAAACAAAGTTATTTCTATAACAAGAATAATAATAAAGGATAGAAAAAGGACGCATTCTGATTGTGAATTATTTTTACGAAAATAAAAAGAATATAACAACGAATAAAGCTAAATAAACAAACCGTTGAATACCTGGCTATCTCTTGTTGAGACACCCAAAATTCTTAAACGATCTATGATTCAACTGTTTTGAAAAAATTCCATAGTAGACTTTGTGGGGTGGTTTGGACCTGACGTGTGTGGGAAGGTATAAACCATTATCTTAATAGAATAAATCCTCATTGTAAAACCAGGATCGTAAGTGGGTAACAGTATTATGTAGTTAGTTACAGTATAGCTCATCACATTGTCATTTCGAATATAATTTTGGGTCAAATGATGCTGCTTTTCACTGTAGCTTAGTTGAAAGGGATAAAACAAAGTTATTTCTATAACAAGAATAATAATAAAGGATAGAAAAAGGACGCATTCTGATTGTGAATTATTTTTACGAAAATAAAAAGAATATAACAACGAATAAAGCTAAATAAACAAAACTATGACAGTCAATTTGATTTATGGTTTGAATATTTTATCGGGAAATTCCTTTCCCACGCTTACTCTCTCTATTTCTCTCTCTAGCCATCAGGCATTGAAAGGAATTGAATGCGTTGCCATTTGTTAAACATAAAATCATAATCGTGCTACTCAAGGTCATGTTTAAATTACAATACAACAACGTTGTCAACGACAACAATAACAATAAGTAACGACAACAAAGGACTACAATTGTACAGTTATAAATTTGCATGATTTAACCTTACTTTTATTTTTTTGGTTCTTCTACAATAACTTGCGTAGAACAAAGTGGATGCTGACATTTGTTGTTGTCCAACAATTATTTGTTCGTTGAATTCAAAATGAAAATAAATTTGTTGATTTTAATCCCGATAGAGACGTTGACGTTAATATCAATGAGAAATGATTTCGATTTTTGGAAGAATACTTGCCAAGGTAAATACGGTGTCTTTAGGGATTTAGCGCAGTATAATTTTTCTATATTTTCCGATCACATATACATATCATTGGGTTAATAAGTAGACTTGACATTATTACTAACAATTTTCCTCTAGGTTAACACATGCCTATGGTTATGAGTGAGAGAGAGAAAATAAGTTGAGAGAATTTATTTATTTACAGCCATATAAAAGTGCTAGTAATATACTCTATTTTTATTTTCATTTCATCAACATACATATGTAAAGCTGTCTATCTTTGGCTTAATAATTTTGGATAAATAAAAACAAAATAAAAAATCGATTTTATTATTAAAAGAACATAAAGCTATCCATCTTTGGCTTAAAAATTAGGCCATGTTTTTTAGATAAATAAAAATAAAAAGAATAAAAAAACCATTTTTAAGAAAAAAAAAAAAACGAGCATTCGTAATGTTACAACCCGCCATAAGAAATTTTACTTCTACATAATGCGTATTCTTTATATCCATATTCTTTGATAATACATACATAATTGGCCATTACAACCCTGGGGTTTGAATCGCAGCCTTACGTCTAATAAGCCAACACACTACCTACTAGACTACGGTGACTTGTAAATTGTATGTATGTTAAAAATATTTGTAGCATATTTTTATGCTTAATTAAATATGATTTCTATGATTCCTATTTTGATAAGGGTAAACAACATAAATAAAACATTTGAAAACTTTGACAAGCAATTCTAAAAATCTCTAAAAGTATCTCTAAAAAAAAAAACAAATGAAAGACAGACTGACAAGACAGGTGCCTTAATTAATAAGTAATCAAATTAATTTGTTGCTGTATAAATTAAAGCCTAAATGTAGACTTTAGAACTAGGCTAGCATTGACGCCTTTAATTATGCTGTGTATTCTCTTAATGAAAGTGAAATTAATTACACAAGACCTAATAAAATGCCAATTTAAAGTAACTTTGAATTCTGCTTACACAACTTCCGGTCACCAAAATGTGTTTTTGATTTGAATTTCCGTTTTACTCTCATTTACCATCTTCTTGTGTGTGTGTGTTTTTTTAACAAGTTTTTTGATCATTTGCCAAAATGTCAACACGTTTTCCTTGAATGTTTGCTTGTTTATGCAACAAAGTTTTCCATTTTTACTTATTTTTACTTCTAAATGAAAATGTAATGTTATACATACAGTATAACATTATAATTAGCACACCTATTTACCAAATAAAGTTAGTGGCGAATCTAAATTCAATCGATTTGAGCCTAATTGAAGGAACTATGTGTGACGTGCCCGAAAGCAAGAGTTATCATTTTTATGGATGGCTGTGCTAATTAGAAGACCACCACTGTTCATATATAAATACATGCGTTCGAGCATGAGAGTATAAACATTTAAATTTTCAAGTTCATGTTCGTGTAATAGAAAAGTGTGTGGGTTTTCTTGGGTTTGCCTTAGTAGGGTTAGACATTTGCGTGTGACAGACACTTCCTCTTCTTCTTCTTATAAAATTTGTTTTGATCTTAAAAACTCTGAAGTTACTTTGCACGTTTGAAATTGCTTTTTACTTCTTAAAATTTCTGAAAATACTCTTGAGTTCTCATTTTTTTAATGGACAAGTACAAGTTCCTTCTTTTTGTTATGAGAAGGGCATGATTCATAAAATAAATTAAAAATAAGAAGCGATAAAGACTGTTCTTGTCATAAATAATTTGTTTTTAATTACACAATTGTAACACAAAAGATGAAACTTTAAAGAACCATCTTTTCTTCTAGATAATCTTCACTAAGATTTGAAATATTTTTCTTTATTTAACGGCAAAGAAATTAGAAATATCTTAGGGCCACTATTACAACTTCCCGTTAAAGTTGGGTTTAGTTAAAGCTATCTTTAAAGTTCACTTTAGATAAAAGCTAAAGTTACCTTTAACTAAACCCAACTTTAGCTAAAAGCTAAAGTTACCTTTAACTAAACCAAACTTTAACGGGAAGTTGTAATAATGGCCCTAAGATTTTTCTAATTTAAAGGTAACTTTAGCTAAAGTCAACTTTAAAGTCAGCTTTAACTTCTTTTCGTTATTACAACCTAATGATAAAATAAAGTTAACTTTTTCAAAAATATGGCAGTGCCGGAGCAATGTCGATAACACTCAATTGCTCAATTAAAAAAGTTTTCTTTTTTAAACGCAGTGGCAATGAGGGGCTTCTTTTTTTTTGTTGTACCATATTGTCCACTTATAATAATGAAAAACAATTTATCTGCCCAATAAAATCCTCCCTTTAGTTAACGGCAATTTGTAATAATGGCCCTTAAAGTATGAATGGTTTCCTCATTCAATTCTACTTTTGAAGCTGCTGACTGCTGACTTTAGAAGATATCCTTAATATCTGAGTTTGATAACCAGCGTTTTGATAGAGTACTGAAGACGCCCGGTACACTTATGCAGAATGTTGGTTATTCCAAGCCTAATGTGTAGATTCTGTGACGATAAGAATTAATGATCGAATCACATTTATGAAGCACTTGAGTGCATATTAGGTGCTAAGGAAGGAATTTTCATGGCGCCAAGTAACATTCTGAAGTTTTGCAAAGTAATAGGCATGGAGGAGACTTTATAGGGATAGCCTATAAGGAGGTTGAAGGACAGTACAAAAGATCGTATCATCTCTGTACTAAGACACCTCTATATACACATGTACATTGCTTTACAAACCTTTAGTCAGGGTTACGACCTAGTTTCTCGCGCCACTTATGTTGTGTGCGTTAATTTTATACATGAGTGGCGGGACGTACAGTTTAAAGTCGACTCCGTACGACAGATATTTTAGAAAGTTTTTGTGGCAATATTATTTACTCACAGAAATTTTCCAGATATTTGCGGAGAGGACGTCGCTTGGAGATATTTGTTCATATTTCATTTTGTTGGAGGTGCCTGACCTGGGGTTTGAACCGAGGCCTCACGTCTAATAAGCCAACACACTACATACTAGACCGCGGCTACTTCACCAAGGCACCTCTTCATGAGGATAATACTTCTAATATAATACTAATACTAATACTTCTAATTTAAATGCTTGATATTTGGCGAGCATTGATCCGTCAAATGTTGTCAATGCCCTAGGTTGTGTAGGCAACGTTATTCTCGAATGGGGTTCATTAAAGTATTCAATGAATTAAGCAAAGGATCTGAAAGGCCATTTTATAAACATTATGGCAGCAGCACGGCGTCTAACAGGAACTGCTAGATTAAATCACGAAGTCATTTCATATGACCGTTGCCTGTAGTGATGGCGTGCACTCTTTAAAAAACCTGGCGTGTTCAACGACTATGAACGCGTATAGAAGTTTTTCAACTTCAATAAAAAATACTTTTATAGGCCACATTCTCAGGGTGTTTATGACTCAATTAATAGGGCCGCTCAGAAATGGAATACTGAAGGCAATAAGTGACAATTCCGCTCTAAGATGACTTGGAAAATAACACTACATAGAGGCGATAGGTAAAAATTTAGGATGACATTAAGCTGGTTGTAACTCGTAAAGAAGGATACAAAATTGTTGTTGTAATGAGTGGTTTTTTCAGAGGCGTCCTAGATTTTATCCAAAAGCTCCTCATCACCTAGAAAAGCGAATATCACAGTAAAGTCGATGAATTGAATGTCATGAATGCAGTAATCGAGTATGTTTTTACTAAAGCGGAGAGCTGTTGCATTCATTCAAAATTTAAATCACAAAGCCAAGTGAGTGCCTTGTACTTTAAATCGAGAGTCTAGAACCATCGAAATGTTCCTCTTGCAGTTCCCTTTGGCATTTAAATTATTGGCAATGATTGTCAAACACAAACTAAATGAAGCAGTCTCTTCAAAGTTTAATGGGAGTCAACTATTGACAGGAGCAGAACTATCAAATCAGTTATATGGCAGAATGTGCTGCCTTGTCCTACATAACTGAGTATACTGTGTGGAGTGCTGAGAATAGAATCAATATGTAGTGCCGGCGGTAGTTTACGAAATATCGTAACTCACGCTGTTAATTTAATTCTGGATATAACACTGCCTGCAGTAGGCAAGAACCCTTAACAAGATGGCTAATATTTAACATTCGGGACATAGACATACATAGTTGGTCATTACAACACTTCAGTCAGGATTACAACCTAGCTTCTTACACAACTAATGTTGTGTGTGTTAATTGTATACGTGAGCGATGTGGGACCTACAGTTTAAAGTCGATTCCGTACGACAGATCTTTAAAAAACTTTTCATGGCAATTTTATTTACTCACAGAATTTTTGCCAGAAATCTGCGGAGAGGAAGTCGTCGAGATGACTGACCTGTGTGGTTTGAACCGTGGCCTTACGTTTAATAAGCGAACACACTACCTACTAGACAACGACGACTGCATTGGGACATAGAAGCTGAAGAGAAAAATGACATATGCCAAGCCTGTGCCATCTCCAACAAATTTGGAAGGCAAGGGGACACTATGCAAACTGCTTCTCACACCACTTATGTTGTGTGCGTTAATTTTATACATGAGTGGCGGGACCTACAGTTTAAAGTCGATTCTGAACGATAGATTTTTGAGAAACTTTTCATGGCAATTTTATTTACTCTCCGAATTTTTGCCAGAAATCTGCTGAGGGGAAGTTGCCGCAGAAATATTATTTCATATTTTCGTCTTGATGTTTGACCTGGGATTTGAACCAGGGCCTTACGTATAATAAGCCGACACACTACTTTCTAGACTACGGCGGCGTCAAAAATCATTCTTGAGAAAATTTCTTCTCTATTCCCTTCCCCTTATCCTCAACTAACGAAATTTATTGAACAAGTTGGATATGGAATAATTGGTTTAGAGGGGAGGGAGCAGTTGGATTCGCAAAATATTTTTTTGATTCATGCCCCAATTAGCTTTGATAACCTGAAAATCCTTAAACTATCAAATTTTGTTGAACATTTTTTTATATAAACATTCAGGAGGCGGGCGGGTACTTACGTATTTGGTACATTCCTCATCTGACGCACTCTTAGAAACACAATAATCAGTGTGCCATTGCCCAAAACACCAACAAAAAATATGAAAGCAAATAACACCGGTACAATATACGTTTCGGGACGCATAACATATGGTACATAAGGGGTTTCGGTGGCCGTTGCCGCTATTAAATCATTATCTAGTGTGGCATTAAGGGTGGACAACATGATGGAGGTGTTGTAAGTGCTAGCCATTGTAGTGGTGCTGGTGGTGGTATTAATAAAATTCTCAAAAATATTTGCAAACAATGGACTGGCACTACTGCTACCGCTACTGACACTGCTAAATCGGTTGGTGGCATCTGCTGTTAAGCTGGCTTTGTTAAGGCTGGTTGGAGAGTAGTTTATGTCTATACTACTGCCTATATGGCTGCTGCTGCTAGAGTTGCTAGTATTTGGGTAGTTAATGCCGGCAGCATTCCAATGTTCATCCGTTATTGTTGTGGCTATTAAGGCTGATGCTGTTTTTTTAATTTGTAACCAGGTATCGTTTAAAAAAGCCGTTGCTATCGTGGTATAGGATATGTTGGGTGGCTCATCATGTAGAAACTGGTGGGTATAATTGTGGCTGCTGACAGCATCAGTTAACAATGTTGCTGTTGTAGTTGCTGCTGTTGTAAATGTGTTTGTTATTATACTTGACATTTTTGTAGTTATTGTTGCTTTCAATATCGGCTTTTTATAAGTTGTATTGTTGTTATTGTCGCTGTATTACAGTCGTTTTCTTTTTTTAGTTTCGTTGTTAAAATTCTTTGCTTTTGTCTTTCTACGTGTCACTTGAAGTTTATTTGTTTAGACGCCACCATAAAACTGTCACTTTCTTCTTATGACCGTCGTTTTATTTTATATTTTTAGCTCCTTTTGCGCTGCTGCTGTTGTTGCTACTTTGCTGTGCGCAATAAATTTCATTTCATGTGGAATCTTTTATTTGTCGCAACGAAGAATTACAGAACAATTACAGGCATATACTAGCTGAAATATGTTGCTGTTGTTGGCTTGCCTTTTTTAATACTTTCCTCGTTTGTATTATCCATCCAGGCTTTAGCTTTTCTGCTGTTGAATGCTCTGTAAAATATAAAAAAGACAGAGAAAAAAAGAGGATTATTTTATTACTGCACTGTCGTTGTAAGGAGAAGATTTCAAAGGACATCATGTTACATGAAATAGTGTTTAACATGCCAACATAATTTAAGAACTTACGAACTATTCCTACAAGTGAAGCGCATGCTTGACTTTCACGTTAGGAATTTATAATGTGCTGGAGAAAGTGAGAATGATATTTTAAATACAAGAATTTTTTTTAAGATTTCTTTATGCTATGTTCAGATATGCCCTTTTATTGAGTCAATATTCGGTTTATTGAGTACAATATTTTAAGTGTTCAGGTATAATAATATACGCGGTTCAGCTACTTATTCAATATTCATTTGACAGCTGGAAAACAAAACAGCTGATTGGTTCAACACATTGTTTTTATTTTGTTCTTTCTTTTTTTGTTTGAAGTTTTGACATTTGAGTTGTCAAATATCAAGAGAAAGTGTTCGGTTAATTGTAATATGCACACTAAACACATTTGAAGTTTTACTCAATCTTATAACAATTTGCGTATTTATTGCGCAATAATTAATTGAAACTTTATATGAAATATTGAGCTCAATAATGGCGTTTATTGCGATTTACGCAATAAAGGTGCATATCTGAACACCGTATTAATCATTCCATGGCAATTTTATTTACTCTGCGTTTTTGCCAGAAATCTGCTGAGAGGAAGACGCCGAGGAAATACTTTTTGTATTTTGTCTTGATGCCTGGCTTTACGTCTAATAAGACAACACACTACCTACTAGACTAAGGCGACTTCAATAAAAAAGTTTCTCAAAAAAAAAATCTGCCGTTCGGAGTCGACTTTAAACTGTAGGTCCCACCACTCATGTATAAAATTAACACACACAACATAAGTGGTGTGAGAAACTAGGACGTTGTACAATGGGTCAATACGACCTCCGGGTACTGTACTGGTCTTAATTGACAAGTACACGTCCTCTAACCTAACAACCTAATCATTCCATCGACTTTAAGAGAGTATTTTCTATCAGAAATTCCAGTAGCTATAGCTTGTCTTAAGACACAGACAGTTCTGAACTGAAAGCTTGACTTAAGGTACCAATTATAGTGTTTCATCAGGCTGCGAAATTGGCTTGCATATTGGAGCACCAAATCCTAGATAGGACGGTAGTTAGGTTGAAGCCAAAGGTATCATTGGTGCTATGACATAGTCGGTTCTGAATTTGTCAGCAAGGAAGGTAGTGCAACTTTTATCAGAGAGCTTATCTTTACTCACCAGGCAATTGTGGCTGTAGAATTGAGTTCCGATAAAATCCACCATAGGACCCTTAACTATCGGCATACACCTAAGCTATCATATCTGCTTCAAGTGGGGTACCAACTATATTTCTTATAGGGAATTTCCTTATCTCCCTACAAATAACTCCTCTGTCTTGTATATTGAAGTCGCCGTAGTCTATTAGGTAGTGCGTTGGCTTATTAGACGTAAAGCCAAGGTTCTCCTAATCTAAAGTTGCTGTCGGCTTGTAGGTAGTGTGTTGGCTAATTAGACGTAAGACCACGGTTCAAACCCAGGTCAAATATCTCCAATAAAACGAAATATGAAAAAATATTTCTAAGGCGACTTCCCCTCAGCAGGCCTTTAGTACAAACTCTAGGAGTAAATAAGATTGTCATGAAAAATTCCTCAAAAATCTGTCGTTCGGACTCGACTTTAAACTGTAAGTCTCGGCACTCATGTATAAAATTAACAGCCACAACTGGAGTAGGGTGACAAGCTGATTCGAAATCCTGCTCATATTGCATGGTATTAAACCACATCCTTCAAAAAATCTGTTATCGGTAACGAACGGTATTTCAACCATAATTTTATTTAGAAATGCACAATCACTTCAGCGACCTATAAGAGCGAGAAATGAGTTCCATCGCACCCTATCAGCATATTCATCGTATTGTTAATGGTTAGAAGTGAAAATCCAAATGTAAAACATGCCACAATGAGCCTTGGAATAGTCTCAATATCTGAGAAAGTATGAAATTCGAATCGATAAAATCCTGGGCTGAACACACTCCAAACTATTACAGTCTCGTCATATTTTCTTACAATCCTGTCAATTCCTTGAACAGTAGGCCATTAATGAAGATCATAAGAGCTCGTTAAAGCTCTAAAAGTGGCCATGTTTAAAAGGACGCAGACGAAATGATTTGCCTTTTTAAGGCTCGTACGGGCCAACCATTCACTATGAATTGTATACTGCGATAATACATACACACCCTGTATTGGCATAAAAGACAAGAATTTATTCTGTCAAAACGCAGCAGTGAAGAATCGGTGGCATACCTACTGTACAGCTTTGGAAAAGAAATATGCTGGAATTTCTTGAAATATATTGTTACGTTCTTACCTTTTAAAAACGTTTAAAATATGAGCTGGTAGATTGCAAATAAAATAAAAATAAATTTGTGTTCAGTTTTAATTAAAATTCTTATTATTATTCGCACAATTCTGTGTGCCACTGTTCACAACCTGATACAAACAACTATAATTGCTTTGTTTGTTATTCCTCTTTACACTCTTTTGCATAAACAATAACAATTACTAGACAATTGTTCGACAGATCTTGGTAACGGAGATCTTCAAACCACGATTGTTCTCTTCAAACACACTGCGTCTTCACACAAGACTGACTGAACTTTTACTACCTCCGTTTCCTGCTTTGCCTTGCCTTTTATATGTCCTCTTAAACAGTCTGATGAATGTTTTTGAAGGCGAATGTTAATGACTTCGCCTTCTCGAAATCTCTATAAATGTAAACATCGTTACTTACATTTATTATTGTAGCGTTGTTTGTGTAGTTTGTTTACTTTTATTCTTGTAGTGTTGTTTGTGTATTTTTGTTTACTTGTTTACCATTTTTTATGCTGGTGTTTGTTGTTATATTAAGCAGTACGATTATTTGTAAACAGGTTTGTTTACTGCATTGTTTTGTTTCTGTACATTTTGTTTATAATTTTAACGTTAAACGATGTAAAAGCAAAACACCAGTATCTAAATTTTTTCAGTTTTGTAGCAATATTTTAACATCAAATCGCAAAGAATATTATGAGGCATAGATAAGAATCAGGTCAACGCAACTGTACATAAAATGACGAACAGTTTTTATGGCACCAAAATAACACTAAATTTGAAAATATTCCTCCTTTCTAATGGGTAAAGCCCTTTGGGGGTCAATGTCAAGACAAATTTCTTTTTTCTTTCTCTCTACAAATGTGCTCAATTTGATTATTAGTTTGAAGAGTACACTTTTACTCAAACATTCCTAGGTCTCAATAAATTATGATCTACTTAAGGGAAATTGAATTGAGTTTTCATGGCCTTTGATTTCACTTCATTTGATATTCTCAATCAGCAATTATGAGTTGCTAAATTTCCTTCGAAGTTCCTTTTTTATGTGTTCGCAGTACTTTTTTTATATTTTAAATGGATTTTCTTTTTTACAGAGCATTTTAATGATGAACTCATATTTTTTTGTTCTCTATTCACTTCTGCTGATTTCTTTCTTCTTTTATCAGTCACTCTAATATTTTTTGTTAACTTGACTTTGTTCTCATAAAACTTATTGCAAAAGTTGTTCTACATCTGTGGGCGTGAGTGTGTTTTCATTCAATTAATTTGTATTAAATTTAGTTATACCCGAAGGGATATGATGAGTTACAGCACAGTTACAAATTATTGTTGCGACTATTACAAGGCGGTCGACTACCACCATAAACTAGTTGTAGTGTAGGAGACTAGTGTCACTGGTGGTAAAATAGTAGCTGTTCTCTTAATTCGAAAACTACAAAGGGAAACCTTAAAGGTTTCAGCTACTGAGAACTATATAAACTTTTCGCATACATACATAATTGGTCACTGCATTCCTTTAGTCAAGATTACAACCTAGCTTCTCACAGCACCCATGTTATATTGATTAATTTTATATGAGTGGCGGGGCCTAAAGTCGACTCTGAACGATAGAAACTGTACATGGCAATTTTATTTTACTCTCAGAATTTTTGCTAGAAATCTGCTGAGCAAAAACCAGTGAGCAGTGGTACACTCAAATGGCAAATGTAATATAGGTCGCTAAAAACCTATCCGGCTGAACACCAGAACAAAGGTTTATTCTTTTCACAAATAGCTTATACGGTGTTGAGCCAGCTAGAGAATCTTTGAAGAGCTAAATTTCGTAGCGTTTGCCCAGTTATTCTTTTAAGATAGGGGAATCTGCATCTGCCTATGTGTACCTAATTTCATTCTTTATTTTTTTTTTTGTTCATTGATGCATTAATTCATTGCTTTCTAGAAAATCATTTCATTTATTTTCTTTTTTTTTCTGGGTTTTAATTATTCAACTGAAGTTTTCCGAGAATATTTTAAATGTTTGAATTTTATTACTCTTTGGAAAATATACAACATGTGGTGGTAATTATCAGCTGCTACGTATTTACATAAGAAAAATGAAAAATTTATTTTACATGATGTTCCTCTACATATCCATGTATTTAATTTGACTTCAAGCATTACACAAATTCCCATTGGGAAATTCCTTGTAAATATTGGTGCATTTTATAGAAAATAAATATTTTTTCTTTTTTAGTTTAAAAACTGCATACATTATGTATACCTATACGTATACGTATTATTAACTCATGGTAAACCATATGTGTGTAACGAGACTGCAAATATTACGTATACCACCTGTACGTATACGTATTATTTACTCATGGTGTTCTGTTGAAATTATTCATAAGCCTGGGTAGTCATTGTGTTTTTAGTTTTAAAAATTTTACTTTTGAAAATTTTTATTCAAAGAAAAGCCTTTAAGGGAAGGTTAAATATTTGAAAGTAGAATATTACAATCGTAATCTGTTCTTTTTTAAATTTATTTTTCATAATAAAAGTCATATTCATATACATATCGGGTACATGGAAACCAGATGGCTGTCTTTGGATTAAAATTTTTGCAACGGCACCTAATTTTCTCGAAAGATCATGTTCAGATCAGAGATCAGCAATGAGTATTTAAAAAGATGAGTAGATTCGAATCATACTTATAATTTATGATACTTATACGCATTCATACTTATATTAATATTATACTCATACTCATACTATTCATATTCAAAGTTTGAAGTACTCATCGTACTCATAATTAGCAATACGATGTTGTTGATTTTGACTCTCATTTACTCATTTTGATGAATGATTCGAATCACTTAAATCATTTAAGAGTATTATAAGTATTTTTCTAAATTTATGAATCTGAATGAGTAGGCGTATTAATCAAACATATTGCGAATGTTATGAGTTTGATGTCAACGTTATACTCACACTTATTGCAACCTGTACTTATAAATCAATGTAGTAATGAGTACGAATTACTCAGAGTAGTTGAATTTCAATACCGTAGAATCACTCATACTCAAAATTTCATGAGCACTTATGAGTAGCGAAAAAACGATTCATTGCTGGTCTCTGGTTCAGGTGAGGCCCATTTCTAGATGAATGTCTACGTAAACAAACAGAATTGTCGAATCCACATGAGATGCACGGGCGTTAAATACTTTCATATACATATACATACATAATTGGTCAACCCTTCAGTTAGAATTGCGACCTAGTTTCTCACACCAATTATGTGTGTATGTTAATTTTATCCATAAGTGGCGGAATCTACAGTTCAAACTCGACTTCGAACGACAGATGTTTTGAGATACTTTTTCATGGCATTTTTAATTTCATTCACTCCTAGAGTTTTTGCCAGAAACCTGCTGAGAGGAAGTCGCCTAAGAAATATATTTTAATATTTCGCTTTTGTTGGATATGTCGAACCTGGGGTTTGAACCGTGGCCTCCCACCTAATAAGTCAACACACTACCTACTGGACTACGGTGACTTGAAAAATTACGGTTTAGTGTAAAATGAATAATTTGGATGGTTTTCAATAGCACTGCTCTACGTGTCACACAACTTATGCTACTTATGATATTCAGTACAGACACTTTGAGGTAATCATCTCTCAGCAGATTTCTTGCCAAGCTTGATCCTAGTCTGGCACATCAGAGAACATTATATTGACACTGAATGATTAGTTAAAATAGCTTTGATTGCCGATTATATTTGAGAGACATTGCGGGAGTGGTGGTGATAAATGCAACTGAGCGACGAAAAACTCGTAAGTCTTATGCAGAGTGGTACTAAATGTTAAACTCTCTGTCAAAGATTGTTTGCTGTCAAAGACTTTGATAGCAAACACCGCTACCGATGGTAAAGCTCAACTGCATAAGTCAGATTCCGCAATGCAAAAATCCACATTCTGGACAATGCAAAAACCAGTGAGCAGTGGTACACTGAAGACAAATGTAATGTCGGCCGCTAAAAACCTATTCGACTGAACACCAGAACAAAGGTTTATTTTTTTCACAAATAGCTCATACGGTGTTGAGCCAACTAGAGAATCTGTTTGCCCAGTTATTCTTGGAATTCAGGGAACTGTGCGTCTAAATTCTCGTTGCTGTGAGACCACCAACGATTTATTATAAAAAAAATTAACAATTATTTCACGTTCTTGCGGAAAAAATAAGGCGACTTTCCCTCAGCAGTCGTCTAGCACAAACTCTAGCAGTAAATAAAAAATTGCCATGAAAAGTACCTCAAAAATCTGTCGTTCGGACTCGACTTTAAACTGTAGGTCCGCCACACACTCATGTATAAAAATAACACCCTCAACATAAGTGGTGTGAGAAGCGTGGTTGTAATGCTGACTAAAGGGTTGTAATGATGACATGAAGATAACGTCAACGGAGTTATCGGCATTTTGCGATTTGGCATCGTTAGACTTTTTCTTCTGGAGTTTCCTTAAATTGTAGATGTATAGGAATAGGCCACAAACCACAGCGATCCTGATTTATGCACCAGAACTACGGAAAATTGCTTATTTTGGATGCGCTCCACCCTTCTTGAACGTTGTATATATGCTACACATAACGACATTTTTTTCTTTTTTTTTTACTAAAAACGCTATTATGAACGGACCCATTGTGCATAGTTTATGAACATAACTTAAAAGAAAATAACTAGTCGGCGCATTACAGTAAAAATGTGTCAGATTTTCTGGGAATTCTTTTCTCCTCTTTAGTGAAAAAAAGAAAATCTTTTGGTGCCATAAATAATTACAAATCTCAAGGCTAAAACCCTTCCCTGCTCATAGTTCGTTTTTTTTTTTCAAAATGCAACACAAAGTAGTGCAGTCGCCTTCAAAAACATTTCCTAATTAATTATAAAAATTAATGTGAATGCAACATTTTTGCTACACTGGCAAACACTTGTGGTTTCCACTGAAAATATCCTTTTTATGTTACATCCTTAGTTCGGTTACTTTAAAGAGTGCCCAGGGGGGGGGGGGGAGATGGGGGTCTCGTTTAAGTGCCACTATTGAGAAAAAATCAAAGGAAACCAACACCACCACCACGTTATAGAAAAAGTTTATAAAGAAACGAAACGAAAAACATAAATTCCAACAAGTATTCCTCTTTATAGTCTTCCTTAGCTAGCAAGATTCTCTATCAGCATAGAGAAAAAGAAAATATTCCACTTGGGAAATAGGTTTGCATTAAAGAAAACAAAAAAAAATGAAAATAAAATGGAAATAAAATTTCTTGTATTCAATTTAATTAAGAAATAAATATTCTGTGTTGTTCCCTCTAATAATTAAATTTAAATGAGATTCTGTTTAAATGCCTCAAAGGATGCGGCAAAAAAACTTTCTTTCATTTTGGGAAAAAGAAAATTCGAAATTTATGCTAATTTTTCACACAAAAATTACTAGTTAAAATGATGTGTTTAAAGCTGTTTTAAATGCGTTTTTTCGGGTTAATTTTGAAATTAAAAGTGAAATAAATTTTTAAATATTTATTGTCAAAGGACGTGTCAGCACAATAACCCAAAATACAATCGGAAAATTCTCTTAGTAGTGTGTTGGATTACTAGACGTGAGTCCACGAAATATGAAATAATATTGTTACGTTATTCCGTTTTTAAAAACGCTTAAAATATGAGTTCGTTGATTGCAAATAAAATAAAAATAAATTGGTGTTTAGTTTCAATTAAACTCTTTATTGTTCGCCCTACTTTTGTGTGCCACCGTTTACAACTTGACGATACAACAACAATTTGTTTATTCGCTATTCTTCTTTGCTCACAACACAGATCTTTGCAACGGCGATCTTCCAACCACAACTGTTTTCTTTACTCGCAACGCGTCTTCACACAAGACTGACTGAATTCTTACTACTCGTTGCCTGCTTTGTCTTTAGCATCGTTAAACTTTTTCATCTGGAGCTTATTTAAGTTGTAGATGTATACGAATAGGCCACAAACCACAGCAATCCTCAAACCCCAATCAATTTCTGTCTGATTTATGCACCAGAATTATGGAAAATTGCCTTATGGAATGTTGCCTGCTTTGTCTTGCCTTTTTATATGCTCACGTAAAACGGTCTGATGAAGGTTCCTGAAGTAGAATGTTCGTGTCTTCGCCTTCTCGAGAACTCCATCGCTACTTCATTGTTTTTTGTGTATTTTGCTTATGTTGTTTGTTGTTGCTTATCTGTTGTTGCTTGTCTGTCTCCTTTTCTTTCATACTGATGTTGTTGGCATATGCAAGCAAGTTCGTTGCATTTGTTTGTGTAGCTTTTGTTTATTGTTTTAATGTTGTTGTGATGGTACACCGTTTCCATTTTCGTAACAATATTTCTTCGATGACTTCTTCTTAGCAGATTTCACTGAGATTAAATGAAAATGCCGTGAAAAGCTAAATTCAAATTTAAAAATCCAAGACGTAATCCATAAATTTTAGCAACGCCACATTTAGCGCTTGTGCGTTTTCTGAATTCCAAATGCGGAAATTTGTGCTTATTAACGTACCCACCAAGATGAAAACAAGCTTCATTCATTCGAAAAGATGATTCTTTTTTTTTTTGTTTGTCCAAATCGACATCATCGTGCAGTTTCTCGGATGGTCATGCGATTTGAACCAATTGAACTTTGTAAGTCGTCATACCAAGATCTTTTCACAAAATTCTACCTACACTGGTGCGTGAAATGTTTAATTCGCAATGTTGATGGATTCTCTCACGCACACTCTCAGCTGCCGTACGAGCTCTCTCACGTCTTGGCGCATCAACATTGAAACCAATTTCACGAATTTTAGCAATAAACTTGCGTATACCGGGTTGGTCCTTCTCTGCGATCAAATTTTGTACGATATTTTTGTACAATTTCCGACAAATTTTCTTTATTTTGGAAATAAATCTTCAAACGTAAATTGATTCATTACGTACAGTGGAGATAATATATTAAATTTTGTGACAGAATGGAATGCCATAAGTATTGCCAAATTCGAAATACCGCTGGTTCAAATTTATACCGATAGATGGCCCATACGACATATATGAGGGCAATAAAAATTAAATTAAAGGTAAAAAGTGTAAAGTGACACATTATTCTCTCTGGGCGCTACTCTTTTCTATTTGAGAATTCCTAGACTCTGTTGTGAAATACTTCAACTGAACTTAAGTGTGGTTATCTCAACTTTCTGAGTTGAAATTCACCTCTATCTACCCAATATAACGCTATACATATTATGATATTACATTTAACTCACCCTGTATATTCTCCTTTAAGTTTCCATAATCCTTTATTGTTATGGAAAAAATTAATTTCAGAAAAATTTCTTTGCTTTACAGAATGATTTCACTGACAAAAATATTTAACCAAAGTACAGAAGACAATTCCTTTTAAGGGCGCCAAACGGAAATAACACTTGAAACAGGACAATTGTTGAGCAGGACAATCGCCATGACATTCCTAATTATCCATATTATAACGACCAGAAATAGACATCAGAAGTGAAAAACAGGGAATTGTTTAAATAACACAGGAATTTATTCTTTTTCATGCTCACAATAAAATAAATACATGAGTCAAGGATAATGACATTCAGTGGGCGGAAGTAAGAAATGACGGAAACTAAGTTGTAGAAATAAGAAATAGAAACAATAGATATGATTTAGAGGGGAAGGTTTACCCGAGAAATGAATTACATTACCTACGGACTTCAAAGTAACAACAGAGACAAAGCATGGGGATGAATATGGCTTAACGACTGGCATAAATCTTGACTCACGATGACAATTAATACGAGTGGAGTTTATTTAAAAAAAACTTTTCAAGCATTCTTTGGCTTTTTTCTTTTGCAGAATACAGCAATTAGTTGCTGTTCCTGTGGCGGCATATAAATCTCTTTCCTTCTATTTTTTCTTAGAAAATGGTTGGCAATAAAGCAATGATTGAAGGATGATAAATCATGCCATCAAAAAAAAAGAATAACAAAATGGATTGTCTAACATTAAAAATTCATTCATTTCAACAATAAAACCATAAACGTCAGGGAATAAATAGTAATACAGCTACAACTATAAAAAAATAAGGTATGGCAACCATATATATCTGAAGAGCAATGTAAATTTGTTATACATACATACAGAATTGGTCTTTACAATATTTTAGTCAGGACTACGACCTAGCTTCATACATCACCGAAGTTGCGTGTGTTCATTTTATACGTCAGTGATGGGACCTACAGTTCACTCCGCACGATAGATTTTTGAGAAACTTTTCACGGCAACTTCTATTTACTCTCAGAATTTTTGCCCGAAAGCTGCTGAGAGGAAGCCGCCTAAGGAATATTTTTTCATATTTCGGTTTTGCTGGAAATGCCTGGCCTGGTTTTGAATCGTGGTCTTACGTCTAATAAGCCAACGCTACCTACTAGACAACAGCGACTTCTATGCAGAGTACCCCTATAATATCTCCTCTAAACCCATAACCCTCACAAACTTCAGAATGCTGCCCGGTGTGAAAAAGAACAACTTCCTGCCCAGATGTTTCCTTCTGGGGATGTATTAATGCTTCATAGATTTCAAGTTTTCTTCAACATCCCGAAATCTACACATTGGGTTCGAGATGATTCTCATTCTAAACAAGTGTTCTTTAAGTCCACAGTGCCCTATCAAAAAACTGTTAACCTCAGATAAGTCCTGTATAATCTGCTGTATGATTCAAATCTGCTTCTGTGCTAATTACCCAACAAAAGTTGCCTCGAACGCTAGATTTGGTTTGAGAAGAGTTTCCGTCTCTCTCTATTTTTCCTTTCGCCTAGTATACCATATTATAAATCTTTTCACACTCTACAAAAATGTTCTGGTCCCATCAGGGGCATGGTGGCTTCCATCCTTGCCATTCATCTGCCCGCTTATTGTTGTGAATTCCCGCATTAGCGCTGGGTAATCCTATTTCCCATAAATTAGGAATTTTAGAGTAAACCTCATAAGAGTCAAACGCTTGGATGCCACCCTGACTGTTACATAACATTGCTGTACCGCATTCTTTGTACATTCTGCCCAAGTTTAATTGAGCACATCTTTCGATGGCATAGACTCTCATTTGGAAGAAACTGTGTGATTCCCGTGGGATTAGAGTATTCTTTGATTGATTACATACATACATTCATTTATACATACTTGGTCATTACAGCTCTTTAGTCAAAATTACGACCCAGTTTTGCACACCACTCATGTTGTGTGCGTTAATTTTTATACATGAGTGGTGGGACCTACAGTTTAAAGTCAACTCCGAACGACAAATTTTTAAGAAACTTCCACGGCAATTTTATTTACTCACAGAGTTTTTGCCAGAAATCTGCTGAGAGGAAGTCGCCGAAGAAATAATTTTCCATATTTCGTTTTGTTGAAGATGTTTGAACTAGGATTTGAACCTTGAACCTCACGTCTAATAAGCCAACACGCTACCTACTAGACTTCGGCGACTACTACAAAAATCTGTAAATTTTGTATAAAGTATTGCTGAACGGTACTATTTGGCAACTTCTAGACTCTATCTTAAAACTACTTCTCAGCTTAAGAGGCAATTTTTATACTTTCTCTAGAAGTTAAATTCAGTACGTATGAATGGTTAACCGATTTTAATTGTTGTATGAGTTGCACTTTACATGGATGGAGATGAAAATCCAAATGCAAAATACTCCATAATGAGCTGTAAAATAAGATCAATACCTCTGATCGCCGTGATGCTGACAAATTTGAATTATTCGCCACACTTTCTGTGATGGAGAATATATTTTCAGTAGAGCGCCTACTTTCATAATGCACGGGCTTGATATGAAACACTTTATTTCTCTTTTAAATTTTTTACAAACTTTCCTTTTCCTTGCACAGTAACCCTGCTACACTTTCCAGAGAGGATATTTTCCGCGGACTTGAAATGAAATGCTTCAATTCTCTTCAAAACTCTTTACATACATAACACAATTGGACATTACAGCCCTCTAGTCAAAATTACGATCGGGTTTTTCACACCACTCATGTTGTGTGTGTTAATTTTATACATAAGTACAGTTTAAAGTTGACTCCGAACAACAGATTTTTGAGAAGCTTTTCATGGCAATTTTATTTTGTTGTCAGAGTTTTTGCCAGAAATCTGCTGAGGGGAAATCGCCTAAGAAATGTTTTTTTCATATTTCGTTTCGTTGAATATGTATGACCTTGAGTTTGAAACTTAGCTAGGCTACGGCGACTATCTTCTTCGACTGATTAAGGCTTTTTACAGACCGGCGGTAATTTTGTTTAGAAAACAGAAAAAAGACAGAAGAAATGGTCCAAAGTTGTTCTGTAGGGCGGACGAATTTTTCTTTGAACACTGCTTTGAGTGTTTAGTTAGACCGAATAGAGAAGACATTTAAGACTACAGGATCAAAGGTGGTGGAATATATTTCCTCGTTTATTCTTCTGCTATCAGCAATCTTCCCTTATATCCTGAATATGAGTTTAATTTCCTTAATACTCTGGATTTATTTAATGGATTGACGTTGTAATTTTTTTTATTGTCTTTATGACTGTCTGAAAAACTTGTGGTTATTAATGGGAAAATGATAGTATCATTGCAAAATTTCTAAATTTAGAAGCAATTTGTTTTTCTAAAAATATTGCGATTTAATCATTACCATGGCTATGACTATGATTTATTTGCAGTGACAAATTGTTGTCTGGTCACATACTTTATTCGTCTACAGGGAAGAGATTTTTCTTATGAAATGTGTTGCCAAATTTTTCATTGCGGGAAAATAATTAAAATGTGATTTTCATCAATTTCGATTAGCCTCTGGAAATGGAAACATCATCCTTGAACAGAAAAGAAAAATGAAATCAATGGCAAGTTGATATATTGTGAGCAACTGGGAACTTTGTTTAAAATCTCCTATTGCGTACTTGAAGAAACGCATGTCAATTCAATGTACAATGTACAACGGGTCAATTCGACCTCCGGGTACTGTACTTGTCTTAATTGACAAGTACACGTCCTCTAACCTAACCTAACCTACCTTCGAGATACGACCATATGGCCCTTCAGAGTAGGACACCTTGAACATAACAAAATAAGAAAAAATATTTCCACGGCGACTTCCTCTCTGCAGAATTCTGGCAAAAACTTTGAGAGTAAATTAATATGCCATGAAAAGTTTCTCAATTCAGTTGCTCGAAGTCGACATTAAACTGTAGGACCCGCTACTCATGGATACAATTGATAAACAAATGGTTTGAGAAGATTGTAATGACCAACTAAGTAACTGTGTGTGATATTATCAAAATTTGCTTTTAGCTGGAATAGGATGACGGATGATGGATATTGTGGAAATATGGGACAATTTGTATATATTGGGATATGTGCAGCAAGTCCTATTTTTCCACAATATCCATTATCCGTCATCCTACCCAGGCACCGTTAACATAGGGAATATTTGAAGCCCGATATCTCAAGTTCCAAAATTATTTGGGATATACCACTAATTGCGTTTTATTAGGGACACCTTATGCTACAATTTGTTTGTAGTAGGATATCTGTAACAAGTTCCGTTTTAGGTATATTTGGGTGATTTCTTCCTTGACTATTTTTCGGATTTTCTGTTAACCACTTAACATTGTTTTGTTAACTTTAACATTAGCTCTGTTAAATTTTTTGGTTTTTGTCTTTGCTAGTTAAATTTGAATTTAATTTCACACACATTTCAAACCCAAGGTCAGGCATTTTTAACAAATCGAAATATGAAAAAATATTTCCAGGGCGACTTCCTCTCAGCAGATTTCTAGCAAAGACCCTGAGAGTAAATAAAAATTTGCATGAAAAAATTTCTCAAGAATCTGTCGTTCGAAATCGACTTTAAACTGTAGGGGTCCCCACTCATGTATAAAATTAACACACACAACATATGTGGCGTGAGACAAGCTAGTTCGTAGTCCTGACTGAAGGGTTTTGATGACCAATTTTTAATGTTAGTTAGTTGTTTTCATTTTTAATTGCACACAAGAATTTTTCCCCATAATAACTGTTCTTTTCCTATACATTTTTTAAATCTTAAGAAATGAAAATTTTTAAAATTCTTCAGAAATCGAAAATATTTCAACTCTGTTCGTAGTATATTTTCTATTTTCTCATTTCCTTTTATTATCTACCAAGATGAAGTAAAAACTCCCTCAATTGTAATAGAAAATTCTTTAATTTTGATCATATATTTTTAGCTTGTTTCTTCTTTTGAAAACATTGTTGCCCTTTTTTAAGGCAAAAATAAAACGCCTCCAGTTGAGTTGGTCAAAATTTGTCTGAACAAAAAACAAACATTTGGAAGTAAAACCAACATTAAATAATTTCTAAAGATTTTTTTTTTTTTTGAATACGAATTCTTGTTAAACTTTGCAAACAATTCTTTTGTTGGCGAATCGTAAGAGTATGGAAGACATGGAAACAATTTTTAATAGAGTGCAACAGAGGTAGCAAGTAGGTATTCAGCATTTATGACTGAGCTAGTGCATTAACAAAGTTAATTTCGTTGAGACCAGTTATTCATCATTAAGAAGTTATTTTACGATTTTCAGATGTTTTATAGCGTAATAATTAAGGAAAAGGATTGCCCTGTGACTGATTTTGTCGGTAGACTGTTCTAGGCTTTCTCATTAAAGCGATTGAATTTTGGTTTCTACAGCATAGATGTATACCCATACATAATGGGTCATTACAACCCTTTAGTCAGGATGACGACCTAGTTTCTCACACCAATTACGTTGTGTGCGTTAATTTTTATACATGAGTGGTGGGACCTACAGTTTAAAATCGCCTCCGAACGACAGATTTTTGAGAAAGTTTTCATGGAAATTTTAGTTTTACTGTCAGAGATTTTGCCAGAAATCTGCTGAGAGGAAGTCGCCGAAGAAATATTCTTTTTTTTTCATAATTTCGTTTTGACATTCAACCTACGGTTTGAACCGAGGCCTCACGTCTAATAAGCCAACACACTGCCTACTACACCACGGCGACTTTAGATGCATACCCGTATTCCGAATATTTAATGATAACATGAGATGCTCCTGTTTTTAGTCTTTTAATAAAAATTATGCAATTTCGTAACACACTTTTCTTTTAAGAGGCAACACTCTAGACAACTTCATTACTTACTTAGTTGATTGGTCATTATAACCCTTTAGCAAGGATTAAAATTTAGCTTCTCACACCACCCATGTTTTGTGTGTCAATTTTATGCACGAACTTGACTTGAAATTTAAAGACGACTCTGAACAACAGATTTTTTTTAAACTTTTCATTACTCTCAGAATTTTTGCTGGAAGACTACTGAGAGGAAGTCGCCTAAAAAAATATTTTTCAATGTTCTAGATGACTGAGCTGTGACTAATAAACCAACTACTTACTAGTCTACCGCGACCTTCATAACATAACATAATTGGTCATTACAATCCTTCAGTCAGGATATGTTGTGTGTGTTAATTTTATACATGAGTGGCGGGACTTACAGTTTAAAGTCGATTCCGAAGGAAAGATTTTTGAGAAACTTTTCATGGAAATTTTTTATTTACTCTCAGAGTTTTTGCCAGAAATCTGCTGAGGCAATCGACTAAAGAAATATTTTTTCATGTTCGAGATATCTAAGCTGAGATTCGAACCACAGGCTTTTGTTTAATAAACTAACAGCTTACTTTCTAGACTACGGCCATCTTCATATTGCATGTATAAAACAATGATCTAGCATAGTCATTTTAATTTAATTTAGAAGCATTAAATTGCTTGAACGAGGGGCCAGTAAAGAGGACCACTCCTCCAAAGCCAATTTCAAGGGCTCTGAAGGTTGCAACGTCTTGTCCGAACCAAATGTAAATTTGTGATTCAAAATGGGTTCTTTTTAGATCATGGTTATGGACCAAGTATACCCAGCATATGACTCTTGTCTTGATACTTGCCAGTAAACACTTTCAGGTTATTATTCGTCCAGCAGTGCTTATAAATACCAAAAAGGGCAATCTTGTCAAATACTATATTAGGTTAGTTATGTTTCTAAGGACCATTATTACAACTTGCCGTTAACTAAAGGTAGGATTTTAACAGATAAAATGTCTTTCATTACTATACGTGGACAATATGGCAGACGTGAGCGTTAAGCTAAATGGAGGATCATTTTACTGATAACTTTTAAAGTTAAGTTTATGTTTGAACTTGCGATATTATATATTATTTTCAATATGGCAACTTCAAATATAAACAAAATGAGCAAACGAAGCGTTATCACTGCGTTTAAAAGAACTTGTTTAATTGAGCAGTGTTATCGACATTGCTACGGCACTGCCATATATTTCAAATAGTTAACTCTATTTTATCTGTAAGCTGTAATAACGAAAATAAGTTCAAGGTTACTTTAAAGTTAACTTTAGCTAAAGTTACCTTTAACTAAACCCAACTTTAGCGGGAAGTTGTAATAATGGCCCTAAATGTTTTATTTTTATTTAATATTTTTAAACACTAAGTTATTTGTAGGAAAACTTATTTAAATTTATAAAAATATGAAAAAAACATAAAATTTTCAAAAACTGTTTTAAGTTTCAAAAGAAAATGCATTAAAAAAAATACAAAATTAAAGCAACAACAGCGTAAGTAAGGTTATAACAACTTCAAGATGAAAAGCGTGGCACTTTGAACTTATTTTTAAGCCATCATTTTGCCAACGAGTAACGAGTACACGAAATAAACATTAAAATAAGAAGAAAGAGCACTCTTTAGGAAAATAAAGTCTAGAGAAGCAATGTGAAGTGTTTTAACAAAAGTTGTAGAGTCATTATAAGTTCCTTGCAAATTTTGTTATCATTAAAGAACGAAAGTGCTTAAATTGCTTTTGAAGAAATTAATATTGTCGGAACGAAATTATTTTTATTAAAATTATTTTATTGCAATTGCATGATAATACATCTTAAAGCAGGGAAGTCGTTTTCCGTTTGTTAGAAGTATAATTAAAATCACACAGGCACCTTCCTACGCATATTCCGTATTCAGGATCTTTAATGATAACAGTTTACAATTCCTAATCCTTTAAACACAATAAACGCAAAGCCGCAAGCTTAACAATTTTACAATTGACGCCTAAGTTAAGCTGCATGCGCATTAATGGTAATAAAGACAGCATCGGTAAAGCAGAAGCTATTCAGGATTCATCAATGGTGCCACTAATACGTTTTCTCGCGTTATATTTCACACAATGCGTTTTTAAAACCTCTATTTCATACATGTTATTGGTATTGACAGGATTAATCCTCGCATTGCCAGCACATATCAGCTCAGTGTGAGCACTAATTCTCTAAATTGCGGCGAACAAAAATAATCACTTTCATGTACACCCATGTATTCTATTTTTGGGAGATTGCTGCGCTGCATTTATTGTGTTTATAGCATAGGAGATGCCTTTGGTTTAATTATTTTCTTAAAATTTAAACGGTTTCGCGTCAAACTCGACCTTCACGAGCTAACAGTGATGCTAACTTTAGTAACAAATTTGTGGACCGCAGTGATTTATGGCTTATTCGCATATGCTTTCGATTTAAGAAAACCCGGTAAGTAAATGTAAGGTCTCGGTGGCCAGTTCGCACCCCCTCCACATGTCCTCAAATAGCTTGTTCACTTGTTACAAGTAAACCAACAACATCGGTATGATAGAAAAGGGGATAGACAAGTAAACGAGAACGTAACAACAAGCAACGTGAACAAAATACACAAACAACAATGAAGTCCCGATAGAGCTCCCGAGAAGGCGAACACACGAACATTCGATTTCAAGAACATTCATCAGACTGATTACGACGTGGGCATAAAAAGACAAGACAAAGCAGGCAACGAGTAGTAAGAATTCAGTCAGTCTTGTGTGAAGACGTGTTGCGTGAGAAGAAAAGAGTTGTGGTTTGAAGATTGCCGTTGAAAAGATCTGCGTTGTAAGCAAAGAATAATAACCAACAAGCAATTGTTGTTGCATTCGTTAAGTTGTAAACGCTGGCACACAAGAGTAGGGCGAACAATAAAGAGTTTAATTGAAACTAAACACCAATTTATTTTTATATTGTTTGCATTCAACGAACTCATATTCTAAACGATTTTTAAAAAGGTAAAAACGTAACAAACGTAACTATGGTATAGATTGCAGAAGCCCAAGTTATGTGAGCAAATTCATCATTCTAAGGTTGCGTAAATCAGTATATTTTCTCAACCTACATTTAAATGAAATTCATTCATTGAATTCTCTATGAAATTAAATTTCCATTTGAAAATTATTGATTTTGTTGCCTACGCAACCAGTTGCCTGTAAAAACATAAAATTTTTGATTTTAATTTAAGAATGAATTATCATAACTTTACCATGGTTGTGAAACAATAGTGAATTTAACACAGGAAGTTTAAACAAAAGAAATTCAATTAATTGGAAAATTAAAAACCCATTTATAATTCCAAAACGTAATTCTCTTTAGAATAAATTAAATTAAATTCAAAAATGAAAAATTCAATAAAGTTTCCGTACACAATCAATTTCAATAACAAAATATGTATTCGTAACCTGATGAGAATTAATTGAATTGTAAAGAGGCGGGAGATTGTATGGGCGATTAAAATTATATGGAGGAATAATTAACTTGAAAATGAGATAAGGTTCAGTTGATAGGCCTCTTATAAAAGAAAGGATGTAATTTGCAATTAATTTTTTTTTTTGGTTCTTCGAAAACAGTGAGGTGACTGAGGTGTTAATAAAGATAATATAGTCGCCGTAGTCTAATTGGTAGTGTGTAGGCTTATTAGAAGCCTTGGTTCAAACCTCAGCTCAGATGCCAACAAAACGAAATATAAGAAATATATCAGCGGCGACATCCTCTGGCAAAAACTCTGAGAGTCTTTAGATTGACTTATTAGACGCAAAGCCGTGGTTCAAACCTCAGCTCAGATGGCAACAAAACGAAATATAAAAATATATCAGCGGAGACTTCCTCTGGCAAAAGCTCTGAGAGTCTTTATGTTTGTGATGACCAATTAAGTGAGTGAGTAATATAGGACATATTCCTAGATGTCTGGAAAGAACAACAACTTGTTTCCATCGGCAAGGGTAAATTGGAGCAAGTGTTATCAATATCTTACAGACTACTATGCATGCTGTATGCTAAGCTATTAAACCTTAGGCGAGTCCTTCGAGAAGACACTAAGGATTTCGGCCTGAAAAACCGACAATAGGAATCCTAAAGAATGTAATAAATGTCATTGAAGGTAGACAACACAAAAATCACTTTTCGAGACCTACGGTTTGAGGTGGACAGATGTGATGCAAGCCTAGATATTAATTTGCATGTCTCAGTATATCTGATAAAGATATTTAGGATACCTTAACAATCGTACGATAGGAACTAAAGGGCAAGAATGTAATCCTGTAACAATCCATATTGAGACCTATAGAGCGAGACTTATAATGTAATACTAATGATAGAAATAGCTAATGAAACCCTTGATGATTACCCTTGAGAAACGCGCAAGGTATTGCAGCAGTCATTAAAGCAAAGAGCAAAGAGAAAGCTCAATGCAGATTATGATAAGTTACGTTACGCTCCATGAGTTCGCTGGATTTCCATTGCCTACAACTGGCTACGTAGAAAACGGACCAAATTTTGTCCAATCGAAATGAAAACACATACAGGCGACTAAGTTTTTCCCCCTTAGTCATCCGTCAAATATCTGGACGTTAGACTAGATTCAAAGTTGACCTACTTAAACTAGAAATATGCAACATTAAGAGTCGCTAAGATAACAACACAATTAAGTACACAGGTGCGGAAAAATTTGCTATCCAGCCGCGGATATTGCCGGTGGTAGCACATACTCTTTTATGCTATTCCAGCTGGGACGAGTGACGTCAGTGGGTTGGTGTTGTTTGTAGCAAGAAGATCGTGGTAAAGTAGTGCGATAGCTAGAACACAGTAAGAAAATATGTTGAAAGTAAAAGTGGAGACCAGAAAGAAAAATAACGATAGATAGGGATGCAACTTTTAAAATAGCAGTTAAAAAGTCTCCGTCTTCCCTAGGTCACAAAAAATTCTGGCATATAAATGGGTCTAAAACACAATGTTTTATTAAAAAGTATATCAAGATCCTAACAGCTTTCCCTTCCAGTGTTAGGGTTCATCGCGTTTTAAAACGGTTCAATATGGGCTATTAAAGCTTGGAGAGTTTGCAAACTCTCCTATTCCGTCAAGAAGAACTAAGAAGAAGTATCTCAGAAGAGTTCTAACAAACCTCTTCATCAATCAGATTACACATATATACATAACATAATTGGTCATTAAAACTCTTTAGTCCGGATTACGACCTAGTTTCTCACACCACTTATGATGTGTGCGTTAATTTTATACGTGAGTGGATGAACCTAAAGTTTAGAGACGATTTCGAACGACAGATTTTTAAGAAATCTGCTGAGAGGAAGTCGCCGAGGAAATAATTTTTTCAAATTCCGTTTTGTTGGAAATGTCTGACCTGTGGTTTGAACCATGGCCTCATGTCTAATCAGCTAACACACTACCAACTAGACAACGGTGATAACTAACTAGCCCATCTTTTCACAAAACCAAGAACAGCCCGAGCCTTGCCTATCATCATACTAATATAATCAATAAAAGACAATTTCATATCCAATAATACTCCCAAATCAAGAAATGTAATCACAGTTTCCAAAGGGCAAGAATTAATCACGTAAGTGGACGAAATTACGCCCCCGCGAGAGAAAACCATGCATTTACATTTCTTCAAGTTAAGATCCATTAAATTAATTCTGCACCAAGTTACAAACAAATCAATATTTCGATGAAGAACAGCCTGACCATGAACATCATCAAAAGTATAAAATAATTTAACGTCGTCAGCATACATCAGAATATTACAATCAGAAATAGCACAAGGAAGATCATTAAGAAACAATAAGAACAGTAAAGGACCCAAATGGCTACCCTGCGGAACACCAGAAGTAACATATACTGTCTTAGGCAATACATTCCTAAACATTACCCTCTGAGTCCTAAGAGAGAGGTAGGGGTCCAGCCAACGATGAATAATATCAGGAATACCGATTAATGAAAGTTTAAGAAGCAAAATTCTATGATCAACCCTATCAAAAGCTTTACTGAAATCAGTATAAATTACATCAGTCCGAGCTCTGGCAGGATAACCCCTGAAAACATGCGTAGTAAATTCAAGAAGATTAGTGACAGTCGACCCACCTTTCAAAAACCCATGTTGGAAAGGGGATATTAAAGATCTCGTATTAAAAAAGAGATAATCCGTCACCAGTTTCTCCATCAACTTGGGTATAGCACTGAGTTTGGCAATACCCCTGTAATTGGAAATATTGAATTTATTACCCGACTTACGCAAAGGAATTATAAATGAACTCTTCCAAATAGATGGAAAATGACCAGCCCTCAGAAGCCCATTGAATATAAAGGTCAAAGGACCACTCAAAACAACAGCGCACTTTCTTAAAATACAGGCCGCTACCCCGTCAGGGCCCGGCAAGTATGTAAGTTTCAGTCCATTTTATCACGCTAAAAAGTATATCAAAATAGGTCTAACCGACCGATCGATCAGATTCGCGTAGCTGTTTTGATTGCCAACTCATCTGCACTCTTATTTTCCCATCATAATGCCTCGGGACCCAATACAGTAACTCCCTGATACTATCCAGAAGTACAGTGAGGGCCTTCCTGCAGGCTCTAAACAATTTGAAATTAAAATAGTGTCCAGAGCATTCAAGGCAGCTTGACTATCCTCAAAGATTACATACATACATAATTGGGTATTACAACCCTTCAGTCAGGATGTGTGTGTTAATTTTATACATGAGCGGTGGGACCTACAGTTTAAAGTCGACTCCGAACGACAGATTTTTGAGAAACTTTTCATGGCAATTTTTATTTACTCTCAGAATTTTTGCCAGAAATCTCTGAGAGGAAGTCGCCGAAGAAATACTTTTGGTATTTTATTTTGATGTCTGGCCTGGGCTTTTCGTCTAATAAGCCAACACACTACCTACTAGACCACGGCGACTTCCTTTCCTTTGATGTTTGAAAATACCCTGACCTAGAATACATTGTACACTTCGCGGTGATTACATGCCGTCCAAAAAAATTAAATTTTTTCATCCTCGTCTTTCGATTTTATCTTAAAGATCTTTCAATGTGCCATCTATTCTAAAGGATTGATATTCTATAGACATTGCCTTTTACAACATCACACGTAATAAAATTGTTTTAACAAAAACGTATTGTTGTTGTTACTATAGTTGGAATCATTTAATGGCATATTGTCTTTAAATATTGACACGCAGACACGACATTCCATTTCTAATGTTTCTTCCTGCTCTTTATTGTCTCCCCATATTGTGTGCCGTGTAACTAATTATACATGAATGGAATGGAATCGAAGGGGGGGATAGAATAGAAGGGAATGGAATAGAATAGAAGGGAATGGAATAGAATAGAAATGTATTCTAACGATAATTGCAAATTGATAATAAACAGTTCATATGGAAAACAAATAGTAAAGAAAATAACAACAACTACAAACAAAGCAGATACAGCCATTTCGTACAGACCCATCAAAATAGTAATAAAAACAACAACAACAAAAGCAAAATATTGTAATTCGATTCGAATTACAAATAATATATCCGCTGCTCACGTACTATTTGTACGTGTCACCCGAAAAAAAATGAGGAGAAACAAAAGAAACTTGCCACAGTGGAATCATAAAATGTTATGTTAGGTAATGATAACACAGTTGGGGTATTGCCTAAATTTGGCCATTTAAATGGTTAACATCACGTAATAATTATGGGAAGAGTGTAAGGATGGCGATACGATACGATACGATATTATGTTGACACTTAAAACCTAAAGACTAACCATTAGGGTGGTTCATCTTTGGGGAATGAAAGCACTTGGTTAAAGTTTTAAGAATTGAAATAAACGATGCATAGTTAATGGCTGGAGTGTGGAGATAACAACTGAAATTCAGTTGAGTTTGCAGTTGCCAAAATTGTTACAAATTTGCAACCAACACTTTAAAGGGCCATTATTACAACTTGCCCTTAAAGTTGGGTTTAGTTAAAGGTAACTTTAGCTAAAGTGAACTTTTAAGACACCTTTAACTTCTTTTCGTTATTACAACCTACTGATAAAATAAAGTTAACTTTTTCAATAATGTGGCAGTGTCGCAACAATGTCGATAAAACTGCTCATTAAACAAGCTTTTTCTAAACTTAGTGGTAGCGACGGGCTTCTTTTTTTTTTGTTGCAGTTGCTTATCTTGTTTATATTGCAAGTGGCCTTATTGAAAAGAATGTATAATATTACAAGTTCAAACATAAAGCGAACTTTAAATGTTAAAAGTAGGATGATCTACTCTTTAGCTTAACGCTCACTTCTATCTTATTGGATGCTCATAATAATGAAAAACAATTTATCTGCCCGTTAAAATCCTCCCTTTAGTTAACGGCAAGTTGTTATAATAGCCCTAAGTCTTACAAATTTATGGTTGCCAGTTGGCAACACTAATGCTGTTAGATTTCACAATCGTGCCACAAGATCTCCTTAACTTGGAAGTGTTGTATTGGCGTCAAACGATTCTTGATGACTTGGCAAACATTACTGAATAGAAATGTCAACACAGTTTGACATTCACATCAAATGTTCAAGCAATTAAACTAACCCTCGAAATGAGCGAATCGAATCATTTTGAGGCGAATAATAATCCGCGGGTGTAAAAAGAAAAGATTAAAAAGAAGAGTGTAAAACAACAAAATAAGATAAGAAGCTTGTCAAGTCCTGGGTGAAGTGAAAGGTTAGGTTAGGTTAGAGGACGTGTACTTGTCAATTAAGACAAGTACACTACCCGGAGGTCGAATTGACAAATTGTACAACGTCCTAGTTTCTCACACCACTTATGTTGTGTGTGATAATTTTATACATGAGTGGTGGGACCTACAGTTTAAAATCGACTCCGAACGACAGATTTTTTATTTATTGAGAAACTTTTCATGGCAATTTTTATTTACTCTCAGAGTTTTTGCCAGAAATCTACTGAGAGGAAGTCGCCGAAAAAATACTTTTTGTATTTTGTCTTTGATGCCTGGCCGGGGGCTCGAACCAGGCTTTTGCGTCTAATAAGCCAACACACTACCTACTAGACCACGGCGACTTCAAAGGGTGAGGTGAAAACCGAAATCAAAATGCTTGGTAGAAATATAAGGAAAGTAAAGCACAGTAGAAGCCGCTGTAGGTAGTGTATTGGCTTATTAGACGTGAGCCAGTTGTTCAAGCCGCAGCCCAGTCCATATCGAACAAAACAAAATATAAAAAAATATTTTTTTTTCGGCGACTTCCTCTCAGCAGTCTACTGGCAAAAACTGAAAAAAAAACCTCTGTCGCTCGGATTCTACTATAAACTCTAGGTCCCGGCTCTTATGTATAAAATTAACACACACAACGGATACATGTATGTAGGTTACACTAAAGTGATATAGAGGCCATCCTGCGGTAGCCTGACCGTACCCTAATTATACCAAACAGAAAAAAAAATCTTGAGAGCTCTATGGTAGATGGTTGGCTAACTTACAAAGATTGGCATAACCAGGGCAATGTGACCTATCCCACGACAATGCTAGTGGCTGATGAACAGCGCCCTCCTTAATTGGAGGTAAATCAGAATCAGTAAAACTTAAGACTTTGGGAAGTCCTCTGAGTAGTGAAATCTGGAAGATATTCCATCGATATAGGGACAGTTCTGTGATGTACAATTGAGTAAAAGAATGGGTTTGTTCGGGCCCAGTAGGAAATACTCCGAATTTATGAAGAAAATATATGTGCTCAATTCAACTTGGTTAGAATGTTCAGAGAACTAGACATAGTTCTGAAACCCTATGAGATTGACAGGAAATTAATAAGGGACTGTCTACCAACTTGATGTGATAGAAGTACCAAATCGTATAACGCTATACATGCATTACGAACAGAGGGATTACTAATGGGCATCTGTTCTAGGTCTATCAACTACATCACTCATAGCGATCTATTGGACTGCGATTGAACTGATTTATAGGTGGCTGCCCATTTAATTTAATCTTCATGGTTTAAGTCTTTCACAGAAACTGAGAGGAAGCCAAGTCGAGCTTTCCCTTTTTCGAATCTGCAAATAAACGATTATGCTTTTTCAGGCAGGAAGGGATGGAATGTAATGTAGTGTGTTGGGTTCAAACCCCAGGCCATATATCAAAACAAAATACAAAAAGTGTTTCTTCGGCGACTTCCTCTCAGCAGATTTCTGGCAAAAACTGTAAGAGTAAATAAAAAATTGCCATGAAAAAGTTTCTCAAAAATCTGTCGTTCGGAGTTAAACCGTATGTATCACATGTATAAAATTATCACACACAACATAAGTGGTGTGAGAAACTAGAACGTAATCCTGACTGAAGGGTTGTAATGACCAATTATGTATGTAGGGATGGCACAGATGCATCCAAACAAAGTAAATTTTCTGATGAAGGTCAACATGGCGGCCGCCAGAACGATCCTTGTCTTGTTGTATTCAAGTTAACAGGCAGCCTCCTCTTGGATGACATACTAACATCCGCTAGATGTTAACTAATGCATGCAGCGCAGTCCAATATTTTGGACTTTGACTTTTGGTTGTGCGTAGGGCGTGGAACCCATCACGTAAAAACAGTATATAATGAAAGCAATATCACAATTCTATTACAAGATGCCCTTAAAAGTTGACGACCGCGGCTAACATTGAAAGGACTATGATTTAAGAATTGGCACGTGGAACGTACGAACCCTCTATAGGGTTAAGTTATTACGCTAAATAAGCTTACTTAAGTTGATATTTTCCATACAATAAATTCTCTTTCATTTCACCTGAAGACAAAAAATAAATCCCTCTATACATTCATTAATTTATTGCGAATCCCTTTCATTACACAATTCGTAAGCATTTATTACAAAAAAAAAAGAAAACTCTAGTTCAGCTTGAGAACGACATGTCGGATTAATTTGTAGTCTACTTTACATATTCAATTAATTTTGTACGACTATTGGGATTGCCATACTTGATAAGCAATTTTGATAAATTAATTTAGTATTTGTGCCACTATTCGCTCAATTTCCATGAATTAATGAAATTCTAGAAACAAGATAAAAATAAAATTATATGTCATATCAAACTAAAGTAATTTATTTGGAATTGAAGGTAATTAAGTTTGCTTCATATGAAATGTATACAGAAGTGGCTTTTTGGATGAATTCATCTAATAAAATTTTCTTTATTGGCAATTAATTTTAATCGTGTTTGTACCTGCCATTATTATTGACGTATATCAAGGGAATAATTGCAAATAAAATAAAAATAAATTCGTGTTTAGTTTTAATTAAATTCCCACAACTCTGTGTGCTACTGTTCACAACTTGATGTAAACAACAACAATTGCTTTTCTTTGTTATACCTCTGTTTATATCATTTTTAACAATTATTAGACAATTATTCGCCAGATCTTTGTAATGAAGATCTTCAAACCACGATTACTCTCTTCAAACGCACTGCGTCTTCACACAAGACTGACTGAACTTCACTAACTCAGTCGCCTGCTTTACCTTGCCTTTTATATGGTAAAGTAAACAGTCTGTTTAATGTTCTTGAAGGCGAACGTTCATGACATCGCCTTTTCGAAATCTCTATAAACGTAAACATCGTTGTTTAGATTTATTCTTGTAGCGTTTGTTGTTGTATTTTTTGTTTACTTGTTTACCGTCTTTTTTATGCTAGTGTTTGTTGTTGTATTTTTGTTTACTTGTTCACCATTTTTTATGTTGGTGTTTGTTGTTATATTTAGCGGTACGATAGTTTGTAAACAGATTTGTTTACTGCATTGTTTTGTTTTTGTAGCTTTTGTTCATAAATTTAATGTTGAGCGATGTAAAAGCATTATTAATCGCCTTTTATGTTTTCCTTATCTATCTTTCTAACTAAAATATCTTGCATTCATATTTAAGTGACCTTTAACCTTTAGCTATTAATTGCAATCGAAGTGCTACTTAACTTTTTTGCTTACTTTTTCTGTAGAAAGTATAAAAGTTTAATTTGTTTAAAAGAAATATAAACTCAAAGGAACATTGCCAAGAATTTAAGTAACCCTTGACCTTAACATTATAATTTGCATTATTGACCATACTTTTACACTTTATAGTTTTTCAACTCTGGCCTTTAAGTTAAAAATTCATTATAAGTGGATATTTCCGGGTGTTTTTTAGCTGCATGAAGACTACCGATATCAATACGACAGATGAAAATAATTTGACGGATGAAAATGTCAGATTGTGTTGACATCAGTCAGTCATTTTTTCAAGACATCTCGAACATTATTTGATAATTTTCCGGCAAAAGAGAAAACTCAAGCTACCTATGACATGCGACATTCCTATAGTTTATATTATCAGCTTAGCAAGAGACACTTGATTAAGTAGAGTGCAGTGAAGTAAACAGTTTTCATTTTAAGGTTCTCACGTGATGCGAATACTATTCAGAGCACCATAGTGACGTAGTGTCACGAATATCAATAGTTTTTCATTCTCTATACGGGTTACAATGTTAACGAATTCAGCTGCTAGCTCCTTTTAGGAATATCACGTCTTATTAGCCATCGGACAAATAAGACCCAAATCAGTCTGTTATTATCGAATGTACAATTGCAGCATTCAACAACCTTAATGTAATGGCCAGTGTAACTATAGGGTTAAAATGTTCGAAGAGGAAGGAAATACACAGTCGACACCCCTAGTGTTAAATCAATATGACTTTTCGTTAACCCTACATAGTACATACAGAATTGGCTATTATAACCTTTCAGACAGGATTACGGCCTAGATTTACACACCACTCATGTTCTGTGTGTTTATTTTATACATGAGCGGTGGGACCTACAGTTTAAAGTCGATTCCGAACGACAGATTTTTGAGAAACTTTTCATGGCAATTTTATTTACTCTCAGAGTTTTTGCCAGAAGTCTGCTGAGGAAGTCGCCGAAGAAATATTTATTCATATTTCGTTTTGATGTCTGACCTGAGGTTTGAACTTCGGCCTTACTTCTAATAAGCCAACACACTACCAACTAGACTACGGCGACTTCATGTTTTGTTAACCCTAACCTTCACAATAATCGTGTATAAGTTTTAAGGCTGTCGGACGATTAACTTGTGGAAGAAAGTATTTTGGGTGAAACAACTTTTGTTAAATACTGTTGAGATCAGGACTAGGCTTGATTGTAACAGGAAAAGCATGAAAAAGAAATGGTTGCCTAAGTTTAAACGAAACGAAATGAACACCTAGGATGACGCGCTCAGGAATTACCCCAAAGAGCCTGTTGCCGACGACAACATCAAAACAGCCTACGAAGTAATTTTGAATGACCCCAAGGAGATATTGATCGAGATAGACGAGGCTGTAAAGATATCAATGCAGCGTGCTGAAAGTATCAATCATGAATATTGGAGTACGCGAAAGTTCTGTTCAATGTGCGTGCTGCGTGAGTTTACTACCGCACAAAAACACAAAGGAATTGATGCTCCAGAGCAGTGTTTTAAGCTGTTCAATCATAAAAATTTCCAATTTATTCGTCAATATGGAACTACATATGAAACATGGTTCGGAAATTTTAATTTTTTTTAAAGCCATCGTCGTATACTGCAGTGCTCGTGGTCAACAGTCAGCTGACGAGGATATGGGATCAGTATTTTGGCATGCTTGTGATGTAATATTCACCGCGTCTCTTGACAAGCGGGGAAAAAATTGGCAGAGAATTATATGCAGCATTATTGAACTATTAAAGCGCCTATTATCCTTCGACAACTCCAAACTCATCATGGAATGCCGCCGTTGTCTCAATGTCCTCTCTGAGCATTTCAGTGTCTCACTTGTCTGGATCACTGAACACAGGGACATTCCAGGCAACTGTAGGGCTATAGAGCCCTAGGGGCAGATCACGCAAACTCCTTCCGGAACCCCTCGCCAATCGGATTGGGTATGCCATTTATCTCAGTTAAAATGGCCATTAGGCAAAATTTTTTCGGGATGTCAACCTATTCTCGATTAATGAGGAATCTTACTTCATTGCCAGACTCACTTGGCCCATTATGGATAAGAGACGTACCAACCAACTACTCAAATTTGATGACAATGTCATCTCGCTCATAGTGGCTATGCTTGCAGGTTATTGCGTTATGGGACGAGACGTGAAGCCATTTCAGCTCCCATCAAATGACTACTGTCGAGGTTGTGGGCGTGCTGAAGAAGAGGAAGCTATTATCCACTTTCTTTGCTAACGCCCATTCCTCGCGAAGCGCAGATTTAGATTTTCCATTCCTTGCCAGCTTAATGGATGATAACTCAATCCATTGATATCAAGGATACAGCTTCGTTTATTAAATTTTCATACTGGTTTCAAGCTGGAATCGTGCTTTTAGTGTGCTTCCCCTGCGCTGACCAACTTCTTCGATGGGTTCAATGGAATATGTTCAGTACAGGGACTTCGTTGACCCGTGTCATCGTTACGGGCCGCTATGCGTGCACAAGTGAGCTTTGGTATCACAGCTATCACTTCCACCTATTTTCTAATTCCTAGCTTTCGAACTTTTTAGCGCAACTGCTTGTAAGCATTCCATCAGAAGCGGTAGGAAGGTACGAAAAGTCAGCAGCCCTAGTACAATAATTTGTTTCAGTAAACCAATCATCTGATAGGTTTAATTAAAAATAGCGTGATTTAGCCTATTTAATTCAAACTTGAGCTAACCTGACATAGTTCATTCGCAAATAAACAGTTTTCTGTAATTGATGTCGCTATGCGTGCTCCAGTGTGCTTTGGTAATCTAGGTTACCACTCTAACCTACCTATCTATCTTAAAAGAATTTCATTTCATTCGTATAAAAATTTAATCTTGAAATTTTTTAGCACATCATACGTCAAGTTTAGGTCAAGACGAATAAAAACAAAACAAAACCTTAAAAAAACCACTAGAATTGTTCCCCTAAGACCAGTTAAATAAATGCAAATAATTCTAAAGGCAGTAGCCAGTAGTCAATAGCCAGCGGCCCATCGCAGACACTTTTTGCGTTTAGCAGTAGGGTTAGGTTTTATGGATGAGTTTGTGGCACACAAAAAAAAAACAATGAAATTCTATCACTTGATTAAGTTAAAGACCATTAAATACGATTTAAAGTGATTCCATTCAGTCATTCTCAGGCACAGCACTCTACTCACAGTCTACATCAACTCAAATAGATTCTTAAGCGGACTTGTTATTTGGGGGGTACAGATGCACCCCAACGATTGCAAGTGCCATCAAACAAAAGAAAATCGCCAAAGAAAAATCATCAATTTGGTATTTGAAAACAAAAGAAAAACAACAACAACAACAATCGACGAAAGAAATGAAATTGATATACGATGTAATAAATATACAACAAAACCAGACAAAAAAACGAAAATCTCTGAATAAAATAAAACGAAAAATCCGAAAATGACAGACAGTCTTATGCATGGGGTTTGTTTGACTGACAGTTTTCTGCATGACCTTGAAAAAGGTTTGCTTTTGCACAGTAATTTTGGCCAGTTAATGGCGTAAACGTTGCAAAGTATTGACATGTACAAATGCTTGCACCTGAGACTCTTTGAACGGCAAAGAACCTGTAATGCAACAGCTATTAAATAAAGCCTTGCTAGGCTCTCAGAGAGCTTAAGAATGAGTTTGTAAACGATATCTGAGAAATTTGGCAATTACAAGGTTATTTCAGTCTGTGAGACCGTGATGCTTTTGAATTTTTTGACTGTAAACTGACACTTGTTGAGCCCTACTAAAATTTAAGCAAGCTTCGTTATTTAGTTTAAGTTTAACAGCCAATTGTTACCAGAGTACCGTTCGATTTATGGAGGAAATCACAAAAATTCATGAACTATACTACTTAAGACTCCATCAAGCGTCCTATTTTCTAGATTTAGTACCGTTCCCCATTATATGGGCAACTCCGTATAGGATTTACAGACAGATAGGATTTACGACTGTAGTCGCCGTGGTGTAATAGGTAGTGTGTTGGCTTACTATTCGTAAAGCCCGGGTTCGTATCCCAGGTCAGATATCAAAAATGAAATATGAAAAAAAAAATATTTCTTCGGCGACTTCCTCTCAGCAGATTTCTGGCAAAAACTCTGAGAGTAAATAAAAATTGCCATGAAAAGTTTCTCCAAAATCTGTCGTTCGGAGTCGACTTTAAACTGTAGGTCCCGCCACTCACGTATAAAATTAACGCACACAACATGAGTGGTGTGAGAAGCTAGGCCGTAATCCTGACTGAAGGGTTGTAATGGCCAATTATGTATGTATGTATAACACTACTAAAGAAACTACTAGGAAAGTCAGACAGCACCAGCTGTTTGGAAAGAATAATATGCTGAGAGCAACCTTCCTCAATACATTTTCCTGAAAAAGTAACGCTTACAATCGAGGAACTGCTGCAGTTGCTTAGCTCGATTATCGTAATTAATAATTCAGGAGCAAAGCAACATCTTTCCGACAACTCTACTTGTGCTGTAATGGAACAATACAACAATTTTTTAACCTTTCCGCAACGGCTTAGCTCAGTGTGCATACCTAGATGACCTCAATCTTCTCTATTTCATAAAAGAACTAGGGGATCTATAATTTCTTCTTTCTAAAATTTCTTGGCCACGCCAATAGTTTTATGAATATATGGATTCGGTTCAAATTAAACTTGGAAGCGTTAGAACTCTTCCTATAGGATTCCTAAGTGCCGGAAAGAGTCAGAAAAAAATGTTCTGCGGTCTCCTCTTCTTCCTTATTATTATAGTTTCTGTAAGAGGTATTGCCGGCCTCCAACAGTGTGCATAGAAAGGACAGCCTCTCTAATGAGAGATCATTTGTTGGTTTCTCTGGAAAGAAATTAAAACTTTACGTTGGAATATATTTGAATTGTCTAACAGCCTTTGCAAGTACGTCAGATCGTCAAACGTTCAGTCACCCAAAAACCGATGATGTCTGCTCTGAAGTGCAGAGCACTTACGTAAAAGGTGTTGGACCGATTCCATTTCTTCCACATCCTGGCAGCTTTTGCAGTAACACTGGAGGGACAAGCTCGGTGTCAACGAAACTGCCAATAGCGCAATGTCCCATTACATTTCGTGTTAAGAGTGCGAACCGTTCACTTGTCGAACTCAAGTAGTTCCTTGACTTTCCTATTGTCCATTGCGAGGCACAACAGTATTGAAATTCGCCAACCAAGTATGGCTGCCTTCCAAAATGTATCAATACAAAGTTTGTATGCAGTTCTACTACTGTATATAAACTATGTAGATATGCAAAGTAACCAAACAATGCATCAACTATAAATCCCATTCCTGATTGCTTTTTGACTGCGTTAAAAATACACGTTGACGACATTTTGAAATAGAATACATTGTGTATATTTTGTACAGCGGCATTATGAAACACAATACTTTGTTCAAACACAAAGCAACTAACATTTTTAAGGCAGCCTATGTTGGACCACCTACAGTTTGTTGAGTTTTATGCTGCTTTTTCCAATTCAAAGAGTATTCTTATAGGGGCTTATATATCCCCTCTATCGTCTTTTCCTCACACGTCTCCGAAGTAGAGAGTCTATGTAACTCCTGACGCCCTTTGATTTCACGGGATGGGATCCTATATTCTATCAAGTTCTCTACATATAGAGCTCAATGGCGTGTTGAATTTTTGCAGTTTTTAAGGGTCATCGCAAAGGGTTTAAGAGTCATAGTGAAGTCGCCGCAGTCTAGTAGATAGTGTGTTGGCTTATTAGACGTAAGGCCACGGTTCAAACCCAATTCAGACATCAAAACGAAATATGAAAAAATATTTCTTCGGCTACTTCGTCTCAGTAAATTTCTGGCAAAAACTCTGAGAATAAATAAAATTGCCATGAAAAGTTTCTCAAAAATCTGTCGTTCAGAGTCGACTTTAAACTGTAGGTCCCGACACTCGTGTATAAAATTAACGCATACAACATAAGTGGTGTGAGAAGCTAGGTCGTAATCCTGACTGAAGGGTTGTAATAACCAATTATGTACATATGTAAGGGCCATTGCACGGGGCAATGGTATTATTTTTCCAAAAAATAATTTATTTTTACATTCCTTAGAACAAAACAACTTTCGAGGGCTGGATGTAAAAGAATTTTTATTGAATCGTAAATGTTTAGCAAATATTTCATCGTTAATTTGTAGCCCAAAAAGATTTATGGGGGCACTAAACAAATAAAAATAAAAACAAATTAAACAAATAGAAACGAATAGACGATGATAGAAGGATAAAAAGCAGCCGAAACTAAAAACAAAATATTTATAATTGTTGATACGAATATACCGAGGGATACGATTATAAATTTTGATGAACTATCTAATAATGTGTCGACATGTTATTAAGGGTTACCAATAATGGTAATGAGGGTATGGGGCCTCAATTTATTGTGATTTATATGATCTTAATATGGAAAATTACATTTAATTGCAGACATTTTTTGAGAGTAAAGAGAGAGTGAGTGAGTGAGAGATTACAAGGATGAAGAACGACTCAATTAAAAGGATTAATAACACGAACCAAAAGTGACAGAGGATTGTAATCCTTTTCATTTATTTTAGCAAACGGATAAAAAAGGGTAAGAGGAAAAAAATTCGTCATATTAGGTTTCAATTTTGAAATTTATTAGACTCCAACTTTCCGTCAAATAAGTCATATATTAAGACCCACAGCCCCTGATACCAATAGAGAGAACGAACATCATGCTCTAAACTTAAACTTTCTTTCAAACATACCCAAGCCAATAATCCAATACAATTTTACCGAGAACGTTGCAAGACAGCTGGCAACCCTAGTATCCTAGAATCTCTGATACCAATGGAGAGAACGAACATCATGTTCAATCCTTAAAGTTCCGTTAAAGTATATCCAAGACATTAATCCAATACAATTTCAAAGAGAACGTTATTTCTGAACAAAAAAGCTGGCAACCCTAGTATCCTAGAATCTTTTACAGTAGACCATAGCTAGGAAAACCTGATTAATAAATTGAAATAGTATCGCATGCGCTTCAAACACTTGTTTTTTTCCTGATACAATGACCTTCTCACAATCACTTGTAGGTTTTCAGGGCTTCATAGGCGCCATGGGTGTATGTTGACTTAACCAACGAGGGAGAACTAAGCTTCATTGCTAAATAACATTTCCTCTAAAAAAATAGCATTCAAAGCCCATAACCATATCAACTTAATAGTGAATGTTCACCCGGTTGTAATTGTTGCTCGGGTTAAACTCTATAGAGATAGAGGCGTAACTTTAAAATCAAAATAAGCCACAATAAGTCGTAAGATACGCCAAATTGCGTTGAATCTCATGGAATCGACAAATTTGGATTATTCGTTAGACTTTTTCGAACAGCAGCAATATTTTCGGCAGTGCATAGATTGCAATGATGCTTCCTTACATACGTAAGTGGACATTACAACCCATTAGTCAGGATGGCACCCATGTTGTAATTTTATTCATGTCGGGCGAGACCTACAATTTAACATCTAATCTGTACTACAGAGTTTGGAAAACTTTTTATGGCAATTTTTTTTATTTCCTGACAGAGTTCTCTCCAGATGACGGTTATGAAAAAGTCGCTGAAATATTCTCTTCATGTTTTGTTTTTTTTTTTTTTTTTTGAGATGTGTAGGCGGGGGTTCGAACCACCGGCTCTCTCCATTTCACTAGCTAAATGACACCTCAAATGAAAGATAAGATGGTTGTAATCCTGACTAAAACGACGTAAAGACCACTTACGTAATACGGTGTTTAGATATACGCCTTTATCGCGTTAATCGCAATAAACGCCATTATTGAGCTCAATATTTCATATAAAGTTTCAATTAATTATTGCGCAATAAATACGCAAAATGCAGCACTGTCAAAAGTGTGTTTAGTGAGCATATTACAATTGACCGAACACTTACTGTTGATATTTGACACCTCAAATGTCAACAACGACAAACAAAAAAAAAACAAAACAAAAACAATGTTGTTGAAATAAGCAGCTGTTTTGTTTACCAGCTGTCAAATGAATATTGAATAAGCAGCTGAACTGCGTATATTATTATGCCTGAACACTTAAATATTGTACTCAATAAACCGAATATTGAACATAGTATAAGTAAGTTCTGGTGATTGGAAACACCATTACATCTCCTTTTCCCTTTTTAAATAGTGTGTTGGCTTATTAGCCAATTATTATTAAAGCCAGGGTTCGAGCCCCAGGCCAGACATTAAAACAAAATACAAAAAGTGTTTCTTCGGCGGCTTCCTCTCATCAGATTTCTGGTAAAAACTCTGAGAGTAAATAAAATTGCCATGAAAAGTTTCTCAAAAATCTGTCGTTCGGAGTCGACTTTAAACTGTAGGTCCCGCCACTCATGTATAAAATTAACACACACAACATAAGTGGTGTGAGAAGCTAGGTCGTTATCCTGGCTGAAGGGTTATAATGACCAATTATGTTATGTATGTATCTCGTACAGTTATGGTATGACATTAAAGATTCCCTTGCCATTTTATTTTTGCAAATAAAGAATAATTGGAGTTTGTTTCTCTATGTTCACATAAGATATGCCAGTAAAATAGTCTATATTACCCTAACAACGGGCATGAAAAATGGGATACTTGTGCCCACTCAGTGGCCATTTTGAATGTCATTATTTAAGATTTAATGCCGCATTAATTCAATTGAAATGAATGAAAGACATGCGTCCTCATAACAAACATTTATTGTGGCATAAATAAATTAAATTTTTTTAAATTATTACGTACAACAACAATAATAACAAAAATAGTTAACAGACATTCCAAGAGACATGTGCCGGATATTAAATTTTTTGAAAAAATATTTAAAATGTAGAATTTATGGAAATACCAATCCATAATCATTTCTTGTCATTTTTCTGTATTCATTTTTGAGTTCATAAAAGCAATGCCGGTGGTGATAAGACTGGATTTCAAGTGTAATCAACTGTTGTTGGCATAATCAAACAGACGACAAAGAAGATCATATTTTCATATACAATACAAGGCCTTGTAAGCCACATTCACTGCAAATTGTTGGCCACGATATTATCATGATATTATATGCCAGGAGAACAAATAAATGTTTGTAAAATGAAACGAAAGTATTTCTTTTGTTCACAATTGAGTGGCTTATAATGAAACATTCCTGCCACAGGCATACATACTCTCATCAACTCGTATTTACATGCAAAGTAGAAAATGTGGCCGCAAATGGACAGTAAAAGGCTCATTATGTTGGGAAATACTTTCCGCTTCATTGAAATTATGATAGCGCGGTTGAAACCCGCATTTATTTAGAAAAATTGTGTCAATTTAAAGTTTAATAAAGGCACTGATTTTTTTATTAAAATGCTGCTAATATGCGACTGTGATTGTTCTTAAAACATGTTCTTTGTATTCAGCAAAATTATTCCAGGAATCTGGTTTATTAAAAAATTTATGAATAATTTATGAGTAAGGCTTCCCTCTCTTTTCTTCTGCATCACACCATAGGGATATGTATTAAGATAATGATTGGTTTAAGGACCCATTGGAAGTCAGACGACATTTGGAACCCCATCAAACGAGCTGAAACCACTTAAGGAAAAAATAAAAGCAGCCAGAACCGTACTGACAGAGACACTTACTTAACATTGCAAAAGTCGACAGAAATGCCAAAAAACCACAAAAGAATGCTACTCGGATTTTCAGTATAAATTTCTTTTAAAAAATTCTTGACATGGGATTACAAAAAATGCATAGTACCGTTAGGCTTGCAAATCATTGAATTCTATTATCAAAATTCATGAGCATGTTACATAAATAACGTCCGTTCCATAGCCAACTCAATCGATTTGTCGAACAAACTGTAGTCGTCGTAGTCTAATAGGTAATGTGTAAGCTTATAAGAAAGCCAAAGTGAAACCGTGGTTCAAAACCCGGGTCAAACATCTCGAACAAAACGAAATATGAAACAATATTTATTTGTTGATTTCCTCTCAGCAGACTTCTGGCGAAAACTTTGGGAGTAAATTAACACGTTGACTGCCGACTACGTGATAACTCGTAGATTGCGTTCCCTTCTAGGGCGCCAAACTACGAGTTATCCCGTACTCACTAATGTGAAAAAATCAAATTGTCGTTTTTTGGCAAGTTTTCTGAAAATTACCGCGGCAGTCAACGTGTTAAATTGCCAAGTAAAACTTCTCAAAAATCTGTCGTTCGGAGTCGACTTTAAACTGTAGGTATAAAATTAACACACTCAACATAAGTGGCGTGAGAAACTAGGCCGTAATCCTGACTGAAGGGTTGTAATGACCAATTATGTATGTATGTATGTTGTGACTTCAATGGTATTCTAAACAAGGAGATATTGATCGAGATAGACGAGGCTGTAAATATATCAATGCAGCGTGCTGAACGTATCAATCATGAATATTGGAGTGCGCGAAAGTTCTGTTCAATGTGCGTGCTGCGTGAGTTTACTATCGAACAAAAACATAAAGGAATTGAAGCTTCAGAGCAGTCGATATGGAACTACAGACGAAGTATGGCTCGGAAATTTTACACCAGAATTAAAGCCATCGTCGTAGAGTGCACTGCACATGGTGAATAGTCAGCTGACAAGTATATGGCACCAGTATATTGGCATGCTTGTGATGTAATATTCACCGAGTATCTTGAAAAGGGGAATATTTTACGTAGCATTATTGGAGTCTTGAAGCGCCTATTAGCCTTCGACAACTCCAAACTCTTAGAGAAATGTCGCCGATGTCTCGACGTCCTCTCTAAGCGTTTCAGTGTCTCACTTGTCTGGGTCACTGGGCACAGGGACATTCCAGGCAACGGTATGGCTGATTGGGTCGGCAGAGCAGGTAAACTCCTTCCGGAAGCCTCGCCAATCAGATTGGGTATGCCACTTACCTCAGTTAAACTGGCCATTGGCAAAAATTCTTTCGAGATGACGACCTACCCTGGATTAATGAGGAATCTTACTCCATTGCCAGACGCACTTGGCCCATGATGGATAGGAGACGTACCAACCAACTACTCAAATTTGATGACGTGTTAAATTACCAGGTAAAGCTTCTCAAAAATCTGTCGTTCGGAGTTGACTTCAAACTGTTGGTCCCGCCACTTATTGATAAAATTAACACACACAAAATAGTGAGAAGCTAGATTTTAAATCTGACTAAAGGGAATGTAATGACTAACTAAGTAGGTAAGTGAGTAGGTAGTGCAAACTATGTAATACATACAAGAAGTAGAAAATATGGTGAGAATGATATGGAATGGCGGACTTTTTTCATACGGTTTGTGATTTCAATGGTATTCTAAACAAGGAGACGTTCCCCAACTGAGAATATGAGTGTTTTTTTTTTTCCTTATTAATTCCGCTAAATTGGCAGCATTCCTAATAAAATTGTGCTACGAAAAGAATCGTTAACCTACGCCCTTTAAGTGTTTGAATTGCAAATAACCGATAAATTTACCCTCGTCTAGAGCATACAGCTTGGATTTACTTACACAACAAGCAACAGGATTTTGCCTTAAGGCTTTCATATTAAAACACCTGCATTAAGTGTTAATGAATACCTTAATTAAGCAAAACGCTAGCATTCGGGTGTTGTTGACATTTTGCTTTAATGTTACGAAATTAAGTTTCCCGTTAAATTTCAAATGAAATACCAACTTAAAGCAATCAAAAGCTAGCAGAGCATTAGAACTCAAATATGTTGGTTTTCTTAAACAATGCATAGGACTTTCATAGTTTTTATGTTAAGCAATGAATATTTTCATCAAAAAAAATTTTTCCAGTTTTCAGGGAAAACCATTTTAATGAAATTGTACTGAAACTGTATGGAATGTTTTGAATTTCAATTTGCGAAACTTCAAAATAATTCCTGTTGTTTTCGGACATATTTTTTGACTATTTTGACTGCGTGAAGGATGTGAGTGTGTATCCAATGGCAGCAAAAGATGTGAAATGTTTTCCAAGTACTCGTAGTATATTTGCGTGGAATAAATGAAAATGTTTTTCTCTTGGCTTGTGATTGTTTTGTATAATTTTTGTGTTTGTGTTTGTGATTCTTGTTTTTTTTTCTCAATTTTTTTTTATTACAGGAACGTGACCCTATTGTACTACGAAAGGAAGAAAAATTGGACTGTTGAGTGAATGAATGAAGAGTCTTGAAGCTGCACTTTAGTTGCCAAACAACGAAGTAAGAAAATATTTTTTTATGATAATTCCAAAAAATATTGTTAACGTTTTCAGTTTTAAGCTCCGGTTAGTCAAACGTCCACGGAACGTACATACGTTCGTTTTTGGCATATAAAGGGCAATGTTAATGCTTATCGAAATTACATTACGGTTCGGTAATCACTCTTAATTCTTTTCGTATTTTAAAAACGAACTTAAGTTCCGTGGATGTTTGGCTAACCCCGGCTTTATTCTTAATTTTTTATTTGTGTTCGGCAAATTTATTATCTAGGCAACCTTAGGCAGGATCTTAATTGAATTGACATACTTAAGCCAACAGCCTGGAAGTGCCACAATCAAGAAAATTTCTTTCTTGTGTGCTTGAATTGCTATCGCATAGTGCATGAGGCTTTCTGACAGCAAGATTTTACAGTCAGTCAGTTTGCAGCTTGAAGTGGAGGAGATCCACCAAAGGGATTTAAGGTATTATGCCTATCATCATTCACCTAATAAAAGCCGTTTGTAGGCTCACAATATGAGACCCATACCATATTTTCTATAGGAAATCGATGGCCTTTAAAAACTCTCTTGACTTCTTATATTCCACTAATTTGTGATAAGCTATGTGCTGGTTTAATACTTACTTAATTGGACATTGAAACCTTTTAGTCAGGATTACGACCTATGTAGCTTCTCATACCACTAATTTTGTGTATGTTCAATTTATCCATTAGCGGTAGGACCTACAGTTTAAAGTTGACTCCGAACGACTGATTTTTGAGATACTTTTCATGGAAATTGTATTTTACTCTCAGAGTTTTTGCATAAAATCTGCTGAGAGGAAGTCGCCTATGAAATAATTTTTCATGTTAAGTTTTGTTCGAAATATCTGGGCCGGTGTTTGAACAACGGGCTCAAGTCTAATAAGCAAACACATCTACTAAACTACTCTTAAATATTGAGATTTTTAGCTTACGAAGGCTAGGCAATGCTGTCCTCTCCTCAAGGACTGCATTCATCATTATTGCGGTTTAAGTGGTTTAAGTTTAAGTCTCATCAGTGCACTCAAGTTGCTGGGATCAAGTCAGAGCATCTTTGCAACTTTTCCTAGCCTATGCAAGGTTTTCACTCACTTTCGTTGCCTATGCTGCACTACTCACGGATAAAATTAACAAACACAACATGAGTGGTGTGAGGAAGAAGATTGTAGTCCAGACTAAAGGGTTGTAATGGCCAATTAAGTAAGGTTTAACGCCCAAAATAAATATTTCTGTGAAAATCTACAATCGATTTTCCGTTTATTGTACTTATTTACCCTGTAAAGCCTTCGTACTATAAGGATTACCAACTTGGCACATTTATGACCAACATTATATGGAATGGCATTACAACAGCTCCAAGAAGATTTCCGTTTTTGTTAAAATTTGCTTCAGAAAGAGAAAGAAAAGAAAATTCTGATTCATTTCACTTGCTTTTATTCCACATCCTTATGGCCTTTAACGTAATTTAACTTGGTTAAAATCATGAATGTGGCTAAAATACTTTCTTATGGTAATTTCTGTTTTTAGAGAAAAAAATTTTAGGAATTTTTTCTTGTTTTTGTTTCCAACCCGGAAGCAAAAGTCAAATTTAATCAAATTGTTTCCCTTTTGCGTTCAGCCTGTTGTCCTTACTACTTCGGCGTATTTTTTGGGAGCTCTTTCTCTCTCACATCTTTGCTAAAAATAGTTCAAACCTAAACAGACAATTTAATATGGAAATTTTTCTTTGGCCCACTGAATAGAAGATGCTCTGGAAATATTTTGAAATGCTAAGATTTAAGTTAGGAAAGGGGTACACGTGTTGTTGACAATTTGACAATTCCAATGGCGGAAATGATTCAGAAACTTTGAAATAAATGGACCGAAATTTTATTGCATTTTTCTATTTTTGTGTCAATTATATGAATATAATGGAATTTAAATTAATTTCACCAGGACATATGACGTCAATTATTCTGGCACAAGCTTGGAATTTAGTTAAAATTGAGAATTGGTAACAGGAATGTTTAATGTGTATTTTATAATGGGTCCGCCATCTAACTTTTTTTTCAACTAGTGCTTATTTCGTGAATGGTAACACTTAGCTCATGTCTGATTTGACAGATAATTAGATTTATCCATCCGCTGAACGAATATGGTTGTGTATACGCTTGAACAACGCTGGGAAATATTGCGACATTACTTTGAAAATCATGGTAATGTTGCAGAATGTGTGCGAAAATTGCGTACGGATTTTGGAAGTATGTTCGTTATCTTGTGAAAAAAGTGAAAGAAACTGGCATCCTCATCCATAAACCAAAGCGTAAAAAGCCAAAAACAGTGGGTACACCTGAGAATATTGCTGCTGTGGCAGAAAGTGTGCGTGAAGCGCCATCAACATCAATTCACCGTCGTTCTCAACAATTGAACATTTCGGAGACATCATTGAGACGAATTTTGCATAAAGACCTTGGTATGACGCCATACAAAGTCCAATTGGTTCAGGAGTTGAAGTCAATTGACCATCCAATGCGTTTTCGCTTCGCTAAGTGGGCCTGCGATCGACTTACAGAAGATGCCGATTTTGGCAAAAAAAAAATCATCTTTTCAGATGAAGCTCATTTTGATCTTGGCGGGTATGTAAACAAGCAAAATTGTCCCATTTGGGGCACAGAAAACCTGCACGTTTACATTGAAAAGCAGACGCACCCCCAAAACGAGTCACTGCTTGGTGCGGATTTTGGTCCAGAGGCATAATTGGGCCATTTTTTCTTCGAAAATGAGCAAGGAGTGGCCGTTACAGTCAATGGCGATCGTTATCGGGCCATGTTGAATGAATTTTTGTTCACAAAAATTGAAGACGGGGATATTGGTAACATTTAGTTTCAACAGGACGGCGCTACGTGCCACACAGCCGAAGCTACACTCGATGTTTTGCGCCCTGTTTTTGAAGATCGCATTATCAGCCGCAGAGCTGATGTCGTTTGGCCACCTCGGAGTTGCGATTTGACACCGTTGGACTATTATTTGTGGGGTGCCGTCAAAGATAAGTGTTACGCCGATAAGCCAGAGACAATTGACGCTTTAAAGGACAATATTCGTGAAGCCATTGGTGAAATACAGCTGCACACAATCGATAATGTGCTTAAAAATTGGACCGATCGTGTAGGCTACTGCATGGCCAGCCGAGGCAGCCATTTGAATGAAATTATTTTCCATTATTAACCCGAAAGATTGTATGTACTTTCAAATATAAAAAGAAATTTGAGAAAATATTCGGCAGTTTTTTTTTTAAAGCATATTCAAAAAAAAAGTTATTTGGCGGACCCTTTATTCCCATTCAATGGATCATTTACCAATTGTGTATTGTCGCCGTAGTCTAAGCAGTATGTTGGCTTATTAGACATGAGGCTACAGTTCAAATCGCAGGTCAGACATCTCCAACAAAACGAAATATGAAAAAAATTCTACGGGGATTTCCCCTCAGAAGTCTTCTGACAAAAGCTCTGAGAGTAAATAAAATTTCCCAAAAAATCTGTCGCTCGTAGTCGACTTTAAACTGTACTTTTTCTAACGCCCACAGACTGTATGAGTAGTTTTAATAAAAATGCATACGTTGCATGTCACTATCTATGCCAGAATGAATGTGATTTTGTGATTCTCGTATAATATTTATGGAATAAATATTTCCTTGTCTCCTGATTTGTTTTTTTCCTTCTATTTTGAGACAAAGATTCTACGCAAATAACCTCAGGCATGAATATAAAAAAGATTAGATTATGCAATGAATTAAAAGGAAAATTTAAGTAGAAACCATATTTTGTAGGAAATCTATTTAATTATATTGACTTTTAATATATTTTTTAATGAGATTATTACATTGACATTTTAACACCAACATTAACACCAGGTTCGCCTTTAGCAATGTTGATGTATTTACTACTTTATCATCGTGTGGTTGTTAATTAACATCCTTGTAACACTTAAACAGTTCTGTGACTTTTCTGGCTCTCTCGCTTTCTCTGTAAAATATCTGTTTTGGGACAGGGAAAAACACATAAAATTTCGGTTTGTTTTGCCTTTTTGACAAAGTATAGGTCAAGTTAGTTAACGTATTGGCCACACTTAATAAGGACATTTAACAAGGATCTCTCTGCTGTGTAAGAAAACCATGAATACATTTGATTTGATATCAGAACTTAATAGATTAAAAATAAATTTTTGTGTTCCTTCCAAAAATCACTTCACATCTCATACAGTTCAGGAGAATTTTACTTTCGAAAGTTTAGGTTGACCTCAAGCCAATAAAGAAATTATGGTTTGGATAAGCAATTCTCTGTAAATAGATTTTACAGATGGTAAGCATAGAAAATGAGTATCCAGGTGGCTGCATATTTGATTTGATGGTGTCTTCAAATGGCTTCATTGTGCTCGGGACAGTGGTATCCAGCATTCATTTTTATGTGAAAAATTTTATGGCGGATATGGAGGATTCGTGCGGAGCACCTCGCAAGGGACTCCGTACAAATTTAAACAGATGGCTCCAAGTTGAAGGGAACCGTTGGATGTGGCATTTATTCAGAATCGTTTGGAATATACCGGCCTATAAGGCTGTCAAATACAGCGTCTTTTAGGCGGAAGTGTCGGCAATACGGGATGCGATGAAAATTATTGTAGACGAAAATGTTCCTAATCGGAAAATTACCATACTTTTCGATACCCCAGCGGCTATCAGAGCATTGGATTCTAATGTAATTAACTCCAAGACAATATACGGCTATCGCAAATATCTCCACAAGGTAGCGGATCGATATGATGTTTGTATCATACAAAGAGATATTCCGGATAACTGCAGAGCGTAGGAACTGGTCAGAAGGGGCATCACCATCGAACTCTCTGATGAATTCTCGACAGTGGAGATCCCTTTGGGTACCTGCAAACTTATAATTGTCAACAGTAGATGGACAGCTTCAGACACGGGCAGAATGGTGCAGAAAATATGGCGCGCGGCAGCTCTGCTTAAACTCCAAAGAAGTAGGCTCACCACTGTTTTCGGGGTTAATACGGGGCATTGTATTATAGGTACGCATTCAAGGCGTATTTGCCTTGGACACCTTTCAAATGATTTCTTTAGAAGCTGTGGAGATGAGGAGGAGGATGAGACTGTTCTTCACCTGCCGTGTACATGCCCGGCACTTGGTAGGAGGAGAAAGAGGTACTTGGTTGCCTACACTATGGAGGATCTAGATGAACTCTTATGCATAGATATGGACAGTCTGAGTTGCTTCATAAGAAGCTCCATGTGGTGCCTTGAACAATGGGAAAATGTGAAACTGTGGCACCACCATAGGCTTTGTGTGTGGCCTAAGTGTGTCTGCCCATAACTCCATTGAGGGACAGCCATTTCTACCGACCTACCTACACACTTTCATCGAAATCCTAGCTTTATGAGAACATACATACATACATACATAATTGGTCATTACAACCCTTTAGTCAGGATTACGACCTCACACCACTTATGTTGTGTGCGTTAATTTTGTATACATTAGTGGCGGGACCTACAGTTTAAAGTCAACTCCGAACGACAGAGAAACTTTTCATGGCAACTTTTTTTGCCAGAAATCTGCTGAAAGGAAGTCGCCGAAGAAATATATTTTCATATTTCGTTCAGTTGGAGATGCCTGACCCGGGGTTTGAATCGAGGCCTCACGTCTAATAAGACAACACACTACCTACTAGACCACGGTGACTCCACCTACATACATACTTTCATCGAAATCCTATTTTTTGGGAATTTGATTTAACGTTACTATTACTAGAGACTTCTAAGTTGTTGAAGATCCAATGGTTTTCGATTGGAGCACTGAGTAGGCTACAATGTACTTACTAAAGGTTCTGATATTAAACTTTATCATAAGCCACTAGATCATATTGACTGAAAGGCTGTTAGTACGTATTGCCTAAGTTAGTCATAGTTAAACTAAGTACTCTCCGTTCGGGGAGGCTCAACATCGCTGGCAGCACATTTAATATTGCTGTACTATACTGGATTGGTATGCACAGCCAGCCATCGCACAATTATGATGGAGAACTTTTACAGCAGTTGTGGAGATTGTGGCTCACTTCCTGTGTCAATGATGGGCTATTGCCATGAAGAGGTGGAAGTTTTCAACTTCTCATTTTTATTTTTTTACCTTTGACTGGAGTAGGCTTGATTTCCTATAGATTATGCTTGATGCCCGGGTTGAGATAATAATTGTCATATATCAAGACAAAGAAAAGAGGAGACAACAAGGAGGATACCGCAAATGTATAACCCTTTAGAAACCATTTCTTTAGAGTTTATATTGTTGTTTTCCTTTTGACATTTACTGGTAGTTTCCATTTCGATTTTTTATTGGCTTCTGATGTTTTTTAAAAACTATTCTGCATATGCGTATGCATTATAAGCAACAAAAAAGAAGCAAAATAATGCTCGTAACATATTACGATGCATGTTTGCTTATTAAATAGAAAGAAAGAGAGAGAGAGAGAGCGAGAGGGAGACAAAGCATAAAAATGCATTTTGTAAACATTTTATAAAGATTTCCTTTATTTTGTTGTACTTGTTATCGTCTCCAATAGTATGCATACGTGTACACAAATGCAGCAATTTATGATCATACACGCAGCACTGGCACTTAAAAAGGATTCTTTCGTTCGTTTCAGATTTTATTTGTTTATCCTTAACATAATATAATGTAATGTATTGTTCTGGTTGTTGTTGTTGTTCTTATTCTTATTCTTGTTATTATTTTTATTAAATTTAATATGATTACAAGGGTATCCTATTTATTATTATAATACCCAGAATAATAATAACAACAACAACAATAAAATGTCAAAATAAAATGAAAAATGTTTGTATCATAAAGAGTTTTCTTATGTGCGAATTTAAACGTATTTTCATGCAAAAGACGGATGAAAGTTTACTTACAATTTATTTAAGGAGCCTTATATGCTGGAATTTGTTCGCCAAAGTTAGGTAAGCTGGAAATAAAAAATCAAAGAATTAAAAGAATATTTTAAAGCTGAAGATCTTAAGTCTTTACTTTTGTAAGACGAATGATTTTACACGTCTTACAAAAACAGGGGATTATTCACCACAATCACAGCAATTTCGGTGAATAAAGAACTATAATCGATAGCTTTTAAATTAACAAAATTATCGATTACAATTATTTATCTATCGGTAACTTTTAAATTCTTAACAAAGTTACTTATTTATCGAAATTCTTAAATAAGGTGTCGATAGATAAATAACTGTAATCGATAACTTTGTTAATAATTTAAATTTAAGTCGCCACAATCACAGCCTTTTCGTTAGGTAGATAACTGATATCGATAACAAAATTTATTCCCCTGTTTTTGTAAAACTGTAATCGATAACTTTTAAATTATTAACAAAGTTATCGATTACAGTTATTTATCTATCGATAACTTTGTTAAGAATTTATTTATTTTCGATAAATAAATAACTATAATATAACTTTTAAATTATTAACAAAGTTATCGATTACAGTTTCTTTATCTATCGATAACTTTTAAATTCTAACACAGTTATTTATTTGTCGAAATTATTAAAAAAGGTATCGATAGATAAATAACTGTAATCGATAACTTTGTATATAATCTAAACTTATGTGGCCACAATCACAGCAGTTTCGTTAAGTAGATAACTGATATCGATAACTTGGGAATTATTAACAAAATATAGTCCACTGTTTTTGTAAGACGTGTGAGATCGTGGGATTACTCGTAATCACCACAATCACAACCCTTTCGATAAATAAATTATGAACAAATTTTTGTATGTTTAACAAAATTACCGATTTCAATTATTTATTTATCGAAAATACTGTTATTGTGGCGATATAAGTGTACACATAAATAATAAAAAAGGCGGATAATTTTAGCACTGACTGAAAAGAATCGTATACATGATCGAACTTAATCAAAACCCTGCCTAATACAACATGCCTACAATCGCCCACATAAGGCATTAGCTTATGGCCAGCTGAGCAACTGCTTTCTTTTCTTTAAAATCAAAAATTTTCTCTCATTTTTCTATTTCGAGAAGAGCGTTAATTGAATACAAATTGTTTTAACGCCTACAACTTATTTAAAATATCATTCTGCTGCCTACATTAAGGCTCTTAACTATTTAATATCAAAACTGTTTACTAATTCATGGCAATCGAATTAAATACAAGAAAATTATGTTCCTTTAGGCTTTTTTTGGAATACAAAATAAATTTCAAAATGCCATAAAATAGTAATAATAATAAAAAATAGTACTTTTCCTCACTCTTTCACACGATATTTTTGTATATTTATTTATGGTTATAAAGTTTTTGCATACCCTAGGGCTGTCAATGGTCGTTTGCAAAAATTTGCATACTTGTGGGCATTTGCCAAACTATAAACACTTGATCTAATTTGTATTCGGTTTGCTTTTGTTATGAATGATTTAAAATGTATTTTTTATGCAAAAAATTCTTCTTCGTAATTCTTTTTTATTGTTGTGGAAAACTTTTACGTCTGAGTAAGCTTAAAAAGGACTAAAACTTACAATTTAAGGGGGAAAATAGGCAAAGTTTGTTTAAAAAAAGGTTTCTTGTTAATAATTTTGAAAATTTATTTCAAGGTTTTCCAAAGGATACCACAAAAGTTTTATAAAACTAAGGCAATCAGTCATGTGATATGTTTAAAAAAAAAAACCTTCGACATGTTATGAAAAGAGTAGAAATTAAATTGTCCACCCAATATATTCAAAACGAAAAGATATTTTAGACGGATTTTGAAATTTTCTTAAGGTCTGTGGTTTTCTGGAAAGCTTTCTGAAAAAGCGTATTGTGATCCTTGCGGCCGTAGAAGCTGGCGAGAGGCAAAACATTGTCGATACACAGTCGAGCTGTCTACACATTAGAAACAATTGAAAAATTTCAGGAAATAAGCGGCATGCATGATTGACTGACTGAAATTTTTAAGAGATTGCGACATTATGCATTATTGACAGACTGAAATTTTGTGAGATTGCGACATTATGCATGATTGACGGACTGAAATTGTAAGAGATTGCGGCATGATTGACATGATTTACGGACTGAAATTTTTAAGAGATTGTGACCTTATGCATGATTGACACGATTGACGGACTGAAATTTTAAGTGATTGTGACATTATGCATGATTGGCAGACAGAAATTTTAAGAGATTGCGACATTATGCATGATTGGCAGACTGAAATTTTAAGAGATTGCGACATTATGCATGATTGACATGATGACACACTGAAATTTTAAGAGATTGCGACATTATGCATGATTGGCAGACAGAAATTTTAAGAGATTGCGACATTATGCATGATTGGCAGACTGAAATTTTAAGAGACTGCGACATTATGCATGATTGACATGATGACACACTGAAATTTTAAGAGATTGCGACATTGTGCATGATTGACATGATGACAGATTGAAATTTTAAGAGATTGCGACATTGTGCATTATTGACGGACTGGATTTTTGTGAGATTGCGACGTTATGCATGATTGACATGATTGACGGACTGAAATTTTTGTGAAATTGCAACATTATGCTTGATTAACATGATTAACAGACTGAAATTTTAAGAGATTTGGAAATTAACAGACACCTCATGTTGATGAAAATGTTAAATGAATGGTTATGAGAAAGCTCTTCGCTAAATGAGTGTCGCATTAGCTCACAAGCGCCTACAAACATAAAAATTCATAAAACATAGAAACGATGATCCAACGCAGTACACCACATTTCAAACTGCAGTGAAAATAGTGAGTTTCTTGTAGCGCACTCGTAGTGACTACATTCTTACAGCGTATAACAATCAATGGAGAATATTAGTCAGTCAATCTGGGCCAGTGAGCAAATGTAATTAAGAAGACACTCTTACTATAGAGACATATAATTGATCATTACAACCCTTCCGTAATGATTACGACCTAGCTTCTTACACCACTTATTATGTGTGTGTTAATTGTATACATGAAAGGCGAGACGTACAGTTTAAATTCAACTCAGATTTTTTGAGAAACTTTACATGACAATTTTTTTACTCCCAGAGTTTTTGCCAGAAATCTGCTGAGAGGAAGTCGCCGACGAAAGACTTGTTCGTATTTTGTTTTGTTGGAGATATCTGACCTTTGGTTTGACACGTGGCCTCACGTCTAATAAGCCACACCCTACCTACTGGACTACGGCGACTTGGACACTGTCAATTCTCAAAAACGCCTCGATGACCAATTATTTACTTTTCTTACTTAATTGGCCATTAACAACCCGATTAACGGATTTCAGGTTTCGTAACACATTCTTAAAGGCGCCTCTGCTTATTGCGCGCCTACACCTGTTCGTCATACCAATCGATGACAGGGCTTCCTCGATTTGGTCCTTTCAACGCAAACAAGGTCATCCTATTCGCCGACTTCCGCAGGTCCTCGCACCAAATACCCGTCTCGCCGGAGCATACTCCTCCATTCGAAAGACATCCGCTGGATATTAATACGCTACACAACGTCCATGTTGTTGAGGAGCTCAAGGCTACTGCATCAGTGCTTACCACGTGGACCAATTAATTGATTAAAAGTCAACCAAGGAAAATGAGCACTCATCGGGCGATATGAGACAGACAAGAGATTAAGTTCAACAGAATAAATAAGTGATCCTGTATACTTTTTTATCTTCGAGAGCTAAAAGTGAAGATTAAGATCGCTTAGCGGACTTCAAGCTTCAATAACAAACATTTGCTATCGTTTGCAGAACGCTTTATGGGATTAGTAATGGAAAAAGCAGCTGATTAAGAAGAAATTGATTTTAAAGATAGAATACAGGCGGTGGTCCTGCTGAAATTAGTCTGAACTCTTCTGAGGGAATTCGAGTGAATTACAGTAGACAGCCAGTGGCCTAAACCAGTTTTAAGGTTTTTTGGCTTCAACTTTTCGCGTTTGTTTTAAACTTATTGGAACAGAAAATTCCCCTACAAAATTGAAAACTTTCTCATGGCCAATAACGGCATATACAAACAGGTCATCTGCTGGTCATTGCGTTTTTATTAATAAAATCAAACGAGATGTCAGGAAAAGCAGCGGACAGCAACAGCTGCAAAATAATTTAAATGACGCCACTCATCCACGCGGCCCTTAGTTGAATATAAATGTTGAAGTATTTAAATTTAATTTTTTTGGATTTTCTTTCCACATCAATTCCACCAATCTTCCACCGAAACCCCCCCCCCCCCCCCCCTCGACATGTTATCACGTCATGTGCTCAGTGTTGCAAAAGTTGCTAATCATGGCAAAGTGAGGGTTTTTAACAAAATGTTTGTTTGCTTAAGTTTGGGATTGGTTTACCATTTGTCCTCGGTACGGCAAGGTATGGTGATTGCCTTTAAGCAAACACATTAAAGTGATGATGATGATGGTCAGCAATTTTTATTACCAAAACGAACAGGGAGAATGGTTAATTAAAATTCAGGGGAAGCAATTAATTGGAATCTGATATCGAAAGGAAATTTTAAACATTTTTATACAAACATTTTCTCTGTGTAGCAAATTTACATTTTCTGTAGTAATATCATTGGAATACAAATGTCTCTGCCCCACAGACCCCTGTATAATTTGAATTATTGTTTTGAATTTTCATGAGAAGAAGAAGAGTTTGTATTTTATATAAAATTTCTCTTCAAATACATGTATGACTGTATGCTTATACTATATTCAGATATGCACTTTTATTGAGTCAATATTCGGTTTATTGAGTACAATATTTTAAGTGTACAGGCATAATAATATACGCAGTTCAGCTGCTTATTCAATATTCATTTGACAGCTGGTAAACAAAACAGCTGGTTGTTTCAACACCATTATTATTTTTTTTGTTGACAACTCAAATATCAACAAAAAGTGTTCGGTTAATTGTAATATGCTGCATTTTAAGTTTTACTCAATATTATAACAATTTGCGTATTTATTGCGCAATAATTAATTGAAACTTTATATGAAATATTCAGCTCAATAATGGCGTTTATTGCGACTTACACACTAAAGGTGCATATCTGAACACCGTATTAGTTTGCACGATAATTTGGCCACCACATTATCATGCAATTAAAGGACACATCTGGGTATATTTTAATATTATAATGGACGATTTTGTTTAACCGCTTGGGTCTCTGTAGGAAGACATTTAATTGATACATCAAAATCTCTCGGATAAGTCTGCCTATACCCGACACCGCAGACTCAAAGAACATTTGTTCATAATGGGGTTTGCTTCAAACCTAATGTGAAGATATAGGCTGACTTCCAAAATGTTAGTTGCTTTGTGTTTGAATAAAATATAGTGTTTCATAAAGTCGCTGTACAAAATGTTTACAATGTATACTATTTCAAAACGTCGTCAAAGTGTATTTTTAACGCAGTCAAAAAGCAATCAGGTATGGGATTTATAATTGATTCATTGTTTGGTAACTTTGCATATCTACAAAATTTATATACCGTAGTAGAACTGCATACAAACTTTGTATTGATACAATACTCAGGGTCAGTGAAGAAGGAAAGTGACTCAATGATACATATACTTGGAGCCTGACCTACAGCAATACATCTTTAACTAGATGGACAAAACACCGGAGCTATTTTTAAAAAATTGAATACACTACACTCAATATAGACAGACAACAATCATCGCTTAGATAGATATGAAAACAGTCTAGTGGAATCCAACCCCATTACCTTGGACTTCACCAAAGCATAAGTTTAAGTGGTCACACAACCTCAAACCTCAAAAGTACAGAAACATTTGGTAGGAATATTTTGAATAGCCAGTTCGATGAATCGATTATGACGATGGGCGTAAGTTGCGCAAACGGATTTTGATAATAAAATCTGGTATCGTTGTTCGGTAGTCGCCCTTGTCTAGTAGGTAGTGTGTTAGCTTATTAGACGCGAGACGACCACGGTTCAAACCCCAGGTCCTATATCGCCAACAAAACGAAATATGAAAAAATATTTCTTAGGCGACTTCCCCTCAGCAGATTTCTGGCAAAAATTCTGAGAGTTTATGAAAAAAATTGATATCAAATGTTTCTTAAAAATCTGTCGTTCGGAGTCGACCTTAAACTTTAGGTCCCGCCACTAATAAAAATTAACACACACAACATAAGTCGTGTGATCACTTAATGATGAAATGAAAAGCCATACTAAACATTTTAGTGGTTTCCACAGATCACGAATCTCAACTTAAAAATCAGAAAGGTTCTCTCTTCTACTAGAAAGCTTTAACCAAGGACAGGCATTTTGTCGTAATCCTCTGCTATGAATGGAAACAGTGTATAAACCTGCAACAAAGAGGCTAATGGAGACATTCTACTCCTCTCTTTTGACATTGACAGTGGCTAGGAACTTATTTTTGTACCTTTAGGCGACCCTATAATATCAATGGGTACTGAGAAAAAAAGAGTCCATAGAGCTCTTAATTCCATCTGATCGTTTCGCATCTCTATGAAGCTTAGGTGAGTAGTTTACCGAGTTTAATTAGATCATCGCAAGAGTTCCGTAAAATGTACAGGCATCGAATTTGTTTAGCAGCTAACAACCACCAGACGATCGATCTATACAGAATGTTTGTTTCAACTAATGCCCTATAACGTAACAGCTAGGGTGTGATAAAAATTGACATCCTTACAAATGAAAAGAGCTACCTAAACTTTCAGTGTTGTACCGATGTAAAAGAGATGCTAAGCTCAACTCCCCCAGTATAATGAACAGGCCGAACTTAGTTGTCTGTGAATGAATTCTTAGAGTGTTGGCTGTCACCATAATTTAATAGGTAGTGTGTTGGCCATGGCCCAAACCCCAGGTCAGACATCTCCGGCAAAACGAAAAATGAAAAAAATATCAGTACATCTCAGTAGATTTCTGGCAAATACTCTGAAAAGCTTCACAAAAATCTGCAGTTTGGAGTCAACTTTAAACTGTTAGTCCCGCCACTCATGTATGAAATTAACAAACACAACTCAAGTGGTGTGAGAAGCTAGGTCGTAAAACTGACAGAAGGGTTGTAATGACTTCGTCGTCTGTGCATTAATTCCCATAGTATTGACTCTCTTGCCTTCAGAGACAATTACGAAAGCAGAATAGAGTCGCTCTGTGAATATTTCGGTTGCATATCTGAGATAGCTGCGAACAGATAACCCTTTACTTTGAGGCTTTATAAGCCTCTTAAGTGGATTTTATCCATGATCAAGTGTCACAGCTATGGTAATACTAATATTGGTGTTGCCAATATCTGTTAATATTGAATTCATATGGAGTAAATGAAATTATTATTTTAAATGCATGGCTGTACTCTATTATCATAAATACTTGCATATTTTGTTGTGGTTCCACTTTAATAAGCTTTTATTTTAATTTAATACTGTAATCAATCGGTATTACACGTGTATGTGCATAAATTTCGTTATTTTCCATATTTAGTTGAGTGTATGTATTTGATATTGAACTCCTCAGTTTTTACTCGTATTTTAAAATTGCTCAACTACAGCATTATTTACATGGATACTGGCACTACTACTGATTAGTCAGGGGATAAAAGCGGGTTTTTTCTTTGGGGCAAAATGTGAAAATATTTATGTTTTTAGTCGTTCAGTTCTCTGTGTAAAAACATGTAGAATTTCTATTAAAAATTGGCTCTTAATGCGTTTTGTTTCGTATTTTTTTTTTAATTTTAAAGCAAAAAATTTTGTATTGCATTTAGCCGCAAATAAATTGAATTTCAGTACAGAACTTAATTATTATAATAATAGGGGGACCATAATGCATTTCACCAATTATAGTTGGCTTCAATGAATATAAAATGAAATTAAAATCAAAAAATTTAATTAAATGTTATGAAATTTATTATTTCAACCAATAACACACAAAGTGTCTCGAAATTAAGTTCATATTCTATAAAAATTACTGTGAGTTTTGGGGGAAATATTGACAGATAGCATGAATCTTATTCAAACTTACTCGAACCTTCCTTAAGGAGGAAGATTCCATTTAGGTCAGTTTATCGAGTAATAGTGATGCCACAATTAATATTCAACCTGGAGGTCAAACATTCCTTGTTGTTGATTTTGAAGGCAGTCGTTTTTCTTCTCCGTATCACAAAGTTGACGTAGTCTAATAGGTAGTGTGTTGCAGATTTCTGGCAAAAACTCTGAGAGTAAATAAAATTGCCATAAAAAGTTTCTCAAAAATCTGTCGTTCGGAGTCGACTTTAAATTGTAGGTCCCGCCACTCATGTATAAAATTAACACACACAACATAAGTGACATGAGAAACTAGCTCGTAATCCTGACTGAAGGGTTGTAATGACCAATTATGTATGTTTTCTCTAGCTAGAAAACGGTATACCTACATCTCCAATTACGTCCACTTCGAGTTTCGTCATCCTCTCTGTGATGCCTTCAATTTTCTCCTCAAAGTCCTCAACATTATTTCCAGCACCTCCAAATTCGTTTGCAATGCCTTCAGGTTAATTTGCACATCTCTCGACTTGCTCTACAACTCCGTCAATTTCTTTCGCATTATTTTAAGCTTCCTTTACAACTAGTTCGGCTTCCTCTGCAAAGCCTTTACACCTACGTCGGTCTTAATAGTTTTCTTTAGCATAGAAAACTCCCCAATTACATCAACTTCGAGTTTCGTCATCCTCTTTGTGATGCCTTCAATTCTTTCCTCAAAGTCCTCAACATTCTTTCCAACACCTCCAATTACGTCCACTTCGAGTTTCGTCATCCTCTCTGTGATGCCTTCAATTTTCTCCTCAAAGTCCTCAACATTATTTCCAGCACCTCCAAATTCGTTTGCAATGCCTTCAGGTTAATTTGCACATCTCTCGACTTGCTCTACAACTCCGTCAATTTCTTTCGCATTATTTTAAGCTTTCTTTACAACTAGTTGGGCTTCCTCCATCAAGCCTTTACACCTACGTCGGCCTTAATAGTTTTTTTTAGCATAGAAAACTCCTCAATTACATCAACTTCGAGTTTCGTCATCCTCTCTGTAACGTCTTCAATTCTCAACTCAACGTAGTTAACATTTTTCCAGCACCTTCAAATTCGTTTGCAACCCCTTCATGTTCATTTGCAAATCTCTCGGCTGCTCTAAAATGCCTTCAATTTCTTTCCCATTATTTTTAGCTTCGGCTTACTCTGCAAAGCCTTTACACCTGCGTCGGCCTCAATAGTTTCCTTTAGCATAGAAAATTCCCCAATTGCATCAACTTCGAGTTTCGTCATCTTCTCTTCGTCCTCAACATTCTTTCCAACGCCTTCAAATTCGTCTGCAACGCCTTCAGGTTCATTTGCCCATATTCCTCTACATCCCCAATTACGTCCACTTCGAGTTTCATCACGCTCTCTCTCTCTCTGATGCCTTCAATTCTTTCCAGCACCTTCAAATTCGTTTGCAACGTCTTCAGGTTCATTTGCCCATCTTCCTCTACATCGCCTTCAATTTCTTTCGCACTACCTTCAGCTTCCTCAGCAAAGTTTCGTTCGCAATGTCTTCAGCATCCTTTACATCCATTGTTTCTTTAAATTCTTCGAGCTTCACACTCCAATTGAATCTTTAAAGGCCTCTTCGCGGGTAGCTCGGATTTCACTATTCTTCTTCCTTCAACTTCGCTCTTAGAGCTCCAATATCTTCCTTTATTGTAATTTCCAAATCGTCTAAAAGAGTTATTCCAGCTGCAAAGAACATAGCGCTCATCATTGGATGGATGATACCAACTTTTTCTGATGGTCACAAACAAAAAATACGAGTTTTAAAGAAAATATTTGTTGAAGCCCTTGCATGAAAACCAAATCCAATCCAACAGTCCTAAAACGAAGTAAAGGGAAACAGCAGACAATATTCCACGTAATCATGTTTTAAATAAATTTTTTGATTTTTTTACCACTTTGTCAACTAAAGTGAGAAATCCAGATTTATTAAGTTTACTTTGCACTCTGAATTCCTTACAGACCATTTATTTATTGAGTTGAGTTGAATATTTTCGCGTACATTGTGTTGGCATTTTTCTGCTACTTTTTGGCATTGAATGCATTACCATGTCATCTGATTTTGAATTAATTTTTTTTTTTTTTTTTTGTTAATTTCCTCATATTCAATCAGAAAATAAATTGCATCGCTGAAAATCAATCGAAAACAACTGTAAATAAATATATATATCTTCATGTGTAATTCGTTCTTCTATTCAGAGGGAGTCTACATTTGAGCTTGATGAATATGAAAAAATATTCCCTCGGCGACATCCTCTCGGCAGATTTCTGGGAAAAATTCTGGGAGTAAATAGAACTTGCCGTGAAAAGTTTCTCAGAAATCTGTCGTGCGGAGTTGACTTTAAACTGTAGGCCCTTATGGATAAAATTAACACATACAACATTAGTGGTGAGAGAAGCTAGGTCGTAATCCTAACTAAAGGGTTGTAATGATAATGTAATATATTGTTGCGAAAATGTAAAATCTAGACACTGATGTTTCGCTTTTACATCGCTTAACAATAAAATTATAAAGAAAACCTACAAAAACAAAACAATGAAGTAAACAAATCTGTTTACAAATCATCGGATTGCTTAATATAACAACAAATACCAGCATAAAAAATTGTAAACAAGTAAACAAAAAAATACACCAACAACATACAATAATAAATGTAAACAACGATGTTTACATTTATAGAGCTTTCGAAATGGCAAAGTCATGAAAGTTCGCTTTCAAGAATATTCATCAGACTGTTTAGTTTGCCATATAAAAGGCAAGGCAAAGTAGGCGACTGAGTTAGTGAAGTTCAGTCAGTCTTGAGTGAAGACGCGTTGCGTTTGAAGAGAGTAATCGTGGTTTGAAGATCGCCATTACAAAGATCTGTCGAACAATTGTCTAGTAATTGTTATTGTTTATGCAAAGGGTATAAACAGAGGAATAACAAAGAAAAGCAATTGTTGTTGTTTACATCAAGTTGTGAACAGTGACACACAGAATTGTGCAAATAATAAAGAATTTCAATTGAACTACACACAAATTAATTTCTATTTTATTTGCAACCTACGAGCTCATATTTTAAAGGTTTTTAAAAGGTAAAAACGTATGAATATTTATCGTCCTTCTTGTAAGACCCTCCCTTACAATTCATTATTGTTCATGCTTTTAAGACGTTATTAGACTGCATGCTATTGCTCATTAGATGTTTATGCAGAATAATTATCTGAAATTTATTGTGATTTTTATTGCAATTTTCACAATATACTGTCAAGTTTAAAATAAAAACCAATTGATGCCACTGACACTGTACGATTTGAAGTGGTATTAAAAACTTTCACTGTTTTGTTGCGACGATAGAGCTACTGTTTAAATAAATAATTTTCTTCACAATCCAAAAACATAAAAATTTCTATTTATCGCCTTAAACAAAAGGAGAAAAATAAAAACCCGAATAAAAATTCAGTCAGAAAATGTAATCAAGGCAGGATCCATAAGTAAACAATGAAAAGAATGAAATCATAAAAGCTAGAGAACACTAAAAAAACATAAAACGTTTACAAAATGCATGATTGAAAAGGCTTTCCCTAGAAATCTGCGTTGTACATCGTTTTTCAAACTTATTCACAGTATCGAGAACACCTTAAAAAATACATGAGATGCCACACTTATTAAATGCGACTTTAAATAATATTTTTGGGACACCCTAATCACTTACTATTGGTTTTTCCTTTAGAATCATAAAATTTTATTTATATTCTCTGGTAATTACAATTTTATGACGCTTTAAACGTTATCAGTTAGATGAGTTGACTCCAAAGTTTTTCAGTGTAAAAGTCAAAACAATTAAACTGATAGGGACCCACGCTCTTCCCATAGCCATGAGTGAAATATCTGACCCCTAACTCTTACTAGAAAAAAAAGAAAAATGTGTTTTAACCATTACTCTCCTAAGAGTAACGTATCCAACAGTCATTTTCAATTAGCAGAAGTGTAGGTTATGGTGTATTTTTGATATAGAAAATGTTCTTGAAGTGTAAAGGCTCCTTTGTTATCGTTTCGGTAAGGTAAAGCGGATTAAATGATCCTAAATGTGTACATCATTGCGCTTACGACTGACTCTTAAAGCCTTTATTACAACTTGCAGTTAACTAAAGGGAGGATTTTAACAGTCAGATAAATTGTTTTTCATTATTAGAAGTGGACAATAAGATAGAAATGAGCGTTAAGCTAAAAGGAGGATCATCCTACCTCTAACTTTTAAAGTTAAGTAAACAAAATGGGCAAATAGAAAAAAACGAAGTTTTATCGATATTGCTCCGGCATTGCCATATTTTCGAAAAAGTTAACTTTGTTTTATCATTAGGCTGTAATAACGAAAGGTGACTTTAAAGTTCACTTTAGCTAAAGTTACCTTTAACTAAACCGAACTTGAAGTCGCCGTAGTCTAGTAGGTTATGTGTTGGCTTATTAGACGTAAAGCCACGGTTCGAGCTTCAGGCCAGACATCAAAACAAAGTACAAAAAGTGTTTCTTCGGCGACATCCTCTCAGCAGATTTCTGGCAAAAACACAGAGAGTAAATAAAACTGCCATGAAAAGTTTCTCAAAAATCTGTCGTTCGGAGTCGACTTTAAACTGTAGGTCCCACCACTCATGTATAAAAGTAACGCACACAATATAAGTGGTGTGAGAAACTAGGTAGTAATCCTGACTGCAGGGTTGTAATGTATGTATGTATAATAAACCGAACTTTAACAGCAAGTTGTAATAATGGCCCTTACTAGACTTTAGTAAAAATTACAGCCAAGCTTCTCAAGCCAAACTTTTTTCTCTTTAAGGAAATGGATCTACATTTTATAGAACGATAAACAAGAAAAATGTTTTCATGGAGATTAGTTACTCTCAGAGATTTTTTGATACAATCAACATTCAGTTGATGGTCCCTTCTCATGCATTGTGCATAATATTAGAAGTAGGCGAATAGGTTATGGGAGAAAGTAAATTGTGAGTAGTGTTGTCATAGGAAAAACTTCTGTCGGAATACCGTTTCACTTTCGGATAGTTCGCCTAAAGAACGTTTTTTCTTTGTAATGAACGAATGTACGATCCACTAGCCTACCTAATACTAACGAATGTGTCCTACAAGAGGTAGGTTAGGATTCAGAATATTTGGAATGTTTGTCTAGAATGTATTTTTTCAGCGAATTCTTGGTAGGACTTAGTCAGTACAGGGACTGCGTTCACCTGTGGAATTACAATGGGCCACTATGCGTGCTCAAGTGAGCTTTTGATATCAAAGCTACCACTCCCACCCAACCTAACCTAAGTTGAATAGTAGGTATAAAAGCCGTCGTAGTCAACTATGTAGTGTGTTGTCTTATTAGCCCGAGCCCGTGGTTCAATCCCCAGCTCAGACAATACGAAATATAAACAAATATTTCTTCCCAGCAGTCTTTTGGCAAAATCTCTGAGAATAAATAAAATTGCAATGAAAAGTTTCTCAAATCTGTCGTATGGGGTCGACTTTAAACAGTAGTTCCCGCGATTTAACACACACAACGTGACGGGCGTGCGAAGCTGTGTCGTAAAGATGTGAGATGAATAGCTCGCCTTTCAATGAGTTCGTTATAACTCGTGCCGTGTATCATGTGACACCGTCTTAATGAAAACACAAGTCAACCCGATCGAATTCTACCATTTCAGTTTAAAAAGTCAGTGATCAGCACACAATACCGTGCTCCAATGGCTTTAATGTGGAGCAAGCAAGTTCCAATAATTCCGCTAATCCCCAAACCGTTATATGGTTAACGGCACACTGGCAAAAATTATATTTCCCTTTAGTTGGTGGCGATTGTAGTCCAGAGGCGATTGTACCGTTCCACGTTCATTTCAAATTATTATTCGTATAATTTTTCATTCGTTTTCTCCATTGCTTCAAAGCTTTCTTTAATTATAATTGAATAGTTTTTGTAAAGTTTGTTCAGCCATTTTTGTTGTTTGTCTTGTGAAATGTTTAAATTCTCATTATTTTCCCAAAACTTTTCTCTTTTCATCCTAAGAGGCTAGTCAGGGGATAACTTATGTATGAAATGTGTTATAAATATGCCACAAACTGATTGTTATTGTTGCAAGAACTGAAAAAGCAGAATATGGTTTAAATTATGTACACCACTCTACAGATTTAAAGTGTTCTATTGCATTGGCTTTAAATGTTAAACTGAGAAGACAGAGATTCCCAATCAATCTTTTTTACTTTAATATGAAAAAGCCGTTTCATTCGATTCTTGTTGCCACTTTTGAAAATAGTTTCTCTTTTAGAAGCGGTTAGAAGCACTTCCTATAAGAAAAAATTGGGAATCTCTGCTCTTTGCTAACGGCCTGCTACCATAACAAGTGTATGCGCCGCTGTATGAAAGTGTATTTGAAATTAATTCTCAGGCCATGAATAAAATATGACTGAGGGACATGAGCTTAAGATGTATTCTTTTAATTTACACGCTGGTGTATTAAGCATTAATATTTAATGAAGCTTCAGTAGAAGTTTCTTGTTTTCTTTTAAATATGAAAGCAAATGAAGCAAAAGAAGGTGTCTTAAACCAGCTAATTATTCAGGCATTAGGAAGGCTTTAAACCATCAGGATTTAAAATACTTTGAACAAGAGTTTGAAGTTGAACAAATGAGTTTTCAAAAAGTAACTGCTTTAGTACAACATACTGTTACAAACATGTTTGACATGAAAATGAGCAAAAGCTACACAAACAAATACAACGAACTTGCTACAAGTAAACCAGCAGCAACGTCAGTATGAAAGAAAAGGGGATAGACAAGTAAGCGAGAACGCAACAACAAGCAATGTGAACAAAATACACAAACAACAATTAAGGCGCGATAGAGTTCTCGAGAAGGCGAAACCCCGAAAGTTCGACTTCAAGAACCTCCATCAGACTGATTACGTGAGCATATAAAAAGGCAAGACAAAGCAGGCAAGCCGTAGTAAGAATTCAGTCTATCTTGTGTGAAGATGCGTTGCGTGTGAAGAGAACAATCGTGGTTTGAAGATCGCCGTTGAAAAGATCTGCGTTGTAAGCAAAGAAGAATAGCGAACAAGCAATTATTGTTGTATTCCTCAAGTTGTATACGGTGGCACACAAAAGTAGTGCAAATAATAAAGAGGTTAATTGAAACTAAACACCAATTTATTTTTATTTTGTTTGCTATCAACGAACTCATATTTTAAACATTTTTAAAAAGGTAAAAACCTAATAATACATACAATACATACATAATTGGTATCCCTACCCTTCAGTTAGGATTACAACCTAGTTTCTCACACCGCTTGTGTTGTGTGTTATCCATAAGTGGCGATACCTACATTTTAAAGTTGACTCCGAACGACAGACTTTTATAGAGAACTTTTTCATGGCAATTTTTTATTAACTCTCAGAGTTTTTGCTAGAAATCTGCTGAGGGGAAGTCGCCGAAGAAATATATTTTCATATTTCGTTTTGATGGAAATGTTTGACCAGAAGTTTGAACCATGGTCTCACGTCTAAAAAGCCAACCCACTACCTACTAGACTACGGCGTTTTTCTATTTACAGGTTTTCGTTAAATTAAGCTTGGCCTATTGTCACCTTTAACTCTCAAAACAAGTGCTCTTTTGCTACTTGGCATTTCAGTGTACATTTTTGCTTTAAAATAAAAAAAGTCGTGACATTTCATAATGAACGGGTTGAGAAACGAATATCGCTTCGGAATTACCGTATTTTACAATCAAAAATCATGCTGCTGCTTCTATCAAAAATTATCTTCAATGATGACCAGCAATTCTTTCACTCAATCAACAAACCAAATTTCGAAATTTGATGTGAAGAGCAGCAGAGAAAGTTAAACAGCTGCCAAGTCATCTTGAAATATGTACTTATTAATGCGATCAGTGCACTGATGCCATCATTGAATCATGATTCTACCAAATTGGTGCTCCAATGGTCTAGTTGGTAGTGTGTCGAACGTCAAATGCCGAGACCGTGGGTTCGATTAACACCAGTAACTCTGGGTGTTTGTTATTAACTGATTGTTTGTCTGACATTATATGTATGCGTGAGTACTTATAATAGAAAAAAGAAAATGAGAATTATTACTAAAAAGCAATTCTCGAAAATGAAAGAATCGACACCTTCGTGACTCACAAAAAAAGTTGTCGCACACTATACCCTCTATCCTTTATCTTATAAAATATCTTTCCTGTATTCCAACACAATGCACTGCTTGAAGAGGGGTCATCTCCTGAAAGTTGGTGTCAAAAGAAAAAAAATGTTGTAAAGATCACAAAGTTACAGCCAGTGAAGTGACTTAGTGGACATGTTGTCTTATGCAACACGGAACAGGATATTATAAATCCAAAGAAATATGAATTTTATTAGCAATTGGAGCACTCCGCTGGCCGTCAAGATCACATGATTTCTGTTTTTTTTTAACATCAAGTCTGTATGTGCAAGAACAAACCAGTGCCAGTTCCATCTCTGGAAAGCAACATTATAACTGCCATTGACAAGATACCGAACGTAATGCCAGGAAAATAGGCAAAAATTAGAATTCACGAACGGACCATCTGGGGTTAACTTAATGTCGTTGCAGGCTAATTGGTAGTCACGGTTAAATTTCCAGGTCAGACATCTCGATCAAAAACTTTCTTCGGCGACATCCTCTCAGCAATTTCTGGCAAAAAAAACTCTGAGAATAAATAAAAATTGCCATGAAAGTTTCTCAAAAAAAATTTGTCGTTCAGGCTCGACTCTGAACATATAATACAGTAATTTCACTCTGTTTAATACAGGAATAAATCATATGTTTTATGGCGTTAGTTAATACGTAACGCATGTATGGGATTCTATTTATAGAAATACGACAATATGAGAGAATTGTTAAGACGCATTCATGCCTTTAAATAAGTTCAACAGTGAGTGACAAAAGTCAACGCCTAATACTATATACTGGATCATCTATTTCCTTGAATTTATTCAATGACTTCCTATTTATTTCCCCCCTTAAACATGCATATGTATGTAGCAATTGGACTCCTATGATTGTGCCACCACTTAATTGAATTGATTTAAAAACTTCATTTTAAGAAAATTTTTGAAAATCCCTATAGTTTTTGAAAGTGTAAAGTTTCTCTCAGTTTTTTATTATCATTCTTAAAGAAAATTGCAAATAATTAAAAAGGCAAATGGACACAGATAAGAGAAAAGCAACAACTCATATAATATTTTTAAATCAAACGTTTTAATGACCTTTCAAGGACCTAAGACATGCTAGAATGGAGCTTTTGCTGCACATACATAAATATTTAAAAATTATCTTGGGGGCATCAAGCAGAAGTCCCCAAATGTCCGCTGTTGACTGACATCCCTAGAAGATAGGACTCACTTAGGCAAGTGTGACTCAAGGTAATACCACAGTCTGCCATCTCCCCTAATAATGTAACCATCCAGAGCTTCTGATGGGAGCCATTTAGACTCCCAATGTCCATTACAGATCAATGAGATTATCTGCATAGTACATGTCCAAATGTTTCCTGCTTTTACGACATCTAGCGCATGCGCCCAAAAGGCAAAAAACAATTTTCTCCATTTCATTGATTACGTAGCCAAGACTAATGTGTCTCACATGAATACCCAGATCGCAATGGAGGGCCAAGTAATGCCTCCGCAAACTGAGCCTACTTCTTCAAACCGCGAACAAACTTGTCGTGCATCTTACATCAAGCCTCGGTCATATTTTCTTTGATATCTTTCGCATATCTTATGCCCACCCTAAGGATCGATTGTTGTACTATATATATACATGAGCCGGGGAAGGTTTCTAAGTTTGTGTGACCAATTTCCGATAGATGACGCCACTGAAAATTATTCAAAATGAATGACCAGCAATTGGTCGACCTACACTTCAAGCACGGAAGAAAATAATATTATGAGCCTCAGAATCAGACAAGCAACGAGCATTGAAACTGGAAAATCTTCGAGTACATGCCGCTGAGACCCGTTCGCATGGATCACTTGAACAACGAGAAGTGAGATTAGGAACTGATCGAATTCGTACTACTCAGACCCGTTCATCTGAATCATCTGCACAACGGGAAACAAAATCAATCAAAACATTCAAAATTAATTGGATATTTGTGTAATGTCTTTCCTTCAAATTTATTTTAGTTGGTGGCGCAGCAACACGCGCTGTTGTCCAGATTGCTATTATGATGTGAAAATCGTAACGCTCTGCCATCTCTTTGAAAGCCATTACGTTAGAATTCGGACACTGATAATTGCCTAGCTATTAGAAAGATAGGTAATATATTTCCTAAGTTATTAACACCTAATAATTATTCCCTTAACCTTGTCGAACTCATTATAGCTTTTGGCTTCGAAATGATGCCTCATTTTCGTTTTGAGAAATTCGTGAAGCTTGTATGCACACTTATGATCGTGATTGATATAGACCATTACGTAACCGACCACCCAATTGGATAATAAGCCAAGCATAAGATAGAATCTCATGCGCTGCGGTCTTTTGAAGATCTACAATTCATCAAACCAAAATTTTCTCCTCAATCTAATCTCTCCATCGAGGCTTTGGGCTCCTTCTGTGAACTCTGCTGAAATCTCACACAAGAGTTTTTCTTGCTGAAGTATTTTCACTCACCCATACGACATGAACTAGCCAAAGCAGTCTCCATTGTTTAAAGCGTTTGGTCAACAAATCTTATGTAAAATTCTACTCTCAAAGAGCTTAAGAATAACCGCACTTGCTTGTTCAAGCTTCAGGCTTATGTAAAAGCAAATATGGAATTAGCGTGTCGTAGACTTACTTGACTGGTCATTACAACCCTTTAGTCAAGATTTCAAACTAGCATGTCAAGCCACTCATAATGTGTGTGTTCATTTTATGCATGAGTGATGGGACCTACAGTTTAATGTCGACTAGTAATGACAGATTTCAGTTCAAAAACTTTATATTTTCCTTGGCGTTAAGATCACATTTAAGCATGATATACCTTCTTGTGCAGTCACAGCTCACAACTTACTTACTTAATTGATCATTACAACTCTTTAGTCAGTATTTCAACCCATCTTCTCATCCGTTGTGTGTGTTAATTTTAGCCATGAATGGCGGAACCAACAATTTAAAGTCGACTCCGAATGACAGATTTTTGAGAAACTTTTCATGGTAGTTTTAATTTACGCTCAGAAAGATTTTGCCAGAAAACTGCTTAGGGCAAGTCGCCGTTTATATTGTTCATAATTCGCTTTGCTCGAGATGTCTGGGCTAGAATTTGAAATTCAGGAAATTCACATGGCAATTATCTCCTTATATTGAGTGGAGGTATAGATCCCCACACAGTGTTAACATCAAGAATGCCATGGCAATTATATCCTGATATCGGGTGGAGGTATAGATCCCCTCACAGTGTTAACATCAAGAATGCCGGGTGATTCTGGATGAGATAAACATTTAAGGTAACAACAAATTTGTAGTGCAACTAACTTTTCTTCTGTAGCACCCCAATTGCATTACCACCAACTCCAAAAATCCAATTGGAATTCACTTGATTTTTTGTGCTTATCTTGCATAAAACCCATACCCACCCTGCTTTTGTGTTCATATGCCACGCTGCAGCATGAGCATGCACTTTGACTGTGGTTCCATTATTCTGTTCTTTTCTTTTACGCTACTCCGTGATGATGAAGCTAAAGTTCTACAGGACTATGTGAAGTGTATGAGCGGCGTTACTATTTCCGCTACTCACGCCTTCAAGAATGCAATGAGAATCCAAAAGAAAACGTATCGCTAGTATCGCATAACGTTTGTTAAAAAAATAAAAACCCCAAGGAATCAAAAAGCATTTTAAAGCAGCTGGTGTATGATATTCAAGACGTTTTTACAAAGAGGGAATTTTTTTTTTATAAAAAAAAACTTCAATGGTTTCTTAAGCAACTATTTGGCAAAAAAAAAAATGAGAGAAACTGTTTGACATGTGCCAGTGGAGAAACCGCTGTTTTTAATTAACACGAGAAATAAGAACAAATTATAAAGGCATGCACTGTAGAAACAGTAGAACAGTTGAAGCGATTCAATTAAAAGAAGAAAACAACAAGAAAACATATTTTTTTCTCTCTGCTTTAAGTAAAAGTCTTGGCTAAAAACCGTGAAAATTCTAAATATCTGGTGGTTTTTTTAAAAGCCAGCCAAAAAGGCAATGTGGGTAGAATGAAGGAGGCTTATTTCATGTCATTTTAAATCTGATTTCGGACATATCTTCGGCTCATTTACATACTACTTTCAATGAATTAAATTTGGTACTGCGTTTCCCAATAAATTTAGCCATAGAATTCCATCATGGCTGCCAATACTTCAAGAGTTACAGGTTTATTTGCGTAAACCAAGGCCTTAACATAGCCCCGTAAAAATTAATCCTCAGGCGTTAAATCGCATGTCACCGTAGTGTAGTAGGTAGTGTCCTACGGTGATCGTAAAAGTGATGGCTTCTACATCTGGCATTAGAAGTAGAGGTAGAGACAAAATTTTTCTAATTAACTATCCAGCTCATCACATAACTAGATGTTAGCTGCCCTCCAATCGACAAGTTTTAGCTACTATGTTCTACAATTTGCGTACTGTGAAGTTAAGGGCCATTATTACAACTTGCCGTTAGCTAAAGGGAGGATTTTAACGGACAGATAAATTGTTTTTCGTTATTATGAGTACCCAATAAGATAGAAGTGATCGTTAAGCTAAAGGGAGGATCATCCTACCTATGTTTGAACTTGCCATATTATATATTATTTTCATTATGGCAACTTCAAATTTAAACAAAATGAGCATATACAACAACAAAAAACGAAGCTCGCGGAGAGACTCACTTTTACGAGAAATAAAAAATGTTCACTAGAATAAATGACACAGAATGACACTAAAGAAAATAAAGAGTGCGTGTTAGTTGGTACCGACCTAATTAAAATAAAAATGTCTTTTGTAGTTAGTATTTTCAACTGACCAAGAAACAAAATCATAAAAGCAAGAACCACCTAGCTATGCTTTTCTTTTTTTATAACAGACTCTGAACCCCTGGACTGCTTCTTAAAATATAACAATACATTTTTAAACTAGTTTGGTTTTACCTGCTTGGGGTCGCCAATGACACAGTATGTGGGTCTAAAATTAACGGCATACCATAGCAAACATATTTAAATGAAATGAGATTCTAAAGTACAAGTATTTGTCCATAATAACCAATAATAATACAAATAACGTATCTTCGCTCTCAGGGGTCACGTTTTTAGGGACATTGGCTCTATTTTTTCGGTTTCATTACTAGTTACGTATTTATTGTGTAGAATATAAAATATTATAAAAAGTATGGCCTTTAATTTGAAGTATGACACGGGCAAATAGGTTAGGTTAGGTTAGGTTAGAGGACGTGTACTTGTCAATTAAGACAAGGTCGAATTGACCCATTGTACAACGTCCTAGTTTCTTACACCACTTGTGTTGTGTGTGTTAATTTTATACATGAGTGGTGGGACCTACAGTTTAAAGTCGACTCCGAACGACAGATTTTTATTTATTGAGAAACTTTTCATGGCAATTTTTATTTGCTCTCAGAGTTTTTGCCAGAAATCTACTGAGGAAGTCGCCGAAAAAATACTTTTTGTATTTTGTCTTTGATGCCTGGCCTGGGGCTCGAACCCAGGCTTTTGCGTCTAATAAGCCAACACACTACCTACTAGACTACGGCGACTTCACACGGGCAAATAACTTTAGCCTTTCCAGAGTTATGGATCGCCGAAATCACAAAACTGCCAAAAAATCGAGATTTTCAAAACTTTGAGGCCCCAGTGGCACGGGTTAACATCTTCCAATTGTGCTCAAACTTTGGCAATCCTAAAATCTGACAGAAAGAAACATTTTACGGGGGTGCCCCCAAAAAAATGCTGACATTTTTTTTTACCCTATGAGAAACCACCCTAGTGCTGGCCCATTAGAGATTAAGCCGGATTCAAATTCCAGTCCAGACATCTCGAACAAAGCGAAATATGAACGGCGACTTCCTCTCATCAGTTTTCTGTCAAAAACTCTGAGAGCAATTAAAACAGCCCATGAAAAATTAAAAAAAAAATCAGCCGTTTAGAGAAGACTTTAAACTGTAAGTCTACAGAACATGTATGATGTGACGAGCAAGATCATAACCCCGACTGAAAGGTTACAATAACCAATTAAAGAAGGAATGCCCAATTAAGTAATCGCATGACAAACGGCCTGCGAAGAGAACCATTTGTAGAAATAAAGTTGTCACCAAAGAGATGTTGGTCTCTAGCTTAATACATAGATGTGAGGGTAAACGCATTTCAGAAAGCTAAATCTGGGTACATATTAAGTACTATGCAGGGAAACTGAACAACATACTGAAGTCTGTTAGGACAGCAGGATTGGAGAGGACATATTATAATAGATTGAACCGCTTTACGACCATAATAATGATAGCAATATGTGTTTAAATATTGAATGTTTCACTCTCTCTTCTCCTGTGACATCCGGCATTCCTCTATGTGATGCACACACTCACTTGGGAGCCAATGAACACTGATTTTGATTCGCAGATGTCTTACTAACTTAGATGACCATCTGCTATAACTCAATTGGATGATAAGCCAAGCATAAGATTTCAGAGGCTTCGGTCTTTTGAAGATCTTCTATAATTCCTCAAACCAAGCGTCGAAATGTTGTTCTCAATCTAAGCTCTCCATCGAGGCTTTGCGCTCTTTCTGTGTAATCTGCTGGAATCTCACACAAGAGTTTTTCTTGCTGAAGTATTTTCGCTCGTCCATCCGATATGTTCTAGCCAGCGCAGTCTTCATTATTTAAAGCGTTTGGTCAACAAATCTTAGGTAAAATTCTACTCTTAAAGATCCCACGAATAGCCGCACTTGCTTGTTCAAGCTTCAGCACTATATAAAAGCAAGTGTGGAATTAGCGTGTTATAGACTTACTAGCCATTACAACCATTCAGTCAGGATTACAACCTAGCTTTTCACACCACTTATGTGGTGTGTGTTAATTGCATGCCTGGAGGCGATGTTGGCAGCCCCAACACCAGGATCGGACGCTATAGCCTAATAAGCTGTACGTCTTAAATAACTCTTATTACCGAAACCAATACAAGAAGGAAAAATAATGAACCCGATATAAAGTTGACGGAATTTGGCATGAAAAAAAGGACTAGAATTGGAACATGGAATATACGTACCCTCTTGGAGCCATCACGGCTTGCACAGCTATGCAAAGAGTTTGTGACTTACAAACTCACCTTACTTGGGATCTGTGAAATCAGATGGAGTGAGTCTTGAAAATTCACAATATCAAATGGACTCACCATGCTCTTCTCTGGTAAACCGTCAAACGAGCTTCCCCGATCCAGTGGAGTTGGAATAGTTCTTTCTAAGCAGGCCAAATGTGCGCTTATGGACTGGAAGCCGCACTCAGATAGAATTATCACCGCCAGGTTACGCGTCCATGCCCGAAATATCACATTCGTACAATGTTACGCCCCTACAGACACATCAGAAAACTCAGTGAAGGAAACGTTTTATAACCATCTCGACAGCGTACTCGCAACCCTACCCAAGGGTGATATTATAATAATGATGGGCGATTTCAATGCACAAGTGGGACCTGATAACTCAACAGCAGAGAGCACCATGGAAAAACATGGGTTAGGACGTATGACGGAAAATGGCAAGCTGCTCCTAGACGCATGCAGAACTAACAACCTTGTTATTGGCGGCACTCTATTTCCTCATCCGAGGATTCACAAAGTTACCTGGATATCTCCTGATAGCGTGACCGAAAACCAGATAGACCACATCATGATCAGCAAGAAGTGGAGAGGCTCGCTACTACATGTGCGAAACAAACGTGGTGCGGATATGGGAAGTGACCACCACCTTCTAATCTCTCATATACGCGTTAAAATCGCTGCCATTAAAAATAATTCCCTCGTGTCACAAAGAAAATTTAACGTGGCGAAGCTAAAAAATGAGGCTATCTCTAACGCTTTCACTAATGAATTAAAAACTTATACATACAACAACTCTGAACGCACTTGGTCGGAAATCAAAGACATATTTATCAAAGCTGCGGAAAAACACCTTGGTTTCAAAAACAACAACCGAAAGGAATGTATTAGCAATACTACGTGGAATTTAATTCAGGAAAGAAAGGGAGTTAAAGCTGCCCTAAACTCGAGCAAAACTCGCTCGAATAAAATCAAACACCAGGAAATGTACAACCGATTTAACCGAGCTGTTAAGAGTAATGCGAGGCGAGATAAGCGAAACTGGGTCAGCAATATCGCAAACGAGTTACAAGCAGCAGCAGCAACCCATCGCACAAGAGACTTATATCTTGCTGTGAAAAAGCTCACTAACAGAACATTCTCGACTGGCAGACCCCTGAGAAATGACGTTGGCGAACTTATAACATCAAAAACACAGCAACTCAGCTTGTGGGAAAAATTGTATGCCAATATGCTGAATACAACGTCTGCTCCACAAGATTCAATCTGCACTTGTACCTCGCACGTGTCGAATCAGAACATATCTACTGAGTGCCCAGGATTGAATGAGATCAGCGGAGCAATTGGGTCAATTAAAAACAACAAATCTCCAGGCTTGGACAATATTTCCCCAGAACTCCTTACAACCGACCGCGCTACTAGTGCTCGCTTATTGGAACCCGTCATAAGGGCATTCTGCAATAACGAATCTATACCAGACGAAATCACCGCCGGCTCAATTATAAATCTCCCCAAAAAAGGCGATTTGACCGACAGGAAGAATTGGAGAGGCATAACTTTGTTGAGCATGGTCAACAAAGTTATAGCGAATATAATAAACAAAAGACTGTCAAAATCAATTTTTCTCAGAGGGGAACAAGCTGGCTTCCGTTCCAACAAATCTTGCGTCGACCAGGTCAATAGTCTCAGAATTATTGTGGAACAGTCGGCTGAATGGAGATCGCCTCTTTATCTCGTATTTATTGACTTTGAAAAGGCTTTTGATACCCTCAACCATACGGCCATATGGAACGCACTGGCTTGCAAGGGTGTCCCTACTAAAATAATAAATTTGATAAAGACATTATACAACAACGCAACATGCCGCGTACTACATGAGAAACAACTAGGAAAGAGCATCAAATTAAAAACCGGAGTCCGTCAAGGTTGTGTGCTGTCACCACTCCTCTTTAACTGCGTCCTCAATGTAGTGATGCAAAAGTCGACAAATCATAGGAGAGGAATTACATGGGGTCTACAAGACAGATTAGAAGACCTGGACTATGCGGATGACATATGTTTATTAAGCCACTCTTTTTCCGACATGCAGTCGAAACTGGATCTAGTTAACGAAACCGCAAAGTTAGCTGGATTAAAGATGAGTATCCACAAAACTAAATCACTCAGAATGAATGCTAATGCAACGGGGAAATTCCTAATATACGGCAAGGAAATTGATGAAGTGGAGTCCTTCTGCTATCTAGGCAGTATAATCGATAAATCCGGCGGTTCAACAGCAGATATTGCCAGCCGCATTAATAAGGCACGTAAAGCTTTTGCCCAACTTAACCCCGTTTGGAAATCATCTAATATATCGATACGCACCAAAATTAAAATTTGCAACTCCAGCGTCAAATCCACATTACTCTATGGTTGCGAAACGTGGAATATGGCACCCCGAGATTCCCAGTCTATTCAAGTATTTGTAAACAAATGCCTGCGTAGAATTATGCGTGTTTACTGGCCCTCCATAATATCCAACGCCCAACTCTGGTCAGATACAAACCAACAACCAATAGAGATGGAAATAAGAAGACGCAAGTGGGGCTGGCTTGGGCACACTCTTCGCAAGCCATTACATGACATCACAAGGAAAGCGATTGATTGGAACCCCCAGGGAAGCAGGCGCATCGGACGACCATCACACACCTGGAAACGCCAAATCACAATCGAATTATCAAAACTACATCTACAGTGGAACGAAGTGAAACACCGCGCTGACGATAGGGTTTATTGGAACCAACTTGTTGCGGCCCTATGCTCCCTAGAGGAGTAAGAGGAACATATATATGGGTGATGGGACCTACAGTTTAATGTCGACTCCTAATGACAGATTTTTGAGAAACTTTTCTTTTATTTGCTTTCAGAATTTTTAACAGACGATGGTCGCCGAAAGAGCCGGGTTTTGAACTACGGGCATTCGTCGCGATCTACTAGTATACGATGTCTCACAGAATGCTAGTTTTATTTGTCGAGAGAGGGCCTTGCCTCTTAACAAAATGTCACCTTTTGGCATCCTTACCGATACCGGTACAGTGAGCATGATATTATATCATCGGCATAAGTAAAGAGAATGCATTCTCTGTGGTGTAAAATGTATCTCTAACTCATGAATTTCACACGTTTTTTTTGCGCCAAAATGTTCCTCCAGCGAAAGTTTACTTTCATAATCTGCGCCAATATTTTTAATGATTTTTCGTGTCATAATTCTTTTTTTTCTTAAGTTTTCTCTTTGCAGCCGATAATTGTTTTTCTTCTTCTTTTATCGTCAGAAACTTATTCCAACAAATTTTTGTTGCCATCACTAGTAGACTGTAGATGACATAATAAATGATATTTAATAGCACACGAGTTTACTTTTGTTAAGAGAGATTCTAAAGTTTATGAAGGATTTTTTTTAATTAATTCCTCATAATTAAGAAAATTTAAGAAAGAAATTTAATTTGTTAACGAGTTATTGAAGGGCAAGAGGATATCATTTAATAAGGAAAGCTGAAAACAATTTTAATTGCATGGGTTGCTGCACTGAGGACAAAATGTCAAGTTCAATTGGAATTCGACTAAGCTGCGCTTAAAGCAAGTGGCAACTGCTTAGGCAGGCGGGGAATCAGATTCTCTACTAAATTTTCTGGAAATATGGCTTGAGGTTGGAGAAATGTTCAGTTTAAAGTCGAGTTTGAGTATGACTGTCTCAATAACGTTGCCACAGTCAAAATAAATCGTAGAATAGTTATTCGTGAACATTTTTTGTAAAACAAAAGAGAGGACAATTAAAAATAAAACAAGTGAAAAATAAAAAAATGTTTCAATAACGGAAACAAAACAAAAAAAAAATTAAAAACTAAAATAAAAACTACAACAGTTGTTTCCTAAAAAAATGTCCTTCAGCATAAACTTTTTAATGACTGACCTTAAAATGACAAAAACTGTATATAAATCTCTTATAATATACTGGATGTCACATTCACTGGACAAACTTGTTGTATGAAAGCTTCTATCAAATTTGCTGCACCAGGAGAGTAGCAAAATTACACGAAGGAAAATAAGAGAATAATTCTTTACAAAAATAAAATTCTTCAGAAACAGTTTAAAATCTGTTGTTTACTTACCTTTTTTCCTTAATCGTTAACTAACTGCCCTAAAGATTAACTTTTTATATAAAATTTTATAAATAAAAATGAAAATAAATTAAATTCTTGTATCGTTCAATTCAATCTTTATTTATTTCTGTTCTCGATTTTTGTTATTTATTTTTTGTGACTATTCTTTCTTCAGGTTTTCAGAATAAATATTCAAGCAACAATATCGTGAATTATATTCTAAAATCTTAATGAGTTGAGGGATATATAAAATCATCCATATTAGATCTTTATACCAAAACTGTAAAAGCCAAGAATGCCGTTGTTATATGTGTGAAGATAAATTCGAATTTGAAAATCCAAGACTCAATCCATAGAGTCACATTTAGTGTTAACACAGCACAATTTGCCATTAACAGAGTACTGTTAACTGTTTAACAGTATCCATCTTGCACACTTGTTCAGGAACTAATTTTAGGGCATATACTAGGTCTATGAGTACCATATCATATTCAAAGAAATGTTCCAAGGCCTCTTAATACAATCAGCAATATACATACATATATACATAATTGGTCATTACAACCCTTCAGTCAGGATTATCACCTAGTTTCTCACGCCACTTATGTTGTGTGTGTTAATTTTATACATGAGTGGCGGGACCTACAGTTTAAAGTCGACACCGAACAACAGATTTTTGAGAAACTTTTCATGGCAATTTTATTTACTCTCAGAGTTTTTGTCACAAAACTGCTGAGAGGAAGTCGTCGAAATAATACTTTTTGTATTTTGTTTTAATGTCTGGACTGGGATTTGAACCCTGGTTTTTCGTCTAATAAGCCAAAACTCTACCTACTAGACTACGGCGACTTCAATCAGCAATATAGTCCCAAATAAAATGATATGGTATTGTAAAAATTTGCTTTGAAAATATCAATTTTTTCATTGAAGATTCTCTAGAAGATCAGTGGCCATTTGGAAACATATAAGATATAGTACACCATACAGACTATATGCAAATGGTAGTCCATTTTATGTCAATAGTCTGCAATAATTGCAAAGTAGTGGAATAATTCACTATTGCCACTGTTAAACAGTTAACAGTGCTCTGTTAGTAACAAAGTTTACCCTGCAACAAGAACTGGCGCTGCTAAAAGTGTGGGTTTGCGTCTTTGGTTTTTAAATTAGAATTTATCTTCATATACATTAAGTTGTTTTCCAACGACATTTTGCATCAGAAAGGTCACAAACTCTTTATCGATCATATTCGCATTTTTTGCAGTTATCTCTAGCAACTGGCACTCTATCGAAGTTCTTAGTCAACTAATTAGAACTCAGTTTTGTTCAGCCATTTTGCTGTGTGTAGACCACCATATTCACAACCAGTGACGAAGGCATGGAAGAGCAAATCTGACATTTGAATCGTTACAGAATCTGTGACTATCGAATATATTTTAATAATATCGGCTTGTAATTCTCGACTTATGATTTCCAGACGAACTTCGCGAAGAAATTACAAAAAAAAAAAGGAAATGAAGTTATATCAGCCAAGTTTTGAGACGTCCTAGGTGACGTTTATTTGAAAGAATTAAGGTAACTGAAGGCATAATGGAGCTGCCTACATCTGTAAAGAACTATTAAAATTCGCAATTCGAAACCGCTGCCTAGAAAACAGTCGCCATGATCTTGCCAAAGTATGAAACTGTCTTTAACTTATTCGAACCCTATTTCCTCAATCAAGTCTACTACTTCACTGTTCCTCTGTATCAAGTGCGAAGTTTTGAAGTCATATACGTGATAATGAATTGACATGCAAACTCGACTAAATACCGCCAGCACTTCGTTCATTTTACGGTCAACATAAAGCAATTTTGTGCAGTTATGGATAGTTTTCGCACTAATTTTACTCTTCTGTATTCAAAACCATCAACAAGACCAGAAAATCTCCATTGTTGTCGATCTCAACTTGTTACCCTCCGACTACATGGAAAATTTTAAGTAAGGATCTTAGCTTATATACGTGACTGTAAAATATAGAACGACCCCAGTCGTTTGAATATTACTTATTGGGTTGTTTTTAAAACCGGCGGAAGATGAGCAGTTTTATCAATAAACTGTTAACGAATCACAATTATTATAAAAAAATTTAGTTTTTCGTGCAGTTATACGACACTGATGTGACCAGGGAATAGCGGGCATAATCTAGATATGCAAACAGAATTTTTGTTGCCATCAATTTATCAACTAGACATCACCGACATTTGGCTCCAAAAATGTGGTGCATCTTTCCATACTATGCGTTTAAGAGTCGATTTATTGTCAAATCAATTTGGTGACAATTTTCTATCGAAAAATTGTTTTGTTCACTGAATCTCTGAATTACTAAGTCAAGTTATATGACCCTAAAAAACGGAGCACTATTCCATACCGAGCGTTCAACAGTCATTAGCTTATGGCAACAAATTATTAACTTTTGAAGCACTGGAAGCTAATATTCAAGCCAACCATTATCAAGCTTAATTTGAAAAAGTTTTCAAAATGTAACTCTGAGCTGCGTTGGAAATATGCAGGCAACTATATTTAGAAAATAAATGCCCTAAAATTATCTACCAAGATATGGTTAAGAAAATGAAAAATTAAGATACTGGTGTTTTGCTTTACATATAAAAATTATAAACAAAAGCTACAAAAACAAAACAATGCAGTAAACAAATATGTTTACAAATTATCGTACTGCTTAATATAACAACAAACACCAGCATAAAAAATGGTAAACAAGTAAACAAAAATACACCAACAACACTACAAGAACAAATGTAAACAAAATACACATACAGCGTTACAATAATAAATGTAAGCAACGATGTTTACATTTATAAAGATTTCAAGAAGGCATAGTCACGAACATTCACTTTCAAGAACATTCATCAGATTGTTTACCCTGTCATATAAAAGGCAAGGCAAAGCAGGCGAGTGAGTTAGTGAAGTTCAGTCAGTCTTGTATGAACACGAGGTGCGTTTGGAGAGAGTAATAGTGGTTTGAAGATTTTCGTTACAAAGATCTGTCGAATAATTGTCTAGTAATTGTTGTTGTTTGCAAAGGGTATAAACAGAGGAATATGAAAGACAAGCAACTGTTGTTGTTTACATCAATTTGTGAACTGTGGCACACAGCATTGTGCGAATAATAAAGAATTTTAATTAAAACTGAATACAAATTTATTTTTATTTTATTTGTAATCTACGAGCTTCTATTTTAAACGTTTTTAAAGGGTAAAAACGTCACAATATTATCAAAATACGTATTAAACAAGATTATCCAACAATGGAATACATTTCTCTATGGCAAGATCAACATGTATCCTAACCCTAATACAAAGGGTTGCCTTCCCTGTGTTTATCATTCAGATAATTCTGTATGGAATCAGCCAGTTTTTTTTATTACCTTTTGCCTTATGCAACAACCCACGTACATGTTATTTAAAGTTTTACCAAACTTTTTTCGGGAATTATTTTAATTGATTTACTAACTAAAGTGGTATTTTTTCCTCCGGAATTCTTTTTTCGAGCAATTTATTGCAATTATTCTAATGTGGTTTTTCTCCAGAAATTACTTGGGGTTGCATTTCAATTATTGAAATTAAATTGTAACCACTGAACTGAAATGCTCATTTTTTTTTTGTTGGTTTTATTAAACGGTTGTTTTTAATATTTCAATTCAAATTTTAATTTAATTTTGCATGCACAATGGTTATTGGCTGTATATTTTCAATTAAAAATGAATTCAATTCAACTCATAATTTATACGTAATTCTTTTTTAATTCAAATAGTTTGTGGTCAAAAAGTATTCTGTAAACAATTTTGTTAAATTTTTAATACAAGGACTACCGCCGTATTTAATACAAAACACCTGTGAATTAAAGCATTTAAATTAGGTTGGCCATTCAACAATTGCTGTAGCATGACCATTAGCAGAAGGGGTTGCTAAGACAATCTTTAGGAACAAACAAGTCTTAACAAAATAACAACAAAAAAATTTGACTCGATTACCACCTGATAACTAAACGTCGTTCGACAACAACTCATCCTGAGTTCAGTTGCGATACATAATTGAGCCATAAAGCTACACATTACATACGGGTCACATCAAAGGAGACCTAAAGGATATATGGGCTAAGCACTACTCAACAATATTAAAACTGGAATCTCCACAACACCAGAAAGACAAAACACTTTAGAATCATAGATAGAACTTAAAATTTGGCGCAAATTTTACAAGGGTTTGCAGTGTTCTTGTACGACCAATGTACTGTGCAGGAGATATGAAATGGTAATGTGCGATTATACAGCCTATTCTACTCAAATGTCAACCCCATCATTGCCGAAATTGGTACTTTTTTTAGCTAACGAGGTCCTTCGATCGAGAATAGGCGATATAACTGCAATAACTGCGCAGTTCAAACGCTGTTGCTATACACCTACCCAACCTGCCTGTTGGGTATAATAAACAGCACTCCCGACACCAGTCTTCATCTCAAAAACAAATGATTACTGAAATCTTTTATGACCATACGTTTTACGTTCGACACTCATCTCAATTATGTGTATGGAACACATGTTTAAGATTGCCCTACCAAAACTTTTGACATTACAGTGGTACTGTATGACAAGAGAAACAAGTTTGTGTTCTATCACACACGCACAAACAACGTTACGGCAAAATCCTCGCTTATACATACTTCGAGATATAGCATGCTATTTCTACAACAGATTATCAAACATGAGTTATCCAATGACGTACATACATACATGTGTCATATGAAAGTCTAAATCTGCGCTACAAACATTCTACCAAACAGAATCGAGGATATTAGGAGAAATGCCGTTAACAACAGAATACAATCAAAATCTCTTGACTATCTTCGAACTGTAACAGAAAACCCTATTCACAGTCATGGGGGGCTAATGCCTTTCACAGCAGAATACAATCAAAACCTTGAAGATGTTTCTCGACAATCTTCGGACTAGGACAGAATACAATAAATACCTAGAAGATGTCTTAATAAACTGTTATATCGATTGTTTTTGGACTACAACAGAAAACTTTAATCAAAGTCATAAGAAATAGGACTGATCCCCTTAACAAAAGAATAGAATCAAAACCTTGAAGATGTTTCCATAAACTGTTATCTCGACAGTCTTCGGACTACCACAGAATATAATAAATACCTAGAAGTTGTCTTCATAAACTGTTATCTCGACAGTCTTCGAACTACAACAGAAAACTCTATTCAAACTCATGAGAACTAGGACTAATCCCCTTAACAACAGAATATAATCAAAACCTGGAAGATGTCTTCATAAACTGTTATCTCGACAGTTGACAGACAACAACAAAAGGATATTCAATGTCATGGGGTCTAGGACTAATCCCCTTAAAGTCGTAATAGAATCAAAACCTAGAAGATGTTTCCATAAACTGTTATCTCGGCAGTCTTCGGCCTGCAACAGAAAACTCTATTGAAAAGAAAAAAATGATCATTTTGAACTCTTGCGTCAAATCGAGACTTGGAAAGACAATAACTCTTCCCGAATATTTAAAACTCGAAGGTCACCAAAAAAGATGAAGCCGCTAAGTAAGAGACAATGCCGAAATAATAGATCAGGGTTGGATTTTTTATAAGCTAAACACCACAGGTACATACGCTCATAGGCTTACTTCTGCATTACAACCCTTTAGTTAGGATTACAACCTAGCTTCTTACACCACCCATGTTTTTATTTTTTTTTTTTTTTTTTTGTAAAACCAGCACTCAGTGCATTGTGCAGGTTTAGGAAAATAGGTTATAGGAAGGTGGAAAGAGGGAGTAGTGTTTGTGGATGCGAACGGCAAGGAAACGAGTTACTGCTAGGTGACTATATAATGACCAGTGCTATACCTTCACCATTAGACAGTCTACAGCAATCGTCCCCAAGAAACCCTTAACGTTATTTGTGTTCAAATATTTAAATTATTGCGGTTAAGTGTATGTAATAGGTATGTATGTATGTAATAGGTTATGTTAATAACTATTTCGTTTGATGGTGTTGTTGTTTAAAAACTGTAATTCTTGACCGCGGAATTGTTATTGTTTTGTTTTATTCTGATTTTGTTTTAATTTTGTTTTCTTTTTAATTTTAGCATTTTAGTATTTTTATGTTATTGTTTGTGGATTATTTTAAATTGTTCTGGTTTTCGTAAAAACAAAATGTAATAGGTATGTATGTTGTAATAGGTTATTTTTAATAAATATTTCGTTTGATGGTGTTGTTGTTTAAAAACAAAAATAGACGGACGACACAAAATAGACGGACAGTGCGATTACATCTACACACGACGGATGACAGAACACTACCCAAATGTTCTATATATTAAATGTTGTTTATATTAATTTTATCCATGAGTGCCAGGACCTACAACTTAATGCCGATTTTGAACACCAGATTTGAGCAACTTTTCATGGCAATTTTTATTTACTCTGAGAGTTTTTGTCGGAAAACGGATGAGAGGAAGTCGCCGCAAGAAAAATTTTCGTATATAGCTTTGTTCGAGATGCGTGATTTGGACTTTCGTCTAATAAGCTAACACATTACCTGCTAGACTAGATCAGATTTAAAATGTTAAAATGTTCTGGGAAGTATGGATGTCTCTACCCATACTTATACTCTGTTTTAATCGCATTATTCAAAAGTGCAACTCAATTTTTAAGGCATTTCTGTCACTCGTTTTCCTGCCCACCCAACAATATATTTTCCTAGGACCACCACAATACACTGCATGAGGTTGGGGTTATAACTTGTGCCGTAGTCCATTATATACAAGGTTACCAACAGTAATCATTACAATCTCTTGTTTAAGTTAATTTTGGTATTTAAAACAATTCTAATGACAATGAAATACCCGGATACTTTTGAAATTTCCAAGTGGCTCAATACAGTTAAAAGCACGATAAAAATTATCAGAGACCATCTTTTATCCACATTCTGGCATTTAATCTGGCATTTAGCTTTGTTAGTCATTGTTTTTCTTTTCTTTTCTCTCTCTAAAGTTGCCAGTTAGTTTATCTGGAATTGTTTTATCTCATACAGCCATTGTTAAAGTTTTCATTTGTTATTCGTTATTCGAAACGAGAAAAAGTTGAAGACACACAGAAAGTAAAAAATTGGATGTCACTTCCAAAGAGTAACAAAGAGTAACTCTTGTTCTACAGTCAGTAAATTAAACCAAACAACTTCGTGTTGTTTTGAACTTTTCTATTCTATTCGACATTTGAAAGTGAATTTTATATTTTAGCCAGTGTTTCCCAAACAAAAGGCTTTTTGAACAACTGAAACAAGTTTAAAAAAAAGAAAAAGGAAAAAAGAAATTAAGATAGGAATAGAGAATAAGAATAGCGAAACAGTGAACAGTACAACCATCTCAATACCATTATAAACCACATGAGAGCCTGAATACCGCCTTTCGGCACAGAGTTCAAAACCTCGAACAATCCTTTACACAGAGTATTCCTTTTCCTTCTTGTGTTTAGTTTCCTTAAGAGCTACGGGTATATCTTTCCGACAAGGAAATAATTTGGCGTAGACCAAAATATCGTTCGAAAAACAGTTCAAAGGCAGTAAGGTCACTGCGCCTACAATCAGCACTTGTTTAGAAAAAGCGTATACGATCCTAGTACATACTACTACTTCTACTACTACTGCTACTACTACTGCTACTACTACTTACTAATAATACTATTTACTACTACTACTACTACTACTTACTACTACTACTTACTACGACTACTTACTACTGCTCCTTACTACTACTACTTACTACTACTACATACTACTACTACTTACTACTACTACTTACTACTACTACTTACCACTACTACTTACTGCTACTACTTACCATAACTACTATTACTACCTACTACTACTATTCCTACCTACTACTACTATTACTACCTACTACTACTATTACTACTACTACTTACTACTATTACTATTACTACCTACAATCACTACCTACTACTACTGAGAACCGACAAGTCCAACTGAGGTAAATGTCTCTTAAGTTTCCGTTATGAACTTTTTGTTTCCAATTTTCAATCTCCCTGAATCCAAACAAGCGCTATCCAAACATTAGGTATTCAATACACTTTTCGCATTTTCTTACCATCTGAGAAAGGTAACCGGGTATGTAAACGCAGAGGCCTCCTTTGGCTCCAAAAGAAGATAGCAATGAACGGGTCTTCATAATGCCTACGCCTATTAGTTGCATGCACTAAGAGCTCTGCCTTAGGCTGTAGTGGTGAAAAAAACACAAGTTACCACACCACAGTTCATATCGGATACATACCCTACAAACTTTAATGTTGAACATGTGAAGATACCATGCCACAGTTCATATTGGATGCATGCCATAAGAACTTTAATGTCGTACACGTGAAGGATGTCACACCAATTCCATTTCAAGCTGGAAGGATTTTCATCTTGAACTGTCTATCAAAGGGGTACAGTAGACGGAGAGAATATGTAGTCCATCTTGGTGTACGTCAAAAATTCAAGTTAGGTCATATGCCCCAGTCCTCCATACATCTAAAAATGTCAGTCCTTTAGCGCTGTAGACACTGAAGCAAGGACAGGTATTTCAAATGGCAGCAGGTACATCATCGTATTGAAATGCTTAGGGGCGTTCGGCAAGTACTCATTGCTCCATTGACACCAATGAAGTACGGCCTTTGGACTCTATTCAATAGTAGTCTGAGCATATGGATTTTATCTGTCAACGGCCACGAAGAAGTTGAAGAGGTCGCCTGGTAGGAAGTTCCAACAACTGACTCAGGATAACGACCTAGCTTCTCACACCACCCATGTTGTGTGTGTTAATATTATACATGAGCGGGACCTACAGTTTAAAGTCGACTCCGAACGACAGATTTTTTGAGGAACTTTTCATAGCAATTTTATTTACTACCGGAGCCGAAGAAATATTTTTTCATATTTCGTGCGAGATGTCGGACCTAGTGTTCACGGTTGAAACACTAATAAGTCAACATACTACCTACAAGAATACGGCGTCTTCATACCATGCATCATAACAATGATAAAATCATAAACTTTAGATTTGGAATTGAACCTACTAACGCAATTTTCAATATGGCTTAAAGATTTTGGGTCAAAACAACGATTCTGTTCTGCTTAAATTGAATAATACTTCGACGAAAAAATTGCCGCCAACTGTACTATTGAATTCTTAATTCTTTCTGAGACACACATTTAAATAAGCTTTAATTGTATGTAAAATTATTTATTAAATTATGTTGTAACGGTAGTTAAAATTTAAACATGTCAACCCTTGTCTTTAACCTTTTGACACATAAACTGTAAACTCCCCATGATGTTGGATGGTGACTACCAAACAAATATGTGTGTGTGACATGGCAAGGTGTTAAGAGGACATGAACACAAAATTACAATTTTAACACTCAATTAAACCAGAAAAATATTATTTTGCATCCCCCAAAAAACGTAAACAGAATTTAATGGAATGGATTTGAGGTTAACAAGTTCAACAAACAACACCCCGATAAAAAGTTCAACATATGGTGACATAAAATGAAAGTAAATAAAAGTTGTTGTTTCCTTTTTTTTTTGTTTTAATTTGGCTAATAGTAGGGTAAACAAAGAGTTAAGAAGAGGGGGAAACAGAAGCGGTAGAGTTTTTAAATTTTATTTGTTTTGTTCCACGCCTTAATTAAGTTGAATTTATTTGATTAGAATGTCAAAAACTTCTGAAGCCTTTAAAGTTTAGGTGCTCAAAGAAAGTTTGTAAAGAATACGCTGACGTTAAATACATACATACATACATAATTGGCCATTACAACCCTTCAGTAAGGATTACGGCCTAGCTTCTCACACCAATCATGTTGTACGCCTTAATTTTATACATGAGTGGCGGGACCTACAGTTTAACGTCGACTCCGAACGACAGATTTTTTTGAGAAACTTTTTCATAGCAAGTTCTCTTTATTCTCAGAGTTTTTGCCAGAAATTTGCTGAGAGGAAGTCGCCGAAGTAGCGAACACACTACCTTCTAGGCTACGGCAACTAAATGCTAATTCTTAATGGCAAAAGAGTATAAGAGATTAGGCAGAACCATACCCCATCATACATAATTTCTAAACAAAGTTGTTACCCACAATAGGCAAACGAGCTACTGTGACGAGGACTGATGCTAGAAGTTGATCTTTTCCATAAGTCCGTTATTAAAGTTAAGTATAGTTACAAGGGTAAGTCGCCGTAATCCAGTAGATAGTGTGTTGTTTTATTAGCCGTGAGGTCACGATTAAAAAATATCTCTTCGGCGACTTCCTCTCAGCAGATTTCTGGCAAAATCTCTGAGAGTAAATAAAATTGCCATTTAAAGTTTCTCATAAAAAATCCGTTGCTCGGAGTCGACTTTAAACTGAATGCCACCGCCACTCATGTATAAAATTAACATACGCATAGAATAAGTGGTGTGAGAAGCTAGGTCGTATTCCTGACTAAAGGATTGTAAGGACTAATTATGTATGTATGTATGCAGTTAAGTCAGTTAGTATTGCAATTTAAGATGGTTGTCTGTCTTTTAGTATAAACATTCTGCTAGACCATAGTCTAGTAGGTAGTGTGTTGGCTTATTAGACTTAATGCCAGGGTTCGAGTCCCAGGCCAGACATCAAAGCAAAATACAAAAAGTATCTCTTCGGGGACTTCGTCTCATCAGACTTCTGGCAAAAACTCTGCGGGTATATACAATTGCCATGAAAAGCTTCTCAAAAATCTGTCGTTCTGAGTCGACTTTAAACTGTAGGTCCCGCCACTTATGTATAAAATTAACACACACAACACAAGTGGTGTGAGAAACTAGGTCGTAATCCTGACTGAAGGGTTGTAATGACAAATTATGTATATATTCTGCCGGGCGTCTCTGCTGCTTACGCTCATTTACCAGTTGTTCACACCAATCGAAGACATGGCTTCCTTAATTCGGTCCTTCAAACGTAGACAAGGTAGTACTCTTCGCCGACTTCCGCTAATCGTCGCATAGTGTACCGTTTTGCCGGAGCATGTTTTTCTTTTCGAACGACATGACCGAGCCGCTGAATTTTAATGCGCTGCAAAACATCCATGTCGTTGAAGAGCTCATACAGCTCATTATTAGATCGAATGCGGTAATCATCGCTCCGAACATCTTACATAGGACTTTTCTCTCGAATATTCTCACGACTGCATCGGTAGTTAAAAGTGTCCATGCTTTTTCGCTGTAAAGAAGCACGGTGAGTATAAGTGAGTTGTAGAGTATAGGTTTCATTGTATGAGAGAGGTCTCTGTTGCTCAATTGCCTATTGAAACCATAATAGCATCTGTTGGCATCTCCATACTGTCATCATTTTTGGTGGTAACGGGGCGAAGCCAAGATAAATAAATTCCTTGATAATATCGAAACTATAATTATCGGCCTTTATTTGGAATCCGATACGTCACATGTTCCCTACTTGTCGACAACATATACTTCGTTTTGCCCTTATTGACTACCAGCCCCACCTCGATACACCCACGTTCGATAACACTAAGGGCCATTATTATAACTTGCCGTTAACTAAAGGGAGGATTTTAACGGGCAGATAAATTGTTTTTCATTATTATAAATGGACGATAAGGTAGAAGTGAGCTTTAAGCTAAAGGGAAGATCATCCTACTGGTAACTTTTAAAGTTAAGTTTATGTTTGAACTTGCCATATTATATGTTATTTTCAATACGGCAACTTCAAATATAAACAAAGTGAGCAAATACAACAAAAAAACGTTTAATATTATCAGCGAAATCGACATTGCTCCGCCTCTGCCATATTTTTGAAAAAGTTAACTTTATTTTATCTGTAGGTTATAATAACGAAAAGAAGTTAAAGCTGACTTTAAAGTTCACTTTAGCTAAAGGTACCTTTAACTAAACCCAAGTTTAACGGGAAGTTGTAATAATGGCCCTAAATGTAGCAGTAACATCTCCATTCTGATTATAGATGCCCACTGTTAGAATAGAATTGACGCACTTTTCAATTTAAACAAACGATTTATTGGATTGCGTGATAAATTAAGCTGCTCTTAAACCGTCTTTAGAAACCTATTTTTTACGATTATCAGTAACTTAAACAAACCTTGCATGAAACCACTAAAACAACAACAAAAACAAACTCATAAAATTGTCTTTAAAGCAAAAAAAACAACGAATTAAACTAACACATCCGTTCATAAAATTCATTCGATCGTAAAAAGAAAATTCATGTGCTAAAACTTGTAGTGACATTCGCATAAATTTTACTCATATGACAGCATTTCTTTTCTCGTTTTCTCTTTAAGGAATTAAAACATAAAAGCGGGTTTAAAAGAAATTCTACTTAAAACCAACTGGAAAAGCAATGCCAGCAGTGGTCACAGAATTTCTTATGAAAACCAGCGACAACTTTAATATCAAATTAATGATGATGACGATGATGACTCATGGAATTAAAAGGAAAACGAATTGTAATCTGTCTTAAACATACAAAAGAGAGGAACAAGAGGAGGCAGAGCACTTAATAGTTTAAAAAATCCTCCTTATAATCTAAACCATTTAATTAACCATGTTTTAAAATGTTATTCTAGATCTACCACTACAACTATTTACTACAACTAAAACAGAAAAAAACATTTTAAATTGAAATTGAAATTTTAATTAAGTATTACGAAATTGTATGGTTGCAGGGTTTGTAGGCAAATGGGGTTTTAAGGGTTGTATAATTAATTCTCAACTCTAAACATTAATCATACGTCAGTGTTAACTAATAGTCCTAAGAGTTACGATAGTGTAAAAAGTAATTTTTTATACAGAATTAAGAAAAAAAATTAATGAAGATATATGTGAGTGAATGTACATTTTAAAATATGTATGTATGTATATAACCCTAGACACAAACCCTCTTAGTTAATACAGCTTTGTCATGTTGCTAACAGAGCACTGTCGAAACTATAAGCTGAAGTAAGAATGAAAAGGAAGTAAATTCGTGGTTCAAGTACAATATGAGTACAGCCTAAATCAAGCACCTACTTTACATCCTATAAAGGATGTCTCACACAATGATGTACATATTTTCTCATTTACTTACCAACTTAGTTGATCATTACACCCTTTAGTCAAGGTATTACAACCCGTCTTCCCACACCACTCATGTTGTATGCTTTAATTATATTCATGAGTGCCTGGATCTACAGTTTAATGTCGACTCCGAGTTTTTCAAAGTTTTTGCCAGTAGACTTACTGAGAGGAAGTCGTCGAAAGAAATATTTTTTTCTTTGTTCGTTTTGTTGGTGATGTCTGAGCCGGGATTTAAAGCAACGGCTCTCGTTATCTACTAAACTACGTTTACTCTAGTAATCCATGAGATAAAAGCTTGAGGCAAATAATAAATAAATGCCAGAAATGTTTACAAAATATAAGACCTTAAGTCAGTCCAATAAAACCAGGAAATATGCTTAGATTTCCATTGGACCCGTAGTTAAATAATTTTCCAATAAATCTTTCATCAATTTTACACTCATTCGTAATATGGATCCTGGTAAATGTACCAACATACATACATACATAATTGGCCATTACAACCCTTCAGTCAGGATTACGGCCTAGCTTCTCACACCAATCATGTTGTGTGCGTTAATTTTATACGTGAGTGGCGGGACCTACAGTTTAACGTCGACTCCGAACGACAGAATTTTGAGAAACTTTTTCATGGCAGTTTATTTTACTCTCAGAGTTTTTGCCAGAAATCTGCTGAGAGGAAGTCGCCGAAGAAATATTTTTTTTTCATATTTCATTTTTGATGTCTGACCTGGGATACGAACCCGGGCTTTACGAATAGTAAGCCAACACACTACCTACTACACCACGGCGACTACAACGGCATGATGTAATATTATAGCCTTCTGACTGGACTCATATTGCAGACGTTTTTCGGTTAATAAGCTTTTCAAATGGGTCATTTTTTTCCCACCTAATACACACTATGATCTTGACGCCGGGACTATGGGATATGAGAAGAGTACTGACTTACTTTTGTCCTTAAGTCACATAGCCATCTATCGCACAATAGTGATTCTTACAGGTCACTGCCCTTTTGGTAGACATACCGAAACCTGAAAGTGCTGCGAGCCTAAGGAAAAGACTGTCTTTCACCTCATGTGTCAGTGTTCTACTCTTGTCAGAAAGAGACGAAGGTTTTTGACCTCTCACCTTCTTCGACTGTAATACAAGGATTGCTGCAACAGCAAGAATTATTTTGGACTCGGGTTGGTTTTCTTTAGGAAATGTTTGTAGAATAGATTATGGTACCACAATGGCTTAAATGGGAGCACTTCCTTTAAAGGGGTCCGCCAACTTGCCTAACCAAACACTAATTTGACTAGTTGGCTAGTATACAAAAAATATTTCTTCTGTTTTGGCATTGAAACAGGATTTTTAAGGTTTATCCACGAAGCTTTTAAGCTAACCATGGAGATCGCTGGAGTCGCCATAGTCTAGTAGGTAGTGAGTAGGTAGAGTGTCTAAAAAATGAGTCCAAGGTTGAAATCCCAAGTCACACATCTCCAACAAACTGAAATTTAAAAAAATATTTCTTCGGTCACATCCTTGCAGCAGATTTGTCAAAAAAAAAAACTGAGAATAAATAAAATTGCCTTTGAAAACTTTCTCAAAAAATCTCTAATTTGGAGCCGACTTTAAACAGTAGGCCCCGTTACTCATGTATAAAATTAACATACACAACATAAGTGGTTTGAGAAGCTAGGTCGTAATCGTGACTGAAGGGTTGTAATGACTAATTATGTAGGTGTGTATGGCTGTCCATACCAGAATCCATGCTTTAAAACCGCATCAACCAACCACCAATAACATGTAGAAATCGGTGGAACAGAAAAAGCTTCAGTGAGCACCATTTGGAGGCAATATTTATTGACAAAGCAACTGCGCCTCTATTCAATCACTTTGTTCTTTTAGGGTATAACCTGTTTGCTTTAATAAATGTTTGGCAATTGGACACTGCTTTAAGCCCAATGTAGAGGCTTATAATGTCTTGGTTTTTTCTTTATAATTACTACGCTTTTCTTTCATTTTTTCAAATCTCTTAAAAAGCCTTTCAATATTTTCAAAATAAATCTTTTGTAGCATTTGAAACGTAATTAATTAAACTTCCAAATTAATTACAAAATCATTTATTCTTTTCAATGACAAAAGACGGCGACTGACTTTAAAAAATCCTTTTTATTGAAAATCAAAGCTTGTATACCTTCACTCACTTCACTTCACTTTAAACTTAAAATTCCTTTTGGAATGTGACGAAGAAATCCCTTTTATTGTGCAAGAATTTATTACGTTTTGTTCATTTGTTGTAATTAAATTCAAATATTTTCTATTTTCCCGTAATAAGCAACCATAGCAGTCGGTAGTCAGTAGTTTAATTATGAACTTTGAAACTGTTGATGCTCTTAAATGGCTTTGTTCGCAACTCTTTACAATTCGCATCTTGTTAATGTTTTCTCAGGCGTAAAAGTGAACAACAAATGCCGTGAAATTTCTAAAATGAATGAAATTTTCATATCGAAAATTTACAAGAACTTTTGCTCTCCGCCTTGCAAAATAGTGCGTAATTAAAATGATTAAGAAAACTCGTCAACTAGGAAAGTATGTCTCAGTTAATAGGGTGGCAACAAATGATGATTTTAGGTGGCAGTGTTATGATGGAAAAGGGAGACCCTACGATATGCGCCAACTACAGGGGTATAATCCTTCTCCCTATCGCATATAAGGTTCTTACGGGTGTATTGTGTGAACGACCGAAGCCACTCGTGAAAACGCTGATTGGACCTTATCAGTGCGGCTTCAGACCTGGCAAGTCAACCATCGACCAGATCTTCACACTACGCCAAATCCTGGAAAAGACCCATGCAAAACATGCCGACCAGACCATGTTTTTGTCAACTATAAGGCAGCCTTCGATAATCCCATAAGGGATCGTATTTTTGCCGCAATGTCTGAGCTCGGTATACCTGCGAAGCTGATAAGGCTATGCAGAATGACGTTGAGCAATTCCTGCAGCTTCGTCAAGGTAGGAATGGACCTCCCCGAAACTTTTGATACCGTGCGAGGTTTCAGACAAGGCGATCCCTTACCATGCGACCTCTTCAACTCCGTCATGGAGAATGTTCTGCGAAAGGCGGGAGTTCGTCGCAATGGCATTATTTTTCAAAAAAGTGTCCAGTTGCTTGCGTACGCTGACGAAATTGACATCATAGGGCGTACCAAGAGCAAAACAAAGTATATGTTATCGACAAGTAGAGACGTGCGGTATATTGATTCGCAGATTACGGCCGATAACTATACTCTACAAGACGCTCATTCTACCCGTTCTTCTGTATGGCCCAGCGGCATGGACCCTATTAAGCACTGATGCAGCAGCCTTGAGTGTTCGAGAGAAAAGTCCAACGTAAGATCTTCGTTCCAGTGCGAGTTGGCGATGATTTCCGCATCATACATCAACAACATAGACGTTGTGCAGCGTCAGCTACGCTGGCTCGGCCATGTTCGAATGGAGGAGGATGCTCCGACGAGACGGGTATTTGATGCGGGGATCTGCGGAAGTCGGGGAAGAGGACGACCTTGTATGCGTTGGAAGGACCAAATCGAGGAAGTCCTGTCATCGTAGCGTAGGCGCGCCTGTTGGGTGTGTTGCGGCAGGCCGAAATGCGTTAATCTGGTTGTTAATGGGCAATTAAGTAAATAAGTAAGTGTTTTGATAGATTTTTTAGCGATTGTTACATTTAATGGTTTTGTCATGTAAAAAGTGCCTAAAGGAACTTTGGTACTAAATTTTACCCTCTTTAAAAAATATAGAATATTTTCCATAAAATAGTACTGAAATCAAAAAATTCTATTTAAAAAAAATTTAAGCGCCTATCTAAAGAACTGGCGTAGGTGTGGTAGAGTGCTTAAATGCAAATCCAGGTTCGAATCCCACTGAAGGCAAACAAAATTTCATAACGATTTTCAAATATTTTGAAAACTAACAAGTCGCTGTAGTCTTGTAGGTAATGTGTTTGCTTGTAAGACGTGAGACCATAGTTCAAACCCCAGTTTAGACATCTCCAACAAGATGAAATAAAAACAATATTTCTTCGGGGACTGCCTTTCTCAGCAGATTTCCCGCCACACTCTAAGAGTAAATAAAATTGCCATGAAAAAGGTTCTCAAAAATCTGTCGTTCGGAGTCGACTTTAAACTGTAGGTCCCACCACTCATGTATAAAAATTAACACACACAACATAAGTGGTATGAGAAACTAGGTCGTATTCCAGAGTAAAGGGTTGTACGTATGTATGCAATGGCTCGATAACGGCTGACATGAAAATCACCGAGTGATTCTCCTATAAGCTCACAATTTAAATTTTCAAAAAATAGCAACATTTGGCAACGTTTTCAATTTCCCGAACTTGTTTCTATTTCACTGTCTAATACTCTTTTTGCGTCAATTAAAATAATTTTATTTGTGATGAAATTTAATGAAATTCAAATGAATTGAAATTCATTATTTTAAGGACTTCATAAACACAATGCTTATAACAAAAACAACAACAAAAATTTACAATAAAATAAAAAAACAGTTGTTGTGTCAATGTTAATTAGTAACTGTAAATATTATTGTCTTTAAAAAGGAAATTTTCAATCCCCATTTGTTACACTCCATATCAAACCATGACAAGCCAACCCACAATTCTTTCTCACTTCATTAATGAAATCAAGAAAATACAGCGATGGAGGGTGAAAATTTCTACATTGAAGCGTGTAACTTCAAATGTTTTTAAGATGTTATTGCTAAACCGTGAAAAGAAGAAGCTAAGAAGGGAGAAGACACATCAAATGTAGTCACGGTTGTGGGCGTTCAAATTGTGACACTTTGAACGACATTTCAATTGTCACAACAATTATTGCCGCTTTTAGTTTCGCTTTGAGTGTCTTATTGTATTTGCGTCATATGAGCGACAGACGTTGGGGTAATGGAATAATTAAAAGCCTTTTATCTAAGCAAGTTAATGGGGGGTGGGTGTTAAAACAAAGTTACATTTTGTAATTGAAATTAAAATTCGAATAGCAGATGTGGTAGCAGCGAAATATATTTCTGTAAAGTTTATCAAGAACTTGAAAGAATTCAAACTAATTTTGTTGCTTTTATCAGCTGCTCAAAGGAAGACATATTTTCAACAGAATTAATAAAAAGCCACTAAGAAAAGAAGATGTGTAGGACAGCGTCTCATAAAGAAATTTTCACAGTTATTCAAAATCAATTATGCAAACTTTTCAATTAATCGTGGGTTATTTAAAAAACTTAAGACATCAGCACCAGTCCAAGTATGATGAGTGGGATGTATGTAAATAAGCTCGATAACCTGTCAATATCAATAGCAAGTTACCTTTCAGTGTTAGTAGCAATTTGTAATTTTTTTTTTAAGAAGTTGCCCCTCATATCGACTACAATACTGCTTAAGAACGTCTGGCATTGGTAGACCAAAAATAATCTCTAGAAACAATTCCAATCCACGGATGCCGTAGGAGCAATGCTAGCCCATCAATAATCTCTAGTGGTAGCGATAGACCACTGTCGATAGTAATGTAGGTAGATTTTCGATTATCTCTAACGGCGATTATAGTCTGCCTAATCATCTCTAAAGGAAATGGTACACTCCCGACTATTTTTATTTATATTCACCCTTATTCCGGTTGTCGTCGTCGACGCAAGACGACGTCGACTTGCGTCGACAATTTAAAATTGGTATTCTGTTTGTCGTTATTGATAGTTATCGATGACTGTCGACACACATTTGGTATTCTGTAAGTCAATACTAAGTCGATATTGTGTTGTGTCGACTCTGATTTTGTCGACATCATTTTTGGTAACGACAAGCATTAAAAAATTAACTCTTGTGGTGAATTTTTATTGTCTTAAGTTTTTCTTCCTTAGTAAAATAGCGATATGGATCACCTTGATATTCATAAATACAGTTACACGTCGCCAAATGATTTCTAAAAACACATTCGACATTCTGCCCACAGGTACCAGGAAATGGGGTTTTTACATTTCTCATTCACACATGCCCTGTTCGACGGGCAGTCGAAATCAAACATTCCGGTCGACAACCTTCATAAGGATTGCCAAATTAATCAGGTAAACATTGACAAGATGCAACGCCATTTTGTTGGCGGCATTGAGCATAGGGTCAACAAGGCAATTGGATTGTAAGGGTCGACAACTTCAGGTAGATTTTGTTGTATGGGAGAGCATAGCACAAATGAATTATCAGTATAGTCAGGCTCACAATAACACATTGGAGTGTGGCTATTAACACGACAAACTGCACTTTGGCCACAAAGTTCTGAGCAGGGATCCTTACACTTCTGATTAATTAAAGGTTTGTCGCGAGGGACATTCGGAGTTTGTAACGCATTCAGGGTGGCAATTTGGTGGTTGTCCTGTATACTCTGGTAAGCAAGTACATGAAGGTGTTGTCCCTATATCCTTACAGATGCTATTTGGACCACACGGTGAAGGTTGACAAGGATTCGAAGCAACAACATCCTTTTGAGGTTCAACTACAGACATTAAATATCGTATTAATACCTCAGTTTTCGCAGCAATTGTAATCCTATCAAACTTACTCATTCTTTGGCACTCAACAAATGGATTTCCTGTATAGTCTTGAATACAAGTACAGAACGGACTGTGGTTTACAACATTGCAAAGCGCAAAACGGCCACATGTTCCTGGACGTGGATCAATACATCGCTGATTTTGACAGGTCTGATGATAAAAAGCTTTTTTTTATTTCTAAATAAACAATAAAATGAATCGGCTGACTTAAATATTAGAGATGTGTGTTTTGTGTTATTACAATTTTCGATAAACAGTCGACGTCGACACAGTACTGTTACAGAATACCAAAACAGTGTCGACGTGATGTCGACGACGATAGAAAACGATGTCGACTCAAAAACGACGACGACGACGACAACGACAACCAGAATAAGGGTGATTGTTACGGGAATGGAAGCGGTGTACCATCGTTTAACATTAAAACAATAAACAAAAGCTACACTAACAAATACAACGAACTTGTTAGAAGTAAACCAACAACATCCGTATGAAAGAAAAGGGGTAGACAAGTAAGCGAGAACGCAACAACAAGCAATGTGAACAAAATACACAAACAACAATGAAGTCGCGATAGAGTTCTCGAGAAGGTGAAACTCCGAACGTTCGACTTTAAGAACCTTCATCAGACTGATTACATGGGCTATAAAAAGGCAAGACAAAGCAGGCAAACGAAAAGTAAGAATTCAGTCAGTCTTGTGTGAAGACGCGTTGCGTGTGAAGAGAACAGTCGTGGTTTGAAGATCGCCGTTGAAAAGATCTGCGTTGTAAGCAAAGAAGAATAGCGAACAAGCAATTATTCACCCTTATTCTGGTTGTCGTCGTCGTCGTTTTTGAGCCGACATCGTTTTCTATCGTCGTCGACATCACGTCGACACTGTTTTGGTATTCTGTAACACTACTGCGTCAACGTCGACTGTTTATCGAAAATTGTAATAACACAAAACACACATCTCTAATATTTAAGTCAGCCGATTCATTTTGTGGTTTATTTAGAAAAAAAAAGTTTTTTATCATCAGGCCTGTCAAAATCAGCGATGTATTGATCAATGTCCAGGAATACGTGGCCGTTTTGCGCTTTGCGATGTTGTAAACCACAGTCCGTTCTGTACTTGTATTCAAGACTATACAGGAAATCCAATTTGTTCAGTGCCAAAGAATGAGTAAGTTTGATAGGATTACAATTGCTGCAAAAACTTAGCTATTAATGCGATTCTTAATGTCTGTAGTTGAACCTCAAAAGGATGTTGTTGCTTCGAATCCTTAACCTTCACCGTGTGGTCCGGATTGCATTTGTAAGGATATAGGGACAACACATTCATGTACTTGCTTACCAGAGCATACAGGACAACCACCTAATTGCCGCCCTGAACGCGTTACAGACTCTGAATGTCCCTCGCAACAAACTTGTATTAATCAGAAATGTAAGGATCCCTGCGCAGGACTTTGTGGCCAAAGTGCAGTTTGTTGTGTTAATAGCCACACTCCAATGTGTTATTGTGAGTCTCGCTATACTGATAATCCAGTTGTGCAATGCTCTCCCATACAACAAAATCCACCTGAAGTTGTCGACCCTTGCAATCCATCGCTTTGTGGACCCTATGTTCAAAATGGCGTTGCATCTTGTCAATGTTTACCTGATTAATTTCGCAATCCTTATGAAGGTTGCCGACCGGAATGTGTGATTCCGACTGCCCGTCGAACAGGGCATGTGTTAATGAGAAATGTAAAAACCCATGTCCTGGTAACTGTGGGCACAATCCCGAATGTTTTGTTATAAATCATTTGGCAACGTGTAACTGTATTTATGGATATCAAGGCGATCCATATCGCTATTGTGCTAAGGAAGAAAAACGTAAGTCAATAAAAATTACCATAAGAGTTAATTTTTAAATGCTTGTCGTTACCCAAAATGACGTCGACAAAATCAGAGTCGACACAACACAATATCGACTTAGTATTGACTTACAGAATACCAAATGTGTGTCGACAGTCATCGATAACTGTCAATAACGACAAACAGAATACCAATTTTAAATTGTCGACGCAAGTCGACGTCGTCTTGCGTCGACGACGACAACCGGAATAAGGGTGATTGTTGTATTCGTCAAATTGTAAACGGTGACACACAAAAGTAATGCGAACAATTAAGAGTTTAATTAAAACTGAACACCAATTTATTTTTACGTTGTTTGCAATCAACGAACTCATATTTTAAACGTTTTTAAAAAGTTAAAAACGTAACAATATTTTATTCATGCTACCTCGTACGATTTGGCATATGGCATTGTCTTGTTGATACTAAATGCCAACCAATTCCAACCTTTCATGTTAGACAAAAAAGTCAGTAATTATCCCACGGTACAGTAAAGACCAATTTTACAGCCGATGCACAAACCCCTTATTCTTCAGAGTGCTAGCGTGGACTGCTGTTAGAAGTACGAAGCAGATGTTTAAAAGTTTGGTGATATCTTTTCCCGTCCATAAGAAGTTAGTGGCTAATAAGATCAACGGGAAAACTGTTAATTTTTACACGAATATTTGGAACATTTTTGAAGCAGCTTGCCATTTTAAATGAAAAATTTTATTTTTTTTGTGACTTAAGTTTCCACAAAAACGCCTTAAAAATAAACTAAACATATAAGCAAACAAGGTAAAGGAACAATAACAGAATATACACATCGTACGGTACACGGAATTGTACCAGCAAATGGCTGGAAATTTATGAAAAGGGAACAAAACATTGATCACAAATCCAACAAAAACAATTTTACAGACAGATCGTGAAGTGTCCAGACATAAGGACTATAAATAGAGCGAAGAACAATGCCGCCAGTCAATGATGAATTGTGATCCAGTGATGAGACATGAATCAGTGGTTCAGTAACCGAGAATTGTATTAAGAAGTTAGTGTTAAGCTCAGTGATATTAAACACATGTTGGTAATAGTTGAAAAAAGGAGCAAAATATCTACAAAAAGTCGGCAAATATTTATTTCACTGCACCGCTTTTCGTGCAAATATTTACGAATAAAATGTTCGCTTGCAGACTAATTAAATTATTTTGCCAAAATTCTTGCCGTTAAAGCGATAACGTTTAAATCAGTTAAACAGTTGTCTTGTCCATAGATAGACATAAAACGATAAAAACGTTCAATTAATTTATGATGCATTAACGCAATAAAATCCATAAATTTTTCCTTTACAATCCTATTAACGTAGTCGGCTTTAACGTTTAACGTTAGCAATAAAAAAATAAAGACGTAATAAAAATTATATTTAGCCAAAGGTAGCAGAAAGCAAAAAACACGGTTAATTAATCATAAAAACTGAAGGATTTCAACGAACGGTGGTGGAAGTCAATAAATATCGTGGAAAAGGTGAGAGAAATTCAATATAATCAATGTACTATGGGGCATATGTTCCGTTAGTATGATGTGTACATAATGTAAATTTCATATGAAAAACTCATGACATATAAACATAGCAAATCAAAATATTTTTTTGCCCAAAAAACTCTACTGTTTTAAGGCGTAATAAAAGCTAAAATTCCTATTTTAAGGTATCTGCTGAGGGGAAATACTATAAATCACTGCATGTGCTGGTTTAATAAAATAAAAAATAATCGTAGAAATTATCGATAAAAATTACAAATTATTTAATCTACATACTGTATCTATTATTATAGTTAATCAATCATAACAAACAAACTAAATATCGAATATAAGTTAATCACCTGTCTCAAGTACATTTGCCTTCAAAAGGAAAAAAATCACATCAAAGGCTAATGGATTTTGTCATGTTTGGAGAAAACTGAAGTGGTTAAATATGTTATAAAAAATAAGAAAGCTCTCGACAACGCCTGAGAGATAGGCTATAATTTTTTTAATAACAAATGCCTGCAACATATGAAGCAGAATTTATATGTTTTAAGAAGACTCCTTAAGGTTATGCAATATTTTGAAAATTAATATGAAAAGTGAATTCAATTACAAGGATTCAAATTATTTTCTGTGCAGATTCATCTGCACACACATTGAACGTATAAATTTAGCATAGTTTTGAAAGAGAAAAAACAGTCTAAGCATCATATTAATAAACTATCATACGTTTCCTGATGGTAGAAAGCATCTTCGATCTTCTCCTCGATCCTCGATTGAAAGTCAATAAGCAGACCCATTTTGAAGTCATGAATTTCTGTCCTGTTCGCTTGCCGGTGGCTATTAAAACTCCTACTGCTCTACTACATACATACATAATTGGTCATTACAACCCTTCAGTCAGGATTACGACCTAGTTTTTCACACTGCTCTATTGGCTACAGCAACTGTTTAAAAGTTTGGTATCAGTGGTAGGACTCAAGTCAGACTCCGCTTATACAAGGTGAGCCATTTAATTGTTTTGAAATTTTGCCAATTTTTTTTTTTTTTTTTTTGTGAAGTACAATTGCTCCGGTTAGAAATGGAATATTATTTCATTTATATGGCATCTGCGACTGGCCTCACAGTAAATCATTCGATCGGACCTATTGCATTTTTTCGAGTGTATTGGGGGGTCGTATCTCGGCAATGGCACCACAAATGTTGGCCTTCAAATGCTCAATTCTCTCTGGTTTGGCGGCATAACACTTTTCCTTTACAGAAAATAGTCTAACGGTTTTAAATCGCAGCTTCTTGGCGGCCAATTGACATCACCAATACAGCTAATTAAACGGCCATCAAACGTTTGACGTAATAAATCGATTGTGGCATGAGATGTGTGGCAAGTTGCACCATCCTGTTGAAACTAAAAATCGTGAAGAGGGGGTACAAAATCGGTTATCATGGTGTGATATCATGCGTCGTCTTCATTTTCAAAGAAATATGCCCCAATGATGCCTCCCCTCCACAAGTAGTCACTCGTAATAGGTATATTGGTTGCTGTCAGACTACGTGTGGGTTTTCTGAGCCCCAACTATGGCAATTTTGTTTATAAACGTACCCACCAAGATATATAAGATAAGCTTCATCCGAAAAGATGAGTTCTTCTTAATTAACACACACAACATAAGTGAAGTGAGAAGCTTGGGCTCAATCCTGACTGAAGGGTTATAATGAGCAATTATGGATGTATGTTTTTTAAATATTAATTATTATATCCTGTTTCGATTGATCAATGTTATACGGTGTTCAGATATGCACCTTTATTGCGTAAATCGCAATAAATGTCATTATTTAGCTTATTTCATATAAAGTTTCAATTAATAATTGCGCAATAAATACGCAAATTGTTATAATATTGAGTAAAACTTAAAATGCAACACTGTCATAAGTGGGTTTAGTGATAATATTACAATTAATCGAATGATTTTTGTTGATATTTGACAACTCACATGCCAACAACGGCAAAAAAATGGCGAACAAAATAAAAACAATGTTGTTGAAGCAACCAGCTGTTTTGTTTACCAGTTGTCAAATGAATATTGAAAAAGCTGAACTGCGTATATTATGCGTGAACACTTGAAATATTGTACTCAATTAACTCAATAAAAGTGCATATCTGAACATAGTATTAATCGACAAATGTTATGGCATTATTTCATGAGCGTAGAATTTCAGGGTTTTCTAAGCGAAAATCAGGTTCAATTGCGTGTTGGTGGTCTCTACGCATATTAAACTTAAACCTTAAAGACTGATTTACCATTACAAGATGGAAACAAGTGATAACCTGAAAGTATGAAGGCCGGGCTGTAATTGATGGATGTATAAAAAAATTTTGCAACAAAGCTTTCTTAGTTTATGCCAAGTCAGCGTACATGGGTGCGCCTGTATTGCTGGATAAATTTGATTAATAATCCTACAACAAAGCCAAGAAATAAGAAGAAAAAAGATATTTTGGGACCACTTTACAGGGAATAAATGTATGAGGAGGACCAACTGCTCTGATTCTGGCCAACTGTTATCTCTCCACACATAACTGAACATTCTAACATTCTTCAGATATCATCCACTAAACCTAATCCATGTTATTGTAACTTGCGTAGGGTATTTCAATTAAAAACAGAACAAAAATCAAAAAACCACTCTCATCCATTAAGCCCTTTTAACCACAATACCAACATTTTCATGTACTTTATCATTCCCAATGAACATATTTAGACAGGCAAACAGACAGACACAATTCACCCAATCATTTACATTTGCGATAACGTCAAGTACTTGAAACCAAATGCCACATTTACTACCCGAAAAGTTATTATCATTATCACCACCATCATTATTATTAGTGCTAGGGGTAGTAGTGCTGTACGTTGTATCTTTGTTTATTTCACTTGCATTATTTTTTTTGTAGCCTACATTTGGGCGTTTTAACCCATTATTTTGATTAATCGTGTATAGTTTTGTGGCCTGTATTTTTGGTTTGTTGTGTCAGAATAATAGATTTTTAAGAAGCAGGTTATAATTGTTTTCCAACTGTTAAACCGTAACAATTAGAAAGAAAAATTGCTTTGAGAAAAATCAATATTTTTAGGGCCATTATTACAGCTTGCCGTTAAAGTTGGGTTTAGTTAAAGGTAACTTTAGCTGAAGTGAACTTTAAAGTCACCTTTTCGTTATTACAACCTACAGATAAAATAAAGCAAACTTTTTCAAAAATATGCCCGTTAAAATCCTCCCTTTAGTTAACGGCAAGTTGTAATAATGGCCCTTATTGCAGTGTGGTTGACAGTTAAAAGTCTGCACTTCACATATGATGACTTTTTGATTTTCTGTCCTACACACGAAGTGAAGTATTGACATGACACAGTACCACAATCCTATCTAAAAAGTTATTTCAAGGATGAACAACTTTTTTCGAGCCTTACTCTATTTACTGTGACACAATACACTAGGACCTTATTACGACATGAGACTAAAAAGTAGCAAAACTTTTAAATTATGAGTCATACATACATACATAATTGGTCATTATAACCCTTCAGTCAGGATTACGGCCTAGTTTCTCACATCACCTATGTTGTGTGTGTTAAGTTTATACACGAGTGGTGGGACCTACAGTTTAAAGTCGATTACGAACGACAGATTTTTGAGAAAATATTTTCATGGCAATTATTATTTATTTATTTGCTCTCAGAGCTTTTGCCAGAAATCTGCTGAGAGGAAGTCGCCGTGGAAATATTTTTTTCATATTTCATTTTGTTCAAGATGTCTGACCTGGGGAGGGATTATGAGTCGTAATACTTAAAAAAATATCGAGTAATCCAATTCGAATCTATGCAGTGATTATGCTCGTCGTAGTCTATGATCTGTGAAAGTAATTGGCAAAATTATAAAGAAATTTTAAGGGACCGCATGCGTTACAGCTGTGGTTATCACAGGTTAGAGAAAGGAGTGTTCTCATCAATTCGATCTATCTTACAGAGCATTCTAATATATTCTTAATCAGGACTTACATATCCAATCATTTAAACTCCAAATGACTTAACAGAAAAAGCCGTCTGACCGCCATACATATGGTAATTGGAACCCAAGTCAACAGGTTTCAGTGGTGAATTTTCGAACCGAATTTCTTTAGCGATGAAATTTATTTCTAGTTCGTTCCTTACGTTAACCAGCGAAATCATTGCATATGGCACTCAGAGATCCCAGAAGGGATTATGGACAAGCCATTGTATCCGAAAAAAGACACTGTATGGTGCATTTTATTTTCTGGTGTATTGTCATTTGGCAGTATTTTATCGAAATTGGCCCTTGAAGAACGCTATGGCCTTATGATAACCAATTGTTTTTGACCTGTAATTAAAGATGAAGTCGCTATAGTTTAGTAGGTAGTGAGTTAGACGAGGCTTCGTGGTTCAATTCCCAAACTCAGATATCTCAAGCGAAATGAAATATGAAAAAAAGCCGACTTCCTCTCAACAGTCTTCTGAGAACATTTGGCAACATCAATTGGTTAAGATCATGCGATTTGTCTCTATTAGACCTAAAAAACTTTTGGTTTTCGAATTTCAAATTAAGTGGCTTCACTTCCCTGTAATACAATCCATATAAGCAGCTTTCTTACACCTGCGAAATGGAAATGAAAAAAGGATAACATCACAGGCAGGTTGGGGCAGTGCCGCCACCAAAGGGAATAAAAGATATGAAGCAACGATTAGTAAAGTTCCGCACCAATACAATAAATACTTGGAGGGCGTTGTTTCTAGGCAACGATAGATATTAGTGCCGTTGTCCTGTAACTTGCTATAGCACACCAAACACCTATTAGCTGGAATAACAAAAGTTTAATGAAATGGCAACAAGGCAAAATTAATGCTTTGAGGAAGCCACATGTTCCCACGAGGGGTAATGAAAATAAAAAGACTTATATTTGGAGGTCTAGATCAAAAACGCCACTAATCTGTACGCCAATAATCATAAAAGGACAAATAACTCTCCAAATAATCGAAAAAATTGTTGAGATGATTGAAAAAGATCGTCTGCTGCCACAAATCCCTAGGCGATCATCTAATGGGTCCGCCATCTAACGTTTTTTATTCAACTAGTGCTTATTTCGTGAATGGTAGCACTTAGCTTATGTCTGATTTGACAGATAATTAGTTTTATCCTTCCGCTGAACGAATATGGTTGTGTGTACGCTTGAACAACGCTGGAAAATATTGCGACATTACTTTGAAAATCATGGTAATGTTGCAGAATATGTGCGAAAATTGCGTACGGATTTTGGAAGAAGAGAAGCACCGTCAGCTCCGTATGTTCGTTATCTTGTGAAAAAAGTGAAAGAAACTGGCATCCTCATCGATAAACCAAAGCGTGAAAAGCCAAAAACAGTGCGTATACCCGAGAATATTGCTGCTGTGGTAGAAAATGTGCGTGAAGCGCCATCAACACCAATTCACCGTCGTCCTCAACAATTGAACATTTCGAAGACATCATTCAGACGAATTTTGCACCTTGGTCTGACGCCATACAAAGTCCAATTGGTTCAGGAGTTGAATCCAATTGACCATCCAATGCGTTTTCGCTTCGCTAAGTGGGCCTGCGATCGATTTACAGAAGATGCCGATTTTGGCAAAAAAAAAATCATCTTTTCAGATGAAGCTCATTTTGATCTTGAACAAGCAAGATTTGGGGCACAGAAAACCCGCACGCATACATTGAAAATCCGACGCACCCAAAAAGAGTCACTGTTTGGTGCGGATTTTGGTCCAGAGGCATAATTGGGCCATTTTTCTTCGAAAATGAGCAAGGAGTGGCCGTTACAGTCAATGGCGATCGTTATCGGGCCAGGTTGAACGAATTTTTATTCACAAAAATTGAAGAGGAGGATATTGGTGGCAACATTTGGTTTCAGCAGAACGGCGCTACGTGCCACACAGCCGAAGCTACACTCGATGTTTTGCGCCCTGTTTTTGAAGATCGCATTATCAGCCGCAGAGCTGATGTCGTTTGGCCACCTCGGAGCTGCGATTTGACACCGTTTGACTATTATTTGCGGGGTGCCGTCAAAAATAAGTGTTACGCCGACAAGCCAGAGACAATTGACGCTTTAAAGGACACTATTCGTGAAGCCATTGGTGAAATACAGCTGTACACAATTGATAATGTGCTTAAAAATTGGACCGATCGTGTAGGCTACTGCATGGCCAGCCGGGGCAGACATTTGAATGAAATTATTTTCCATTATTCACCGGAAGGATTGTACTTTCAAATAAAAAAAGAAATTTGAGAAAATATTCAGTAGTTTTTTTTAAAGCATTTTCAAAATAAAGTCATTTGGCGGACCCTTTATATGACATTGCATTTCGTATATAATGGCAGGATAAATCACCTTACCTTCGAAAACGAAAAATGTATAACCTGTTAAAATTTATATTATTAAAGACACAAACCTTTACTAAAATATACGTGAATGCCTCATTTATATCAAACAGTTTTTATTACTGTATGTTCTACACGCAGGGCCCTCAAAGTCTTTTAAAATTATTTTGGAAAATATATAAAAATGTGCAGCACTTACTTGAAGGTCTAGAGGCATGTATCGTACCTAAAAAAGAAGAAAATAAAGTGTCAAATATTATTTCGTAAATTGATAGAAGAAGAAGAAATTATACGTTAAGCTTTTATCTTTAAATACATAAAATTCTCTTCTTTCCCCTTTTCCTCTATTTTAACCCCTTTTTTAAAGAATACTAACAGCCCTTACAAGCATTCGAGCATATATTCACATGTTATGGATCCCTTATTCACATTCACATTCATTATTAGAAAGTGACAAACTTCATAATCGTTTACATCAGACAAACTTAAATAATATTTTGAACATTTACAAACAGCACAAAGAAGAAGAAGGAGATAAAGAGAATTATTTATACATGTCATACAAGATAAAGAAGAAGCATGGGAAAAATACATTTTCATTTTTAAAAAGCAAATAACTTTCGAATAAAGTATGATGGATAACAAGAATTAAAACGAAACCAAACGAATTCCATGCTGAAAAATGAATGCAGTTGTATTGACAGTAAGAAAAAAACGTATTACAAGCAAGATATGTAAAGGAATGCATTATTGAAGATAAAAATGGAGTTGAATTTCAATTTAAAGTGACTATTTAAGCAAGAATCTACCGGAACAATTATTTAACATATCTCAAGACACAAACCAAAACCTTTAGCAGAGCCACATTTACAACGCAAAATTTGGCTTTAAGGCAGCACTGTTATACTATGTTCAGATATGCACTTTTATTCGGTTCAGCTGCTTATTCAATATTCATTTGACAGTCAGGATTACGACCTAGTTTCTCACACCACTTATGTTGTGTGTGTTAATTTTATACATGAGTGGCGGGAGCTACAGATTACAGTCGACTTCGAACGACAGATTTTTGAGAAACTCTTCATGGCAATTTTCATTTACTTTCAGAGTTTTTGCCAGAAATCTGTTGAGAGGAAGTCGCCGAAGAAATACTTTTTGTATTTTGTTTATTGATGTCTGGCCTGGGGCTCGAACCCCGGCTTTACGTTTAATAAGCCAATACACTACCTACTAGACTACGACGACAACTCCGAACCATAAATAGCTAATGAAGGGATTTCCATCCAGGTTTTCGCGATACTTTACTAATGTTATCATACGACTTTGAAAATTACATGCAATTTCTTTCATTTTTCTTCTATCAACGATTGCTTACATTTACATCTCTGATGGAGTAATAATTTCTTATATGAACTAACATGACAAGTAACCAAATAACTTTATGCATTTTTAACACCAACAACAACAACAAAATAAAGAAAAAACTTGACATAAAAACCCACAATTTCTTGTTGACAATATCACACTTGTTCAACAAAAAAAAAAAGAGTTGAATTGACAAGAAAATTGAATGGTATTCAAGAGAAGAAACCATAGAAGAAAAGAATTCAAAATTATCGATTCGAATATGAAACTCAAATGACTCCTATGTAGAAACACACAGTAAATATTTGATGTCATTCATAATCGCTGATGACAGTTTTTCATAATTTCAAGTAGAATTTTGTGAAAGAAGAAGTATTAGAAGATACACAAGTGTATTAGAAATTGAAATTCTATAAAATGTAAAGCAATCAAGTAAAAATAAAAGAAAATTAATTGAAATTAAATTACAAATTGAAATGATTTCGTTTAATCGAATTGCTTCTATTCAAGAGAGGAATTATTTTGTTATTGAATAACATAACATTTGAACGACATGAAATGGCGTCTTATAAACGTAGTTTAAATAAAATACAACCAATATCATAGGAGAAAAGTTACAACACATATTCCATTACTCTTGAATGCTAAAAGTATAGTCACTTAAAAAGCGTGCACGAAAAAGTTTTCACATATACACTTTATGTGATAATAGCAGTCATCCTATCCCTGTTTAATTCCTGAAATAGTATTCAATGGTTATACATTTTCCCTTCGTGTAGCACAATGCATTGAGGACTGTTGCTCTATGCATTATTGAGATAATCTTCTGTGGATTCAGTCTATCTCTCTTTTATACAGCATTTTTTCCATTTTTCCATTTCTTCTATTATAATACTAACGTTGTTTATTTGTTCGCAAAATTATGTGAAAAAAAATTCCAGGACATATGAGGGCATAAGCCCAGGATATATCAGAGTATAAGCCCTAGGACATAGGAAGGCATGAGTCCAAAACAGAAAACGCAAAGCTACTTATACCAACAGGCATCTATCAGTTCACTTCTCGTCCTTCTCAAGTGCCAATTGGCGAATATTGTGACTACTCAGTGGGCGGATTGGATAAGGGTTTCAAAGAGAAACAATCGTATTTGGAAAATTAAAAGGACTTTTGTACCTCGACAATGTAATAATGAATACACGGGCAGTCTCTATACCAGGGTTAATGGATTTAATCCCTTTGACGACAATAGGTAAGTATGTTGCGTCCATATTTCTTTCAGAACAACGTTAGCCAATCCTTCACTGAAATAACAGAGCCATTCTTTACACCTACTTGACTTGACAGGCGCAGATACCTATAATCCGTTGCGTACTCGGCATTTTTCATTTGTATTTATAAAGCTTGAAGTCTCTATATTCTAGTAAGCAGTGCGTTGGCTTACTAGACAAGGGCGCCTGAGTTCAAACTTCAACTTAGACATTTCGACCAAAACAAAATATGAAAAAATATTTCTGCGGTGACTTCCTCTCAGCACATTAATGGCAAATACTCTGAGAATAAATAAAATTGACATGAAAAGTTTCACAAATCCATCTACGGCATCAAACCTGTCTTTAAACTCATGAAACTAGGGCTATGAATCTATGTTGTTGTATTGCTTGATAAAAATTCCTACAATATTTATGTGATCTGTACAATGACCTGTCTTTTCAAAAAGAATTTTGTAATATACCGTCATCCTACCGGCCACGGTTCAAACCCAAGGTCAGCTATTTCCAACAAAGCAAAATATGAGAAAATATTTCTGCGAAATATTTCATATCAGAAATGGGTGCCCTGGTAGCCTAGTGGGCAGACAATTAGCGTGAGAATTTTTTGTTGGATTCCTACCAGAGACTATGTTCTATATTACTCAGCTCGTAATAATTAAATATAATTTGTAATTGATTATACTTAGAATTAAATAAATAAAATAAAATAATCAATTTAATTAAAAATTTCGTTTGCATAATTATTGAATTTAATTCAATATTATATTCAAACAATATTATACAACTGCTTTATATTTAATTTAAATTGTTGATAAATTTTAAACTCATTAATCTTTTAATTAAAAAACATACTTTTTCCTGATGATTTATGGCCCGTAAATAAAATGTTCATGGTTATTTCCAAGAATGTAAGAAAAAAATTATTCCGCCTGTTTTACCATTTTAACAATAAAAAAAAAGTAAATGAATTCTTTAATTTATTACACACATTTACACATTTTTTTACCATCCCATAAATAATATATTCATTAATTGATTAGATTAAAGTTCATTTAATTTATTAACAATAAACGAATAAAAAATAAATTCCGTTATTAATCATATTCATTTAATATGGCCACTTTAAATTACTTTCCACAGTTATTTGCCTCAATTTCAACCGTAAATGTCATCATGTGTAAATGAGTGTAAAATCAAATGTAATCAATTCTGGTAAATGTAGAGAATTTCATTTCAATTTATTTTCATTTAATTTTTCTTTTTATTTTTTTTATCATATTTTCTATTCTATTATTATACGGTGTGTTCTTTTATATATTTTTTGTTCAATTATTCAATTTTTATGAAGATCGATTGATTATTTACTGATGAGAAGGAAAATTTGTTGCCTTAATTAAAACAACAGGTTGTATGTACGTATGTGAGTGTTCGTGTGTGTAGGAAATGAAGTCGTAAATACTTTTCTTTTATCGTGTTTTTCCATTTTCATTTTCATATTTTAATGTTTTTCTATTTTTTTTTTTCCTCAAAGATAAGTTGACTTCGACAAGGAATATGATGATATTGAATGAATTATTTATGAATGTTTGAACGTAAAATGGAAAAATTGTAATGTAAACCGTACAAGGAACGTAGGGCTGTTAAAGTCATGGTGACAGGCAGCTCATGCCATTTTTTTAATTTTCTTCAGCATCAAACCGTTTTGGGCTAGGTATGATAAGATTTTTCTCTACTTCTACTTCCTGAAATGATTGACGTCTAGCACAATGACATTGTTTAGAACCCGCCATGGCGGAGGGGGTCAATCATACTCCCCATTACCTATGCCACGTTATTTTATGCGACCAAAACTCAGAGGATGGTTTTTACTCATGCAGTGCCTTACAGCATTTCTGTTGTGTGAAAACCAATCTGCTCCTTATGAAGTTAAATTTTATTAATCATGTTTAGGATTGGAATTGCCCCCTCCCCTTTTTTTAACTGTATGTGCCCGCCTTTAGTAGAAACAAAGTTGTTTGGTAGAAGACTGCTGAGATGAATTCGCTGAATGAAATATTATTTCATAGTCTAGTAGGTAGTGTGTTGGCTTATTAGACGTAAGACCCAGGATCAAACCCCAGGTCAGACATCAAAACGAAAATAAATACAATATTTCTTCGGTGTCTTCCTCTCAGCAGATTTGTAGCAAAAACTCTGAGAGTAAAATAAAATTTCCATGAAAAGCTTTTCAAAAATCTGCCGTTCGGAGCCGGCTTAAAACTGTATGTCCCGCCACTTATGTATAAAATTAACACACACAACATAAGTGGTGTGAGAAACTAGGTCCATAGTCCTGACTGAAGGGTTGTTATGACCAATTATGTATGTATGAAATATTATTTCATCTGTTAAGCCATCACAGTACCTGCTAGTCTGCGGCGGCTCCCTAATGTTTATGCAGATTATGTCAGGCGGCAGATAAGAATAAGATTTGTTTAATATACCGGCGTCTATTGCCGCCGTAGACTAGTAGGCCGGTTGCTGGCTTTTTAGACGGGAGGCCACAGTTCAAACATCAACTCAGACATCTCCAACAAAACGACTTCCATTCAGCAGATTTCAGGCAAATAAAATTGCAATGAAAAGTCATATCCTTTAGTCAGGATTACAGCCTAGTTTCTCACACCATTCATGTTGCGTGCGATAATTTTATGTCGACTCCGACAATTTCATTTTACTTTCAGAGTTTTCCTAGAATACTACTGAGAGGAAGTCCTCTCTGAAATATTTTTTGATATTTAATTTTTTCCAAGATGTTTGAGCCAGGAACTGAATCACTTTTCCACGTCTAGTAAGTCAATACACTACCCCCTAGACTGTCACACAATAATTTTATCCATGTAAGGAGTGACCCACAGTTCAATGTCGACTGCGACAATTTGATTTTACTTTCAGAGTTTTCCTAGAAGACTGTTGAGAGGAAAGCGCCTAAAGAAATATTTTTTCATATTTTTTTTTTCGTTCGAGATGCCTGAGCCAGACATTGAACCACGACCTTACGATAGTAATCCAACACCCTGCCTACTAGACTACGACGACTTCATTCATTAGTAGAAATAATTTAAAGTGGAAACCCACAAAACACTTCTAACAGTTAGGCGGCCACTATCACATCACTTTGAGGACTGCTGTGAATAGTCCTACGGCCGAGGTAGGCATATAGTTTTAAAGAATTTTCATTATACATGCAAAATGTGCAGATGATTTCAAGAATACTGTCAACAAATTGAATTCGTTTGATTTGTTATGTAGTATATCTGTTTCCCATTCCATTTGTAATATTTTTTCTTTTGGGCTATCACGCAACAAACCCACAAAGCCACAAATGTGAATAAAAGCATGCATTTGTGGGCCACAACCTTTCAAAATATTTACACAAATTTTAAATCTTTTCTCTTTTACACCTCCTTGGGGAATGACTTTTAGAAACAAACAAACAAAAAATGGAAAAACAAAAGAGAATTTTCTAAAACCAGCAACCAGGAAAAAATAATTCCATAAAAATCGAAAATGAAAAAATTCAAAATTTTTAAAATAAAACTCAAGTGTATGTTACATGGAAACGGATATGGCAAAGGGAAATGCATATTTCAACACCATCACTTGAAATTCAACTTATTGTTCCCATCCCTATTGATGTACGTATCCTAGTAACTGAAAAAACAAACACAGACGGTAAAACGACTCACATACTCAATAAAAGGTACATACATATGCACACATATTTCAATGTACAATGTAATGCAAATATTTGTGTTAAAAACTAAAATCAATAATTAAAGAATATTGGGCGAAGAAAGAAAATCTTTTAACAGCACAAAACCACACAACAGCAAACAAAATTAAAAGCAAATAAACACCTTTCGAGTAGGAAAACGAAACCAAAACATATTACAAGACATAAAAATCGCATGCAATTTACGACCATAAACAAGGAAAAAATAAATAATTTTAGCAAAAACTTGTAAATTTTTCTGGCAAGACATCAAAAGATATTAAAAATATCACAGGGAAGGTAAGCCAAATGAGAAGAAAACAAATTGTAGTAAAAAAGAATTTTGCTAAGGATTTCATTAAATTCCATTTGATGGCTAAAATTGATTTCGTATTCTAATTACCTCACATGTAAAAAACTTTGTTGAGTTGAGTTCAGTAATGAGTATTCAAAAAGATGAGTAGAATCGAATCATACTTATAATTTCTGATACTTATATGCATTCATACTTATTTTTATATCATACTCTCACTACTCATGTTCAAAGTTTGAAGTACTCATCGTACTCATACTTAACAATACGTATGATGTTGTTGATTTCGACTCTCCATGACTCAACATTCACAAGAATCACATGATTCGTGTACGAACACTACAATACTCACCATTTGTATTGTATTTTTCTTTTTTGCAAATGCAACAACAACAGGGGAGGTCTGTTGAGACTGCCCTACATAGCCTGGTGTGCAGGATAGAGAAATCGCTGGCACAGAAGGAATACACTCTGGCTACTTTCCTTGACATCGAAGGAGCCTTCAATAATGTGGAACTTTGCGCTATAACCAGGGCGCTGGATAGTCTGGGTGTACGATCCACTATAGTGAACTGGATAACTAAGTTACTTTGTGGGAGAACAATCTACCCCACACTTGGGAGCTCACAGACAACCAGGGCTATAGGGAGGGGAACTCCACAGGGCGGAGTACTCTCTCCTCTTTTGTGGAATCTGGTGATGAATGAGCTACTAGTGATACTAGAACAAAATGGATGTGAGGCAATTGCCTATGCGGATGACATTGTTCTTGTTATCTCCGGAAGATTTGTCGACACTATCAGAGATAGGATGCAACTTGCTCTGAGGAGGGTCTGCGTGTGGGCATCTGAGCGTGGTTTGGGTGTTAACCCGGTGAAAACGGAAATAGTACTCTTCACAAGAAGGTACAAGCCACCGACATTTCGTCCATTGAAACTTAACGGGACGGAACTGAAACTCAAACAGGAGGCACACTTTCTAGGACTTATTCTGGATAGGAAGCTGTCTTGGAAATCGAATATCATTAACAGAACTAAAAAGGCTTCCATTGCCCTGTATGCTTGTAACAGAGTGTTGGGGAGAAAATGGGGCCTAGGACCTAGGATGACACACTGGATCTACACAGCGGTGGTCAGACCTATCTTGACCTATGGATGCCTAGTTTGGTGGGAATCCCTTGAAATTAAAACAAATTCGAAACTAATACAGCGACTGCAGAGATCTGCCTGTATTATCGTTAGTGGTGCCTTGCGCACTACACCTACGTCGGCACTGGAGATAATTTTGGGCCTCTTTCCGCTTGACCTTTTCTGTAGGGGAGTGGCTGCTAAAATAAGTAAACGTCTCAGGGCGACTGGACAGTGGCATGACTCGGGCATAGGCCACGCAAGAATCCTGAGGGAAGTTGGAGCTGTCGGGAGCAGTGACTACATGACACCGAGGTACGACTTCACGAAGAGATTCAGGACATCGGTTCCGGATAACGGAGCCTGGAAGGGTGATGTGACCCACCTGTTTAGAGACTCCGTACAAATCTACACCGATGGCTCTAAGCTGAACGGAGCGGTTGGCAGTGGAATTTTTTCGGAATCGGTTGGAATAGCTCAGTCTATAAGACTACCAGACCACTGCAGCGTCTTTCAGGCGGAGGTGGTGGCCATACAGGCTGCGGCGAGTATTATTGGGGATGGAAGGGTCTCCAAGCGGAACGTTACCATACTTTCTGATAGCCAGGCGGCTATCAGGGCTTTGAGTTCTAACGTGATGAACTCCAAGACGGTGTACGGCTGTCGCAGATATCTCGACGAGATAGCGGAACGATATGACATCCATATCGTATGGGTACCGGGACACAGTGGTATTCCGGGCAACTGTAGAGCTGATGAACTTGCCAGGCGGGGCACGACCATCGAGCTCACCGCTGAGTTCTCGAATCTAGGCATACCAATGAGGACCTGCAAGGTCATAATTGATAATGCGATCGTCGATTCCGTCAACGACAGGTGGGCGGCCTCGGACACGGGTAGAACGGCTCGTAAAATCTGGCCAAGGCTGGATGAGGGGCGCACAATGAGTCTACTTAAACTCCAAAGAGGCGCGCTCAGTGTAGTTGTCGGTGTCATTACGGGGCATTGCATTATGGGTACGCATGCGAGGCGCATTGGACTTGGACACCTAGCCAACGACTTCTATAGAAGCTGCAGAGATGAGGAAGAAGAGGAGACTGTCTCTCACCTGCTGGGTACATGCCCGGCTCTATGTCAAAGGAGAAGGAAGTACTTGGGTACTTACTACATGGATGATCTGGAGGAACTGTCAGAGATTGACATTGGCAGCCTAAATCGCTTCATCAGGAGCTCCGAATGGTTTCGAGACTAGGGGACAATGGATGACTGTGGTAGCACAATGGGCCCAATGCGGCCTAAGTGTGTCCATCAACAAGAAAAATTTTTCTTGGATGGGCAGCCACCTCTACCTACCTACCTACCTACATAAATGCAACAACAACTAAGACTGTAAATTTTAATGAATGATTCGAATCACTCGAATCATTTATAAGTATTATAAGTATTTTTTCCAAAGTAATGAATCAAACATATTTCGAATGTTATGAGTTTGATGTCAACGTCATACTCATTGTACTCATACTTATAAATCAACGTTGTACTGAGTACAAATGAATCAGAGTATTTAAATTTCAATATTGTTGACTCACTTATATTCAAAATTTCATGAGTGCTTATGAGTAGCGAAAAAACGATTAATTGCTGATCTCTGGTGTATACCAGGTTCGGAAGACATGGTTCTTCCTTTAAACAGTCCGAACCAAATGACATCTGACTCCTATAGCGAACATAATCATCACTTAATTGGAATTAATTAGAATTCAATATATCAGATTCCTTTTTACTATACTTAGTCCTACCACTGTAGAAGGTTATGCTTGGATGATTAAAATCGGAGACTTTACTCGCTCAAAGGGGTTTGAGACAGTTTTAACTTTTGCTATGGCAAAACGATGTATCATGCTTCAGACTGTCCACACGTAATAGTAAAAACCAGACTTTGAACTAGGCATCGCAGACTCAAAGAACACTTGTTCAATATGTAGATTTTGTAAATATTAGAAGAAATCATTAGAAACCATAATTGTTACATGAGTGGTTTTAATGCATTTTAGAAAACATCGTGGAGTTTAGCAGGTACTAGACTGCAAGTTATCCTTGGCGACACCGAATATCATTATGAAGTTTGGTTAGAGCAACAGCATTGAAGAAGATATTATATAGTAGTGTTACCCTACATAGCTAGGGACCAGTACAATATATTGTCGAATCGCCGTAATCTAACACCACTACTCTGCAATAGTAGAAAGACGGTGACGTTTTAGCGCGATTAAGAATGACCTCGCGGAAAAATACGAAACTACCCATTTAGGACAAAGAGAAAAATCTACAAATACAAGGGTATTCAAGTCCTGGACAAAATCATCACAAGAACGTATATTATATTCAAGTTTCTTGTGATCCGTAAAACCTTTAAATTCTGTCTCCTACCGTATATAGTAAGTATATAACATAACCTATCTGTAGAGTGTACACTGTGCATCAAAGAACCCACAAATTAAAATGTGTGTAAAGATAAATTCGAATTTGAAAATCCAAGACGCAATCCATAAATTTTAGCAGCGCCACACTTAGCGTTAACAGTGCAAAATTTGCTCTTAACAGAAAAAAAGTTTCCCTTAACAGAGCACTGTTAGCTGTTTAACAGTATTCATCTGAACACGCCCACTTGTTGAGAAGCTAATTTTAGGGCATACACTAGGTCTATGAGTACCATATCATACTCAAAGGAATGTTCCAAGGCCTCTTAATACAATCAGCAATATAGTCCCATATAAAGTGATATGGTATTGTGAAAATTGGCTTTGAAAATATCAATTTTTTGATTGAAAATTCTCTGGAAGGTTAGTGGCCATTTGGGAACATATAAGAAATTGTACACCATACAGACTATATGCAAATGGTAGTCCAGAGGGTCCTCTTTCCAACCATGTAGTAATTCTGCCCTCCATCCCCACCAACCATTAGTTACGTTTCAACATTTTTGTTCATTAATAATAATGATCATAATGAGATTCATATTTTATGTCAATAGTCTGCAATAATTGGAAAGTAGAACATTGATCTACTATTAAACAGTTAACTCTACTATTAAACTGTTAACAGCAAAGTTTACCCTGTTAGAGGCAAGAAGTGGCGCTGCTTAAAGTGTGGGTTTGTGTCTTTGGTTTTTAAATTCAAATTTATCTTCACACTCATCAAATTGAACTATATGCTGCAGTTTACTACGATATTTCTTTTAATTAAATTGGAATTTATTGTGTTGGCTCTTGTTTGTTTAAATTTACTCAAGAAAATACTGAATTTTTTTTTTTGGTTTCTCTTGCCACATAATCAATTACAAAGTTGCATGCCATGCCTCAAGAATACCATACATTAAATACATTTGTACATACATTGTACATACATTTATACATTCATTGTATAAAAGAAAATATTTTAGAAATAAATTAAAAAAGAAAAGAAAACAAAATAAAATAAAAAGTAATTGACTGTTGCTGTCATTATAAAGATAAATGAGCACAAAAGGAAGTAAAAATAGAAGTAAAAATGAACTGATGATGCAAAAATTTTAATTTTTTTTTGTAATTTTTTCAATTCCCGATATATATTGATGCGTAAGACAAAGAGAATATCTCTGGAAGCATGGAATAATATTTAATGTGACAGGATGACTCATCATTTAACTTAAAATTTGTTTTTAATTAATTTAATATACACCGTTACACCGTTGAAGACACCACAGTGTTACCACATGAGTTATGAAATATAATCTGGAGCGGTGAAATAATGAGAACCGTATTGTCGTTACATTCTTATTTAAGTGTGATGTGATAGATGATATTTTCTAAAAAAAAAAGTGGTGGCTCCATTATCTCTGGCCGCATAAATAGAGCCCTTATAGTATATGACCGATTTAAACTAGTATGGAATTCATATACATACGTACATACATAATTGGTCATTACAACACTTCAGTCAGGACTACTAATAGTTTCTCACACCACTTATGTTGTGTGTGTTAATTTTATATGTGAGTGGCGGGACCTACAGTTTAATGTCGACTACTAACGACAGATTTTTGAGAAACTTTTCATGGCAATTTTATTTACTCTCAGAGTTTTTGCCAGAAATCTGTTGAGCGAAAGTCACCGAAGAAATACTTTTTGTATTTTGTTGTGATGTCTGGCCTGGTGCTCGAACCCTGGCTTTACGTCTCATTAGCCAACACACTACCTACTAGACTACGGCGACTTTCATATATATTCATATACATATTGTTACGAAAATGGAAACGGTATAGCATCGTTTAGCATTAAAACGATAAACAAAAGCCACACAAACAAGTACAACGAACTTGTTACAAATAAACCAACAACATCAGTATGAAAGAAAAGGGGATAGACAGGTAAGCGAGAACGCAACAACAAGCAATGTGAACAAAATACACAAACATCAATGAAGTCGCGATAGAGTTCTCGAGAAGGCGAAACCCGGAACTTTCGACTTCAAGGACCTTCATCAGACTGTTTGCATGGGCATATAAAAAGTCATGACAAAGCAGGCAACGAAAAGTAAGAATTCAGTCAGTCTTGTGTGAAGAGGCATTGCATGTGAAAAGAACAGTCGTGGTTTGAAGATCGCCGTTGAAAAAATCTGCATTATAAGCAAAGAAGAATAGCTAACAAGCAATTATTGTTGTATTCGTCAAGTGTGAACAGTGGCACAAAAGCAGTGAGAACAATAAAGAATTTATCCAAAACTAAATACAAATTTATTTTTTATTTTGTTTGCAATCAACGAACTCATATTTTAAACGTTTTTAAAAAGGTAAAAACGTAACAATATATTTCAAGGCCAAAGAATGATGAAAAAAAATAAAGCAAAACACTGTTACTTTTTATACTAACCAATATTGTAATATAAATTTATTTTACAAAAATTTTCTTTTTAAATTTTTTTCTTTTTTTTTAAGGCGAGTTAAAAACATTTTTTAAAAAACAAATGATTTTTATAAAAAATTTTATTGAAAAAATATATACAATTCCCAAAAACAGCTTGTGGAAATATGATACAAAGATTTTAATTGAAAAAAATTGTAATTTTTATATCAATCAATGCATCAATAAACATTTAAATGAAATGAATTTTTAAATGCAAAAAAAAAAGAAATTTTATTAGCATATTTTGTTACAAGAATTTCAAACAAAGACCTAGATGCTTCGCTTTCTCTATTATAGTTTATTTTAATAAGACTTTAAAGAAAACCTCCCATTTTGGGCGTGGCAAAGCTAAGGTATATAGACCGTTTTACTACCGTACTACACATAAAAATTTATTACAAAATTAATGATGCCAACTTAGCCATTTTTGGAGCTTTACGGACTGATTACGTTCGTCATAATCAGCCTAGTTTGCAAGGAATTGTCAAGACTGGTTGCGTTGCACATGTAGTCAGGCTTGTAAATCATTGCGAAGTAAGCTCTGCTAAAACATTACTTCTTTTAGAGAATAATTACATAGCATCCGCAGCAATTGGGCCTATCTTATTATTCATTGTGGCATACGCACAGCGGGATTAAAGGTAGAATTAGTTCACGCAACGTAACGGAAACAAAACAAACTAATTAAAAAATAGAGCGGAAGATAGTGTGTCACTTGGGTTATGTTATAATACCGATAGTAGCCGCCGTAGTCTATTAGGTAGTGTGTTGGCTTATTAGATACACCAGTTTAATGTCTAAATTAATGAATTGAAGTTTGAATTGCGTCATCAAGCAGCTTATACACCACTTTGGGCTCCCGTGAATTATTTTATATTTCCAAACTAAGATAAATGGATTGATGATAAAATATTTGCCAACAATGAAAATGAGGAGCTTAGGTTGATGGCCATTTTAAAAAGCTCTAGACAAACAGTTCTTATTTTAAACAAGGTATTGAAGCGCTTCATTATATTTCTAATCCATGGTATTAAATTCTTAATCACTTTTTACTATTTCGTTACCCTTCAATAGGATATGCAATGATTTTAATTGGTCATATGAATTTATCGATTACAACTATAGCGTGTGTAACTACATTTGAAAGTAAGAATTCCTCTTCATGTTCTGTTTAATTATTTACATTGTAATTTGCTGAAAGTGTACCGTATTCAATTATACAGTAATTACTGTGTAAATATACGTTTAAAATTATTCTTTTTAATTGTCATGCTAATACTATGGTATACATTAACAAAGAGAGCGAGAAGGAAATAAAGCAAAGTTGGTTTGAATTTGACATTTGACATTAATTTCGAATGGTGTGCAGCACCTTTATGTCCATTAAAGGGAACAGTTTATTAAAATGTTACGAGGTCTCAAGGGCATGCTATAATGGACAGTAGAGACAGTTTGCGTGCTTTATTCAAAAGAGAATTTGAAATGTGTGTGAAGATAAATTCGAATTTAAAAACCAAAAACACAAACCAACACTTTTAGCAGCGTCACATCTTGCCTCTAACAGAGTAAACTTTTCTATTAACAGACCACTGTTAACTGTTTAACAGTGGCAATAATAGATTAGTGTTCTACTTAGCAATTATTGCAGACTATTGACATAAAATATAATTCTCATTATGATCATTATTATTTGTGAACAAAAGTGTTGAAATGTAAAGGATGGTTGGAGGGGATGAAGGACGGAAAATTTCCCAACTCCGAAAATTTTTCCAGCTATCCCACTACCACCATATAGTCTGTATAGTTCTTACATACTCCAAAATGGGCACTGATTTTTGAGAGAATTTTCATATATTTTTGGCCAAAAATCTCATTATTATACCACGGTTGGAAAGAGCACCCTCTGGACTACCATTTGCATATAGTCTGTATGGTGTACTATTTCTTATATGCTCCAAAATGGCCACTGACCTTCTAGAGAATTTTCAATCAAAAAATTTATATTTTCAAAGCCAATTTTCACAATACCATATCACTTTATATGTGACTATATTGCTAATGGTATTAAGAAGCATTGAAACCTTCCTTTGAGTATGATATTGTACTCATAGACCTAGTGTATGCCCTAAAATTTATGAATTGTGTCTTGGGTTTTCAAATTCGAATTTATCTTCACACACATGAATTTAAAGGTATTTAAAAATTTTACCAGACTTTCATAAATCTTATGAAATGATTTCGCGGTTTTCGTAGTGTTTTTTATTTACTGGGTATACAGGGAAGTCGCCGTGGTCTAGTAGGTAGTCTGTTGGGTTATTCGCTGTAGGGTCATGGTTCAAAACCCATATTAAGAAAACGAAATATAAAAAAAATATTTCTTCGGCGACTTCCTCTCAGGAGATTTCTGGCAAAAACTCTAAGTGGAAATAAAATTATCACGAAAAGTTTGTCCAAAAACCTGTCATTCGAAGTCAGCTTTAAAATTCACACGCACAGCATACGGGATGTGAGAAGCTAGGTTGTAGTGACCAATTAAGTAAGTAAGTCAACTGAAAATACTGTCACCGATAACGTGCTGGAAGAACTTGAATTTCAATTAAGGAAAAGTTGGTTTGAATAAAAATCTTGCATACGGCTACCACAGCGCGATACTATTTCCATGAAATTATCCAAAATTTGTTCGCTAAGATATGTCTTCCCGACAACGCAATGGAACTTGGTTTTGAATTCAGAAATTATTTCAGATTTATTCACATAAACTCGAGATTGCACAAAATTATAAAGAAAAAAAATTGCGTGGCGGCCCATTGAGGCGCCATCTTGCCTTCAACTATATGTTGTAAAGACAACACTCCGCCATTATGTTCCTGTAAAAATCGCCCACACCTGACAGTTGGCCGTGGTGAGTGCATTTGTTTGCCTATATTCGATAATTTTGTGTATTCATCAGCAGGTCATGAGCTTCATAGGAGAAAATTATTTTTTTTTTCGAAAATCTTGCATTGACTTGACGTGCTCTTGAATGTCCTGTCCTGAAAAAGGGATACCCTACGATATGCGCCAAATACAGGGATATAAGCCTTCTCCCTATCGTATTTAAGTCCACCATGAAACAGATATTCAGACTACACTAAATCCTGAAAAAAACCCCCACAAAAAACCCAGCCTTCGATAGCCTCATAAAGCACCTCCCTCGTACAACAAGACTAATACTCTACAAGACGCGCATCCTCATCGTGCTTCTTTTTGGTGCAGAGGCATGGATCCTATTAAGTGCTGAGGCAGCAGCCTTGAGAGTATTGGAGAGAAAAATACTACGTAAGATGTTCGGTCCATTACGAGTTGGCGATGATTTCCGCATCCGATCGAGTGAACAGTGAGCTGTATAAGCTCCTCAACGACATCGACTTTGTGCAGCGTATTAACATCCAACTACTGCGCTGGCTAGGTCATGTCGTTCGAATGGAGGACGATGTTCCGGCGAGACGGGTATTTTATGCGGAGATCTGCGGAAGTCGGCGAAGATTACCAAATCAAGATAGCCTTGTCATCGATTGGTGTGACCATCTAGAGTAGGAGCGTAAGAAACAGAGGCACCTGGAAGGATGTGTTACGGTAGGCCGAAATCCATTGATCGTGTTGTGAATGGCCAATTAAGTGAACTAAGTAACGAGATCTTGCATACTTAATTACCGAAAAGCCTTGTCTCTGCCACCTTATCGATAAGATATGGACTACAAACCATTTTGGTCGATATCGAAAGGATAATTGTTTGGATTCCTTTAAGATTTCAATCGCCGAGTAATCATTCCAGAATGAAAATTATAAATCGGCCACAGATAATCCGAAATAAGTTATAACTTCTGATATTTAGCAAACCTAATTAATTAAAATTAATTCATATACCCGATATATGTAGTGGGTCTTATGCTTTTCTATACAAAAACAAATAAAATTTAAAATATTGTAGATAAAACAAGACTGTACAGTGTACTCACCATATGGGCAATAAAGAAACATGAAATCCAATAAAATTTTATTTAGTCGCCCGTCTTATTGTTGAAACAAAAACAAGAACAAAAACATGTATTGTTTGTTAAAAATTCAATAAAAAAAATAATTTTAAGTTTTCTGTTAAGTAAACAGATATTAACGAAAAGCATTAATGCCAGACGGTATAAAAACGAATAACAATTAAACGAGCCGTAACGAGCCTGGTGTGCTCTGCCCCTAATCATTAGAATTTTTTTAAATAAAGTTCATGGTATTGCATATGGTCTTCTAACACGGACATCTGAACGTTAACATTTGATAACGGCCATCTTGTTGAACCTGCATCTGTCAAATTAGTTGCCATTTACTCAGTTTATATCGACAAATTACCATTGACAACGATAGACAATGATGTGGCTTCACTAATTCTAGTTTTGCGAAAAATCATTTTCAGCGATGAGGCCCTTTTTTGGATGAAAGAGTGAATAAAGAAGACACAAAATAGTCGATTTCGATCGATACCAATCCACATGAGATCCAAGAGACTGCAATACATACATACATAATTGGCCATTACAACGCTTCAGTCAGAATTACAGCCTAGCTACTCACAGCACGGGATCTACATTTTAAAGTCGACTCCGTACGACAGATTTTTTTTGAGAAACTTTTCATGGCAATTTTATTTACTTTCGGAGTTTTTGTCAGTAAATCTGTTGAGAGGAAGTCGCCTAAGAAATATTTTTTCATATTTCATTTTGATATCTGACCTGTGGTTTAAACCGTGGCCTTACATCTAATAAGCCAACACACTACCTATTAGACCACAGCGGCTTCTCAAGAGTGTGCAATACATTCCAAAAAAACGTCACTGTTTGATGTGGATTTTGGCTCGAGGACGTCACTTGTCCATATTTGTTTCCGTACAACGTTAGTCAGGCAATCACTGTCTGCGACGAACACTGTAGGTCGTTGATAATCAACTTCTTTCGGCCAGAATTAAATGATCGGGACACCTGGTATATGTAGTTCCACAGAACGACGCCATACAACTCATGCTCATGATAATTCAGCACAAGCGATTTGAGGTCGTGATCATCTCAAGTGGCAGTGATGTAAACTGGTCACCGGGATCGTTCTAATTATGGACTGATAACACCGCAAGCCCAAAATTCTTATCAAACATAGATTTTTTCTAAATGTATTGGATCAAATGTATCGACATAGTCTAATAGGTAGTACTCTGCCGTATGACGCATGGCCACGATTCATACCCCAGGTTAGACATCAAAACGAAAATATGAAAAAATATGGAAAAAATACTTCTTCGGCGACTTCCTCTCAGCAGATTTCTGAGAGATCTCTGAGAGTAAATAAAATTGCCATGAAGAGTTTCTCAAAAATCTATCGTTCGGAGCCGACTTTAAAATGTAGGTCCCGCCACTCATATATAACGCACACAACATAAGTGGTGTGAGAAGCTAGGTCGTAATCCTAACTGAAGGGTTGTAATAACCAATTATGTATGCATGTATTGGATCGTAGTTATCACAGATCTCATGTGGATTGGTATCGTCCCAAATGAGGCAATTTTGATGATGAATTTTCGGACGGTATTGTGCTCGATCAGAACATCCATTTGATGATAAATCCAATTCATTCTGCTTTGGTGACGATTTGCCGTTCTGACTGATTAATTCCTGGTGTATTCGATTCGTGCATTGTTCCGAAAGTGTTCAAAAGCTCTTTCATGTCATACTTTAAACTTTAGATACCGCCACTGATGGATAAAAGTGAACACACCCAACATGGTTGGTGTAAGAAGCCAGGTCGTAATCCTAACTAAAGGGTTGAGGCAGACCCAATGATGTATTCGAGCAGTCAGCATGTTTTTCACATTCATATGCGGTCTTCAGAATACATTGCAATTACTCTGTTCCATTTTCTTAACGTCATTATCCTCAAAAACTTGTACGCATCACTGGCATCTTGAGATTCCATTCCAAAAACTCTGTAAGAAAATAAAATTGCCATGTAAAGATTCTCAATCTCGTTCAGAGTCGACGATAAGCCGAAGATCGCGTCACTCGTGCATAAAATTAATACACACAGCATGGGTGGTGTGAGGCGCTAGATTGTAATCCTGACTGATCAAACATTTTTTCTACGGATTTTCTTTAAAGCTCAACATTCCCAACTATTAGGGCCATTATTACGACTTGCCGTTAACTAAAGGGAGGATTTTAACAGGCAGATAAATCGTTTTTCATTATTATGAGTACCCAATAAGATAGAAGTGAGCGTTAAGCTAAAGGGAGGATCATGCCACCCGTAACTTTTAAAGTTAAGTTTATATTTTATCTTGCCATATTATATTTTATTTTCAATATGGCAACTTCAAATATAAACAAAATGAGCAAAGACAAGAAAAAACAGAAGCCCATCGTTGCCACTGTAATCGATATTGCTCCGGCACTGCCATATTTTTGAAAAAGTTAACTTTATTTTATCCTTAGGTTGAAATAACGAAAAAAAGTTAAAGTTGGCTTTAAAGTTCACTTTAGCTAAAGTGTCCTTTAACTAAACCGAAGTTTAACGGCAAGTTGAAATAATGACCCTTAGAGTGGTATTACCATTACATTAAACAGACTTTTAATCACTCTTTCAAGAATAATTTCGTTGTTATTGAAATATTTTGCAGAAATGTATGAAACATTACAAAAATATTTCGTACAATAAAATATTAAAAAGTAAAGTACTTTTGAAAAGAAAACTTTTTTAAAAAAGTTTATTTAAGCCATTTTTTCTCCTTTGCCTTCTGGTGCCTCCTTTATTTCGTTGAATATTTTGTTCATTTGATTTGTGTATCCCTTTTTGTAAGTTAACGAAATAAAGAAGAACGAGTTTCCGAAGTTTGTAAGAAAAACATTCTTCAAGTGCTAAACAAATAAAAAAAGTAAGCGGGGGTACTATTTTTAGAAGCCACATTACCTATTCTTGCCTGTGGTGCAAGTAATAAGAATTAAAATAAGCAGCATGGAAGAAAAAGGCTTGAAAAGAAACTTAGAAAATAAACTTTTCTTGTTAGTTTTCAAAAAGTTATTTGAAGAAATTGAAATTGGCATCCAATAAAATCACAGAAAATTATTTCAAAGATTTTAAAAGGGTTGGAGACGCACGCATAAGAATATTAATGTTAAAAAATCCCTTTTTTGAGTAATTAGCTTGTGAACCACGTTGACTAGGCCATTATTGTCACCGGCTAGCACTTCGCAGAGCGGACATGACCTTAGGGATTTAGAAGCGATGGGCATCATCGAAACGAGGGAAGTGGTGGGCTTTAGTAGGGCCTTAGCTACGGATCGGACTAACAAAGATTTGACGAGTTCGCTGGTCTTGTCTTTAGTAGGAGGGTGGGTCAATGGTAGGTTACCTTTTCGGCGCCGTTCGTCGTGGGATCTCTGTCGTTATCTGACAGTGCGCATCCTACACTAGTAAGTTGCCGTGCTGAGTGATCTTTGTTGTCCGCGTTCATCATTCGTGAGTAGTGTCCTCTTATAGTGTTTGGTTGTGCGTTCCTCTGATTATTGGGTCACCAGTCCCCAACTGTTTGGTATTCAAGCAGACTGGACTGCGAAGCTCGTCAGGAGGCTTAATTCTGGTACCATGTGTGTTGGGAGCCCCAGAGTTGTCTCTGCCCGTTAGTGGTGCAGCCCCCTTGTGGGAGCAACATGGTGATTATGGTTTGTACCCAAATTGCGGGAAGAGTACAAGCTCGGTGTGGCATTACACTCTTAACCATTGTCAAAAAGGAATTTACATAGTCTCCGATCCCTAACCAAGAAAGAAGTCATATCCAAATGCATGGCTTCGAATTGATACTCACGTATGATGACGCAATTAATGCTTATACATATCATGTGGTTGCATTATTGTGCGTGGGGGCGCTGGTAGACGCATGGCGAAATTTGCGTTAAACCCTGTCACCGGCTAGCACTACAGCTCGATAATTACCAACGCCTTTTGGCCTGAAATGCGTGATCGCCGACGACTTGTGGTTTCATCAAAATGGCACATTGAATATTCTAAACGAGCGATTTGAGGGCATGGTCCCCTAACGTGGGGGTGATGTGAAGTGGCCACCGACATCATAGAATTTGACCCCGTTTGACTTGTGCGTTTTTCTTAAGTCGTCCATCTTCCATCTGCATTAGCTGAGAGGATTAAGTTCTTCTAATAAAAATTTCTTTTAAAATTCCTCTCTCTCAGCCTTTCCATTTATGCTTTATGTTTTCTCAAAACAAATGCAAATACAGATTGGCAGAGATAATTAAAATCAAATTCCTAAAGGATATTTCAAGAGATAATTTCTAGGGAAATGCCTTTGAATTTCTAACTGAAATTATATGAACACAACAAAAAGGAAATCATCATCTTAAGCTCACAAGATTGCCAACAATATGGTAGAGGAGAGATAGAAATGTTGAATGCACACACTCTGAGGATATTTCACTACACATTACTTTATTTTTCTGGATGAACGCCTGCCTGCTTATGTGGTACATTTCTACACCAGGGTGCAAATTATTGTAAGCCAAAGTAAACGGTAACAGAAACAGAAACTCTGAAATACATGCTTAAAACATAAGCTTGAGTACAGCTGGTGTGAAGTAATTAGAAGCAGAAATAAAAACGTTCAAGAGGGTTAGCTATTTAGTGTCGATCTGGCAAGGCTGTCAACTGTTAAATATCTTTCACCCGTTTGCCGTTTGCAAATTTTAATCGTTTAACAATCGAAGAACACATAAAATACTGCAAAAGGGGTGCTTATGAGAAACGACCTACTGAGGAAGGGCAAGAAATTGAAACGGCCTTGTGTATGACCGCAATGTAATGATACTTGAAGTATCCCTTCTGAATTTTTTGAATTCAAGTTAATCTCTACAAATATGGCTCATTGCAAGTCCATCAGCATAAAGTCCAAATCACGTAAGAATTAAAACCCGCTTAACATTCACAACACACAAGTCACCATAGTTTAGAAGGTAGTCTGTTGTGGCTCATTAGACGTGGGATTACGATTCAAAACCCAGACTAGACATCTCCAACAAAACGAAAAGTGCAAAAATATTTTTCAGGCGTCTTCCTCTCAGCAGATTTCTGGCAAAAACTCGGAGAGTAAATAAGATTGCCATGAAAAGTTTCTCAAAAATCTGTCGTTCGAAATCGACTATAAACTGTAGGTGCCGCAACTCATCTATAAAATTAACACACACGACATAAGTGGTGTAAGAAACTAGCTTGTAATCGTGACTATTTAGCTACAAGCAACTGTAATTCAACGTAAATATACACCTAAAATTGCTCTCTTCTATCTGCTCACTTCAGATTGTATTAAAATTTCTTTGCAGTTTCTGAAAGAATGCATTCATATCTTTTACTATATGCCCTCCATGTTGGACAATGAATTGAGTGGCTGACAACTCCCTTCCTAACAATCCCCTGAGTAGAACCAGTAGGCTCTATGGATTTGGAAAATGCTTCACAACAAGACGGCCTAATAAAAGTGAATGAAGTGGTGGGAAGCTATTTACTCTTTTAAAAGAGATTCCATTTTGTAGTACCCAAATACATCATGAATAGGTCCTTGAAAGTCGCCATAGTCTAGTAGGAAGCGTGTTGGCTTATTAGAAGTCAAGTCACGGTTCAAACCCCAGGTAAGTCATCTCGATCAAAACGAAATATAGAAAAAAATATTTCTTAGGCGACTTTCTCTCAGCAGATTTCTGGCAAAAACTCTGAGAGTAAATAAAATTACCATGAAAAGCTGTTCAATAATCTGTCGTTCGGAATTGACTTTGAACTGTAGGTCCCGCCACTCAAATACAAAAATTAACACACACAACATAAGTGGTGTGGTATGAGAAGCTAAGTTGCAATCCTGACTGAAGGATGGAATGACCAATTATGTATGTATGTATATATGATCAGGGAGCCATAAGTGATTGCTATTGGGTACCGCGTTCCGATTTAAGCACGAGTAGCGAGTGTAGGTAAACTATAATCCTAACATCAAAGATTTTGATTTTTATTGAACAAGATTGTGATGTTAGCTATAATTTCCATTTTAAGATTTAATTCTTTTACTTCGTTTTATTTGTAGATAAAGAGATAAGCAGCTGAGCTTATTAAATTTCTATCTCTCTGAAGAATTTTTTAAAACAAAATTTATTTAACCAATGAGACCTTTAATTGTAATATTATACTACAGCGAGGGTTGTGCTAAAAGTATAAAATAAATTAAATTGAATTAAATTGAAATTTCTCCATATTTGTTACACTTCCTTTTGAGGATCTGTTGTTGATGATTTTGTTTTCATTTGTTAGACATCAAGTAGCTGAAAAGTACATCTCATTGCAGCGGGATGTTTCCGTTTAGACATGTACTGTTAAGACATGTGACATTATTTTCACGTTAAGCGTTTGCTTTGCCTTACACCGCATTTGCTAGGCATTTATGGTGTTCCATCTGGAGTTTTTTCCTGCACGATTGGTTTCAGGCCTTAAGAACTGTTTTTGCCTTAATCAGCCAGAGACTTGTTTTCTGACCTAATAGAGTCTTGCAAGAGTATCTCTATTGTAGTCGCCGTAGTCTAGTAGGCAGTGTGTCGTCTTATTAGACGTGAGACCACGGTTAAAAACCCAAATCAGACATGTGTGTGAAGATAAATTCGAATTTAAAAACCAAAGACGCAAACCCACACTTTAGGCAGCGCCACTTCTTGTCTCTAACAGGGTAAACTTTGCTATTAACAGAGCACTGTTAACTGTTTAACAGTGGCAATAGTGGATTATTCTACTACTTTGCAATTATGAGAGGCTATTGACATAAAATATAATTCTCATTATAATCATTATTATTTGTATTTGTGAACAAAAGTGTTGAAATGTAAAAAATGGTTGGTGGTGTTGGAGGACGGAATTATTTCAGCTATCACACTACCACGGTTGGAAAGTTCACCCTCTGGAGTACCATTTGCATATAGTCTGTATGGTGGACTATTTCTTATATGTTCCAAAATGGCTACTGATCTAGAGAACTTTCATTCAAAAAATTTATAGTTTCATAGCCAAATTTCACAATACCTATCATTTTATATGAGACTTTTTTGCTAATTATATTAAGAGGACTTGGAACTTTCCTTTAAGTATGATATGGTACTCATAGACCTAGTATTTCTAAACAAGGGTGCTTGTTCAGATGCATACTGTTAAACAGCTAACAGTGCTCTGTTGGGGGCAAATTGTGTTCTATTAAGGGTATATTTTGCTCTGTTAAAGCCAAATGTGGCGCTGCTAAAATTGATGGATTGCGTCTTGAATTTTCAAATTCGAATTTATCTTCACATACATAAGTCAGACATTTCTAACAAAATCGAGGTGACTTCCTCTCAGCAGATTGCTGGCAAAAACTCTGAGAGTCAATAAAATATTGTTAGGAAAAAATCGGTCCTTCGAATTCGACTTTAAACTGTAGGTGCCGCCGCTCATGTATATAATTAAAACACACAACACAGGTGGTGTGAGAAGATAGATCGTAATCCTGACTGAAGGGTTGTAATGGGCAATTATGTATGTTATGTCCATTACTTGTGTGGCAGTCTACAATGAAAAGAAGTTGAATAAACTCTGAAACTCGGTGCTAACTGGCACAGGTACTTTTCACACACACCTCGTTATTCTTTTGCACACTTAAAATCACACACATATGAGTGTTAATTCCTGTATACATTCTAATACTCAAACACATTACACTTTATGTTTATGTTTACCCAGACAGACATCATTCACTGGAGTGCATTAAATACAGCAAGTCAATCAGTATTATTGACACTTTCATGTCACACTTGGGACTATTTTTCTATTCTTTTTCATTTCCAACATTTATTTACACTAGTGTAATAACAATAAAAAACAACAACAACAACAACAATAACAACAAAATCCCACTATTGTTACCCTCAACCGACTACAGAAAAAAAATCATTTTTCTGGTATATTGTGATAGTGATAGTGTTAGAAAGAATAATTGATAGAGTAAGCAGCAGATGTGGTGAGTTGAGAGGAGGAGCATTAAACGATTTTCAAGTCTTTAGTGAGTGTGTGCCTTGGATTAAATATTAATTCCATAAGAAAGAATTATTGTCCACAAATGCCATCGTAAATATTTTCAGTTCCCAAGACATTGTAAACCTGACAGAGGATTATGATTCATAAGTCATGTGCCAAACGCAATGTGACATTGACATCTCTCTGAGTGCAGTGGAGTGAAAATGATAATACAACTATAAAAATATAACTTTATTAAGCAAAGAATTGAAAGAGAAATAAAATTCGGGGTCAGAGATGTTCGCATGGAATATGAAATAAAAATGAAGAGGATTTCGAAGTATCTGATTCCCGAGTGAAGACATTTTTAAAAAAAGAAGCAGAAGCAGCTTTTTGTTGCCACTTTCTTGACAGATGCGGATTGCTAGTAACAGTCAACCAGGGTAGAGGTATATAGCAGAGATCTGCAATGAATCGTTTTTTGCTACTCATATGTACTCATGAAATTTTGAGTATGAGTGAGTCAACAGTATTAAAATTCAACTACTCTAATTCAATCGTACTCACTACAACATTGATTCATAAATACAGGTTTCAATGAGTATGAGTAAACCTTGACATCAAACTCATAAAATTTGAAATATGATTCATAAGCCTACTCATTTAGATTCATAAATTTAGAAAAATACTTATAATACTCATAAATGATTCGAGTGATTCGAATCATTCATCAAAATTTACAGTCTTAGTTGTTGTTGGATTTACAAAAAAAAGTGAGTATTGTAGTGCACGTACGCGAATCATACTTATTTTGTGATTCTTGTAAATATTGAGTAAAGGAGAGTCGAAATCAACAACATCATGCGTATTATTAAGTATGAGTACGAGTACTTCAAACTTTGAATATGAGTAGTATGAGTATGATATTAAAATAAGTATGAATGCGTATAAGTATCAGAAATTATGAGCATGATTCGAATCTATTCATCTTTTTGTATACTCATTGCTGATATCTGGTATGTAAGTCGGTGTAGGTCAGTAGTTTAAAGTGGTAGCTTAGATCACTAAAGCTCACTTGAGCACGCATAGCTTCCCATTGCTATTAAAACACCAGTCTTTAGTCATACTTTAGTGCAATCGTCAACAAGTCTAGTAATATTACAGAACAAAGTAAACAAGTTATAAGAGCCTGTTGCCAGTTCAATAAGCCCCTGAATTTCTAATTAATCACCACTTCTCTGAACGTGAGTATCGCCAAAATGATTCGGCGCTACGCGCAATGATACAGCCTCATGATAAGCATCATGGATTGCATCAGCGTACATGAGTACCAATTCGAAGTTATGCATTTGGACATGGTTTACCTCTTGGTTAGTGGTCGGAGACTATCTAACCACTTACATATGTTTCGGAGACAATAATACCGCTCCGGTCAACAGGCATCTGTTAGTTGACTCCTGTCAAAATGTCAACAAGTTGTTTAGTTCGTGTTTGACAGCCATTGAAACAGCATGATTTGTGGAAAAAATTAGAGAAAGTAAAATTATGTATTTTTTAGGCCAATAACTACTAATCAAACCTAGGCTAACCCTTACGAATTCTATGGGACCCTATATTATCCTTTTCAATGGCTGAATACTCCTAAGGCCGTGTAAGCGCGGTTGAGAACCATAAAATCGATTAATTACCGATAAGGTGTTGGCTGGGTAATTGGAGATGAAAACTGCGAAAAATTTTGGAAACCGCAGACAACTCACACGGCTCAAAGGTTTCAATTTTAAATGATCGCTAGGGAATGAGAAAGCTTTCCGTAAGACGGATGCCGCTTCTGCTCACAATCGACCATAAACGCAATCGTATGACTGCTGACGATCGAAAGAAAAAGAGATTGTGTAGACCATAGGCATTTTATGTAACACATTGGTTTCAATCATCACATAGATTTGGGATGTCCACACGTGTATTGCAGCACAGCCGTTTTGAAGTAATGCCCTTTAACATGCGTGTCCTTCAGTACTTTTGAGAAAAGAAGTCATCATAGTCTAGTAGGTAGTGTGTTGGCATATTAAATGCGAGGACACGGTTCAAAACCTAGGTCAGACATCTCTAACAAAACGAATTGTATAAATATATATTTTTTAGGCGATTTCCTCTAAGCAGATTTCTGGCAAAAACTCTGAGAGTAAAATAAAATTTCTATGAAAAAGTTTCTCAAAAATCTGTCATTCAGTATAGGCATTAAACTGTAGGTGTCCCGCCACTCATGTATAAAATTAACACACACACAACATAAGTGCTGTGAGAACCTAGGTTGTAATCCTATCTGAAGAGTTGTAATGACAAATTATATATGTATGTACATATGTGCTACAATAATGAGCTTTTCAGATGGGTACTGTTGAAGAGTTAATCGTGCTCTGTCAATGTAAAATTTTGAACGCCAAAAGTGTCTGTGCTAAACATGTTGGTTTGCGTCTTGGATTTTCAAATTCATAATTATCTCCATAAACATGATTTTAAAGCATCTTTAGTTAGTTTTGAGAATCACTACTCGATTGCTATTACAGTGCCACTTTCCTTTTTCTACCACCAACATCTCCTAAAGAAATTTTGTCAGGAGGCGTCTATTCAGCTAATGTACCTTCCCAGTATGTGGAGCCGCATGAGAGACCACTAAGTCAATGTTTAAAGCGAGAGAGTAAAAAAAGATATCCTCTTTGAATTAAAATTCAACCAGCTCAACCTAACAGCCGATCAGGGCCTCACTTCTAATCAGGAACTGTAAGCTGTTTCTAATCTGATAGTGACTAAGGGATCCCTATGGCCCAGGTCATATGCTAAGTTTTGGTATCCCTTGAAGCTAATTTATTTGCAGCTCAATTTTCTGAAACCCCTTCAAAAAATCTGCTACTTTTCGGAGAAATAAGCAACATTCGCGCATAAGTTAAGGCGCTGATATGAAAATCCAATTTTGACAGAGCGTAACAGCCCAACCTAAATTACGGCGTAATCGCAACGTAATTTAGCGCCCAGCTTTTACGCTGTAATGAGCAACATCGCTATTACGGGTAGATACTCTCAGAGAGTATTTAGATATTAAGCAGCCATTTAATTGCCATAAGGATAGTTCTACCATATCGTCAGAAACAAACTGTTCCAGGTGCCTGTACGAGTTCGAGATATGTATGTAGAGCCTGCTTGGGAAAACGTTTCCGTATGTCGGGCGGTAAATAACTTCACTTTAATACTAGAGTGAAACCCCATTTGTTTTAAGGTTCTTAAATTCGCAATGTTTGCCATAACATGCCTGCGTCATTTGACTTTTGGAATTTCTTTCCACCAGCCAACAGCACACGATAATGATTTTCGTTCAAAAAAAAAACTTTTAACAGCTTATTTGGCCAAAAGAAATCAAAGTTAAGTTATAAATGGCCACTGAAATACAACACCAATACACTTTAAAACATGTTTCGCACAAACTCTGGCCATATGTTCGAGGGAAATGTAACACGTTTTTTTTATCGATTTCCACGTATTTAGAAAAGAATTCCGTTTCCGTTATAAAAAACATATTAAAATTTCTATTGAATTGCTTTAATAGCCAGTCATCTAATAAAATTCAACAAGCAATTCCACAAACACACATACGTGAGCATACTAACACACATAAGTAGCAGGAGTAAATGGTTTTAAGTACTTCAAAGGTCCTCTCTACAAGCATTTCCTTTTTAAGCATTGACACTTTAAACTTCGATCTTTTTACAACGACGGCATACTACTGCAGCATGACTCAACGGAAACATATGTATGTATGTATGTACATGGTTACACAAATTACTCGATTACTCGATGATGTTAGTAACCATCTGTGTTGTGCTTTAGTTTCACTGGATAAATAAATATACGTGTATTTGCTCAGAAGTCATTGGATGCAAAAACCCCGGAAATGGTTAAAGATTTATGTTCCTGTATTGCTATTGACTTTTACCCTCTAAAAATTAATGGTATTATAAGCGATGCTAGGCGATGTGACTAAGAGAGAACGAAAGAGTGGCTCAATTTATTGCTTTCTTATATTCGAATTGCTGTATCATAACAATTTTCTGAGGTTATGTTTTCCGATTCAAAAGCTATTGCTTAAGTAAACATTAGGTTGGTAATTTTAAAATATTTTAAGAACCCCTAAAATTACCATGGCATGACAGTATTTTCATTTCAAATAAACAATTTATTGCAGGCAATGAATTTAAAATAGTAGTATTCATAGTACAGTGCCAGCTAGAAATGTAAAAAAAAATGGTTTGAGAAAAAATTTTAAATTTTGTCTGGAATTGAAAAATTGTAATGCACATGACTCTTGGGAATTAATTTAGTGACAGAGATGTTCAAAAGTTGTACGTGAGGCCTCGGTTCAAACCTCAGTTCAAACAACACCAACAAAACGAAAAATAAAAATAAAATTTTAGGCGACTTCCTCTCAGCAGATAGTAAATGATATCGCCATGAAAATTTTCTCAAAAAGCTGTCGTTTGGAATCGACTTTAAACTGCAGGCCTCACCACTCATGTCACACATGTATGTATGTCTTTTTGGTCGTTAGAATTGGAAATCTAAGCTCACTTAAGCATGAGTTTTGACAGCATATGAAGCTACATTTGCCAGAACTATCTGACATCGGTTATTAGCAACTAACTATAGCCCTGTTAGAACATGTGCGAACACTACATAGAACCCAAGACCAAAAAATTAGCAACTAAAGTAAGCAATAATATCTTCTTCCTTAACCGCTATGCAGCGCATTGACCCTTGAGAATAAATATACTGACGGAAATGCTCAAACGTCTATTTATCTGTAGTCCAGTGGGTAGTGTGTTGGCTCATTAGAAGTGAGGCCTCGGTTCAAACGCCAGGTCAGAGATCTCGAACAAAACGAAAAATGAAAAATATTTTTTAGGCAACTTCCTCTGGCGAAAACTCTGAGAGTAAATGAAATTGCCATGAACATTTTCTCAAAAAGCTGTCGTTAGGAATTGATTTAAACTGCAGGTCCCGCCAATTACGCCTAAAATTAACACACACAGCAGAAAGAATGTGAGGAACCAGGTCGTAATCCTGACTGAAGCGTTGTAATGAGCAATTTTGTATGTATGTAATAATTACCCTTGCCTAATGGAAAGCGCAACGGAGAAGAGGTATCCCTCTTTGAATTGGTAGGAGTGTTCATGATACCCAGGAATGTGTCTGTGGCCATTAGAGAACCATGCCCATTTTCATAAGCGGATTATTGCCGTCTCTAGCATCTATCAAAGTCTTCAGCTCAACAATTATCAAAGATTTCTTTATGACTAGGAACTCTTATCAGTCGCAGCTGATGCTTGATCGACATCCGACTACACAGAATAAATTTAAAACACGTAAATGACTTTTGACGCTGGTAGGCGGGAAGACTACTTACTTCATTGGTTATTGCAACCCTTTATTCAGGATTACAACCTAACAGATTGTGTGTGTTGCCCAGTGGCAACTTAAGTTGCCAGCAAAGGTTGCTTTAGTTTTTATGCTCTGAAAGGAAATTGAGTGTAAAAAACAAATCGGTAACCGTTAGAAAAAAAGTAATTCGGGCATTAATGGATTAATTTTAAAGACGAATCCGAACAAAAGATTTTTGAGAAACTTCATGGCAATTTTATTTTACGCTCACAAATTTCGCCAAAAGACTGCTGAGAGATGATCGCCAAAAAATATATTTCTTTCATACTCCGTTCTGTTCGCTATGTCTCTGCCAAGTGTTGAACGTTTACGAATGTTCAAACCACCATCCGCTGTATCTAACATTTCAAAGCTAATCTCTACAAGTAGGGTTTCCAACCCACGCTTCAGCCGTAATACTTTCTTTCCCTTTACATAAAGTTTAGGGCAGCATTTTATGTTACTCATAACAAAGTGACTAATGGATTCGAATTAAAATTCATTTTCAAGGCAAAATTTTGCTTTTAAGAACTGCTCCAACCATACAACATTATGACTTCTTCTCATTCATTCGAGATTTATTTGGCTTGCTGCCCTTTTTGTTATGGCTCCATTTGGGCTAGTATTTCTTCAAACTTTTAAATTCAATGACAAAAATATTTTGAAAACACTCCAACGACAAACAAAAATAAGAGAATTTTATTAAAAATAGAAAACACGTAACGTGCCAGGTCATATGGAACCACAAAACGTGACAGTTTATTGCTTTAATTTTACTTTGAAGGCCAACGTAATTACTTTTAAAACTGCCAACTCAATACAGGTTTTTTTCTCAGTGTAAGGTATGAGTAGAACGCTGAATTGATTAATGACAACATATTTTAAGTCTGTGAGGAAATAAATGAAATGAAATAAACGTTTGAAAACTAATTTATTAAAAGAAATGCAACAAAAAGGGTTAAGAAAATACCGTTATTTGGTGTGTTCAGAAAAAAAAGCTAAAGAACACTTACACAAGCTAGGGTTGTGGAGTTTGGCTTCCCAATCCCTTTATGGCATTTACGTAGTAGTCAGTTGAGTCTATTTGAAGTACATTGCATTATTTCCTAACGATTCACAAATTGCCTCTTCTCTTTTCACATCGACTTCCATTATTTCGTATCGTGAACTACCTGCAGTTTGTAGGCTACGGCAGGTGACAATCCTATTTTCCTAAAAACCTGAGCCATGAAGTAATATAGAAGATGCCAGGGCTTGTTTTACAACAGTCTTCTGAAAGTAACGAAAAGCTAAAATTCTTCTACATTGTTGTGCGAGGAAAAACAAGATAAACAGACAACAACAAAATGCACACATCGTACGGTACACAGAATTGCACAAACAAATACATAGGAATTTACGAGAATAGAACCAAAAGAAATACCAAAGATAAAAGCAACAAGTGTTGTTCATTATTCCTTTTTTATTATATAGTTGTGCTCGGAAAACCAAGTTAAATGAAACTAAGTAAGCAAGACAACTAGACAAAACAACAAAACACCCACATCGTACGGTACACAGAATGATACAAACAAATACGTAAGAATTTAAGAAATTGGAAGCAAAACAAAAATCGGATATAAGGACAACAATTCCATAGAGGGATTGCAATGTTGCCAGACATTAAATAGAGTCTTAAGGAACGCAGTGATTTGCAACTTTTTTGTCGTACTCCAGCACCTTCAGAAAACCCCATAAGATAAATTCTGGGGGAGTCATATCGCACAATCTCGGTGGCCAATTCACAATATATCCACATGATGCTCATGACCGTTATCAACTGTCAAAGTTCGAAAGTCCCTGTTGGGAGACACGATATCTTCATTGGAAGCCAATATTCATAGCGACGTGAATTCTTCAAGTAAATTCAACCCTAAACGACAGTAGATAGACAACTATGATCGTCTTCTACTACATACATAATTGGTCAGTACAACCCTTTAGTCAGGATTACGACCTAGTTTCTCATACCACTTATGTTGTGTGCGTAAATTTTTAGACATGAGTGGCGGGACCTACAGTTTAAGTCGACTCCGACCGATAGATTTTTGAGAAACTTTTCATGGCAATTTTATTTACTCTCAGAGTTTATGCCAGAAATCTGCTGAGAGTAAGTCGCCGCAGAAATATTGTTTCATATTTCGTTTTGTTGGAGATGTCTGACCTGAAGTTTTAACCATGGCCGCACGTCTAATAAGCCAACACACTACCTACTAGACCACGGCGACTACTATTCTACGTCAACTACTTTCTGATTAAATTTTGATACTTTGTCACTACATCTGGTCTAAAATCTAATAGACATGGAATACTGAGTGTCAAATCAAACATTAAATTGTTTGTTTTATTAAATTTCCCATTTTCCTACAAAGAAAAAAATATTTTTTTATACACTTATCCTCCCACTTGTATTTACTATTTAAAAATCAATTTATTTAAATGAATTTAAAATTAAATTAAAATATTTTCCTGTGCTAATCAATATGTCTTATTTCTTGATGGAAATCTAATTTTGCAAATTTGTTTATTTTAAAACGCAAAATCTACTAAAAATTCTTAAATCACAGACTAATGTTCTTCAGCATTTCGGCATAAATTAATGATTTTCGAAAACGGAAATCTTCACTTTAATGAGGCAATTAAGGATATGCACAGACTATGTTCGCAGCAAGACAACGCAGAGAGAAGCATTTTACAGGAAAATAATTTCTTAAATATTATGAACGGATTTGATGAGGATAAACAATAACAAACAAATTTATGCAATATATTGTAGGTAAATGTTAATATCGTACAATTACACTGTGCTACACAATAAAAAAAATAACGCAGGCTATATATGCATTGCGCTGCATTGCCTTTATTGTGTTTATAGCATCAGAGCGCCATTATGAAACCATACCAAGACCACAAGTGATGCGCTACTAAAGCAAAAAGTAAAAACACCTGTTCAACAGTTCTTTCATTTCCAACAATATCTCAATTTTGCAAGACCCAAATTATTGAAATGGTACACACATTACTAAGGAGTTTCCACTTCTAACGACATCGGAGAAAGCCGAATACCATAATGATAGGCAGAAGGCTTGCAGGGAAATTCTGGGGCTGTAACCCAAGAATTATTCACACGATATACACCAAGATGCTCAGACCAATAGTGGCTTAGTGGACAACTGTGTGAGTAGACAGAACAAACCTAATCAGTCAGGTAAAATGAAGTTGGATAAGATACAGAGACTAGCGTGTGGCTATATACTGGAGTTTGTAGACCCATGTCGAATTCTGCGAGTATTATCCAAGTGAAGTGAAGTGTATAAGAAGGCCGTCACTCGAGCACTCGGCTCTTGTGACGTTAAATCGGAAAGAGAATGATACTCTGTGGGGAAGCTGAATTAACTAGGGAGGGGAAATCGGGTCACCCTCTGCTGACAGGTGAGTTTGCATGGAAAACAGATTTACATTCTCAAAATCGTAAAAACTACCACCCGAAATATACAAGAGGTTTTTGGGTAACCTAAAGAATGCTGCGGATTATAGGATCATCTTGTTCTGGGAAAACACATACTCACAAGTCGTGAATCATCTTGAAACCAATTGCCGGTGAAACTTATTACCAGAATCTGTAAAAACTACTTCTTGGACGTTATGGTAGTCGAAGTAAAATCTTTTACAGGAGTTTGATAGCGTAAAAAAGAAAGTCATTTTCTGTTTTTAGTGCCTACAAAATTTATGCTATGTTGACCTTACTAAAAAGGCTTAAAATGCATGCATTATCGTTAACACTTTCAGGACAGTCACTTGGCAGCATTGCAGCTAATGTCGTGTAAATACGGCAGTTAGTTATGGATCCACAGAGGTGGACGAAGTGCGGTTCACTTGGGTTTTGGCGCAAAACGACACAGTATGGTCAGTCGCGCTGTCGTAAAAAGTTGCGAAAGGTTAAATATTACGTGGGCAGACTTTTCGTTCACTGTCTATCCCAATTTAGCCAAATTTTGCTGAGCTATTTTGGTCATATACAAAACCATCCACTCGACCTTGGCAGAATTTATAACTGACCTACAGATCTTTGAAGGGATGTCTAATGTAGAGAACTAACTAAAGAGTTTAATCCTTATGACATACCAGCAGCGATCCGGTAGCCCTATGAAGTGTGACATGCCTTCCGACTCTACCAGTAGAAATGTAAACGATGTCACTAATAACTTTTCCAAATACCTCACTGCGAATTAAATGTTTTGAACTGCTTTGAAAACTTTCATGATTGTTTAAAAAATTGAAAAAAAAATCTTCAATCAAAAAAAATATTTGAAATATTTTTCATACAAAATCTCTCTCTAGAATCGCTATTAAAAAATTATAAATTTTTAATATTTATTTACTTTTAATTATGCAAAGTAAACAATTAAAAGTTAATTTATTTTTTATTGGAATTTTTTTTATTATTTTTTAACGAAATATTTTGTCCACAAATTCTATGCTGCACAAACATCAGCCACGGGATATAATTCTAAACAACTGTTCGATGGAAACGCCATTATCTGGCTTAGTCTGTACGTGTTGCGCTGCCTCGTTTAATTGTTATTAACAGCTGAAAACTAATTTTCACGAGTAATAAAAATAATTTTTCAACAAATTTTTTCGTTTTTTTTTTTGTTTTTTTGTTTTAAACACAAAATTTATGAATTTTAAAACAAATTCAAACTGAAGCAAAAACCCAAAAATAACCATGGAAGTATAACATCAACAATAGGAAATTATTTTAACTAAAAATTTGGTAACAATTGCAAACGGCCAGCTCTGGGGTAAATTGTTTATTGTGTGGAAGAAAAAAAAACAAAATTTTTTAAAATAAATAAAGTGTGTGTTTATTATTATTATGATTGTAATAAATATTCGAGGAAGCAGTGTATTATAGTATTTTATTGCTTTCATTTATTGAGCTATTGCTGCCATTAGTTGTTGTTATTTTTATAGTTTTTTTTTTATTGTTTTTCTAAACAACAAAATAAACAAATAAAAGTGAAGCTATTTAATTGGAATTTTACAACTTTCCCGTTGTAAACGTTGATAATTAATGGAAATTATTTTAAAATATTTTAGGGCCAATGAATAAAAATTGAGAATTATTGTTGACAATATTGACCTGAAAATGACCATGATGAAAGGTCATGTAACGTAAAATTAGTGAAATTACGTGAAAGACTGAAAGAATTCGCCGTAGTGTAGTAGGAAATGTGTTGTCTTATTAGACGTAAAGCCAGGTTTCGAGTCCCAGGTCAGACATCAAAACAAAAATACAAAAAATATTTCTTCGGCGACTTCTCAGCAGATTTCTGGCAAAAGCTCTGGTAGTAAATAAAAAATTGCTATGAAAAATTTCACAAAAATCTATCGTTCGGAGTCGACTTTAAACTGTAGGTCCCACAACTCATGTATAAAATTAACACACACAACCTAAGTGGTGTGAGAAACTAGGTCCCTAATCCTGACTAAAGGGTTGTAATGACCAATTATGTATGTTATGTACGTGAAAGACTACTCTTTCATTTAACTGCACTTAGATTTCACACTTTCACGATATGTATGACTTTTAACCTTAAAATACCACAGGTCAATTTAAAGTATAAAAAGTGATCGACCCGAAATTCTCTTACTTAAAGTCATATTAGTCTAGTAGGCAGTGTGGTGGCTTATTAGACAAGAGCACGATGTATGACCTTTAACATTAAAATACCAGGGGTCAATTCAAATAGTCAAAGGGTGAATGACCCGAAATTATGTTACTTGAAGTCGCCGTGGTCTAGTAGGTAGTACATACAAACATACATACATAATTGGTCATTACAACCCTTCAGTCAGGATTAAGTCTTAGCTTCTCACGCCACTTATTTTGTGAGCGTTCGGAGTGTCGACTTCGAACGATAGATTTTTGAGAAACTTTTCATGGCAATTTTTATTTACACTCTGAGTTTTTACCTCAGCAGTCTTCTGGCAAAATAAAATTGCAAATCCGTCGTTCGGAGTCGACTTTAAACAGTAGGTCCTGCCACTCATGGGTAAAATTAATATAAGTAACATGAATGGTGTGAGAAGCCGGGTTGTAATCCCGACTAACTAAGTCAATAGGGTGCTATTTAAAATTGATGGCAATTACTCTTGGGGCTTGGATGTACCAGGCTTTTCTGCATTAGCTTTAAAATTATCTGAAATAGGTTTACTTGATCTCTTTCTAAAACTGCAGTTCGAAGAACTGAAATTTATTTAAAGAAAACAATTTCGTTTCAAGCCTCTCTTGAGTACACTTAGCGGCTCTTTGTAGCAATGCCCCAAAGCTAACTAACAAGTCCAGTTTAGGAGATCTTGACATGGCATGAATACAGATGCAAACTGAGAAAGCATGAGCGAAATGAGAGAAGACTACATCTAGCTAAAGACAAACATGTGGTAATAAAGTGAACAGAATGCTCTTCATCCTCACCCGATCGACAACGTCGGCAAAATTCATTAACATTTAAGGGAAACGGAAAGACAGTATCAAGCTAAAGACAAACACTAGAAAATTAAGTGAGCAAAACTCTCTGCAGCCTCAACCGATCGACAACCTCAGTAGAATTTATTACCGTTTAAGCGAAATCTCTCCGCATGGCGCATGAGAATACAAGAAGTGACAGCGATGTCCCTACCATACTGTTTAAATAGTTAATGGGTACGATTCGTGCCCAACATAAGTCTGATAAGTCTGGCAACGCAGCAAGATTCTTTCTCATCTCATAGCTCCATTGATTTATTCTTTTATAACTGCTTTCAACCCCAGCTTGTCTGCATTAAATCTGAATAGTTAACCTCACCATGATGTGGTCTCAAGCACTTGCAAATTGTATTCATGTTCAAGCAGACACTCTTTCCTACTTACTTATTCAGTAAGGATAACAACCCAGATTCTTAAGCCACCTCATGGGTGTTTTAATTTTATCCATGAGTGGCCAGAGTTCAAGGCCGTCTCTAAACAACAGATTTGAGAAACTTTTCATGGCAATTTTGTTTTACTCTCAGAGCTTTTTTGGCAGAAATCTGCTAAGAGGAAGTCGCCGTAAGAAATATTTTTTCATTTTTCATTGTTTGAGATGCCTTAGCTGGGTTGTGAACTGTGGCCTCAGACTACAGCTACTTCTAGTGTTGCATATTAAAAGCTTCTACTGATGGGACGTTCATGCATTCAGTAGTCAAAATAAGTTTCTTTCACTCTCTAAAAATTTAAAATTTTTTCTAGGTTTTAAAAAACTTATTTGAGAACCACTGCTAAAAACAAACAGAATGTTCAGGTGTCGAATACAATTAAAAGTTAAAAGTAACGTTTAGCTGTCTGCTTGATTTACTTGCTGTACAATTGAATAAATTAAACAAACAAAAAACATTATTGTTCTAACTTTTGTTCGCTGCTGCTTTAAACATGTATTTTCCTTTAATCAGATCGCTTTGAATATTGTAACAATGTTGGCAGCTGCAAGATTTATTTTAAACATTTCAAGAAAAATGAACATAAAAATTATGACAGCTGTCAGTTAGTTTGTTGAGCTAGACAAAGGAATAAGAAGATGTTAGTCTTTCCAAAAATTTTCTTGTTTTTAATTTTTTAATGCCGCTGACACAGAAGCATTAACTAAGATGAGAATTTAAGTAAAAAATTTTGAATAATAAATTTTACCCTACATGGCTCACTAAGTACCATCCTAAGAATCTCTATACGCATATGATTTTGCCTATGTTGCCATCAGCCTCACGGTTGCGATGTACTAAAACTACATGCTATCGTTAGAGATAAATGAGACAAAAAAACTCTGAAAAATAATTAAGAAACCGTACAAGTTTGTAATCATTAGGAGAGTTTATTTGTTTTAATTCCAGCAATTCATACACTTTTTAATTACACACTCTAATACCAACCCACCTCCACAACGTATGAGTAATGTTTTCAAATTATTAAATTAATCATATGTCAAGATGCTTCTTCTGCTTCTTAGAATACTAAAAACTTAAAGTTTACGATTATGTACATACAGACATACATACATTGCCTCCAATATAGTTAAGCATGCCAAATAATTTGTTTTAAAGAGAAATTTCAAAAATGTTTAAAAAAAATCATCATTCTTTATACAGCGTTGTTTCAATAGTTGGGCTGAAAAGTTCGTACTCATGCTCAAAAGTTCGACACTCATGGATAAAATTAACACAAACAATATGGATGGTGTGAGAAGCTAGGTAAACACTTTTCAGTGGCTATTATTCATTTTTTTTTTTTTTTGTTATCAGGATATCATGAATCATTTATCACCAGAACGGCGATTCAAAAATTGTAAAAATTTACTTCGAAAAAAGAAATCTGTTCAAGAAGTTCACAACACACTAAGTGCACAACACAATAAGTGACTAAGTGGACAGCACACTAAGTGCCTAATACACTAACTGCACAACACACTAAGTGCACAATACACTAAGTGAGCAAGCTATTCGTGCAGTTATTGTAATCGTTTTCGCACTAATCAACAGAATAGAGAAATGTCCACATTGAAGACAATACTACTCCTGTAGCGCAAAGTATTGAAGAACTCGACTTGGTGTTTGTTATCCTTCAACTACGTGGAAATTTTTATGTACGAGTCTGGGCCTAAAAGCCTATAAAATACAGACAAGAATTGAAGTCAAACAACCATCGATTTTCGTCGCATTATTTATTAATTGGACTCATTTGAAAGCGAGCATTTTTATGAAAGAATTGTGTTCAATTTCCGATTAAATATCTCTGTCAATAAGCATGAAAGAAAATTGTCGTAGTGCCGAATTAAATCGATGGCACTTATCTTCCCAAAACTAGTCTTATTAGAATGGTGGAAACTGAATACTTGTGTGCTGGATGTTCCTGGTATCAAGAATTCCAAAACAGTTTTTGTTACGATCGAGGATTATTTAGGACCGGAGATATAGGTGACGAAGCTAATACCTTTATTATCGACGAAAAAGTGCAAACAATTGACATCGACAAAAACAATCCAAGTCAACTACCAAAGAAAATGCAAGTCATCGAAAAAAAATGCGAATAATCGACCAAAAAATGCAAGACATCAACAAAAAAATGCAAGTCTAAAAAAAATTCAGGTCAACTAGCAAAGAAAATACAAATCATCAACCAAAACTTGCAAAACATTCAAGTCATCGCCCAAAAAAGTAGAAGCCATCAACAAAAACTGCAAATCATCGACAAAAAAAGACAATTTTGCCTGCTTTATATAGAGAATTTTTTTCTGTTCACTTGAAGAAAACAATTACCTTCGACACCTATGTCTCCAGTTCCAAGTAACCCCCGACCATAATTAAACCTGTTTTGGAATTCTTGATCCAATGGCTATGCAACGAATTATGGAAGGCATATTTGGTAAAAAAAAATACATGATTTTTCAATTTTATTATCTATAATAAGCAAATTGTAAATATTTTGTTGTTCATTTTTTCTTTTTTTTCTATAAAATTCAAATTTTTATTATTCTCCAATAAATCGGAAAACTACTGTATGCATATAGTATACCTTTTGTAAGTGGATGTCAAAAGCATGTAGTTTGCGTATGATTGATATTTAATACGAATGAAAATAATTAATGCTCATACGCACTTGAAAGTATTTCACTTTAAAGTGTACTTCAAAGACAAAATACATGTGGGTTTAAGTAACTTTAAAAGCCAAAGTATTTTTGTAAGTTTTAGTAGATAGTGTGTTGACGTATTAGACATGTGGCCAGGGTTGAAACCCCCGGGTTATTTCTTCCGCAACTTCGTCACAGCTGGTATGTTGCAAAAACTCTGAGAGTAAATACAAAATTGCCATGTAAAATTTCTTATAAAATTCGGTCGTTTGGAGTTGACTTCAAATTAACACACACAACATAAGTGGTGTTGAGAAGCTAGGTCCCTGACTGAAGTTGTAATGACCATATTATGTATGATACGTATGTAATTTAAAGAACTTCATTTAAGCCTTACGAATTTCAATTTGTCATGATAACACTGTGCGACAAAAAACAAAAAATTAAATACACCCGAATAAATACATGGGGAAAAAGTTGTAAAGTTAGTTGAATAGAACTTAAATATATTTTTAATTTTTAAGTTTTCATTCTTAAAATTTCTCAAAATGTTTGTTGGATCTTCGTTGAAGAGAAGAAAAAATTTAATAAAACACGAAAACATCGAATATTTCTTCACTAGTTTATTCTTTATTGATTTCTAATGATGTGTACTTCCACCTTTCGACAAAATTACCTCATAAATTCTATTTGGAAGGGAGTTATGAAATTGCGATAAATATTGCAATGAAATTTCCAACCACGCTTCTTTTATTGCAGTAATTAATGATTGTAGGTCATCAAATTGTCATCCAGATTCGTACACTTTCCGTGAAAACCATCCGCACACGTTTGCCATTATATTTAAATCCTCGGTAATATACATTTTAACAATCCTTGCCGTGCGGATAGGAACATTATCCTATCGGATCCAAACTGGTCTTGATATTTCGGAAACACCGTTTGCAGAACTGATTTATAACAATTTGGTGTAATTTTCATCGTTTAAAATTCAAAGTCTATGACTCCACAGTATGATATTGCTACCCAGACCATAACACCACCTACTCGACTATTGTTACGGGCTAAAAAAAACGTTCTTATTTTCTCAAATCATGGAAATAAAGTTGAAGCCGTCTGGTCCATTAAAATTGAACTTTTTTTCGTCAGAAAATACAACTTCAAAGTAATATGCTCCTTGCAAAAATTTAACCGTTGTTGGTTTAGTGGTGGTTTCTTCTCCAATTTGAGTCTTTTTAGGTGTTCCGCTGAATTTATTAATCTTCTAACGATGGAAACACTAGCACTGGAACCACTTTTTGCTGTAATTTATGCAGCAGAGTCACTTGAATTGAAGGCTATCCTTAGAATGTTTCGCCTTTCCGTGGCTGTTATGGCCATTTTTTGCCTTCCTTTCATGTTATTGCCATAATTTCTTTGTCTCTTATGTAATTCCACACAACATTAGCACTTTTATTAATTCTGTTAGAAACTTCACGGCCAGACAGATCTTGATCGTTATAGGCTTCTATTTTAGCCTGTTGTTTCTTTGTTAGAGGTTTACCGCGGCCCATTTTCAATTCAAACTTATAGAAAATCACTTTTGTTCTCAATTGAAAAGAAAAATGATTAACAATTTTCTACAAACGACCGTAGAGTGACATTTTAATCACTACACCTATTCAAGTGACGCAAAAATAATACCCACTTTTTCTACAAATTACAAAAACAAGCACAGATAAAATCTAACGGAACCCATTTTTTTCTTCACAGTCTTTTTCTCAATTGTTAGACCTTTAATAAAAAGTACAACAAATTGTGTCCATGAATTATCTTGAGAGCAGCAAGCTTAAATTGATTGCTAAAGCACTGCACCTATTCATGTGGAACGCAGTGTATAATCAGTATATTTTAGTAAAAAATTAAAAAAGAAGCACATACCTTTTAATGGAATTTATTTCTGGTTTTAAATTGTATTTCCGTTTTTTTTTAATTATTTCTTATTTTACCTTTCACTTTAAATATGTACATATATACTGGCTCTTGATTTTGTATAGAGATTTTTATTTAAATTTTTTCTTATTTTTTTTTATTTATTTATTTGTTTTTAATTAACTGTAAACATTTGTTTTGTTATTATTTAACAAGTATTTTATTTTTCATATTTTAAATACACCTTTTTTAAACATCATTGAAAGTTTATAATGTTTTATTATTTGTTTATTTTTTTTCACCTTTAATGATTTCAATTAGTTTGAATATTTAGTATTTTATTTTGTATTTATTTAATAAAATTTTTTTTATTTTTTTTAGTAACTTTTTAAAAAATTTTTCAACATTCATAATGTTTCTTAAATGGTAGTACTCTGCTACTCGTTTTGAAATATTTAATTTCTTCAATTAAATTGTTAAAAGATCATCAATTTTAACATTTTTTTATTTTTATTTTTTTTTAAATGCAAAAAAGTTATTAAAAAATATTTAATTAAGCATTAATCATGCCTTTTCGAGACAGTAAACTAAAAATTAAGGGAATAAAAATAAATTTCAATACAAAAGAAAACATTGGACAATCACACACGAGAACAATTATGCTGGCAAAAAAATGCCAGCTTGTAGGCAAGAGGGGTGAGGAGAGTGGTTTTCTGCTGGCATAATTCTTCAACCAGCTTCTACCCCGCACAAACCAATACATAAACAACACAAAACCAATACACATACATTTATAAAACAGCAGGTTCAGAAAAAATACTAATACACACAAAGCAGAGTACATGTATACAATTTCATGCCATATGAAATAGTCTTGTGTGTGACTGAAAGAACAAAAATTGTGCGGCTTAAAAAATAGTCTCGTATGTGATAGCACATTTGAATGACTATTGATCCTTTGTTCATCTACAAGACAATATTACGAGCGAGTGGCTACTTAATTAAAATCAAAGCTGGCATACCATTGTACATCTGTAGGAGCGACAGGCAACTTTATTTAAGTCAAAGTTGTACAGTGGTGGTCATATAACTAGCACATCTATCTATTCGACCGTTTTCCAGCAACAAAGGATGTACATGCATACACAATTATTCATTACAACCCTTAGTTAGGATTACAACGTAGCTTCTCACACCACTTGTGTTGTGTGTGTTAATTTTATAGATGAGTGGCGAGACCTACAGTTTAAAGTCGACTCCGAACGACAGATTTTTGAGAAACTTTTCATGGCAATTTTTATTTATTCTCAGAGTTTTTGCCAGAAATCTGCTGAGAAGAAGTCGCCGAAGAAAAATTTTTCTTATTTTCTTTTGATGTCTGGCCTGGGGCTCGAGCCTTGCCTTTACGTCTAATAAGCCAAAACACTACCTCCTAGACTACGGTGACTTCAAACATAGGATGTAATACTTTTCAAAAGTTCATTTAAGGGCTATTAAATATATGTGTGTGAAGATAAATTCGAATTTGAAAATCCAAGACGCAATCCATAAATTTTAGCAGCGACACATTTGGCGTTAACAGAACACTGTTAACTGTTTAACAGTGGTAGTAAGTAGATTAATCTTTACTTTGCAATTATTGCAGACTACTGATATAAAATATAATTCACATTATGATAATTTTTATTTATGAACAAAACTGTTGAAATATAAAGGATGGTTGTTGGGGATGGAGGACGGAATAATTCCGGCTATCCCACTACCACGGTAGGAAAGAGGACCCTCTGGACTACCAATTGCATATAGTCTGTATGGTGTACTATTTCTTATATAGTCCAAAGTGGCCACTGATCTTCTAGAGAATTTTCAAGCAAAGAATTGAAATCTCAAAGAATTAAAATATCAATACCATATCACTTTATATGGGACTATTTTGCTGATTATATTAAGCGGCCGTGGAACCTTTCTTTGAGTATGATATGGTACTCATAGACCTAGTATTTGTCCTAAAATTAGTTTCTAAACAAATGGACTTGTTCAGATGGGTACTGTTAAATAGCTAACAGTGCTCTGTTAAGAGTAAATTTATCTCTGTTAAGAGAAAATTTTCCACTGTTAACACTAAATGTGGCAGTGATAAAATTTTTAAATTGCGTGTTCGATTTTCAAATTCGAATTTATCTTTACACACGTATTAAATATTCCATAGGATGTACAAAGTAAAGGGAATTTGAATAAAAGAATTTAATAATAAATGACACTTTAAATTAAATTTATTGGTCACGTAATTAACAATCTGCATTAGAGCTGCAAAGTCGTCGAAGTCCATTAGGTAGGGGGTTGGCTTAGATAACTTGAGGCCACGGTTTAAACCGCAGGTGATACATTTCCTTTCTGGCAAAATCTCTGAAGGTAAATAAAATTGCCATGAAAAGCTTCTCAAAAATCTGTCGTTCGGAGTCGACTTAAAACTGTAGGTGCCACCATTTATGAATAAAATTAATACACACAATAAAAGTGGTGGGAGAAGCTAGTTCGTAATTCTGATTAAAGCGTTGTAATGAGCAATCATGTATGTATGTATGCATTAAACTTGAAAAAGAAATCATCATTTGAGTTTAATGATTTTATGCCAGAAGTGCCACCTGTGTGTTAGCGCCTACGAACTTTTCAGTGCAACTGTGAATTTCTATCGAATAACAATTGCAATCGGATATCAACTTTGTCAGTTGACTACCCAAAAAACTTTAGTCACTGAAAAAACATTTTTTTTTAAGTAAAATTTCAATACGTTTGCCAGTTGCCTTCTGTACTGCCTTTCCTGATTACTGGCAATTCAACTAAACTGTGGTTGCCATCGATTTGATTTTCTATAATTTTTTATTTTATTTCTTAAACATTTTTTATTTTTAATTCACTTTAATGTTTAATCATTAATGAAAAAGTATTGTTTTATAACTTTACGTTTGTTACACAATTTTATTTTTTCATATTTTTTTTCTTAATTTTTTTATTTTATTTTTTAATTTTTTCTTAATTCTTTTAATATGTTTTTTTCTTAATTTTTTTTTCAATTTTTTCTTAATTTTTTTTTAATTTTAATTAAATAATTCTAAATTTTTATTATTTTTTTTCCTATTTACAAATATTTCTCTTACATTTTGTTTTAATAAAACTCCATTGATTAATTTATTTTGATTATTTTTTTATTTATTTTTTTTAATTTTCACTTTCTTCCGCAAATAAAATTCATTTCATATTACACACTGGTTTTTCGCAATTTTTCTAAAATATTTTTGTTTTGTTTTTTTTTTACTTTAATTTCCCGTATTTCGATATCCGCATCCAAATTGTCTAAACTGCCAACAAATAAAATGAATAAAATTTTGCGCTTGATTGACAACGAATGCATTGAGCGGATACGTAAATCATATCTAGTGATGAAAACCGTAACGTTACTAAAGTGAAGTAAAGTATTCCACAAAGAATAAGTTTTCAATTCACTTTTTCTTCTGTTTGTTGCGTACGATGTTGATGCGCGTTTAAGATTTTGCAACTTGTTTGTTGCATGCCCTACGAATGGAAACTGTTTGGCGCCTAAGCGACGTTTTACGTTAGAGGACCTACACAAGAAAATTGTGAATAAAAAAAACGAATATTTACGATAACAACAACAAGTACAACAACAACAAAATTACAAAAATTAATGATAATAACGATTACGATGTTGTTGGAGACAATAATGATGATAATAATGATGATGATGATGATAATAGAAACAGTTTAACATGTGGTTGCTTCGTGATTATAAACAAACGAAATATTTACGAGTGAAAACAAAAGTATGGTTATGGTATAGTCCGACTATTTGTTGTCCAACAATTTCAAGTACTTTCTTTTTTATCGTCCTGTATTTAATGGTTTCTTTATTTACAAATAATAAATCTCAACTCCGATCAAGGATCGAGTTCATCTTTTTACAGTCTGTCATGGTTAACTTTTCTTATTCTCATTACATACATAACATATATCATTGGTCATTACAACCCTTCAGCCAGGATCACGACCTAGTTTCTCACACCATTTATGTTGTGTGTGTTAATTTTATACATGAATGGCGGGACCTACAGTTTAAAGTCGACTCCGAACGAAAGATTTTGTTTGAGAAACTTTTCATGCCAATTTTATTTACTCTGTGTTTTTACCAGAAATCTGCTGAGAGGAAGTCGCCGAAGAAATACTCTTTGTATTTTGTTTTAATGTCTGGCCTGGGGTTTGAACCCTGGATTTACGTCTAATAAGCCAACACACTGCTTACTAGACTACGGCGACTACGTAGCGTCTCACAAAAATCTGCGGAAAATTTTCTGTTCTCTTCTTCTCTAGCATCTTCTCTCTCCTCTTCTCTATATTCTTCCTTCTCTTCTTCTCTCTATTCTTCTCTATCTTCTTCTCCACCTTCTTCTCTTCTTTTATGCTCTCTTCTTTTCTCTCCATCTCTATCTTCTTCTCTATCCTGTCCTCTATCTTCTCTTCTATCTTCTTCTCTATCTTCTTCTCTTTCTTCTTCTCTATCTTCTTCTGTGTCTTCTTCTCTATATTCTTCTCTATCTTCTTCTCCATCATCTGTGTTGGAAATCTTAATCTTAGTTTCATGGCCTTTAATTCGTTTTGCCTTCGGTTTCACTGGAATACAGTATTTTCTGGGTCTTTAATGAACTCCTCTTCGCTTATTAAACCTGTGTGCATACTTTTTGAAGTTACCTAAAGATATTGCGGACATTTCCGATTTCGGCGAGATCAAGGTTCGTCCTGGAACCAAATGAACAGAATTTGTTGCTATTTTTGTAAGAAGCAAAAAATTAACAATGCACTCCGTTTAACATAGAAATGTGATGCTAGTCTAATAAAAAAATGTACATGTGGCCCTTCTAATACCTTCTTAAGGGGTTACAAACTTAAATTGAAAACATATACAACTTCTGTAATGGTGTAGGGTATTAACATTTAAACAACATGATTACTATAGAACAGGAGAGAAAGTTTCTCTTGTAAAAAACACCAATACAACCGGCATGTACAGTGCGCAGGCTTAAACAAAAATTCATTCATAAAATCCAGAGAATGCAAAAGCATTCCGAAATGCCTGGATACCTTAATTTAAGAGAAATTTGATTTAATTCTCTTAGAAATTAACTTAACACAGTGATTGAATGAATATTTAACATTTTCATCGATAAATCTGTGACTTATTGAATTAAATAACAAGTTTTTGGAAACTGTTACGTGTTATCGGTGTTATCGCTTCCAAAAAATAAAATTTATCGGAGTCATCAGAATATTCTGCGATGATGTCATCGTTGGAGTCACAACTCTTTCCGTGGAGTAATTTTTTAGGATTGAATAAAAGAAGTATTCATTAGGAGAGCAGAGCGAATAAGAAAATTCGTTGTTCTCAACGACTTTTTGGGACGAAAAAGATTCCCTCGAACGTGAGAAATCGAAAATGATAAGTCCAGACAGCTTAAAATCAGAATTCGATTACAACTTTTTTTTGCAAATAGCCTGTAATCCATGTAGATATTAAAAGACTAAAGGAATACATATTCCAATAGTGAAGGCTGGGAAACTTCAATATATAAAGTTATCTGTCCTATACAGATAGGGCCAGATAGTGAAAGTATTGCTACATAACTTGATAACCACTATTTGATTGAAGTAGTGTCTGATAAGTGTTGGATAAGCTTCTTCTACAACTGGAGCGGCGAAGCTTCTTTTTGACTCAATGCACAAACAGGCGCACTTCAAGAGACGCCAATGTACCCTGAATGCTGGGGGTCGCCGGCATCTTTGAAACATTTTCTTCAAGAACGATGACAATTGTAACACAAATATTGACACATCTTAAAGCAGTACATTGGCCGCAAAAGATTATGCGATTTGACCCCACTAGATTATTTTGTGAGGGATACGTGATCGCATCTTGTGGGCCACCCACACCTACTGCGTTGCCGAGGACAACATTTACATGAAATGAACTTAAAAAGTAAACGCCAGACATTAATTAAACGCCCAAAATAAATATTTCTTTCGGTTATGGTGATATTTCAGGCAGCGTTGCCACAAAGAAAAATTTTTGCCTACCAATATTCTTTCCAAAACCTACCAAACTTATTCCAATCCTACCAAAATTTGAATTTAAATAATTATAGATTATTCAATATGAAATTTTGCTAAAATTAACAAAAGAATTTCATAAATGTATATCACATTTAATGTGTTTAAAAAAAAACAAAACAATTCATTTAAGAAATATAAAAATAAAAGAACATAAACATAGTGTATTAAATTAAAGCTAAAAACATGACAAATTCATCTTTAGCATAAAATTAACATAAATAATTTGTTTAAAAATGTTTAATATACTAAAAATAGTATATTATTTAACAAAAATTATATTTATAATATTCAGGTATCATTGAGATATTTTTTTGCAGACCACACATAATGCTGGTCAGACTTGCATGTAACTTCTTTACATATCATCATGTTGTTTATTGTGCTTTTATCTAACTTATTTCTTTGTTCTGTTTTTATTAAACTTAATTGTAAACATGTTCGTTCTGCAGCTGCAGAACTATGTGGAAGAGAAAGCAAATTAAAAATAATATTGCATAAATCACCATAATAAAATTCATTTAAACAATTTTAAAATGTGCTTACATTGTCCAAAAATTCATTTATGGTAAGTGTTATATCTAAGGATATATCGATGTAAGTTCCATTGCATTACGATTTTATCTGGATCACAATTCACTAAATTCTTAAATTTCAGTATCAAGGGCAGTATATTTATTTTTTCTTTGGAAAGAACATTTCTGGGTGTTATTCTTTGTAGTAATTTTACATCTTCTCTTCCAAAGTCAAATCTTATTTTAATTTGGTTTAAATATTCTATATAAAATTGTAGAACATTTGATTTAATTTCCACTATATCTTCCTGATCTAAATTATTTTCCAAAAATACTTCGGCTTTTGTACCTACAAAAACTTTATTTATATCTACATGGTTATTTTAGTCAAAAAAATTAACGTCAAGGGATTCGCTTTTTTAAAAAATTACTCATAATTAATAGAAAATTAGATTTAATATTCGTATAAAGGTATGGAAGTCTAGAGCTTTCTGATTGAAATTCTTTATTTAACGCGTTTATTATTGGTACAATATATGATAAGAACAGGAAATAAGTTTTAATTTTGTTTCCCTTGAATTTGCTAATTCTGCTGATCGAATGCCATTAACTTCTAATGAACATGAATTAAAATAAAGTCTTAGACTACCCCGTTGTTCGATGATTCTAGAAATTACACCTTCTAATGAAAGCCATCTTGTTGAACAAATGCCTAAAATTTTATGGGGCTTTACGGAACAATAATCTTCAAATTCATTGAATTCAGTAATTCTTTTTGGGCTATGGGAAAAGAAACTATAAATACCTCTACAAAGTGGTTCTATATCATTCGGTAATTTTTTGCAAGCATAACTACTGCATAAATGCAGTGAACGGCAAGAGCATTTTATAAAAAAAATTCTATTTCACTATCTAGCAATGTTTTTAAGCCACCAATATTGCCCGCCATATCGTGTGTGCCGTCTGTTGCCAGCCCTATTAGATTCTTAATTTGAATGTTGTTCGATTCATAAAAATTCATTATGACTTGTAAATAGATATCGCATAAGTTTTAGATAGTTCCAACAATGCAAGAAATCTGTCATGAACAATTTAGCAACAAGAACCAAGCATTTTTTATTGAAACATCAGTTGTTTCGTCAACTATTAAAGAAAATTTTTTGGTTCGAAGAGTAGCAAATGTTTTTTAGACCTAAAAATAAATAATACTCCCAACTTTAAATCTTACAGATATTAATTGTATTTTCCTACCAAAAAATAAATGAAATTTGAACAAACCAACCAAACTACCAATCGTACCATTTTTAAATAAAAGCTACCAATTTTGGTCCAATTGGACCAAAACGGCAACGCTGATTCCAGGTAACTGTAGAGCTGATTAACTGGTTTGGCAAGGTTGTACCTCTCCGTACAACTCTCCGACGAATTCTCGACTTTGGGAATCCCTCTAAGAACCTGCAAGCTTATAATTGGCAATGCGAATGCAGATGGGCAGCCTCGAACGTGGATAGGACAACGAAAAAAATCTGATCAAGGCTGAATGAAGTGTGTACGGCAAGTCTGCTTAAACCCCAAAGAGCCACGCTCAATATCGTTGTCGGTGTCATTACAGGGCAATGCATTATAAGTACGCATGCGAAGTGCATTGGACTTGGACACCTTGCTAATGATTTCTGTAGAAGCTACAGAGGTGAGGAAGAAGAGGAGACTGTTCTTCATCTATTGGATATGTGCCCGCCCCTTTTTAGAGGACCTTTGTGCTTACTATATAGATGATCTGGAAGAACTGTAACGCATTGACATTGGCAGTCTAAGTCTTCATCAGGATCTCAGAGTGGAAAAACTACGTGCCGTGTGTTCATCCAACTTTCTTAAATGGACAGCCACCTACCTCTACCTAATTAACTAAGGAAAATTCCGTTTCTTCTTCAATTATTAAAACCGAATCTGTTGCGAAATCGTATCAAAATTACTCATCGCTGAATTACACCCAAAAAATTAAATTTATTTTTTCTTTTTTGCTTTTTGCTGATAAAATTATTAAATTTTTTACAATTTAATTTAATTATTGCCTCCTTATGCATGTATGTAAGTATATACATGCATACATAAAAATGAAATCAGAATTAATATTCATATTCAGCACAAAAAAAACCACCACCAACTGACAAATTTAAATAAAAATTAAGGCACTGCAAGACGTCTGGCACATGAATATTATTTAAATAATTTTATTACCATAATAATCATTTAAATTTGCATTGAATTATGTAATTTACTTACGATTTAACGAATATTGTCATCGATATTCTTACGTTTATTTATCGAAAAAAAAAAATTCGTTGCCATATGGTACAAAAAAAAAATTTGTTGTTTTTGGCAATAAAAAAATATTTTTAAAGCTCTTCTCACAGCAGGATCTGTTGAGAAGTGAATTAAATAAAAGTTTCTTTTTGTTTTTAAACTTATGCTCATTGTCTCTTTCCCTCTTGAAAGTCTTTGAGACATTTGAACTTTCATATCTAGTACACGTGCTGTTTTATACACTCACACACACTGGCACGCACAGCCATGGATATTTTTATAATTTTCAATTAAATATGTTACAATTTACTTAGAAAGTGCCGTTAGCAAAATTGAGAGTTACCATTACCTAACAAAATGATATTGAAGTGTGAAAAATAGTCAGGAATAATAAGGAAAATAAATTCGATAAGAGTGGTAAGTAGAGGTGATATCTACAATATATTTTCGATTTCAGTAGGGAAAAGCCAAGCTAGTTTAGGTTAGCGGGTAGCTTACTGTTCACAGTGCCCATTGTGTCAACGAGCGTAGGGTAAGCCCCCTTGCCATGATTAGTTATTGGTGGGTTTGAACCACCCCGAGCAACCAGGTATGTAAGACCACCTACGGCGTATATATCCCCTGTGTCGTCTCTTTCTCTGATATCTCCGATCGCTTCCGTACCAGTTCATCTGTCGTTTCGTTTCCTTCTATGCTACAGTGGCCCGGATCCTAGTAGAGGCGGGCGATCGACGTATACTCTATGCAACTCTGGATGCCCTTTGATTTCATGAGGCGGGATTGTAGCGATTGCTGATTGCTGCTTGACTGTCCACACAAATGATCAGGTTCGAAGTAGGTAGGTTCCTGGTTTCAATCATACGTGCAGCTTGTTCAACAGAAAACATCTGCACCTGATATACCCTGCCCTGGTTAGGTAATCTGTATGACCTGTTCAGTGCCAGCTTATTGGAATAGACCTATTGGTATTGGTATTAAACTATTGCGGTATTTTTACCGATTTTTATATACTAGTTCAAATAGCAACCAGAGTTAATAAATATTTTCAACATAAAAAACCAAGTAATTTTGGCACATTCAGAAATCCCTCTTAGGAATTCACATTTAATTTTCATTTCTGCAAGAAATTGTATTCAAATGGTACTGTTTTATCAAATGTTGTAATAAAATAAGAAAAAAATAACGAAAATTTCTTGTCATTATAGGTAAATAAAGAAACGAAAGAGTAATAAATTATTATTCATTTATTATTTATTTCTTCAAGTGCAGAATAAAAAAAGCAATAAAAACACATGTAAATAGCAGACAGGAATATTCAGGAATAGAAAACAAAACAATCACAACACATATACAAATGGAGTGGGGCTTAGTCTTGTAGAAGTAGTGAGCGTAGAATGCTACAATAACAATAAACTCATCACTCACTCACTCACTCACTCTTTCTCAACTTTAAAAACAAACAAAAAGTGCATGATGTTATAAAAAAAAAAAAAACAACACACACACATGGTTCGCCTACAATTCAAATGCAGAGAATACAATGCTAATATTACTGTTTTAAATGAAGCAGCAATGCGAACATATTAAAATCATAAAAAGGGGGAGAGGGAATAACTGTGTCTCTCCTATGAAGCTTATTAAAGATTAAGAAAATTAATACCTTGAAAAAAAAGAAGGAAGTATCTCTCCGCGTGGTGTAAAACATCCCCATAATGATGTTGGTATGTTGGGTTTTGTTGCCGTGGTAGCTGTGTTTAAGCGGATTTATTATTATTGTTGCTGTTGTTGTTTGTTGAGGTTATGTTTTATAACGATAAAGAAGGATTTTCTTGTGTTTTTTTTATTGATGAGGGTTATTATTTATGAGTGTCGTTCGTAGTCAAATGCTTTAAACGAAAAGCAACAAAAAATTGAACACACGCACACAGTCTCTTGGTTATTTTTGTTTTTATTCATCTATTTTTGGTATTATTTACAGTGTTAGTAATTTATTGTTGTATTTTATTTTTGTATTGTTTTTCGACATTTTTGTATTGGGAATGAGAAATGACAACCTGAAATTGAAATCCTGAGAGTAATGTAACAAGAAATAAAATTTGTTTGAAATAGAAAAGCAAAGAAATATTTGGTGTTTATCAATTTTACAACTTAATTTCCTGATTTCTTGTTTGTAATATTTGTCTATTGTACTATTGTGTGTGTAATAGAAAATTATAAATAATGTCTTCACAATTCATAAAAATAATGAATAATGCCCTAAGGGGAAATGGCATAACGTATTTTAAAATGTCATTGTTTTTGTTATTGTAATACATACATACATACTGAAGTCGCCGTATTCTAGTATGTTAGCTTATTAGACGTAAGGCCACGGTTCAAACCCCAGGTCAGACATCAAAACGAAATTTGAAAAAATATTTCTTCGGCGACTTCCTCTCAGCAGATTACTAGCAAAAATTCAGAGAGCAAATAAAATTGCCATGTAAAGTTCGGAATCGACTTTAAACTGTAGATCCCGCCATTCATGTATAAAAATTAACGCACACAACATAAGTGGTGTGAGAAGCTAGGTCGTAATCCTGACTGAAGGGTTTTAATGGACAATTATGTATATAATCAAGGTCTAGATTTGATGACATATGTACATAAAAAATATAACACGATTGTTATAATATTTAAATAATAACAACGGTAATTTTTGTCCGATTTTATCACACGAAGTATCAATCTCTTCACAAGATAATGAATGCACTTTCGGAATGTCACCACTTATTTCATATTTTTTTTTATTAAATTCTGCAATTAAGAATGGCTAAATTTGAAAGAATAAGAAAAATTTTATAATATTTTCCAAGTTTACCCCATCAAAACTCATAACATTTAAATTTGAGCCATATGTTTATGTATTCCATTTTAAAGGTTCTCCTCTCTCCTTTTCAAAAAACTTTAGATTTTGAAAATAGGTTAAAAAATATTTAAGTATTCAAGAATTTTCTGTAAAAAGATCAAAAATACCGTTTTTGCCTAATAGAACGAACAAGTTTGGAGGGTTCGAGAAATATAAAAAAAAATATTTTTGGGTTCTATTCAACAAAACTCACAACCAACACTATGTCATTAGCTGGGTGTATTTTGACTGTCGCATCGTGTTATAGTTAAAAATGTAATACAAATTAGCTGGATTACTGATAAGTTGTAATTAAAATTTTAACATTTTAAATATATTGTTATGATTTAATTTTGGAAGTACACACTCATTAAAAACGCAAGTTTTTTTAAATTATAGATTATTTATATTATTAAAATAATATTATTAATAAAAAACAATATCCATTTCTGTTATAAATATGTTTTTATGATCAACTTGGTAACTCTTTTTTTAAACAAGAACGAAAAACATGTGTAAACAGAAAAGCAAATGGCAATGATAATACATACACAACTCTGGCATGCCACTAAAGGCATGGCATTCTCAGTCTAAATTTCTTTCCATTTTTGTGAATCCCCAAGTTTGAAAGAAACAGCATCTAGTGTTTCATCCATTTTACCTGTTATTGCTTGATAACATGGATGAATCCAGCTTTCAGATAACGAATTGTTAAATATGTATATCAGATTTTAAATAGGAATAACGCAAAATATAATAATAAAATAATATAAACATAATACCTGTGTTGATTCTTATTCTCTTTTTCCAGATGACGAAAAGGATCAAGTTCGTATCGATGATGAGGAAGATTTTTCCATTTTTAAGCGACTTACACCAGGATTGAAAAATCGTCATATAAATGTCATCTGGAACCGTTAAATATATGTATATGTACACGAATATTATATCAATAAACATATGACAATAATGTATTAAAAACTTTAATTTACAATTTATTTTTTTAGTAGTTTATAGTTCGGAAATAACTAATCTGTATCTCATGGGCATAAGCCATGTTTTGTTGTGTCTTTAACTTGCTTGCTTTAACTGTTTGGGACTAGTTGCCGTGTAGAATTATCCAACATTGGTGGTTGGCTAATCGGAAGCAATTAATATACAAGATTCTGTTAGAGTTTGTCGTGATAGAGATTTACAAGTAAGCCGAAATCTCGTGTGAAATAATTGACAAGTATAACTGACAGACTTCATTTTAAAATGATAGATCCTGTGTCGTACTTATTTGGAAATTGTTTGGTTGTTACAAAAAGGTTTTCATGGCAAATTACGCCATTCAAAATGATAAAACTTTACTATTAAATCGTTTTTGTGTTATTGGCAAAATCTTATTGTATTTATTTCATCTTTTAGAAAATTATTAAATTTCTTCGTTCACTGTACCCAATAGAACTTTTAATTCTGATATAAAATTTATGTTTGTTTCTTTAAATGGAAAGTAAGTGGAAATATTTATGGATTCATATTCAAATTAAGTGTTATTCTAAGTGGGAAATATGGGGCACAAACCGCAACAATGCCCAAATGTGTTTAAAACTTGACTTTTCTTTACCTACAAAATATAGAAAATTTCATAAAACTGTGGGAGCGTGGTTCAGATATTATAAACGCTTAACTGAGAAACCAAGAGCTATTTATACCAGGTCATGTTTGGGTTGCCAAATTGGTATCACATATGGTCACTGACAGATGGCGGCTCAGTGCCCAATTTAGCAACTATTAAGTTTTGTTGCTTCGCAGATTTTTTCATTCATGTCTCACGAACGCAATCGATCTTCCTTGGTTAAACGGCTACCTCTAAATAATGGAACAACCTTTCTCCCTCTAACTAAGCTCCCTCAAATTTACCTCACTATATCTTCAGGACTTTAGCGATATAGCCAAGTATTATGTGGGGTACACACAATGCAACGTGTTCAAATACATGCTGCAATCAACAATCAAATCCAAAATGAAACGAGTAACGCTACTAAACATTATGCAACCAACAACGTAACATGCGTGATTTCGTAAACATGTTGCATAGTGTATATTAATAGATGTTGGTGTGTACCTACCATTAAAGAGGGACAGCGACAAAGTAATTAATTGCGAAAGCCAGGGACCAAGGCATATTCATAAGAGGTAACCGCAACATTACAACGAGTACAACAATGCAAAAACAACAGGCATTTTGTTTTTGTTAAAGAGTACGCGGAATGTCAAAAAAATTAACCCTCAAACTTCCATAGGAAATTAATTAAAGCAATTAAAAAAACTAAATAAATTTTATATATTGAAAATTCTTACGATTTTTATGTCATGCTAAATTACACAATAGAGCAGCACCAGTAAATTAAAAAAAATATCAGCTGCAAACGTTATTTCTTATTTATTATTGTACCAATTAAAATTTGTACCTAATTTATATTTATTTTATGACTGAATTTTGAAATTGAATACTTATTTAAACTATTTTCTCTTGAATTATATAAAAACATATTTTCAACAGAAGATTGTCCCAATCTGTTTTAATACCTATATCCCAATCTTCTGAAAGAGAATTTGTTTTAAAAATAACACACAAGTTATTTCAGTCACAGTTTAGGCACCTTGTTGGAGACTTGGAATTCTTTTTTTTTTTTTTTTTTTTTTTGTAATTCATCACTTTCATCTAAATAACTATAAATATAGTAAATCTAGGTTGTAGTTTAAAAGATATATGTATTTAACGTTAAAGGTTTAAATATTGTTAATCATCTTGCAAAAATTTTAATATAATTGGCTTTAAAATAGTAATCCTAAAGAATTTCTAATTTTTGTTGGGTGAAGCCGGGTTCACCCATAAGTTTCTGAAACATTATTGGTTCGGAGAAATTTGTTGTTTACTGAGAGTTTTCCGCATCATGATTCACCCATTTCAGAAACTTTGTTCGTAAAAACAGTGCTGACATATTTAATTGAAAATAAAGTAAATATGTACATATAGGCATAAACTTCAGAAAGTTAATTATATTTGTGTCAAAATAAAGAAATAAAAAATTAATATTTATAACAAAAAATAAACAGTATTTGTGGTGAATTATTTGATAAGAATAAAAACATTTGGTTTTGCGATGGATGTAAATCATTTGCCAAATGATTTGACCAAAGTAAAATTACTTGCAAAATATATTTATGAAAAACGAAGATCAAGGATAAACAAGAGGACGGCTGTAAGACCACTTTTAAAACAAAGAGAAGCCAAAGGGTATTTTCAGTCACTAGTTTTCGAAATGCGTTTAAATGACGTAGATTCGTAGACTTTCGATGAACTTCTGCAAATATTGGTGTATTGTACAAATTTCATATGGTGTGGCAACCTTTTCTAAAATAGTTCGGACTACATTTAAAATTAATTTAATTCACACTAAGAGTTGTTCGCACAAAATAATTTCTCTCGCTCTCTGAGAGAAACGTCAAACTCCATACAAAAAAAAATTTTGTCCGAAACAAAAATGTTTCAGAAACCTGTGGGTGAACCAGGCCTGAATCCAGCTTTACCTCATGTGAATTTGCCTTGCATGAGCTGGTAAAACACTCACCTGTTTTGAATTCGCTTTGGGCATGACATTCTCAGCACAGAATATACACAGAATAGAAACAAGAGTTTGACGTTTAACTTTCCATGGAGAAAGAGACAGCAAATATTACCAAAAAGTATTTCTGTCTCTCTCTGATTGTAACTCTGTTTTGTTTATTTATGTTTTTTTTAGTTTTCGGGGTGGTTTTTTATATTGGCGAGAGTTAATAAAAAATGTAATTTTTGTCTAAAACTATTAATAAATAATAAAAACAACTAATAACAATAACAACTTTAACTTTTTCTTTCAAGAAATTAAAAAATATTGGCAACTTTCAGCAAGAAAATTTTTTTATGAGCAGTACGTCTTATTTTGATCTTGTAATATTTAGCTTCTTAATTACCTCTTGCACAAGAAACTATATTCATTGTGACCGAAAATCGCACACATTTCGATTAATATTTAAATATTTAAGAATCTTTAAACTTTTCATTGAAGAAATTAAAAAATATTCCAAATTGTCCCTTTTTTAACACAAAATAAATCTTTATTTACATTTAATTTTTCTACTTTAACCGCCAGTTTTCACTCTGTATATCTGTTGCTTCTAACACATTTGATTCGCAAAACATTAAAATATTTTTTTTCTCCCTCTACGCGGTAGGTTAAAGTGCTGCTTTGAGCGTTTTTAAATGTCAAAGGTTTCAATTCTGTGTATATTCTGTGATTCTCAGTGTAAATTTCTTTCTATTTTTGTGAATCCCCAAGTTTGAAAAAAACAACATACAGTGTTTTAAGTTGTTGTACGAATCACGTACGAACTCATGTTTAACATTTGAGTGGAATTTAAGCCACAATATAAAATTTAAGCCGACAGCACCGTACTTTAATATCTGTTGCGGAGAAAAAGAGTAGCGTAAGAACTCAGAACTAAGAAGGCATCATAAATAAAATAAAAATATTAAATATGGATGCTGATGATCTAGTGAAAATAACGTATTACAATGACGTTGTGAAATTTGTTAGATATGTTAATTTTCATTCAGACTATGAATCGTTTTTCCCAAAAATACTCATAAAAGAAAATGTATTTCCATGCTCTTATTGGTTTGGTAAGTTATCAAATAAAGTAGAACTACGTGTTTAGTAAATATAAGATGATAATAAAAATTAATTCATTAAAAACTTTTCTTTGAGAAGAAATAGATTAATTTTATGATAAAGAGCGAGACAGCGTATCTGTGTGTTATTGTATGTATTTATTGTTCAAAGAAACGTAACACTTCAGTTGGATTCATCCGTTACCCCCCCCCCTTATTTTTTGACAACATGAATGAATTCAGCTTTCAGATAACGAAATGTCAAATACAACAGAATTTAAAAAACGCAAAATATAATAATAAAACAGTATTAACAGAATACCTGCCTTAATTCTTATTCTCTTTTTCCAGATGGCGAAGGGAATACAGTTCTTATGACAAATCGGCAAGATTTTGTACTTTTTAAGCGACTTGCATCAGGATTGAAAAATCGTCATATACAAGTTAATCTGAAACATTAAATATATGTATATGTACACGAATATTATATCAATAAACATATGATAATAATCCATTAAAAAGTTTAATTTTCATTTTATTCTTTTAGGACTTTATACAGATTGACAAGGTAAATCTCATGTGCAAAAGCCATGTTTTATTGTGTCTTTAAATTAAAGACACATTTCCCGGTTATAATTATTTAAATTAGATTAGAATGAGATCCAAACATTTATTTATAAGATCGACAGTCAAGAGATCGTCTGTTTGAAGTGCTTGGGATTAGTAGCCGTGTAGAATTATTCAACATAGGTGGCTGATTAACCGGAAGCAATTAATATACAAGATTCTGTTAGAGTTTGTCGTGATAAAGATTTACAAGTAAGCCGAAATCTCGTATGAAATAATTGACAAGTATAAGTGACAGACTTAATTTTAAAATGATAGATCCTGTGTCGAACTTATTTGGATGTTGTTTGAATTTTACAAAAAGTTTTTCATGGTAAATTACGCAATTCAAAGTGATAAAAATTTACTATTAAATCGTTTTTAATTGTGTTATTGCCAAAATCTTATTGAATTTATTTTATCTTTTAGAAAATTATTAAATTTCTTCGTTCACTGTACCCAATAGAACTTTAAATTCTGATATAAAATTTATGTTTGTTTCTTTAAATGGAAAGTAAGTGGAAATATTTATGGATTCATATTCAAATTAAGTGTTATTCTAAGTGGGAAATATGGAGCACAAACCGCAACAATGCCCTAATGTGTTTAAAACTTGACTTTTCTTTACCTACAAAATATAGAAAATTTCATAAAACTGTGGGAGCGTGGTTCAGACATTATAAACGCTTAACTGAGAAACCAAGGGCTATTTATACCAGGTCATGTTTGGGTTGCCAAATTGGTATCACATATGGTCACTGACAGATGGCGGCTCAGTGCCCAAGTTAGCAACTATTAAGTTTTGTTGCTTCGCAGATTTTTTCATTCATGTCTCACGAACGCAATCATCGATCTTCCTTGGTTAAACGGCTACCTCTAAATAATGGAACAACCTTTCTCCCTCTAACTAAGCTCCCTCAAATTTACCTCACTATATCTTCAGGACCTTAGCGCTATAGTCAAGTATTATGTGGGGTACACACAATGCAACGTGTTCAAATACAGGCTGCAATCAACAATCTAATCCAAAATGAAACGAATAACGCTACTACATATTATGCAACCAACAACGTAACATGCGTGATTTTGTAAACATGTTGCATAGTATATATTAATAGATCTTGGTGTGTACCTACCATTAAAGAGGGACAGCGACAAAGTAATTAATTGCGAAAGCCAGGGACAAAGTTGAAGTACATACGTGGGGCTTTGATACTTTCATTAGATTGACACAGTCAGTACTTTGGCGTAATTTGATTGCACACAACAAAAAGTAAAGCCAAATAAACCAGCTGGTTGCTGTCAAAGTAAGCAAATGCAAGTCAAAAGATAAAAGTTTATGCGTTGCGTTAACAAATAAGTAACAAATGTGCTTATAAGCATTTTGCACGTTCAATGTACTTTGGAAAGAATCAGAATTAGTAAAACTCGCTATGCTGTCACAAACCTATGCAAAATCTGGCGGTCGAATAAGCTATTTTCCAATTAAGAATGTCGTAATATAATTTGGATGTCATCTGTTGAGTACAGAATTGTTGTTATGGCTGTATTTAGTGAGGAACTTTACTACATTTCTTCTTTCGGTGTTCATTTTTGATTGTTAGGACTACTATCTAGATAGTCAGAAGACCTCTTGGATATTTTACAGCGAAAGGATTAATGACTCTTAATTTACAAAATTTCTCCTGGACACGAATCATTCATATCACCGGGATTCATATCAAGTCCTGTTGTCACTACATCAAGCTATCTTCTATAGTGAGCTTATTCTACTCATAGACTAAAAGCATTCATTGTAGTCACCAATCTTTATTGCAAGCAAGAGAAGTTTTACAGCCAAATTCGTAGTTATGACAATCAATAAAATGATACAACAGATGAAAAGCCTGATGTAAAGAGGGAAGAAAAAGATAACCTTTGGAAATAATACCAGCGCTTAGATGCCATGTGCAAGTTCAAAGTACTTTGGAAAGAATTATAAGAAAGTCTGTTACATTTTCTGTTAAACTTTCCTTCTCTTTTGCACGCTCAAAGTTTATTTTGACAAGCTCTTGGTATTTTGTTTATACAACGTATAAACGGTATTTTGTGTATACAACGATCGATAGATGACGAACGAAGAATAATTTAACAAACAGTTGATTAAGCACATTTTGTTTCGGCAAATGGATTTGTGTGTGTTCGCAGTGTAGAACAGAATTGGATTAGCAGATTGGACTATGCGACAAAATAAAAAAAATTAAGTACACCCAGCTAATGGTCATAGTGTAGATTGTGAGTTTTGTTAAGTAGATTGATTACACACACTTTTCTGAACCGATTTCTAAAATATAAGCTTTCTTAGAAAGGGGAGGGATAATGATATACATATGTATACCAATATCTTATTCGATTTTATATTCTATGAGGTTTGATGAGGTAAACTTGACAAATGCGATTTTTTCATATTTTTTTTATTTATTTATTTGTTTTTTCAATTCCTGTACAACAAGATTTAATCTTATATTTAAAGTACAAGAAAGAAGTGTTCATAAACAACATTTGGAGATCAAACTTTTCTAATGAATAAAGTAATAGGCCATTTACACTACAGCGAAATCTAGTAGATTAGATTTCAAATCTTGCTCAAAATCTAGATCGTTTACACTGGATTTATTTGACAGTAACAAGATTTCATTTTAATAACAAAAACAGCTGACTGAAATTTAAAAGAAAATAATAATATTTCCAAATTTACCAAACAAAAATGAAAAATATAGGACATTTAGTGTCGTAAACATATATATAGGTAATAATATATAAATATTAAACCGCACTTTAATACAGGTTCGTCATGGGTCATTCTGGGAGCAAGATATTCCTAATATTTCATATGATATGTTCATCGAAAAGCCGCCAAACTTTTCATTTGTTACGCTTAACCTCTTCAGGGACGATTTTTTTCTGGTGACAAAAAAATGATTAAATTTTGTTTTCTTTTTAAATTATTTAATTTTATTTAAATAGGAATTCAGAAAACAAAAAACAATGAAAATTCACAAAAAGGAATAACGTCCACATTTGTGGCCACTGAGCGTTAATGGTAATTTATGTGTGATATGATTTCATACATTCCGGGCATATCAGGCGTATATATTCTTAACATTTCTCACAAATGTAGAGAGTTCGCCTTACACAATTTTTGTCGTGACATCTGGGGAGATTTTTCAGTTCCTTGTATTTAGAATAATGATCCATACCGTCCAGTCTAATTCCAGGATTCACTTTAGTCCAGCTTTTAGATTTTTTAGGTGGTGATGGTAAAACTTATTATATTAAATATAACTGATATTATTTTTTTTCAAATATTATTGCCGAAGAATTATTTCACATTTTTTATTTATCTAACTATGCGTCGGAAATAATATCATCACTGCAGACAAACGGTCTGAGGATTTGGTAGTCAATAACTTACTATAAAATTTTTGTTTTTTTATTATTATTATAATTATGATTATAAAAAATTAAACGTACACATATGTGGCCAAGGGCGTGAAGAGGTTAAAGTTTTGTTTTTAAATTGAAATGTCATTTTTTCCTGCTCAGCGTTGTATTTTTAAGTACTATTTGGCAAAACACATAGTTGCATTTCTATTTTTACTAGATTTTGAGTAGATTTTGCCGAAATCTACTAAATAAGTAGATTTTGTTTTGTATGGGAAATCTAGTTAAAATCAACTAGATTTGGCTCGAAATCTCATAAGTACTAGATTTCGTTGTAGTGTAAATGGCCTATAAAAGAGAAAAAAAAAATAATAATAATAACAATAGTAATAAATTATGCATAAATTATAAAGATTGTAATCTACTACGGTGCAAAAAATTAAATAAAAATTAATTTTTAATTTGTTCATCCTAAAAACATTTCAATAGTTGAATCAACAAAAAACCTTGGTATAATTTTTAACAGATATCTTCAATGGAATACCCACATTAATTCTGTCTCTGGAACAATTTTTTCTATGTTTAGAACGCTATATCCCCTACAACACATTATACTTCTTAATATTCGTGTGCTTCTTGCGAAAACGTTTTTAATGCCCAAGTTGTTATATGGCTGCGAAATTGTTGCTTATTGCGATTCAATAAGTAAAACTAGATTAGTGGTAACGTCTAACGCGATTCTTAGATATGTCTAGGGCATAAGAAGATATGATGGTGTTTCTCAGTATTACAAATCATTATATGGTGTTGAATTAATGGATTTACTTAAAATCAAAACATTAATTTTACTACACAAAGTTATCTACACTCATGAACCATTTTATTTATTTAATCGTATTCAATTTGTAAGATCAAACAGAGGAAAACAGATCATTCAATTGCGATATCGAACTTTAATATCCGAGTAACAATTCTTCGCAAATATAATACGGCTGTGAAACTCCTTGCCTAAACTCACTACAAATCAATGGCAACGCTTTGCAATTTAAAAAATGTTATTTTCTAAATTTTAAGGTCAAATTATTACATATATACATGCATATATTTTTGTTCTTGTTTTACATATTATTATATTATTTTCAAACTGTTTTTAATATATATTTTTTTTGCTTTTATTATATTGTATAATATCAATACTATTTTTTGTAAGCATTAATTCATATAAATGAAGTAAAATAAAATAAATAAATTCAATTCATTGCAGCAAACTTTAATTAAAAAGTATAAAATAAGTGATGACATTCTTAAATTACATTATCTTGTGAAGAGATTGACACTTCGTTTGATAAAATAGAACAAAAATAGCCGCAGTTATTATTTAAAGAATACAACAATCGTGTTATATTTTTATATATTTCATCTTATCAAATGAACTTTCAATCCAAAAATTTTCATGCTTTAACGGTTTGGGATTAGTTACCCTGTAGAATTATATAACATTGGTGGTTGGTTAACCGGAACCAATTAATAAACAAGATCCTGTTGGAGTTTGTCAAATAAGCCGAAATCTCATATGAATTAATAATTGACAAGTATAAGTGACAGGCTTCATTTTAAAATGATACATAGATCCTGTGTATAAGTGACAGGCTTCATTTTAAAATGATACATAGATCCTGTGTCGTAGTGTCCTGTGAAGTCTTTGTAGTCTAGTAGGTAGTGTGTTGGCTTATTAGACGTAATGCCCGGGTTCAAACCCCAGGTCAGACATCAAAAGGAAAATATGAAAAATATTTCTTCTTTCTGGCAAAACTGAGAGTAAATATAATTTCAATGAAAAAGTTTCTCAAAAATCTGTCGTTCGGAATCGACTTTAAACTGTAGGTCGCACCACTCATGTATTTAACACACTTAAGTGGTGTGAAAAGCTAGGTCGTAATCCTGACCGAAGGATTGTAATGACCAATTATGTATGTATGTAGATCCTGTGTCGTACTTATTTGGAAATTGTTTGGTTCTTACAAAAAGTTTTTCATGGTAAATTACGCAATTCAAAGTGATAAAAGTTTACTATTAAGTCGTTTTTAATTGTGTTATTGGCATAATCTTATTGAATTTATTTCATCTTTTAGAAAATTATTAACTTTCTTCATTCACTGAAGCCAATAGAACTTTTAATTCTTATATAAAATTCATAATGTCTGTGGCTTTAAAGTTTAAATACAAAGTAAGTTTAAATATTTATGAATTTATGTTCAAATTAAGTATTATTGCAAGTGGAGAAATATAGCGCACATTATTAAATATTCGGTCGTAATTTCAAATACATTATTGCACAAATCGCAACAATGCCCAAATGTGTTTAAAACAAAATACAAAAGAACTGCATGAAACCATTGGATATAATAAACGCTTAATTGAGAAACCATAAGGCCTATTTATACCAGGCCAAGTTTGGGTTGGCAAATTGGTATTACATATGGTCACTGACAGCTGGCAACTCAGTGTCCAAATTTAGCAACTATTAAGTTTTGTTGCTTCGCAGATTTTATCATTCATGCCTCACGAACGCAATCATCGATCTTCCTTGGTTAAACGGCTACCTCTAAATAATGGAACAACCTTTCTCCCTCTAACTAAGCTGCCTCAAATTTACCTCACTATATCTTCAGGACTTTAGCGATATAGCCAAGTATTATGTGGGGTACATACAATGCAACGTGTTCAAATACATGATGCAATCAACAATCAAATCCAAAATGAAACGAGTAACGCTACTACACATTATGCAACCAACAACGTAACATGCGTGATTTCGTAAACATGTTGCATAGTGTATATTAATAGATGTTGGTGTGTACCTACCATTAAAGAGGGATAGCGACAAAGTAATTCATTGCGAAAGCCAGGGACAAAGTTGAAGTACATACGTGGGGCTTTGACACTTTCATTAGGTTGACACAGTCAGTACTTTGGCGTAATTTGATTGCACACAACAAAAAGTAAAGCCAAATAAACCAGCTGGTTGCTGTCAAAGTAAGCAAATGCAAGTCAAAAGATAAAAATGGACCAACTTTATGCGTTGCGTTAACAAATAAGTAACAAATGTGCTTATAAGCATTTTGCATGTTCAATGTACTTTGCAAAGAATCAGAATTTGTAAAACTCGCTACGCTTTCACAAACCTATGCAAAATCTGGCGGTCGAATAAGCTATTTTCCAATTAAGAATGTCGTAATATAATAGGGATGTCATCTGTTGAGTACAGAATTGTCGTTATGGATGTATTTAGTGAGGAACTTTTGTACTCTTCTTTCAAGAGTTGGCGCTGCCTGTACTTCTTTCGGTGTTCATTGCTGAAGGTTTCCTGAATGGATTAGGATTAATGAAAGAGGATTACTAATCATAAAGATTTCTAAAGCACGTAAAGCATTTTCATCCAGGTTTCATGTGAAGCCTTGTAACCACTACATCAAGCTATCTTCTAAAGTGGACTTATTCTGCTCTTAGGAACATAATTACAAATTGCCGTTAACTAAAGGGAGGATTTTATTGGGCGGATAAATTGTTTTTCATTATTATAAGTGGACAGTATGGTAGAAGTGAGCGTTAAGCTAAAGGGAGGATCATCCTATATTTAACTGTTAAAGTTCACTTTATGTTTGAACTTGCCATACATATGTATATATTATTTTCAATATGGCAACTTCAAATACAAAAAATAAAAAGCGTTTGACACTGCTTTAAAAAAAACTTGTATAAGTGAGCAGTTTTATCGACATTGCTCTGGCACTGCCATATTTTTGAAAATTTTTATCTGTAAGTTGTAATAACGAAAATAAGTTAAAGGTAACTTTACAGTTCCCTTTAGCTATAGGTATCTTTAACTAAACCAAAGTTTAACGGCAAGTTGTAATGGCTCTTAGACTAACCAAATGCATCCACTGCAGTCATCAATCTCTGTTCTCTGCAACAGAAGTTTTACGGTCAATTTCGCAGTTATGGCGACCAATAAAACGATACAGTAGTCCGAAAGCCTTTTAAGCAGAGAAAATTGCAAAACCGCCATGATTTTGTCAAAATTATGGCGTTCTGAATCGACTTTAAACTGCAGGTCCTGTCGCTTGCGGACAAAGCTAACACACACAATATAAGTGGTGTGAGAAGCTAGGCCGTAATCTTGACTGCAGGGTTGTAATGACCAAATAAGTATGTATATGTGCTTATAACTGTGCCCATCTTAACAACTGCTCTCACTGATGACAATAGAGGCCTTAATCCACTCCAATTATCTTAAATGATCTATCATTTAAATTCCAAAAAGAAACGTAATCAATACCCAAAATGTATAAGACACACTTCGATCCAGACTGAATATCTATGTTCCTAACGGATTATCGTTTAGAGGCTAAGAGGTGATCTTATTGTATTAAAATTAAGTCAAAAAAATCATTCCATTTACATATATGCAAACAAAAACGTTTCAAACTTACCATTTAAATTTATTTGTGATTTAACTTTTATGTTTTTTTCAATATTTGCACAATAAATATAAATTCTATTGACTTTTTATTTATTTCAGGTATACAAAATGGACGGACATTTTTTATTTGGCAAACAAAAAAACACTTTTGCAATTACACGGCTTTTTCATATGATATATTAAAAAACTGACACTAAAACACAGCAATTTTTATAGAAACATTTCGAAATTAAAGATTTTCGATAATAAATACTATTTCTGAAAAATTCTTTAACGATTTTAACACAATTTAAACAAAATTATCGGTAACTTACGAAAAGAAATCAACTACAACGCACAATTTTCACAAAACATTTTTACTTTACACGACGCCATCTTGCGGTCACATTGTTGCCATTTAAAACTGTGTAAACATACTAAACACAGCTGAAAAACGGAATTTCACTACCAGAGGACGCTGCAAGCATTATAAAGCATATTGACAGCTGTCAAATTGAAACGCTTTGACAATTTCCGTATTTCCTTCTTTTTCGTGTTGAAAACGGTCTTTTATAAAAGGGCAAAATGGTATGTGCGCGTAAAAAATCGAAAATTTAACAAAACATCTGAGAAATAATTGTGAAAATTGATTGAAAAAATGATTGTGAAACAAACAAATATTTTGAAAATGAAAAAACTTTTAAGAAAATATACCAAATTAAAGCAAATAATGTGAATGAAAAATAAATTTAAAAAAGAAAACTTTTGCCTGAATTGTTGTTGCATTCTCTTAAAACAATTTTATACTGATAATATGTCTTTTGTTTGTGTATTTTTTCTAGTCGCTCGTTATCCCAGAAAAGTTCCAGCACATTCTCCGTATCATGAATACCAACATTGACGGTAAACGCAAAGTTGGTATTGCCATGACTGCCATTAAGGGTGTTGGTCGCCGTTACTCCAACATTGTGTTGAAGAAGGCCGATATCGATTTGACCAAGCGTGCCGGTGAATGCACCGAAGAAGAGGTAAGTACTTAAGCGTATTTCTTTAAACGGTAAAACAAAGAAAAACTAAAAATTGTTTTTTCTAATTTCTCTACAGGTTGAGAAGATTGTAACCATCATCTCTAACCCATTGCACTACAAAGTCCCCAACTGGTTCTTGAATAGACAAAAGGATATCATTGATGGTAAATACAATCAATTGACTTCCTCCAATTTGGACTCAAAATTGCGTGACGATTTGGAACGCTTGAAGAAGATCCGCTCTCACCGCGGTCTCCGTCACTACTGGGGTCTCCGTGTCCGTGGTCAACACACCAAGACTACCGGTCGTCGTGGTCGCACTGTCGGTGTATCCAAGAAGAAGTAGATTTTTTTTCTTTATCTTTTCGTTTTTGGTATGCTCTGGTGGCTGTTTAATTGTAGTTTTATTTTATACGCAAACAACGTTCCATTGTTTCCCATCTCGCCAATGGTTGAATTCAAATTATATTTGAATTCGTGAAAGTGAATAAAAATCATACAAACTAATTTTGTATATTGAATAACATAAATAATGAATTAAATTATCATTTTCCAATACTTAAACAACAAATCAAGTGTGACTAATTATTGCCCGTCTTCGAGAAAATATTGTAATAAGAGTAAGAGATGCTTAAATTTGGGTTGCATATGTATTCATAGCGGTAAGGAATTGATGGCAAGCAAGATCATATGAGTGAGCTTTAAAAGGCAAATAAAACTTACGGGTCTATAACGAACAGCAGCAGCCGTTGTATTGTCAGCTGGCAACCTAAAATTTTAAAGACGCCGAAAGAAAAACTTTGTTTACATACAAAATTTATAAACATTGATTGTCAGCTGTCGTCTTGGCATTTGAAATTCAGTTGTTCGTACTTGAGCTGTTAATTTCATTTATTAACTATTCAGTTCCATAAATGTTGTAATGGAAGCTGTTTAAAGTTGTGTATTGGGTGTTCCGAATCTAGGAAATGAGAATAGCCGGTAGGAGCAGTTGGAATTATATTTAGAGTAGAAGGGTATGGATTTAGTAACAAGCAAAATCAAATCTAAAGGCAAGTAAAATTTTATTTCATTTATTATTATTTATGTAGTTCTTCAAATGCTTAAATGACAAGCAATTGCTTGCCCCTAGTCGATTTGCCGTAAGGAATTGTTATTCATAACTTTGGAGGGTGGTATGTAGAATATTTTGTTGGAACACAGCTTGATCCTGACTAAAATCCAAGGAGTACATATAGGTCGATTACCGTTGGCATTTATATTTGTAGATGTCGAGCAACAAACCGTTACACGTGTTATTTAAGAAATATTGGTTTTCACCTGTCATTGTTTCCTCAAAAATTAAAGTGCTTGCTTGATATGTAGTCTTCATGATGTGTGATATTGATAGGGGTTCATATGTGATGTTGATGTTCCTCTCTGGTCAGGGACAATTAAAGAGGAGTGCCACGTCATGAGGCCACGGTCTGCATAGCGAGCTTATGTTCGTAGAACCCGGCATTATTTTGGCTCGATTTATGTTTGTCATTCCATAAAATCCCCGAAACGTAGCTGAAACAATTGCCTTGAGAGTACAGTAAGTTTCCATAATCTTCGATGCTAAGGACATCACTTTATTTGCCTCAAGTGAAAGAGTAGTGGGTATGACGCTAGCGATTCCTGAATACTTAAACTTTTAAACTTTCTGCAGGTTTACGACCTAAACTTACGTCACGTAACGAGGTACGCTATTCATCTCCTGGACAATAGAAGCACAGCTAAGTTTGGACGTTGCTATCGGATAAGGGATTATTTTTACCCCAAGATATTGAAAGTAATTTCCGATAATGTACTGTATTTCTCGAAATATGCCGCCTATGTCAAAGAAGAGGTGAAGTCTAGGTACAATGTTCTGAGGACGTTGGCAGGCACAACTTGGAGTAAAAAGAGGGTAATCATGTCCACGTACAAGGTGATCGGCAAATCAGGCTTGAAATATGTACGTACCAGTACATTCTTCCTTTTTGTCAAGTCCTCATTATCACTGTTTTCTTTATTTTCGCCTGAAGGTATGTGGCAGTTTCTGTACAAAGTTTCGTATTCGTAATACGGCACATTTTAATAAAAGTTTATTGCGGATAATAGATGTGGTAAAAACCATGTACGGAACCGGGTGACCGATTTTTAGAAACTTTTCATGGCAATTTTATTTACACCCTGAGTTTTTATCAGAAGACTGCTGTCAATGAAAGAAATACTATTTTTTTTTTCTGAGCTAGGGTTTGAACTATAGGTTCAATGTTTTATGATCGATTTCTGATGTCCTGAAATATAATGTACGGATAATAACCCCTGATTGTATTTTCAAATTTTTTCTTTAAGAGTTTCTAAATTTATCAAATCACGAAAGTAGTTTCACAGGTTGTAACGTAAGGTGTTGCCAGCTGAAGTGGTAACAGAACATAAGATGATTTGGTAATGGATTTCGTTGTTGCAGTAAACATGTTGAATTTCTAAATAGTGCTAACCCAACCAAGTACCTAGAATAGATTCACGTCAATTAAGGTCACCAAAACTTAACTGTCCTTTTATTGCGACAACTTATATTATCAGTCTTCAATTTTACATTTGTATGCATCACCGGTTTGCAACTGGATTGATAAATCTTTAAATCGAATAACCAAAAAACTATTTTTATTGTTCTAAAAACTATTGTTTATTTCATCTATTGTTTGAGCCATTTATGCGTTGGTATGTGCAAAATGTGGTCATGCTAAAATAGTTTTTATGAATGAATAGAAATTATTTATGAACTTTTGGCGAATTCTAATTATCAGCGGAATATTTTCTTTTTTTTAGTATTTTTTTTAGCAGATTATCAACCTCATTGATTATCAATAAAGTGGTTAAATAAATTATGATACTTTAACTACTTCAAATAAGAAACAATCAACTTCATTAATCATTTTCTTTATTTTTGTTTTAAACATTTTTTTCTTAATTAGCACTACTTAAAATGCTGTTTAACAAATAACAAGAAACCTGATTAAGCCAGAATGAATACAATGGCATGCGAAAATAGTTTTTTTTTCTGCAGACTTAAGTAATTATTTTGCAAAACTCTCAACTTTCTCTAGACGAAATGATTTACTTTACAATACATTGACCCTTAAAGAAATTTAATGAATTGTGAGTAAAAACTAAACATGAGATCCATTAAAATACCAAAAGTTCAGTAATGAAAACTCTTCAGAGTCGACTGAATTAAAAAATTACTGTAGAATTGTAAGATTATGCCAATAAAAACGGGAGTTGGACTTTTTGGAAATTGTAGCACCGCTACAGTTTTACATCCAGAGAGCTTATCAGTTCCTACTCCATTCCATAAAATTATCAACTTTTAAAATTAATTTTCTCCACTAAAACCCACATTTTTCAATCCTAGTTTTGCGTCTGACAGTTAAGATCACGTACATATATATTCGCGGGACAATAAGTTAGGTTAGGTTAAATTAGCACCCACAATTTTTCGATCCTATAAGGCCTCGTCATAACGATGGTATATTTTTCGTCATTCAACCAAAACTCCTGGCTAGTATTTCTCAACCATCCTAGTAGATAGGTGTGGAGTCTATCCAAATCACGTTCTGTTAATAAATTCTAAATGTCCAAGAATTCATCGTGTCAGATTCCCAATTGGCGAGCAATGAGAGAAAGAGTGTTTTGTGGCCTTTCTCCTCAGTACAACTTCAGCAGAATTCGTTATGGAATAATCCTAACCTGCAAACTTCTGCACTCAGGGACTAGTATCCCGCCATAATTGCTTTGATATAGACTTGATAGACTGTGATTATGTGAAATAGAAAGAAATAGTACGCCTTATGGTAGTCCTCTTTCCAGCCGTGGTAGTGGGATAGCTGAACTAATTTTGAGAGTTGAGATTTTCAATTTTGAATAAAAATCGATTTCTGGCCAAAAATATATCAATATATTCTCTGGAGGATCAGTGGCCATTTTGGAGCATACAAGAAATGGTACACCATACAGATTATATGCAACTGTTAGTCCAGAGAGTCCTCTTTCCAACCGTGGTAGTGGGATAGCTGAGCTAATTTTGAGAGTTGAAATTTTCAGTTTTGAAAAAAACGATATTTGGCCAAAAATATATCAAAAAATTCTCTAGAGGATCAGTATCCATTTTAGAGCATATAAAAAATAGTACACCATACAGACTATATACAATCCAGAGAGTCCTGTTTTCAACCATGGTAGTGTAGACATCGTTCGGCATATGTATGAAGCCATTTTTGTCAGGTCCATATACAAATGGCTTCGTTATCCTACCTTGTCTTAGCAAATGAGTAAAGTTTGTGGAAGATTAGTTATTTGCCGCTCTGTAGAGAAATGCCAATTTCACATATAAAGTATGTGAGCTTCGTTGTTATCTTCAATGCCGTGTACTTAAGAATCTATATGAGGGTAGCTGTCGAATGTCTTGTTACCTTCTCCAGTGACAGCCAGCATTCTTGGATAATCTTAGATATGGTGTACAATTCTCTTGGGATCTAATTGCCGTTTTTTTTGTCAGTAAATATGCGTGCCTCTACATTCGATAGACTCTGATGCCTACTTTAAAGTGAGCGAGATTAAATAAAACTAAAGTCTCCATAGTCTAGTAGGTAGTGTGTTGGCTTATTAGACGTAAGGCCACGGTTCAAACCCCAGGTCGGATATCGAAACGAAATGTGAAAAAATATTTCTTCGGCAACTTCATCTCAGCAGATTTCTGGCAAAAACTCTGAGGGTAAATAAAACTGCCACGGAAGGTTAGGTTAGGTTAGAGGACGTGTACTTGTCAATTAAGACAAGTACAGTACCTGGAGGTCGAATTGACCCATTGTACAACGTCCTAGTTTCTCACACCACTTATGTTGTGTGTGTTAATTTTTATACATGAGTGGTGGGACTTAGAGTTTAAAGTCGAATCCGAACGACAGATTTTTTGAGAAACTTTTTTCATGGCAATTTTATTTACTCTCCGAGTTTTTTTTTTGCCAGAAATATGCTGAGAAGAAGTCGCCGAAGAAATACTTTTTGTATATTGTCTTGGCACCTGGCCTGGGGCTCGAACACTGGCTTTTCGTCTAATAAGCCTGGCAAAAAACTCGGAGAGTAAATAAAACTGCCATGGAAAGTTTCACAAAAATCTGTTGTTTGGAGTCGACGTTAAACTGTAGGTCCCGCCACTAACGTATAAAATTAACACACACCACATGAGTGGTGTGAGAAGCTACGCCGTAATCCTGACTGAAGGGTTGTAATGACCAATTATGTATGTATGTATGTGTGTATGTATGTATGAGATTAAAGAAATATAACAGAGGAAAGAAATTAGACTCCGGCTATGAAATCATGTCATAAACAAATCTATCATGACGTTCAGAAATCTTAATTTTTGGAAATGATGAAAAATCAGGGATATCTTGAGTAAAGTCCATAGAGCTTTAAAAAGTTATGGAATGATTGACCCGCCCTCATATCTTAAAAACAAGGGCAAATAAATTTTTTTTGGTAAGAATCATGAAGTAAAGAAAACATTTCTCTTTTCTTTTGTTGTCCAGTGTAAGTTAAAGGTGGAAACAGTGTAATATGATTGAAAAGATTGATTTTTATGCCATTTAAAGGTCATTAACTTTAAAGTATGACAAGTTAATTTCGTAAAAAGATGAAAAATTAAAAAAATTGTAAATTGTCCATAAATAGCGTGAAACCTACTTAAATATTCATATTGAACTATTAATATAAGTATGTATAAATAATTGTTATTTAATATTTGCTAATTTATGAGAAAAGAAAATAAAATTAATATTGTTTCTCACAAACTTAATAATCTCGGTTCAGTACAAAATCCAAAAAACTATGAATTTCAATGAATTTCTCTAAATTTTAATACATTATCAGTGTATATATGTATGTATACATACATACATACATACATAAAGGTGATAAGCGAAATATCTATGCACCAGTACCATACGTAATTGAAACGTATCAGTTGAAATACCAAAAATATAAGAATGCTATGAATACAATAAATGCAACATCATGATAATATGGCATAATAAATTTATTTTGGATTTTTTTGATTCTTTTTTCTGTTTAATTTTTGCTAATTAAAGGGTGGTTTAAAAGTAGGATTTATTTGCAAATAAACAAAAAGAATTAAACTTCAAAAATTATGTCCTCAAAACACCGACTAACGTTAAGTGTTTACCATCAGTCACGCTTCCTTAAATTCTGTTCCTATATACGGCAATCTAAGATTCTTCTGAATTTTAAACATTAATTAGACATAATTTTACGCCTTTCTTTTTACTACTTTTCTCAGTCTGAATATGCTCGGTTTTGGAATGGAAGAACGTGACTACACCGAAGAAGCCCTATCACTTCTCAACCATACAAATCAAGCGGGGTCAGGCAGAGCATAGTGTCAAGGAGGCAATCCGCTGAAACTTATTCTAAGATTTTCCGTTGAAAACTCTTATCTAAGGCACACCACCAAACAACGCAGCCATAAGTAATAATCGGTCTAACAATCGCCAGATATACCCAGCGAATGGCCCTAGGCGGAAGACCCCAGCTCTTACCTATGGAGTTCCTACACTGGTAGAGAGCATTCAGTCCCTTCTTCATTCTTTCCTCGGTATTTCGTTTCCAGTTCAGCTTGCTGTCCAGGACAACACCCAAGTACTTGGCCTCAGAAGATAAGGGAAGTTGCCTACCACCTAACCTCGGCAGTCTGAAGGTTTCAATTTTGTACCTAAGCGAGAACAAAACGAGGTCTGTCTTATTCGGATTTGTACCCAGACCACATGATAAAATTCCAAGAGCAGATTCCATCAGTTCCCCCAGCGGCGACAAAAATTTTCCACCCACCTGAATTGCCACATCATCGGCGTATGACACAACCTTAAAGCCTCTACTCTCCAGAAGCCTCAAATCAACATTTGCAACCAAGAGTCACAAGAGAGGAGGTAGCACCCCCCCTGCGGTGTACCCCTGGTTGCACGCTTGACGATAGAACATTCACCCAGATTCGATCGGATTAGTCTATTTTTTACCCAACATGTGGGTAATCTGGGGAATGTATACCCCTTAGTGAATTCTCAATAGAAGAAGTGGTAACATTATTGAAGACCTCTCAATATCCAGGAAAGCCGACAGTGTGTACTCACTCGTAGCCAAATTCTCCTCAACAATACGACAATTTTCTACAATTTTCACATCACATTGATACCAGATCCTATATGATTTCGGATAATGGAATTCGCCAGATATGGTGGCTGTCACTGAATTATAACAAAACGACCTCTAGTGTGATCTACGATTGTCGCAAGGGGTGCTACGACAGGTTTTTATAATTTTCACATCACAGATGATTAAATTAGTATATCCATCGAACTTTCGTGTGAGTTCTCTACACTGAGAAACTTATTGAGGACCTGTAAGCTGAAAATTGATAATGAAGTAACAAATGTCGTAAACGCTTCGTGGGTGACTTCGGATTATATTTGTTCAGACTTCAAAAGGGCACGGTTAGCGAGGACAACTCATGCGCTTTGGTCTCTGCCACTTCCAAATCACCGATTTGTGTTTTCGTATTTTCATTAGCTGGAAAACAATTTTATCAATGTTATCGTCCTCAGGTTTTCTTAAAATTTCATCTTACTTTTCTGTGACATCAAATCGAAATATGATAACAATTTGTAAGATTTCTTAACTCGTATTGTAACACCCTATAAAAGTTATTGAAAAACAAGAAAAAAAAGTGCAAACATAAGTTTTTAATTTCAATTACTAACATTTTTGTGCCCCATTTTTTTTATAATTTTAAATTAATATCCAATGAAAAAAGAAATCCAAACCAATACTGCATATGAGGTGATCAGTTTTAGTTGTTATTTTGCTTGTTGTACAACTAAATTAACTAACCAGACGAAGTACTCAGTATGTGGCCCATCAACTTATGATTGCTTACTTTTAAATGAATTAGTCATCATGCCTATAGCACCGTGACTAGCAGTACACCATAGTTAGGCAAAAAGAGAATACAAAAGATAATTTGGACTTTGATTATTTAAAGTTTTATTTGTTGTTTGCCTATCAAAATAAGCAACAAAATTACAAACAAGTTCTATACTCAGTTATGCGAAAGTAATGATAAGAAAATAGACAATAAACCACGTGGCTTTTGCAAAAAAGTTTAAAGCAAATCGTTCGTCCCCCAGTGCATTGGTTTTTATTTAAAGTTTGTTAAGTAATCGCGGGTTTTTCGGAAAACGAAAATATTTGCTAATCTCTTCGATAATATAAGTCCTGGGGAGCGGAAAAGACCATGTGCGTCATCAATAACGCTAATTTGCTGTGGGCCATATCTAAAAGCAGATAAACTTAAGGTCAGTGAATTTATTATTTGGAGAAATTAATTTAATAAGTGTTACTAGGTGTGGTGCAATATTAAAGCTGATGTAACACCTAGCACAGTCATAAACATACTTCTTCATTGGGCCAATTCACACGAGAACAATTTTTAGTCTCACGATTTTTGTTCTTTTCAAATCACACGGGATGAATATTAGTTTGGCATGAAATGTATACGTATGACACAGCTTTGTATGTATTAGGGTTTTGCATTCATTTGATGTTTGGCTGATTTTTAAAAATGTGCATGTATTAGTTTTGTGCTGGTAATGCGGGGTCGTAGCTGGTTGAAACTTTACGCCACCGAAAAACCATTCTCTTCACCCCTCTTGCCTATAAACTATCATTTTACGCCAGCACGATTGTTCTCGTGTGAATTGGCTCACTGAATGCAAAAACTGTAGCGTTACCACACTGTTGACTATGATTAATAAAATGTTGACATCTCTGTATATACATAATTGGTCATTATATCCTTTCAGTCAGGATTACGACCTAGCTTCCCACACCACTTATGCTGTGTGTGCTACATTTATCCACAAGTGGCGTAAGCTATAGTTTAAAGGCGACTTCGAACGACAGATTTTTAAGAAACTGAAATTTTATTATTCTCAGAGTTTTTGTCAAAAATCTGCTGACAGGATAGGTTAGGTTAGGTTAGCGTGGTAGCTTTAATTTGCCAAAACGCTCACTTGAGCACGCATAGCGGCCCGTTGTGATGTCACAGGTGAACGCAGCCTCTGTGCCTCCTCCTTGAATCGGAGGAACTTGGTCAGCGCAAGGGCTGCACATTTTCAAAAAACACGACTACCCCACGCTGGAAAACCAGTCAGAAAGTTTGATAAACGAGGCTATGTTCTTGATAACAATGGCCGATAGCTCCGTCAATTTGACAAGGGTTGGAGAGCCAAATAACCTATATCTGCACCCCGCAAGGGATGGGCATTGGCAGAGGAGGTGGATGACATGCATCCACGGCAGAAGTCGTTAAATGGGAGTCACATTCTTTCCGCGTGTCTACCCATAACACAGTGGCCTCCTATAAGCATGGCCACTGTGATCGATATGATATTACGGCCAAGTCCAAGTAGCTGGTTGGTACGCTTTCTATCCATTGTGGGCCAAGTGAGCCTAGCGATGGAGCAGGACTCTTCATTGATCCAGTACCGGTTGGCATCTCGGGAGAATTTCCGCGCAATGGCCAGTTTGAACGAGGTAAGTGGCATTCCCTAGTTGATTGTGGAAGATTCCGGAAGTTGAGAGGAAGCGGCTGAAGAAATATTTTTTTGTTTTTGTTAGAGATGTCTTACCTGGGGTTCACATCTTCCAAAAGAAAAAGTCGGATTTCAATCATACCGCTTCTAGTGGAGAAGTAGTTGGAATGACAGTCTTCGTTATATCTGGTCAGTAGGCAATTTATCTTTAGGGGCAGAGCAAGGCTTTCGACACACTCCATCATTTGCTGATCTGAAATATATTTCAATGCAAGAGATTTCTGTATGAGCTTCAAAGCCTTAAATTCAGCCACAACACAGCCGAGTATTGAAATAAAGGCCACCTAAGCTATCTCTGTTACTCAACAGCGTTAGTGACCATGTCCCCTAGGTCATGGATTATGTTAAATTGACAATCCCCAAAGGTCGGTCCCATTGCATTTCCACTGTATTTATTTACCACTATTACTAGGTGTTTATTATTCTTGGCTGCCATTTCTTTGCTAAACTGGCACTTTTGTGGAGATATCACCTTTGGCTAGATAAGTTCTGGCGATAAATTCTGCGTTCCGTAAATAATTCGCTTCATTTCGCCAAATGCCCGAATCTAGTCCATAATGTGTTTAGTAGAGTTTTTTCAGTCTTTAAGGTTTCTAAGATAGTTTGTTAAAGTCGCCGAAGTGTAGTAGGTAGTGTGTTGGCTTATTAAACGAGAGTCCGTGGTTCATACACCAGCTTAGACATGTCGAACAAAACGAAATATGAAAAAATATTTCTTAAGGCGACTTCCTTTCAGCAAACTTCTGGCGAAAACTCTGAGGGTAAACAAGATTGCGATGAAAATTTGCACAAATCTGTTTTCCGGAGTCGAATTTAGTCCCGCCATTCAAAGACAAAACACACACACACGGCATGAGTGATGTGAGAAGTTGGGTTGTAATACTTACTAAAGATAGACTGTTAGTATGATATTATTTGTTTGCCCCTCAAGAAAAGATTTGATTTGTAAACCACTGGCATAATTAATGTTTTTTTTTTACTCTCGGAACTTTGATGATGACACACCATAAACTTGTTTTCATTGTTTAATTTTTTCTAACGCTTATAAATTTGAATTGAATCAATTGCCATTAATAACTTACCATGTCGATGGGAAAATAACAAACAAATTAATTGAATTTTAAATGTTTTCATAAATGGAAAAGTACTCATTCCAATTTAATTTAAATTAGATCTGATTTTACCATAAAAGAATAAGAAAAACATTTTCATCACCAATTCACATCACAAACTGTAAAATATCGAATACACACCATATATGGGTTAAACACGTGATGTCTGATGATCATAAATGCTGGCTGGTACTTTATTGAATGACATTCTAAATGCAGCGTTATAAGCGTTTTTAAGATAATGTTGCCATTGACTAATCAATGGCAAGTATTTGATAACTTTAAATATTGTATAACATGAGAGCACTATTGATTAAAATTTCTATCAATTAATGCCGGTCAAGGTCGACAAAGAAATAAAATTTAAAAACAACACAGAAACAGTCCACTTTCTTAATTTTTCAGCTTTTTTTATGTGAGTCTGCTACTTGAAACGTGACGGGTATCTTAATTGAGTGATTGGGAAAGCAATAAAAAAGGAAATATTTTACGCAATTGGTGTATAAAGTACAGCAAGGTGGCATAAATATTTTCAAGAACAAAATCAATTTATCTCCTTTTGAACATAATACTCCTCTAATGGCTGACGGAGATCGTATAGGATCTTAGGGACTTTATCTAGGCGTATACTATACATAATTGGTCATTACAATTCTTCAGTTAGGATTACGACCTAGTTTCGCATGCCACTTATGTTGTGTGTGTTCATTTTATATATGAGTGGCGGGACCTACAGTTTAAAGTCAACTCCGAACGACAGATTTTTGAGAAACTTTTCATGGCAATTTTTTATTTACTCTCAGAGTTTTTGCCAAAGAAATACTTTTTGTATTTTGTTTTGATGTCTGGCCTGGAACTCGAACCCTGGCTTTTACGTCTAATAAGCCAACACACTATCTACTAGACTACGGCGACTATTATCTATGCATATAAACTCCAATACTTCCAGGTTTGTTTGTCTATCTGCTTATGTACTTACGCAGGCGGCGTGTACCATAGAGAGCTTCATAATGCCATACCTTATTTGCCTATAATGATGTGAAATTGACCGCATATCAAATTTATTTCACGGAAGCGTAATCTCTTGATTTACTAGAAACGACACAGGTAGCGGTACTCTTCCCCTCTCATGAGGTCTTATGATGATTGATCTGCCAGCGACATTGGAACACAGATCAACTTTGTGACAATACAGTTGATGTAGTCCTTAAACTTTCGTGTAGTTTTGTGTATCGTATTGTGAACAGGATGTATCTTGATTTGTGAATTTGATTTGTGGTTCGTAAGTGCTCATATAAGCTAGGTTTAGGGATAAATACCGGGAAAACGAAGGTTGTACTTTTTACCAGAAGGCACCAGTCACCACCTTTTCACCCTACCCATTAAGATTGTAGGGGACAAATCATGGCTGAGGGATAGGCCGCGCTTTCTGCGACTTATTTTTGATTGAAACCTATTCTGTAAGCCGAAGAGAATGAAAAACTATCCATTGCTCTCTATGCTTGTAATAAAGATTTGGATAAACTATGTCTTCTGGACCTAGAATGACTTATTACATCTGACAGTAGTCGAACCTGTTTAGATCTACGGATGGGAGTCCTTTGGAAAGACTTTATAATGCCGTTAAAAAGACTCGGCCGCATTATTATTACTGGTACAGTGCGTACCACATCCACTGGTGTCCTTTTGAAAGAGCAGCCAAGCAGCTGTAGTCGCCTATCAGCGAGTGGACATTAACACGGATCAAATATCTGCCACTCACAAATCCTTGTGGAATTGGAATATTCCAGGAATATAGATAACATAACACTCTGTGATTTTTCGCAGCACAGAAAGTCTTTTCGATAAACGGTAATAGAAAAATGGTGTGACGTATCTCGCGATCTTCATCGATGTTTTGAAACTATATGAAACAGAGCCGATAGGTATTGATCTTTCGATAACGTCACACGATCATTGATTGCAGCGAGTTTCAGTGAGAATTGTCTAACATACCAACTGAGTTGAAGATTATTTAGGATGACATTGTCTCTGAAGTAAAAATATTCCCAAACTTCTGATAGCCAGGCGATTGGCAGGACCCTTTACAACTTTAACATCGCCAGGTTATCGAGACATAATGGTATTCTGGGAAACTCCGAAGTGTATTGGCCATATATGGTAAAACCATTGAACTTTCGGGTGACTTCTCCTCATTTTCAACCGCAATAAGAACTTCCAAGATCAACAACTCTTTCGAAATTATCAAACGACTGCGTATGTGATCGCAAATAGTCAAATATTTTTTTCCTCAACCTTTTCCGTATAGTGCAGCACTGCTATTAAATACCAAGTTATGGTGCGAAAAAAGTCTCCACTCTGCCTTTATTGCTAATTAAACAATATTACCATAGCAATCAACAATGTGGCGAAAACGAAATAATTTTCTTGAATAGAATATAGCACAATTGTAATCACTGATTATCTAGGGGTTACTACAGGGCTATGCAAATTGTCAATTTGATTTTTTACTCTCAACCTTTTTCTTACAATGAAGCGTCCACATTACTTACTTAATTGGCCATTAACAACCCGATTAACGGATTTCGGCGTGCCGCAACACATCCTTTCAGGCGCCTCTGCTTCTTGCGCGCCTACGCCAGTTGGTCACACCAATCTATGATAGGGCTTCCTCGATTTGGACCTTCCAACGCATACAAGGTCGTCCTCTTCGCCGACTTCCCCAAATACCCGTCTCGCCGGAGCATCCTCCTCCATTCGAACGACATGGACTTTTCTCTCGAATACTCTCAAGGCTGCTGCATCAGTGCTTAATAGGGTCCATGCTTCTGCGCCATAAAGAAGGACGAGTAGAATGAGCGTCTTGTAGAGTATGAGTTTTGTCTTACGAGAGAGGTCTCTGCTACTCAATTGCCTATAGAGACCTTAGTAACACACTGCTGGCAGTAATCGGGTGTATTGTCTTTTGGTTTCATTTTCTATTCACAGAAAACACTTAAGGCTGACCTCTTAAACTAAAAACTTTTTAGTTTAGTTTGATAATTTGTCGTAGGCGAAACGTAATGTCTCACACACTATTAACACGTAGCAGATAGAAGGCGTGGCAATAATATGAAAATGAAAATATTTCTTTAAAAATAAAAACAATTATTTTGCGTAATAAACAAAGTTTACGGCGCCATGCTTTTCTATATGATTTTACGCATATTCTTTTACTCACTCTGAAATACGTCAGAGATGAAAGATAGGGGGAGGGGGGGAGGTATGTGTTAATAGTCTTTCATATCTTCCGCGTTTGTTAGTAAGAAGATTATAAGCATGTATGTATGTATGCAAAGTGATAACAAAATTGTTTATATTGAATTTTTTTTCTTATTAATTCGATTTAAATGACCGCTAAAAAGTGAAAATTAAATTCTTTATCAGTGAATTTATTTACGATTTACGAGTATATACGATTTCAGACAATGTGAAAAACTTTAAAATATTTTTCTTCATCTCTGTTTAATACTACATACAGTCAGTAATATTGAGATTTAACAGTCATCGTATTGAAATTATGTCCTTGATCTAAGGGTTAATTCCTAATACACGTATAAACCTAATATTTAGGCGCGACAAAATTAAATCATTTTTTAAATTTTTATTTAGAAAGTCATTATTTCACTCATGGCATAATAGAAAGCGCACTAGTAGATGAATTCAAGTTGATCACAGTACAATAAGACTTTATCCTAGTCCACCCTTAGGTTCTGTTCCATTTTCCTATTTTGCATCATAGGCCAAAATTTTCGGAAATTGAAACGCACTATCTACAGACAATCTTCATATGCATGGATTTCAATATGCGCAATATTCAATGCTCTTCAATGTCTCTAAGGATAACTCCATACTTAGTGCTTTATAAACATGAAGGTATTTTCTTCTGAGATGCATTAAGGTCGCAATGGTTCCAAGTATGAGTTTTCCTCATCACAATTCGCTATTGATAGTATTTTTTAAATCTGCAGTGCTGGAGTCAGCATGAATCAAATCTCTATTGTAATTTCTATTGTAATTACCCAACTAAAGTTTAAGAAAGGAGAGTTTTCTCCACTCTTCACCTACTGTTTAAAACTCCTCTTCCCAATACAGAGAAAGATTCTGACCATATGCGCGGCTCCCTTTCTCGTTAGCTCATCTGCCAACTCGTTGCGGTGAATTCCCGCATGATCTGGAATCCAGCCGATGGTAAGCCTATTTATAATGCCCAGACAGAACGGTTGAACGGTGACTTGACTGTCAAATAATATTACTATCTTATATATGTAGTTTGTTCTGCCTATATAAAGTTGAATTAATTAAATGTCTTTTGATGACGAAGACTTCAGCTTCATATCTTCGGAGTATTTCACTCTGGGCCGGGTGCTTATATTTTCGTGTATTTTTAACCAAACAAATATCAAGTGACTTTACTTGATGGATACTTGGTGGACCTCGAAACTCAATTGAATCCTTTTTCTGTTTCTGGCTTTTCGTATGAACGTTTAAAACTGCTTTAGCATATTCATGCATTATCATCGGAGAAATACTGGGATACTGAGACTAATATGTCGCCCCACTCAAGCTAAACGAATTTTTTATGTACAAGGTAATAATGACGCAGTATACCATAGTATAATTGAAGTTATGACAGCATTGCATAGGACACAGTATATTATTATGTATATACTATTATATATTGCTATATACTATTATATACTACAGTATGTTATTATATACTGCGTCCTATGCAATGCTATCATTACTTCAGTTTTCAATTACTGATTATTAAATCAGGTGTATGATATCGTAGTATTATGCTCGGCTGCAGAATCCGTTTCAAAACACTTACAGAATCAAATAAGTGATACGAATTTATCAAGCATTAGAACAGTTCAAGCAGTTCATGAGTTTCAAATACAATATTTGACCCCAAATCTGAAATCCAAGGCATTATGGATGAGATACAGAAAATTTCATAAAAAAAAGTAATAAACTGTCTGTCTTTATAGCCGTTTGAGGGATATTTTATATTTAATCGTAACATGTCTTCTCAACAATCCAATTTAAAAACGTCACAGAAAATATGTGACTTCATTTTTAAATGAAAAAGTGAATGTATACTGGCGTAAGGGATTCTCTCTCCAACTGTGCTTGAAACTGTCTACGCGATATTAAAATTTTCTGCAATTTAAAACAATTCCCACGCTACTTATTAAATCTTATTTATCTGTACATTTATTATCTGTTTAAGATATTTTTATATACCTATTCGTATGCTGTAGTCTGTATCTTTATGGCTTAGATACAGAAGATACAGATACAGTAGCTTTTCATACGCCAGCCTCTTAAAAACTAAATCAAACTATAAACATTGGTTTTATAAACATTGTAAAAGTTTTTATTTTTATTATTTTATTTATTGTATCTACAGTTTTTAAATATTATTTCTTTTGTTTGGATCTTTATTTTTACAAGCGATACATTACACTAGGTTTAAAAAGTCTGTGTACACATCTTTAAAAGTGCTTAATTAACTTAACTTTTTTAATTTAATAAAACTACACACACTTTTTCTCTCTATCTCTAATATATGAGTATCAATTCTTATTCATAATTATTGGCATAAAACACAAATCTTTTGCCGACTAAGAAAAAGTCTGCGTATACAATAAAGTAACGATATTTTGTGAACTACTGTTGAATCTGTCTTCAATTTTCGTTAAAATTCACGTTCTTATGTTATTTTATATTAGGTTAGGTTGATTTAGATGGCGGACCCCCTCAAAGGAGCAGATCTCACTTAGGCCAGCATTTAGGCCTATATAGGATACCACAATTAATTCCATCTAAGGGTCAATCATTCGCTAGAGAAAACCATCTCGAATCCAAAATAAATCTTGCTATTACAGCAATCTTTATACTAGAGAGCTCGGCTAACGATGTCAAAAACCACCGTCTCTTTAAGACAAGAGCAGGACACTGACTGAAGACGTGAAAGACAATCTCTTCCTCCTTCTCACACCCACAGCTCCTGTAGAAGTCATTAGTTGGAAGTCTTTCGGCATGTCTACTAAAAGGACAGTGACCCGTATATTTTACATTATCAAAGAGAGGTTTTTAATCCATTTTTTAATTATGGATCGAAAAGGAAAACAAATATATCCAGTAGAGCAAAAAATTATTATAAACATACATACACACATACATACATACATAATTTGTCATTACAACCCTTTAGTCAAGATTACGACCTAGTTTCTCACACCACTTATGTTGTGTGCGTTAATTTTTATACCAAATTCTCCGTAAAGATTCTTTCTAAGCACGATTCAGTACAGTTTTTAGACATACGTTGAGTTATACTTTTGCGCCTATTTTTCTTCAAATTATTGCTAATTTCTCGTTTGGTAGATGTAATGACTGAGAAGGTTTATTAAAAGGTCTGCGTGCATAATATAAGAAACAGTTCGAGAAATATGACCGACCTCTATTTACTCTCAGAGTTTTTGCCAGAAATCTGATGAGAGGAAGTCGCCTAAGAAATATTGTTTTCATAATTCGTTTAGTTGGAGATGCTTGACCCTGGATTGGAACCGAGTCCTCACGTCTAATAAGCCGACACACTACCTATACTAGACCACGGCGGCTACAAATTACAAATTATTATAAAGTTGTGGAAAAAAGTTTTAGAATTGTTGGCCAAACAGTAGGAAGAAGATGTATGTATCTCTTCTATACAAAGATTGATAAGCAAAAGAATTTGTCTGAAAGTCGTCGCCCCAAACATACATAATGGGCAACTATGGAAACTGTTGCAAAAGGCTATAAGGTAAGCACTTCCAAAGAAGCAAAGGATGTTAAAGTCGACAAAAAAAATTGTTTTCGACTACACTTTTCGCCCATATATTTCACTGTTTAAAAGCCAAAAGAGAATAATGTTTGCCAAGGAGCATGGAAACAAACCTCCATAGTTCAAGTAAAAACCAATTTTTTTTCAAAGGATAGCAAATATAATAAAAGTGGGCCTTAATGGTCAATTCAAGCAAGATAAGGTTTCTAAACACACTGCTGATATAGTGAAGCAATTGCGGACGCTTCCCCTACCACCCGAATTGAATATCTGTGAGATTTATTAGAAAAGAAAATTAAAAACCATCAAGTAAGTTTAAAATTTATGCTAAAAGAGGCGATAAAGCAGGAATGGAATGGTATATCTCTAGAATACATTAAAAAACTAGGTCATAGCATACCAAAAAATTGGCATTTGAAACGTAAAGGATACCCTACCAGCAAAACAAAAAAAAATAAAACAAAAGCGTAATATCTCAATTATTATAAGTTTTAAGTTGGCTTTTAAAAATGTACGCAAACTTTTTCGTACATTTTTTCAATATTTTGCCTTTTTGTTGTTATTACTAGGAAACTAACTTTAATTTACGTTTTATGTTATATTAAGAGACTAATAGATGTGCAATAAATAAAAAATATTTGTCTTTTAAAGTTAGATTATGTACACTGACTTTTTTTGCCTAGTGTGCTTACACATGCATACATTGTATTTTGCAAACATTTAAATATCGTGTATATTTTTTCCTTTTTTTTATAATTCTTAATATTTTTTTTAATATTTTGTGTACATAATTTACTTGCATTACGTGGGTACGCGTACTTAAATAAATTCAATTCTTAAATACGCTGACTATGACACTTGAGTGGATATTGTCTGGCCAAATATTTTTTTTCTCTTTTTTCATTTAATAGAATATAATTTTTAATTTGTATAGCAGTAAATATAGATTTAAATATTGTATTTTATTTTGTTTTGTTTAAATATACGGATACACACTTTATAAGCAATATTATATACGTATTACATACAATATAAATTTTTAATTTTATTTGGACTATTGCTACAGCTACAATTACAATGGAAGACTTCAACGTGGTAATTATTATTAATTTTTTTCCTTTTTTCCTTTTCATTCTTATTAATTTAATTTTATTACATAAGTATGTGTTACAGTATTGCAAAGATTTTTGCATTCAGCACTAATTTTATTTACTTCTGTTGTATTTTTAGTTGCAATATTCCATTCAAACAGATACATTCTAAAGCCAAATATTTTATTGCGTATTCAAATTTTAAATATACAAAAAAAATATTGGTTTTCATTTTTGCTAAAATTTTAAATTTATAAATCGAAAAAAAATTAAAACAATGTTTTTCCGTCATGATGACCAAAACCAAGATATTAGATCAAGACCTTTAGACGTAGAGATGAAAGAACTTAATGTGCATAGCTCTTTCGGTATTAACCTACAAGCAATCTTCTGAAGTAGAGTCTGGTTTAATGAGACTACGACCTATAGAGTACAACAAAATACAACAAGGCTGTTAGTCCTGATGGATTGTCCGCTGAGTTGTTTAAGGCTGGTGGTAACCAACTGGTAGGGTGTGTGCACCAGAGCAATGAATCGTTTTTTCGCTACTCATAAGTACTCATGAAATTTTGAGTATGAGGGAGTCAACAGTATTGAAATTCAAATATTCTGATTCATTCGTAATCACTACAGCATTGATTTATAAGTACAGGTTGCAATGAGTATGAGTATAACGTTGACATTAAACTCATAACATTCAAAATATGTTTGATTCATACGCCTACTCATTCAGATTCATAAATTTAGAAAAATACATATAATAACGTCGCCGTAGTCTAGTAGGTAGTGTGTTGGCTTATTAGACGTAAAGCCAGGGTTCGAAACCCAGGCCAGACATCAAAACAAAATACTAAAAGTATTTCTTTGGCGACTTCCTCTCAGCAGATTTCTGGCAAAAACTCTGAGAGTAAATAAAAATTGCCATGAAAAGTTTCTCAAAAATCTGTCGTTCGGAGTCCACTTTTAACTGTAGGTCGAGCCTTTCGTGTATGAAATTAACACACATAACATAAGTGGTGTGAGAAACTAGGTCGTAATCATGTCTGAAGGCAATGGGCTATTATGTACATATGTACATATGTATATGTATGTTTCTTCTTTTGCAGCACACACTTCATGATAAAGTTGAAAGGATCAACTTGTCTGAAATTATTGTACCTATGAAATCATTTAAAAACAATTTTTTAAGCTTTTTCTAGAAATCTTAGCTCAATCGGTTTTAAGCTTGTAGATTTTAGATAGGATACAGTTTCAAGAAAGAAGAAACAAAGTATTAAACGTACTTGACATATGAAAAAATTAAGTTTGAGCAGGAACAGAGTGAAATTTGCGTTACTCTCGCTAAAGGAAGTTATGGTCTTCAACTGAAAGTGTATATGACCTTAGGGTCATCCGATAACCAAGACAGCAATCACTACTCTAGGGACTCAGTCTTTTTTATGGGTTCCAAATTTGTTGGGTTTAGTGACTTGATTGCTAAATTGCCTCTGAAATTGTTTCAAAGTCGTTCTTAAGAATATGCTTCACATCGATCTTATATGTATGTATATGCTCAAATATGATCTAAGACTGCATACTTCATCATCACATTTCGGAATGCTTACTAAAGGGGATCAGGCGAAACACATTAAATCTAGAAGTTTCTTTTAAAGAAGTGTGTTCGAAAACAGAATTAACCAAAATACCAGTAACTCTACATACATACATGCATACATACATAATTGGTCATCACAATTCTTCAGTCAGGATTACGACCCAGATTCTCACGCCACTTATGTTATGTGTTTAAATTTTATACGTGAAATGCTGGGTCTACATTTCAAACTATACCCAGCACCAATTACGCTGCTAAAAGAAATGATATTTTATGGCCATATGACTCTTAAAAAGAATTTAATAATAATCTTATGCCAGGTGGTCAAAATTCTTGAATAATGGCTGTTTATTGAAGAATTTTACCTCTAATTCATAAAAGTTGTAAAGGATATCCATTGTTTTTGAGAACCAATATTGCTATTAAGCAAGGAATATACAATATTATGAATCAAATTTTTAAAATTTGAATAGCAATTAACCGCTAAACAGATGTTTTATCATAAAATAATACCAAAAATATGTTGAATTAATAAAAACAGGCACAAAACAAAATTTTACATGGGAACTTTTAAAGTCCATTTAATAAAAGTATTGTACTCGTATATATTTCCTTGTTTCTTCTTTTCATAATTAATTTAATTTACAAAATAAATTAATATCAAAAAAATTAAGTAGATTTTGTTTAAGTAAAATAGCTTACATTTAGACAATAGATAGACTTAAAAATAGAAATTAATTTAAATTAGACTACAAGACACTTTTAAAAATGTACGAAAAATATTCTTTAAAACGTGTTTAATTTAGGATAAAAATTTTAAAATTAATTAAAAACATTCCCCCTTTTTGAACACTTACTTACTTAAAATAAATTAATTCCCCCCAATAAAATTTGCTTAAAAATTAAAATTAAATTTACAGTTAAATAAAGCTTAAGTAATTTGCTTATTTGTTTTTGTTTTTAAAAAACTTTTGTAATTTGCGTATTTAGTTTGCCCAACTCCTCTGAGTTTGCAGCTTCTCTTTGCAATTTTCTGGCTAAAATTGGTACAAATAAATCATAATCGATTTGTTTACATGCTATATCGACATAGATTTGTGAGTTATCGGCCCAGTATAAACACTCAAGCAGCCAACTGAAGCTGTAGCCACAAATAAAGGTTATAACGAAACCCAAAACAGAATACCACAGATACGATAGGCGATATAACCAGAAGTATTCTTTAGCTGCTGGTACCATTTTCTCAGTGGTAGTAGCTACGGTTATATTCACGACATCCTCAAAGGCTCTTAAAGATTCTGCTACCAAGGTAGTATTACTGTTTGACGTACAGCCATCATTGTTTAAAGGCAAAGAAGTTGGTGGAGGTTTTGGACCACCAAAACCAATCCAAAATGCAAATAGTAAACCACATAACAGTCCTAGAAGCACACCTCTTTGATTGGCTCTTGTGGTACACATGCCTAAAGTGAACACCGCTAGCAAAGGTCCACCCACTACACCGAAGATTGTCAGCGAGGCCTGTAGCACACCACCCATTGAACCAGCTGCAAATGCCAGACCTATACAAACGATACCATACAGGCATGCCATAATTTTCGTAGGCAATGTAGTACTGGTATCTGTCATGGGTCTTTTAAACACTTGCTTATACAAGGGTTTCAAATAATCCTCCAGTGTTACTGCAGACAAAGAACTGACAGCCGATGAAATTGTAGACAAGCTGGCTGAAAAAATGCCAGATACAAAAAGGCCACATAAGCCCGGATATTGACCTGCAATGATTTAAAAGAATATAAAAAATATTTATTAAAGTACCAGTTAATCGAAAATTAATTACAGCTCTCGATATCAAATAGAATTAGAGTTTGAATGCCCTAATTCTGTATCAGTATGTACAAAAAGTTCTTATTGGCTCTAATCACACGAGAACAATTGTGCTGGCGTAAAGTGATAATTTAAAGGCAAGAGAGGTGAAGAGAATGGTTTTTTGGTGGCGTAAAGTTTCAACCAACTTCAACCCCGCATTACCAGCACAAAACTAATATATGCACATTTTTAAAAATCAGCCAAACATCAAATGAATGCAAAAACACTAATACATACAAAGCTGTGCATACGTATACATTTCATGCCAAACTAATATTCATACCGTGTGATTTGAAAAGAACAAAAATTGTGCGACTAAAAATTGTTCTCGTGTGATTAGGGCCATTCGAAAGTTCAACATTTTTAACTGCGCCTAATATTATTTTTTTAACGGTTATTCCATTTAGTAGCTTTAAAACTACCAATCTGGTAAAGCTATCAGCTGCTAAATATCTTTAATTGTTTAGTGGAAGGTACACCATTTACGAATCTGGAATTGTTTAAGAATTCAAAAACGGGTAAAAATAACCAAAGTTTGCTGCAAAAGTAGTGATCTAAGAACAGCCAATCAACGTCTTCATAAGCCTTGATTGTCATAATCTGTGCAAGGAACTGACAAGATCAAGCATAGTTACGTGCTTCCGAAAATATCGCTTCTGTTTGTACAAATTTAAGGATTCCACAGAGTTCGCAGAATTGCGGCTCATTATGGCGTCATGAAACCGCCCGACCATTCACAACCTTGGGTACTTGATCAACACGATTTCAACAGATTTTTTTTTTAACAAAATTTTCTCAGTAACGTAGCATATGTGTCGAGACTGCTGCAACTAATCCAGAGGCGGTAATTTAAATTGATAGACGCGTCAATGCTTATACTTGGGTCCTAACATGGTCTGTCGTAATATCGATATTACCTATTCCGTAGTACATTTACAACTTTTAGACATTCTCATAGTTTTATGAAGATGTGAATTCTATTCAAGTCTCCTTTGACTAGACACGTTCTGACAATATATCCTGAGTACCCAATAATTCTTCCTCTTAGGTTCCCAAGTGCCGGATAACAGCAGAGAAAATGCTCTGTGATCTCATTTTCTTCTTCGTCGTTATAGCTTCTGCAAAAGTCGCTATACGCATGCACCCAGACGCCAGTGACGCGTCATAAGTGCTATAAGGTTCTTAAGCTGTACTCTGGTCAGGTTTACCGCTAATTTTGTTGTAAACATACAGCGGCAAATTTGTCTCGTTTCGAACTGAAGCCTCTGTGAGACAGTTTACTTGCCCCTCTACAGACTTCACTTCACAACTACGTCAGGTTTGTTATTATCAGAGGGTACCTATCGAATGTTTCGCTATCTCCTGTTGATGCAGTTGTAGAGTATATTCTCAAATATATAATGGACGGTTTACTATCAGTAAATACCACACGTGCTGTCCAATTCATAATCTTCAACTGCAGGAATCGGCAATTTTAGATTATCAGACACACTTTCGCTAATAAAAGCGATATCTTGGACAGTATATATATTGCTATGAGATATAGGCCCCCTAACCATATTTGCCTTGCACAGCAGGTCGATTGCGATGACCGTAATCTCCCCACAATGCTAAAAATAGTGGCACCGTTTAATTCATCTCTTTTGTGATGCAGTTTTAACTGTTTTATGCGTTTTCGATTGTTCAATGATCCATCAGTTTTAAGGTTATAAAACCACTAAACGAATAACCCGATATTAATCTTTCTCTAAATACTGATGACTTCAAAAAATACTGCCCTATAAATTTGTAGTCAAAACTCTTCAAAAGCCAATAAGTTCTGAAGAACTTTAATCATGAAAATCTTAATTTTAAAACTTACCCATTGTATCGATAGCAAATAAAGGCATCAATTGGTCCCTCGATTTGATGCGACCCGTTAGGACAGGATCACAATTTCTGTAGTAGTAAAATATGGCCAAACCCGTAAAAAGTGTACTAAAACTTAGACAGCTTAAAATGGGCAAATTCCACCACAAAGCGGTTTGAGCACCCTTTAAATTTTTTACGCTAAGCAAACGTTGAACCTGAGTCTGATTAACACCGTATAGGGAAAGATAAGTAACCATGCCACCAATAATTAAACTCCACCAAGTATGACGCACTGTAGGATCTAAGGATATTGATGAAAGATCCAAACGACCAGTTTCTTGGGCTGCCAGCCAAATGGGCGTCAGACCACCGGCCTTAATGGCTGATATCACAATCACCGAATAAATGCCAGCAAACATGAGCAGAGATTGAAAAACGTCTGTGATAAGAACTGCTTTCAAACCACCCAAAGTAGAGTAAAAGGTACAAACGAGACCTATCGATAAAATAGCAGCCACATGACTTATGCCCGTAACAGCCTCTAAAGCTAAGGCGGGAGCATACAGGACTATACCCATGTATATAATCATTTGTACTGAATACGCCAATGAGGCGGCCAAACGCATGCTGTGGCCAAATCTTCGCTCCAAATACTCATAAACACTAGTAGTCCGCATGCGATAGAATACGGGTAAGAAACCATATGCTGCTATAGGTGTGCTCAATATATAGGCGATATTAATGGCACAAAACATAATGCCAAACTGATAGCTCTCGTTCGAGACACCCAGTAGAGTAATGGCCGACATAAAACTGGCCATTAAACTAAATGATACGGGCAAAGCTGACATACTTTGATCGGCCATTAAATATTCTTTGGTGGTTTTCTGTTTGCCGCCCGATAACCGATAATATATGCCAATGCCGGCGGATATACACAGAATGATGATCAACACCGTATAATCCCAGGCATCAAAATTACTCATGTTGTAAGCGGAGGTTTGAGGTTTCGGTTTAGAAATATTTTCTCTTACTGTTGTAGTAAAACTTAACTGCGAGGTAGTTGGATTTGGTTTAAAACTTTTTGAGGACACTTTACATTGCTTGCTTACAGCTCAGGTACTTTTCCACATTATTTTTAACGTTAAATGTTACATTTGTGGTACTTTTTTAGTTCACTATAGACATTAAGAATTTTAAATACAAACTATTTGAAGGCATTTTCATTTTGTCAATACAATTAAAAAATTATAAAATTTTTTCAAAACGCCGTTACAAAGAAAAAAGAGGGAAACGGAAGCAGAAAGCTCCAGTTTAAAGCTGTACACAACTGGTATTAAAAATTATTTCAAAGAGAAAAATATTCACTCAAATATGAGTTCAAGTTCAATATTCACATCATTTGAAGGGTGTTTGAGGGACAGATAGAAACGTTAGAAGCGAATACAAGATTTAGTGAAAGTAAGCAAAACACACAAGTTTTACAGCGAAAAAATTCCATTGACCGAAAAAACGAAAATGCCTCCAAAAGAATTCGCAAAAATTTAAATTAAATTTTTTAAGATATATTTTTTGTTTTTATTTTGTGTTGTCATGTAAATTTTAAAGCACTTTACACAAAGTATTGATAATTTAAATTGATTATAGGTTGGTTGCTTTATTTAATTCCTTTTAATTTATTACACAATTAGTTTTAATTTATTTCAACTTTTTGTTTGAATTTAAATTCAATTAAAATCCACATGTTTTTTTATTTCAATTATTTTTTTCAAGCTGAAATTCGTTGAACCATTTTCGTCACCAAACGTGTGTTTTTTCTTGTTTTTTTCCGGATAATTTTTTCTCTTTTTGCAAATGCACATTCACCACAAACAATTCATATGTTTTCGTTATTACTGCAATGTTCTAATTTCTGTTTTTTTACGCAAAATCGCGCGACCTTCGTTGAAATCAGTTGTTTTCCTTTTTATGACGTTTTCTAACACATGAATAAATTACGTTTCATACTCATACACTTTCTCTCGTTCTTCCTCTCTTTCTCTTTTAATTAATTACTTAACCATCACTCACTTAATTATCGTCTCTATTCCCACTACATAACATTAAATGCTTAATTGAAAACATATACCGGCGTATTATTAATTTCACATTAAAAAATTCTGTTATTTTTAATGATTTACTTTTTTAACGTTTAATAAACAGAGAGAAACTAAATAATACATCCACCGCCGATTAAATAATTTTCAAAACTGACCAAAGTATGCTGCTGTCAAATGAAAAATTGTAGAATAAAGCTTTATTAGTAGTGCTAGTATGTTGTTTCTAGTTAGTGGTAGTATGTATGTGCTTTAAGTAGTATAAGCTTAATGTACGCAGTTGTATTAAAAAGGTATTGTACAGTATTTCTAAGCCATATACTACTTTTTTACCTTATTGACTGCTATAAGTGAATGTATGGGTTTTAATAAAGATGGAAATTTATATTAAATATAGATTGAATATAGGCTTCCAATGTTTCAAAAGTTTCTGATTTATCGGTATAAAGCAACGACTTAACATAGCCTCATAAAAAGTAATCCAGAAGCGGAAACCACAAAATGTCAGTAAACAAAATCACATCTGAACAGAAAGTTCTCGTTTGTTAAGCACGCTATATTGCAAGTTGCGCCGTCTTGTTGGAACCAAATGTCGTTGATATTCAGCCGAATAATTTTTTCAAAAAAAATTCATAAAACGTGACTCAGGCAGGTGATGACGCATCATTTTCAAAGAGATCAAAAACTATTCAGACAAATTTCACTTATACGCTATTATTGAATTAGACCATACATTGCTTACCTAGACTACATTGCATTTTAATTTCTACTATCACGATTCTCAGCAATTTGGCGGCCTTACAACTCAAAATGGCAGATTTTTCTTTAGATTTTGCAACTCCGTCCATATTAAGTTTAACTCATGCCATAATTAAAGTCAGCAAACCATTCACAGTGCATTGAGTAAGCTAATTGGGTCTTGGAACAACAGGCTGAATTTTTTAAACAAAAGAAATTATTTAATTTCGGGCGTTACGTCAAAAAGCGAAATTTTTGCAAAGAAGGGTCAGAACAATAAGAAATGATTTTGGTATTATGGTTTCGAGGTGTCAGTTGTGATTTCATCAAGACGATGCCACACAACAAAACCGATTTTAGCTTTATTCCAGAAAAAATAATTTCATATATAGTTGGGTCCAAGCTTTATGATGAAGTAAAAGTTTCAATGAAATCATAGTTCTATATGGGTTATTTATTTAACTTCACTTTTGAAAACAGTGTAACATTCTTATTATTTTTAATAACCTGTATCAACATTTATCGTTCATACGTTTACATTATTTTTCTTAGTGTACTACAACAAAGAAGTTCTTTTGATATACAAACTAAACAAAGCAAAAAATTAACTTGTCAATCGTTATCGATAATCGTTCGAAAAGAACAGCTGACCACGCTTTTTTCTTTGTATTCTAAAAAAAACATCAGTTGAAAAAAACTTACGAAGAGAACAAGATTGCAGGGAAAAGAAAAAAATTTGTGATTAATAAATATTTGAAAAAGAAAATATATTGTGATTGAGAAAATATAAATAACAATAAGTGCAAAAAAAAACAAGAAAAAAATTATGAGTTTTTCCATAGTGGAGTACTATGGACACCAGGAAAGTCGATGCGGTTATTGCAAAGGCACCAAGTGCAGCATCGGTCATGGTAAGTATCAGAAGGCAGCCAGCCATAAGCGTAGTTTAAAAAAATATAAATCAAAACATTGATTTATTTAATATTATAAAAATGAGATATTAAAATGTCTTAACTTGTTTGTTTTTATTTTAACACGTTATGCATAAATTATAAATTTTAAGAGATTATTCACTTCTTTGAACGAAAAAAAAAACTAAACGAATTATGATGATGGCATGACGTACGTATGTTTCTTTGTGATGAAATATAACAACAAATTATAACAACTTTTATATAAACAATGGTACAGGTGTCTTGTTGTTATTGTTTCAGATTTTTTTTGTTTTTACCAAGAAAAAAACCGTTGACAGCAGCTACAGACAAGATGCGAATCACCGGTACAAAAACAAAAAGAAAAAATAAGTTAATGAACGACCTTCTGGAAAAAGTCTTATCAATTCGAAACATTGTCTTTGTTTTTGTTGTATTCCCAAACATTCCAAATGGAAAGCTCTTTTTTTCGAAAGGCATTTGAATTGTGCATTACTGATTAGGTTCATTTGGTCATTTCTTTGATCATTCGTTTCTAATTTGCTTATCGTACAGACGTAAACAAATAGTTTAAAGTATACAATGTTTGAACATGTATAGTCATGTTTCCGTTATGTTTGGTATTTATTAATTAAAAATTCATTCGTTATCAATGTTGCAATTTTTTAATTGAAATTCAATTCCTGGAATTATTAGAATAACAAACCATTATTATTCTATGAAAAAGCTTAAGGGAAAACCAATAAGTGATATTGATCTTGGTTTCACTTGACGCTAATGTGCTCTGAATTTAGTGTAAGAAGAAATTAACCCATTAAGCAAAATCCAGCTTTTCCTTTCTGTGCAATTTCAAGATATTCAGTTAATCGACTGGGAAGATCACTCGTTTTTCATATTGTGTACTGTATTTTGTGGTCAGAGAATGCAATTTGCCATCGATAGTATTTCCGAATAGGGATATAATGGCAGGTAAAGTATCTCACTGGACGATTATATGATCTTTGCAAACAACTCGAAAATACGGAATACTTTACGGATAGGTCGAAGCTGTTTTAAAAGCTCCTTAATGAGTGTACGATATTAAGCTGATCACTATGGCGGCGGTGGTGGCCTGGGTATATTGCACGTCGGTTGACAAGATAATTATTAATGCCTGACTTGAAGAAACAAACTGGAACACACTGACTTTGTCAGTGTAAAGAAGCTCTTGGACAGGAAGTTTTGTGTTGGGTTCCAGGCCATTGTGAAGATGGCTACTGATGAGTTGGAAAGATAGAGGTCTGTGAAATGCGTTAACCTTGGGAAGTGGTTTGTTAGGCGTCCGTAACTGCCGCCCTAGAATGGAATAGGCTGAGTGTTAGGGTAGATATCTACGTGAATATTTATGCTGTCTTAAAGATACTGTCAGGTCATCATACAAAATTGGTCATTACAGTCAGGATTAGGACCTAGCTTCTCACACTACTGATGTTGTGTGTGTTAATTTTATAAATGAGTGGCTGGACCTACAGTTTAAAGTCGATTCCGAACGACAGATTTTTGAGAAACTTTTAGTGGCAATTTTTTTTTACTCAGAGCAAAGAAATATTCTTTTTCATATCTTCGTTTTGATGTCTGACCTGGGATTTGAAGCGAGGCACTAAAAAGTTAATGAAATTATGGATAACATTTTTCGGGAATGTCGCTAGGGGGCTCGACGTACACCTCTAAATAGTTAACTACCATTTGAAGAAAGTTGGATACGCAAAGAAATTTAATATTTGGTTGCCACATGTGAAATATTGGATGGATCTACTTTCCATTTGCGATTCATATCGAAAACGAAACGAAATCGAAATCATTTTTAAAAATAATAATTACGAGCGATGAAAAGTGAATCGACGTACAAAAATATCATGAAAGAAACAAGGTAAAGCTTCGAAGATGGTTGCTAAATCTTGTATGTCTGATGAAATTGTAAGCGATTTCTTTATTTGTCAAACGATTGATTCTGATATCGTATGTCAATGATTAAACATATTGAAGCAATAAATTTAATTAAAATTGCTTGAATTTATCATCGGAAAACGCCAGACCACACATATCTTTGATGACGCAATGGGGACTATAAGAACTGGGTTGGGAAGTTTTAATGCAACCACCATAATTGGTTTTATAAATATAAAATCTTGAAAGAAAAAAATTTAAAAAATTATACCTATCCTATCGTGCCGCTATGTTCCTGGCACATAAGACATCCCGACAAGTTTAACTTGAATACTTTTATGTTATAAATATATCTTTAATGAATAGTTTTCGCTTTTATATTGTATAAAATATTTGGGATTTTTAGCTGTCGCTGCGACACTCATCTTGTTCGACAACTTTTTGGTGAAATAAATAGAAATTCTTAATTCCCTCTTATTTTCTGTTACTGTTTCTATAAATATTTAAAAACTAAAGCACGTATAGTTTCAAATTACTTTAATAACAATGATTTGCAAGATTTATCTGATGTTTGCATAAATTAATTTATTTTTATACAGATTTAATATAGAGCCACTGGTTTGAGAAAGAAGGTGATCATATTTTTTTAAATTTTTTTTTTTATTAATTTACTATTAATATTTATAATACTTCAATAATTCTTATTTAGGTTTCAATAATTTACAAAATTAACACATTTCGTTCTAAATATATTATAATTTTTCTCCCTTTTTAATATCGTATCGAGTATTAAATACTTATAGCATATGTATGTACATATCTATTGCATTGTAAAAATAGTCTGCATTGCTTTATTCTGTAATTTTTGTAATATTTCCAACTGAGATTCATTGCAGCATGTGTATATGTTATTGTTGATCCGTCTACAAAGTGAGAATTTATTATTGTGATGTAAATGTTTATTGCCGTCATTATAGAAAATTTATTCCTAATTATTCAGAAAAACCCATTTTTTGCATTTATATTCCATATGATCCTGATCTATATTATTATGAATCCAAGATATTTAGTGCTCTTAACTTTCTCTATAGCTTCATCGTTATTTCTGAATTCTGTTGTTTCGCTACTCATATTTATTTCCAGCATCTTTGTCTATGTTTCATTTAATTTTAATTAAATTTGTGTTAACCATATTATCCTTTCACTCTTCACTTGTGGTTCCTTCCGTGTATATGAGTGTATTGTCTGCATATAACATGACTTAATATTTATCTATTACATCTTGCATGCCATTAATCTATATAATGAATAGTAAGGCTCCCAATGTTGAGCTCTGTGAGACACCAAAATCATTAATAATTGAATTAGATTTAATTCTATTAACTCTAGTAATTTGCCTTCTGGTCCTCGTATACAGTCAAAGAAAAAAATCTTCAAACACCGCTGTATGTAGACTTTTTTCCCGGTGATTTTTGTCAAGTTAAAGGAGTCGCCGTAGTCTAGTAGGTAGTGTGTTGGCTTCTTAGACGTAAAGCCAGGGTTCAAGCCCCAGGCCAGACATCGAAACAAAATACAAAAAGTATTTCTTCGGGGACTTCCTCTCAGCAGAAAAAAACTCTGAGAGTAAATAAAAATTGCCATGAAAAGTTTCTCAAAAATATGTCGTTCGGAGTCGACTTTAAAGTGTAGGCTCATGTATAAAATTAACACACACAACACAAGTGGTGTGAGAAACTAGGATGTTGTACAATGGGTCAATTCGACCTCCGTGTACTGTACTTCTCTTAATTGACAAGTACACGTCCTCTAACCTAACCTAACCTCTGTCAAATTAAAAAAGGTGTTATAGTGTTGTTTAAGGCAGTTACAATTAAGAATGTTTGAAGACAAAATCTAATAAAAGAAATATATCCTAGAAATTATTGAATAAAAACAAAAACATTAGCATACATACAACGGTGTATGTATACTTTCTTCTGTGACTGTGTGATTCAAACCATTTTATGACGTACGATTACAATACAACAAAATATTTCTTATTTATTACCTGCAATATTGTTTGTGATGTAGTGTAGCTAGTTTATATTATTATTTTCAATTGTTAAGTGATTGGAAATTAATTGCTAAAATATAAATAAGTTAGTGAATAATATTTATTAATAATCTATACTTTTTCTACTATACTATATCAGAAGATTTAGTTTTTTATGACCATTTCGTTTATAAAGATAAGAATAAATAATGCATTATTATTGGAAGTTTCCCCTAAAAAACTATTTATCAACACTCTTTGGCTTTTACATGGTATATTTATATCAGAAATTGCTTAAAAATTAAGGTAAAAGAAAAATTCATTATTTCTATGGAATTTAATATCGTCATATTCAGCATTGTTCAAATGTTTCGATACATGTGAGATATGCACCCTTTTTAGTCATTTTAATATATTTCCCTATAGAAATTCCTGTCTGTATTAGCAAACAACTTATTTTTCCAATTATGTATTGGGGAGAATTTTTCTCCAACAAAATTATTACCCCTAAACAGGAATAGATGTTAAACATTTAGTGCAAGGCCCAGAAACAATCCTCTAGTTTAGGGCACGTCACTATTAATCTGTGCTGTCTGGAAAATTAGCACTATTTACAGTCGTTTTTTCCACTCTTCGTACAAACAGGTAAGGCTGTGTGCTTCCCCACGTCTTTCCATTACATTTGAGCAAGTTTGTAAGTTTCTAACTTCTTGCAAATCGGTTGCAAGCGGGACGGATGTAAGAGCGTTCTTGCTTTTCAAATTGCTATTCGTGTCGATTTCATCATATTCAAGTTGGTCAAATTAATTTTAATAGAATTCGAATTTAAAAGCACCGCGCAGCTTGGAAACCCTTAATATCTAAGTACCTGCCTTTTTATTTGTTGGTGGCTCGAAAATAGAGTTTGGCACTGGGGCTAAAGCATCGAAGCTGGTCTAATCACATCTAGTGATAAGGCAGCAATGGGTCAGTCTGGCTACCTTGAAGGTACTAAATGGATTTTATGTTAGTCTGCTCTTACAAGGCTCTTGGATGGGTGATACTGTGTTTAGCATGGTGATATTGAGGTTAAAAGAATGAGCTGAGAGACCTAGATTTACCTTGAAACACTTCCTCGGGTTGATAAACTTTTCATAAGATACGAAGTATACACTTTATGGTGGAATAAGGGAGATTAAAAAATATACAGGATATTTTGTTCCAGGCTTGGCAATTCGACGGACGGAATGAGTAGGGATTTTTAGTGCCTTGATATAATTTTTGACTGGACATTTTTTTTTCACGCCGAGGAGGGGTAAATGTACCTAACCGCACCATAGAGGAAGTCGTCACGTCCCCCATGTGTGGGGCCCTCACCCACTAAATCCCCCCTCGTCTCGTGGACTTGTTGTGCCCACTCCGGAACTACGGTGGTATTACTTCGGAGTGGAGTTCCTTTGGCCCTTTGGCCCCTGCGTGTTCATATCCGCGTCCGGACTGCGTGTCGAAAATTGAAGAGACATCTAAGTGCCTCCACTATTCCTTTCGTCCAGGTCAGTTTCATCTATTCCGGCGTGCCCACGTGTTCCGCAGCCTCAAGATCTCTCTTCTTCAGTCTTAGAATGCTCTCCACGTAATTCGCCACTGAGGTCCAATTTTTCCTATTCGCGATCATAATCCCGACAATGTTACCGGCCGTGATCGTCCCAACTATCGACGTCTGTGCAGAGCGATAGCTCTGCCAGCGTGCACACTCGAAAACGGTGTGCTCTGCGTCATCAATTATCTCCCCTTCCTCGTAAACACAGTAAGGTGAGGCGGTCTTGCCCATTCTGTGCAGATATTTCCTAAAATATCCGTGACCCGATAGCATCTGTGTAACGTAGTAATTTACCTCTCCAAATTTCCGACCAACCCATGGCCTTATGTCCGAAATAAGTCTCAACGTCCATCTTCCTCTATCTTCCTCGTTCCATCGTTGTTGCCATTTTGTAATGGTGTTTTCCCTGAAATGAGCGGTTATGTGACTTCCAGCCGTTTTTGTCCTATAAATCTCCATCCGCTCCGCTGCCAGCAGATCCACAGGGATAATACACGCTATCACCACTACGGCTGGAGCGGATACCATACGATATGCCGACGCGATACGCAATGCAGCCGTTCTCTGTACCGATACCAGTGCGTTTGTCCGCTTCTTAACATCCAGTGTTTCGGCCCAAATTTCGCTTCCATAAAGCATAATGCTGTTTCCAACCTCCATCAGGAGTCTCCGTCTCGCCGGTAGCGGGCCTCCAATGTTCACCATTAATCTACTGAGCTGTCCAACGATCTTCTGGGCCTTGTTAGCCGAGTACAGACTCTGATGTGAAAATGTTAGTCTGGGATCCAGCCTTATTCCCAGGTATTTCACAGAGCTCTTGGTCCTAATTACCCCGTCTCCTATACTCATGTCCACCTGCAAGGGGATATGACGACCAGTGATCAGCAGTAATTCCGTTTTATGCATGGCCAGATCTAGGCCGTGGGCATCCAGCAATGTTTTCGTTCTCAGCATGACACGTCTCAGTTTTCGTTGTGCCTCTTCAAAAAAGTTCCCTCTGGCATATCCTCTCTCAGAATTCCATCGTAGTTGACGTTCCATAGCTCGGGGCCGACGATAGATCCCTGTGCCGCTCCTGTTGTTATATGTTTCACCCTTGGGCCCGAGCTTGTGTTATACACCAGCTCGAAGATTTGCTCCCTCGTTGTGTTACCCTGGCCGCTTCAGTCAGCTCTCTCACGGCACCAATTGTAGACCGACCGGGTCGAACACCATATTGTCTAGCAGACAGTCCGCCACTATTCTCAATCGCGGCAGCAAGCTGAGGCTTCAAAAGCCTCTCGAGCAGCTTTCCCCACGTATCCAGCATGCACAGTGGCCTGTACGCGGATGGGTCCTCTGGATCGCCCTTTCCCTAATTTATCAAGACTAGCCGTTGTCTCTTCCATATTTCGGAGAAAATACACTCTCTCAGGCACGCGTTGTACATTCCCAGTAGGAGTTGCGGTCTCTGATTGGCAATCTCCCGTATTACCTCAGGCGGGATGCCATCGGGCCCCGGTTCCTTACCGGGTTTCAATCCGACTGCAGCTGCAAAGGTTCCGTATTGGGCGTATTCCGCCGTCGTTCGTTCGCCGGTTCATGAGTAGGGAATAGTGCATCCACTATATTTCTCATTACTCGCTCGTCCATAATTTCCATTGGTTTCCTTCTGTTCAGTTTGTCCATTACAATTTGGTATCCAAGTCCGTAAGGGTTTACGTTTAAGTCGTCGCGTAGTTCACTGGGCATAGAGCTCCAAAACCGAAGACAAGTTTATAGGACATAGACACCTCTTCTCTCTAGGTTTCACGGGGGAAAACTGGTATCTCTACCCTGACATGCAGAGACATTCTTGTGTAAATTTAACCTTTTTTTAAATTATTAGAACACAGTATTCTATGGACGTTAATCATTTATTTATTCCTGTTTATTTACTTGTAGGAATGCATGCTTACACCTTGTCAGCCCAAGACTATCAGGATTTAATTGATCGTGGTTGGCGTCGCAGTGGACATTATTGTTACAAACAAGATAATAAGACAACATGCTGTCCCTGTTATACTATTAAGTAAGCATACGAATATTTAAAGCTCAAATATATTCCCAACTTGTAAATGTCAAATGCCTTTTCTTTTGTCATTTTTGTGTAGGTGTGACGCATTAGAATTTAAATTAACCAAGTCAAATAAGAAAATACTTAAACGTATGAATCGTTTTTTACGTGATGGTAAACGTGATAAAAATGAAGAAAGTCAAAATTCAATTAATTTAAACAATGGCGATGAGGAGGACGCTGACGTAGGAAATGATGCTGGTGGTGGTGGTGGTGGCGGCATCAGAGAAGAGGTTCAAGGCCCTAATGTTCCCTTAAAAGATATAAACTTGGAGGCTTTTGCTAAAGCAAATGCTGAAAAACATATTGAGAAAAAGGTAAAAATAGAAAATGAAAAATCTCTGCCTAAAGATATAAACCGTGCGCCAGAACAATGTGATGAATCTTCAAGTGGCAGCAAAAAATGTATGACAAATAATTTAAACAAATTTTCTTTACGTTACTAACGATTAGTTTATAGCTTTTGATAGTCTTAATTCACCATGTAAGAAGGCTAAACAAATGCGTTTAGAAAGGAAAATGGCTAAACAGGCTGCTAAAGGCCTATCCACAGATTTACCCCCGAAATCTCCACGTAATCAAGAGAAATCTCTTAAAGATTTCATTAATGATACCCATCCTGATGACAAGCATAAATTAAAGGTAAACAAACACTTGATTTGATTTAATTTAGTAGGCAACTTTGCAAATTATTGGTTGTTGGAAACGTTAAACGTACACACAAGCTATACTTTAATTAATTAAGTATTTTGCTTACAAACAAACACTTTCAATTCTTCCAGGTAGTGTTAGTATCCTCAAGCAAAGACATTTATACAGATACGGCATTTGAAATATACCGTAAATATCAGTTAACCATACATAATGATAATCCAGAACGTGTACAACCTAAAAATTTGCAACGTTTCTTGTACAATTCACCTCTTAAGGTAAATTAATTAAAAAATATTTTTCTTTTCCCCATTTTTATTTTCAATTTCAGCTGGAAGTTATCCATGTTAAAAGTGACGAATTTAAAAAGACATTAAAACAAACATATGCTCTCTATAAGAAATATCAAACGATTATACATAATGATCCACCTAGTAGTGAGGCGGATTATTTGACATTTTTACAGAGGTCACCATTAAAGGTGGAATATTTTATTATACATTTTTTAGTCTTAAGTTAGTTTTAAGAATTTCAGTTATTTTTACTATAATCAGTAAAAATTAAGAAGGAGAATGAGTAAGGATTCTTTACATATCTCGGCTATTATAAGGCTCTACAGAATCTATAACCACAAAAGTGGCATTTGCTGTTTAGGTACGTAGGTAGAAGTCGCTGTCCCCTCGATGGAATCATGAGCGGACACACAGGCCGCCCACAGGGCCCACATTGTGATACTACAGTTCCTCATTTCCCACTATGAAACATTCGGAGCTTCCGATGAAGCGACTCATACTGCCAATATCCTTACATGACAGTTCATCTATGTATATCCTCCGTGTAGTAGGCACCAGAAACCTCTTTCTCCTCCGACCAAGTGCCGGACATGTGCACAATAGATGAATAATAGTCTCATCTTCCTCTTCATTTCCACAGCTTCTGCAGAAATCATTTGCAAGGTGTCCAGGACCAATACGCCTAGCATGCGTTCCTAATAACCCCGATAACAGTGGTGAGCCTACTTCTTTGGAGTTTAAGCAGAGTCGCTGTGCGCCTCCTATCCAGCCTTGGCCAGATGCATTTGTTCTTTACTGCTGAAACGATTGGCATAAACTGAGATTTGAACCCGAAAAATGTATACTGGCGTTATGATTATTAAAATCAATTGTGATCATGATAACAGGTGCTATTACAACTACATCACCTCACGTATTATTTGGATCTCTAAATTGTATAAACAACATGAAAATTGTTTTTTTATGCAATATGCGATTGGCATAAACTAAGATATCAATCTTAAGAATGTAAACTGGCGTTATGATTATGAACATTAATGTCTGTTATGATAACAACGGCTCTTAGATCTTGATCTGATTTGGATCTCTTTATTGCATAAACGACTGCAGAATTGATTTCGATCCGGTTTTTATAACGTTAAGTCTTTTCGAATAACGTCATCCAATTATTCACTAATGGATACCGATCACGCAAACAAATAAGATGTGGAATCTTTTCTCAAAAGTTAAATATTTGATTAAAATTAATGGTCATAAAAATTTCATCTAGCGAATTCGATATCAGAGTATGCTGTATATATGTAAAGTAAACCGACCATTTGATCCACAACGATTGGGGTGCAGCACATCTAAAATTGTCGAAGAATGCAGGATACCTCTGGATTTAACAGCTAGACGTTTGACGGTTACCCTGGATATGGGGCTATTAAAGCTAACAACAAAGCCGACACATATACGAAAGCTGGTACAACTGAAAATTCAAATAAGTTCATGTGTAAGGTTGGTATTAGCCTGCAAAGGGTCAAACCAATGACCTCACCCAGATCTTACTCATTCACAAAGGAAGATGTGAAAAATCACTCACTTCTACAGATACCAGACAAGTTTTCCTCACTTTAAACATATGCTGAACAAGATTTGCATTAAACCTAACTAGAATCCATCAAGAGAATCGAATATCTATCATAGCGGGACACTGGCGTATACGACTCTTCTTCAGCTCCACATTCTGCAGAAGTCTGCTGAGATCCATACCAGATTTGCATCAGTGACACGGAAATAAATTACAAAATTAGTCCTACAATCATGGACAGATGAACAAAGACTTCTAACCAGGTAACATACCGATTTCCCGTGGTCTAAAATCCCACTCTAGATGAGTAACTATGTAGGTGTAGGGGATTGAAGGGTTTGGACCAAAAACTATAGCATCAATCGAGTGAAAATTCAATCTAGCAAGTGTGTAAGCCATCTCAGGAAAGTCACTGTGTCCCGAAACCCAAATAAAACTGATCGGATCCTACCCAATGGTTCCCAAGGAGTCCTTATCACTCGCAGCATACACCAGATCTGTTCTATCGACTTTATAGGCGCTTGACAGTCGACGAATATCACATAAGGATACGTTTTAGAAGAAACTAGGTCGTATGGAGATCCAAGAGCCTTCAAAACTGGGAAATATATCCGCCTAAAAGCTTTTTATATTATTTCCTAATATTATGAATGACTTTTAATAACAAAAACATCACAATTATTTTAAATTCTGGCATATTTTTAAAATTTTATTGAAATTCCTCACTTTGTTTTCTAGGTATCTAAACCAGTTGCTGGTTTACCTTCTGGTTACGGTTCATTTCATCAGCAATATTGGCTAGACGATAAATTAATCGCTGTAGCTGTTATCGATATTTTACCCTATTGCGTTAGTTCAGTTTATTTCTTTTATGATCCCGATTATAATTTCTTGTCTTTGGGTACTTACAGTTCCTTAAGGTAATTTAGTTTGTTGTGGGTACTTAAAGACCGTTAAATAATTGCTGTATGTTACATGTATATTTTTATTCATTTTAGAGAAATTGAATTAGTCCAACAGCTTGCCACAACTTTACCAGACTTAAAGTATTATTATATGGGCTTCTATATACATTCCTGCCCTAAAATGCGCTATAAAGGCAAATTGTCCTCGTCTTATTTACTATGTCCAGAAACATACACCTGGCATTTACTAACTGATGGTTTGTAATGCAAATACAAGTTGTAAGCAAATTCAATATATATCTCATGAAAAAACTTTTTCTTTTAGAAATACGCTCTAGATTGGATGCGGAAAAATATCAACGTTTTAACAGTGATCTCCTTGCCAAAGATGCTAATGACTTTAAGGATTGTGATATTGATACAGTATTATTGCTTATCGATCCCAAAACATATGTTAAATATTATCAATATGCAGAGGTAAGTCCGTTTTTATTTTCTTATCTTTATACAGTGTATAGCATTATATAGTGAGGCTGCTATTTTCGAAAATGGACAATTCGTTTAATTGAAAAGAAAGCAAATTCACTCTTTCGAACAAAGAGGCATACGAATTATTTATAACCGATAATAGAATATTCGTTAAATTTTTAAGTTAGGTATTATACATTGTTTAAAATCTTTTTTAATTATCTATAAATCCGCATCAAAATTTTCTATTAAAGTAGAAAAATCGGCATCTGAATAATCTCATACCTAGTCTCCACTTATACGTTTAGAGCCACTGGATTTGAAATTGAATTGAATCTTGAAGTCAAATTTCAAATTTACATTTTATTTTAAGAAAGCATAATTCTATTCATACTATATCATAATTTATAAAAGATTTTTTTTTAAATAGGACATATACCCTGATCTAATTCCTCAATTTTTCCATCGCCATAGTAGTTGTTGTTGTTATAAAAGCTCTGCTGCTGTCTTGCAGTGTTTTCGTGTTGGATGATAAAGTGAATTAATATTTTATGAATTAGATGAGATGAAATGGGTGTATCGTCTGGTAATTGGCAGTCCTAGGAATTGAGCCATTTGTGTAGAATTCAGCCACAAGCCCACAGGTTGTAGTGTCGTGTGGTCCCTGGACATCGATTAAGTTTCAGATGTTCGACCAGCCGGACCTCAGCTGCGCTAGGATGAATCTTGTTTTCTTGGGCGTCTGCCTTTCGGCACTCTGATATCGAGGGTGGATGGCCGTCAAGTACCCTGTTGTCACTGAGACTGTTAAATACTAAAGAGAATAAGTCACAGAAACCCAGCATGAGGAACGCCCATTTTAGTTTTCCTGTAAGTAGATTTTTGTCCTCTAAGCTCAACAAACGCCTGTTGACTTCCCAGATAGTTCAGTGCCAGTTTATCGGAATAGACCCCAGAGCCAAGTCCACATTCCATTTTTGAGCCATCGGTGAAGATCGACATATCACCATCTCCGATGACAGCTTGAGCAACCCATTCGTTCGACAACAGCCTCTGGTACTATGTAGTCATATCTAAAACCTGTGTTATTCTGTCCCACTCCATACATCATTGAAGGGTGGTCCATCGTACATGGCCTAAACATATCTGAGAATTTAAGCCCTCAGTCCTCCACGTTTCGGAGGACGATGCCCAATGGTTATAGACAAGATAACCTCGAGACCAGCCTGCGGCATTTACCTATGTACCCTGTTCAGCGTAGCGAGATAGATCCTATTTCGTATAACCTACCACTATACTAAATGCCCCGCAGGAGAGAATAGGCCGTACAATCGCCGTATATCTATTAGATGATACGAGGCTGCAGGCCCCATCTACAACATCAACATCTCAAACATCCTTTTACAGATGTACAAGGCATTCATCACCTTCATCTTTTCTTTGGTATTCCTCCTTTAGGACAGTTTGGAGCCCTGTACTTTGTCTCAGAGCCGTTCCGTTCAGTGTGAATGGAATGGTGAAGCTGGGGACCTTGTACTTCCGAGTGTAAGACAAGTACCGCTTTACCTGGGTTCACACCCAAGCCGTTCTTCACCGCCCACCCGCGAACTTAATAGGTTCCTTAGCAGTAGTGCGGTGTGCCCCTAGTTACTCGTTTCCTGTCCACAGACCTACCCTTATGGTAGACTATATATCTTCTCTCTCGTTATAATGTTATCAATGAGCTTCATTTCATCTCTACTGTGAGTGTGGTTTGACTCCGTTTACTTCGTGTGCTTTACTTTCCACATCTACACAACCTGGGAAGTCAGACTCCATTAAAAACTCTGCGTGGTCACCATTAAGCCCGATTAATAGTGAATTTAGAATTAAAAATGAAATTGAAAAATGACTCACCTCTTTTGTTGTCCGTGCTCCCCCGGTGTGGCAGGCATTGGCAACGCATCCTATCAAAACCTCCTGCCTGATCCTGTGTGCCCAGTGCACCAGGTGCTTGAAGGTAGATGGTATATACTCCTCGTATTCGTGTGGAAGATATGTGGATGCTGCTATCGGGCTACCATACTGCCGCGGTGGGTCAGGATCGCAGATCTGTGGTAAGAGAAGAATGTTAATTAGTTTGTTGAAAAGTATGCAGGGACAAGAAGTGTGTACTCGTACAAATTAGACCCTAATCCATTAACTCTTTTTCTTACGATCCAAGGCTCTTGGATCAGGGCCGCATCCACGTTCTCCATGATCATGAACGACAGCAGATCTTCGCTTGCAGAATTAGAGTGGTGAAGATTAATCTCAACCACCTTCAGTTGTTGCGAACACTGCTGTAGTTCGATGGTTGTTCCACCCCACACCTGATTTGCCATCCAAGAAGCGCAGAAGCTGCGAATTTTTTTTTTTGTTCCAGAGATCCTTTCCAACATCTTTGTCCCTTGCACGGCCGCACACAATCTTCCAACCGGACGCTTTTAGCCCACATTTTGTAGTTTGATCAGGGAGAGTGTGGTTTCGTCTTGCAAAGTTGGGAGGGGAACCCACACCCTGACAACCGTTCTGACAGGGGCTTCCTTTAGTGGTACCATGTCGAGGTGAGAATCCCGCCACAACTTTCTTTGATTGCGGACGCAGTTTGTGAGAAACTCGGGGGCTTCTCGGTTACCGCTTTTTCTACTGTTCTCAACCGTTTTTGCCACTTGGCGCCGATTGCAGGATTGCAGTTCGTAAGGTTCTCGCCTCCAAAATGAGCCAATTATGGCCACCTGAGTGGAGTTATCCGATCGCTGGTGCTTCGGCGTTTTGGACCACGCACCTTTCGACACCGACGGTTAGCATCTGCAGCACGAGCTTCCGGATCGCCAGTCCTTGGTTTCACAACCGTTGCCGCTGAGGCTGGTGGTCGATTCCCTTTGAAGACGGCCACCTTTGGCCTTATTGCGGATGCCGCACGTTTCGACGTTTGGGGCATATCGTCTAGCCGCCCCGTCGTCTTCGTTGAAGATGATGACTATTCGCCTACGGTATTGTGTTTGCCGTCGGAATCGACAACGTTCTCGTACCACCTATTGAGATACGCATATTTCTTCTTCAGTTTTCCTTCCTGTTGGGTCATGTTTGCGTTCGCTCAATTTGTTTAAAAATAACCCAAGTGAGTTTGTGTAACCCGACCTTCAGTCTAGGTTTATTGAATGGGCCTCAGAAAGTTTAGCGGAACCTTCCACACTGACCTGTTTCATCGGTGCACAAATGTCCTCTGGTTGGCGCTCTCTTCGACTGAGAGGGAAGTTTCAAGTCCTCTTCGTCAGTCGATTAGAGATTTCGGAGTTTGCAAAGACAGCTCTGCTCTCTCTTCGAAGAGCTACCCTCAGTAGATCGTCGACATCCAAACTTGAGGTTGACATTTGGGTAGCCGAGGTCCCAATAGCATGACAGGCACCCAGACCTGTACCTTCCATCTGAGCGATCGAGTCTCCGGAGATTTTAGCACCCTCTTTTGCCGCATACTGTGTGCTGTGATTTGGGGTGATTTTATACCTACTGCTGGATCAGACGCAGACCAAGAGCCGCCCAGTGTGAGGCAGACGCTTCTATATTTTGGAGAGGAGTATAGGAAGAAGAAGGTAGAGGGATTAAGGAATTGGTAGTATTTAGTTTGTACTCACCGATTAACCGTCTGACACGATTGAACCCACCGGATATGACTGAGTTTCTTGGCCTAGGCACACCTGTCAGCATGGTCAAGTCGGAAAATTGTATCTAAGCTTTCGTACCGCTACTAAAAAGCAAAGTTAAAAAATTAAGTCGCCGTAGTCTAGTAGGTAGGGTAGTGTGTTAGCTTATTAGACGTAAAGGCGTTCATACCTCAGGCCAGACATCAAAACAAAATACAAAAAGCATTTCTTCGGCGACTTCCTTTCAGCGGATTTCTGGCAAAAACTCTAAGAGTACATAATATTGCCATGAAAAAAGTTTCTCTCAAATCTGTCGTTCGGAGTCGACTTAAAACTGTAGGTCCCACCACTCATGGATAATAATTAATACACACAACATAAGTGGTGTGAGAAACTAGGTCGTAATCCTGACGGGGGGGGTTGTAATGACCAATTATGTATGTATGTATGTATGTATGTATGTATGTAAAAAGTTAAAAAAGCATTTCAAATTGTAACGATATGTCCATAATTCTCTATAAATTATTACCCCTATCTCGTATCATATTAAAATGAGAAGATTGTGGTACGGATGTAGGATGGATAGATGTAATGATTTACTTTTCAACGTTTCATTTTCGGAATCTAATTTCAAAAATTTTTGATATGTTTCTCTTTTTTTCAGGTTGCTGGCGATGATGAACGTGGAAACATTTTTGAATATGGTACACTGGTGGGTAAAACTTTAGCCCATCGTATGCTTTATGTTAAATTAAATTGAAATTTATTAAAAAGTTGAATTAATTCTTTCGATTTTATTGCTTTGTCGTTTCGTCGTTCATATATATTTTAAAACGTATTAATAATAGTGTTTGCTTATAAAACTTTTAAAATTTTACTTCATTTCGTTACGTTAATTTAATTCATTATTATTATAATTATTATGTACTTTTAATTCACTCTTTAAAAAATGTAAAAAGTAAAGAGTTAAATAAATAAATATTTTTAAAACAATGTTAAATAGGTTTGTCTGCAATCTTGGGAATCTTGCAGATTGTATGATAGGCGCAAGAGGAAAACTGCAATATAAATTATGACAGGCGGAGATTTTTGCTATTGAACAAGCTACATGCATGGTTGAAACCGGGGACTTGCCTCCTTCGAACTTGATCATATGTTTGGAAATTCAAACAGCAATCAAAGCGCTGGGATCCCATCTCGTCAAATCAAAGTATTGGGCTGCGTTGGATGTGTTTTTATTATTAGCAATTTTTTTAATACTAGCTTTGTAGTGAATCCAAACCTATACGGAGTAAAAATTCTCATAAGATGTCTATTTACAATATATTAGATGCTATATACTTACACATTGCAATTCCAAGCTATTCAATTCTATAAAAAGTCCTCACGCTTCCTTGCACTGATATTTGGTCATCCAAAATTTTTGCTTTCATTTGTTGGCGGAAAAAAATTTTGCTAAATAGCTGATGTTTTTTCTATCGTATAGCGAAAACTCAATGTCATTATCTCTTATAGTTTCCGAGTTATAAGCAAAATTGTAAAAGTGTTTAACAAAAAACACTTCCTGCTGAATTCTGTTGGCATGGTATTGGCAGAAAATTTTTGAACGAAAAATTTGAAAATATTTTTCCACATACATACATATTAAATAACACCTGTAATATAAGGCATTATATATAAGAATTCAGTATATTTCTTAGAAGGCGTGGCATTTGTGGGCGGAAATAAATTTTGCTAAATAGCTGATGTTTTTTTCTATCGTATAGCGAAAACTCAATGTCATTATCTGTTATAGTTTCCGAGTTATAAGCAAAATTGTAAAAGTGTTTAACAAAAAACACTTCCTGCTGAATTCTGTTGGCATGGTATTGGCAGAAAATTTTTGAACGAAAAATTTGAAAATATTTTTCGACATACACACACACACGCACATGTACAATCGTATAACAATTTTACATTTGTGCGAATATCTCGGAAACTATAAGAGATAATGACAATCAGTTTTCAACATGCGAGTGGAAAAAACATCAGCTTTCCAACAATAACTAAATTCGCCGCCAAATATTAAATACCGCCTGAAATATAAGGCATTATATATAAAAATTCAGTATATTTCTTAGAAGGCGTGGCATTTGTGGGCGGAAATAAATTTTGCTAAATAGCTGATATTTTTTTCTATCGTATAGCGAAAACTCAATGTCATTATCTCTTATAGTTTCCGAGTTATAAGCAAAATTGTAGAAGTATTTAACAAAAAACACTTCCTGCTGAATTCTGTTGGCCTGGTATTGGCTGAAAATTTTTGAACGAAAAATTTGAAAATATTTTTCGACATACACACATGTACAATCGTATAACAATTTTACATTTGTGCGAAAATCTCGTAAACTATAAGAGATAATGACAATCAGTTTTCAACATGCGAGTGGAAAAAACATCAGCTTTCCAACAATAAATCCACCAAAAGACTGTTTGGAGTCATTGAAAAAACGTTGGCTGCTGAGTACATTTATTTGATTTTCGAGTAAAGAATGTTATTAACCGATATCATACATTTCATCCGGGAGGCGCCGTGAAGCGGATCATTACACAGAATGAAAATGGGTAAATACATACACATAATTGGTCATGACAACCTTTTAGTTAGGATTACGACCTAGCTTCTCGCACCACCGATGCTGTGTTTGTTAATTTTATACATGAGTGGCGGGACCTACAGTTTAAAGTCTATTCCGAACGACAGATTTTTGAGAAACTTTTCATTGCAATTTTATGTACTCTCAGAGTTTTTGCCATAAATCTGCTGAGAGGAAGTCGACGAAGAAATACTTTATGTATTTCGTTTTGATGTCTGGCCTGGGGCTTGAACCCTGGCTTTACATCTAATGAGCCAACACATTGCCTACTAGACTACGGCCTCTACAGGAATACTTTTCCAAATTGGAAAAAGCAGCATGGAATTCAACAAATCGTGGGCGGACCGACATACCTATTTGCCGAATTTTAAAATTACTATGTCCAGCAATATACAACAGAAAAACCACGGATCTAGTTGAGTTCGACCGAAGTACGTCCGCTCTCTTAACAGAAATTTCAACGGGGCACTGCGCTATTGGCTATTTCACTGACAAGCTCGGTCTGCCTCACCAGGATTATTGCAGAAGCAGCCTGAATGTGGAAGAAGCAGTGCAACACCTTTTATACGAGTGCCCTGCACTTCAGAACAGACGTCATCGGTTTTTGGGGGACAGAATGTTTGAATATCTGGGAATGGTGGAGAACGTGTCACTAAAGGAACTGGCCGGTTTCATCTGAAGCTCGGGTTGATTCAAACCCACCACTAACGGATCATAACAGAATTGTAGCCAAAATGTCAAAAGAATAACTCCTTTTGTCAGCAATTAGTGATAATTTGTTTCGACTTAATTCTACGAGTTCTAGTGTATGCTTGATTTTGTAGATTAATATTGTTTGCGTTTTTCTGTTGACCAGTGTGATTTGTTTTTAAACGATAGTGTTAATTCATTATTATCTTTATAGTGTCTAATTAAGGAAGCCGAGTAAGAAAAACAAAATTAACAATATTTTCCAGTTTTTTTTCGAATGTCTTGGTTTTTATTTCTTTATTTGTAGAATTTTTATCAAAAGTTTTAATTTTGCCCATCACGTTTGAAATCTTGGGTTTATTAACACAGATTTGATATCGTAAAGCAAGTATAATATCAATAAACAAATTTATGATATCAAATAAAAACTTTTTAAAGAATATTTTCTAACATTTATTGTCTTAAATTATATAAGAATTATTTATTTATTAGATTTTTCCTCTGTAAATAAATATTTGTTTGAGAAACTTGTAAATGTCTGGCACACTTCAAAAAATGGTAATAAGGTTCAGAAGTCTAGAACTATGGGATTTTTATCAAAGTGTTTGAATAACATTTTGGTTTTTTTTGGTGCTTTTAATCGCATCTTAAAGAAGTAATGTGGGGCCATTATTGTCTTAGACTTTGTAGGGATCACACTTAATTAAAGAATCTTTCAAACGTTGCGCATATACAAAGTAGTATTGATCTGAAAAAATGTTTTGCTATAGAAATTCAAAATTACTGCAAAGCATGTTTGAAATTGGTTAAAGATAATAATAACAAAGAAGTACTTGATTATTATTGATGATGGAAAGATGGTTAGGTGGTTTAAAGGGAGCCAAAAAAGCCATATCGTCAGCTTGTTGTGCATTCACCAATGAGAGAAGGTTAGGTTTGAGGAAAAAACAACAAAATGTCCGTTAAAGGGGTAGAACTACCCTTACGAACCATTAGTTCCCCCTTCACAGCCTTCTCAAATTTGATACAGTCGGTTCTTCTCCGGTTCCTATTAAGCTTCTTAGAGCCACTAGGTAGATTAATACTGAAGTTTATCAGATGGTGATCCGAGAAGGAACACTCATCTGAAACCTCCCAGTCCCTAATCATTGACTTATACTTGTTATAGGGCGTAATATTAATTACACGATTTCTAAATGCCGCCGTATTACCGACATTACACTTAAGAATAATAAAATCTAAATTCGACTCACCCCTATTATTTATGTCAGCACTTCACCATTGGGTATGATGAGCATTGATATCACAATCCAAGACGAGACGGCATCTTTTTCTTCTCGCATGTTTCACCAAAAGTCTAATAAGGTCACTGGGACAAGCTGCAGCCTTTTACGGCATGTGCACGGATGACAGCATCAATTCGATCGCGAAATCATTTAGGTACGCCACAGTTGTTACGTCACCTGTAAAAAAGGAAGAAGTGATTAACGAATCCAACTTACTACTTGCCAAAATACAGGTTCTTACCTTATCACTTGTGTTGAGAACAAGTAACCTATTATTAGAATCGCTCAATCCCAGAATCCTACCACTAAGGACCCAAGGTTCCTGGACAAGAACGATATCAACTTCAAGGCGGCGCAGGGTTGTTAGAAGGTTGTGTGAGACGGCTTCGCAGCTTCCTCTGGATTTTTGACAACACTTACATATGTCTGGATGACGGATCCTCAGATGAGTCAACACACGCAGTACTACGCCACATTTTGCCTTTAGCTACTAAAGAGATGGCTGATCAATCGCGAACCTTTTCTTTTACCATCACCAGTTGGGGAGTTAACAGTTCAATCAATCGTTCTATTTTGCCAATTGGTTCGGGTGCGCCATTCATCTGCCTAATTCTAGGCGGAATCCATACCGTCACTATTGCGCCCAGAGGGAGGTCGGATTGGGCTATCAACTACCAATCGAGCACCACCAGGCCAGAGTTCACCAAGGCGCTTCAATGCTTCCAATAAGAGAAACTAATCAAGTAAATTGCTTAGAATATCTGTATTGTGCATATCGTACCTATTTACCCCATTTATTTCAATCCACACCTTTTAGATAAATAATGTCTGATAAGAAGTCGTCCAGAAAATATTGGTATTCCATGCGTAAGCCGTCGTAGTCTAGTAGGTAACGTGTTGGCTTATTGGAAGTAAGACCACACTTCAAACTCCTGGTTAGACATCTTGTACGAAATATGAAAAAATATTTCTACGGCGGCTTCCTCGCAGCAGATTTCTGGCAAAAGCTCTGAAAATTTTCTCAAAAGTCAGTCGTTTGGAGTCGAATTTAAATTGTAAGTCACGCCACTCATCCATAAAATTTACACACACAAAATAAGTGGTGTGAGAAGCTAGGGCGTAATCGTGACGGAAGGGTTAGAATGACCAATTATGTGTGCATTCTTTTCGTAATTTCAGGTCTTCTAATTTTGCTGCCACACTCGTATGTTAAAATTACATTTTGCATAAAAAGATTTTGTGTAAACAATTTTTTTGTTTGAGGCAAACGACGCCACCAACCGTGCATGTGACTTAAACGATTTTAATAATTAATAAAATTTAAAAAAATATATAAATTTATTTGGAAAGTGGATTTTAGGTGAAGAATTCTAAAAGAAAAAATAAGAAAAGAAAAAAACAATGAAACATGAATTGATTTTAGCGTAAAAATTAGCATTTGTTTATTAATTGGCAAAAACAAAAGTTATTTTTTGTAAGGAATGTGCGTTTCTAACAAATCAAATTTATTTCGTATCAATATTTGATTTTAATTATTTAAAAGATTATTTAAAGGTTTATTTGATTACTAATCAATTTAATCTTTACCAAGCTTGTTTAATAATGACTAAAAGAATTGATTAAAAGCCATTGAAAGTAATAAAACGTATGCGACGATAGCATATGTTTAATACATCTGTTAAACGAAATATGTTTTTATATTTTATCAAAAAACTAAAAACAAAAAACTATCTAATAGATTTTGTTTCAAATATGCGCGCAAAAGTTTTGATAACACTCTCTGCTTGTATTATTCCATTTCTAATCACACAAGTCGTGGCGCTTCGTGTCTTTTTCAAATACATGTCATGCTTCAAGTCAATAATTTGTCAAATGCTATTGACATTTATCAATACATACATACATACATAATTGGTCATTACAACCCATCAGTCCAGGATTACGACCTAGTTTCTCACACCACTTATGTTGTGTGCGATAATTTTATACATGAGTGGCGGAAACTACAGCTTAAAGTCGATTCCGAACGACAGATTTTTGAGAAACTTTTCATGGCAATTTTTATTTACTCTCAGAGCTTTTTCCAGAAATCTGCTGAGAGGAAGTCGCCGAAGAAACACTTTTTGTATTTTGTTTTGATGTCTGGCCTGGGGCTCGAACCCTGGCTTTACGTCTAATAAACCAACACACTACCTACTAGACTACGGCGACTACAATTTATCAATACGTTATAAAAAGTCTATACAAAATCAATTAAATGATAAAGAAAGCATAGCATAGTATAGCTTGTTAAACTTTGCTGGAAATCCCACACTTTATTGCAAGTACCTTTAGAAAGTAAGAAATGGTTTAGCATAACACCTAATATACCCTACTAATCCATCTTTTACGTTTATTTCTGTAAGTTTGGTATGCTCGTTTTGCAATTGCTTTTGAATCAGTTAACTCATGAAAAAACTAGACGTTTACCCCTATAGTTTTTTCCCTCTCCGAAATAGTCCACGGAGGCAGTTGTAAAGGTGCTTAACCACAAGCCCAAGCTGTCGAATTGATCTCTGATGTTGGCGATTGTACTCTTTATTCAACCGGAGTAAAGACAGATTGTGTTAGCTCTAAGATCGCCAAATACCTAAACTTTGTTGTAGAATTTCTGAGTGAACGAAAACTTTACTTGCCTCCCTCAAAATCAATCTTAGCTCTTTTAATCTCGTTGACGAATAAGGCATATCGACGGTGCTTAACCCAAAGATATTAATGGTAGTCTTAGATACTGCATCTTTTGATGTAAGCCTCATACACAGAAACACAATAGTTTTCGTTACGGCCGGGTAATTTTTTTATATGAGTAAAAAAGTGCCCTTTATAAATCGAGCAAAATTCGATCAAATTTAAAAAGGTGTGGGTTTCGGATGCAGTGGGCTAGATAGCTATTGGACCAGGGGTTCCAAAACAGTTTTCGTTGCGGTCGGGTATAACCATCGGATATACCATCAGAGGTATAGGCGATGAAACAAACTTTTTTCAAATTAGCAAAAAAAGTGCTCTATATAAATCGGTCGAAATCGGGTAAATAATGTAATAGTGCGAGAAACGGACCTAGTGGGCTGGATAGCCATAGTATCAAGCAGTCCAAAACAGTTTTTGTTACGGTTCGGCATTACATAGGACCGAGGATATCGCTGACGAAGGCACTATAACACTAAAAATGCAAGTCGTTGACCCAAAAAAAAATCCAAGCCATCGATCAAAAAAAAGCAAGTCAATGATTCAAAAAAATGCATGTCATCCACCAAAACTGCAAGTCATAGGCAAAAAAATTCAAGCCATCTACCAAATAAATGTAAATCATTGACCAAAATGCAAGTCGTCAACCAAAAAATGCAAGTCATCGACCAAAAAAAAAATGCAAGTCATCGAAAAAAAATTCTAGTCATCGACCAAATAACATGCAAGACAAGTTATCGTTGACGATAACTGATGGAAGCCATCAACAAAAACTGCAGGTCAACGACAAAGAGAATATATAGAGAACTGTTTCACTTGAAGAAAACAATTAGCTTCGACGCCTATATCTCTGGTCCCAAGTATCGCCCGGACATAAGAAAACCAATTTTGGTATCCTTGAAACTTTGACTATTCAGCCCACTGGGTCCATTTCACACACTAGATCCATTTTTTTTATCTGAATTTACTAATTTGAAAAAAATGAACTTCGTCGCCTATATCTCCTGCTTTAAGTAATGCCCGACCGTAAGGAAACCTGTTTTAAAATCCTTGATCCAATAGCTATCCAACATACTAGGTCAGAAAACCACAACTTTGTAAAATGTTTATCTCATTTAATTAAATAAATATTGATGCCACTATGTGTAGAATATAATATCGCTTAAAACTCAGCTAGTTATTGGCAACAATCCTACAAAAGCAGGAGTACATAGGTTGGTAATCCGAATGACGTTGTCGATTACAATGAACGCGATCTGTTGGGGATAGGGGGGGGGGGGCTGTATTTCGCGCAAATTGTGTTCGGTAAAGGTATTGAAAGAAATAAAGGAAACAACTTAAATAACTGTGCATGCCCAAAACACCCTTAAAATGAGTACCAATATACACTAATCTGTCAACAATTTAATGTGACGATAACTTTAAAAATGTTATCATTAAAGGCAGTGCTAATACTACCTAAATTAGCTTTAACTATTGCCTACCATTGCGATTAGTTGTTGCTTGTACGTGTAGTGTAGTTTACTTTCATAATTAACTTTGAATTTAATCGATAAAAACATCATAATTACATCGACTTCATATCTCGAGACCACATATCACCGTAATCGGGTTTTCCAATAGACAAATATAATCACTAACTAGACCACAGGTTATTTATTGTTGTGACCAAGAACAATACAATTTATACTGTATCGTTGGTATGAGTAGTTTTACGAAATCGATTTTAACTAGTAGATGCGGGCTAAATCAATAACGTGGATCTGTAAATCTTATTTTTCCTCGTGACGTTCAATTTTATCAAAACGTATTAAACGTACTAATAATCAATACTCGATAGATTATAAAATTCACTGAACGATGTCTGCCGTCAATGTGGAATAGGATTTTTAGGAGTAGATTACGGCAACAAAATAGTGTAAGAAATTGAAGTGGATTTGAACGGCTTTTCTCTAGTTTTTGACGTCAATTATTTAAATACTTTAAAAAGTATTTTTAGAATGTTCATCCAAAGCATACATAATTGTTCATTACAACCCTTCAGTCAGGATTACGACCTAGCTTCTCACACCACATATGTTGTGTGCGATAATTTTATACTTGAGTGGCGGGACCTACAGTTTAAAGTCGACTCCGAACGACGGACTTTTGAGAAACTTTTAATGGCAATTTTATGTTTCTCTCAGAGTTTTTACCAGAAATCTCCTGAGAGGAAGTCGCGGAAGAAATATTTTTTCATATTTCGTTTAGTTGAAGATGTCTGACCTAGGGTTTGAACCGAGGACTCTCGTCTAATAAGCCAACACACTATCTACTAGACCACGACGACTTCATCCAAAGACTTTAATTAAAAAAATAAATCACATTATGCAGTAATGTAATGACTTTTCCACAATCACTTCTGAGTTCTCCCCAGCCCAATGTGCGATAACTTTGTTTGTTGATGTAACCATGCAAAGAAAATTTTGCAACGGCATTGACTGGCTTTTGATCTGTGAATGGTTAGAGGGCTTTAATTGTTACATGTGTTGGACGCCATAATGAGTCGTAAGATAAACACAATTGACAAGAACGCTGTGGAATAGATAAATTTGAATTATCCGCCTATCTCTAATTGAAGCGATATTTTTGAAAATGTCTGCATTGTACTGATGATATACAGGTCTGTCCACATCTCCGCATATTCTTCATAATCCTAATCCTAGCCTTTGCACAGTAGGTTGATTATGACGATCATAAACACCCCGTAATTACCGAAAAAAATACCATGTTTGAATCACTACTTTTGTAGTCTTATTACAATTTTTTTGATTATGAACCGATCTTAATCGCCGTAGCTAGTGTCCAGGCTTATTAGACGTGAAACAACAACGAAACATGAAAATATTTCTTTGGCAACTTTGTCTCAGCAGGTTTCTGGCCAAAAATTCTGAGAGTAAAATAAAATTGTCACGAAAAAATTTCTCATAAAAATCTGTCGTTCGGAGTCGACTTTAAACTGTAGGTCCCGTCATTGATGAATAAAAGTAACACACATAAGTGGTGTGAGAAACTAGGTCGTAATCCTGACTGAAGGGTTGTAATGACCAGGTTTGTAATGACTTCATAAATGGTTAACCTTTCACTCAATAAGTGACACTTCAGACGAAATATATTCAACAAATGGCAGCCTCAATAGACTGCAGATACTGGAACCACTAAATGAATAACCTGATAACCTAGAATATATTGATTTTCCACAATTTCTTCTACAAAAAAGTACTTTTGGTACTGTTTTTTGAATTTGGAATATCGTTTGCCAACACTTAAGGTTAAGAGCTGCTGTTTTACAGTTATTCTCTTTAGTTGAATGATACTCTTATGTGAACAAAGAAATAATATTACGATGCGACTCTGGAAAACTACACAATTCAAGAGAGTTATTTAGTTGAACTAATTTATGTTTGTTGTTGGATTTGTTTCAGTATTTGTTCACATCTTTTTATCAGTGATAATACACGCTAACGCTAATGATTGTAAGCAAAGCGTTTATTTCTTAACGTCGTACAATTGAGATTTTGGCCAAAACGCTAAAGAGATTTTGTATTTATTGTTATTGTTGTTTTTATTTTATTTTTTGTTTTTTTTTTATTCTGTTTGGATTTTGGCCAAAAGTGAATACTGCTGTTTTTTTATAACTTTAATAAAATTAACAATGTTAACTTCATTCGCTGTCAAACGTTTAACGTGCGCGGTTGTTTTAAAATTAGTTTAAGCTGGAATTTAAACGAAAATAAAATAACAAAAAATAAGAAAAAAAAGAAATGAATTTGAAATTTAATTTCAATTTCAAATTAAAAATTATTGTGTAAATAATAGAAAAAAAATTTTCTCAATAGTCAAGTGCATTGCAAAAAAAAATTTAAAAAGAGAATTTAATAAATTTAAAATATTTACAAAACAAAAAAAATTGAAAATTATTAAAAAGAAAATTAAATAAACAGTGATCTTTTATAAAACAATAAAAGGTAAAATTATAAAAAAAAATTAATAAATTTAGTTTAAGACAAATAATTTTAAATACTTTGGAAGTGAACAAGTTGTTACAAAATTTTGAAAAATTTTATTCTATCGTAGTAATATAACGCAGGAAAATAGGAATGAATTACAAGGTACTACGTATTCAGGATAATGTAGAACATTTCCCAGTTACTTTATACGATAAAAAAGAAATCCGATAACCGAGACAAGAAATATATAAGATCTCAATTCGTACTGAAGCGTCGAATAGAAAAAATTTTTGATATTTTTTTGTTAATACATATGTGTTCTTCAGTGTCCACAAATTCATATAAAACAAATTTCATTACAATTCCTTACTTGGTTCTAAAATTATACTGCGTAATAGCACGTTTCCAGGATGTACGTTTTCGTTAAAAAATGACGTCGAGTTCCTGGTAGGTAACATCCAAAACGGTGCCGAGCGCAAAGGGTTAATAGTGAAGTTAGATTGGCAGTTTCGAAAAATTTTTAAAAACATTATGAGACCTCTAGTGAAATAGCTCGCTGGAAATTCTAATTTTTATATTCGTAATAAAAATGTTGCTTCAAACCCACCAGCATATCTGTGTTAATATGCGATACAATCGCAATTCCAAAACAAATAACGTTTCAAGTGTATCCGTGACAGTTTCAACAAATTAGTCAAATTTTTGAAAAGACTCCAAGTAGTTTATTTCTCCTCGTCAAGACGGCATTTAGATATGCTTCTTCAGTTTCTCTCACCACTTATATTGTGTGTGTTAATTTTAGCCATAAGTGGCGGAAGCTACAGTTTAAAGTCGACTCCGAACGACAGATTTTTCTGAGAAGCTTGTCAGAATTGTCTTTCAAGACAATTTTTTTTGCACTTAAAACTTTTTGCAGAAAACTGCTGAGTGAAAGTAGCCGAAGAAATATTTTTTCATATTTCATTTCCTTGGAGATGTCTGACCTAAAGTTTGAACTGAGGCCTCACGTCTAGTAAGCCAGCAAACTACCTACTAATTTGCGGAAAAAATTATTAACTCTTTTTAATTTTGTATAGACCCATAAGGATTTAAAGTGCCCACACGAGAACAATATTTGAAATATTTTCAATAGTTGTGTAAGCGGGAAGTCGCCGTAGTCTAGTAGGTAGTATGTTGGCTTATTAGACGTAAAACCAGGGTACAAACTCCAGGCCAGACATCAAAACAAAATGCAAAAAGTATTTCTTGGGCGACTTCCTCTCAGCAGATTTCTGGCAAAAGCTCTGAGAGCAAATAAAATTGCCATGAAGAGTTTCTCAAAAATCTGTTGTTCGGAGTCGACTTTAAACTGTAGGTCCAACCACGCATGTATAAAAATTAACGCACACAACATAAGTGGTGTGAGAAACTAGGTCGTAATCCTGACTGAAGGGCTGTAATGGTCAATTATGTATGTATGTAATCAGCTCTTAAACATTCGCCTAATATTGCTATTTTACCTAGACTTTAAAGTACCTGCAGGGATTTTTCTGTTGAAATCCACAGTTTATGGAAATAAGCACATGTTTTCCGGATAATTTCATACGAGCTGCCATTACTGAAAATTTAATTTTTATAATTCATTGTCTAAGAAAACATTTAAGACTTTGTTTTTATTTTGTATCACAGTGTTATAATAGTGACTCAACATTAAAAATATTTTCAAGTATCATCACATAATGTTGTATTTAAGATTATGGTAGACCACTTTAAGATAAGGTAATCCAATCAAGATTATAAAATTAAATTGAAGGTGTTTATTCGACTGAATTGCCAATTTTTGTAAGTGTTTTATGCAATTAAAACGAATTAAACTGCCATATTAATTAAATAATAAACACAATAAAAAATTTCCATTCATTATTTACGGCATTTTATAGTTAAAGAAGAGGAGAGCAATAGTAATAATTCGAAGAGGTTTATATTTGAATGATCGAACTTGAAATTTCTCTTTTCTGATGAACATTCGACAAATCCAATAACATTAGGAATTAAAATAAAGTTTATATTTCCTGTTATAAATACTACTGATATAGTTAAACTAACATTGCTCAATATTCAAAAAGCAAACGCCACGAAACATCAAAAATTAATTGTGATCTTATTCCGAAGTCACCGTTGTCTAGTAGGTAGTGTGTTGGCTTATTAGACGTGAGGCCATGGTTCAAACCCCAAGGTCAAACATCTCCAACAAAACAAAATATGAACAATATTTCTTAGGCGAGGGTGCCCTGGTAGTCTAATGGGTAGTGTGCTAGACTATTACCGTGAGGGTCGTGGGTTCGATCCCCACCAGAGACTCTGGTCTGTGACACTACACCGAGCATATGGTCAAGTTACTCCGCTTGTACATAATCAAAATATAATTTGTAATTATATTGTATATATATTATTTTGAAGCCGCCGTAGTCTAGTAGGTAGTGTGTTGGCTTATTAGACGAAAAACCAAGTTGAAATCGCAGGCCAGACATCAAAACAAAATGCAAAAAGTATTTCTTGGGCGACTTCCTCTCAGCAGATTTCTGGCAAAAACTCTGAGAGTAAATAAAATTGCCATGAAAAGTTTCTCAAAAATCTATCGTTCGGAGTCGACTTTAAACTGTAGGTCCCACCACTCATGTATAAAATTAACACACACAACATGAGTGGTGTGAGAAACTAGATCGCAATCCTGACTGAACGGTTGTAATGACCAATTATGTATGTGTGTATTGTAATTAATAAATAAATAAATATTTCTCAGGCGACTTCCCCTCAACAAATTTCTGGCAAAAACTAGAAATAAAATTGCCATGAAAAAGTTTCACAACTAAATCTGTCGTTCGGAATCGACTTTAAACTGTAGATCATGCCATTCATGCATAAAATTAACACACACAACATAAATGGTGCGAGAATCTAGGTTGTAACTTTAACTGAAGGGTTGTAATGACCAATTGTGTGTGTATGTATGTAATTTGACAGATGCAGCTTCGACAAGAGGCCTTATAGATAGTCTCAAGTTTTATTGCGCCTATTTCTAGGGCCACAGATTCAACAAAATTTTAAGTATTGAAACTCCTTTACCATTTCATTTCAATGGGCATTACGTTGGCTATATCGAAGTGAATATGAACAATTAAGTAATACTTCACGATTAAAGATAAATAGAAATTAAAAAGTCATATGATTTGATATCACAAGCTTCCCTATAATTACTCCAATAAATTTGTAAGAAACTTAATATGCAAATGTGTTACTTTATAACTCCTCCCATTTATAGTTAATAATTGCTACATCGTTTTCCCTAACAGATTAAAATACGGGTAAATAAATAAATCATAATAAAAAATTTTCAATACTTGTACCATATTCTGGAAAATTGCCGCAGACATTGTATTTTAACTAGAAAATTTTTTGAAAATATGTATTCATTGCAATTATTAAAAAACAAGTGTTTAGAAATTGCTCTAAATACCTAATTTCTTTTCTTTTTCTAACAAAAACATTGTTCACACAAAATCTGGTTAATTTTTGATCGAATGATTGTTTACCACATATCATTTTGATTTACCTGCTCCGTATACATATCCTAAATTGCTGGTATGTACAACAAAGGAACACGGTACCGCTCCTCTTCACTTTCCCTAATATTGTTTAATTAGCCGAAGCCACAGTTCAAAAGCCATCTCAAACAAAAAGCGAAATATGAAAAAAATATTTCTTATGCCTCTCAGCGGATTTCTGGCAAAAATTCTGAAAGTTAATAAAAAAAAAAGACAAAAAAGAGACACTTCAGATGAAAGATATTTAACAGCTGACAGTCTTGGATAATCCAATATATTATGTATAGAGATAAGAAGGCCAGAAGTGGCAAAATATTGCTTGTAATATTTTAAGAAATCATGCGCCTTGTTTGCTTTTTACCTCACCTTGCCATTGCTAGAAAAGCGAGACGATATAACACTTTCCACGTTTTTCTAAAATGCTTTCGTAGTTTGTGAACAATACTTTATTTGTTTTTTATTTAATTATTATAATTAAGAAATATATAACAACGATATTCAATATTCTTTTCAAACAATACCATACTTTATTTGCTCTGTTTTTTTGTTTTGTTTTGTTTATTCACTTGTAAAAATTATATTTGATTACTGACTGACAGATTTTGATATTTAGTTTCGTATTCTAATTTATTTTTCATTTTAAGCGCGATAATATTGATTTATTTATTTATTTATTTAAATTATATTAAATTACGAAAAGAGAGAAAAATAAATAAATAAAAAAGAAAAAAAATTTTAATTTATTTCATATTTTTTTTAGAATAGAAATAATAACACAGAAGTAATAATTTATTTCTAGAGAAATTTCTGTTTTATGGCTTGCCATACGCGGCGTATGAGTTTCACAATTCGATTAAATTTTTACAGTTGTTTTCACACTTTACCTGAAAAATGTGTTAAATTTAACTGTATATTACAAACATGTTCAATACAATTAAACAGATCTATTAGGGCGGTGCCAATTTAGGTTTTAAATAACAAACTAGAGTAAGCTTAAGGGTATACAATAAACAGGGCAGCAATGAATATTTATTCGCTACTCATAAGTACTCATGAAATTTTGAGTATGAGTGAGTCAACAGTATCTAAATTCAACTACTCTGATTCATTCGTACTCACTACAACATTGATTTAAAAATACAGGTTGCAATGAGTATGAATACAACGTTGACATCAAACCCATAACATTCGAAATATGTTTGATTCATACGTCTACCCATTCAGATTCATAAATTTAGAAAAATACTTATAATACTCATAAATGATTTGATTGATTCGAATCATTCATAAAAATTTACAGTCTTAGTTGTTGTTGCATTCTAGTGAGTATTGTAGTGTTCGTACGCGAATCACATACTTATTTTATGATTCTTGTAAATGTTGAGTCATGGAGAGTCGAAATCAATGAACGAAAATGAGTACGATGAGTACTTCAAACTTTGAATATAAGTAGTATGAGTATAATATTAAAATAAGTATGAATGCTTATAAGTATCAGACATTATGAGTATGATTCGAATCTATTCATCTTTTTGAATACTCATTGCAGATCTCTGATAGGTACATACATACATATATAATTGGTCATTCCAGCCCCTTTGGCAGGATTACGATCTAGTTTCTCACACCACTTATGTTGTGTATGTTAATTTTATACATGAGTGGCTGGACCTGCAGTTTAAAGTTGACTCCGTATGACAGATTTTTAACCCATTTCGCCCCGAGATTAAATTTTATTTTTTGTTTAAGAAGAAAAATACTTTTTAGGGTAATTAGGATGATGTCAAAAATCAGCTCAAAAATTTTTTCCGACTATTCGTTTTCGGATAAGCGCCAGCGTTCGAAATTTCGAACAGACAAGTTTACACATTTGTGAAGACACACATGTGCATTTAAATCATATTTTTTATAATTTATAAAACGGTTACATATATTGGCAGTAATTCCTCATAATTATTTTTTCAATTTTATATCGTTTATTATTTTTAAAAATTCATTTAAAAAGTGTCGAAAAATATGGGTTGAAGAAATTTGCTCCTAGCATCGGGGGGAGGGGAATATTTTACGGGGGGATTTTTTTTTATTTTCCTAAAGTTGAGACTTAATACCAAAACCCAAATTTTTCTGGAAATTTTACCTTTTTCATACATAAATATATATAAAAATCGAACAGCGGAGCGAAATGGGTTAAGAAACTTTTCATAGCAATTTTATTTACTCTCAGAGTTCTTGCCAGAAATCTCTTGAGAGGAAGTCGCCTGGGATTTGACTTTACGTCTAATAAGCCAAAACACTACCTACAAGACTATGGGCACTATAATGCGATATAAAGAATTAATTAAAAAAGAATTAATAAACAAAAAAGAATGAAAATTTACCGAAGTGAATGAAATATTTATGTGGAGGCAATAAAATGCATGCGTGTCGTTTAATTTTTAAATTAAATAGTATGCAACTGTTGCCCAAGGTTAAGCCGTAGGTGGTCCAATCGTGTCTTTTTTGTCTATTATCAGTTGATCGCTGGCTGACCGTTTCCATTAGATGTTTGAGAAGTTTTGCATTTGAGCGCGACATATTCCACAGTTTCGTCTTCATTTGGACATTAAGGCATTTCTTCTATTAATCCAGCTTTCAGTATTTGGAATTTGTTTATAGGTTCCTTTACCCTTGTATTGTATTTCCATCTTCACTGCACTTGACTTACTTAATTGGTTATTACAATCCTTTAGTCAAGATTACAACCCAGCTGCTCACGCCACTCATGTTATGGGTGCTAATTTTAAACCATGAGTGGCGGTACCTACAGTTTAAACGTCGATTCCGAACGAAAGTTTTTTGAGAAACTTTTCATGGCAATTTTATTTCACTCGTAGCGTATTTAACAGAAAATTAGTAAGAGGAAATCGCCGAAGAAATATTTCTTCATACTTCGTTTTTTTCGAGAATTGTGAGCCGGTGGTTGAACCAATTTGTAGGTTTCTTATTTGGACCATTCTGTAATACGATCTAAAGAAACAGGTAGTGGATTCTAAAATCTTTTTAATTGTTAACAATACTTGTATTGGACAACAAAAAAAAAATTAGGTCAGTCATTCATATGTTTATAAAAAATATATATTTTTTTTAATCTAACATATCTAATAAACTTGATGAAAAAATGTATTCCAGTACGTGACAGTTTTAAGAATTTTATCAAAATTTGCATGCAAAAATAATCTTTAAATTAATTTAAAAAACACATTCTTCCCTTAATGTTACACTGTGCAACATAGAAAAAATAATTCAAAAATAGAGAACTATTAAAATTTTTCTCGATTAAATACTAAATTTAGGGCCATTATTACAACTTGCAAATAAATTGTTTTTCATTATTATAAGTGGACAATAAGGTAGAAATGAGCGTTAAGCTATAGGGAAGATCATCCTACCTTTAACTTTTAAGGTTCACTTTATGTTTGAACTTGCCATACATATGTATATATTATTTTCAATATGGCAACTTCAAATATAAACAAAATGAGCAAATACAACAAAAAATGGAAGCCCGTCGTTGCCACTGCGTTTAAATAGAACTTGTTTAAATTGAGCAGTGTTATCGACTTTGCTCCGCCACTGCCATATTTTTGAAAAAGTTAGCTTTATAGTTCCCTTTAGCTAAAGGTACCTTTAACTAAACCCAAGTTTACCGGCAAGTTGTAATAATGGCCCTTAGAGAAAAAAATCTTCGTATTGCAGCGTTAATAAATTTAAAAATTAATATTTTCTGATACTTGGTTCTCTTTATCAATTCATTTTTCTTTACTTGCAACCCCTAATAAAAATGTAAAAAAACGTGATTATTTTGACAAATTGCTGAATTAAACGAATCAATTTCATAAATGTTTTAAAATAATTTTGATTGCTTTACGACACACAATAGCTCTCTGATAATATTTTATCTGTTTTCTTTGCTATTTTTCTTATAAGTCAGTTAATGCGCGAGTATTTTAACAATATGATCGTGTTTCTTCCGGTAGTAAATTGTCATGCTCACGCAAAATGTTTAGAAAATATTTTCATAACACTGTGCTACAGATTTTATTCGTATATAAGCTGTATATATACAGTGGACAGCAAAAGTCGGCAATATATTTAGACAAAAAAAAATCCCCACAGGCTTAATACTCTTGCACAAAGTCACGATTTGACTTCAAGAGAGTATTTAGGGGAACTTTGAAAGAACACTAAACCTCAAACAAAAGTCAACCAAAAAGCTTGCTCATGGTGCCACCAGAAAACACTACACAAAACTTGTACATTCAATTTCAAATGGGTTAAATGGGGTGCTTGACCTAAAGGGATATTCTACTAAATACAAGGGATAACATTTTCATATATTAGGCTTTTGAATTTTAAATTTACTAAGGGTTCCCCTTGGCGGTACCTATGGAGTCATCTCAAAGTTTTCCTTAATTTTTCTCTTGTTTTATGAAAAACATTAAAAAATTGTTTGTTTAATATATAAACTACAAATTTTTATACAAATTTTAGCTAAAATTAATGAAATTGCTAAAATATATTGCAGTACTAAGACTTTTACTGTCCACTGTATATATATATACTGTATAAGCAGTGTAGACGTTGCTATAGAACTAGGCATGGATGGTCAAATACAGTCACAAAAAAAATCACCGGGAAAAAGTCTACTTACAGCGTTGTATGGAGATATTTTTTTTTTGAATCTAGGTGTTGAAGTCGCCGTAGTATAGTAGGTAGTGTGTTGACTTATTAGACGTAAGGTCATGGTTCAAACCCCAGGTCAGACATCAAAACGAAAATATAAAAAAATATTTCTTCGGTGACTTCTTCTCAGCAGATTTCTGGCAAAAACTCTGAGCGTAAATAAAATTGCCATGAAAAGTTTCTCAAAAATCTGTCGTTCGGATTCCGATGAATAGAAGTTCTAGAAGTTGCCCTGAAATATAGTAAAGTTCACTTTACCAGTGAAATCGCGGTATTAAACACTGGGATATTAAACACTGGACAATAGACTACGTTGTATTATAAATTAAAGTGTGTTTTAAAGTTATCAACTCTAAAAAAGTACATTTCCTGTATTAAGTAAGACCTTTACGAACTTAAACTTTAAAATTTATTTGATACATTACCGGAGACCTTTCTCTCAGTGTAATTTAAAGCTTAAGATCGAATTTCAGTAATTAAAAAGAAATTTATTTCTATGGATTTATTGTGAAAGGTTTTAAAATTTCTATGCAATAGTATATACCCCCACCCCAACTTTCACTTCCTTTTTTCAATATGTTTTCGAAACTTGAAACACTTTCTTATTCCAGTGAATTACAGTTTATAACTTGACTTAGTCATGTGTTATATAAGTATGATTAACTATTTATTAACACTGACATATTGAGTAATTATTAATTAATCATTACAAACATCAAAAACAATCACTTTCCTATGCTTCAGACTATATTTAACATGTTTACATACATTGTATGCATGTATGTGCGTATGGGTGATATTTCATTAGCGTTAATTAAATTTATTGACAACACTGAGTATATATTTCAATGCAGAATTTGACATTTATTTCCAATTGAGTGATTTGTCGTTGTCATTTGATTGTATAAATCAAATCTACATCGTGAACAACAACTAATATAGGAATTATTACGCGTTCATAAGAGAATGTATGTGAACCTATGCCAAAGACCCACTTCACTACGTCATACACACATGACTAGACATTACAAGCTTTTAGTCAGGATAACGGCCTAGTTTTTTAAACACGTCTATGTCAGTTTTCTACACTTTTGTGGTGCGCTATAGTTTAACGTAGATTCCGAACGACAGATTTGAGAAGGTAATTAGTTAGGTTAGCTTAGCAATATTGCCATACACTACTTTACACTTATAGACGAGAGGAGAGTTGACTCACTTCTGCCCTTAAATCGTTTGGACATCCATCGTACAATAGTGATCCTTACGGGCCACTGTCCTTTTAATAGGCATGCCGAAAGACTCGGCATTCCAATTAAATGACTTCTGCAGGTGCTGTGAATCTGTGGAGGAGAAAGAAACTGTCTTTCACCTCATGTGGCAGTGCTCTGTTCTTGTCATGAAGAGACCTCTTATTTTCTTAAACCGTTGACCAATCTCTAATATAAATATTGCTGCAATAGCAAGATTTATTTTGGTCTCATACATAACATACATACATAATTTGTCATTACAACCCTTCAGTCAGGATTACGGCCTAGCTTCTCACACCACTCATGTTGTGTGTGTTAATTTTATACATGAGTGGCGGGACCAACAGTTTAAAGTCAACTCCGAACGACAGATTTTTGAGAAACTTTTCATGGCAATTTTATTTACTCTCACAGTTTTTGCCAGAAATCTGCATAGAGGAAGTATTTTATTTTGATGTCTGGCCTGGGTCTCGAACCCTGGCTTTACGTCTAATAAGCCAAGACACTACCTATTAGACTACGGCTACGGTCTCGGGATGGTTTATTCTAGAGAAAGGTTGACCCCAAGGTGGAATTAATTGTGTTATCACAGTGGACCTAAATCCAGGCCTAAGGGGGATCTCTTCCTTTGAGGGGGTCCACCACCTAACTAAGTTTAAATTGCCAGCCGTCTCTATTCGGTCATATTATTAAAGCTCCTGATTGGAAATGAAGTCGCCGTTTTCTAGTAGGTAGCGTTTTGGCTTGTTAGACGTGAGACTACGGTTCAAACCCCAGGTCAGACATCTTCAATAAAACGAAATATGAACAAATATTTCTTCGGCGACTTCCTCTCAGCAGATTTCTGGCAAATACGCTGAGTGAAATAAAATTGCCATGAAAATTTTCTCAAAAATCTGTCGTTCGCGATCGACATTTAAACTGTTGGTTCCGCCACACACGGATAAACATATACACCCATAATATGAGTGGTGTGAGAAGCTAGGTTGTAATCCTGACTGAAAGGTTGTAATGACCAATTATGTGTGTACATATGTATGATTGGAATTGCGCAGCCAACCTGATAGTTTTATAAGGTTTTGAATTCTTTCCAGATCAGTTCTGACTAGTACGTGTTATCTGCGTACACAAAAAGGCTTCGTTTCACGGGCTCAAGTGCAGAACAATATCGGAGAAGATGTTCTGTGGTCTACTTTTCTTTATTGTCATTATAGCTTCTGGAGAAGTCATTGCAAAGACTGAAAAAGACATTCTGTTTCGATCATCATAACCATTGCGAATGAGACGGGTGAGCTATTGTATGTTCAACCACTTACAATAGTATGGGGTATAAAAATTATACAAATAATACATCTTCCTTAGTGATTTCCAGAAAATTATTAAACGATTGAATGATTGACAAAATGAATGAGTAGTGAATGATTATTACATGTTTGAATTCGATGTCAACATTTTTGTTTTTTTTTATCGAAATGTAAAAACAAAACATAACGTTTTCATCTTTTACTATTATTTATACGACTGTATAACCAAATTTACCAACACTTGTATTGCATTTATATCAATAAGTTTTTTCTTTCTTCTTCTTCTCTTTTTTTGTGTGTGTAATAGCGTGTTGACATTAAATTACAAACATTATTTTGAATTTTGATTGTTACAACAAAAAATAAAAACAAAAAAATAAAAACAAAAAAAATTAAAAACGAAAATCGGTGAAAAAAAAATAATCAACGTTAAATATAAAAATACATACAAACAGCATGTAACAAGTACAAGGCCCAAAACAAACACAACAAAACGTAATTGACATCAAAATTTTAGCGGTTTACATAGCAATGACTAAAATAAACTTGTGGCATAACATTCAAATTTAACGGTCAAATACATTCAACACGTTGGTAACAATACTGGATTTATTTTTTTAATTTTACAGTTAAAGTAAGCAGTTGCTGATCGAATCGAACCGATCTGTAATAGGAAGTCTGTAATCTATTGCATTAAAACAAAAAAATCATAACTTTTGTGTGGTTATGTTCAGTTTTTAAGCCATCCTACTTTGACTTAAAAATTAAAAATAAAAACCCAATAAATTTGCAAAAGGGAATTAAATATGTTATTAAGTTAAGTTAGGTTAATGGGTAGCTTAGCGTTCATTGGCCCATTGTGTTTCTAGTGTAAGATAAGTCCCCTTGTCATGATACCTTAGTGGTGGGTTTGAGCTTCCTCTAGATCTGGATGAAACCGGCCAGTTACCTGAGTGGCATGTTCGCCACCGTGCCCAGATCTTCATACGTTCTGTCACCCAAAAACCGATGAAGTCTGTTTTAAAGTGCAAGGCACCCGCATAAAAGTTGTTGTACAGATTCCGTTTATTCCACATCCTGGCAGCTTCTGCAGTAATCCTGGTGGGGCAAAATGAGCTTGTCAGTGAAACTGCTAGTAGCTTAGTGTACCCTTAGAATTTCCGTTAAAGTGCGAACCGTTCTCTTATTGAACTCAAGTAGTTACTTGGTTTTCCTGCTGTCAAGTGATGGACACAGCAGTTTTGAAAATCGGCAACCAGGTATGTTGGATCACTTTCCGTTTTGATTAATTCCATGCTACTTTTTCCAATTTGAAAAAGTATTTTTGTAGAGGCGCATATATCCCCTCTATCTTATTTTCCTCAGACATTTTCGATCCTTTTCGTATCAGTTCATTCGCCTTTTCTCTTTTTGAACTCAGTCATTGGTTTTTGTGCTGTCCACTTCTGGATGCAGCAATTTTGAAATTCGGCAACCAAGTGCGTAAGCCAACCTACGCTTTGTTGAATTCGATGTAGGGGCGCATTTATCCCCTCTATCGTCTACCGCCTCAGACATCTCTGTACCCTTGCGCGCCAGTTCGTCCGCCTTTTCGTTTCTTTAAATATTTATTTAAGGTGATAGATTCATTCCGGGTATTTATTATTTAAAAATTATTTCGTTTAGCGTCAGGCAATGCCTGCCTATTCGTGACTTCGAATTTTAAACTCTCACCAATGGCAGCTATAAAGTTATCTTTCCTGGCTGGAAATAAAGCTTGCTTATCCCCACTCAGCATTCTTTTTATAGAAGACTTTGTAAATAGTTATGAAGCAGTTTTGTATTACACATACATACAAAATTGGTGATTACAACCCTTCAGTCAGGATTACAACCTAGGATCTCACACCACTTATGTTGTGTGCCATAATTTCATACATTAGTGGCGGGACCTACAGTTTGAAGTCGATTCCGAACGACAAATTTTTAAGAAACTTTTCATGGCAATTTCAATTACCCTCAGAATTTTTGCCAGAAATCTGCTGAGAGGAAGTCGCCTAGGAAATATTTTTTCAAATTTCGTTTTGTTGGATATATCTGACTTGGGGTTTGAACCGTGGACTTACGTATAAAAAGCCAACACCTTATCTTCAGGACTACGGCGACTTCATGAGTATGAGTTAAATAATTAAAAAAAAGTTATTGTCATCATAAGATTTCTCCAAATCCGTCACCGTAGAAACCGCGAATTTCATGACTTTGACATTTTCAGAAGTGTGTGTAGGACTACTTAAAAACTGTAGAAACTTGTTCACCATACAGAACACAGTATTGTTTGCATATGCCACCTCCTTTGCGTTCTCTAATATTCTACATAAGCACCATAAGATTGCACCGTAATGGGCTACAACCCTGTATTCTAGAGATCTTCGTGAAACTACATTTATACAGTAGGGTATCAAATAGAGGACTTTGGTAGCCTGTCATATTCTGAACTGTCAAAAATTCTTTATTTTGAATCTAAATTTCCTTATACGATATTTTTTTCAGTATAGCCATGAATTCCAAAACCAGTTCTCTATAAACTAAGAATTTTCATTCAACAATTTGACCTTGCATTATAGAGGGCGTTGTTGTATTCCGCATATGGTTCATTCATTAGCGTTAATTAACTTCCAAAAAAAACACCTTCAATGAGAACACATTTTTGGTAGCAGGAACATTTTTTGTTCGTCCCAAAAATGTTTATAAATTGATACGTGACTCTCGAATGAAATTGAGTGATTGTTATTAGAATATTGAAAATGAAAATGAAAATCAAGTTGTTCAGTAGTTGTGAGACACGCTTTACTGTGATATTTTTCCTAAAATGTAAAATAAAAACAAAAATTAAGTCAAGTTGGTAACAAGCTTAAGTGAACTGTAACAGACACGAATATGGTCAAAATGCATACTTGTACACCAGCAAGCACCGTTTTAAATTCAAATGAAGTGTCAGAGAAATGAGTGTGTGCGTTGCATTACGTTACGTATAGAGCTATTCACGTGACTAGCATAATTACCGTTATGTAGTTACGGATTTTTTTCTTTATTTTCAATTGAATTTTCGTTTAACACAAGTATGTGCAACAGCATAAGATTAAAAAAATAAAAAAAAATTGAAAAACATATTTTTTGTTATGAACAGTGGAGCGTTTGGAAAGAAAGTTCAAGTTAAGTATGATTAAGACAGGATTAGAATTTCATTAATGCCTTGTATATAGTATTATTAATTGAATGATTTAATGTAACCTCTTAAAAAGCAATCCAGATAGCTTAAATCTCACCAATTGGCAAGTGAACAAGGTCACTTCCGAAAAAGAAAGTTGTCACGAAATCACTGTAAAAAGTTGTGTAACAAAAGTTGTGCTATGTTGTTCGAACCAAACGTGGTAGATGTTTAGATGATTAATATTTGGAGACAAAACATAAATTGTCTTAATGCAGCGGCTTGCTCATTCCTACTGGAATAAGGGCATATGATACCGCCGACGTGTATATTGAACCTAACAGTCAATTGTCTTGAGTCAGACTTGAGATTGTCTTCATCTCAAATACTCAATCAATGGGTTCAATCAACAAACCCCAAACAATGGTTGTTTGTCATCAATTCTTAAACGAGCTGTATTTTATAGTCACGTAAGTGGAAATACAAATTTCATCAAGACCGGCGGCGAATTTACCATCTCTCGCTGATTTTCAAAGTTGTCCTCGACTATGTACTATAGCGCCTCATGCGTTACAATCTAAGGGCTTAGATCCTTCTCCTGTCACGTACTCATGCCGACATATAGGGAAAGCGGGACTCAAAGCTGATCTCAAAATCATCGTAGGCAAAACAAAAATAATGAAAATCAATGACATTAACATGGCAAGTTTGAATATAAAGGACCAAAATTGGGGGACCACTCTTCCATTTGCGAACATATAGGATACCCGTTTGCGTCTGGCAGATCCAGGACTAACACCCACAGCAGAATAAATATGGCGATTAGTACTGAAGTCTCCATTTTTTTTAAACGAATGTGAACGCGGAAAAACAAGACATTTTTGAGCTAGGGGGTTTGGATCAGAGATCAGCAATGAATCGTTTTTTCGCTACTCATAAGTGCTCATGAAATTTTGAGTATGAGTTAGTCAACAGTATTGAAATTCAATTCGTATTGAAATTCATTCGTACTCACTACAACACTGATTTATAAGTACAAGTTGCAATGAGTATGAATACAAAGTCGACATCAAACTCATAACATTCGAAATATGTTTGATTCATACGCCTACTCATTCGGATTCATAAATTTAGAAAAATACTTATAATAACTCATAAATAATTCGAGTGATTCTAATCATTCATCAAAATTTACAGTCTTAGTTGTTGTTGCATTTGCAAAAAAAGAAGAAAGAAAAAGACAAAGACAGCAAGTAAAACAAACATACAGCCTTCTAGTGAGTATTGTAATGTTCGTACGCGAATCATACTTATTTTGTGATTCTTGTAAATGTTGAGTCGAAATCAACAATATCATACGTATTGGTAAGTATGAGTACGATGAGTACTTCAAAACTTTGAATATGAGTGGTATGAGTATAATATTAAAATAAGTATGAATGCGTATAAATATCAGAAATTATGAGTATGATTCGAATCTACTAATATTTGTGAATACTCATTGCTGATCTGTATTGGATTGAATGTATTCGAGCTTGTTTACTTTACGAATATTTTAAAATTTCTAACTTTCTTTCAAATAATTTCAACTTCACTTGTGCTAACTGCTTCAATATGGAATTACTAAGTCAGACGTCTATCCAGAAATATGTCAAGATATTTTAAATAACAATCTTGAGCCACTATTTGGTTGTCTGTTCTAAAAATTATCTGAACCAGGGACAATTTTCAAATACTCACTGTAGTCCTAATCAAACCCCAATAAAAAGGCGAATTATGCGGTATAAATGGAAACGTATTTGCGAAAACCAAATGGCTATATAGAAAGAACTGCAGGAAGAGTAGTCCTTACTTATGTGGGCAGATAAGATAAGATAAGGTTCCCAGGGATAAACTAGCGTCGCATAAAAATATATACACAGTCATGTGTTGGGTGAACCAACTCGGGGTCACAACGGGAACCACTTTTATAATACGAATGTAATTTTTTATCGTTAGGACGAGTATACTCGTTGTAAAGCAAAAAAATTCGGTTGGCTTAAGAGGTTAATAATAAAAAAGAGAATAAAGCTGTTTTTTCAATAAATCAATTAAAAAATATTTACAAAAAATATTAAGAAATGAAATATTTGTTGTTTGCACTTGACAACGCATGTTTTTTTTTTCTTAATTATAACATTTCAGGGGAATTTTTTGTTTGTTTTTGTTATACTTTTATTTGTTTTCATTTTTAACGTTTCTCTGCATATTCATAACAATACATTTATTATTTAATAAAAACAAAAAAAAACCAACAATAACAATAAAAAAACACCTAAACCCAGCCATTAATACTCACTAATTAATATACCAAGATTTTTGAAATTTTGCAACGAAAAAAAAAAAACTATTTTAACAAAAAAAAAAAAAAACTTGAACATTTTAACAACCTGTCATGGAATATTTTTATTAAAGAAATTTCTTGAAGCTTCATCAAATAAAGTCGAAACAAAAAGAGAAAAAAAAATATTTAAAATAAAAATCAATAAAAAAGAAATGTCAAATATATTTATATATATACATATGTCTATATGTATGTAGTATATACACACATACATAATGTTAAAAACTGTGTTAATTTTATTCCACTTAAAATATTTTTTTTTTAACTTTATTTCATGAAGTGTTTGCTTACTCTGGCTTCCAGACAAACTATTTCAAATGGCCACACAACGGTTTTCTGTGTAAAAACCGAAATCATTAATAAAGCCAAGCCCTTGTCAAATCGGAATTTAACTCTTTTACTCCCAACTCTGATGAATTTAATCAAAACAGTGCAAATTACTTTAAACGCAAAACGTGGTTTTAAAACTGACGTAGAAAGTTAAACAAAAAAAGCGTAAAACAAGTTAAAAAATTTATTTGTCTGTTTTAATTATTATAAATTGAATCTCAAATTATTGTTTTGAACAATAAATTTTATCTATCTTCTATATACAGTGGTGGCCTTATAATTAGAAACGATGTTTATGGAACAGAGTTCTCTGGAGTGACGAATCTAAGTTTAATTTGTCCCAATCTGATGGAAAAACGTATGTAAGACGTCCTCCAAACAAAGCTTTTGATCCCAGGTACACAGTGAAAAATGTAAAACAAATTAACAAACATACATATTGCTAAGTCGTTTCTAATTATAAGGCCACCACTGTATGTAGATGTGTATTTAAAAATTAATTTTTGTCGGTATGTCCTTTATAGAATAGTAAACTATGCATTTGATCATGCTATGATCTTCAGCAAAGTTGTTGCACAGGAGCCGACGAAGGTTTCTAAGTTGGTATAACCAATTTTCGACAGGTGGCTTCACTGAAAATTACTCAAAATATATTAAATCGTAAACTGTGCATTTGATCATGTTATGATCTTAGTAAAGTTGTTGGGCATGAGCCATCGAAGGTTTTTAAGTTGCTATGACCAAAGTTCCGACAGGTGGCGCCACTGAAAATTACTCAAAATGAATTAAATCGTAAACTGTTCATTTGATCATATTATGATCTTCAGCAAAGTTGCTGCACATGAGTCCACGGAGGTTTCTAAGTTGGTGCGATTAATTTCCAATAGATAGCGCCACTGAAAATTACTCAAAATAAATTGAATCGTAAACTGTACATTTGATCACGTTATGATCTTTAGCAAAGTTGTTGCGCAGGAGTCGACGAAGGTTTCTTAGTTGGTATGACCAATTTCCGATAGATGGCGCCACTGAAAATTATTCAAAATGAATTGAATCGTGAATCGGACAAATACCAGACATTTTAGGATTCATCATTTATGATTTTAATAATATTTGGTATAACTCATTCCCATAAAATCACAATCAATCACAAATTTGAAACCTTTAATTCTGGAAATTTTTTAAAAATGTTGTTGTTTGTATCTCAGACATTTAAAGACATTTAATTTTTAAAAATATATAGCATAAATATTTACGATCTAAATCAAAATATTTCAAAAGAGAAGGCATCGTTTTGATTTTTCTTCTTTTAATATGCATACATAGGTATAAGTTTACGTTGTGTGGAAGAGATATAAGGTAAATATGTAGGTACCACAAAAATATATGCTTAAATTTCCTCTACAAAATTTTTAACATCGATTTTAACAATTCTGGAATGCTACTTTTTGCCACTTCATATTTCCCTCAACGAATTGTCAACGTCAATATTAACATTTCTATACTACTCAGGCCCGTACGTCGGAATCATGTGGACAACGGGAAACAAAATCAATAAAATGATTCAAAATTAATTGGATATTTGTGTAATGTCTTTCCTTCAAATGTATTTTAGTTGAGGGCGCAGCAACATGCGCAGGGTACAGCTAGCTAGTTTAAAGTAAATAAATTAAATAGGATGCGCAGGTAGTCCTGTGGGTAGTGTACTATGCTATTAGCATTTCACCGAGCACATGGTCTAAGTTACTTAGCTTGCAATAATTAGATATAATTTGTAATTGTATTGTAATTAATAAATAAATAAATTAAATAAAATAATTAAAATAAATAATTTTTATTATTAATTAAAGGACTGAGAAATAAAAACTGCAACAATTAATTGACGTAAATAACGTACTACGTTTAAAATGCAAATAATTCTTTAATTAAAAATTCAATTAAAAAAAATATATATTTACAGGCTTATAAAAAAAAACCTGCTTATTTCAAGCAAAAATTTAAAAGAAACAATATTGTTTTGATTTAAGACTACACATGCGATTAATAAAAAAATCTCAAAAAATTTCCAGAATTTTATTGAACTCTTCTGTACTGAAATCTCAAATAAATGAATGGTTATTCATCTTTATATCTCAATTTGAAATTCAAGGTGAATAATTGATTGATTTTAATACGCAGAAAACTTACTCAATGTATCGATTTTTTAAGACGGTACCAGAAATGGTTCACTCCATGTAATTTTCTTAACATTTACACCAAATACCGAATATGGAATAAAATTCCTTGACTGCATACAGGAATCAGCAAAGGTGCTTATTAACGCTATTGATTCATTAGGCCACCTGTTTTACCATTACATACATACATAATTAGTCATTACAACCATTTAGTTTGGATTACGACCTAGCTTTTCAATTTTATACGCTCCGAACGCCTATAAAAGATGGAATTTTAATTCTAACTTGATCTTCATTGTAAATTTTTTGCAAATTGCAATTTTCGGTTCTTCCGTCTCAAAATATTGCCGACCCCTGTACTAGACTAAAGCCACTCCTAGTATAAGTCTTCTTCTTATCAAACGGTAAACCAAACTAAGGACTGCATACTTAGTTATAAAAGAAATTAGCAGAGCAAAAAAACACCCTTTATATCTGCCCTTAATTAATCATTTACAATGTTTGTGACTAAGTCATGTTTCTTAATCATTAATAATTAGAGAATAATTGTATTTTTAAAACAAAAAAGAAAGAAACCGCTGTTCTAATTACAAAAGATTCTTTTCATTAAAATTTAAAATTTAAATTAAAAAAAAAAATTTTTTTTAAACAAAAATATAAAAAAAAAATCGTAATAATTATTTGGTTTAATGTTATGCTTCAGCAAAATCATATTGTTTTTTAATGTAATAAATAATTTATATTTTCTTAATTACAATATAAAACAAACTAAAACGCTTAGGGGGAAGGAAACCAACTAAAGAACATGAAACAAAATTGTGTTTTAAATGAGGCAAAAAGTTGCTTAAATTTTTATTTCCTAAAAATTTAATGATTTTTTGTATTTCTTAGATTTTAAGTTTAGGTTACCTTCCCCTTATTCATAAATACATAAAAAATATATTTTTCGTGTGAAATATGAAATAAGAAAGAATCATTGTAAAACAAAAAAAATCAAAACAAATCTTATTTGTTGGCATTTGTATTTTTTGATTTGTATCTGATGAAGTTTGTAATAATTATGATTTGTTTTTGTATTTTTTTAATAATTCTTATTCATCTTTTACATTTTCTTACGCAACTTATTTGTGTTTTTCTTCATCTTTTTTTTCTTAATTTAAATTTTAAACTTTATTTAGTATGAGTTTGGAAACATTTTTTTACCTTTAAAAAAACCAAAAAAGAGGTTTATTGACATTGAAATTTTATGCAGAATCGAAATTTATTTCGCAACAGATTTTAAAGTTAAAACAACAACAATTATTCGACATTAAATTCTTTTTTTTCTTTTTAAATATTTTTGTTTGTTTTATTTTTTAAGTCCGACATCAGTTGTAGCACGTGCAAAACGGGAATACGTGAAGCTTTTCATTTCATTGGGGATTTTTTTTGTTAATTTTATTGCTTCATTATTTATATTTAAAGTATAAATAATTAAATCAAAAGCACTTTCAGTCAATATTTAATTTTTATGACCGAAAAATTTGAAAATAAAAAAAAATTAAAGCAAATAATTTAAATTAGTTTCACTAATTAGCTTGGTAGGCTATTTCACTGCTATTCTAATGCACATATAATGAACTGGGATTGTATTTAGAACGATAGAAAAAAATAAAAAACAGGATAATAATAAAACAAAAAGAAAAATTAATATTCGAGATCGCACAATCTATTGTAATGTCTCTTTCAATCATACTGCCCCAACAAACTTCAGGCTGCTGCTCACTAAAGAATTAAAAACTATTAATGATTAATAGCTTCCAAGTATGTGTATGCATGTATGTATGATTCTCGCCACTACAGTACCAAGACGTTCTTTGAAACTACTGTGCCGTGTCAAAAGACCAATTGCTCCTGAATACCCTGATGCATGACTTAAACCTCCTCCAATTGCAATTACACGACAAAAGTTTCGTTTGCCTCAAACTCATTGAAAAAGTCTTTTTTTCTCTGTCTTTATTCTCCCTTTTGCTAGATTTATCCTTTCAAACATCTTTTTCCACCCCACAGAAAGAATTTCTCTTCATCAGCGGCATACCCTCCTTAAAAGCTCCTCTGTCTGCTTATTGCTACGTATACTTTCATGCCGGAATCAAATATTCTTCAATTGTAGAATTATCCTTAAAAAAATCTATTTAGACTCCATAGAAAGGTTTTAGCTGCCTGTGAGTTCCTCTCCTCAAAAGCTCATCTGCCTGTTTATTGCAGCGGTCAACATAGCCTGTGACCCGGCAGGGGATAATCCTATTTCCCCTATTTAGCCAAATCAGCTTCTCCAGGCAGTCCCATACTACAACCCAATTAACTTCAGTACAAGCGATTACTCGTATAGCAAACTGACTGTCATATAGTATTGCTAGGTCCCATCCTCTGTAATCTCTGTTCAAGTTGAATTGAGCGGAACTTTTGGCGGCGTAGATTCGCGCGAGTTTCCACATAAGTTCAGAATATTTCAATCTCTTATTACGAAGTCTCGTTGCAGAACATTGCCCAAATTATCATGAGGTAATATTATCCAGAGGACAGTTTTAAGGCAGCTATTGGCTGCTAGTAGTGTGTTAACTTATTAGACGTGAGGTGACGCCCGCTATGCGTGCGTTAAGTCTCAACGGTCACCGTAGTCTAGTAGGTAGTGTATTGTCTTATTAGATGTGACGCAAACGCCGGATTTTGAAAAAATATTTCTGCGGCGACTTCCTCTCAGTAGATTTCTGGCAAACACGCTGAGAGTAAAATAAAAATTGTCATGAAAAAGTTTCTCACAAAATTTGTCGTTTGGAGTTGACTTTAAACTGTAGGTGCCGCCACTCATGTGTGAATTGAACACACACAACATGGGAGAAACTAGATCGTAACTGGAGAGTTGTAATGACAAATTATGTATGTAGCCACCCGATTTATCAGGTCACAATGTTCCTTGATGAATTTCGTACTGGCCCTGAGTCATATTATTCTAACGATAGTTTTCAAAGATTTGGTTCTTCCTACCATGCACAATGGATCTAAATCCAACATGGCCTTCAACACTGCAATAGAACAAATACTCGTTGCGTACTACCAACAGAGGCTAGTCATTTGATATATATCCAGTGCATAATTCTTGCATTGTACTTTCAAAATTGAACATACACGGGAATGTTTTTAGAACTTTATCTTAATTTTTACATCCTATTTATTAATCTTATTTTAGTTTTTCTAAATACCCCGGCACTAAAAATTCTGACACACTTATCTCGTTTGAGTTTATTAATGAAATAAAAAAACCATAAATTTTAATACGATTAAATTCTTAAATAATTTATTTAACTAGCCAGAAAGTAATCATTAAAAGGTGATAAAAAAAACCAGGTACACCATCATAAAACACATGCATTTTTTTGATTTATGACCGTTAAAAATGTATTTCGAAAATATTATTGCCTCACTATCGCAAAACGTTTTCCGGGCAAATTGTTCTGGGAATATATGTTTGTGATGGAAAACGTATCCACAACAATCAGCGAATAAATAAATTATTAATCAAAAATAAATTTTAATTAAATTATAAGAAGATTACACGATTTTAATTTTTTAATTGTGTTTTCGATTTTCGATTAATTAATCGCAGTTGTGAATGAATTGTTTATGGCTTTAAGAATTTTAGAATAAAAATATCATTCACTATTGACGTAAATCGAACAAAAAATTATAGAAAATAGAGCAAATTGCATAGAATTTTAATTGCATGGTTATTAAAATTTATTTTAAATTGGACATAAAAAATTCTAAATTATAAGGGTTTTCGGCAAAGAGATTTATATACGCACGAAACTTAAGATACTTATGCTAGAAACACAATAAACGCAACGGAACAAGCATAGAAATTTTGCAAATTATATACGAGCGGAGTAACTTGACAATATGCTCGGTGTAGTGTCACAGGCCAGAGTCTCTGGTGGGAATCGAACCCACGACCCTCACGCTAATAGTCTAGCACACTACCCGCTAGGCGTATGAATCAAACATATTTCGAATTTTATGAGTTTGATGTCAACGTTGTACTCATACTCATTGCGACCTGTGCTTATAAATCAATGTTGTAGTGAGTACGAATGAAATAGAGTAGTTACATTTCAATATTGTTGACTCACTCATACTCGAAATTTCATGAGTACTTATGAGTAGCGAAAAAACGATTCATTGCTGGTCTCTGGTACATATGTTGAGCAAAGAGTCAAACCTATCGTTTTCACAATCACATGCATTAAAATTAACTGTTAAGTACGACATTATCCGTACTTATTTCATTCGAAATGAGCAAGGAGGTGAGCCATGCTGTTTGAATTTTTGTGTCCAAAATTTAATCAACTAAACATAAATGACATTTGCTTCCAACAAGACATTGCGCTGTCTTGCCATACAAAGTACTTAACAAAAGATTTATTGTAAAATCCGTTTGGAGACAAATTTCTTTTTTCACTTATCGACTTGTTCGTTCTATTTAAAACGCAATTATGAAAATCGGTGACATCCCCTCAGGAGTTTTCAGGCAAAAAACTCTGAGCGTTGTCTAGTGGTAGTGTGTTGGCTTATTAGGTGTAAGGCCAAGGTTCAAACCCCAGGTTAGATATCAAAACGAAAATATGAAAACATATTTCTTCGGCGACTTCCCCTCAGCATATTTCTGGCAAACACTCTGAGAGGAAATAAAATTCCCATGTAAAGTTTCTCTAAAAATCTATAGTTCGGTGTTGACTTTAAACTTGTATAAAATTAACACATAATCCTGAGTGAAGGACTGTTAGGTTATGTTAGGTCAGAGTGGTAGCTTTGATGCCAAAAGCTCTCAGTCCCTGTACTTACCAAGTTCCTACAAACCAGGAAGAAGCTGGTCAGCGCAAGGGCTGCAAAATTTAATGCACGAAAACCGCACGCTGGAAAACCATCCCGAAAGCTTGATAAACGAAGCTATATCCTTGACATCAATGGAGGACAGCTCCGTCAAGCTGACAAGTATTGGAGAGCCAAATAACCTACATCTGCACCTCGCAAGAGATGGGCATTGACCAAGAAAGTGGATAACAGTCTCCTCTTCCTTCTTCACGGCAGAAGTCGTTAAATGGGAGCTGCATTCTTTCCGCCTGTCTTCCCGTGACACAATGACCTCTAAGCATGGCCACTGTGATCGAGACGATGTTACGACCAAGTCCCAGTAACTGGTTGGTGCGCCTTCTATCCGTTGAGGGAAAAGTGAACCTAGCGTTGGAGCAGGACTCCTCATTGACCCAGGATAGGTTAGCGTCTCGAAAGAATTGACTGAAGGACTGCAATGTATGTATTGGTTTTTAAAGTGGCTGTATTAACTTATTGGTTTATGCCGACAAACTAGCATTTCTGTGAGTATTGAAAGCCAATGAAAAAGTATTCAAAAATTTAACATAGAATCAAAAACGTCGAACTTATGCTGAAAATCATATTTAATAAATTTCAATTTAATTCAATTTTAATAATTAATTTATTTTTTCTTTATTTTTAGATCTCTTGGCTATGATTTTAACTTGACCGTTCCAGATTTGAATTGATATTTTCATTTCGATACAAAAGTTAGTCTATCCTAAAGCCAATATTTGTTTAATAACAAAACAAATAATATGGCGTTCGTAAATGTACCATTTTGTAAGTATAAATATATTTAAATAAACAAAAAATATTTTCTAGTTTAGATCAGATTTACTGTTGCTTATCTAAAGTTAAATAAATCATCAGATTCTAATAAAAGTAGATGTTGCATAAATAAATTTACGTAAAATATTTACCAACAAACTAAAAATAACTGCTGGAGTATTACGCATTAAGAAAACAAATTCGTTTTTAAAACCCCTCTGAACAAAAAAAACCAAACAATTCAGCCCTGAAATTATTTGAACGTGAACAACCACCATAAAACCTTTAAAATTTAAAACAAATTTAAGTTTATTTTATATGATTTTTGTTTTTGTTTTCTACAATATATTTTTTATTTATTTTTTTTTTTTTTTTGCACATGTGAATTAAATTTTCGTGTCATGTGTATAATTGCAAAAATCAATATTTAGAATTATTATTCCACCGAACACTACTTATGAATATTAAAAAAAAATATGAATTCACGTTTGTATTCTAGGTATGCGTAGTTGAAGGAGACGAGACTTTAACTATAATAGTTTAAACGATATTAGATTTGTATGATATTTATTTTATATTTTACGAATCCAATAAAGCAATAAAAATGAAATTTTTAATACAATTATTTTATTATATGGATTGAAAAATGCAAATTCTTCCAACATATAACCATAATGCGGATTCAATATTAATTTCGTTGGAATCGATTTATTATTTTCGATTACTTTCCATATAAAAGCAAGCAACATAGTTCGTTGTATACTCTCTTCGGAGATTATTTTATTATGGATTGAAAAAAGTAATTTCTATAATATATCAACCCATAATACGGGTTCAATATCAATTTCGTTAGAAACGATTCATCATTTCCGATTACTTTCTATTTTGACAGCGGTAAATAAGCAACAGGGTTCATTGCGTTTCTTTCGTCGGAGATTATTTTGTTATGAATTGAAAATATACCCCCGTAATGCGTGTTCAATACTGAATTCAATAGAATCGATTCTTTATTCTCAATTACTTTCCATACGTTGCTAGTAATTTTTTTTAATATTTTCATTTCTGGAAAAAAAACCTTTTTTTAACAAAAAAAAAAACTTGTTTTCTACAAAAGTTCTAAAATTTTTAAAGGAAACACCGTAGTCCGGTGCCCTCTGGTGGTGTTTCCTTGGTACATTTGCCCGGGGCTAATAAAATACACCAAATTTTATTTGGAAATGTTCATGTTCATGTTATTATTACTGAATTTGTTGAAAAAATTTTCTAATTGAAATTTGTTGAAAAATTAGGTTAGGTTAGGTTAGAGGACGTGTACTTGCCAATTGAGACAAGTACAGTACCCGGAGGTCGAATTGACCCATTCTACAACGTCCTAGTTTCTCACACCACTTATGTTGTGTGTGTTAATTTTATACATGAGTGGTGGGACCTACAGTTTAAAGTCGACTCCGAACGACAGATTTTTGAGAAACTTTTTTCATGACAATTTTATTTACTCTCAGAGTTTTTGCTAGAAATCTGCTGGGAAGAAGTCGCCGAAGACATACTTTTTGTATTTTGTCTTGATGTCTGACCTTGGGCTCGAACCCTGGCTTTACGTCTAATAAGCCAACACACTACCTACTAGACTACGGCGACTTCATTGTTAGACAACAAATTTAATTAAAGCTTTTTCAGAAAAAAGGGAAAACTTGGCAAATGGCAACGCTGCTTCCGAAAAAGGTAAATAAGCAACAGAGTACGCTCCCTTTCAACTCTATGCAGAGGTTACTTTGTTATGGATTGAAAAAAGCAATTTCCTTCAACATATATCCGTAATGCAAATTCAATACTGTTTAATACTAAATTCAATAGAAGCGATTCATTATTTCCGATAACTTTCCATACAAAAGTACTATTGTCAGAGTATTCTTTGCTCCTCTCTTCGTGGATCAATGATGTCTCTCAGGATACCTGATAAGTATTAGCGTGACATTGTGGTATTAGGGTTCAGCATTGACATCACATAGGCCGGTAAACTCTTTTTACGTTTTTTGTATGTTGAAGGGAATATTTGAATTTTAATCTATATAAAAACTTCAGCATATCCTGTTAGTATACATAGTTTATACATAATACATCGTGCCTATTCCATATACATTCGCTACTATTAAAAGTGATGAATCAACCCAATTTGATCATCAAATGCACATATAATAACAGAATTGTGAAAACTACATCACTCTATTGATTTGGTATCTATTATGGAAGCCCCTATCAGTGCAAGTCAGATGGATCATTGAGTCGATTGCACGACAGAAGTAACAATTTTAGCCCATATAACACTTGCCGATCTTGCTAAGAAAATGACCCATCGTCATTACATACATACAACATAAAAGGTCAATGCAATCCTTCAGTCAGGATTACGACCTAGTTTCTCACACTCACTTATGTTGTTTGTGTGTTAATTTTAGACATAAGTAGCGGGACCTACAGTTTAAAGTCGACTTCGAACATCAGATTTTTTTGAGAAACTTTACATGGTTATTTTATTTTACTCTCAGAGTTTTTGCCAGAAATCTGCTGAGAGAAAGTCGCCGAAGAAACATTGTTTATATTTCGTTTTGTTAGAAATGTCTGACCTGGGGGTTTGTACCATGACCTCACGTTTAATAAGCCAACACACTACCTACTAGACTACGTCGACCTGTATGATATTTTAAGACCAGCGTTTATATACGTACGTATACCTTTGCGTTGTCCCTGTAAGGTGCATAGGGCCATATTATATTTTGCATGAGCAGCTGCTCGGACTGCAGCATTCGAAACTGTTGCTATGGCCGCTACTTAAGCCTATCAGACAAGTCTTGGAGTTAACCGAACACATTTACATACTTATGTATATAGCGAACTGCTAAAACGGACAACAATTACTGCTCTGTCTGTCTTCTCAAATGAAAACGTTTTATAAAAGAAAAAGAAAAAAGATGTTTAAGCAAAAGTTCAGAGAGTAAACTAATTTCCATGAAAAAAATTTGCTTTTCAAATCTGTTATTTGGAGTTGACGTTAAAACTGCAGAACGGATTAATTATGAATGAAATTAATACATGCAATATGGATGGTGTTTGAAGCTATGTTAGGTCATACTAGCTAGTTATAATAAAGAGTAATATAACATAGCATCTACGGTTTGATAGTTGTACAATTCGATAACATTTTAAAAATAGGAACCAAACCATAATTTTCTAAAAGTTTTGTTTGCGTTGAATCTGAATCTGGTCTTAGAATTTCTATACGAAAACCCTTGTTTAAATTATTTTATGAGTCTAGCAACTAAATAAATACTAAAATAATAACACTTTTGTTTTTAATTTATAGCCAATTTTGTGACAATTATAAATACTATTTTTATTTTTATTGCACATTTTTAAAATTGTTTTTAATTTTTTTGTTAAACAAAGTATTCGTGTGACATTTTTTTTTAGTTTCTATCTAGTCACTGTTTGATTGAAATCAAATAAAAAACACAAAAATATTGTCATTTAAATTATAATTTTCTAAATAAACTTTCCCTAATATTTTTAATAACTTTAATTGAAATGTATTGAAAATTAAAAAAAAAATGGAAAACTTATATTGCATGTCAACTAAATTCTAATAGAGAAAGATGGAAAAGTTTGATTGCTTCTAATTAATACTTTAATCAATTAAGGCACCGGGAATTTATTAAACAAACAAAAATTATAATTAATTTAATTAAAATATTTAAGATTTTATATTTTCTGAAAGATTTTTTCTTAAACATCCATAATTATTTTTTGAGAAGCGAGAGAGAAAAGTAGTATGTTAACTCAAATTTGTACTGAGGTGCTCTAACTTAAGAAAAATGGAACAGTTCATGAAGTAGCCATAGCCTAGTAGGTAGTGTGTTGGCTTACTACACGTGAGACCACAGTTCAAACCACAGGTCAGACATTTTGATCAAAACGAAATTCGAAGAAAAATTTCTTTGTAAACTTCCTCTGAAAGTAAATACAATTGCCGTGAAAGTTTCTCAAAAATCTGTCGCTCGGAGTCGACTTGAAACTGTAGGGGTCCATCCCACCACTTATGGATAAGATTAACACAAACAAATAAGTGGGGTGGGAAGCTAGATCGTAATCATAACTGAGTGTTGTAATGACCAATTAAGTAAGTAAGCCACGATATTAAGCCTCAATAGGTATGGATGCTGTAAACATTAGAGGATTAGAAACTCTTGAAAATACAATGCGTTGTTCGCTAGACCCCGCATATTTACAAGAACCATTTCCTTTAACGGTGTGAGAAATACTGCACTTCATCTGATATCTTTACTGTTTATACCAGTTGTATCCGAGCAAAAATATATGGACCGGTCGTTTGAAGTCTATTTTGAGACTCTTTGACTGCTTACTGGAAGGACAAGGATAATCATCCATAATAGCAGGGTTTGCATCTCTGCATCTTACGATCGCAATTTGGCTCGTGTTTCACTGTTCTATTGCTACTACACAGGATTTCACTCTATTGAAATTAAGGGAACTGTAGCCGAAAATCACACATTTTCATACAGAACTTGTCTTTCTCGTAGAACACATCCGTATGAGACCGATGGACCACTGGAACGTACAATGAAAGAAAAGAGTTCTTCAACAGAAGAAATTCTTTCGATCTCTTACGACATACAAACTTTGTTCCAATACAAAGCACTCCATGAGTAGGAGCCATCACCTAGTGGTGGTTGTACCAAAAAATTTACAGTTGAATGATTTTGCTTTTTAATTTTGTCTTTCCTCTGTGGAGAAAAGTAAAGTTTCACGTTGTTCAAACTCAATATGGACGAGTTTTAAAGATGTTTAATAATCGTAAGCGAAACAAAAATTCACCACAACATACCAGAGACTAGACAACAGTCGAAAGTCTGTGGAGGCAAATCAGCTCCAAGAAGGCATCCAATTAAGTCATGGTGATCGTATTTTAGCATGCATTCGAGGGTAATCCAAACTGAATACCTCTAGAAGAGTAAAACAATCAAAGTAAAATGTTGTGCCAAACCTGCTAGGACGGTCAAATGATGATTTTGAAAAAGAACCACAGCATTGGCCAAGAAAAAGATTTGTTTATTTTATTATTATTTGCCATGTGACAAACTTCCATCTCTATTGTACAGATTTAGGACTGAGAGATATATGTAAAGAGATTTGAGTCCTACGATGATATCAACTGACAACAAATATTATATTATTTTATTGATCTCGCCAAATAATTTTTGTTGGAAGGTACAGAAGAACTGCAGAAACGTTGAAAAAAGTGTATAAAACTAAATAGAGACTATGTAGACTTGTGTTTTTCCTTCAGAAAGATACAGACTTACGGACCCAATCTCGTACACTTCCTCATGACCTTTCAATATCCTTTCGAATAATTTTTAAAATTAAAATTTTCTTCCTCTATTTCTTTCCAGTCAATATACCGAAACGTTTCAATGTAGCCGTTATGTTATTCATGGCCTGTCTGATGAGCTACATGATGCGCGTCAACCTATCCATAAATATTATTGCCATGGTCGAGAATACTGAATCAAATTCAACAGAAGTATTACCAAATGTAAGTAAAATTTTTCATTTTGTTTTTCGTACATTTCTGCTTTTCGTTGTGATTTTTCTTATCATTTGTCGAGATATTTATTTATATTTTCCACAGACGTATTGCTATGTTTATCAGATCGGTCGTAAAATATGTATGTTTATATAGACTACTAACACGTAACACTTGTACCCATTATAAATTAATTATTTGATAAGATTTGCTTTTTTATTACCCGATTTTTTGTTTGTTTTATTTTATAATTTTTTAAATGGTAAAAAACTTTAATGACTTTCGGTTAATTATTGTGGTTGTTGGTAAAAAATCATTTTTAAATTCATTTGTTGTGTAGCAAAAAAATTCTACAGCATTTTAAATGTAACAAAAAAAAGAACCATGACTCCACAATTTCGAAACGAAAATTAAAATTTAATGTTTTTATTAATTTTTAATATTTAAAGTCTGTAAAATTAGCAAAAAATTGTTTGTGACAAAAGAAAAAAACTAGTAAAGTAACGAAAAATTACCGATAGCCACTTTCATTAATAGAGAAATGACAAAAGCACAACTAATGAATTACTTAAGTAGCTAGTAACTCTGTAATCAATAACCATATTTTATGCCTAGTACAGAGGGACCTTCTTTATTAGTTCGTTACTCTTAGGGGGCCATTATTATAACTTGCCGTTAACTAAAGGGAGGATTTTAACGGGCAGATAAATTGTTTTTCGTTATTATGAGTACCCAATAAGCTAGAAGTGATCGTTAAGCTAAAGGGTGGATAATTCCACCTTTAACATTTAAAGGTCACTTTATGTTTGTAAGTATATTATATATTATTTTCATTATGGCAACTTCAAATTTAAACAATATGAGCGTATACAACAAAAAAAATCGAAGCCCTGCGTTAAAAAAAAAACTTGTATAATTGAGCAGTCTTATCGACATTGCTCGGCATTGCCATATTTTTGAAAAATTGTAACTGTAAGTTGTAATAACAAATATAAGTTAAATGTGACTATAAAGTTCCCTTTAACTAAAGGTACCTTTAACTAACCCCAAGTTTAACGACAAGTTGTAATAATGACCCTTAGCGTTACAAAAAACTTTTGAATCTTCTGCACTAGATGTGGATATAATACGCACGACTATAGATTGGACTCCAATTCGGACGCATATGTATACCTAGGTTAGGTCGCAAATTTACAGATTCACTAGGAGACCATCTTAAAGCCTATTATGAGGCAGACGATACCGAAGTTATTTAGGGGTAGCACGTACACAATTTTTTGTACTGCAACAACCATTCAAAATTTATATTTTAAATCGTATTCTAAAAGTAAGGAGTGTGCACAAAAAAATTTGAACATACTCAACTTCCTAAGAGGTTTTAATAGCTTTTTTTTGGAATTCCTTTCATTAGGGCCTTTATGGTGTCATTAGCTACCAATTTTCATAGAGTTCTCCACTTAGAGATTAAAACCTTTTTTCATTTTTGACCAGACTTTTTGTGTCTTTTGAAATGCCTCTCAATATGCAGGCCAATTAGCCTGGGTACGTGTACAACATTATTTGTATGATATTAGTTTTTTACTATGAGACAGAGGATATGCGCCTAGAAGTATGATCAAATTTTTTTGTGCACAGTCCTAACTTTTTTCCTCTCCTTACGGTTGAATATATATATACTCCAATTGCAATGGAAATCCTGCGGTGTAAATGGATTGGGCACTGTCTGCACAACTTCCTTAACGAATTTGCAAGAGTTAGTTTTGAGTGGAATCCACAAACAACCGAATAATAACAACACCAGCCCTCACTTAGAGGAAGCAAATAAAGATATAGTAGCTCCTTTCCATGGATTGATCACAGTTTCTACAACTTCGACATTGACTATTTAAAGAATGAGAGAAATATCAATATTTTTAGGAAAAATGTTGTAAACTTTGTTAAAAATACTAATAGTTAAACTCATAGTTATAATATATATAATATTTAATATTTGTAAAATTTTCTTGTTAAAAAGTATTTTAAATACTACTAAATAAACTTGAATTGAATTGAATTGAAAAATTGACTTAGTTGGTTGTGTGAAATCCACAAAGCAACCGAATAATAAGAACACCAGCCCTTACTTACAGCAGGCAAATAAAGATAGAGCAGCTTCATTCCACCATTAGCTGTGGGCATACATAATTGAAGACAAATAGTAATCTAAGGGCCAAAGGCCTCATAAATAGTACTGAAATGACAGAAGGATTTATTAGATTTCCGTTGTAAAGTAGCTTGATGTACTATTTAATCGGTACAACAACGTATTAACAAACAGATTATAGTCATGGAAATATAGAATTTTCGAACAGGGACTTTCGAACTTAGACAGTTAATAACGGGGATCTTCCTGAACCTATGTATGTCTTGCAAAATTGGTTGTTATTTATTTAGTCTGTTTACCAAATCATCATAGACGAATATACCATTCAACAACACGTATAGATGCAATGCTTTCATCGAAAAGTGATCTTCAGCAGTGTGGTCCATTTCTGGATAATGGGTACGCGAACAAATAAAATTGTCGAATCTAGAACAATACCAATCCACATCAGATCCAAGAACGTCCAACGTATCCCGAAAAACTCACTGTTTGGTGTGGATTTTAAGCTGACAGCGTCATCGATTAATATTTCTTTGATTGTTACCAACTCTTTTCGGCTTGAATTGAATGATCTGGACCTGGTTTCAACAGGAAGGCATTACGTAGCGTGTGTGCGAAGATAAATTCCATTTTAACTAACAAAGACAAAAACCTAAAACAAAGCCAATGTTAAATGTTTAATAGAAGATACAAAAAATTGTCATGGCAGAAATCATTCAAATTTACGATACCGGAGAATGAAATATCTCTTACATTCCTTAAAAATTATTCCTCACACGTTCCTAAGTGAAACTTCTTCTCCGGTAATTCGCAAATTGGTTTGAAAATTGAAAAACTTTATTTGATTTAACAGCGTCTGGGCAGCATGGTAGATATTGTGGAAATATGAGAATTGCTGCAGGTATCCTACTATATATCCGTGGTATCAAGAATTCCAAAACAGGTTTCCTTATGGTCAAGCTATACTTGGGTCCGGAGATATAGGCGACGAAGTAAATTGTTTTCTTCAAATGATATAAAACGGATAAAAAATGGACTTGGGGGAAATAGACTTAGTATCAAGGACTTCTTATGATCTGACGTTACTTGAGACCACAGATATAGACGACGAAACTAATTGTTTTCTTCAACAAAGCAACATACTATACAAATCGCATAAAAATGGAATTGTGAAGAAAATGGACCTAGTGGAAAATGCATTAATTTTTACTAATTCGTACTTTAATTATAACTACCGTTCGTTATATAAACCAGAATTTTAAATAAAATTTTATGTTATTTTATTTACAGTATGGACCACGTTATAATTGGAGTCAAAGTGATCAGGCCATGCTATTGGGTGCATATTTTTATGGTTACATGATTACCTCTTTGCCAGCTGGTATGCTGGCTGAAAATCTAGGCGCCAAGCCAGTGGCTGGTTATAGTTGCCTGCTGGCTGGTGTTTTGACTGCCCTAACCCCTTTAGCAGCTTCTTGGGATAAATGGGCCGTTTGGGCTATACGTTTTGCCATAGGTTTCTTCACTGTAAGTAGTTTTTTTTTAAATAACTTTTGAGTTGTAATTTCCTTAACAAATGTAATTCCTTTTTAATAGTAATCCATAATATTTTATTTTTCCATTTTAGGGCGTGGTTTATCCCTGCTGCCATTGCTTAGTCTCTCGTTGGTCTCCACCCGATGAAAAGGGTAAGTTTGTGGCCGCTTTAATGGGTGGCACATTTGGTACTGTGATAACTTGGCCTATAAGTGGTCTCATCATTGAAAATATGGGCTGGGATTGGGCTTTTTATATGGTGGGCATATTTGTTGTCGTAGTATGTGGTGCTTGGTTTATATTTGTTGCCGATAGTCCTGCCCAGCATACAACCATCAGTATAAAGGAAAGAGAAATGATTGAAAAAAGTTTGGGTGATACTATTACAACGAAGAAGGTGAGTTTTTTCGAATGATAACATATTTACATAATACTTCCGACTTCAGGGCCCTAATAATGTTTTGGTCAGGAATGAATATATACCTCAGTTCATACATATATTGGTGACTTTTTCTATTCAAAGAAACATAATCAAGTTAGGACGACAGACTACAAGATTATATTCAAAATTTAGATTCAAACATCAATCGTGAAATCTAACACTGGGATGGCATCTTGTCAAAGTCATTTAACTCCTTCAATTAGTGGTAACGAATTACGTCATTGATCCAACATGTGCAAGAAGAACTAACCACACAACATTTGTCAATAGATGACATTTTATCACTTAGTCCTTAGGAAAATTGAAAATCTCTTGAGAAGGATTAGGACTTGAAGAAAGTTCGTCACCACTATACCCTATAAAACGACCCAGTTGGCAGCCCTGTCATCCTAGAATCTGTTAAAGAGTAAAACAAAGGAATAATACGATGTAGGATATATTTTGCAGATCTTCAGATCAATAATATCGATGATTCAATATCTTTAATAAACAGAAAGAATAGTGTTCACCAGTTGGCAAAGCCTAATATTTTGAAGTCCAAAAATCATATAATGAGAGTTCGACAAATTCCAATTATATAGGACGATATTGTGAAGAACATCAAAATGCTGGAGAATGCTTAGAATAAATATAAATAAGACGAATAATAATAATGCGAGGGAATGCATGATGTCACAAACCTTTGTCTATTAAAAACTTTCAACCCTAAGTAAAGCTTCACTTTTGCAATTTGAGTAGCATAGTACCATTGACTAGAGGCTGGTCAGATGATGTTTGAAATTGCATCATGAGAACTCCTCAAGGTTAGGTTAGGTTAGGTTAGAGGACGTGTACTTGTCAATTAAGACAAGTACAGTACTCGGAGGTCGAATTGACCCATTGTACAACGTCCTAGTTTCTCACACCACTTATGTTGTGTGTATTAATTTTATACATGTATGGTGGGACCTACAGTTTAAAGTCGACACCGAATGACAGATTTTTGAGAAACTTTTTTCATGGCAATTTTATTTACTCTCAGAGTCAGAGCCAGAAATCTGCTGAGAGGAAGTCGGCGAAGAAATACTTTTTGTATTTTGTCTTGATGTCTGGCCTGGGGCTCGAACTCTGGCTTTACGTCTAATAAGCCAACACACTACCTACTAGACTACGGCGACTTCAAAGAGAACTCCTCAAACTCCTCAAAAATTCGTTCACCTAATTAGATGGGAAACTGGGAATATGGTTGTTAGAAACTTAGCCGAATTGAAAATGTTCATCATAAAGCTTGAGACGGATCTCAAAAAAAAAAAAAAGAAGTGACAACTACATAAGGCACGTACCCAATGGGTTACACGGAAATTGATATGACAATGTGTTTGAATGGCAAGTCTTTTGATTGGAATCGGCAAAGTAGTAAAAGGAGGGGATGTCCCTTTTACAATCGAATGCCGTTGCAGTATAAGAGAGAAGGGATTTCGAATATTAGAAAAAATTGATTGAAAGAATTTTGTGCAAGCCCTAGGCTCTTATACAAACAATAGGAATGAATAGCAGCATTTCTAGAACGACTCTTTTGCCTCTTTTGTATGTATCTGCCACAAAAACTGAGGTGTTATAAATCCTAAATGATTTGAATTAATTTTTTATCCTGTGGATCTTGTAGATCCACTCCACTTCGATTGATTTCAATTTCCCTGTTAATTTGTTTATTTATTCTCTAATTTTTTCATTTTAGCGCTGGCCACCATACAAGTCTTTGGTCTTATCCATGCCTTTCTGGTCTTTATTACTTTTGCACTATGGCAGCATGTGGGGCTTGTTCTTCTTGATTACTGCCACACCCAAATTCTTAAGTGAAGTATTGGGCTTTAATTTATCATCAGCTGGTTTCCTGTCATCTCTACCGCACTTGGCGCGCCTTATATGTGCCTTTGGTTTTGGTTCAGTAGCCGATTGGATAAGAAGAAAGAACTGGCTAACGGTAACAAAAATGAGAAAAGCTTTTTGCTTACCATGTAAGTACCCATACATCTCTGATGAAGTCGATAACAATTGCAATAATTTTTTTAACATTTTTCTTTAGCCCATGTTATACCCGGTATTTTTTTGATTGTGTTGGCCTACTTTGGCAAAGATCCTTATGTGTGTGTAGCCATTATGACGATATCATTGGGTTTCAATGGTGCAGCCACGGCATCCAATTTACAAAACTCACAAGATTTGGCACCCAACTATGCGGGCACATTGTATGGCATTATTAATTGTGTTGGCACTACACCCGGCATCTTCTCGCCGATTATAGTGGCTGCATTTACCAAAGAAAATGTAAGTTGAGAGCAAAAAAAAGTTATTGGAACCGGACTGATGGTTTTTTTTTATTTGTATCGTTTACAGAACACCATCGAACAGTGGCATTATGTTTTCATTATTGGTGCTGCTGCCTATATTTTACCAGCCTTATTTTATTGGATATTCGGTTCGGGTAAAATACAAAAATGGAATGAAATTAGTACAACTGAATCTAAAGAGGATATTGTCAATACGAAATTATAAAGTAAAGACTTTCTTAATTGGAAGTAAATTTGTTTTGTATTGGGAAGTAGGAAATTTAAGAAATTCTTTCAAACTCGAAATTATTTTCTAAAACAAAACTACCAGTATACATAACATATCGTAGCATTAAATTGGAAAAGACATAGTTAACTTTTTCAACTTAATGTGATGACAAAACAAATTATTCTTGAGTAATTTACAAATTTTAAAGTGCTGTGCATAGACATTTATAAAATAAAAATTTATTTTTAATTGACAAAAATAAAATATAACGTATAATATTTACTTAATATTTCTTTATATCAGTCAGTTTATAAAACCAACATGTTTTTATTTTTATTTTTTTTCCTTTTAATTTATAGAAAATATATTTGTAAGCGTAAATCTATTTAAAAAAAAAATAAATAAATTGTAGTTTAATACTGTAGTGTAGTATTAAAATGTTACTAATAATATTATTAATAATCAGTATATATTATATATTTAATACGTTGTAGTAAATTAATAAATAAAATAAAAAACGATAATTCCATATAAATATTATTCTGTGTTATTTGTTTTAATGCGGCATAAACTGTGCTAATCGACACGTCTTACGTGTGTCTAGTGCTAATTAATAGCAAATAAAAACCTTTAATTTTTTTTTTCTTTTTTTGCATTGAACTTTCATAATAACCGATTTATATTTGATTTAAATTTTATTTAAAGAAACGGGTTGCTTTACTCAGTAAATAACGGTACAATAATGTTGATTTTAATCCGAAAGCGGAAATATTTTCTTCAGAAAATAAACAAAATTTGTGAAATGATTTTGCAATAACTTTTGTACGACTTCTTTAGCAGGAAATCACACTTACAAATTTTGCATGTATAACTTAAAACATAAGTACTTGTTGCCCACTTAACTAGTCTGGATTATTTAGACAACATATGCCTTCTCACACTTAGTCAGTCCAGTGTAGTGAAAACCCTCAAAATGTTGGAGAAAGAGATTGCAAAGGATGTCATCCATAAAATCTAAATATGACAACAGTAGTGAGAGTAAATACATACATAATTGGTCATTACAACCCTGCAGTCAGGATTACGACCTAGTTTCACACATCACTTATGTTGTGTGTGGTAATTTTATGCATTAGTGGTGGGACCTACAGTTTAAAGTCGACTCCGAACGACAGATTTTTGAGAAACTTTTCATGGAAATTTTATTTACTCTCAGGAAGTCGCCGAAAAAGTACTTTTTGTATTTTGTTTTGATGTCTGGCCTGGGATTTGAACCCTGGCTTTTCGTCTAATAAGCCAACACACTACCTACTAAACGGCGAGTAAATACAGGGTACAACAAATCCTTTTTCTTTTTAAAAAGCATACAACACCGTGTAGTGCTCCACTTTTGCTATTTGTGTAGCACAATAACCTCGAACGCAGGTAGGCTAGATGATGTTTCGAATCGCACCATAAGAGCTCGTTCAACTTTAGATCAACTCTTTACGATCTTTCACCCGCACAAAAATCGATATACTTTAATCGTAAGTGAAATCGGCTATATGAGTTCGAAACTTATTAGCAACAAAGAAGTGTCAAATAATTACTAATCTTAGTAGCAAAACTTAAAAATGTAGACATTTTTGGCAAATTTGGAGGAATTTGTTATGAAACACTGTTTATGAGGTATTCGATTACAAATTGTCGATGGCTCTTAAATGTGATTAATACATGTGGTAATGTTAACACTAAACCTACCAGAGCGCTCAAATGAGACTTTAATCAAAGTCGTTAAATTCCAGGTTTTTATTTTTCTTGAACTTACTTCACGACTTTTTCTATAATATATATTTGTTTAATTTTTCAATATATATTTCTCTTCTTCTTTCGTTTTTCTGATAATAATAATTTTATGAAGTTATCTGGATTGAAATCTCAAAATCTCTCTCTCACACAAAAACAGTAGTTTTAAAAGAAAATATCATCCGAGTGAGTTCTAGGAAAACGCCATGTGCTTACAGTTTGTTTTATGTTGGGTACAGAGCGACTGCTGGTAACTCACGAGGTGAGACAAAATAGCGATTATTCAAATTAGATTACTGGCTCTGAAGTTGATGAAGAAGAACATTCTGGGAGTGAGGATAGTATATATGATCCCTTAGACACTGACTCTGAGCTATTTGACACGGATAATGAGGAAGAGAACATTGTGAACACGCGTAGGGGACGAAAAAGAATGAGATTGTTCTCCAGTTCCGAAGATAAATGTGAAGAAAACGACCAGAGTATTGAAACTTCAATTGATGGAACTGTTTGGCAAAAAATTCACTAAGGTTCTGGACCTGGAAGATCTCCGCTTTATACAAGAGAAATATCAGGGCCAACGGGATATGCAAAACGCAATACTATGAAGGGCAAAGTAAGGAGCGCATTTTCGTTGATAGTTGACCAGGGAATTATGAATCATATAAAAATGTGCACATGTGTATGTGTGGTTTAGGATCCAAATGGAGTATAACTTTAGAAGAGTTAGATGCTTTCATTGCAATTTTATATGCACATGGTGCATATGAAACAAGATACCTGAACGTTTCCTATTTATGGAATAAGTAATGGGGTCCTGCATTTTTTTCACGAACAATAAACAGAAATCCTTTTACAGAAATTATGCGATTTATTCGTTTTCAAAGAAGAAGCGAGCGGAGCCAGCGTCTGCAGGCTGACAAATTTGCTCTCATCTCCAAGGTATTAAATGCATTTATAGAAAATAGACAACAAACTAGTTGCAAATATAACTGTTGATGAACAGCTATTTGCTGCAAAACCAAGATGCCGATTTACACAATGTATGTCCAATAAACCTGATAAGTTTGGAATCAAGTTCTAGTTGGCATCGGACTTTGAAAGCAAATATATTGTGAATGGATATCCGTATTTGGGAAAAGATGAGACGAGGCCATCAGCAATACCACTGAGTGAATTTGTTGTTCTCACTCACTGAACCATTTATAGGGTGCGGACCACCGATAATTTTTTTAAGAGCACATCTTTTATCAAAAAGAACTATCTTAGTAGGTGCTATTCGGGCGAATAAGAGGGAATTACCCAAAGCGGTCATTTGACCGCCACCGGTAGAAATAGGTATAATATATAAATATGTCGGTAGGTTTAGTGTTAATTACATCAAGGCAACACTATGACTTATTTGAAAGGCGATATTTTTGGCTTCAAATTATTAAGATCACATTATTCTGTTGAAAGTTTGAAATGTAAACCCAAGCCCTGTGGAATATATTCGACCCATTACTATGGAATATTATGTACGATAAAGCTGTTCGACTATAATTACCGGTCTGAACTACAATTGTATATGTGACGGGCTTCATTACCATAGTCTCAGTGGCTATGATGATAACAAAAATAAATAAAACGAATAACACAGTACATATGAGATAGATGCCGTCTTGATACCTGGCCGAAAAATAGTGAAGAAGGTAAAAGTTACTGTTTTAGGTAGTCAAATAGAGGGTCATAAATTAATATTTGAGTGTGTTTAACGACGACAGGTTGAACATCCAGGACCATGTGAATTTCATCAGTGAAAAGGTATCTGTGCCAAGGGAGCATTGGCGAGGATAATGCCAAACATTGGAGGCATAAATTCATTGCAGAGTAAAATAATATCGAAGGCTATAACATCGATAATACTATACCATGGAGAACATCTAATGACCCAGGTTTTGACTAGTCATGGTTGCTGCAGAAAATACCTGCACAGTTTTGGACCTGAAAGTTCCCTATATGTCCTAAGTGTGCGGATGAGGGTGCGAAACATATTCTTTTTAGCTGCCTAAGATTTAAATGGCCCCGGGAATTGGATTTCAGGCCAAGCTAGCTTATGCGAACGAGTTCATGTAGCGCATGGCTGTAGTTATGATGAAGATTGAAGAGGCAGACCTCTTTGATATGAAAAAGCTTTAAAACTAACTAACGCTCTCTAAAACAATACTGAAAGACAATAACGTTGGTAAATGATACAGGATGTGGGCTTAATACGCAGGAGCCATCCATAGTGAATCGCACATTATTATACTGGAACGTAAGTATATTTTGAATATTCAGAAAGAAAAACAGAAACTACGACTTTCTGACGAAGTGGGCCAGATGGGCCAACGAGTGAACGGCAAGCTACCCCGCTAACATTCTGACAAAAATGAAATAATTTAGTAATGTGAACGTAGACTTGCAAAATGACTTGGACGTAACCAAACTACTTTAACTTTCAACTACTATCCGCACCGACCTTAACATTACGGAACTTTTAATTGATCATGTCCTTCGTACTTAATCTAATTAGATTATAATTCGTATTTGTATATGTATAAAATTCAATTGTACATACTTACTGTGAAAAAAGATCACGCCACACAGTTTTTATTCCTTAACAACATCTTGCTTGTAAAATTGATTAATTTTCACAAAATTTTTTTTTGTTTTTTACTTAATTAAACATTATTTTTATAAAAACAATTCTTTTAAACACAAACCAATTGATTAACTTGCTTTTTTCAATTACTTTGTTTCTAACGTAATTCTTATATAAAACGCGGTAAACTTGTTAGTCTGTGGCAGTGTTGAAAAATTCAGTACTTTAGTACTTTACCTTTTCAAAAATACCGCAGTACCTTCGCTACACTTTAGGTACTTTTTTATTACATATTTTATGGTTTGTGCTATTCAACTATTGATGGGTTAGCAACATGTTCACCATAATACTAAAGGTAGAATTAGGCTTAAGCCCCGTTTAGTCCAACGTCCATGCAAAGTACATTCGTTTTTAGAATACGAAAAGCAATGAGAACGCTGCCGAACCGTAATATAATTTCAGCAAGTATTAAATTTGCTCTACATATTCTACGTTCCGTCGTCATTTGACTAAACAGGGCTTTTACGTACGTGTATTAAGTATAAATATTTTTTTTACTAAAGTATCATTTGATGCAAAAAAGTACGCTTTTAGTTATACTTCAGTACCATTTAAAAATGTCTATTTTGCAACACTATTATTGATTGATAAAAAAAGAGAAAGGTAAGTAAATAGTCGCACACAAAAGATAGGATAATAAACCACAATGCAATTAATAAACACACTTGTGTAACTACACAGGGTACACAGGTTGCTCGGTTCCCATTAGGACATTATAGCAACTGAAATATAATGCTGACAAGGAAGAAGAGGAGATCACAACATTTTATTTCATATTGTCCGGCATTTGGGAACAAAGGATTCTTGGACCCATAAAATTAACAGAACGTGACTAGGCCAAAGTGATTTGGGAAGTATCCAGACCTTTACAAAACTAATCAAAAATAATCACCGGCCTACTGAAATTCTTAACAGAAATCCTAGCTGAGAAGTTTAAAGGATAAAACGGAAGGGACAACTTCTTTTCCAGCAAAAGTAATCACACATCTAGGCGATTTGGACATTTTAAGCGATAGTAAATCAAAAATGTTTTGCTCAAATTTTTATTTTTGAAATAAAACGACTTCCAAATTTCTGACAATAATATTTGTATCTTATTAGTTACGATATATTATCGATAACACACCATCTTTATCAACACTTCATATGCTACTAGCAGCTGTCTCCAAGTAGTTAACCATATTTTCCGTTGCTCCATTGAACTTCAACTTATCCTTGGCTATATTAAACATATAGCCTCGTATAAATTCCCAAAAACATTGTGATGCTAGAGGATCTTCTACGTTGAATACCGTAAACATCTGCACACATACAGCCAAACAGTTTTCGTAACTTAACTTGTAATGCAAATCCATAAAGACCACATAACACTCTTGAACTTCCAACATACTATCACCCACAACAAATATGCAGGGATATGGTTCAGCATAATCATCGATTTCCGCTTTATGTCGTATTAAACGCGTCATTGAGTGTTGCGAGTCGGTAATGGCATGGGTTACGTTGTCATTGACACTAATGGCATGAGCCAAATAGATTAGAACACAAGAACTGGAATCTGATAATGAATTTGAGATTTTAGTTTCGAAAAGAATTACAATTAAATGTTAAAACACTGACCTTCATTTGTAGAGGCCCAATGCGATTGATATTTTCCCAAAAGTTCTAAATAATTAAAATCTTTAAGTTCAGATTCCAGGAAAGCTTCAATGTTTTGTTTATATACCAGCCAACGTGTACGAAAAGTCTCCATAGATTGGGGATATAAATATTTAAAATCCATATTCAGCTAGAAAGTGAAGAAAATTTTCTTTTTAAAAGGTTTAATAAGAAATGCAATGGTTTAGGTAACAATCTTAATTCCTCTACATTATCATTGGTTCTAGGTTAAAGATTGTTAACAAAGCTTTGGTTATATCAAGCGAAGGTTTAGTCCTTAGAAAAGCATATTCTCTAAAATTTTCTAAAACTCACCAATTCATGGCCTGTCTCTAATTTATATTTGGGCCAATTACTTAGAAATTCTTGTATACTTTTAAGATCCTTTAAATTTTGCGTTTGCCAGCAACGATATTTCATTGTATCTTCCCACAAATCGATAATTTCCGAAAAATTTTCACATTTATGAAATTTAAGCCAAGCTTGAAGGGACTTGCAGTCGTCATCTAGAACCTCCTCGCGAGACTCAGACTCTCTTGAGTTAGAGTTAGTAGCAACTTTTGAAGTGGATGTGTTGTTGGTTTGCTTGGGCATGTTTCTACGTGAGTTACGAAGACGGTGCACAAGGCGACCGCTTGTGCCGTTACCATCACGATTACACCAGGATTTCTACGTGAATTGGAGAATAAATCTTTAAAAAAAGGTATGTCCTTTAAGAATTTCTTTGTTTTTAAGAGAATACCTTGTCTTCTTTGGGAAAATGTTCGACTATTTGTTCTGCCAATTCTTCCATTGTATCCGAAGTAAATTTCATTTTTCTGCTTTCGAAATAATCCACAATAGAACTACACAGGAGACGACGTTCGTTTGTCGATAAAGAGTTTTTCTCTAAGTAACTGTCTTTCAATTTCTTTAATAATTTTGGTATCATCATTTCCAACGTCTAAAACAGAAATATAAATTAAATGTAAAGCGGTTCTCTAAAAATGTTTTCGGTTTCGTTTAAATAACTTACAAATTTCTCTCCATCATCTTTATCAAATTTCATACGCTTTGCATTAGATATCTTGGAGTTATCATCCGAATCTAGTACAGTTAATAATACGTTAGGTTCAGCTACAACCATAGCTGATGATGGCATAGATGGAATTTGGCTTCCTTGTAAATTGTTGGGCAAGGGTTTGATATCAATTGCTTCTTTTGCAACCACAACTGGTTGATTGTTACTCTGTATATGAGATTTTTCTTTAGCAATTATTATGTTACTCGGTGCTTGAAGATTTTCTTCAGGACTAATTAAGTCCTGGCTTTCGTCAGCCCGATTCAACTGCATATTAGTATTCAGCGAATTATAGCCTTTCGAAATTTGCCATAGGTTAAGTGCAAACTCAAATTCCACTAAGATACCCAACTCACTTTTCGGTATTAATTCGCGTATGTGATCTTGTCTTAAGTAACGTAGTTGGCGAACATTAACTTTGCAAGCTGAAGACATAGAGTTAAAGAAATTTCGTATTTTTTTATTTTTTTAGAAGACTAGGCAGTTGTAGTTATACTTACTTTTGCAACGTTCAAACAAGTACGCATAATTGTTTGGATCGATTTCACTTAACGTGCTTACAAGTTCAGCATCTAATTCCTCGGTAGACTTAGCTAAGAACCATGGATAGTTTTAATAAAATTAACAAATTTGCAACACATTAAATGAATGTATTCTTTGTAGTCGGAGGAATAATACCAAGAAGGAAACTGAAGTTATTTAAACTGAGTTTAGTTTTGCCAACTATGTAGACACCATCCATGCAGTATTATTGACCGTATATTAAAAAATTATTTGCAACTATTGGGAATAAAGTCGATATTGTTGAGCAAACAACAAACTAGAAATTCTTTAACACCGAACATGCAACAAACTTTTCTGCATTTTCTGCACCACTATACTTCAACTCTTCAGCAAAGAATACATTTTTCATGTTGTTTAAACAACAGATATGTACTTACCAGCAGTGGTATCCATCGCCATTATTTTGTTTAAAATTTTTTATTTTAACTTGAATGTAAATGTTGTTGGTTTAACTTTTTTCCAATACACTACTAAATATGTATGTAGTGTTAAAATTTATGCAACACTTTAATTAGTAACACTCTGCAGGACTACTTTCCATGTATGAGTTTTCAGTCATTCCGTTTTGTAGAACATGTTCTGTACATTTTCGTTTTGTATACATGTTTACATTTCGGCTTTTCTCTATTTTATTTTTTTAACTTACGCTTTGTTTATTTATTTGTAATGGACCAATGTTGTAAAATTTAGTACTTTAGTACTTTTTTTAGTACTTTTCCTTTTTCCAAAAATACCACGTTACCTCCGCTACACTTTCAGTACTTTTTTATTATTACATATTTAATGGTTTGCGCTTCTCAACTATAAATGGGTTAGCAACATGTTCAACAAAATGCTAAAGGTAGAATTAGTCTAAAACCCCGGTTAAGTCAACGTCCATGCAAAATACGTTTGTTTTTAGAATACGTAAAGCAATGAGAACGCTGCCGAACCATAATGTAATTTCGGTAAGCATTTAATATGCTCTACATATGCTAAAATGAACGTACATTCCGTTATGTTACCTACGTGTATTAAGTATAAATAAATATTTTTTATAAAAGTATCATTTGATGCAAACGAGTACTCTTTTATTTACAGTTCAGTACCATTTAAAAAATTCTATTTTGCAACACTGCTCTGTGGTAAACTTATGGCTTAACAACACAGAGTTGCTTTTCTACAATAAATACAACAATGCAAAAACAACAGGCATTTTGAGGAGTAGCCTTAACCCTTAAACCTCCACAGAAAAAGCACCTAGTTGAACAGACCGAATTCTTATTTTTGGTAACTCGCCACTCTCGTCTAAATATATATAAATATAGTAAATGTAGATTCTAGCTTAAAAGATATATGTATTTTGAGTTAAAGGCTTCAAGATTGTTAATCATCTTGCAAAAATTTTAATATAATTGGTTTTAAAATAGTAATTCGGAAAAATTTCTGGAGTGCGTATCGTTAAGGATACATACGGTACATTTGAGGGTTTGTAACTAATATAAATACGAAAATGATTATCAAAACAAAAAACAAAAAATTTTTGACAACGACAATACTCAACAGCTGGAAGTTAAAATAGAATTTGCTAGAAAGAAGAGGGCAAAAGCGAATTAATTAATAAAATAAATCAGAGAAAATTTAATTAAAAATGGTACGTGTGGCTTTACAAGTCTCAGCAAATTTAGAAAATATTGAAGAATTGAAAACATGTCATCCAGATTATCCCTTCTTTATAAAAATCACCTGCACAAATTGTGGTGAAACCTCGGAGAAATGGCATGATATTACGGAATCGGAACGTATACAACAGGATACACGTAATCCGGATGGATTTAATTTTTATATGAAATGTAAAATGTGCGGTCGTGAAAACTCCATAGATATAGTGGAGAAGTCTAATCGTAAGTGCCATCCATAGAAATTGTTATTTTTAGTGTGCCCAATTATATGGTATTTTGCCTTCGTTTTTAGAGGTGTACACCGAGGAGGATAGTGGTAAATTTAAAACAATTGTTGTATTTGACTGCCGGGGAGCTGAACCTATTGATTTTTCTCCTCGTACTGGTTGGATTGTTCGTGCTGCAAATAATGGAAAGACATTTGATGATATTGATCTTTCGGAAGACGATTGGGTAGAATTCGATGACAAGAATAACACTTCGGTTGGTGTTTATGAGTTTGCATCGAAATTCATCAAGTTAAAGAAGTAAAACATGACTGGGAAATTAATTGTATTTACTTGCGTTGCATTTTCTGAATGAACTGAATTTTTTTTTCTGCTCCTAAATGATATTAAAATTTGTTTAATAAATAAATATTAATTATATATCAACGATATAAATTAATTAATAAAAAGCATGTACAAAGTCATGCTAACTGTAGTCAACAAACAGGAGGAATCAGTGACTGGTAACAATGAATGGAATTGTTTTTAATATTGAAGTTTTATTTACGACTGTGAGTTTCGATTTTTTTCGAAACATTATTCATTCTATTCAGTCATATACAAAATTTTCGTTTACAAACGAATAAAAAAAAAAATTAAACTAAAAATGAAAACACTTTTTAGTTTTAGGCTCTTGATAAAAAAAATAATTTCAAAAAAAATGTTTGCCGAAACCCGGGATTGAACCGGGGACCTTTAGATCTTCAGTCTAACGCTCTCCCAACTGAGCTATTTCGGCAGATAATATGCCTCTCGCTATACTGCTATTAGATTAAAAGTTTCAAATAATATGGTAGCTTTATGACCACGAAATATAACCGAGCGTGTCATATAAAATAATTTCTACCATCCAATTAGCCGTTAATTTCAAATTTAATATCGAATGATCATTACAGGATTTTTTTCCGCTGAGGAGCAGTAAATGTACCTAACCGCACCATAGTGTTTGGGGCCCTCACCCCTCCTCTTTTGGACTCTTTGTGCCCACTACGGAACTACTGTAGCATTACTTCGAAATGGAGTCCATCTGGCCATTTGGCCCTTTATATCCATATCCGCGGCCGGATTGCTTAACAAAATCTGAGGTGTTTAAACATCCATTCTAATTATCTCGTCCAAGTCAAGTTTCTTGGATTTCAGCAAGGCTTTAGTGTATCTGGCTATGCTACTCCAATTTTCTTCGCTGTTCAGTGCCGATTTTGGCCTCAAGATTCGTTCTTTCTAAACGCCATATCTTACAATGAAAGAGAGTGTGTTCCGCGTCATCAATCGACGTATCATCATAGATGAAACTTGGTCGTGTCATCTTCACCATTTTAAACAGATATTTACAGAAATAACCGTGTCCGGATAAGAACTATGTTAAATAGTAATACATACATACATAATTGGTCATTACAACCCTTCAGCCACGATTATGACCTAGTTTTCCACGCCACTTATGTTGTATGTGTTAATTTTATACATCAGTTGTGGGACCTACAGTTTGGAGTCGACTTCGAACGACAGATTTTTAAGAAACTTTTCATGGCAATTTTATTTACTCTCAGAGTATTTGCCAGAAATCTGCTAAAAGTTGCCGAAGAAATACTTTTTGTATTTTGTTTTGATGTCTAGCCTGGGGCTCGAACCCTGGCTTTACATCAAAAAAGCCAACACACTACCTAGTAGACTACGGCGACTTCAATAATAATTAACCTCACTAAATTTCCTCTCAATCCAGTGGGTAATATCTGGTAGAAGTTTTGCCGTCCATCTACCACTTGTTTCAGTGTTCCATTTCTCTTGCCAGTGTTGTTTGGTTAGTCTCCCACTTCCGCTCGCTTGACTGATTACCAGTATTGCTGACCTAGATACAGTCCTATATGATGACACCATCCTAAGTGCAGCGATTCGTTGTAGCGATGATAAAATTTTCATCCTACAGTCGGCCTTTAATGCCTCTGCCCAGACCTCACTGCCGTAATGCTGAATAGAGTCCGTAATTGCCATCATCACTCTGCGTCTGCTCTGTACAGGACCACCAATATTGGCCATAAGCTTACTAAGTAAGGAGGTAACCCTAGCGGCTTTGGTTTTAGCGTTCTCGATTTGGGTAATTTAAATGTGTAAACTTTCATTGGCTATATAAGCTTATTGGCTTAGGAGCCTTAAGAAATATATTTTTCTGAAAAAACCGTGAACACATTGATATGTTTTTTTTAATTTCTGTTTTAAGAAATCTTTACATTTATGTTAAATTAAAACAATGCAAATTTTAGTAGTGTTTGATTATTTTTTTTCGTTTTTTTTTTTTCAAACAAAAAATTTTTTTCTCAAATTTTTTTTATTGTCTTTTCGGTAAAAAAAAATATATTTTTTTTAAATAATTTCTTTTGCTTTTCATATTTTCAAACATATTTTATATGTACGTTAATAATTGTTTTTTTGATTTTGTAATACAAAAATTAATGTAAAATTGTAAATAAAATTAAAAACTGTTTAAATTATTATTTTGCTTGTTTAGTTAGTTTAACAATAATTTTTTTTTAGTAAATTTATACATATAGTTTTATGTAAAAAAATTAACAGCATTTCTTTTTTGATTTTTACTATCACATATACAGAAAAAAAGTTAAACTTATTTAAAATAATAATTATAATAATGAAATCTACATGGTAGGCAACAAAAATTTTACAATATTTTTTTAAAAAATCTTTTTCTTATTTTTCTTTTCTTTTAAATAACAAAATAATAATTTACAAAGAACAAAAAAATATATATGAATTAAAATAATAGATATTTATTGTCGTACAATTTGTTTTTAACAATGAGGTAATTTTTTTTCTTATGTTTTCTTTATTTTTTGTCTAATTTAAATAGTTATTTAAAATAATTAAAATTATACTGACATTATCATTTCGTGCTAAATTTTTTAGAATTATTTTCTTGTTTTTTATTTTTTATGTTTTCTTTTAATATGACTTATAATTAATAAATAACTTAAATAATTCATTCATTTTTTTAGTGTATAATTAGTTAATTACTTTCCTTTTAAACTTGCTTTTTATCTTTCTTCTAACGTGTCTTTTACATTCTTTTTAATAACTTTTAGTTTATCTTCTTCTCTTTTTTGAACTTATCAACTAAAAAAATCTAGCTTAGCCTTTTTGTTTTTGTTTTTTTTTATGTGTAATAATAATAATAAAAATAATTATGAATTAAAATTAAAGTTCTTTCTCTAAACTATATACTATTGTGTGGCTTTAATGGCTGCAGGACGTAACCCTGTAATAGTTGTGGCGGGACTAGTTTGATGTTGTGACTCCACAGTATTTGTGTCTTTGTCATCATTGTCGGGATTATCCCAAGGTTGGCGTTGACCAGAACCAAATAGATTATAAAAGGTACCTGCTGCAATGTAAATACCAGCAGCAATAAAGAACACCTTTTGCCATTGAGCAATTGTAGGCTGCAAATACAATATAAATAAAGTTAATAAAAACCATTTCCTTCCCTTCAATAACAAGCTAAACTTACCTGATTATTAATTAAATTGCCAGCAGCAATGGGTGCCAAAAGACCAGCCAAATTGGCTGAGCAATTTGTAATGGCCATTAGGAAACCAGCGAAGCGGGGTGTCAAATCCAAGTGATTGATTTTGAAACCTGAGTAAATACCACCATTGAGACCCACACCAATAGTTAGAATTGCCAAGGTTAAGACACGATCACAGCCCGTATAGGAGGCAGCTATTAAAGCTATGCCAGGACCATATTGACCTAAAATTCAAAAAGGAATTTCCTTATTAGTATTCATGCAATAAAAATTTTGTTTTCTCTCTTGTCACATACCAATTGTGTTCATAATTTTTCTGGTGGAAGTGTGATTAAAGCGATTTGAAGAGATCATCCAATCGGCTACCACGGAAATACTCATTGAGAATATCCACATAGCCAAATAGGGTAATGAAGATAACAAGCCATTCGATTTCAAAGAGAATCTCAGAACTTGTTTCATATACGTTGGCAATTCAGTCATTAGAGTTTCATAACCATAATTATGACCCATGTGAGCAAACAAAATAGCATAGAAAGGCAAGGATTTGCAAATGGCTTTGAAGGGAATGGCTGGAATCTAAAACGATAAATTATTATTTTAATAAAAATAAAAAAAATATTTTGAATATGTAATGTAATAAGTATACACACCTTAATTTCATTGGTACCCCATAGCGAGTGATTAATGTATTTCTTTTCACGTTCATCAATCTTGGGATGACTTGATGGATCTTCATATACATATATTAGGAAAGCTATCGACCATATTGTGCCCACAGCGCCGAATACATAGAAAATTGAGGGCCAGCCTCCATCGAAACCATATTCAGCTAAGAGACCCGATAAAGGCATGGAAATGATTGTACCAAACTGGGCACCTGCATACACAGCCGCACCCATGCGTGATCTTTCATTGGGCGGTATCCATTTGGCCAACAAGGCATGTGTGCAAGGTACAATTGGACCCTCACCTAGACCCTGAATGAAACGCACCACACACAAGCCCCAGACACCACCTTCGCGAGCAGCTACTGGTACCAGGAAAGCAAAAACGGAATTGATTAACATACCCCAACCGAGGAAGTTAAGGGCACCATATTTTTTAGCCAACATGCCAAAGGGTATCTATTTGAAGTGAAAGAAATTAAATTAAATTCATGTCCTGAAGGGTGTTTTTAAAAAACGAACTTACCTGTGTGATGACATAGCCATAGAAGAAGGATGATAAAATATAACCCTGCAAAGCCGAACTCCAAGCAAATTCACCATCTTGACCGTGAATCTAAAGGAGAGAAGAAGATATTGCATTTTAGGGCCATGTTTTAAATGTGGTTTTAGGACCTAATTTCCCAACGTTTTCCAATTCGTTATCTTGTTTATTTTGTTGTTAGTTATTGTTAATGAGATCATATTAAAGGTTTTCGAGGATGTTATCTGAAGGTTCTCTTTAACTTTTAAGCCCATCTTCTTTTAAAAATTACAACAACATTTGCTACTCATAACCTTACATTGTAGAAGAAGTTTTTTGCAGGTTAGGTTACTTGTCCATTGTCAATTGGCACATTTAACTAAGTACACTACATGAGCAGGCCCTGTTAATCCTTATTGAGTATCAATTTGTACCCCTTTTTTGCATTTTAAAGTCTATAAATCCCAAATTTGTTTTTGGAGTCAACGTTAAACTGTTGGTCCTAGGGCTCATAAATAAAATTAACAGAACAGAGAAGCTAGGCCGTAATTCTAACTAACTAACGGATTGTAATGACCAGGAATATATGCTAAAGGGAAATTTATACATATGCAGACATGGTTAGAGGACATGCACTTGCCAATTTAGACAAGTACAGTACCCGGAGGACCCATTGTACTATGCAGACATAGTTAACGATTTATTATAACTTTTAGGGACCCGCTTTAGTTTTGAACATTACTTCAGATTAGAGTGTTAAAAACACTCTTTCCTGTCTCTTTTTATTGGTCTATTTGTATGTTTTGTATGTTAAATTAGTCTTTAATTTTAAATAAACCAGAATATTTATTAAGCCTGACTTTATAAAATAAAGTGAGGTTAAGTTTATTTTTTAGTTAACGGTATCTACACAGGTAGGAACGGTACCTATTCTAGACAACTTGAAAACATTTTGGGATGATTTTTTTTAACAAAAAAGCGACTGTTTTTAATAAAAACTTACCACTTCCGTGTAATTCGAATCGGGACATTCATCATCCATTATATCAACATGATTGGATGATATGGCTGTATGATTGACCATAGCGACAATAGCTACCGACATATTGGTACGCATCACATAGGCATTTGCCATGCCCAAAAACAGCATAAACGTTACAAAGTAACGTGTTTGCATAAGACCTGCAAGGAAAATAAAAATTTTTTTAATTATTATTATTATGATGCGTTTAAAAATATGAAAAAAAAATAATTAAAAATAAAAAAACAAATAAAATTTCTTTTTAAAAATTCTTGTTTAAATTATTATTACGGTGAGCTTAAAAATATTAAAAAAAAAAATAATTAAAAATAAAAAACAAATAAAATTTCTTTTTTTAAAAAATCTATTCTAAACTGATTACAATTAACGTCACATCTAAAGACACAGTCTTAGCCTAGCCCAGCAACAATTTAAATTTTATTGGGACAAAAAAATTCCTTTCAAATAAACAACAACAGCAGAGAGATAATCTGTCTGTACAGATTTTTAATCATTTTATTTAAATTTTTTTAAATAAAAGTCTTTTAGAATGTTTTAGAAGCAAAAATAACACATGCTTTCAAGTATTACTGTGGTACGTTAGTCATATTTCTTTGGTAGTTAAGTTACGTTAACTAGAGGAAGTTGGTTTTTACTGGGCATTTAAACAGACAATATGTTACCACTGTTGTGGTGGTAATTGTTAAAAGATATTTTAAATATTTAACACCATTTACCTTAGCTTTGTTAATAGCATATAAATTATCATCATATTTAAATGTGTTAAATAAAATTGCTAAACATTATGAATAAACAACAAATTTATTATTAAACAAATACAATCGATTTCTAGTTTTTTTATTTAAACCCATGACTTCACGTGTTCCATTTCTGCGCAAATAATAGAGAAGTGGGTGTATTGGCAAAAAAAAAAGAGAAAAAAAACATAAAATTCTACTTATGAATTTATCTTTCTTTTTTATGATGCTTGAAGCGATCGTCATAATGGATATTTTGTTTTTGGAATATCCACTGTTTAGATAACATCATAAAACCTACATACATACATACATACATATGTATATGAAGAACTGAGTATAAAAATCTATATTTAGTTTAGTTTTTAATGCCAATCAGAGAGGTTTTTGGTGGGGGAGTGTTTGAGAAATCATCAGAGAGTGTAAACACGTGGACTTCATGTGATGCGTAGTAATATATACGGGAGAAATAATAATTTAGCCGGCATAAGTTTTTCGAACTTTAAAGTTTTTTTTTCTCTTTTTTTTTGGCAATTGCTTGTTCGTATTCGTATTTGCGCGTTATACTTATGGCATATCAATTAGGCAAAAAAAAAAAAGAATAATAAAATTTTGTGAATGGGATTTAATTTTTTTACATTTTTAAACGTTGCCAATCGCTAAAAATTTTTATACTAAAAGTTTAGAGGTCATTAATAATAAATTTTGTATTATTTTTCAAAATTTTTTTTTGCCATATTTGCTGATATTTTTTTTTCTTAATTGCCATAATTTATATTGTATTGTATGTATGTATATACAGTGAGCGGCAAAAGAAACTGCACATTATGGATAAAGTTCTAACAATCACCAAACTCAACTTTTATCACTTAAGGAGAGTGCCCGAAAAAATTTGACAAAAATGATAATTTTTATTAAAGTATACTTTTTTTAATGTACAATTTCTTTTGATGCTCACTGTATGTAAACAATTTTTGCCAAATATAAATATTATAATTAAATGAAAAGTTTAAAGTCCATAAAAAGCCATTTAAACCAAATTTTTTTAATACAAAATAAAATACAAAAAAGCAGGGGAAAAATTTTGTAGCCTAGCAAATATTTTAAAACAAGATGGCTTAGGGGGTCTATATTTCATTTTATAGAAAAGATTATTCTTAAACGTATCCCCTATTTGCATTATAGAGGAAGCCAATCTTCTAAAATTGAAGTTTCTAACTTCACTTACTTGCCCTCACATACTGATATGTAAGCTGGAAGCTAGTCTCTTTACCCTTCTCTGTTGACCCATAGCACCTACAAAAATTATTTGAGACAATGCAGAATCAGCTCAGCGCTCTGCTTGAATAAAACATAAGATGGGAGCCAATTAAGCACATGCCTTAATTGAAGTGGAACAGACTGCACTAATGATCAGGCCAGCTGACTGCCCGTACACTCTGTGTGTATCTTTCATAACTTCCTCCAGTCAACTTCTCTGAGTTGTGTTATTTCTCGTATACCGTTCCATTATTAATCATACATTCCAAGACATACATTCCAAGACATATATTCCAAGACGGCCCTTGATGCCGCTTCTCTAGATGTTGTTTTCCTAACTGTCATTTCATACATTCTCGGTCTTTACAACCCTTCAATCAGGATTACGACCTAGATTCTCAACCACCACTTATGTTGAGTGTGTTAATTTTATATATGATCGGTGGGACCTTACGCTTAAAGTCTATTCCGGATGATAGATTTTTTGTGAGAAACTTTTCATGGCAATTTTATTTACTTGCAGAGTTTTTGCCAGAAATCTGCTGACTTACTTGCCCTCTACATTGCTATAATCAGATAGTTAGTTGGTTAGTTAATCAGTAATTTCTCTTAAGAGAAATTCTTATCCTCTTTATAGCTCAGGTGACTATGACAACCCTACCAAATGATTTCTCAATTGGAAGGATTTTTTTCTACCCAAGTCATATGTAGTATTGGAAAATCAGTCACGCAGTCACCGTTTGCAGGTAATCAGGAATTACCCTCTCACTATCTTTGGACTGCAGATGACCATGATGACAACCCTCACGAAATGACATTTCAATTGGGGTTTTTACCGTTTTTCTGCCATTATATTTGCTGTATATATTTATAAAATTTCTAGTAGTTGCAGATTGTCATTTCTAGATTACGTCTTTCATAAAATTATATCTAAAGCGATAACGTCATTTAGGGGGAAATAACCAGACAGTGTATGTATGTATACATGTATATTGTCGCATTATTACGAATTATTATATAAACAATTACTCAACTTCAATGAAGTTCCACTTATAATGGAAATTGCCTTAATTTTTATTTATTTATTTATAATATTTGTTTAATTTATTACTACCATCATCAAATGGCACAGTAAATATTAAATTACAACCGTTGAGCGATAATGATTAAAAAGTAAAAGCAATAGAAAAACAAAAAAAAAAAAAAAATTATTTTATAAAGAAAATTCGAATTTTTTTAATGAATTTCATAATAAAATGAGCATGAAATGTAATTTAAAAACATGAAAATTATTTTCTTTTAAAAAAATAATATTTTGAGCATAAAATATAGGCATTTTTTGGGCAATTAAAAATTAATGTTACCGTTAACCATAAAGTATTTGTGGAATTGGCAACAGTTTCACTTTTTACATTTAATTTTAAAGTTAATCAGCATATGTATTCGCTAATGACCTTTAACCTCACGTTAAATTGCCAATAGTAAAGAAAGAATTACATTTTTAGTTTCTTCAATTTTAAAACATAATGTAAGGAAATAAAAAAATTGGCACCGCCAATTAATTTATGCTATAAATACAAGTAATTATTGATTGTTAAAAACAAATTATTTAAATTTATTGTGTATTCATTTAATATAGCTACAAATTATGTGTCTTTGGAAATAAGCAATAAAAGTGGTTTGTTTATCTTCTCAATAAATAGATTGGCAACTCGAATTTTTTTTCTTATCTAAATACACAAAAAAAAATTATAAATTGATTAAAATTAATTTTTTTAAAAGAATTAAAAAGTAATAAATTGATTATAAAAAGCAATCGAACTTAATTGGCGTTGCCAACAGACAACAATAAGGTTTTACAAATAATATTGTAGAGTTGATTGCAATTTCCGCCATTTGTTTTAGTAATTGAAAACTGTGGTTGTGAGTAGTTTTTGTATTTTAACAATACTTGGATTGGCAACTCGAAATTTTTTTCTTGTCTAAATACACAAAAAAAAAATTATAAGTTGATTAAAATTAATCTTTTTTAGAAGAATTAAAAAGTAATAAATTGATTATAAATGTCAACTAAACTTCTTTCGCGTTGCCAACAGACAACTATAAGTTTTTACAAATAATATTGTAAAGCATTGATGGCAATTTATACCGTATTTTTTGGAAACTGAAAACTCAACTGGAGTTCAGTTGTCAGCCATAATAAAGTCAAAAATTTTCAAGCTAATTGATAATTGGCAATGCAATTTTTATTAAAAAGATTATTAGGAAATGGTTTTAAATATTCAAAATTATAATTTTTTATTGTATTATTATTTATTTAATATCATTTATTATTGGTAGTCAAGTCGGTACTGTGCTAGACTATTAGCGTGAGTTGGCAATGCAACTTTTATTAAAAAGATTATTAGGAAATGTTTCTAAATATTCAAAATTATAATTTTTTATTGTATTATTATTTATTTAATATCATCTATTATTGGTAGTCTAGTGGGTAGTGTGCTAGACTATTAGCGTGTGAGGGTCGAGGTTTCAATTCCCACCAGAGACTCTGGTCTTGGGCACTACACCGAGCATATGGTCAAAGTTACTCAACTCGTATATAATTAAAATATAATTTATAATTGTATTGTAATTAATAAATAAAATAAATTATTAATCTGTCCTTACAAATCACATATAAAAAGTGTTTAAATTATTTAATATTTTTTTAACACTAAGTGTAGCCCTAATCTTAACATTGTTTTTGTTTTAAAAATTAAATTATTTTTATATTTATTTTTTATTAAGACAAAAAAAAAGTACTTCAAAAAAATTCATTTTTTGCGCACGTGTTAAATGCAATTTTTTGATGATTTTTGAAAATTTCTTATCGTCTTCAAGTGAAATTGTCGTTATGACTCTACAAATTATTTAAAAGAATTGTTGATTTTATTTAAAATGTTGCAAATAAATTTTAATTCTAATGAATATGGTGAAATTATTAAAAAAAAAATAACTGATAATAAGGAGTACAAACTATATGAGAAATTTCATATTAAATACAGGGAAAATAATAAAAAAACAAGTCTCAGTAAATTATTCATTTTCAATGACATAAATTTTAAATATAGTGCAAGTAAATAATGCTGACTAAATGTCTACAAATGTTAAAATGACATACAAAAAAGGTACTTGTCACACCCCCTAAAATAATTTTTTTTAAAAACTTCCTATAAAAACAACTATTTTGAATGCATGTGGTGAAATATAGATGTGAAGTTAACAATTTCCATAGTTTTTATTACAATAAATATAATTCCTCTTAAAAATTGTCACTTTGAATCAATTGATACACTTTATTTCTTAATTAAATTGTCAGTTTTTCATTGTGATCTCAAATGCTTGACTTGAAAAGTGTAAATAAATTTTACTCTGTCAAGTGTCATTTGAATATTTGTTTTCTATATGAAAAAAAAAGTAAAATTATTGTTTTTTATTACACAATTAATTAATTTTTCTTATTTTTTCATTTGAAATAAGTTTATTGACGTCCATATTTGTAAGAGAGAGAGAGAGTGACTGTCAATTAGATAATGAAATATTGTTTTGATATTTTTTTTGACTTATAATATAGGTATTATTTAAGTATTGAGAATTAATTCAATCAGTGTGGTTTTCAAAGGTCAAAGAAAGGTTCATTTATTAATAACTTTATGGAAATATTTCATATTATAGACTCAAAAACAAAAGTTATCAGCATGAAAAATATGCAATTCAAAGCAATTTCATTATTATTCTATAAATTTTATTAGAATGCCATAAATTGGCAACTCTTTTTGTCTTTTTGACAGAAATCAAAGATTATTTTTTGTCTTCAAAGGCTCAACATTTTTAAAAATTAAATTTTAAAAAAATTTATATTTTTTACATTCCTTTTAGTTTAACAACCAAAATGTAAATATTGCTTTGCCAACTATTTTGAAGAAAAATATACTACATTCAATCCTTATAGAAATAAAAATAAAACATATTTTCATTTAATTTAAGAATAAATATAAAGAAATTTGCCTTGTCAACCATATTTTATTACTTAGGAACCTACACTCAAGACCAACTATAATTATTGTTAATTATTGCATTGCCGACTATAATTTATTGTTTATAAAAACTCTTTATTTCAAAATTTCCATTTTATTTTAATTAAAAGAATATATGAAGTTGATTTTTAATTCAAGGGCAACTACTAGAAAACTACTATGTATTGCATTGCCAACTATATTTTATTACAATATTTTATTTCAATTCAATATTTATTAATATTGTAAATTAGCTTGTTGAAGCATTTAAATATTTATAAATTTTAATTCACTAGAAAACTATGGCATTGCCAACTATACTTTAATACAGTAAAACAGTTGCACTACATTTCAATTTGATTTCTATTATTATTGTTGAACCAATTATGTATTTAAAGTTCTTAATTCACTTTCCTGTATTGAAAAGATAGGAATTATTTCGCATTGCCAATTCTAAATAAAACAATACTTTAAACCTTAAAAGTGTTGATTTTCCGCTGCTAATTGTATTGCGAATTTATATCATTTTTGGCTGTAGACAACTCAACTGGAGTTCCGTTGTATGATTAATCGAGTGTAGTTCTGGTTAAAGTTGTGCGTTGCCAATTTTAAACAAACTGGTGTTTAAAAACCCTTAGATTCTCAAGAAGTTTATAACATTAATTACACCCATTTGGTGTTATTTTAATTACAGTAAACCCTATAAATTTTTGTTTGCATTGCCAACTATGTTTATACTTCTGTTTTAAAATAAAGTGTTTATATTTTAAAATCATTTTGATTAGTCCTTTGCCAACCACAATAGTACTTTTCAAATTCGTTGTTGCCTTAATTATTTTTTATATTTATTTTAATTAAAATAAAAAGAAAATACTTTCATTATTATTGTTGTTGTTTGACTTTTTAAAGCAAAGAGAACTTAAGTGTTTTACACACTCACACAATACATTTTAACATTTTTATTGCACAATTTAAAAAGAAAAAATGAATGTGACGCGACGTAAATGAAAAATAAAAAGCACGTGAAAAGAACCTCTCACGTATTTTATATCAAATGAAATAATTTCAAAACTTTTAAATGTAAATGTAAATGTAAATACAGAATAAATTATTATAAAACAGAGTAAATAAATATTCACCTCTGGGCCGATTTTCTTCGAAGATCTCATTTAAGCCATTTTGATTCCAAACAAGGACATGACCGTTACGTTCACGATTCTCGTATGTACGTGTAGCAGGCATTTTTGCAAATTTTTTTTAATAATTTATGAGAAAACAACGTATTTTTTAACTTAAATTTAAACACTTAATGTATGTATGTATATATTGGGTTTCTAAGCGAATGTGTATGTATACAATAAATAAGCGTAAGATCTTTTTTTTTTTTAAATAATAAAAAAAATTTAATTTTTTTGGTTTAAAATATTTGGACGAAAAATTAACGCGTTTTGTTTTATTTGATAAAAATTTTTAAGATTTTATTTGTTGTTTTTGTTGAGAGAAAAAGTATCAGAAACACTTTTTACGCACACGTTTAAACCATTTCATGTTCTACCGTAAATTTTGTAAAAATTTCAACATTTTCAGTTTAATGTTCTGTTTTTAAATGATGAAAATTAATTTGTGGTTTTATTTTAAAATGAATATTTCAAAACGTAAGAAAAAAACGTTAAAACACAATCGCCGTTTTACTAAGTTAAGTTAACGTTTCAACGTTTCACTTGAGACTGTTTGTTTGCAATGTATTCTAAAGAATTTTGAAGTGTGCTTTTGCTAAATTCCTGTGTTGCTTTCACGTTGCCGTTGCCGTTTTGTTGTTGTCGTTTTTTTAATTTAATTGATGTTTGTTTCTTTTGTATTTCCTCTGAAAACTTTTTGCCGTATTACGGAAATAATTTATTACTGTTGTTGCAAAATTTCTTGCGAATGCAATTTATTTTTTGAAAATATTTTTAAAATTCTTTCTTTTTTTTTTCAAATTATTTTTGTTTAATTTCTATCTTCTATTTGGCGCGCGTTCTATAGACCAACTGACACTTGTCTATGGGTAACGCTAAACTTTTTATCGTTGTGTTTCGTTGCTTTTTGTTTTTATGGGGTTCTTTAACAAACGAAGATCTGTACTTTTTACGTTGGTTTTATTTGTTGTTGTTTTTATTTAATTTGCGAGAGCAAAAGAGAATCGTGTATGGGCGAGAATGTGCATGTGTTTCATTATTGAAAATGGTTGAGAGGGGGCTGGTTCACGTACACATGTATGTGTGTCCAACTTGTGTTATTGCAGAAAGAAAAAAAGCTTTTTTCTCTAATAATCTCGTGTATTTTTCATTACTTTAAATTGTTGTTGGCGAATTTAAAGCTTTATGGGTGAAATGTAAAGGGAATGATGGATTGTGCCGCTACAGTCATTGTGTTTGTATTAAAAATTTCTTGTGTCATGCTGTTATTTTAAAGTACATATTTTGTTGTTGTTTGTTCCATTACGTTTTTTTATTTGAAGTGGCGGTATTGTGATCTTCAATGTTTGTCAGTGAATGAGGTAAAAAAAGAAATGATACAGCAGTAAAATATCTTTTTTTCGGTTGTTGTTGTAGTTGTGCTTTTTGTTTTTTAATTAAGATTTAAGGTGTGATTGGAAATTTAAATGTAATAAAAAAAATAAAAATTAAATAAAACTTGTGACGGATTTTATAATTATTTTTAAAGGCTTTAAACTAAAGATTATTATTTTTATGATAAAAAAAATTAAGAAATAACTAATAAAATTGTTTACTATCTACGCCATCTAAAAAATATTAAAAAGTAATTGGCAACTCAATAAAAAGCATATAATAAAAATGCAAATAATAAAACTAATCAAAAAAAATAGAAAATTATTCTTGATCTTCGAAGTGAAAGGAAGAAAATTTAACCTAATTGGCAATGCGAAAAAAAGCAATATTGTTTACGTAGTCTAGTAAGTAGTATGTTGGCTTATTAGACGTGTATCACGGTTCAATATCGAGGTCAGATATCTCCAACATACTTTAAATTTTAAAAATTATTACCTAATTTATGTTTTTAAATTTATTTCAAATTTTATTACTTGACTTTATAGAATTGCCAATCGATTTTTAATATTATTAAACATGTCAATCGTAAACATATGTACATACATACATACATACATAATTGGTCATTACAACCCTTCAGTCAGGATTACGACCTATCTTCTCACACCACTTATGTTGTGGCGGGACTTATAATTTAAAATCGACTTCTAATGACAGATTTTTTTTGAGAAACTTTTCATTACAATTTCATTTACTCTCAGAGTTTTTGTAAGAAATCTTCTGAGAGTAAGTCGCCGTAGAAATATTTTTTTTATATTTCGTTTTGTGGAAGACGTTTGACCTTTGGTTTTAACCGTGACCTCACGAGTAACTAGCAAACACATTACCTACTAGACTACAACGACTTTAAATGATATTAAATTCCATAATAAATAATCTTAATCAAATATAAGTAAAGAGTAAACAATGTTATTGGCAATGCGATTTACAAATTAAAGATTACAATAAGAAATATACAAAACCTATTGCGGAGTTTCCAATTATTTAATCATTAAATATCGAGACTGTAAATAAATTATGTATTCGTCTGATATGAAATCAGAATACAAAAAAATAATCATTTTTGGCAACGCAAAATAATTAAATGAAATTGTTTTATAACTTGAAAAATCTTTAATTGTGATTGATAATTTTGAAAGATTATTAAGTAATTGTTAAAATTATAGAAAAAAAAAACAAACATTAAAGATAAAAATTAATAACAAATTTGATTGGCAATGGACATAAAATTAATTGCGTCTGAAAAAAAATAAATTGAATTGTAAATTTTCTTGCTGGAATTTGAGTAAACAAACACTCATTAAGGCTGTAAAAACATAGTTTAAAGGGTTTCAATTTAAAATATTAGATTTTATTTCTTTTTTTCAAGGCCCCTGAAGCAACAATGTACAGAAATCCCATCTCATAATAGGAGCTATAATATCCACCCAGCCAGTATTGCTTTATAATACACTCATTCGGAACTTCTCTTTAATAGTTAGCCTTATAATAGGCAAGTCCTGCTGTACAATCAGTCTAACTCAGCTAAGCTACACTGAGCGCCAAAAGTGAGTAAACACCACTGAAATAATTCATTTTCATAGGATAGCGAGAAAAGTAAATAAGAATAGTTGAATAAATTTCCAAAATTAAAAACGTTTGTTTATTACTTATAAAATGTTAAAACAAAAACAACAATTCATGATAAAGGAACTTTTTTATACTTAAGAACAAAACTGTTTTATACTTAAGAACAAAAGTTTTGACTCACTTATGGCGCTCAGTGTATATTCATAGATCTTTAGAACTGCTGGTGGATTAGTTTTCACCGATTGCGATCTTAATTGGTTTCACGTGATACATGGATGTACATGGGACTTCCTCACGTAGTAAAAAGCTGTCCTTTAACGACTGTGTTGCTGGAATGAATTTTAGGCATTGGATAAAAAAATACTCAAACCCAAAGGGTTTCACAAACTCATAACGATCTGCCAGGAAATGAATGTTCTTCGATTTATGGCAGTGCAAGTGATACTTTTATTACTCTGATAGACGTAGAATCTAGGTTCGGTAAGGTTGGAGGGTTAATAGCTTTGATAATAAATCCCACTTGAGCACGCATAGCGGCCCGCTGTGGTGCCACAGGTAGGCACAGTCCCTGTACTGACCGAATTCCACCGAACTCATCAAAGCAGTTGGTCAACGCAAGTGCACAATGAAATTTCTGGACTTTCTTCTTGAGTTCATCATTTTTTTTATTAGAATTATAACAGTTGACTGCATATTCGAACCTCAGCGCAGTTGCAGTACACTTAGAATCTAAGTGCACAAAGAAATTTCTGGACTTTCTTCTTGAGTTCACCATTTTTTTAATTGGAATTATAACAGTTGACCGCATATTCGAACCTCTAGGATTTTCTAGTAAAAGCAGTTGCAGAAGATATATTCTGCAGGAATCGCCGTTTAAAATATTTGGAATATAATTTCTTATGGAATAATGAGGGAATCTGAGGCATAGCTAGGGCCATAAGAAAAGAGAATAAGGAGAGTGGTTGCTCTGAAGAGCAATGGCACTGTTAAGCATAATAGTGGATACCCATTTAATCCAAATTAGTAGATCCCATTACCATTGAAGATCGCACTGTTCTACCTTTACAAGTATAGTCCGTCTTCTGATGCTCTAAAGTAGACTGGTAGTTTCTGGGTCTTGAGATTTCTAGATATTTTCTACGTTTTTTTAATTACAGTATATTATAGCAAGTAAACGGTTCACTATTGCCTGTTTCGCGAATAAGCTCGGTCTGCCCCTCCAGGATTACTGCAAAAGCTGCCATGATGTGGAGGAAACGAAATCGAATTTGTGCGTGTGCCCTGCACTTCAGAACAGACGTTATCGGTTTTGAATAACAGATCGTTTGAAGATCTGAGCATGGTGGCGAACGTGCCTGTTTCATCCGGAGCTCGAGGTGGTTCAAAATCACCACTAACGGTCCATATGAGCCACCGAGTGAACTTGCCTGTGAACGGCGAGCTACCCGAGAACTTAACCTAACCTAGTTACAGTATTCGTTTCTTTGCTGTGAAGCCAACATTGACACCATACAGCCTAAAAAGCTAATGGTAGGCCTGGTTGTATTATGTTTCCTGGGCTAATGTTGTTTAACATCATGGTTTTAGCACAAGCCCAACTGGTTTTACAGCTTTTTTTTGCTTGGGGAAGATCTTGACTTACCCCGCAAGCTCATGACGTCAGCATGATAATGAACAATTGAGGGGAAACACAGTTATAAAGGTTATGAGTAGAGTGGTAATCTAACTCTAACTCGCCCTGTACTTCCTATCTTTCTGAATAAGTTATTTTTTTTATTTTTTTTTCACAACTTTTAACACCGTTTCCGGTGATGATGTTATGATTTCGGGTATGATGATACACATGCAGAGAAATGTAGGTGTGTATGAAATCTAACCTATATTTTAATGCAGTTGGTAAATCGGTAACCGTGTACGCACATACATAAGCATTTATTATCATTTATAGGTTTATGTCTACGAATAGGGCCAATTAAAGCAAAATAAAAGCAAGCTTGTAAATTAAAATTGATAAAAAAAAACAAAATAAAACAATAAATTCTTTTTTTAAAATTTTGATTTTTGTGGTATTTTTTTTGGTTTTAATTCAATAAAAACAAAAACAAATTTTTTTTATAAAATTTTTGGCTTTTTGTCAAGACTGTTTCCAACTACTGATATTTTAATTTATACACATGTATACATAAAAAAAAAATAAATAAAACAAGCCAAAAAATAATAACAACAATTCGGAAAGTTTTGTTTCTATTATTTTTTTTGAAATTTAATTTTATTTTTAATTTATTAAAACGTGTGTAGTGGTTCGAAACGAAAACAACAACAAAAAAATAACAATAAAACTTGTATAGCATAAAGTAATTTCAAATCAAATTTGTTGTTGCGGCTTTAAATTTATTTTTTGTATTAAAATAATCTGAAAATCATACGTAAGAGATGTAGTTTTGGGCAAGAGGAGTAAAATAGCAAGAGAGACAGAGAGGGAGAGAGAGACAGACAGGGAGAGAGTAGTAGTTAGTGGTCATTTAGGTGTATGGCTAGTGTTGTTCAATTTGTATTGGATGTGTGTGTATGGCTGTGGTATGATGACTGACTGATCGGCATACATAAAGTCACTAAAGTCACGAGATCTTTTTAGTATAGATTTTGGTTTACTTGCTATACGAATATTTTTTTTTTGTATTCAATAATGCATTTTATTTTTAGTCAACTTTCAGATGAAAGTCCATTAGCATGAAAGAAAAACAATTCTAAGGAAAATTGTAAAAAGTTTTAGAAAAAAATCTTTTAAGAAAAAAAAAAAATATTTTTGTTCTACTTTTAAAATTTGTTTTAAAAACTTTTTTCCATTTTGAATACAACCGTCACAAATATTTTTAGCTATCTCCCGCAAAACCAAATAAATCAGCTGATACTATGATTCTTCTTTAAGGAGTACGTGTTTTCCTTCTAACGATCACGCTGTGCTTAAACGAAAATCATTTATAGAAAATTTATTTTGGCATTAGAAATCGTTCCTCTTGCGTTTTTTAACAGCGTCCGTTTGTTTTATGACTCAATTTCATTCATTCGTTTGTTTTATATTATCTTGTTTAGTAGGCGACCTACCCCTTCTTCTGCTCATACATACATAATTTCAACGCCGTCAGCAGCATTATATAATTTTGAACGTAATACTCTAGACGATATGATCACTCTGCACCCACCCAAGCAAAAGGCTAAGACATGAAGACAAATTGAGCTATTTTTAGGGGGACACAAAATAAAAAATAAATTTCAAAAATGCAAAATACTTTTGCTCTAAGTGTGGGCAACACTTTTTTGTTTTAGAAAATTGTTTACATGGCGTTTTATTGTAAATTGGTGTACTCTTGACGTACATTGCACATAAATAGATATATGCAATAAGTATTGGCAACACTTATTGTATGTTTATTGTATGTCTACCTTTCATTCTGACGAATTTTTTTTTGTACACATGACTAACGTTGTACGTAAATATTTATTTATTATTTAATGAGTATTGGCAACACTTTTTTTTAGAAAATTGTTAACTTGGCTTGTCATTTGTTTATATATTCCTTTAATTCGCTACAGCAAGTTAGCATTTATTTTATTTTTGTAACGCTTTAAGGATATAAACATTTAACTAATAAGTAATATTAATTAATTAAGTAATATTAACGTTATTTTAGCTGACAAATTAAGCCAACAAAATTAAAAAAATTGGAGAACACTGATTGGCAACTCTATATCTAAAATAATTGCAAAGATACTATTATTGTTTATTTTTACCCGACATATTTAATTTTGTTTTAAAAGTATTAAAAATTCCATATGATAGTCAAATTATTTCAGCGGTATGTAAGAAAAAAATTCAATTATTAAATAGTTGGCAACTTTACTTATATAAAAAATATGGAACTACGCATTAATTGTGTTTTTAATAATTTAATGATTTTTATTATAAAAACTTTAATTACCGAAGTTCCTTGTTTTTTTTTTTTTTTGCAAAATCATTAGGGCGAAAAGTTTTTAATTTATTGTTGATTTTTTGTTTGTTTAAATTTTAATTTTATTTTATTATTAAAATCTAAATGAAAACATTGTATTCTTTTCAAATAATTACTTAATTTTTTAAATGATTTATTGCAATAATTATAGGCAATTTTTAAATACAAAAGAGAAAAATTTATTATTTAATTTTATTGGCAATGTGAATATGATGTAAATAATTAAATTTAAATGGAAAATTATTATTTATAGCATTATTTTGTAATTAAAAATGTATTCTCAAACCAAAAAATTTAGATTTTACAATTTCATATAAGTTCCGAAACTAGCATTGCCAACCAAATATACTTTTTTATTTCCATAATATGCTGTTCATATTTTTGGTTTAAAAAACTTTAGGCATTATAAAAATGCTTTGATATGCCAAGACAGCCTATTGGATTAAGGTTTTATAAAAATAGTATTGCCAACCTTTAAATTATTTATTTATGTTTTTCGTTTTTAATTTCCATTTATGATTGATGTTTTAATTTTGGTTAATAGGCTGTCAATTCGGAATTAATTTCATAATTTTGATTTTTGATATATTCTCTAATTTGTATGAATAAGTTAAATTAATTTTATATTCTAAAAATAATGCGACCCCTACATGTTGCAATTAGTTGTCTAACATGTTGAATCAACGTTTCGTCTTCTTCTTCACGCCTTTCGATTTTTCAATCAAATTTATATACAGCGGTGTATGCAGACTATTTTCTTTGACTGTATGTTAACTTATCTTTTCTTTAAAATCTAGTATTGCCAATCATTAAAACAATTTTTTTCAATTTTCATTAAACATTACGATTTTAATTGATCATTACAATGTTGAATGAATTCCTTTTTCTCTGAAAATTGTTTTAATGATGTAAAGGAAAATATACATTGGCCTTGAATTGCCAAACTCAATCATGTGTCATGTCAATAAATTTCAAAATTTTTGCTAAATTTAAAAGCTGTGAAAAAAAAAATAAAAAACGGAAATGATTTTTAATGTAATTTGGGTACATTTTCGGTAATCATTTAACCGGCAAAATGGCATTGAGTAATTTTTGTAAAAATATTTTTAATTTTAATTGCAAAATACTAATTTTATTTACCTATTTATTTGTGGTTTGCAAAACATAAAAAATTTCAAACAAATTTAAATAGAATTTTTGAATCAGAAGGGAAAAATTTTGAAAAATCAGAGAAAGAGAGATAGAGGGAGATTGGGAGAACTAAAACCATTAACGAAATTTTTAAAAATAATTTAAAATATATTTTAATTTGCGTCACACTCTTCGTGAATGCATAAATATGTATGTATGTATGTATGTACTGTATATAACATTAAAGAAAAGAGAAATTATTTCAAGTAATTAATTATATTTATAATAGCTATACACAGTAAAATCTAAAATGAGGCACAGCTCATATTTGTTATTTTTTTGCTTAATAAATAATATTATTAAAAATAGCCTCTAAAACCATTTAAAACAAGAATAAATTCAATTCAATGTAAAAAGAAAATTAAAACAAAACAATTTGCAACACTGTTTACAACCGGTATTAAACGGAGTTTGTTTTATAACACAATACTACACCCTGTGTTTTGTAGAAAATAATTCAGAATGTGCAAACTTCAGCCTGGCCTTGCAAAGTTCAAAGTCAAAAGTTCATACCGGTTGGTGTTTTCCGCTTTCATTTTCCACATTCCCGTATGACTTGGAAAAGCTTTTCTGATCAATTGATAACATTTTTGCATTGTTTCAATTGTTTTTTTTTTGTAAAGTTATTATCAAAATAAATGTGTTTTAATACTAAAAACGAGCCTAATTGTGGTTTTTGGTTATACCAACGTATAATTAAAATACTCAGCCACATAAACACTCTCTCATACGTACATTTATACTATCGCATCCATACCCATATTGTATAATGTACTGTGTGGCTGTTTTCTGTTTCGTATTGTGTATGTGTGTTTCGTATTGTATACTGTGAGCGTACGTGATGTGAGCAATTGCTCACGTGTAAGTCGGCTGATAAATAGCAAAAGCACACTATGTATGTAAACACAATTTTATAGAGAAATAAAATAAACACAATAACAACAACAACAATCTTTAACAGCGCCATAAAAACAAGTGCTAATAAATGTGATTGTATGGCGCAGAAATAATGTATGAGACATACAAAGCTTCATATAACGAAGGAAAAAAAACTCCAACAAAACAAGAGCACCACATTGTGGTTTTAAAGTTGCCACAGTTACTAAAAGTGCTTATTCCTAAAAGGGCATTTAATAAGTACCAAAAAAGAGTTTATCTCGTTAAAAAAAAGATAGAGGATTTGTTCAAAGTGAAGAGAGCTTATAGGAGATCATGTTGAAAAAAAGTTTTTTTTGTTTCATTCAAAAAGTCACGGTCCTGTCCTCCCAAACCATTTTCTCTGTCATTGTTCGACACATAAGAAATTTTAAACGCAGGATTCTTGGACTGCCAGAGTTTGTTCACAAAACATTTCTAGCGAAAGCTAATGTGAATAGACAACTATCATAATGGGTGAGAGTCGCTAACCAGGCGTTATAATTTTATGACGAAATAGATAATATAGGTTTTAAAATGGAATCTTATTGGACATAGGTAAACTGTGTGCATTGAGGCAGCTGTCAATTTAAACTAACCTAATGGATTGTCCTCTTATTTATGAATATAAATATTATGACGTCGCCGTAGTCTAGTAGGTAGTGTGTTGGCTTATTAGACATGAGGCCTAGGCTCAAACCTCTGGTTAGACATCCACAACAAAAACGAAATATTTCTGCGGCGACTGCCTCTTAGCAGATTTCTGGCAAAAAATCCGCGAGTAAATAAAATTGCCATGCAAAAGTTGCTCAAAAATCTGTCCTTCGGAGTCGATTTTAAACTGTAGGTACCGCCACTCACGTATAAAATTAACACACAGACAACATAAGTGAGGGTGAGAAGCTAGGTCGTAATCCTGATTGAAAAGTTGCAATGACCAATTATGTGTGTTGTATGTTAATGTTATGAAATAACGAACCATAGTGTCAAAACATGAACATTGGAAATTACAATCTTATGTCTACGCCTGCCCGAACTGTTTAAGGGTTTGATTTGTTTGCTTTTGAATGGCCAAACAAACTTGCAACTTTAAGCAATCTGGCAACCATGGCATGACTTTCAAAACTCAATATCATTATTACAAAACCACTTTTTATTTCGAAACTTTTTTGAATACTCATTTATAAATACCCTCAAACCCTGCAGCTCAACTTCCCTGTCGTCTATAGCAGTTGTAGTTGTAGCTTTATCAGAAATTTTATTTTTAGTGTGGGTCTTTATCTAAAAAAAAAGTTGTTTGAATTTCATTAAAACGTTAATAAATTACGCGACGTTTTTCTGTTGAATATATTTTTATTTCAAATACAACGGAATATTACCGGCATTTTTCAATTAAATATGCCAAAACAACCCCTCTTCCGACCTGCAAAACTTCGCCATTAGCTAACACGTTTGATTTTGAGTTAAAAAAGTCTAAATTTAACACTAAAACTCGTGACAGAATAGATGATTATCTTGTGTTAAGAGCATTGGCAAGACGGCATATGGGCAACATATACGAATCTAATCACGATTTTAACACGATTTGCAAAATGTTGGAAGTATTTTGAAATGCCAGTACGAGCATGTACTTTAAACTCGTGAGCATACGAATGTATTTTTTTAGTATCTTTACTAAAGTCACTTTTTTCTTTAGTCATACTTTGCAAATATAGCTGCTTATGAATGACACACACACACAGAAAAAACGTGTGAATAAAATGCGTCGAGTCATTCAGTCAGTTTAACGTCATATTTAATTAATTTCACCAGTGATTATGAGATAAGTTGAGTTTAAAGTGTAAATAGTTAATGAAATTTGTATACAAATCGTATGTTCTGTTGGAGAGATAAAAATATGGAACAAGTTCTGCTGCAAAAATGACTCAAAATTAATGACACGACATGACATTAAGCAGTTGTAGAGTTGGAAGAAAAATTTCTTGCAATTTTCATAGAATTTTTAGAAACAATTGTGATTCAATAGGTCCAAAGCTTTTTGAATGTCACGCCTTTTAAATGAAACAACAACACTGCATTTGTTGAAATTATCAAAATGACTGGAGGTTTTTGATGACCCTGACAATAGCGTGCTAATCTTTTGAAGATAATTTCCCTTAAAATATAAATAAAGTTTTTATTAAATGCAACACTTCAGGCTATTTTTGTTATCGCAGTTGCAAAGTCATAAAAATATTGTGTTAAATTATGGATTTAATAATGCAGGGGTATTGAAATTCTTTTTCGCACTTTTTAATCAGAAAGTACGTGACATGTATTCATGTATAACACGCTTTACATTTCAGATAATATTTTAATAATTACGGGTTCTTCAGTTCCTTTAATTATTTTCTTTCAAAGGCAGCAAGATAGCAAGAATGTTATCCAAAAAATTCTTAAACAAGAAACTTATGAACGCCCGGGAAATTATTGAAGTCAATTGAAGTCTTCGAAGTTTGATTCGAACATTTAAATGCAATGCTAAGTCCACATTGGTTTATAAAAGTAAGACATGAGATGTTGCACCAAAGAAAGGATAACGTTATATAATCCAATTTTTTATTGGGAATCTTTTGATCTGGGCGTATTTGCAGCTATGCATTGTGTAGCGCTAACACCAAACTCCTTTGAAAGCGGAAATCGGCGTGGGTAGGACACATAATTCTGGGAAAACTATGGGGGATTAGACAAAAACTGCCTCAGTGCGGAACGCTTAAGGTGTGCTTAGATCTGAAAAAGTCAGTCGTACTTGGGAGTTAGTAAGATGGACTTAGCTAACTGGTGATGGCCTAGCTCGAAACAATTGCATTGTAATATCAAGATTCTTGGCTCTAAAATTACCTCTTCAAACTAAAAATAGGCCATTTTATTTAGACAATAGGCCAGTTGCCCGCTTAGTTGGACAAATTTGGAAACGAAACTTCAGAATCGAAATCGAATAAGAAGATGGCTTGCCATATAGCATTTCTATCCACCTGAAAGGTATTAAAGATGGCGGCTAATAAGATATCGAAAGTCATTGTCATTGATATTGAAAGTCATTTTAACCTTCAATCTTTTATTGGCGACAAAAAGTCTTCAGCGCATATACATTTCTGGGAAATATAGTCGAAAAATCACCTTTTTTTTTGAAAACCGAAAGTGTCTGAGTCCATACAGACTCCTTGACAAAATCCAGACTTAAGTCTAGTTTTAGCCAAAATAAGGAAAAGTTTTAATCTAGCGACTATGTTTAGATCCATCAGTTCTCTCTCATTAAGTTTTCTTTTGTTAACTATAATGAATTACAATCTCATTTAATGTCAGATAAATATCTTAATTCATGGCATAGGAAAGAAAAAAATACTTCCATGCAACATGGATAACTCTAATATTTTCCCCGCGGTAAAAACCCTGGATGGAGTAAGTGCTTAAATATCTTTTAAATTTTGTTAATAATAAATATCCTTAACAGGTTCACATCATGAATTTATAACACTAAATTACTTACAATAGTTTTTGGATTTTTTTTTTGTTTTTTAAGAAAATGACGATTTATAGTCGACAACATACCTGCAAATAAAAGAAAGAAAGATAAGCAATTAGTTTAGAGTTAAAAGATAAATATCAAAACATAATGTATACAAAATTCTAAATTAAAATGCAACAAAAAAAAAAATACTTTAAAAATTGCAATAAAACTGGCTTTATTAGCATTGAATAGACCTTAGCCGGCCCGCTGCCAGCTTAAGCTCTAGTGAGTTCTAATTAAGGTTGATTTTTTAGAAATTTATTAGAAATTATGACCTAGAAAAAGTTAAATTTGAAAACTTGCTTTAAAACGATTAATATCGATTAATATAATAATAAATTTATTGTTAAAAAAATAAATAATTTGATTTTTTTAATTAAATTTTAATTTTATATACCATTAACCCAAAAAAAGATAAAATCCCTTTAAATTGAATACCTTTATCTGGTAACATTGCATAACAGAGTTACTGTTACTGTTAACACCATAAACAAGCATAAACAACAATGGTAGTTACTAAAAAATTAAAGCATACTTATGGGATGTTAAAATAAAAGTATCAAGCGAAGTATAAACAAAAATCGTTAGCAAAGGCACACACCACCAGTGTGAGTTAACAGTGTTTGCCAAATCAAGAACTGTAATGCTTATTAAACTCCGTTAACATTTGAATTCTTCTTTTAAATTAAATTTTATAATTTAAACACATTTCTTTTGACATTGAGATTTAAAATTGAATTTTTTTTCTTAAAAATTTTAATAACATTTTACGAAATTTATTATTATTTATTACAAAAATTTTTATTTTTCTTGGCCACATTAATTTTTCTCTTTTATTTTTGGCACATGGCTGGCTGGCGTTTGATGAATGAGATTTTCTTTATTTGTTTAAATTTAATAAAATGCAATTAAAAATAGGTTTAAATTGAATAAAAAAAGGCAAAACATATTTCGTTTGGTCTCATGTGCTAGTCGATACGCTTGAGTTGACCATGACTAAGAATAATTGTTACATTTAAATGTGAATTTCCGTTTAATTTAGTTTTATTATTTGTATTACATTTTGTTTTATTATTTGTTAATAAATTTATTGTTTTTTCCTACACACATTACTTTGCTAGTTTAATTGAACAGATGAGTACAAATAAAAGACGAGTCATGCATTTTTTTTAATTTAATTAAAGCGTTTCTGAGAATATGGAAAAGAATTGGCAACGCCATGTTATTTATAAATCGGAAATTGTTTTATTTTTGTGTATTAAACTAAAATAGAATTTTTATTACTTTTTTTATTACCAGGTAAATAAAATTTTTGTTTTTATTTTAAGTTTTTACAGGAAAGTGATCTTGATTAATTGCATAAATTGGCAATTCGAATTTATATAAAAGGAATGTCATAAAATAATGATTTTTTTGAGTTAATTCATTATATACATAATTGGTCATTACAACCATCCAGTCAGGATTTCAACCTATATTTCTACACCACTTATGTTGTGTGTGTTAACTTTATACATGAGTGGTGAGACCTACAGTTTAAAGTCGACTTTGAACGACAGATTTTTGAGAAAGTGTCCATGGTAATTTTATTTTCTAGCAGAATTTTTGACAGAAATAGTTCTGTTGGAGATGTCTGACATTGGGTTTGAACGGAGTCCTTACGTTTAATAAGCGTACACACTTCCTACTAGACTACGGAGACTAATAATTGGCAACACTAATTTCTATTTTATTTTTAAATTAAATTTTAATTTAACTTATATTTTATAAACTGGTATTTTGTAAGTTTTTCTAGGTAAGACTTTGCTGTCAAAAAAATATGTCTTATTAATTAGGAAATTGGCAACTCTAATCTATATTTTCTGTTTTTTATTAGAGGAAATCTTTGCTATGATAAAAAAGGATTTAATGGATGTCAGTATTGCCAACCTGTTATCTTCAATTTCCATACTGAGTTTTATTATTAATTAAAAAAATTTCAATAATTTATGATATTCCTAATGTCTGTGGTCGACATTGCCCATCATTTTTTTATGTCTCTGTCTGTTAGCATATATTTTCGCCTGCATAAATAATTTGTTGTTTTTGTTTTTTTGCATTGTTTTGAAACGTCAAGTTTGCAAACAAATTTCCACAACTACCTGACGTCTTTGAGCCAAATTTGAGGCGCCAAAACATGTTTTTTAAAGCAATCCATTCGCTAAAGTTCGTTTGTTGGTTGCACAAAATTTCTGTATTGGCTTTAATTTATTGCAATTGTTAGTTAGACTGTTGTAGCTTGTTTCATAAAATTCAGTTGCAAGTTCAACATAATTGCACACAAACCCAAATGTCTAGGCAGTTGTAAGTGAGTGAGTGTGTAAAGTCAGGTTTTAAGCACGTGCGCTTGGAGAAAAAAACCACATAAAATCCAATAAAAAAATTGAAATTGAAGTATATGAGAAACGTGTTGCCAACTATAAATGGTATAAGAAAAAAACAAGGCTAACAAAGAGATTTCTTTGGTGTTTGGCGTTCATTTTTTTCTATAACAACGCTTAGCAACACTGAAAAGATTTCTTAAATGAAATAAATAGTATGTGTGTGAAGTTTTCAATCGGTTGTTTTTGTGCAAGTATTGCCATATTTTTGTTTTTGTGTTTCACACACATTATGTACTGGTAATTTGCGTAAATATGCACTTATATGGAGAGTTTAATGTGCGTCAAGTTTACAACAGAGATAACATTGCCAATTTGTACGTGTTTTTTTTTGTAATTTTTTTGTTAAATTTAAATTTACCGTTAGCTTAATAGCCATATATGTATGTTCATATACATGTACAACTAAAGTTAATTAACATTAATTTTTTTTTGGTTTTATTGTATTTGTTACGGAATTATCTCTAACAATGGCCTAATTTGTACAGCCGAATTGTACTTTTATTTTCTATCATAATACAACATAATGATCTTGACAATAATTATGGTTGAAATTAATCGAAATTGTTAACATATATTTGTTTATACCTAAAGCACTTCAACATGAAAAATAAAAAAATAAATTTCTTTCATTATTTAATTCGCCTAAGACAAAATGCCAATGAATTCTTTAAAGGTCTCGTTAACTTAAAAAAAATAAAAAGAAATATGTAAGCCTTTTAAGCCGAAATTAACGAGCGTTTAAAACAGTAGTTTCAAGTGGATTTGAAAGTACTTTTTGGGCAAATTTGTGTTTTAAGTTAAATTTAAAAATATTTCTTAATTATCTTAAAACTGGTTTAGTTATTTTTAAACAAATTTGCATTATTTATTAGCCAAAATGATATATTGTTAAAAAGAAGGCCAGCATTTGCGAAAATAAAAATATTTTTAATAAAAATCATTCATTTACATTAAATTAAATAAATTAGAGTTGCCAATCAAATACATTGACCGTTCTCCTTTGCAAATATTTATCAACTGCTGTTTAGTTAACAACAGATTTAAAAAAAAATTGTTTAACAATTGTGCAAAAATCAAAGTTAAGTAACATTAAAGAAAATTAACAAAAAATGGTTGGTAATTCCAACCCATTTCAATGAAATGAAGAGAGAACTCCCTAGCAAGAAGGAAGCCTACATAAGATCGTGTAATAGTGATATTGAAAGGAGAATCGCTATGGTCATGGGCGATTTAACAAGTCCTTAATGTGAGAAAGTAGGTCCATAATCCTGACTGAAGGGTTTGTAATGACCAATTACGTAAGTATGTGATGTTAATGGCTAATAAGAAACAATATTGCAGAGATATGCTAAGATGGAGACAAGACAAGTCCAAATACATAAATACTTGGAGCACGGTGCAATGAAATAATATACAATGTAGTTAGCAATTCCTTCAAGTATTTTATAAATAATAAGAAAGAGAAGTAATAGTATACAGGCATATGGAATGATGTTGACAACGCCAACCTAATAAAATAATAATACCTAAAAGTATAAATAATAAGGAATACTCTGTAAATAAATTATCGATAAACACACAAAGTTGGCAATACCATCTGCAATTGGCAACGCCAAATTAAAAACAAAAATAAACAACAGTACTGATTATTTTTAGTAAGTTACTATGATAAATATTATAATATAGTATATAAGTATGCCATAAAGTTGGTAACTCTAACTTACATGAGCAATGCCAAAAATTTTAAAAATTGTTTAAAGTTCCTAAAAAAAAATTATGTTTAATAAGCTAATGCAAATAGATTTGCGACATAGAGGGCATATGTAATAAAAATGATTTTACTTAAGGTAATTGGCAACGCTGACCTTCATTATTTAATGTTTTATAAGTTAAAATAGTTAAAGACTGTATTAATTAATTTATTTGTTATTATTTTGAATGTTTTTAAAATGAATTTATCTTAAAAACCATCAAAGATTAATGGTGTCACTTAAGTGATTGGCAAAGCTACATAAAAAGGTTCATATTTTTTTAATATGCAATTAAGCATTGGAGCTCTGAACTCTATTTATGCTTGCAGAAAAACCATTAAAGATTAATGGTGTCACTCAGGTGATTGGCAACGCTTAATATTTAATGAGAACAATATTTTCTCTTTATAAAGAGGTTAATATTTTAAAGAGTTTAATATGCAATTAAGCATTACAGCTCTGAATCCTATTTGTGCTTGTAGAAAACCCACCAAAGATTAATGGTGTCACTCAAGTTATTGGCAACGCTAAATATGTAATGAGAACTGTATTGTCTATGCGTAGAAGTAAATATTTTATGGAGGTTAATATGCAATTAAGCATTACAGATTTGAATTCTATTTATGTTTGTAGACATGTGGCATGTTTCGCCTAAGCATAAAATTGGCAACGCAATAAAATGGAAACACTATATAAGTTCAATGATTTTCATTTATTTTCAAAACCTGTTACATTAACATTTTTTAAGTTATAAACGAGAATTTTATTTTAAATTTCTTAGGAAAAAATATTTAATTGGCAACGCCAAAATTGTTATTTTTGTTAAATCACTTAAAAAACAATATTTTCTTATTTACTAACAACTTTAATATCATTTTATAAGTAGGAGAGTTATAAAATTCCTCTATTATTGTTAAATAATAACATACATATTTATTAAACAATATTTATAAATAACCTTTAAATATTTATGATATGATTTCATTTTAATTTATGCATAAAAAGAAATTTTTCTAATTTTTATAGGTGACTCTACTATATTGAAAATATTTTGAATATTTTTTTTCTAATTGCATGGGTAACGGAAAGAAGGCAGGGGGTATCGTATTTATGTAAAAAATAAACATAACAAACGTAGGAATTTTAAATGAGGTTTAGCGGTTAACAAATATTTTTTTCATGTTTAATTTGAATAAAATTTGCATAAAATAATAACAAAAAACAAAATACCAAATGTTTATGAACTTAATAATCAATTTCAATTTAATCTTCATCATCATTTTCAAATAAACAAAAAAAAAACAAAAACTGTCACATGAAATTAAAAAAAAAGAATTGTGAATGTAAAAATTTTGTTAATAATTTACACGTAAAATGCGTTTCAAATTCTTTTTTTAAAAATTGTTTTAAATAATTATCAAGTTAACAAATTATAAACAATATGATGTTGGTATGCATATTATTATAAAGAAAAAAAAAAAAAAAAAAAAAAAAAAAAAAATTTAAATTGAAAAAATAAACAAAAATTTATTTTTAAGAAAAATAAACATTTTATGGTTATATTTTTATGTAAACAACAATGACAACTTCATTTTGTTTTTATTGATGAAAAACGTCAATAAATGTGGCTTAAATTTATAACAAAATTTTTACGCAGGAGGTGTTTTTTAAGTACATACCGTTAAATCTAGCAAAATTAAATCATATTTTAATAAAGGATGAAGTCGCCGTAGTCTAGTAGGTAGTGTGTTGGCTTATTAGACGTAAAAGCCAGGGTTCGAGCCCCAGGCCAGACATGAAGACAAAATACAAAAAGTATTTTTTCGGCGACTTCCTCTCAGCAGATTTCTGGTAAAAACTCTGAGAGTAAATAAAATTGCCATGAAAAAGTTTCTCAGAAATCTGTCGTTCGGAGTCGACTTTAAACTATAGATCCCACCACTTATGTATAAAATTAACACACACAACATAAGTGGTGTGAGAAACTAGGACGTTGTACAATGGGTCAATTCGACCTCCGGGTACTGTACTTGTCTTATTGACAAGTACACGTCCTCTAACCTAACCTAACCTTAGTAAAGGATTTTAATATGGAACGTCTATTGAACCTGAAACCAAGCCATATAATTAAACCATGGAATAAAGTAATACAGTGATACAATAAAACGCAGGGGGATCAAGGAGTAGTTGCCGTATCCTAGTAGGTAGCGTGTTGACTTATTAGACCTGAGAACTCGGTTCAAACCCCAAGTCAGAAAAAAATTTTCTTTAGTGATTTCTTCTCTTCAGATTTCCGGCAAAAACTCTGAGAGTAAATGAAATTGACTTGAAAAGTTTTTCAAAAATCTATTGTTCGAAATCGATTTTAAACTTAAGTTCTGGCACTCATGTACAAAATTAACACACACACAACATGGGTGGTGTGGGAAACTAGGTGGTAATCCTAACTAAAGGGTTGTAATGACCAATTATGTATATATGTAGGATCAAGAAAATGTACAGCTCTGAACTGTGTAAAAAATGTTACTTCTGTAGACATTCTAGGAGTCCATTCAGTCACTGAAGAGTGTAGTTGCAACTACGCTGGGTTCAAAGTAAGATTGTCTAGCTAGTTTTCATGTTAGTGAAATGGTTGGCGACTATGCTAAATGTGACTGATATCTGGGAACTATTAGTAGATGAAAGAATGTAATAGTTGGTTAACTAGTTGTAGAATTTTCAAGTCTTTATGACCTAATCGTGATCATAAGAAAACAATGAAATTCTTAAATCTTGCTACGTGTTGCTAAAAGGCCGAACGTATATTTGAGAACACGAGACTTTCAAAATTTTGTCATAATAAGGCAGAAATTGTTTTAACGAGCTCTAAGGAAACATAGGTAACATTGCTTGGAAAATATTTCCTTTCAGTTTCATGAATATATTACAATTCTGAACTTTAAAATCCCACACTTTTGGGAAATTACGATCAGAAGATGAGCAACAACTTTCCAGTTTTGAGAAAATCTAGGCAGAATTACTTGAAAATTCTACAAGTTGTCTAACATCAGTTTTTCAACAGTCTTAATAGAAGTAAAGAGTGGATCTTGGCGCATCAGCAATGAAATCAGTTTCACAAACTTTATCAATAAACTTACGTATACCGGCCACTGTTGGTCCTTTCGTGCAATTTCCGAGCGACCAATTGTCCTTATTTTGGAAATAAATTTCCAATAAATCCCGACGTTGATCAAGTGAAAAACGATTCATTACGGAGATAATATACTGAATTTTGTGACAGAATAGAATGACATTAGTATTACCAGACTTGAAATAACCGATGGTTCAAATTTAAATCGATACATGGCCCACCCGATATAAGCTACAATTTAATGCATTTGTGGCCTTTTCGAAATGAAGCGTGGATCTAATTTAAAGCCTAATAAAACTCTTGTTTACTTTGAAACAAGAAATGCTAAAATTTCTTAAAAATTTATTTAATTCGCCTGAAGTTTTTATTTATAACAGCCAAATAGTGATTTAAAGTCATGCACAAAAATTTGTTTTAAATTTCTCAGAATTTTTTTTGTGAAATACGTCAAGGTTTTGCAAAGTTTATTTAATAAATTCAGTGCACATGTTTTGTGTAAAAGCATGAAAAAAAATAAAAAAAATAAATAATAAATGAAGTAAATACGCTTTTTGACAAATATTTCCTTTTAAAAATATTGTTTCCAAGAATGCATATGCGAATCTGTGCTACTTTTCGTTCTATAAAAAAAAAAACTGGGATAATACTGTACTTAATGCAGTGGGGATATATAACTTAGCCATAGCTAACTTAGCCACATCTTAGCTAATCATAAGCTGTGTCACTCATGGACAGACTGGTACACCAATCCATTGAAATTACTGACAATAGGTTTCATTTCTACTAAAATAGATCAGCTTAAATTATTATTGGTTTAATAAAGAACAAAAAATATTTAAAACACTGCTGGTGTACAGTTTATTTTGACACTCACTATATATGATTCAATCTTTGTTAATTATTGTCTTTGCAGAATATTGATAATCATTTGACCTGTTTGCACCGTGCTCTTGATTGCTACACACCAAATTCCTAGGAAAAGCCGAAATCCGCACATGTAAGCGATATTAAATAGGTCACGCCCTAAAAAAACTACCATTCTTTAGAATGCTGGACAGAAATGTGATATGCTAGACAATACATACATAACATACATGCATAATTATTCATTACAACCCTTCAGTCAAGGTTACGACCTAGTTTCTCACAGCACTTATATTGTGTGTTAATTTAATACATGAGTGGCGGGACCTACAGTTTAAAGTCGACTCCGAACGATAGATTTTTGAGAAACTTTTCATTGGAATTTTATTTACTCTTAGAGTTTTACCAGAAATCTACTGAGAGGAATTCGTCGAAATAATATTTTTTCATATTTCATTTTGTGGGAGATGTCTGATCTGGGCTTTGAACCGTGGCCTCACGTCTAATAATCCTACACACTACCTACTAGAGTACGGCGACATGGCTCTGTGAAATGCCAATTGGCGATGATTTCAGTATTCGAATAAGTAATGATCCGTATGACATGGATGTTGTTCTGAACATTAACATCCAGCAGCTATGCTGTCTTAGCCATGTCATGCGGGTGGAAAAGTAAATTCTAGCGAAATGGGGTCAGCCAAGGGTCAGCGGATATCGACATGGAACACAACCTTCTCTGCATTAAGAAAAACCTGTCAGAAGCTGTAATAACGAGGTAGAAAAGGAGACAACAGAACATCGCCAAAGGATTCTTAGGAATCGAGAATTTATTAAGAGAATGTGTCGTGCCAAGTTGTTTGGATGATGGAGAACCAAATCTAACCTAAGGTAGTGGAACAAAATTAACAGAACAACCAGTTAAATTTAAAACAAAAAAACAGCTGTTTTACCCAACGATTGTATCGTAGTTTCCCTATTAATAACAGTCTGTGTATATGAGGTCATTTACACTAAAGAAAAATAAAAAAAAATTAAAAAAATAAAAATTAAAAAACGCACAAAACAAATTACAAGTGTTTCTAGTTAAAAAAGAAATAAAACCAGAGACAACAACAACCCATACAAACTGAGTGTAAATTTAAATAAAATTTTTTATTCATTTAACATAAATGAGTACTTGAAGATGACAACGGAATTTAACAACAAAAAAAATTAAATCCGTGTGTATTATACTGATATAGAGTAGCAGTAGCCGTACTTATATGGTATGGGGGATTACATTTAAATTGAATTGAATACATGATGTTTTTTTGTTTAATATTATTGCCTGTATTGTTGCAATTTTCAGTATGGAAAAATAACCTTCTTTTTTTCTTTATTTGTTGTAGAAAAAAAGCTTTAAATTTAAACTTAGCTTAGTTTCAATTTAAATTAGCGGAAGTTATTTGTTATGCTAAGAACGTTTATAAAAAAATTAAAAATTTTTTTTTCATATTAAGCATGTTAAACTAATTAAATTGAAATAAAGTCTGTATTGAATTTAATTTTAATTCATAAACATGTAAATAAAAAATTGGAATCATTGAATTTTATTTTTCGGCTTTTTTTTATACGAAATTAACAAATAACGCACATATTTTTTTATTACCAATTTTGGTTACTTTTTTCTGTTCTGACCTTGTTTACGTTTATTTTTTAAATAAATAAAAAATTATAAATTTAATGTGTCGCTTTGTTTTTATTTTGAACACCAAATTATTTGGAAAAAGTCAACAAATTGTTTGCGGAATTTTAAATAATTTTTTAATATTTTTAAAATTTTTAACACTTTTTTCAACTAGAATTTTACACACTTAATTAGTAAAATTATTTAATAAGGTGTATTTACTTTTAACATGCACTATAATTCACACTTTGCTAATTAAACAGCGAAATACCACACACAGCACACATGTTTGTCTCCCGTGTCAACACTAGGAATATCGCGTTTAAATCTTTACACAAATCACAGACTTTAGCTTTGAAAAAAATTCAAGGTTATAACAAAAAGACTCTTAGGTTAATTAACTTAGATTGAGGTTAGGTTTGCAACGCTTGACACAATTCCCTCACATGCAGGTGTGGCCATTTAAAGCATTTAAAATATTAATAGAAACGTTCTATTTGTTCCATTACTTGTTAACTTTTATTTTTTTATCTTTAATTTTAATTGTTTTCTTCCAGACTGCAATAGTTTATATTCTAATAAATGTTTAAAATTTATTTCTAAAAGTTTTTACATTTAAATTACAAAAACGTGAGCACTTGAAAGAATTTAAAAGAAAGAAAAAAAGTAAATGTAAAATTTTTAATTTTATTTCGCTGTGTAATATTCGTTTTTTTTATTTTTTTTTTTGCAATTCCGCATTCTTTTGAAAGTAATTTTCAACAGTAATAAATAATAATAATAAAAAAAACAATAAAAACTGTTTATAATAAATAATAATGAAACAATAAAATTAAAAAAAATTATAAAAAAATAAAACAGTTGACCCATATTAAACAAAAACATGAACCTTGAATTTGTACCTTAAAAAAATACATTAAAGTTGCCACATATGTATTCATTTTATATAATTCGATTACTAATTGGAGAGTGACATTCCATCAGCTAGAACTTTTCAACTGGAATAGCAATACCTGCAAGCAAGATTAGACTATTCTTCGCCTGTATATACCATATGATCCACTTGAGAACCCACCACCAGTACTACACATACTATCAGATTTGAAGTCGCCGTAGTCTAGTAGGTAGTGTGTTGGCTTATTAGACGTAAAGCCAGGGTTCGAGCCCCAGGCCAGACATCAAAACAAAAAAAACGAAAAAAATATTTCTTCGGTGACTTCCTTTCAGCAGATTTCTGGCAACAACTCTGAGTAAATAAAATTGCCATGAAAAAGTTTCTCAGAAAAAAATCTGTCGTTCGGAGTCGACTTTAGACTCATGTATAAAATTAACACACACAACATAAGTGGTGTGAGAAACTAGGACGTTGTACAATGGGTCAATTCGACATCCGGGTGCTGTACTTGTCTTAATTGACAAGTACACGTCCTCTAACCTAACCTAACCTATCAGATTCACATTGTTACAGTCCAAACAGGTCGACAATAACAGACCAACCACAATAAAAGCGTTCAGCGTTACGTTGAGTAGTGTCCAGCGTTGACGCTGAAATGGCATACAGAAACAAAGTTTCGGTTTTATCATGAAAAGTACTTTTGAACAAAACATATATATTAAAATGAAATTGTGGGCGGTAAATCGCTTTATTGACATGAAAACAAATAAAAGAGCATTATGATCGTTTAAAAAATGCAAAAATCACAGTTCTTCTTTAACACACTGTCAATATCGGGTACTGTTATCAACACAGCTGAAACACTCAGGTTATTGTTGTATTGTCTCTCACATGTCAAAAACAAGACACAAAGTTTTGTGTGTGTTTGTTATTACTTTTACCTAAGATTTGTCACTTTTAGCAGGCAAAATAGGCAGGACAAATTAGATTTGAGGTGGACTTGAAAAAAAGCAATACATAAAAATACATGTTGTTTTTTGAACAAATTCAAAGCGAAATGAGTTGTTGTAATGCTGTTACTACCAATATAAATATAGTATGTTAGAAAGCGTTGACGTCGCATTATTTTGCTTTGCCTAACCAAATAGGTATGGACATGAGAAGTTTTGGATAGCACTCTGATCTGTAAAACAACCCGACCAAATTTTCGTAGAATAGAGTCTAGATAAACCTCTTTAGTTTTGGTCAGACCTGAAAGAAAACGCTAAAGTATAAATTTTCTTTCAACGGTATCTCTGAAGCAAAAAAGGATGTCGCAAAATTATTCCACTCGAATATTGCCCAAAACTGTGTCTAATACTCTACAAGACGCTCATTCATCTTCCCCGTGCTTCTTTATGGCGCAGAGGCATGGACCCTATTAAGCACTGATGCAGCAGCCTTGAGAGTATTCGAGAGAAAAATCCTACGTAAGATCTTCAGTCCAGGGCGAGTTGACGATGATTTCCGCATCCGATACAACAATGACGTTGTGCAGACGTATTAATATCCAGCGGCTGCTCTGGCTCGGCCATGTAGTTGGAATGGAAGGGGATGCTCCGGCGAGACGGGTATTTCATGCGGGGATCTGCGGAAGTCGGCGAAGAGGACGACCTTGTTTGCGTTCGAATGACCAAATCGAGGAAGCCCTGTCATCGATTGGTGGGACCAAATGGCGTAGGCGCGCAAGAAGCAGAGGCGCCTGGAAGGATGTGTTACGGCAGGCCGAAATCCGTTAATCGGGAAAGGAATGTGTCTTTTGCAACTTTGAGGTTAGGATATCTCAAAAACCTGTGGTGATAGAAGAATTCTGGATTCAATTCACCAAAAATTTTTAGAAAAGTATGGTTTGGTATCTGTCTGTCTGTTATATCGTTTTATTGGCGCTGTTATCGTGAGTGCAAACTTCTGTTGATGGCAAAAATATGCCAACCATATAACCGCTGATAATCATCAATTAGCCAACAGAAAAAGTATGGTTATGTATAGCTACCTGTGTTAGCTGGACAATAATTGAATGAATTTTATAGACCGTCTGACTACGAGTCAGAATCGAGTGCCTGTTCCACTCAATTAATAATAAAATAATACCAACAAAAGGCCGGAATTTATGTGCCATGCAAGACCATTGAAACCTTACCGCGTTTGAATGGAAAAATATTGATTTTTGATTGATTTCTCTTTAAATTACGTTTGATGTGCAAAACTCTATCATTAAAGATGGCAAACATTTCTTGGAAACCGCTTGAACAGCCCTCTTCAAAAACAAACAAACAATTTTTTTTCTTTTGATTTTTTAAGTGTTTTGCTTCGTATTAAAACTAGGGAATATAACGTAAAAAATCCATATTAAAAACAAAAAATATTTTGCAATAATATTTTGTTTTTTTTATTTATTTCAGTCAATGGAAAGTTTATTTTGGTTTTTAAAAGTTTGGTGGCGAATATTAATATTTGAAAAAATAGAAGATAAATAAACAAAATACGAAATACTGTATAAAAAAATAAAATAAAATTTAAACGTGTTTTGTTTTGAGTTTTAAAATAAATTAAAAATTAAAAACAATCAATCAATCACTTTTAAAATATTACAAGTTTTATAACGCTGCAGGTTTATAAAATAATCAAGTAATACTAGAAACAAAATTAAATTAAAAAGAAGTGAAATATGGTTTGGATATGGTTCTTTCGAAACAGAAATTCCTGTTATACGAATAAATAGATTGGTTTTCTTAAAATCATATTTCTTTCACTTCGTTTGAGAGGTAAGTGTTAATGGAAGAAACAGTTGGGTGCATGAAACCAGCAGTACCTTGAAAAACCCCTAAAATAGCATAATTTATGTACTTTTAATTTCCATTATAAAATAGTTTGCAAATAAAATAATAAAAAAAGAAAGCACAAGTAATACAGGCTCTGTATATCATTGAAGATATTGCCCCGTTTTCTGAGGAATATATGTCACTACACTGATGTTATCAGCAACATAACGACTCCAAAAACTACACCGGACTTCCTAATGGTTTGGCATAAAAAATTATTAAAATCAATTAAAAAAAATCGTTGGCAATACTTAAAAAGTCAATTGAGAAACAAACATCACGATAAGGTTGTCCTGGCAGTGACCTATAGATTGTACAAAATGATAAAAAAAATTATGACGAATATATCGCGGATATTCTCTGAAGATTTTTGGTATAAACACGGAGTAAGTAAAATTGCCATGATTGTTATTCAAAATATCTGTCGTTTGGAGTCGACTGTTGGTCCCGCCACTCGTGGGTAAAATTAACACACAACATGAGTGGTGTTAGAAGCTAGGTCGTAATCCTGACTGAAGGGTACATAATTGGTTTTTTTCGTACAGCAAAGGGAAGCTTCGTCAACGGTGGCAAACCTACGATTGATACCAAGAAAGGTAATGCTACAAAAGGCGTATAAAACACAGATCAGCTTTTCACTCAGAAAACCCAAAGTAAAATATTATCGATCAAAATGGAACATGTTTGGTTAAATAAATTTCGATCTAAAACATATTTTTCAGTTTTGGTTAATTTTGTAGCCGAACTTGACCTAACACTTAATGTATATTCTTTATGATTTATTTTATAAAAAAAATAATAATAATAATAAAAAAATAAAGAAAAAACATTTCTTTTAATAAAAAAATAATAATTATTAAATTAAATTTTTTTAAATTTAATTTTCCTTTAATTTAAATTAATTTTTTCTTCATTTTTTTTTTACTAATTTTTGTATTTCAAATTATATTTTTATATTAAAATGTGTAATTTTTAAATAAAAAACACTTTATTTTTATTTATTTTTTAATTTTTAACCCGTAAAAATATTTAAATTCAATTTTGTTTTAATTGTAAAGGACACCTACCTGGTGGTTTTTCTACACCCTTATCTTCGCTAGCCATAATTTGTTCCTTAGAAGTCATGTTGTCTTGGTTTTTAATTTAGATTTTCTTTAATAATTTAAATTAATACTGCGAATGAAAACAATATTTTAAATATTGTTTTCCAAAGAGGTAGAGTTGTGTTGTTTATTTATTTTTGTTAAAGAAATTTGAGAAGTTGAAAAAATTTTTAAATTTTTTCACGGCCAAAAATTGCTGCAAATGCACGTTTTTTTTTCACAAGTTATTGTTATTGTTATAACATATTAAACGTTTTCACTTATTTTTTTTTTTAATAAATTTTTACTTTTTTTTCGGGTTTCGTAATTTTCGTTAAAAAATTTCTTTTTTTTTGGTTTTGAATTTTTAAAGAAATTTAATTCTTTTCTCTTTTGTTTTTTTTCGGGTTACTTTTACTTTAGAACGCGTAAACGTAACTGTTCTAATTTTTTGAAAACATTTTACATGAAACCGCAACAAATTATTGTTGAAACGCTGCGTTGATAATTAAACCGTTTTGTTTTATTACCGATTATTGTTATTATCGCCGCGTTTAAATGATATCGAAAAAATTGAGTTGTTGTGTTGTTGATGGGGTATCGGTTGGTTGTTTAACGTAAAACAGTTGAAAACGTTCTGATAAACCTGAGCGGCGTAACTGCGATTTAAATAAAAACTTTAATACCATACGTTAGCGTTACAATAACAAATATTATTGTATACCCGCCGCCGTTGTATATACCAAAAACAAAAAGGTAAACAAATAAAAATAAAAACTGTGTATAAAACCCCACAACCAACAACTACAAACTCAAAAACAACAACAAAATACAGTAAATCAGGCGAATGATCTTTAGCTGGTCGGTCTAGTTGACTCTCAATTTTCGCTGGAAACTTTTTTATCTTCAAGCTGTTATTACTGCTTTCGTTTTTTCATGTTTGTTATTTTTTTATTATTATTATTATTGTTGTTGTTATTGTTATTTTCGCCTTTATTTTTTTTTATGTTGTTGTAGTTGCTTTTGCAATTACTCGTTTAATTTGGTTGCCGATGATGGCAAAGAGTGATGGTGTTTTATTTTTTCGACGTTGAGTGTTTGGCTGGATGGATGGATGGATGGATGGCTGGCAAGGCAGAGTGTGTTGTCGTTTAGTAAATATTCTGGTTGTTGTAGCTGCTACTAATGATGAGACATGAACAACAAGTACATATCATAGTTAAAAAACTGTAATGAGAGTAACATATAAATAAATATAACAATAATAATGTGAGCAAATAAAGAAATAATAAAAGACAGCAAATTTCTGTTTTTTATTTTTTTTTTTATAAATTAAACTTAAAGAGAAGGTAAACAACTACACCGTATTTGCTTGCTCATCTTTGTCTAAATAATAGTGTGTGTGTGAGAGTATCATCTTTATTTTTTTTTTCTTTTGAGTCATATTTATTATTATTATGATTATTACTACAATCCCAATGATACCTACACACACTTACATAAATTAACGTGTTTATTATTGTTATAATTGAGTAATTGATGTGATGCAAATCGTGTTTAGAGAGTGATACATTCAAAGCAATACTATACGTGAAAAGAAAGAGTATAAGAGAAACTGTTTTATTTGATTGGGTTTAAAAAGAATGGTAATTGAATTTAAGTGAAGTTAAATAAGGATTCTACTTCTTCTTCCTTTTCATTCCTGCTGTAATTCAATTATCGAATTTAATAAAGCTAGCATGCTTTAATTTGTTTTTTTTTTTACAAGACTAACACTCAGGGGATGGCCCCCACTCATGAGGTGCATTGTGTTGGAATCAGGAAAATAGGTTATTAGAAGGAGGACAGAGGGAGTAGTGTTTGTGCACATTACATTTCAATATTTTTCTATTATAAGTGACAGGAAGGACCTCTGCAGATAGGAAGATCCACATACAAATAGTCCGGCGAAAGAACGAATTATGCCTGTAATGCAGTGTGCAATCTACTGGCCAACTACTGGTCGATTGCAAACGTGTGTGGCAATACCAACACTCAGGGGATGGCCCCTATTCATGCGGTGCATTGTATTGGAATTAGGAAAATTAGTTATTGGAAGGAGGACAGAGGCAGTAGTGTTTGTGGACATTAGATCCGAATCTTTTTATACTATAAGTGACAGGAAAGACCTGTGCACTTGGGGAGTTCCACATACAAATAGTGCGGCTAAAGAACGACTTTTATCTGTAATGCATTGTGCGATTCACTGACCAATCGATCACAAACGTATGTGCCCTGCAAGAAAGCTGTCTTATTTAAGACGAGTGCAACGTAAGAATACACGACTTTCGGGAACAAGTCCCTTAATCTTGCTTAGAGCAAAATCCGTTGTAGTTGCGATAGAACAGTGAAACACAAGCCACATTGCAACGATGCTGCAATGAATCAATAGAGTTGTTTAACCTACCGTCGTTAATGAACACGTTTGCCCTCTGCTGCTCGCGGTCGAGAAGCCTCGAAATAGACTTTGCTGCATATATGAGAGTTGTGTTCCATTCTCGGTCGGATATAAGTGGTGTAAATAATAAGGAGACCAGATGAACTGAGGGATTTCTTACACCGTCTTAAGAAACCGAGGTACTTGAATGTACTTTTCGACACTTGAAAAATATGCTGGTTCCAATGCACATCGCACTGAATCCAGAGCATCTGACACCATCCATACGTACATACACACATACATAATTGGTCATAACAACCCTTCAGCCAGGATTGCGACTTAGCTTCTCACACCACTTATGTTGTGTGTGTCAATTTATACATGAGTGATGATACCTTAAGTCCAAACGACGTATTTTTTGAGAAACATTTCATGGCAATTTTATTTACTCTCAGAGTTTTTGCCAGAAATCTGCTGAGAGGAAGTCGTCAAAGAAATATTTTTTCCAAATTTCATTTTGTTTGAGATGTCTGATTTGGGGTTTGAACCGTCGCCTCACGTCTAATAAGGTAGTGTACCTACTGTAGACTGCGACGACTTCATAATGATGCCCTATGTTATCGAACTTGGGCTAAGCTGTTTCGATAACAACTGCTATAACTAACATAACTTAACTCGTTAGCAGTTCACTGCCTTTTTAAACGCCAACTATTGCAAGCACGTGGTTCATCAAATTGCCTAAATAAAGAAAATTATCCTAATGAAGTAGACATTTTCCTTTAATTAACACCATAAAATAAAGTCTAAGGCGGTAGCTATTTTATTTATCGACCAATGCGATAACAAAAGAATCGAAAATTAACACTTCCTTTTGATATCAACAAGCCTAACCGACTATAAAAACAAAATGATTTGGACTTTTTGTATTTATTTAATGGGAAATTTGCAAACTAAAGAAAATAACAACTGAAAATTATTAACAAAAATATGTATTCAATAAATTTATTTGCAGTAAAAATTGATTGGAAGATAAGATGATTTAAATCAATATTGAAATCGAAGTATAAACGTAAATAAAATTGATTTTCTTAGAGCAGAATTGTACTTTTCAATCGTAGATTTAATGAAAATTTAAATATAAACTTTGGAAAAATAAATTAAATAAATAAAGTGTCGCTAATTTGTTGTCAGAATTGAAACTAAAAATTTAAATTTATTTTTTGCTATTCAGCTCACAATTATTTGCTCTTGTGATAATAGTGTAGTACGAAAATAGTTTTAATTTATTAAAGATTGCCGAATTATTATTGTCAACATTAAAGTGGATATTATTGCTACGATAACACGCACTTTGATACGAATAATATGAGAATAACAAGCAATTGTTTAGTAAATTATTGTCACACTAGAAAAGTATTTGAGATTGTAAGTAAATATGTATTATACAACATGACAGCGACACCAGAGCACGTTACACGTTTTTGCGATTAAATTTGATTTTTCATCGATATTTTTTTTTGTGTGTTTCATAATCTTTGTACACATGTACTTACATATCAGCGTTGTATAGTTTATCTAATCTATTGACTGATTAATCGTTTAATTCAGATGATAGTTATTGGTATTTAGGATAGTATTTCTAGGTTGTATTTGTAAGGTTATGGTAACCAATTCAGTTTTTATTGTATTTTATAAATAAACTGTTTTCTTTTAATAATTCTACAGGATACTTAGTCTTCAAGTGCTCAACAACTAGCTTAGAACACTTCAGCACTTCAATATTAACACGTTGACTGCCGTGAGTGTCACCGGTGATTGAAGCTCGACTTGGCTATAGTGCCCTGGGGTCACTGGATAGATAATGTTCTGTAGTTAGTGGAGCCAGATTATCACGGAAAAACTGTACAGACAAAAATTAATTCGTTTGAAGCATGAATATGCCCTGAATATGCAAATAAACACGTGGCCGTAATTTTTCATCAGATCACCGCTCACTATACACACATATATGTATGTGCCTTGAAGTAGTAGATCGGTTGGGATCTTCGGGAGATTAAATTCTCCAATGACAGTAACTCGCTTAGATAATTTCTTTGAAGGGTTTTATGCTCTTATTGCAGATTTCGCATACGGATCAAATATAGTATTCGGCGTGGTGGCAGATGTTCTTACTGAAGTTGTCAATGACAACTTGATAGCATCCATTAGATTATCGGAGACCTGCAGCATTTTGTTGGGATTCTGGAAGCGCTGCAGTTGAAATGAAAATTTTGTCTGATAGTCTGATACTCCCTTAGGAGTACCATAAACACAGAGGATTGGCTTGAAAAGAAAGAGCTGATAAATTTGTTAAGGCGCCTTGAACGCTATGATATCTGTCGTTTTCTACTCTGGTATCTGCAGTTCTATGACTTCACTGCAGAAGGTGCAATAAATAAGCCGGTGAGACAGTTAAGATCCTTTGGGGTATTAGAGACACCGTATTCCTTTGGGGTACATTCATGTAATATTATAGTGAAGTGAGCAAGTTTGTATATCACGTCGGTCTTCACTATTTTACAAGCAGTGACCCGGTACCCAGTAGAGGCGGAGTATTGTATCGCATTGTATTGTATACGGCGTAGAGTCCAATACACTTCAAATACCCTGGCCTGATTATGTAATCAGTATGGCCCGTTCAGTGCCCGCTTATCGGAATAGACCCCACATCCATTTCCACATTCCCTTTTTAAGTCATCGGTGAAGATCGTTATATCATCGTCACTGATGACAACTTCAGCACTTTCCATTTTGGAATGTGAGTTTTGTATGTTCGTTTGGTACCATGTAGACGCATCTAAAACCCGGGTGATTCAGTTCTACTTCATGCAGCATTGAAGCATGCCCTGCCATATATGGCCTTAGCATATCTGAGAACTTAAGCCTCAGTGCAGTTCTAGCAGCCATGTTTTGGGGAAATATGTTCAATAATTGTAGAGATGAAATGCGCTCGTGGCCACCCGCGATGTACAAGCATGCCAACCTTTGTACTTTGTTCAGCGTAGGGGTTAGGACCTGCACTTTCTCTGCTGCAGTAGGTATTTGAGGGAAATGGGCAGGAATGTTAGGGACACGATTTCTTTCAAAATCTGGCAGAGATTGCAAATTTGTTTTGGATAGCCTGAAGTCGCCGTAGTCTAGTAGGTAGTGTGTTGGCTTATTAGACGTAAAGCCAGGGTTCGAGCCCCAGGCCAGACATCAAGACAAAATACAAAAAGTATTTCTTCGGCGACTTCCTCTCAGCAGATTTCTGACACAAACTCTCAGAGCAAATAAAATTGCCATGAAAACTTTCTCAAAAGTCTGTCGTTCGGAGTCGACTTTAAACTTTAGGTCCCACCACTCATGTATAAAATTAACACACACAACATAAGTGGTGTGAGAAACTAGGACGTTGTGCAATGGGTCAATTCGACCTCCGGGTACTGTACTTGTCTTAATTGTGAAGTACACGTCCTCTAACCTAACCTAACCTTTGGATAGCCTAGTCAACTATATCAGGAGTACTAAACGGTGCCACAGAAGACGTGTATTGCAAACAGGGGAAGAGGCCTATTATTTTATTTTATAGAGATAAGTCGACCTCGAGGCCGTGGACTTCCGAGCACCCGTCATGCCCAAGCGTGCCAACCTTTGTACTTTGTTCAGCGTAGAGGTTAGGACCTGCACTTTCTGTGCAGCTGAAGGTATTTGAGTGCCATAGTCAGCCATTTTTGGGACATCAATTCTTTCAGAATCTGGCAGAGATTACAAATTTGCTTTGGATAGCTTTGTCAAGCATATCAGAGGTACTAAACGGTTCCACTGAAGACATGTATTGCAAACAGGGGAAGAGGCCTATATATCCATTTAAATTATTTTATTTTTAAATGAAAATATTTAAAGTATGTACGTGCCCTACTTGAGGATAATAATACACCGGAAATATTAAAATATTCCGAAGAAAATCATCAATTAATTGTGTGTGTGTGGAATTTGTGAAGGACTCATGTTTTTCAACGAAAAAAAATAATTTTCTTTTCATTCAACTACAATTATGTGGAGACTCTATTGAACAATTTAAACATTTCGCACAACGTATTCAATTAAAAAAAAAAAACAGAATAACTTGAAATTAAATTAAAAAATTCTCAATTGATGAATAAAAAAAAAATTAAAAACAATTTTTATCACTTGGATTAAAGCAGCTGCTTTGCGATAATTCTGTTCCATACATTTACGGTGCGCTAGTGGTGATTGTGAATCTCATGATATGCGCGGGGGAATAAAATTGTTTTTTCAAGATTTAAATGTGAAGATAAAACCAGTTGTTGTAGCTGAGCTACATACATTGTAAATCTGAGGGAAAAATTAAAAAAATGGAAATAAAAAATTATTACCGTCTACAATACAACACAATACAATAAAACATTCGTAATAAGGTATTTAAATTAATAAAGAATATAAAATGAAATAAAAAAAACCTTAAAGGTCATTTCAATAATAAAAATAAAGAACGTAATTCTCGTATTAAAGGGATCCATTCTAGGGCATAAAGAAATGTACAGGAAAATGTTGAAAATGTTGGTGTGAAACGTGTTATTTCTTTATCTCCCTTTTTAATTTAATTTTAAAACACAATATCGACATTGATAATGACGTTTGTGGTCTCCAATAAAGACATAAAAACGTTTCGTTTATTATTTTATTATCGATGGGATTATAGTGTTAATCTTTGGCTAAATATTCGTTTTATTTTGCGTTATGCTGATAACTTCAAAGGCCTATAGACGAGCGTTCTTTACGTCACTAAGAAAAACAATAATATGATCCGAGGGTGGATTCACAATACTGCCTTTAGTAATAGTAGTTAAGCCCCGTTTAATCAAATTTCGACAGAACGTAACGGAATTTACATTCATTTTAGCTTATGTAGAGCAAATTAAATACTTACCGAAATTACATTACGGTTCGGCAAGCGTTCTCATTGCTTTTCGTGTTCTAAAAATGAATTTGCGTTTATGGACGTTTGTTTAACCGCGGCTAAAGACTAATTCCACCTTTAGCATTACGTTGAACATGTTGCGAACGCATTAATAGTTGAAAAGCGCAAAACATAAAATATGTAATAATAAAAAAGTACTGAAAGTATTTCGGGAGTACTGCGGTATTTTTGAAATGGAATAGTACCGAAAAAAGTACTAAAGTACTGAATTTTTCAACACTGTTCTGTACTCTCATACATACAGTTGTATGAAGACTTTTTGTATGAAACGCAGGTTTTTTGTACAGAAATCAGTTTATTTTTCAAGACCGTTTCTTTGAACTGTCCCTCTTCTGTAGCACCAATTTTGTTTATCACTTCCAGAATAAAAATATTTTTTTGAGATTTGTTGGGGAGATGACTTTATCGTTCACCAAACAATATTAACCCGGAATTCTGGACATTAACGTCAATAATACGTAGATTTTAATTATGGAAAACTGCATATGTCTGCACACTTGTTGTACTTTTCAGGCGAAGTGAGATCGTTTAGTCACCGTAGTCTAGAAGGTAGCATGTTGGCTTATTAGACGTGAGGCCACGGTTCAAACCCCAGGTCGGACATCTCCAATAAGACGAAAAATATTTCTTTGGCGAGTTCCTCTCAGCAGCCTTCTGGCAAAAACGCTGAGAGTAAATAAAATTGCCATGACAAGTTTCTCAAAACATTTGTCATTCGGAGTCGACTTTAAACTGTAGGACCCACCACTCACGCATAAAATTAACACACACAACATGGGTGGTATGTAAAGCTAGCTTGTACTACTGCCTAAAGGGTTGTAATGACGAATAGGTTGAGAAGGCGGAGGCGAAATTTGACATGAGATGACTTTGGAAGTAACCATTTCACCTCGCAGTAAACCCATTGAGAGTGTATCGTTTTTACATAGCAGTCCACTGTGATGAATCGAAACATACAGTGGACAACAAAAGTCTTAGTACGGCAATATATTTTAGCAATTTTCATGAATTTTAGCCAAAAGTTTGTATAAAAATTTATAGTTTATATTTATTTTATTAATTTATTTCTGTTTTTATTATAAAACAAACAATTTTTTAATGTTTTTCATAAAACAAGAGAAAAATTAAGGAAAAGTTTCCGATGACACCATAGGTAACCCCAAGGAGAACCCTGAGTAAATTTAAAATTCAAAGGCCTAACATATGAAAATGTTATCCCTTGTATTTAGCAGAATATATCTTAAGGTCAAGCAATCTATATAACACATTTGGAATTGAATGTACAGGTTTTGTTTAGTGTTTGCTGGTGGCACCATGAGCAAGTTTTTCGAATGACTTTTATTTGAGGTTTATCAATTACGTAACCGTTCTTTCAAATGATCTCCTAAATACTTTCTTGAAGTCATATCGGGTCTTTGTGCAAGAGTATTAAGCCTGTACTAAGACTTTTGTTATCCACTGTATGTATATTTTTAAGATACCCATCTCTGATTACGACTTCCCTAACAGAAACAGTAGAAATAAGTGAACATAACTTATTACTAAACCTAGTATCGAAAAACAGTACTATTTTCGAACCGAAAGAAAGAATATTTATGGGCAAGCAGTGCACGACATAAAGACCTTGCCTACTGCCATACATTTTTATTTAACCTTATATATAAAAATTAATGTGTGTTTATTTGTTTGTGGGTTTGTTTGTTTGTTTGAAGTCTAGACGGCTAAACTGCGGCTTGGCTATAGTGGGCGTGTCACCTCCCATAGTCTACATATATAAAAATGAATGTGTGTTTATGTGTACCTTATAGAATCGTAAACTATGCATTTGATCATGTTATGATCTTTGGCAAAGTTGTTGCGCATGAGCCGGGGAAGGTTTCTAGGTTGGTATGACTAATTTCCGGCAGGTGGCGCCACTGAAAATTACTTAAAATCAATTAAATCTTAAACTATGCATTTGATCATGTTATTATCTTTAGCAAAGTTGTTGCGCATGAGCCGACGAAGCTTTCTAAGTTGGTATGACCAATTTCCGACAGGAGGTGCCACCGAAAATTACTCAAAATGAATGACAAGTAATTGGTCGGCCTACACCTCAAGCACGGAAGAAAAGAGCTTTACGAGCCTCAGAATCAGACGAGCATTGAGACTGGAAAATCTTCGAGTGTATGCCGCTGAGACCCGTTCGCTTGAACCACTTGAACAACGAGAAGTGAGATTAGAAACTGATCGAATGCGTACTACTCAGGCCCGTTCATCTGAATCATCAGGACAACGGGAAACAAAATCAATAAAATTATTCAAAATTAATTGGACATTTGTGTAATGTCTTTCCTTCAAATTTATTTTAGTTGGTGGCGCAGCAACACGCGCACGGGTACAGCTAGTTCCGTATAAATTATGACCGAACACATGTGCATTATTGAACGCAATATAAAATCATTTCGACTTTTAATTTACAATTTCCCCAAATGACAGTCTGTCACAATTATTTCTGATAATCTACATTTGATATTCATGTCCCCCTATCGCCCACTATGATCTTTAATGCTCGTGAATAAAAGCAATTCGTTTTGATTAAGAGCCAATAAAATCAATCAATAAATTTTTGGCGTTTCCCTTAAGCAAATTTAAAACAAAAAAACACGAATTTTAAAATGTCATAAACGTGTTGTGCGATTATTATTTAAACAATTTGAAAATAAAAATAATGATTTTTAATTATTTCTTTTTTTTTTTTTGTAAAGGCATACATAGAGTGTGAACAGGTTCATAAATTATACACAACAGAATAAGAAGAAGAAATAATAAATTTTGCCAAAAACGTTTTGTTTTTGTAAATGTACGTCAAGTCAATTTGATTGAAGATAAGATTTTATTGCAAAAATAAAAAAAACAAGAAGAAAAGAGGGAAAAAAATCTAAATCTACAAGTGGTCATAGAGCCAGATAACTTTCTTTTACGCCTATATGTTACCAGGTGCGTAAAATTTGTATAAGGTTTTTAATATTAGGTGGGGTAAAAAGAAATCCATTGTTTTTGCATATAAATTTGAAGCGAGTATATATCACTAAAGTCGCCGTAGTCTAGCAGGTAGGGTGTTGGCTTATTAGACGTAAGGCCACGGTTCAAACCCAAAGTCCGACATCAAAACGAAAATATGAAAAAAGTATTTCTTCAGCGACTTCCTCTCAGCAGATTTCTGGCAAAAACTCAGAGAGTAATTAAAAATTGCTATGAAGTTTCTGGAAAATCTATCGTTCGTAGTTGACTTTAAACTGTAGGTCCCGCCACCCATGTGTAAAAAAAAATTAACATACACAACATAAGTGGTGTGAGAAACTAGGTCGTAATCCTGACTGAAGGGTTGTAATGACCAATTATGTATGTATATATCAATCTGCTCTATAAATCATCATCTCTCAGCCGCAGTACTGGGTCAATCGATTTTCACAATATTAGCCATATTACGGCACCTATGCTTGTAAATTGATGCAGGGAGACAACGAAGAAGAACTTCCCAAGCAAATTCACCTAGCCTAGCATGTGTTATTTATCGAAAACAATTCCTTTAACGATGACTTCTTTCACCAGATACAGTAGATACTCGACTAATTCCAAATTGTGTGTTGACAGTAATCTCGATGTGAACTTACACACTTAAATTGATCATGACCTCAAGAACAGCAGGAGCTTAGAATCCAAATCAAGGGAAGTCATGTCCAAGTAACTATTTCTAAATTATTATTTTTATACAAGATAGTATTCTAGCAGGTAGTGTGTTGGTTTATTACACATGTGGACTCGCTTCAAAGGCTAAAGTCATCTTCCAAACAAGTCCCAACAAACGTTTTTCTTATCTGGAAGTGATAAACAAATTTGGAGCGATGTTGGGCGTCAACAACCCTTTCGTTAGGATTATGACCTAGCTTCTCACACCACTCATGTTGTGTGTGTTAATTTTATGCATGAATGGCAGAACCTATTAGTTTAAAGTCGACTCCGAATGACAGATTTTTGAGAAACTTTTCATGGAAATTTTCATTTACTCTTAGAGTTTTTGCCAGAACACTGCTAAGAGGAAGGCGCCGAGGATATTTTTTCTTCATATTTCATTTTCTTCGAGATGTCTGAGCCAGGTGTTGAACCATGGCCTTACGGCGAGTAAGTCAACACACTACCTTGTAGACTACGGTGACTTTAACTATTATATGAACAGTTTTCAAAGGGCACGTGAGCCAATCGACATTTCGTTGTCTTTTTCAAGATTTTGCACTACAGCAACAATATTCCCTTTGGTATGCACATATCGTATTACTTGCTCGCTAGGCTAATTATATTCACTGCAAAATGGACAAAGTGCTCTATGAATTTCGCGAATAGATTTGTTTAGAAACGTTGTTCTGGAGTTAAACAATTTATCATGGCTATTCAAAACTTACTGAAGGGAAATATTAATATACATTAATCCCTCGATTCACGTCGCAGCTGGTTCCAAAAAAGCCGACGTAGATCGAAACGACGTAAATCGAATTTCATATTGCTCATACTACAAAGTAGTATTTTTTTAACAAGGAACTTAAAAAAGTTACAGTAATCGCTCGATTTAAGTCGCAGTTGGTTCCAAAAAAAAGCGACGTAAATCGAATGACGACGTAAATTGAAGTCAAAGGGAACAACAAATTTGACGACGTAAATCAAAACAACGTTAATCGAGGCGACGTAAATCGAAGGGTTACTGTAGTTTGACATTCTCATCTGTCAAACAATAGTTATCAATATGTTTAGTTCACATATATATATATATAAAAAACACCCCCCATTATAACGGTATAATTCATGAGTTGTTTAGTGGATTAAGAATTTATGTTTCATGTGCTGTGGCATCACTGTGGCTGGCGGTTATTATTTAATTTTTATTTTTAATTTTTTTATTTACAAACTTTCGGTTATAATTTCTAAGAATTAAAAAAACGTTTTTGCTTGTTTCCAAACAGGTGTCGAAACACAAACTTATTCATCCTGTTTTCTTTCCACTCCTTGTACCCTCCCCTCTCCACTAATTTCTGTCATTTACTTTTGGTTTAAGGTGATAAATGTTATTTCTAAGGCATGATTAAGTTTAAAAAAAATTAAGAATTCGTTGTTTACAAAACGTCATGCATTAGCATTGTTTTGAAACACAACAGTTGTTAGCAGTTTCTACTATGAATTCTCCAAAAAATTCTGTAGATTCACCAAAAATTATGATAAATTTCCTGTCTTACTTAAAAAAACAAAACAAATTATAAAATACATAATAATAGGAAAGAAAATAAGAATTTTAATTGTTTATTTGTAAACAACTTATTTATTTGTAACAAATTTAATTTGTAAACAAATTTAAAAAAAAGTTTATTTGATTACACGTTTCCTATACCAGTCTTCAGTGATTTTGAATTTCTTTTTTTTTTAATTTTTTTTGGCATTTTGATTTACAAGACAGGTTATTTTTATAATAAAGAAGGTAAACATATATGTTTTTGTTCATTATTGATAATATTTAGAAATTTGTCTTCGGCTGTATTTCATTTTCTAAATTAGAAGTCTTAACGTTGATAATTAATGGCCTGTTTCAGTTTTGATGTTAAGTAGATAGACTGAACGACTGTAGCTTAGGTTGGATTAAGTGGTGGACACTTTTTGAAGTGTAATGTAAATGTATCACATAGACCAGATGTTAGTCACATCAACATCCAACTCGGGGATCAAATTTTTCCCATGGGAAACCATCCTGACTTCAAAGTAAATCTTCTAAATGTCTACTTTTAAAGAGTTCTATAAAAGATGCTATAAAATTAAAAAGTCAAGAACCTTCGCCTCTTGATTACAAGAGGTGGGAACTGATGTACGCTGTACTCAGCTCCGCAGCTACTAAGGGAATAATTCGAGGGTATGTATGTTGGTCTGTCGGCATGCCTTCCTATAAGTCAGTGGCCTTTATCAACCGTAATAGTGAGTTGGGTGGCCATGTGATTTAAGGAAAAAATTCAATCTTGCCCATTGCACGCCCTCTCATCCTGCCAATACCCAGTTTGAGGCATTTGGGAAGCCAATATTTCCTTGAGAAATACAATTCATCGCCCCAAAAAAATGCAATTCATCGACTAAAAAATTAAAGTTATCGACCAAAAAATAGAAGTTATCAACCAATTAAAAGCAAGTAATCGCCAAAAAAAAATGCAAGTTATCGAACAAAAATGCAAGTCATGAACCAAAACTGCAATTCCACGACCAAAAAAAGGCAAGTCATCTGCCAAAAAGTGCAAGTCATAGCCCAAAAAATGCAAGTTATCGACAAAAAGAGCTAAGACACCGACAATTTTGCCCGCTTTATATATATACAGTGAGCGCCATAAGTGAGTCAACACTTTTGTTCCTAAGTATAAAACAGTTTTGTTCTTAAGTATAAAAAAAGTTCCTTTATCATGAATTGTTGTTTTTGTTTTTATATGTAATAAATAAGCGTTTTTTTTGGAAATTTATTCGACTATTCTCATTTACTTTTCTCGCTAGCCTAAGATAAAATGAATTATTTCAGTGGTGTTTACTCAGTTTTGGCGCTCAGTGTAGATAATTTTTTCTGCTCATTTGAAGAAAACAATTAGCTTCGACGCCTATATCTCCGGTTTCAAGTAACGCCCAACCGTAAGAAACCCTGTTTTGGAATCCTTGAGACTAAGGATATCAAGCCCACTAGGTCTATTTTCCCCACCAGGTCCATTTCTTATCCGATTTTGCCCGATTTATTTAGAGTACTTCTTTATACCTATAAAACAAAATTGGCTTCGTGGCCTATATCTTTGGTCCTAAGTAACGTTCGGCCTGTTTTGGAATCCTTGATAAGACGGCTAACCAGCCCACATGGTATATATAGTGTCCCATTTGTATATAGTGTCCCATTTTTCCACAGCATCGATCATCCACCCCAGACATTGTTAAAAGAAATCACTTTATTTTTGGTCTAAATTTTCCAAATTTCAAAACAATTTCTGAATTACCAGAGAAGCTGTTCAGCTCAGGAACGTGTGGGGTATAATTTTTTAAGTAATGAAATAGATATTCCATTCTCCATGACCATTACAATGCTCTGCTAACTTCTAAAAATATTTTTTGGTTTTTGTCGAATTAAATTCGAATTTATCTTCTAATCGGGTTTGGCGGCTAATATTAGTAGACGTTTCTGGGTGGGCGAACGAATCGAATCTTGCAACGATCCTGAAAGAATTTACGACTATCGGAAGTAGTGCTTATATGATACCCCGATACGGAGAAAGTTCTTTTGCACCAAAACAATTCAAAAGTGCAGACACGTGTATAGAGGCCAGAGATCAGCAATGAGTATTCAAAAAGATGAGTAGATTCGAATCATACTCATAATTTCTGATACTTATACGCATTCATACTTATTTTAATATCATACTCATACTACTCATATTCAAACTTTGAAGTACTCATCGGACTCATATTTAACAATACGTATAATGTTGTTGATTTCGACTTTCCTTTACTCAACATTTACAAGAATCATAAAATAAGTATGATTCGGGTACGAAAACTACAATACTCACTAGAAGGTTGTGTGTTTGCTTTGCTTGCTGCAACAACAACTAAGACCGTAATGATGAATGATTCGAATCACTCGAATCATTTATGAGTATTATAGGTATTTTTCTAAATTTATGAATCTGAATGAGTAGGCGTATGAATCAAACATATTTCGAATGTTATGAGTTTGATGTCAACGTTGTACTCATTGCAACCTGTACTTATAAATTAATGTTGTGGTGACTACGAATGAATCAGAGTAGTTGAATTTCAATACTGTTGACTCACTCATACTCAAATTTCATGAGTACTTATGAGTAGCGAAAAAACGATTCATTGCTGAACTCTGATAGAGACTCCATTGAGAAACAATTAATTTATGCAGAAATCTATGTTTCAATCTAAAACTCACGTAATTATTGACTCGCCCTGATACCTGCTTGACTTAACATATCAAGGAATAGATTTTAGATGTTACAAACCTTCTAACAGTTTAATAATGCTTTTAATTAAAATAGTTCAACAGATACATACAGACAGAGAACGAGAGAAACAGAAAATGAAAAATAATACAATCATAGAATGAATGAATGACTGAATGACACCCTAGCAATTAACTGATTATAATTATTATATTCTGATTATTTTTATAACTTGTATTTGCAGGTTGTATTGTGTATTATATTTCGTGTAATTTACGTTGTAGCTGAAATGAGTGAGAAACAAAAAACAAAAAAATATTTAAAAAAAACACAATTTATATTAGAAACCATAATCGAGAAATATTTTTCTACACAATAATTTTCAATGAATGATTAGCTTGTTTTTTTATTTTTAAATTAAACAAAAGAAAATTGTTTTTGTTGTTTCTTTTTATGGCTACATAAAGTAAAATAAACTTGAACTTGAAAATAAAAGATGTTTCTTTTTTTATGGTTTTATGAACACATCTTTTTAAAGAAAATTTATTTGGAAAATAAAATGAAAATAAAAAGGAAATGGAAAACGATTTGGATTTGGTTCATGAAATTGGCAACAGTCAAACAATTAATAGAGGAGGAGGTAGGGCTAGAAAATAAGACATAGTACAGTACATACGTACTTGCTTTAAATTTTGAGAATTAAAATTCATTCTGGTTAATTAACCCACGTCAAAGCACATGTTTTTATAGGCACTCACGCTAAATTCCGTTGTATTAAATTATTAAAGCAAAATTTTTAATAAAAATAACACTCTCGCTGGTTTAAATATTTTCAAGTTCCAGCACACATACATACATATATAGTTGGTCATTACAACCCTTAAGTCAGGATTACGACCTTGCTTCTCACAGCACTGATGTTGTTTGTATTAATTTTATACATGATTGGAGAGATCTGCAGTTTAAATTCAACTCTGAATGACAAATTTTTTGTGAAACTTTTCACGGCAATTTTATTTACTTGCAGAGATTATGCCAAAAGACCCTCAGCAGTCTCAGAAGTCGCCGAAGAAATATTTTTTCATATTTCGTTTTGTTGCAGATGTCTGACCTGGGGTTTGAATCATGGCCTCACGTCTAATAAGCCAACACACTACCTACGAGACTACGATAACAACAAAGTGCAGCAATGGCTAGGTTATACACGCTTATCTCTCATATAATACCCTTATAATCCCAGTAACGCCTAAGAAATCATTTTTCTGTGATTTCTGTACAGAACGAAGGTAAGGTAACAGAACAGGAATTTGCGGAATGTTGCGCATTAAATCACGCTCACATCGAAATTTGAAATTCGTAGAAAGCAATAAAATTCATCACGCGTCTACCTAGTCCTCAATAAGTTTTTAGGCCCATGAGCATTAAAGCTCTTATGCAACACAGTTCTTGTGGGTCCATAAAGCTCAGACCATTTAGAAAATTTTTCCAAAGTATTACTTCATACTGAAATTCATCCTTACCTCGCATCTTTAATAGAAGAGCATACACTCAACCTTGGCGCATGAGGCCCATGTGATACTAACAACCAGTTATCACACCGATTAAAATTCTTGTCCCTACTGATCATCTTTTGCCAGTCACCACAGAATAACAAAATTTACTACGTCACAGTATGGCAAGGCTTCACAATGTTCAACTCTGCTTAAGAGGAATAATGAAACACCAATCGTACAACCAAAGTGTAAAGCAGACAATCTGATATTTACCTTTATTTCAGCCTGAATAGTACTACAGTGATCGAGTAGCACACGGGACAATCTAAGATTTTGCTGGTCTGAAAAGATTCCATATTCGACTTTGTCTGGAACCGTAAGCGGGTAAAAGTACCGCGAGAACGACGTGATCGTTCTCCACTTCTGCGATCTGGGTCAGGGAGCATATATCGAAACGTAATGTGTCTAAGAGTCTATGGCCTGCTATAGATAGTGCTGGAACATGTTTGCTGCTGGGCTTACATAAGGTCAGTCTGAGGTTAGTTATTGGTTTTATTACAGGACGCTGACAAGGATCTGGAATAGAGGTATGGATTACCTCCTCTACAATTGTTCAGCCCTTAACAGGCTGATGTTGACGACCTTGGGCAGAGGCTTCTTTGAAGGTTTGGACTCTGTCGAGAACTGACATGCATTCATAGGTAAATTTGAGCTGGTTGAGAAGTTATATCAAGGTTATAGTAACGCTCTCTTATGTGTTAGTGGTCCATATATCTTCCCTTTCCTACCTCTTTTTCCCATTTTCCTATCTCCTTCACTATCCTCTCTTTCCCTCTCTTCTGGGACATATCTACAATGGGTCATTTTAACCTCTGGGTAATTGGACTTGTCCCAATGGCAAGGACTCGTCTTTAAACCCAACCTAACCTAACCGTGTAGTCAATAGGTATGTAAATCCTAATCAATTATATCTAAGATTTTGTCATGACCATAGCTTCTATACTCAATTTGGCATAATTTTTCCAGCATTTCGCAAACTGGCTTTTCATTGGCTGCCGCAATGTTATCTTATAAAATTAGAATTGTGACTGGCTTGTCCCTGTACATGAGAACGTACAGATATACTTACAAAAAATAGTACAGTGGGTTCTAATGACATGACCTTGGAGGCCAATGGAGTATTCCCAAACGTTTAATTCATTGATGAAACAAAACTTGCCTCTCAGAAAATTCATATTGGGGCGTGGCATGTGGCATTCTCTCTTATTGAAAGCCACATGTTAAGCAAAAAGGAAAATTCTCCTTTATTATTAGCCGGTATTTTACTTATCATTCTTAGGGCCATTATTATAACTTACCGTTGCCCGTCGTTGCCACTGCGTTTAAAAAAACTTATTTAATTGAGCAGTGGTATCGGCATTGCTCCGGCACTGCCATATTTTTGAAAAAGTTAACTTTATTTTATCATTAGGCTGTAATAACGAAAATAAGTTAAAGGTGACTTTAAAGTTCACTTTAACTAAAGTTACCTATAGCTAAACCCAACTTTAACGGGAAGTTGTAATAATGGCCCTTAAAGTGCTACATTATAATGATGCCACCAAGCCACAAGCTGCACCAAACAGTAAGTGTTTTAGAATGAATTTGAGGCTCTTGAACAGTATCTGTATTTAACAATTTTGTTTGCTAACGTAGTCATGTGATTAGTCACTGCAAATATTTTTTCTATGAAAAAACATTTTTCCGACAGCACGAATTGTGAAAATTGACTTCATTTCGGTTGATTTTTTATTTACAAACAAATTAAAAAGTAGAAATTAGCACCCCTCTTACCAAGACCGTGATTCTAGCTACGCTATCGACAAAACGATATACTGTTAATAGATACGTAAACCGGGCTTTACTATATTGTATATACGATCACGTTTGAATATTTTAATAATTTAATTAATTTAATAAGTGTCTTAGAATGGGGGATTTTTCTAAGAAATTTAGATTTTTTTCTCAATAAAAAGGGATTTTTTTCTGATTCATTAAGAAAAGTGGTGGCATTTAAAATTTAATAAATTCCTTCGCCAATTCATAAATCATTTCAAATGGCATTAAAAACAATAATTCAACCGACGTTAACACTTAAACCCATAATCTATAACAATTGTAAATTCAAACTGTCTTGTTAATTAAATGAATTGCTACTTAAAATTAAAAAAATTTAAAAAAATTTAAAAAAAATGAAAAATTATGACAACCTCCTAGAAAAATATATAATCTAACGATTATAATCGAAAGATAAGTTATAAGAGTGTATATTCCAAAAGTTATCAGAGGCAATGCAATATAATCGCTTAAGAAAACTTTTCAGAAAAACATCAAAATTTATTGAATTCAATAAAATTATTTCACATTCCATGATTAATTATTTTTAATATTTATTTATGATATGATTTTGGATTAATTTTGGTTATCATTAATCGCTAGGAAAATACAAAAGTTAGTAGAGTTCTATGGGCACTTTAAAGTAGGCAAAATACTATTTAGTTCAAGGTACTTTTGCATATCTTAATAAAGCAGTAACAGATTAAATAATATTTTGTTTTTATAGAATTGGTAGTAAATAGCGCTCTAAACTAATATGCCAACAATCTGTATTAATTTTCAAGTATTGCGTTTCGAATTTAGATAAATTGTAAGTAGTGGGCACATGTCACTCTGTATTAGAACTTGTCTGCGTAATACGTAACCTCATGTATGCTATGCAGTAAGGTGTGTGAAGATAAATTCCAATTCAGCTAATATTTCAAGAGCAAGTTGAATCAGTGAATTCAAATCTATGCGGTTGAATTCTTGTGATCACAGAGTCCCACATTTGCAGCTTCGTAGCATGTAAACCAGAGATCAGCAATGAATCGTTTTTTCGCTACTCATAGGTTAGGTTAGGTTAGGTTAGGTTAGGTTAGGTTAGAGGACGTGTACTTGTCAATTAAGACAAGTACAGTACCCGGAGGTCGAATTGACCCATTGTACAACGTCCTAGTTTCTCACACCACTTATGTTGTGTGTATTAATTTTATACATGAGTGGTGGGACCTACAGTTTAAAGTCGACTCCGAACGACAGATTTTTATTTATTGAGAAATTTTCATGGCAATTTTTATTTACTCTCAGAGTTTTTGCCAGAAATCTACTGCTACTACTACGAAAAAATACTTTTTGTATTTTGTCTTTGATGCCTGGCCTGGGGCTCGAACCCAGGCTTTTGCGTCTAATAAGCCAACACACTACCTACTAGACTACGGCGACTTCTTCGCTACTCATAAGTACTCATGAAATTTTGAGTATGAGTGAGTCAACAGTATCTAAATTCAATTACTCTGATTCATTCGTACTCACTACAACATTGATTTAAAAGTACAGGTTGCAATGAGTATGAATACAACGTTGACATCAAACCCATAACATTCGAAATATGTTTGATTCATACGTCTACCCATTCAGTTTCATAAATTTAGAAAAATACTTATAATACTCACAAATGATTCGAGTGATTCGAATCATTCATCAAAATTTACAGTCTTAGTTGTTGTTGCATTTACAAAAAAAGAAGAAAGAAAAAGACAAAGACAGCAAGCAAAGCAAACATACAACCTAAGTATTGTAGTGTTCGTACGTGAATCAAACTTATTTTATGTATACGATGAGTCATGGAGAGTCGAAATCAACAACATCACGCGTATTGTTAAGTACGAGTACGATGAGTACTTCAAACTTTGAATATGAGTAGTAAGAGTATGATATTAAAATAAGTATGAATGCGTATAAGTATCAGAAATTATGAGTATGATTCGAATCTATTCATCTTTTTGAATACTCATTGCTGTTCTGATTCAAATCTAAGCGGCTGGTTTCCTGTGATCACATGAGTAGCCATATTTGTATATATTTAAACACAATAAACGCAACGCAGTTTATTACGGGTACATATGGCAGTGATTATTTTAAAGGCAGCGCGACAACAAACAACGATTCTGCTGCTTTGAATTTCGGCTAATTTCTATTTTTATTTAGCAATGAGAGAATTTGTGCTAACATTGAGATGAATTGTGCTGGCAATGCGAGGATTAATGCTTTCAATACAATAACATGCATGAAATAGAGGTTTTAAAAACGCGATGTATGAGATATAACGCGAAAGAACGTTTTAGTGGCAGCATTGATAAAGAATAAATAAATTGTATTTTTTGCTTATACTTTGCTGCTGCTGCCAGCATATTAATTAAATCGCATGCAGCTTACCTTAGGCTACAATAACAAAATTATTGTGCTTGCCGCCTTGCGTTTATTGTGTCTATAGCATTAGCATCATCTGCTATCTACAAGACTATAGCCAATTATCAGCTCGGTATATTGTTGAAAATTTGTCTTGTAGAACAGCTGAATTTGTATGTTGCTTTGAAGCTGATGTTCTTGTCCATTCAACCTGACACAGAAACAACCTCTAACTCTTTCCATCAAGGTTGATTCATCCGTGCATATCTTAATTATATACCTAACGCTATGAGATGAGCCTGTCGCAGAGATGTTGTAATTTAAAGGAGTGCACACTGGTTAGGATATTGTCGCGTACTCACAATTTATGTTCTTACGAATAGGTACCTAATACTAATACCTCTACAAAACTTGAATTACATATATGTACATACGCGACATCTATTTTTATTAAAATTTTTCAAACAGTTCTTTTTGAAATGATGAGACATTTCAGGCTGATGGTATAATTACCCTCAACTGGATCTCAAGTCAAATGGGAATTCGGGATAGAAACCTTTGTGTGAAGTAGACAGAGACGTTGGGAAAGTTATACTTTGGGAAAGACAAGATAAAGAAAAGTCAAGGCTTCTTTCAAACCATATCCATTAGATTTGCCTGAACTTTTGTTAGGTAAACGAGATTTAGGCCATACATCTGACTATCTAGAAATAGCCTGAGCCTTAACAAAGCTGTAGACTCAAAAAGCACTTGTTCAGACGGAAATCATTTCGAACCCATTAAGTAGGTTTTGTAATGATGAGAATGAATCATCAGAACACATACTTTAAAACTGTGGGACATTAATGCATGTCAGAAGAGAACATGTGGGTGGATATTAGGTGTTGGGCATTGCCCTTTTTGACATTGAGCAGTTGATCAGTTTGACGAGTAGACGTTATAGGAATCACTCGTATATGGTACATAGATTGAGGGCAGTGCAATTGAGTGTATGGTGGTACTGTGAAACCTCTGTACAACGTTAATGTACATAATGCTATTGGAAAATGTGATGAATTTAATTTAAGCTTTGATTGCTTATTATTATTCTGCTAGCTCCCTGAGTGTTGCAAATATTCCTGGATTAGACACAAATGTTCTTCAAAACCACGGGTATATTTTTCATGTCATAGCGGTTGACTTAATGGGTCTGGAAATCTCTTTATGCGTTTCTCCAGCCTGTTGCACCCGCCTATACAATGCGCAGCACAGATTACGAAAGCCTTTTATTTCAAAAATAATTTTCTTCCATTATAACTTTTAGTAAACAAGCAGCAGAAATCGTCAAAATAATAACAAAAGCGTTAATACAATGAAAATCCAACATTGCGGATCGAATACCGGCATGTGTTTATTCAATTCAACTCAAAACTGGTATCCTCCATTAGAGACGAATGCCATATAAATTTAAATCTACACCCGTCAAACAAGTTATCGATGTACGAATAAAAATGTAAACAAATGGGTAATTAAAGCCCTTTTACTAAGTAGAATAATTACAATTCTGTTGACTAAATAAATAAATTAAAAATATGTACTTACTTTTTCTATAGCGATTGTGAATGTGTGCATGTGTGTGTACACCATATTTATCGTTCTTGCTCTTGAACGTAAACGTTCTTTAGAATATTTTCTCATTTATACAAACAATTGTTTTATTTTATTTCGTTTTATTTTATTTAAAAAATTGTTGTAATAATTTATACGAATTTTATTCGCAATTGGCATCAACGTTTGTAATCTTATGCGTTTAATCTTAATGGTTATTTTCAAAATTAATAGGTACACAATTTAAGCACAAATGTCACGTAACGGAATGTTTTCTTTTATTATATTTGCAACTGCATACAAACAATAAAACACTTTTAATTTTTATTAATTTAACACGAGAAATGCATTTTTTATTGTAATTAACCACAATGAAAATCACAATGTACACAGTGACGACTCGGGATTTTGACATTTAACCGTATACTAAGAAAGGGACAGCAAATATTACCAAAAAGTATTTCTGTCCCTTTCTGATTGTCTGTCTGTTTTGTTTATTTATGTTTTTTTTAGGTTTTGGCGTGGGTTTTTTATATTGGCGAGAGTTAATAAAAAACGTAATTTTTGTCTAAAACTATTAATAAATAATAAAAACAACTAATAAAAATAACAATTTTTTTCTTTTTCTTTCAAGAAATTAAAAAATATTGGCAACTTTCAGCAAGAAAAATTTTTTATGAGCAGTACGTCTTATTTTGATCTTGTAATATTTAGCTTCTTAATTATCTCTTGCACAAGAAACTATATTCACTGTGACCGAAAATCACGCAAATTTCGATTAATATTTAAATATTTAAGAATCTTTAAACTTTTCATTGAAGAAATTAAAAAATATTCTAAATTTTCCCTTTTTAACACAATAAATGTTTGTTTACATTTAATTTTTCTACTTTATCTGCAAGTTTTCACTCTGTATATCTGTTGCTTCTAACACATTTGATTCGCAAAACTTTTAACATATTCTTTCTCCCTCCAAGAAAACGGTTAAGGCAGCTGATTTTAGCGTTTTTTAAACGTCACAATTGTCATCACTGGTTACATTGTGATGAAAATAAATCCAACTAACCTAACTTTTAAACGAATAGTACAACTTTTGCAACTGTTTGATTTCAATGCACCAGAGAGAATACGAAAAGAGCAAAAATAAAAAACAAAAATGGTGGGAAAATTTGGCAAAAAAAAAACAAAATTGTCGGCAAAGGCAAGAGAATAGAAAAACAAAACAAACATTCGCGCCTATTAGTTACACAAACAACACAAACCCGCACTACATATACGGCAGAGTAGTTTGTTTTTATTGATTGATCGGCAACTGGTAAAACAAAACGAAACTAATTACACTTCTTTTCAACGATTCTCACTAGAGCAACAACAAATCTACTTATGCACACTGCACAAGCATACACACATGAATGTATAGTACAAAACCTTCAACCGAAATATGAAAAGAAAGCAAAGCAAAGAAAAATAAAAACAAATAATGAGAGCATCAGATAAATTTCGGAGAAGAGCATTTAATTTTAATCAATCTATTTGTTTTCATTTCCTTTGTTATTATTTACTAATAACAACAACAAAGTTGTTGGAAATTACTATTGATGATGCCAACGAGAGCAAAAGTAAATGTCACACAGTGATGTCAATTTTATTATCAAAACTTGCAAAGTTTTTAAAATAATAAAATGGTTTGGCATTAATTGTTATTATGAGTTAATATAGTGATAATTATATTAAAAATTTAATTATAAATAAAAATAATTTAATAATAATTAAACTACATTTTTATAGCGTGTCAAAAGATCCATTAGCTTTTAATGATGTATTCAAAATACAAGGTGTAGTAAAATAAATCAATTATTGTAATGCAATGTAAATTTTTTATGGTAATATAAATGCTATTGGAAAAAATTAGATGACGTTAAAGAGATACGATTTTATAACGATTTTTGAAATTTTTTGACCCTTCACGTATGATTTATCTTTTTTCGTTTTTTCAAGCCGCATAGCTGACAAAGTACTCAACGGAAATCAAAATCTGCCCAACTCTATGCATTGCGTTAACGGAGAATTATCAAATGATATCAGAAGTATCAAATGATATCATAACTATCTGCTGACAGTTAAGAAAGCTTTAATAGAGAAAAACGCTAAAATGGCAAGTATTTTGACAAGTTCTTCTACATTTTCTTTTAAACTTTCTTTTGCTTTTGCTCTTTCAAAGTTTATATCATGGCATATTTATATCAGGTAAGAGCAATTCAACAGCTGACGAGTCTTAGAATGTCAAAATTTTGTTGTTTTTTTAGTGTTTTGTAACCATGTTTATAAATTTTTTTAACATTTCTCTTTCCATTGTTATTCGTCAGTCAGTAATGAAGCTGTTTTTGACATTCCGTGTACTCTTTAACAAAAACAAAATGCCTGTTGTTTTTGCATTGTTGTACTTGTTGTATTCTTGCGGTTACCTCTTATGAATATGCCTTGGTTTATATTGACAACCTTTTGACGTTTTGTTGTTACATATTCAATCACTAAGCAACTATTAAATTGTCGGTAAGTGACGAACGAATAATAAAGCGGTTTTCGGGTATATCAAAGACGCCTTTTGCACGTTGAAATTTGTTTCGAAACAAATTTCAACACTCTTGAGTTTGTAGGAGAGGGGGGAAAAACGAGCGGGGGTGATTTCACAATTTCATGTACTCGCGAAACTTGCTTTGTTCTTTATTCGTATATAAACAGAGTTGTATTTGATTTCACATTTTCTTTTATTTTTTGTTTCGCATAGTGAAGTTAACATGCTGACTGCCGCGGCAATTTTCAAAAAACTGGCCAAAAATTACAATTTGATTTTTTTTACATTATATTACTTAAAAAACTCTATTTTTAGATCGTAGGTATCATCAAAAATAAAAATTATGTTTTTTAGGAGAAAAAGTGGTTTAATGAGTACGAGATAACTCGTAGATTGCGTTCCGTTCTAGGGAGCCAACTATGAATTATCTCGTAGTGGGCAGTCATTACTTTCCGTTTATTTTGTGTTTGAAATCAAAAAGAATATAATTTAATTTTTTAATTTATAAAAATCAATAAATAAGGTAAATATATTAAAAAATAATAATACATTCATAAATATATGTATAATATATTATAATATTATAAAAAAATATAATATTCATATAATGTTCATTTTTAAAGAATTGTCTGGCGTTGTTTGAACCTAAATCACAATGCCAAATAAAGTTATAACTGTCAGAAACAGCAGAATGACGCGATAAAAGAAAACAAAATTTCTGAAACTAATTTTTTACGTGCAAAAGCGAAAGAAATTTTAAAAGAAAATGCAAAAAAGTTTTTGAAACTTGTTTCGAAACAAATTTCAACGTGCAAAAGGCGTCAAAGTGTGAATTAATTTGATCGCGTAAATGGCGTCAAAGAATTTGTAAGCTTCTTTTGCTTACAATCCGCCATATTTAATTATTCCATGTGAGAAATTTTAGATATTTTCGATAGAAATTCTACCTGCGAATCGGTGTTTAATTTCAATAAAATCGTGCATATTCTGAAGCAAATGGTTACTGGTAAGGAAGACAATAATAATAAAGTGGTTACCTTAGGATTGCATTTGGCTAGCGGGTCTGATAGTATTCCACGTTGGGAAGTTTTTAGTGTGTGTTGATAGGGATTGGCATAAAATCCTCCACTAATAAATTGCTGTCCTATTGCTAATTGTTTTTAACTCAGACTATGTGGCTTGGTATTAAACTCTAGTTATCCAGATTTAAACACTGGAACATTAAAAAAATGGGGCATACGCTTTGTCACAGCCCTATGTACCTTAAAACAAATACAGTAATTCACGGCTAGACTGTCTGTGGAAGCAACCGTCAAAGATAAGAGAGAAGTGTGTTTCCATGAGGACAATGTTTGACCACACACACTCGCAAATATGTTTTTTTCCTTTAAGAGAGCTGTAAGATCAACCAAGGGCATACATACCAGGCGCTCGTTGTGAAATGTTGACGTGGTAGTTAATCAATTCATATGGCATGTACCGAGTTTGGTGGTCGTGTCTTATATCAGACAAAGCCTAAAACACCTACCAGGGCGCAAATATTAATTAAAACACGTTTTCCTATTGGCTGGATAGCTAAAAAGGTATAGTGTCACTTGGATGCGGCCTTGTAGAGCCAGTCTTCTATTCTATCAGATCGAAATTCGTGTCGCTTTAAGATAGATTACTGCCGCTGGATCGTCTCTTTTCTAATAACTTTACATTATGGTTGCATCAAAATCGATTGCTGGTTGAATGCAGTGTTCTTCAAGCCAAAGTTTCTGCAATCACAGGGACAGTGAACTAATTGAAGTATCCAAAAACAGATATAAAAGCTGGTGTTTCTATACCGAAGATGGCGAGACATTTTAATGTTTTACCTTGACTGAGTGAATAGTCAAGCGGATTATAAGAGAAACATAGTCTCGGAAAGGCTAATTCCCGGGGAATAGGAGCTTATATGCCCAACAGATCGCAAGTTATCGTCCGCTTAAACCCGAACTCACAGGTGAGTAACTTTTGTTAATTGTATAAATGATGCAACCTGCACAATTTTGACAACGTTCGCATTTAAATCATTGCCACATTTCTTAACCTAGTCAAATTAAAAATTAAAATGCAACACAATTAATTTTCAGTGAAAACAATGTTATTATCTATTTGGTGTTAAGGTATTTTCCATAATAAATCCTATAATGTGCTATAAAATACTACAACACCATAAAACAATGCCATACCAGGCCAGCGATTAAATAAGTCATATCACAGGTTCACAAAGCTGTAGGCCCTTTAAAATGTATGAATTACAAACACATGCTTTCAATAACATTTTATCAGTTATATTACATCAGGTAATCACAGCCATTACATCTGACAATACAGATTAAAAAATAATAAAATAACTGTTATAAAGATCTCATAATGGCAATAATCATAAACGTTTAATAACTTTGTAATCTCTAACGAGCCCTGAATTTCCTTTCTATAGGCCTTCAAATGAGTACATGCCTACGTAATACGAAATAAAACAGACTATTCACATGTTATTGTCGCTCGTGAACATATGGTGACGGGGACTAGAATAGGTTAACATTTGTTTTTATGCCTTTTCCTTAATGAATTAATATTTTTTATTTCCCATGCTTATGTTGCTATAGGCACTTTTGACATTTTGTTTTTGGCAAATATTGATTTTAGCATTTGGGGTAGTTACAAAGGCAATGAACTCGTGTTACAGGCATGACAAATAATAAAAGTTTTCTGTAATTGCAGCGCTAGTAAGTGATATTCACGTGTTTTAATAGATAAATTTTCTTGTTTTTTTATATTATGCTGAGGGTGCTGATGGTAATAAAAATAGAAACGTTTTTAAAATAGACATCTTTCCAGGTATAGATTAAAGATCCATTGCACAAGTGTATTGGAGCTGATAAGCATCATCCTAGATTTATCTTCTGCTGTTTCTTGATCCAGAAATTTAGATTGTCTCAAATCAATTTGATTTGAAGAGAGTGGTTTCTCTGAGTTTCCCCTTCCAAAAATCTTTCCAATCTGTGACGTGAAAGCTCTCCTCCTTACAAGCTCATTTCCGTACTCATTGTCACTATTATTCGTATGACCTAGACTCCAGCAGGAGATAACCGTATTTTCCCAACTTAAGTCCTTCAGTTGCCCTAGACTGCCAGACTTTTCAAGGTAAGCTCATAAAAGCCGAATGTTCGAATGGTGGCCTGACTGTCACATAGTATTCCCATCTCCCATCATTTTCCTGAAATGCCTGAGTGATATTTGTACTGCGTCGCCTTTGTCGTCTTCGCCTTATCGCTCGTTACTAAGCAATTTTAGTGAGGCGTTGTGGCACAACTAAATATCGTGATACCGCTGAATAAATAAATATTTTTCGAAAAAAAAAGAGTGTCTTTACCTTCCTGTTTTTTCATATGATTTAATTTTTGATTAATAGGAAGACTTTTTTATAAACAAAATTTAATTAAAAATTATTTCCTAAAGTATGGAAAAAATTCCATAAAAATCTTTTTTATTTAAAAAAAATCTGCCGATAGAAGTATGGGAAACTCCCAACGTCAGCCGTTAAGCGATTAATACTTGTTTGGGTATTATCAAAAGATCTTACCAAGTGACAATTATCGGTTTAAACGACCTTGCCCGAATATTTCTTTCATTGAACAGTTTTTGTCACCAACGCGCAGCTATTAAAACTTCATATCATTTCGATTTCAATTATCAAATGTGAGTACTAGCTGGAGTACAAGTATTCATTCATTTCGATAAATCGATCATTTTTTTCTGTACTTATAAATTCAATTTTCTATGAATTGAAAGAAAAGTAATGATGTATTGATATAATTATCTATTGTTTGTTAAAAAAGAAAAACAATAAAACAATTGTATTAAATTTCAATATAACTAAGAAAATATTTTATAAATTCCAGTTACAATCGATTTCAATTTATTACAGAACACTCTTTTTCTTTATAAGCAACAACTTTTAATCGATGTATCTAACAGTGCTTACAGTGTGATGTCATGCATTAAATATCCGTTAATATTTTTAATTTTACCACTCACTATTCATATGTTTCAGTAGTTATTTCCTTTTGTTATTCCAATTAAATCATAAATAATCCCATTTGTTAATATTAACCGATTAATTCGACAACTTTTTGTTCGGGCTATTGTATATCTTTATTGGCTGTCATGTGAGATACTTTAACCCCTTTTAAGTGGTTTTCATTCAAAATATTTTATGGCCAAAATCATAAAGATTTATCGTTTTAAGTTTCGGACACTTGTGCCAAAGACGGCGTAGATTTTTATCAGTATTTGATAGGCAAAAGTAATCGATTAGAAAAAAGTAACACTCGTTGGTTTATATGTGGCGACATACAATCTCGAAAAATTCATGTGGAGCTGGCCAGTTGAAATCTGCGTAGAGAAAGTGAATATAGAATGAATTTCGAATTGATGACTCACGATCTTTTCAAATCATCGGCTCACAAGTATTGTCGTATTCATAGGGCCAAATATTGACAAATGTCTAAAAGAAAAAAATGGGCATGAAGGCCATTTGAGGGAAGGATCTGGCAGACGTTCATGGACAGCACATCTTTTTTATTGCGCTTGTATTGCGGTTATCCTATGAACCACTGAAAAATTTCAGGATGCTGCTCAGTGTCAACAATGCTAGTTCCCTGCCCAGTATCTTGTAAGCACTCAGGTGTTTCCTTTTGGGATGCATTAATGCCTCACAGGTTCCAAGGATGTGTTTCGAAGATTCATTCTCATTGTAACAGAGCCTACATGCTGTGATCCAGATAGCCCCCATTGTAAATAAGTGTACTCTGAGTCCAAAGTGCCCTGTTGCAAGACCGTTTATCAACTTCAGATTATTTCTTGATAGCCTGAGGCATGAAAATCGCCATAGTCTAGTAGATAGTGTGTTGGCTTATTAGACGTGAGGCCACGGTTCAAACCTTAGGTAGGACGAAATATCAAAAAATATTTCTTTGGCGACTTCCTCTCAGCAGATTTCTGGCAAAAACTCTGAGAGCAAAATAAAATTGCCATGAAAAAGTTTGTCAAAAATCTGTTGCTCGAAGTCGACTTTGAACTGTAGGCGCGGCCCCTCTATTCATGTATAAAAATTAACACACACAACGTAAGTTGTGTAAGAAGCTAGGCCTTAATCCTAACTGAAGGATTGTAATGACCAATTATGTATGTATTCTGGAAGGCATCTTTAACATTGATAACCTAATCGCTACGAATTTCGCTCCATCTGATCTGACTGTTCTAGTGGTTCCTCTACGATGATATGTTTATGGCATCAGACGCTGTCCTTCAGCTGTCTGAAGAGGGCGGTGAAAGTACTGTCATAAAAATTCTCTACCTTTATTCGAATTCGATTTTTTGTTGAGAAAAGATAGGATGCTGCCAACCCAGCAACGCAATCAGTAACTGTATGAATGAGGGTATACAGGAGAAAAGTGTACGTAAATGCTTCTTTATCTTAATAATCCCAATCAAAACGTCATAAATTCCTCATGTTATTTCACATCCAATGTAAATCGTAACACTACCTGACTGTCTTACATTTGAAGTATAATTTGAATATTTTATAATAAATTTTCTGATTGAGTCATTCAGTTTTATTGTTGTAGGTTAAGACACAGTTTCAGCTAATTAGCGGATTAAATTATCATTAGAAAACGTTCCTCTACATCTTCTCATAATGTTCACGTGCCGCCTAACTGACTGACAGGGCACTGGAAAGTAACATTTTCAAATTGTATGCATCACTTGGCAGATGAGTTGCATTTTTAAAACAAAAAAGAAAAGAAAAAAATGATTTATAGCCCGAGCCAAAGTAAATATTAGTGTGCGGTTATAATAAATTTGTATGTCTTGACTTAAATAGAGTGACCGCACCGGTACCTTTTGAAGCTTCAAATTGAAATACCATTAAAATCAAATGGGGATTTTGTAAGTCGCCGTAGTCATAGTGTGTTGGCTTATTAGACGTAAAGCCATGGCTCGAGCCCCAGGCCAGACATCAAGACAAAATACAAAAAGTATTTCTAGGACGTTGTACAATGGGTCAATTCGACTTCCGGGTACTGTACTTGTCTTAATTGACAAGTACACGTCCTCTAACCTAACCTAACCTAAAAGATATGTATTTTATTTAAAGGTTTTTAAAATAATTTAACACTTGCAATCTATTGTTTTTAAGGCTCAGAGGAAGCTCTGGAATACAAACTATAACAAAACAACAGAGAAATAACGAGAAAAGGAATTACTAGAGATCAAATTACAATAACAACACTGCATAGATGGAAAACAAAAGATAGAAAAGAAATAAATAACAATAACAAATCAACAATAAGTGTCTCGAAGTTGCCAAACCGAAGAGAATTTAAGTTTAACTATGAATTTATGAATGGCTATATTCACACGAGAACAATTGTGGTGGCGTAAAATGATAGTTTATAGGCAAGAGGGGTGAAAAGAATGGTTTTTCGGTGGCGTAAAGTTTCCACCAGCTACAACCCCGCATTACCAGCACAAAACTAATACATGCACATTTCTAAAACATCAAATGAATGCAAAAACCCTAATACGTACAAAGCAGTGTATACGTATACATTTCATACCAAACTAATATTCATCCCGTGTGATTTGAAAAGAACAAAAATTATGCGACTAAAAATTGTTCTCGTCTGAATTTAGCCAATGAAAAGAAATACTTGTTTTGTAAAAAATGATAAAAATATAATAATATTTTATACTCCATCTGGCCACCTTTAATTACAAATTGCTATTTACACTGTCTACCTACTGTAACCGCCAGTTGTTCACAGTTTGAAATCATTTTTATTTTATTTCTGTTTTTGTTTTCAACATTTTTTTGAAATGATGACATTAGACGTGAGACATTTATTTACATGTCAGTGTGTATTATGTGTTGTTGTAATTGTTGTTCATTCTTATTTGTATGTAGTAAGTGTCTTTGCAATTTTTTTATCATTAAAATGTATAACGAATATTATAAATATTTAAAGATCTCATATTATTATTTAAAAGCATTTGTAATGCGTTGATTATGATTTTTTAATAATTAATAGCCATGCGACAATTTAAATATTGACACAGCGAGAGAACGTGACGTTGTAATTAAAAAATAAAATTAGTATTGAAAAGGTTACAAAATTTAAAAAAAATGTTTAAAGAGGCAGTATATGGTAACAAAATGAAATACAGTGGGGGTTATTATATATTTCAAATAAAAATAATATTTTCGAAACGCAATGCTTTACAGCGTAAGATTCGAATGAATCGAAATACATAATATCTTCCCAGAAATAAAAATCAACGTACTTGCCCTCATACTTTCTATCATCCATGCTGAATTTGTCTTGATTAATGCTATACTATATGTACCAAGCGTACCGGTATGAAGTAAACATCAAGATATTTCGAAATATTTATTTTGAACGATCATCCTTAATACCTTTTTGTGTTGGCGATGACATCTGTCAAACGTATTCAATATACATCAAATCAGTGAGCGAACAACATCATAGTCTTTCATCGTGTTAAAGATGACGAATTTTTGCTTTCATTTAAAGAAAAATGCTGGAGAGTTGCATTGAATGTTTGTCGAGGCATATGGTTAGATTAGGTTAGAGGACCTGTACTTGTCAATTAAGACCTGGCCTGGGCTCGGACCCTGGCTTTACGTCTAATAAGCCAACACACTACCTACTAGACTACGGCGACTTTTGTCGAAGCATATACTTATCAAGCTCTATCGGAAGCTACATGTAGTATATGGTTTCGACCTTTCAGCGATATGGATTTTATGTGAAAAATCAAGAACGTGGAAGACAACCAAAAAAGTGAAGACCCCAAACTGTAAACAATATTGAATGAAGATGACACTTTGAGTCGGAAAAAAAATGGAAGAAATGTTAAATGTTGCACAACAAACATTCTCGAACCATTTGAAATCTAGGGGAAGAAAGATCCCAATGTATGGAAAATGGGTGCAACCAGGATAGAAAATCAATGTTATTTTCAGAAACCTATATGGAAAAAATCGTGGGTTAATCCGGAACAACAATCAATTTCGAATGGGAATCCAAATCGATTTGGCAGGTAGACAATGCTAAGTATCCAGTGGAACCAGGAAGGTGTTGTATATCATGGGCTGTTAAAACAAGGTGAAATCGTTAATACAGATCGCTAGCGACAACAAATGATCAATCGAAAAACACGGCAACGGAATTTTGCAACATGATAGTGCACTTGAACACTAAGCAAAAGCAGTCCAGTATTTATTGAATGGCCACGCAATGCTTGTGCAGCACGTCGATTCGTACGCTGAAGTCGAAAATTATGTGACTAATAGTTTTATTGGCATGGAATCCACTAATTGCTTGAAAGATGGGGTTATATTTTGTTACTTTCCCGTTAAAAATTAGCTTATTTCATACTGGTACACTTGACACATACGGTTGACTGAGTAGATTCCACAGCTGTTTTTATCTCAGATCTTTTCCCCTTCAGTTCGAAGAAGAAAATGCCATAATGTCGGATCATAACATGTGCAAATTTGATCAGTTAAATTTGATACGTCGCCATGCGTCATAAAAGATACAAAAACGAAATATGAAAAAATATTTCTTCGGCCACTTCCTCTCAGCAGATTTCTGGCAAAAACTCTGAGATTGAATAAAAATGTGGCCATAAAAAGTTTCTCAAAATAATCTGACGTTCGGAGTTGAGTTTTAACTGTAGGTCCCGATAGTCGTTTTTAAAATTAACACACACAATATAAGTGGAGGGAGAATCTAGGACGTAATCCTGACTGAGGGGTTGTAATGACGAATCACCTATGGATGTATGCATGTATGTTGCTAATGCCATATTTCAAGTCATTAATTTTGACTGAATGTAGCACGTAATCGTGATGTTTTTCCCCTTAATAAATATACAAAAAAAATTGAGTTGCCAGAAAAAGTACTTTAAAAGTCAATTGATATTCTTTTTGGGTACGGAGACATCGTTTTATCTTTTATTTTTTTTTATATTTAAAATACAAGTACTTTCGGTAGTTTTATCTTCAGTTGGGTTTTTGGTAAAAATGTTTTTCGCAAATTATTTGAAATAATTTTGCTTAACGTCTGGACGTCATTACCTTTATTTATTACGTTATTTATCTTTGTTGTTTTATTTTTGTTAAACAGATTTCTACGGATTTTAGTTTAAATTTTGTTCACGTTCAAGTGATTTTTTTTGGTGTTTTTTTTTGTTCGCCTTCATAAGGTTCAATACATCAAATTTATCACGTGATTAGCACTTGAAATTATAGAAAGATCTGATTTGTATGTTTATGCTGTCGTATAATCAATTAATTGCTCTACATTTCTAGTGCAAAATTAATTAGAATTTTGACATTTTTGACGCCATTAGATAGACACTTAAAAAATTAATTAATTTGTTTTTATTTTTATTTAATCGTATACGATATTATAAATTTAGTTCTTATACTTTTAGGTTTTGCTGGCTATTTAAGTAGCTAATAACACCTGTTTGGACACTTTTATAATCTATGCAATGTTATTGGAATTTAGAAAATGTATATCCATTTGAATTTTTACATTTAAAGCTTTATAGTTATCTCCATACTTTCTGCTCCATGTCTACTTGGCTTCGACAAACTTTAGGATGCTGCTCAATGTCAACAATGACAGTTCCTTGCCCAGAATCTAGCAGGCACTTAGGTGTTTCCTTTTGGGTTGCATTAATGACTCACAGGTTTCAAGGATGTGTTTCGAAGATTCATTCTCATTGTCACTGAATCTAAATGTTATACTTGAGATGGCCCCCATGCTAAATAAATGTACACTGAGTCTACAGTGCCCTGTCGTAAGACTGTTTATCAAATTCAGATTATTTCATGATAGTCTGATTTATGGCAGTCGCCGTAGTCTAGGAGGTAGTGTGTTAGCTTATTAGACGTGACACCACGGGTCACACTCGAGGTCAGACATCTTGAACAAAACGAAGTATGAACAAAATATTTCTTCGACGACTTCCCTTTAGCAGATATTGTGGCAAAAATTCTGGGAGTAAATAAAATTGACATGCAAAGTCTTCCAAAACTCTGTTGTTCGGTGTCGACTTTAAACTGTAGGTCGCACTACTTATGGATAAAATTAACAATCATAAAATGAGAGGTGTGGGAAGCTAGTCCATAGTAATTATTGAAGGGCTATAATGATTAATTAAGTAAATAATTTAATAGATGTAGATGTAGCTGCAGATGACCCCTAGCAACTGTCAAAGTTCCGATAGAATAGCAAAATATGACTGACGGTAATGATTCGAATTTTCACAAATTTTTTAAAAGCCGATAGCTTGTTAAGGTAAAACATGATTTCAATAATGGCTTCTAATAGAATAAAGCTTATAGCCTTTTTTTGGTTACAATTAGTATTACTAAGGGTCATTATTACAACTTGTCGTTAAACTTCGGTTAAGTTCTACCTTTAACTAAAGGGACCTTTAACTTATTTTTGTTATTACAACTTAAAAATAAAATAAAGTTAACTTTTTCAAAAATACGGCAGCGGCGGAGCAATGTCGATAACACTTCTCAAATTAAACAAGTTTTATTTAAACGCAGTGGCAACGACGGGCTTTTTTTTGTTGTATATACTCATTTTGTTTAAATTTGAAGTAGCCATATTGGAAATAATATATAATATGGCAAGTTCAAACATAAACTTAACTTTAAAAGTTGCCGACAGAATGAGCCTCCCTTTAGCTTAACGCTCACTTCTATGTTATTGAGCAGTCATAATAATGACAAAACAATTTATCTGCCCGTTAAAACTCTCCCTTTAGTTAACTTCAAGTTGTAATAATGGCCCTAGGTTAGGTTAGAGGACGTGTACTTGTCAATTAAGACAAGTACAGTACCTGGAGGTCGAATTGACCCATTGTACAACGTCCTTAAAGAGGGAAGGATAATAGAGGGAATATGATAAAAGCAGAGGATGTAGGAAAGGGGAGAATGGGAAGCGGAGAAATCACACAGACCAGACATAATAAAAAGGGAGAGTGCGACTAAACTGATGAAGCCATAGCACTTCTCAACCAGCCCAAGCCACTAATGAATCTGTGGAGAGCCTTGATGTCTGCTCTCGACACAGAATCCAAACCCTCAAAGAAGGCCCTGCCAAGGGTCCTCAACCTCAACCTACCAAGGGCTGGGCAGTTACAGCGGAGGTGTTCGATAGTCTCTAACTCCTCCTCATCGCAACATGCCCTGTAATAGTCCGGCTGGGATCTGTTCCAGATCCCCGTCAGCGACCTAATCTCGCAGTGCCACGTGATAAAACCGACAACCAACCTTAAGCTGGCCTTATCCAAGCCCAGCATGGTTGCTGTTCCCTTACTGTCCACAGCAGGCCAGAGACATCTAGAAACAAAACACCCCCATCCGTTTCCCCAACGCCTCTGCTCTTCATCCCTGACCCATCCATTGATGAGGCCGTAGAGGTGGCAGACTGGGGGATCAGGACCAACTATTAAATCGCCCCTAGAAAGCGAACCTAACCTAGCGAGGGCATCCGCCGTCTCAGTGCCCAGTATTCCGCTATGACCCGGAACCCAGCATAGACGAATACGGTCTGGTCAAAAAGTCCTCAACGACTCCTTGCACTCGTGAACGAGCCATGATTTGCACCAGACCGACGCAATGGCCCTAAGGGCAGCCTGACTGTCAACGAAGATCGTGTAAGATTCCGAATCCGAAGCTGGGCCACCAGCTATGGCCTCAATAGCCTTCAAGATTGCGAAAATCTCCGCCTGAAGAACGCTGCAGTCATCACTCAACCTGAAGTGGAGTTCAAGACCGAGTTCCCTACAGAAAACCCCAGCACTTGTACATCCACCTAACTTAGACCCATCTTTGAAGATGACCATTCCATTGTGCCCTTTCCGGTATAAGTATCCTTAAACAAGGCAGGAACATAGCCTCAGGCACAATATGATCGGTGGCTTTTTCCGAAAGTCCATACCTCCCGTCAGGAAAGACGACATTCAGAACTCTGGAGTGACCTGTCGAGCGCTGTTTACAGCAGCCCGATTCCCTCAGACGTATGGCTACTGATAGATAGGCCCTAAAGATTTTATATTTCTTAAAGTCAATTCAAAGCCCAATGTTGGAATGGAATCTTTTCATTAATTTGGTTAAAAAATAACAAAAAAAAAGAAAGAGGAAAAAGGGTTTGTTTTGATAATTTGTTAAAACCCAAAAACGTAATATGAATGATATTTTCTGTTATAAAATAATTAAAACATACATACATAAAGTATATACCAACGTAATAGCACTGATTAAAACCGTTTTAATAACATTTTCAAAATCATAAAATAAAAAACTTACAATGCGCAAGACAAATTGACGTTCTTCACACGATTATTTAGCACTTTTTATGTGGGAGCTTCAACACGAAAAGCTATCACTGCGCTAAGCTATCATTGTGCTGCTAATTATCTTAGAGAAAGAGAAATTATAAATTTTATATTTATTATGATTATTATTTTTATTTTATTATTATTATTATTAATAAAAAAAAAAGTGGAATTAATATTTTATCAGAGCACACTTACGTCATTCTTAATTTATTCTATTTAATCGTTATATTATAAAGTATTTAAAAAAGAATTTGTTTTTAACACTTAATTTAAAATTTTAAGTGCTTTTTAGGTTTAACAGGTGGTGTCTGTTATTTATTATGATGCAATGAATAATAATTTAAATTCATATGCAAATGAAAGTTATTTACTTACTTTCTTACTTACTTAATGGGCCATTAACAATTCGTTTAGTCACACCAATCCATGGCATGATCTTCTCAATCTTGTCCTCTACGCCAACAACCGCTTGATTTCCCCATTAAATACCCGTCTCGCTGGAACGCTCTCTGCCAGCCGAACAACATGGCCGAGCTAGCGCAATATGTTAGTGTGTTGTACAACGTCCATGTCGAAAAGGAGCACATACACAGCTCATTATAGGATCGGATGAAATGTCGCATTAGACCGTAGGACTTTACGTAGGACTTTTCTCTCGAACACTTTCAAGCCTGCTTCATCGGTGTTTAATAGTGTCCATGCTTTTACGCTATAAAGAAGCACGTGGAGGAAGAGCGACTTGTACAGTATAAGTTTCGTCCTGCGCGAAAGGTCTCTGCTACCAGAGGTAATGAGCTGGTAGCCTGCATGCACCAAGTATGCCCAATGATTGGCATTCCCCAGTGGGGGAAGACCCCCACATACATACATACATAATTGGTCATTATAATCCTTCAGTTAGGATTACGACCTAATTTCTCACACCACTAATGCTTTGTGTGTTAATTTTATAAATAAAAGGCGAGAACTACAGTTTAAAGTCGAATCCGAACGACAGTTTTTTAAGAATCTTTTCATGGCAATTTTATTTACCTTCAGAGTTATTGCCAAAAATTCTGCTGAGAGAAAATCGACGAAGAAAAATTTTTTTTCATATTTCGTTCTTTGTTGGATATGTCGGACGTGGGATTTGAACCAAGGCCTCATGTCGAATAAGACGACACTAAAGGCTATAAAGTCTTTTCCCTATCGTATAGAAGGTTCTTACGAGCGTTTTGTTTGAACGACTCGTCAAAACACTGATTGCATCTTATCAGTGTGGCTTTAGACCTGGCAAGTCCCACCAATGATGAAATCTTTACATTTACATGAAACACAAGTCGACAAACATACCATCTTTTTTGTTTGGCGCAATGTCTGAGCTCGTTGTTCTGCGAAGGACGGGAGTACATCATAATACAGTGACGACATTGACATCACTTTTTATTCTTTTTTTTTTTAAATCTCATAGTTGAAGTCGCCGTAGTCTAGTAGGTAGTGTGTTGGCTTATTAGACGTAAGGCCAGGGTTCGAGCCCCAGGCCAGACATCAAAACAAAATACAAGAAGTATTTCTTCGGCGACTTCCTCTCAGCAGATTTCCGGCAAAAACTCTGAGTAAATAAAAATAAAATTTCCATGAAAAAGTTTCTCAAAAATCTGTCGTTCGGATTCGATTTAAAACTGTAGATCCCGCCACTCATTTATAAAATTAACGCACAAAACATAAGTGGCGTGAGAAACTAGGTCGTAATCCTAATTGAAGGGTTGTAATGACCAATTATGTTATGTAAGGCTTGTTGGAAACATTTCATCTTCCCATTGAAAACCCCATTAATTGGAATATTTTTTAAATAATCTTTGACCCCTAATCTTATTATCCTATAATTTGTTAGCTGCTTTAATTTTATTTCTTTCTTATCTTGTTTAAATAGTTAGGCACTTAGAAAACTATTTGTTATCATCACGTTGCTAAGGCCAAATCCATAATCCCCAATCAATATCACACGTTATGTTTGTGTTTCAATACCAAAAAAACACGTTTAAATTTTCTAAAAATATATGTTTTGACTTCAAAACAGATTCATTAAATCATTCAAATCGATATAAATCTATAAAATAATTAAAGTTTTTTTTTAAATTTAGAAATTCTAAAGAAACGTTCCGTATCGCATTACTTTCTTCTCAAGTTGCGAGATAACGTGCCGTTAAACTGATAAAATTACGACTATTGGAACATTGTTGTTGTTTTTGTTGTTAATAAATTTATAATGTTTATAAATAAATAGAAAATTTAAAAACAATTATAAGAGAGCACATTTAATAGTTTATTTGAAAAGCAAACTTAAAAACAACAGCCAACGAACGACAAACGTTAGCAAACGATAGAGGACGCTATCACGCGAGACTCTGCCGATAACGAACGTGATTTTGCAAATTGTTTTTTACACGTGCAATATTTACCTTCACAAACAAGATAGAATTGAGTTTCTAGCGATAAACGAACATGCAATCTGTTATCATTATCACACTAATCTCACCTCTCTGAATTCCTATTGTTAAGGGTTGGTATTTATGGTACGTACACTGTCAGTCTGACAAGATAGAAAATCTTCCCCTGTTTGATGTGTCAACATACACAAGTATACACTCTTTCTTTTCTAATGATAACGAAATGAAAGAAGTTAACAGAGTGAGGGAGCACTTTGCCCTCAATTTGAATGATTTGTTTGCACTAAGATTTGTGCAAAAATGTTGTAAATTTTTTGTCAAAATGCCTTAAGAATATTTTATTTGATTAACTCTGATGTTTAGATGGCTAACACAAGCCATTTAGAAGAATTTAAAGAGTCACCTGTTTGGTACATGTCGTTGACCTGACGTCATCGCAAAAAAATCTAGTACATCTACGGATTTTAAAGCGATAAATATTGACTCGTTAGTTCAAATCTAAGATCGTTTATAAGCAACTCTTAACTGGAAGAGAAAGTGCCCTTGCGCCGCGCCCTGATCTTTGTTCTCAAGGTGTTATGTCAAAAACTCGTCAAAAACTTATGAAGATTCTAATAGATTACCTCTCCAGTTTCAAGAAACATTCCATTCTATTTCTTCTTCCAACAGGGACTTCCGAATTTTGAAAGTCGATAACAGATATCATGTTGAAGCAACATCTGTCAAATTAATTGCCATTTATTCAGTCCAAATCATCTCATAGACGGATTTGGCATTCAAAAACACTTGCAAATACCAAAATTTTGTTCTGTTTGGGCAACGTAATGGGTGACCCCGTAATGGTCCTATCGAGGGCACCATTCGCAATTTAGTGGATAAATTCAAGAACAATACCACGTACGTTGCCGCTGTCCGTAAGAGTGTGCAGGAGAATCAAAAGTAGCCGCTTTTGCGTCTAGGACCCTTAACCGAATAAAATTCAACTGATCCAGGAACTGAAGTAAAACAACCATCGAAAATTATGTGTGTTCGCCCAAACGCCCTGGAACAGTTGGCAGCTGACACCATCTTTCATTCGAAAATCATTTTCAGCGATGAGCCCCATATCTAGGTGAATGGGTACGCAAACAAACAAAATTGTCGAATATAGGACGATACCAGTTCACATGAGATTCAATAGCATTCAATTCCTTTTGAAAAAGTCAATGATTTGTGTGGATATTGGACTAGTGTCATCGGTGCATTGTTTTTTGAGGTTCATACCAAAGATCAGCAATGAGTATTAAAAAGAAAATAAGATTCGAATCATACTCATAATTTCTGTTACTTGTGCGCATTCATACTTCTTTTATTTTAATATTATACTCATACTACTCATATTCAAAGTTTGAAGTACTCATCGTACTCATACTTAACAATACGTATGATGTCGTTGATTTCGATTTTCCTTTACTCAACATTTACAAGAATCACAAAATAAGTATGATTCGCGTACGAAAACTGCAATACTCACTAGAAGGTTGTGTGCTTGCTTTGCTTGCTGTCTTTGTCTTTGTCTTTGTCTTTCTTCTTTTTTTCTTTTTTTTTGTAAATGCAACAACAACTAATACTGTAAATTTTGATGAATGATTCGAATCACTCGAATCATTTATGAGTATTATAAGTATTTTTCTAAATTTATGAATTTGAATGAGTAGGCGTATGAATGAAACATATTTCGAATGTTATGAGTTTGATGTTAACGTTTTACTCATACTCATTGCAACCTGTACTTATAAATCAATGTTGTAGTGAGTACGAATGAATCAGAGTAGTTGAAATTCAATACATGCTCAATTCACTCATGCTCAAAATTTCATGAGTACTTATGAGTAGCGAAAAAACGATTCATTGCTGCTCTGGTTCATATACATAATGCCATGAACAGGTCATATAATAAATAATAAATTTCGATATCTTAGTCGTCTCGTCTAGAAGGTAGTATTAGACGTGAGCCCACGTTTCAATTCCCAGATCAGACATCTCGAACAGAACGAATCATGAAAAAAAATATTTCTTCGGCGATTTTCTCTCAGCAGATTTCTGGCAACAACTCTGTCATACAAAGTTACTCAACTCAGATCATGCTTTTTAAACCCTAGTGGGGGAGTAATATACCAAGGCCAGTCGAATGATCTCTGTTGTGTCTTCTCGGTATACCTTCTCTGGTGTTTAAATGTGCTTAACACAGTTTGTTCAGACGTTTAGCAGTTGCTATGGCATTAACATGCGATCATGTGTTGGTTACACTCTGTAATTTTCCTTTTCCCGAATAGTAATTTTTTTGTTTGTTTTGATCATTTCTTCCTTACTCTATGTCCCGTAATCACCGAGAGTAACTATCGTTTTCGATTACACCTTATCACCACATTATCTTGGGTTAACTGCACTGGCAATATTAATAAAATATTATACTTTATAGTGCTCCCCCTATACTATCAGAAGGGGGAGGGTATGTGTGTTTTGCAATAAGAGAAAAGTCTCCGATCACGTTAACCGTCCACTAATGTTAGACTATGAAAACAAGATAAAAAGGAATGAGGTGTGATTTCTTTTTATAACACACTGTTGTTTTTCAATTATTTTATTGTCACTAAATGAAGGCATATTCACAACAATAAACACTTCATTTTTGCAGAATCACGTTAAAAGCGATTTAATTTTTTATGAATTTATTGAATTCTTGCAAGCAAGAACCTGGCAATGGAGCGGAGCACGAGACAAAATCGTGTTAATCGAGTGCTATTTTTATAATTCAATTATACTCACATGCCCGTGTTTTTTTTAGATAAAAATGCTTGACAGGTGGGTGGGGTTAAAACGGGTAAAGTGAGTGTTTAGGAGGCATAGCCTGCGAATGAGTACGTGTATGAAATGTTGACGGAATTCGAAATTACATCATCACCTTTTTTTTTTGAAGATTATAACTTAATGTCAAGATGCAGCAAAAATAATGCTGTATTGGAGATCGCAACCGTAAGTCAATGTCAGATACCATGGATGGCCGCTTTTACAGAAGAACGTCATAAACATTTAATGACTCATCCTGTAGCTGAACGATTGCAATAGAGGAAGACTCCTACCTTTTTCAATAGGATTATAGAAGACCAAGTTATTGATTTTGTTTGTATATTTTTCGAATTTTCTTTATGTAATCATAAGTACCATCTATTCACGAGCGTTGTGAGAGCTTTTCTGCAGATTGAAAGTAATCGCGTGAGAACATAATACCCAGTCAGTGCTTTCAAGGCAGCTTTATTATCAATAGCTAACGTTTCATCTGCTCTTAGGCTAACTCCGCTACTTTGATGATCGCAGAAATGTCAGCATGGAGTACCCTGAACTTTTTAAAAGTCTATAGTGTAGTTTCCTGCAATCCCGTTGTAGTATTAGCTTCCATTTCGAGAACCTCTACATTAACATAATTCTAGTATCTCATTCTATGAAAGTTAGCAATAAGCTAAACTTAATGTCAGTTGAAGCAAAATGAACGGGTAGAAATTAAAGGAAACTATCAGAATATATGGTATAGTGAGAAGCAGCCATTAGACCTCTAAAGCGTGCGAAGCAAGAAGAAGAATTCTGGAAGGGAATAATGGGAAATTCGATTGTTACTTAAATATGGGCACCTAGACTCGGGGACATTAAAGGTAACATCAAAGAAGACGCATTTGCAAAGGCTTGTACAATAGAACATTTGAAACATATTTTTACATGAGATTGATATTTTTCTGTAGAGGGCAAATAAATGATCTGCCACCAACTTAACTCATTTTCTAAAAGAAAGATGAAATAATGAATCCATTTATAGAGGTACGCGGTAGATTTCAGAAACTTTAGAAACCCCAGAGCAGCTATAACGGGACATTGCCTACTGGTTCGGCGGTTGGAAATACCTCACAATGACTTCTAAAGGATCTGTAATGAAGAAGAAGGAGAGGAAAAGCTATTGGGATGGCTGAAAGATGTCTACCAGGCGTTGTAATTGTACCACGGAATATTGAATATTGGTGTTACAATGTGATTTATGTCCATTGCGACGGCTGCTAATTCAACCTAACCTAACTTAAGCGAGGTTAAAAACCATTCACAGAGGATTGCTCCATCTCTATTTGTCATTGTTTCTTTATTTGAAGTAGATTTTATGGAGTCTCATATTAAGAACAACACTTCTTAAGGTATATACAGGGCTGGTGGATCTAAAGAGACAGCTTCTGTAGCTTTAATGAAGCCCTTAAACGTCAAGGAGGTGGGTGACTATTTGTGGTTTTCTTGGTATATAGAGGATATTTGTTATGGATAGGGCATTGAGTAGAATGGGTATTCGTATGGACGTCGGAGGTCCTATATACATGGCACAAAGGAGGACACAACCAGAAGTTGCCTATAAGATTAGTTTCTTTCACCAATAATGTGGACATTGTTTGTGGATGAACTCTTGTGAAAATAATCTGAGGCAGGCGTTGGTTGCATACACTATGTAGACGACATGGCTTTGAAGAGACTTTTTGTGATGTGATTGAAGAATATTTCAGTACGTGATGCATATTATTAGGATTGAACCATAAACGAAAATGAGAGCAAACTTCCTATATAGAAAAGTAATATCAATAGGGAGATAAAATATCGGGAATTACTACAGAGCGCTTCTAGAAAAGCCAGCATGCCCTAATGGTATTGGTATGCAGAGAGTTTGCATGAAAATCTTGAATGGCGAGCTCACTTATGCACTTGACCTTTACCATAACATACATACATACATATTTGATCACTACAACCCTTCAGTCACGATTAAGACCTAGTTTCTCACATCACTTATGTTGTGTATATTAATTTTATACATGAGTGACTGAATGTACAGTTTAAAGTCGACTTGGAACGTCAGATTTTTTAGAAAATTTTCATGGCAAATGGAGAAAGTAAGACACATTTCGTTTTGTTGGAGATGTCTGAGCTGGCGATTGAACCGTGGCCTCCAGTCTAATAAGCCAACAAACACACCATCTTCTAGACTACGGCGACATATGGATACTAAAACAGACTGAAGTAAACAAGTCTAACAGACAACAACAGTAATACACACATCGTACGGTATACTGAATTACGCAAACAACAATATATTACACGATTATGGAACAAAACAAAGATTAAGTATTTGAACAAAAATAGTTAATAGAAAGACCACGGAGTTTTTTCTTGAATTGATAGCCGTAGAGCACATTGACGCATTTCCATGCTAACCTTGAAATTCAAATTTCCTACTCTTCAGAAAACCACACACTTTGTTTCATTTAAGAAAAACTCCCTGTATAAAATTTAATAATCAAAGGAAAAAATAGTAAAACAATCCTAATCACTCTAGTGAAAGTCTATTTCTATGGCCAATAAATTATCTTAATTCCCGTGTTTAAAAGTCGCAAATTTCGCATATTTTTACGTTTTTTTAGACCAATTTGATATTTTTAAAAGCAGGCAGGTTCTAAATTTAGATCATAACACAAAAACGTGATAGTTAAAGAACGAAAAGAACAAAAAAGAGAAAAAAGAAAACGTTTTATAATATTGTTTTCAAAAAGTATTTAAGTACTGCGAATCATGTGCCCCTAAACAATAGGTTACGTTTACGAGAGATTAGAACCGTTTAATGACATCAACAATTTCGCAATGGATAAGATAATCAACTCAACTACAATAGGAAAATATTTACATTCAGCAAGCAAATATAGTGGGCTCATGTTGATCGCAGTTAGTTTCAAGGGGCTATAAGAGAATGGCAATAGATAGTTCGCTGATTTCTTGTATATAACCAGATCAACAAACATTTCCAGAAGAAAAAAGTTTTTCGAATTTAGGATGATGCACATCCACATGGGATCTAAGAGTGACCAATACATCCCAAAAAAGTCAGAATTTGGTGTGGATTTTGGACTGCTGGATTTATCAGTCCATATTTCTTTGCGAATGACGTTAGCCAGGCCATTACTTTCAGCCGTGAGCACTATTGTGTGAATGATTAACAACTTATGGATGATTATGACACGAACGACATGTGGTTTCAACAGGATGGCGTTACGTGCCACACAGCTCATTATACATACATAATTCGGAATTGCAATCCTTCAGTCAGGTTTACAACCTAGCTTCTCACATCACTTATGTTGTGTTTGATAATTTTATTCATAAGTGGCGAGATCTACAAATTAAAGTCGTTTCCGAAGGATAGATTTTTTTTTTGAGAAACTTTCCGTGGCGATTTTTGTTTTACTTACTTACTTAATTGGTCATTAATAACGCCACCTTCCAAGGATGCCTCTACTTCTTGCTCGCCTACGCGAGTTGGTCACACCAATCGATGACAGAGCTTCCTCGATTTGGTCCTTCCAACGCAAACATGGTCATCCTCTTCGCCGACTTCCGCAGATCCCCGCATCAAATACCCGTCTCGCCGGAACAACCCCCTCCATTCGAACGACATGGCCGAGCCAGCTCAGCCGCTGGAGATTAATACGCTGCACAACATCTATGTCGTCGAGGAGCTCATACAGGTCACTGTTGGATCGGATGCAGAAATCATCGCCCACTCGCACTGGACCTAAGATCTTACGTAGGACTTTTCTCTCGAATACTCTCAAGACTGCTGCATCAGTGCATAATAGGGTCCATGGCTCTTCGCCATAAAGAACCACGGGTAAGATGAGCGTCTTGTAGAGTATTAGTTTTGTCGTACGAGAGAGGTCTCTGCTACTCAATTGCCTATTGAGACTATAATAGCACCTGTTGGCAAGAGTTATCCTGCGCTTGATCTCCAGACTGAGATCATTTTTGGTGGTAACGGCGGAGCCAAGATAAATAAATTCCTCGACTGTATCAAAAGTGTAGTTATCGGCCGTAATCTGAGAATCACTACGCCGATAACATATACTTTGTTTTGCCCTCTGAGGGCCATAACGTTCGATAATCGATTAAAGATTATTGTGAACCCATTACTCCGGGCTAAGTCTGAATGCTATTGGCACTGTATATCCAAGATTTCACTCCAATAGACTAAGAGAGACTGATTTTGAAGTCGAAATAATTGCCTCTCGTATACTATGAGTTCCAAATCAGAAAGGTGGACTTTTGGCAAAGCAGATTCTGTTTTGAAACTCGTTAAGTAAACCTGTAGAATTTGGCTAGCCACGGCAAATGGCAGAAGTAATAGACAAAGATGGCATATTGAGGAAACAAGCCATGTGAGGAAGTTTGAAACGTTAAAGAGTAAATTAATATCATAAGGCAATTCTGCTAAGTGTTTTGCTAGTGCTGTAAAAGGTTTTTGTCTTATGCCAGAAATTGCAACTTGATTCGATAGTGATAGTCATTCGACTAACACTGACACTTACCAATTAAAACCCCGTTCCAAGGCATATCCAATAGGTAGGATCGTCTCAACAGCTGAGTTTTTGAATGTCAAAAAAAAATGTTTGTTTTTTGTGTATTTTGTTTCGATATTCAATTTCGTATTTATATTAGTCATAAACCCTCATATGTACCGCATGTATCCTTAACGATACGCACTCTAGAAATTCTTTAGGATTACTATTTTAAAGCCAATTATATTAAAATTTTTGCAAGATGGTTAACAATACTTAAGCCTTTAACACTAAATATATATATCTTTTAAACTACAACCTAGATTTACTATATTTATAAAGAGTGTTTTTTATAGAGGTATAGAACTTTAAGTTGCAATAAAACAACGATGGATTATTCGATTGACATGAATTTTATTTATCCGAAAGATAATCTTGTGGCATTACATTTTAAATATGATTTCTGGCATATGACCGCCACGGCTGGCGCGGATGTAGTCCAATCTGGACGTCCAATTTTCGATGACTTTTTCCAACATTTGTGGCCGTATATCGGGAATAATACGGCGAATGTTGTCTTCCAAATGGTCAAGCGTTTGTGGCTTTACCGCATAGACCAATGACTTTACATAGCCCCACAGAAAATAGTCTAGCGGTGTTAAATCACAAGATCTTGGAGGCCAATTCACAGGTCCAAAACGTGAAATTAGGCGGTCACCAAACGTGTCTTTCAATAAATCTATTGTGGCACGAGCTGTGTGACATGTTGCGCCGTCTTGTTGAAACCACATCTCCTGGACATCATGGTTATTCAATTCAGGAATGAAAAAGTTTGTAATCATGGCTCTATACCGATCACCATTGACTGTAACGTTCTGGCCACCATCGTTTTTGAAAAAGTACGGACCAATGATTCCACCAGCCCATAAAGCGCACCAAACAGACAGTTTTTCTGGATGTAACGGTGTTTCCACATACACTTGAGGATTACCTTCACTTCAAATGCGGCAGTTTTGTTTGTTGACGTAGCCATTCAACCAGAAGTGCGCTTCATCGCTAAACAAAATTCGCTTATGAAAATCGGGAACAACGGTAATCTTGTTTTGGGCCCATTCGACGAATCTACGCGTTACTTGATGATCGTTTGGCTTCAAATCTTGCACGAGTTGGATTTTGTAAGCACGCAAACCAAGATCCTTCCGCAAAATCTTCCATAAAGTGGATGGACACAGATCCAATTCCTGTGCTCGATGGCGGATGGACTCATTCGGGTCTTCCTCAATGCTACGTTCTACAGCAGCAATAGCTTCTTCTGTACGCACCGTACAGCGTCTCTGGGGATGCGAGTTATCAATAAGAGTAAACGTGGTGCGAAAACGTTCCATGGTTAATCGAATTAACTGCTCTGATGGACGATTTTGTCGACGATAAAATGGACGTAGTGCGCGATACGTTTTCCGCACAGAACCATTATTTTCGAAATAAAATTGCACTATTTGCAAGCGTTGTTCAGGCGTGAGTCTATTCATGATGAATTGCCAAACCAAACTGAGAATAAATCACTTGACAGCTGTTAAATCGGTCGCCATCTTGAAAAGTAATGCCAACTTAAAGTTCTATACCTCTATAAAAAACACCCTTTAGATATTTAGATGAAAGTGATGAATTACCAAAAAAAAAAAAAATTCCATGTCTCCAACTAGGTGCCGCCTAAACTATGACTGAAATAACTTGTGTGTTATTTTTAAAACAAATTCTCTTTCAGAAGATTGGAATATAGGGATTAGAACAAATTGGGCCAAACTTCTGTTGAAAATTTGTTATTATAATTACTCAAACGTAATTATAATTGGGATTAAGAAAAGAGAAAGAAAGAAAGAAGTGTTAGTATGTATTTCTTATTTTCTTTTTTGAGTCTGTCAATTTGGTTGAGTGTTGTGGAAGCAAGTGAATTTTAAGTACAACTTTTGATTTCAATTTTCTACTAAAGTTAATTCAAAATAATTCACAATATAATTCAAGAGATAATAGTTTAAATAAGTATTCAATTTCAAAATCCAGTCATAAAATAAATATAAATTAGGTACAAATTTTAATTGGTACAATAATAAATAAGCAATAACGTTTGCAGCTGATAATTTTTTTTAATTTATAGGTGCTGCACTATTGTGTAATTTAGCATGACATAAAAATCATAAGAATTTTCAATATATAAAATTTATTTAGTTTTTTTTTATTGCTTTAATTAATTTCCTATGGAGGTTTGAGGGTTAATTTTTTTGACACTTCTAATGCACTTTTACAAAAACAAAATGTTTGTTGTTTTTGCATTGTTGTATTTGTTGTAGAGACGCTCCTACCTGTTATAAATATGCCATGCCCCGTTCGAAAAACCCTATTTTTTCAAAAATTTCTTGTCAAATTTGTTGTTTTCAAATCCGAAAACATTTCTTTTTTTTTTGATATTTGTATACATTTTGAACGCAACAAAAATAATGTCCTTAACTACGTCTATCCGTTATAGTCCTGCCGTACGTGTTGGCAATTGGTTCGAGGATATATGCCTGGAGCAGGATAAAATTCGTGTCTTTAAAAATTTACGTGATCATGGTGAACTGCTGGTGGAGAAGACACGACAACTTTTTGACAATTTTCACAAAGAAATTATATTAGAGGCACCCAAAGAAGATATACGTTTCGGTGCTGTGGTCCAATTAATGCCGTGCAATTTACGTGTCTGTGAATATAATTCGCCGGGCGTACATCCGGTGCTCTCAGTGGTCATTAATGAGACCGTTGTGCGTCACAGTCAGAAGATAAATGACAATTGTGAACTCACCGTAGCGCCATCGATGAAGTCCTGTGTACGGAACTCTTTTCGTATTGTTAGTGCCGATGATAAGGAGCGCCAAAAAGAGTCCCTCAAATATGGACAACAATTTCGCTTGGAATGCGTAGAGACCAGCGATGATCCACTGCTGTTGTATAGCGCCCAAAAATCGTATGATTTGACAACCATGATAACGACCACGTTTAGTTCGCGCAAATATGGTGAATTGAATTTGAAACTGGGCTTGTGCTACCAAAAGGTGGGTTGTGCCACGCTTAAATTGGAAACCTTGGAAGATTATAAAAAAAATATGATTTATTTTGTTAGAATTGTGGGCCCGGTAAACCTATTCCTTCGGCTTATACAAACTGGTTTTGTCAACATCTTGATCCAACTATGCGCTTTGAGACAGATGGATTTCCATTGCCGGTATGTATGGAGCACAATTGAAATGGGATTAAAGTTGTGACATTTATTTACTAATTTTTGTTCCTGTTTTTGTGAACACAGAGCAATAAGCCATTGGTTATCACACATGCCGCCACCAACCGTAACTTGGCAGCCGAAAATGTTGTGATACAAACTTTATTTGGACCGGTAAGTTAAGATTGTTGTTTTTCTTCTTTTTAAAAGCCTTCCCTTAATCTTTGACCTTAAATGTCATGGAATTGCATAGCAAAATATAAAATATTTTAGCTACTGTTGCCTTAAGTGGCAAGAATCATTCATGGTTTAGGCTTAGGTAAGAGAACGTGTACTCGTCAAATGAGGCAAGTACAGTACCTGCAGGTCTAGTTGACTAATTATACAAACGTCCTTAAGATGATAGGATAATAAAGGGGGGATCGGAAAAAGGAGAGGAAGTAGGAAAGGGAGAATAAGGAAGCGGGGGAATGCACTAATGAAACCCTAGCACTTCTCAATCAGCTCAAACTAATAATGAATCTATGGAGAGCCTTGATGTCGGCTCTCGACACAGAATTCAAACCCTCAAAGAAGCCCCTGCCAAGGGTCTTCAGCCTCAAACTACAGTTACAGAGGAAGTGTTCGATAGTCTCCAACTACTCCTCACCGTAACATACCCTGCAATAGTCCGACTCGAGTCTTTTCCAGATCCTTGTCAGCGACCTAATCTCGCAGTGCACTGAAGAGTCATTCATAATCGAACCATTCTTGACAGCAGATATATTTCGTCTCAGTTTCCTAGATTTTTAATTCATGCGACTCATTAAATTCCACTAAATTTCGCTCAATTCATAAAAGAGCACAGAACCATTAATACAACTCTGGCTCTATTGTTTCGTGGTGTTACCAACCTTGCTTTACGTTGCTCTCGTTTGACACACAGTATGCAGACATCAATGTCATGCAGACAGTCAGCTGTTGTCATGGCCTATGTTATGCTCCAATTAAGGTATTAATAGACAGACTCTCCACTGTCCTCCTATTGAAACTCTGGCAATTAAGTTCAACAATGGTGAGCCCAACATAGACTATGACATTATAGCAATTCCGGATTGATCATATGGTTCCTTATAGCTTCCTAGGAAAGACATTTGATTTTAGTATATGAAATAGAAGTCTCCGATATAAAGATCCGAAAATTGCAAGTGGCGCACTTGAGATTTATACCGATGGCTGCAAGATGCTGAAGGAAAAGGTCAGTGGAATATATATAAAAGTTTCTGGTATTAAACTTTCGCATAGGCTGCCTAACCACAGCAGTGTTTACCAAAGGGTGGTTATGGCCATTTTGTAGGGTGGTGGAATTTTCTTCCAATATCTCTACTTGAATTAACCTTCCTCGTCTATAAATGTTACGTTTTTCTCGGAGAAATTTTGGATCATTCAAAGGAAATATCTAGGAATATATCTTACAGGATATAATAGGGATGTTGTCAGAAATTGGGTGGCTGATGCTCTGGCCAGAGTCGGTGCGGAGCTCACAATATCTGTCCTTTATATGTAGGTCATAGGCCCGTAGCGACTGCTTCAGCTAGACTAGGTATTCTGCACTCATTTTACAGGTATGTACGTGCAATATTGTTATATTCTGCTGAACTTGTATGGATATGAATGGATGGACTGGCTCTCCATCACACAATTGCGATTTACACGGGCTTCTGTCTTATTGGAGGGCATGCCGTTCGATAGACATTCATTCTATTGACCACTCTACAGGACCAATTAGTTTTGATCAATGAGCCGGGACCATAATACTAACAAAATGCACAAAAAAAGTTTTTCTTTTATAATTTCACGTTGGTGCTACAGTGACTTCACAATTATCGTTTACCTTCTGACTCCGAAACGTATATCTTCATTGGATGCCTCCAATATGGTTTCTTTGTGAAAATTGTCAATAAGTTTGCTTGCCTTCTCCAGCAGCAGCAGTTCAACGTGATCAAATAAATTTTTTAATGAAATGAAATTTATCCTGCTCCAGGCTGCATTGCGTGTCGCGTCGGCCGTACTGGTGATAGCGGGTATAATCTCTGTGGATCTGCTGGCGGCAGAGCGGATGGAGATTTATAAGGCGAAATGGGCTGGAAATCATATAACCGGTTACTTCAGGGAAAACACCATTTCAAAATGGCAACAACGATGGAACGAGGAGGATAGAGGAAGATGGACCGCGAGACTTATCCCGGACATAAGGCCATGGATCGGTCGGAAATTTGGAGAGATAAACTACTACGTTACACAGATGCTATCGGGTCACGGATATTTTAGAAAATATCTGCACAGAATGGGCAAGGTCGCCTCCCCTTACTGCCTGTACGAGGAAGGGGAGGTAATTGATGACGCAGAGCACACTGTTTTCGATTGTGCACGCCGGCAGAACTATCGCTCTGTACTGACGTCAATAGTCGGAACGATCACAGCCGCTAATATTGTCGGCGTTATGGCTGCGAGTAGTGAAAATTGGACCTCGGTAGTGAATTACGTAGAGCGCATTCTGAGACGGAAGAGAGATCTTGAAGCTGCAGAACGAGTAAGCATGTCGGCATAGGTGATACTGTCACACGTGCCGGGCGTAACCGAGACGATGATATAGACGAAAGGAATAGTGGAGACGTTTAGATGACTCCTCAACTTTCAATTCGCAATCCGGACGCGGATGTGAACATGAAGGGGCCAAAGGGCCAAAAGGACTCCACTCCGAAGTAATACCAGCGTAGTTCCGGAGCCCACAGGAGACGAGGGGGGGATTTAGTGGGTGAGGGCCCCACACACGGAGGATGTGACGACTTCCTCTATGGTGCGGTTAGGTACATTTACCCCTCCTCGGCGAAAAAAAGGAAAAATCCTGCTCCAGGCAAATATCCTCAAACTAAGGACTGTAACGGATAGACGTAGTTAAGGACATTATTTTTAATGCGTTCAAAATGTATACAAATATCAAAGAAAAAAAGAAATGTTTTTAGGTTGGAAAACAACATTGAGCCTAAGGAGAACAGAGTACATTTGTACTTATTTGTCACTGCATTGCTTTGCCATATTCTGTCATCCCTGACTGAGTTCTCCAATATTTTTGAACCAGTCTGGTTCCTTATTTCTAATTAATATTTTTCATTTCTTACATTTCAGGAATTTTTGGTTTCAGTACAAAATTATAAAAATATTTACAAACGCGAAACTTGGAAAAATATTTGGATGATTAGTAATGGGCACATATTTAACTAGAGAAACAAAGTACTATTTTTGATTTTGTCCACAATTTTTAAATAAAAACAAATTCCTTTTGTTAAAAATGTAACGGAAAGTGCTTAACAGTTTTTAATACTGAGTGAAAATTGACTTACAAAGCCAATATAAAGCCAACCTAGGCATTAAATTTGTAATAGAACCAAACAATGGCGTCGCGGTCTTCTGGTAAAAACTCTGAGGGTAAATATAATTGCCATGAAAAGTTTCTCAAAAATCTGTCGTTCGGAATAGACTTTAAACTGTAGGTCCCGCTAATCGTCAATAACGTTAACACACGCAACATGGGTGTTGTGAGAATTATTTTTGTATGTATTTGTGTACAATATATTGGGGTTTTTTTTTTACATATTTTTAGATGAACTCAAGTAAAATTTATTTTTTATTTAAAATTTAAATTAATTTTCTTAAACAAATATACTTTAAGTCAATTACTGTTTGAAGGCAACTGCTGCTTGAAATTATAGGTAGTAGACGTATATATTTACTGTATAGTGTAGTCACAAACCCAATTATATTCACAATAACTTATTGCTAGATATGTATATGACTACTGTGCAACAGTAGTGGTGCATTCTAGAAACTGAAAATAAGTATAAAAATTACAGGTGGTCACACTAGCCATCATACACACTACGCTATATGTATGTACACTGAGCGCCAAAAGTGAGTAAACACCACTGAAATAATTCATTTTCTTAGGATAGCGAGAAAAGTAAATGAGAATAGTCGAATAAATTTCCAAAAATAAAAACGTTTATTTATTACTTTTAAAATGTTAAAACAAAAACAACAATTAATGATAAAGGAACTTTTTTTATACTTAAGAATAAAGGTGTCGACTCACTTATGGCGCTCAGTGTATACGTAAAATGAAAATGTTTATCGCTTAGCAGCAAAGGGATACAAAATATCTGAGCTAAAATTGTTTCTCAATTAGAAGGGTTAAGGGTTAGACAAATCAATTCCCAACTCAACAATGTCTGCAACATTAAATTTCCAAAGCTAAACCAACAACAAACCTATACTGAAGCAAATCATTTGTGCAGCATGGCCACTTACTGCTGTACTTGGCCACTGCAACCTTCACATACATAATTGGTCATTACAACCCTTTAGTCAGGATTACGACCTAGTTTCTCACACCATTTATGTTGTGTGCGTTAATTTTTATACATGAGTGGTGGGACCTACAGTTTAAAGTCGACACCGAACGGCAGATTTTTGAGAAACTTTCTAATGGCAATTTTATTTACTCTCAAAGTTTTTGCCAGAATACTGTTGAGAGGAAGACGTTGAAAAAATATTTTTTTGCACTTCGTTTCGTATTTGTTCGAGATGTCTGAGCAGAGGTTTGAACCACAGGCTCTTGTATAATAAGCCATTTATAACACAGCCTACCAGAGCACCGTGACTCTGCAATCAGTTATACTATTAGAAAGAAAGTCAACAGTATAGGGCACGCGTTCCAGTGGAATTTACAAAGCTGAAGAATCTAAAGTAGAGCAAAGAATATGTGGAAATGCAAAATACGTATGCCATGAACTAGGTGGTGAGACCTTATAAACCAACGGCAGCAAGCTGTGTACGATGGAGATAATTTGTGGATAACTAATGATCACAGTTGAGGCATTGGTAAGTAACTGAAACTTTGAATTAAAAGGCTTTTTTTTAATATCCTCCTAAAAGTAGGCAATTTATACTATAAAATATCTTTAACAGCAGATGTATGCTTTATAAAATAATCTGTTGCTTTAATTGCTTTTCATTTTTAAATGTGTTTCAATTAAAAATTGTTATTTTACTATAACAATTATATTATATTGATAATTATGGTTTTTTCTTCTTGTATTGTTAACGCATTTTATTATTTTTTTATTTTTTTTTGCTTATTTTTTTCGTCTGAAATATGATATGGCCATTGAAACAATTTTAATAATTATATTTATAATAAACAAATAAAGTTATAGATAAGACAACAACAGAAAAAACTGTAAAATTAAACATTTAATGCAAATATTTGCATTTAAAAGTCAATTTTTGTTGCATATTTTTAGGTGGCTTTAGGTATTCATTTGACTTAATTTTTAATGCTTTTGTAGTATTGTTGTTTTTGTTGCTGTTTATTTTTTATACCAAATATACTTTTTTTTGTAAAAAGGGAATTGTTTGTGTAAAATAGTTTTGCTGATTTAATCAGTGTTAACTATAGTTGAGAAGATTTGCCCTATAATTAGCCAAGGAAATTTATTAACACTTATAGGCTCTAGAATTTTGTAAAAATTAAATAGGATTTCTTACTTAAATATTTCTAATTTTTTATTAACGAATTGTTTAACGTAAAGAATGGGCGTGGTACGCTCGTTTTTATATAATTTTTATAGTATACTTTTAGGTGACCACCTTGTATTTCTAAGTAATTGTCTTTGGTACTTATAGATTTAATCAAATTCAAAGAGAGGAAGATCTAAGGTTCTTGCAACAGGATAACGGCCATCTTGTTGAAGCTACATCTGTCATATTGTTTCTCATTTATTCAATCTGTTTTGACAAATCACTACAGACGGATATAGCGTTCAACAACACGTGCAAATAATAAAATTGTTTTATCAAAATGGGTATTTGGTTTGAGCAAAGTGCCCATTTTACGACCGCCATTATCGTCCTATCGAAAGGACTATGGACATATGGTGGATAAGTCCACTCGATCAGTAAACGATCGTCCAAGAACCGTACATAAACGTAAACATAAGATCTGCCGGAAACATTGCTCACGCTGCCCGTGAGAGTGCTGAGTGGTGATGCAGTCTAAAGCAGTCGATTTTGTATCGCTCACAAGAATTCGGTCTTTCAGAGATCACAACCTAGAGAATTTTGGGTTCTGACTTGGGCCTGAACGTATGGTTAGGTTAGGTTAGGTTAGAGGCCGTGTACTTGTCAATTAAGACAGGTACAGTACCCGGAGGTCGAATTGACCCATTGTACAACGCCCTAGTTTCTCACACCACTTATGTTGTGTGTGTTAATTTTATACATGAGTTGTGGGACCGGGACCTACAGTTTAAAGTCGACTCCGAACGACAGATTTTTGAGGAACTTTTTCCTAACCTAACCTAGAATTTTTGCCAGAAAACTTTGGCGATTTCCTCTCAGCAGATTTCTGGCTAAAATTCTGAAAGTAAAATAAAATTGCAGCGAAATATTTCTCAAAAATCTGTCGTTCGGAGTCGACGTTAAACTGTAGATCTCGCCATTCACGTATAAAAATTAACGCACACAACATGAGTGGTGTGAGAAGTTAAGCCGTAATCCTAACTGAAGGGTTGTAATGGCCAATTATGTATGTATGTATGTATGTATGTATGTATGTATGTATGTATATCGCTGAATGGGCTTTGATGCGATTGCTTGATTTTCATGAAAAAATCGTGTTCAGCAATTAAACCCATTTCAGGGTGAATGGGTACATGAGCAAACAAAATTTTTGATACCAATCCACATGAGTTTTTTAGTTCCAGTTCATCCTGAAAACGACTGTGTGATGTAGATTTTGGGCTGGCGGCGTCATTCGCCGGTATTTCTTTGAGAACTACGTTGGCCGGGCCAACGAGAACTATGGGTCAATGATTACCAACTTCTTTTGGCTTGTTTAGGCTAATCTGGGCACTAACGACATGTGGTTTCAACAGGTGAAGTCATGGTCATCTTACTTGGAGATGATGTGAACTAGCTAACGACATCAAGCGATTTGACTATGTTAGACTTTTTTTTATGGAGTTTTCTTAGATTGTATGTGTATGCAAATATGTAAGTCACAAGCTATAGAGGTTCTCAAAGACAACATAAGGCTTCAAAATAGTCATAAACTTTTAACTTGAAAACCTTAATGAATAATTTAGCATTGGCCATCTCTTACTTTTTTTGCTCTTGTCCTAAATTTAAATAAATTCTGATTTATAAAAACGTAATTACATTGCGTGTAAAATTGTTATCAGTTAAGCACAGCATGAGGAAATGTTTAAATGTTTCGTAACTGAAAACTGCGCACCTAAAACATTTCATTGATAAAAAGGTGCGAAAAGCAAATGGTTGTTCCATAGAAATCGAATCGGGTCAAGTTAAGCATTAAATAATGTACAATGTTCATGGCTACCCCATACAGTTTCTAACAAGTTAATGTTGTAGAACAACATTGGTTTTTGGGTATAAAAGGTTTTGAATTTAGAACTTTAAAGCAGTTCAGTTATCAACGATTTCTGAAAACCAACAGTTTTCTATTACAGTTCTCTACTCGCCGAAACAAAGTAAAAGAAAGCAGAAAATGTTGCTGTTTTTCATACTAGCAGCCTTGATGGCTCAAATCTCCTGTTCATCACGTATTATTGGTGGTCAGTTTGCCACTACCGGTCAATTTCCCTATCAAATCTCACTACAGCTAAATGGACGTCATCATTGTGGTGGTTCTATTATATCAGAAACATTTATTGTCACCGCTGCCCATTGCACTATTGGCCAAAATCCTTCCCAAATGCGTGTCATAGTTGGCACCACTGACTTAACAACTCGTAGTGGCCAATCAGTGGGCATACAGCAATTCATCATACATCCCCAGTATAATCCACAAACGCAAGATTTCGATATATCGCTCGTCAGATTGAGTCAACCATTGACATTGGGTTCGGCTAACGTAAATAAAATTGAATTGGCCACCGCTGATATGAATGTGCCTGCCGACACTATAGCCACTATAAGCGGTTTTGGTGCCATCAATGGTAATCTACAGTTGCCACATCGTTTGAAATACGCCCAAGTTCAATTGTGGAGTCGTGACTACTGTAATCCTCAAAATGTACCCGGTGTTACTGATCGCATGGTTTGTGCTGGCCATCCCAGCGGCCAAATAAGCTCTTGCCAAGGTGACAGCGGTGGCCCCTTGACTGTGGATAACAAATTGTACGGTGTTGTATCGTGGGGCTTCGGTTGCGGTGCTCAAGGCAAACCGGCGATGTACACCTATGTGGTTGCTTTCCGTCCTTGGATTAAGCAAAATGCGGGTGTATAGTTAAACGACGATACACAAACTGAAGGTCTAAAAGGATTTCGTTTTAATTGGCTTTTTGATTTCGTTTATTAACAAAATTTATTTCAGAAGAAATAAATTTAAAAATTCCACGCAGCATAACGTTTCAAATTAAACGCACTTTAAATAAATTTCTTTCATTGCAAAAAAAAAAAATTCTTTTACCTTAAAGCTTGGGGAGGGCAACTGTTGTTTAAAATTCACCATCACTTGTTAAGGCAAGCATGTCTATAGTATTCACACTCTATGGTGTGTGTTATATTAGTGGTACGCACTTCAGTTAGAGTAGTAAGAAGAGTAATAATAAAATACGATATAAGGTAATAAGATTTCAAACAAAAATTTATGTTCAGGAGCTTTGTATTTTCCAAATACATAAATCTCTTAATATATTCGAACAACAATACACTTCAACTGATAACCTAGCACTATCACTATAATTCGGGATCTATATATTCTATATTTGATCTTTGTTTTGCTTCAGAATCGTGTAATATAAATATTGTTGTTTGTGTAATTCTGTATACCGTACGATGTGTGCATTCCTGTTGTTGTCTGTTTGTCTTGTTTGCTTTTGTTTGTTTCAGTATCCATATGCCGTCATAGTCTAGTAGATGGTGTGTTTGTTGGCTTATTAGACTGGAGGCTACGGTTCAAACCCTACGTCAGACATCTCCAACAAAACGAAATATGAACAAATACTTCTTCAGCGTCTTCCTCTCGCAGCAGTTTTCTGGCAAAAACTCTGAGACCAAATAAAATTTCCATGAAAAAGTTTCTCAAAAATCTGTCGTTCGGAGTCGAGTTTGAACTGTAGCGATTCTCAAATCAATTGAATAAGAATTCCGCAAACACAAATAGGCACGGGTAGCCGGAATTGGAGAAGGTCCATTAGAATCTATATGAAGTATGATTACTCATCCCAGATAATGATCTGGAAACAAGTAAAAATCTTTGCTAATAAGGTGACAAAGTTGAGAGAGTGCGTTGCTACTTTTTGTTTAGCGTTAATATTAACTTTTCTCTTTTTTTAAGTCATACGAGTCTTTTTGACAATAAATTTCTTTCTCTATTATTTTATGCGCATTATGGAGATTATATTTCCTACTTATGGTTAATATTTTCTCGAATTTTTCCGATACTGCTTTTGCTATTTTTATTTTTTATTATTTTCTTCTATGGTTTGGGTACTATTTTTTACTACTATTTGTACTATTTGTAGAATTTGTGATATTTTTTTCTTGGTACTAAAACGTTTCTACAATATTTTATTATTTTCTTCTATGGTTTGGGTACTATTTTTTAGTACTGTTTGTACTATTTGTAGAATTTGTGATATTTGTTTCTTGGTACTAAAACGTTTCTACAATATTTTGTTTCTACAATATTTCAGTAAAAGATTAAAAAAAATTATTTCTAAACTTGGAAGTTCACAAAATTAATTGATGACTAGTATAGGACATCACAAAAAAAAGTACTTTTCTGAGTAAAATATGCTCTGTTCAATAAGCTGAATTATTAACAATTGTTACTGGAAAAGCATTCATTAACTCAAAACACTTGCAAGAAGAACAAAAAACTCAAATTGTCAACATTTTTTATCGTTGCAAATTATTACAAGTTCTATTATTTTGAATTATCTTTTGTTTACATTATCGTCAGAACAATTTAAAATCAAAATATTTTACAATATCGACTAATCAAAAATTATACATTTACCTTTTTTACAAGTTTTTACTAATAAAGTTTTCATTTACTATATAGTTTTTGATGATTTAAAATAGAAATTTTCCATATTTTTTATTTTCACTCTCTTAATAGGAATTTAATGAACATACTTAAAAAAAAAAAGTTTTCAAATACACTAAATTTTTATTAGTGTCCACCGTTAGTGTATCTTAGAAGATACTACTATTAAATTAAGTTCTGTGACAAGGAATCGGAATATATTTTTTCCCTATTATTTCTAAACGCTTCTAGACATATTTTTAAACAAGATAATATTTTTTCTTTATATCAGTTTTAAATCATGTCCGATTTTTCAATACATATATCAAAGCACCTAATTCACCAAATTTGGAAAAAATATAATTTTCAACTTTGATGTTTAAGCAATCAGAGAATTCAACATTTTTTCCTTTGAAATAAATTTTAAATATAAGACTGATGCTTTCTGAATGAGTTTTTATTGTTTTTCATTTATTTATTTTCTAAAAAGAACAGTGAGAATTTTTTCTTTGGTTGTATCTTTAAAGATACACTGAGCGTTTAAGGGTTAATAAATAACAACTTACAGCCTGAGACTAAAAATAAATATAATTTCAATAGGTTTACACAAAAAAAAACTTAAAATAAAAAATCTAAATATGTATGTAAACAAAAAAATTGAACAGTTACTTTTTGTCAATTTGCCTATTTGTTTATATATTTATTTTTATAACTGTTTTTCACACGAATTAAAAACAACACACTTAAATAAATATTTCGGTGGTGTTGTGAGTACAACGGCGATCAGAAATCGGGTGTTCGTCAGTTCAAACCCAGTGGGCTACATCTTTTTTTAATTCATATCTGACATTATTTTAATTTTTGTTTTTGCAAATAAAGTCCGCCAAATAAATTGTTTTTTAAATGCTTTAAAAAAACTACTGAATATTTTCTCAAATTTCTTTTTTTATTTGAAAGTACAAATCTTCCAGTTAATAATGGAAAATAATTTCATTTAAATGGCTGCCTCGGCTGACCAGAAGATGCCGATTTTGGCAAAAAAAATCATCTTTTCAGATGAAGCTCATTTTGATTTTGGCCGGTATGTAAACAAGCAAAATTGTCGCATTTGGGGCACTGAAAACCCGCACGCATATATTGAAAAGCCGACGCACCCAAAACGAGTTACTGTTTGGTGCGGATTTTGGTCCAGAGGCATAATTGGGCCATTTTTCTTCGAAAATAAGCAAGGAGTGGCCGTTACAGTCAATGGCGATCGTTATCGGGCCATGTTGAACGAATTTTTGTTCACAAAAATTGAAGAGGAGGATATTGGCAACATTTAGTTTCAACAGGACGGCGCTACGTGCCACACAGCCGAAGCTACACTCGATATTTTGCGCCCTGTTTTTGAAGATCGCATTATCAGCCGCAGAGCTGATGTCGTTTGGTCACCTCTGAGCTGCGATTTGACACCGTTGGACTATTATTTGTGGGGTGCCGTCAAAGATAAGTGTTACGCCGACAAGCCAGAGACAATTGACGCTTTAAAGGACAATATTCGTGAAGCCATTGGAGAAATACAGCTGCACACAGTCGATAATATGCTTAAAAATTGGACCGATCGTGTAGGCTACTGCATGGCCAGCCGAGGCAGATATTTGAATGAAATTATTTTCCATTATTAATCGGAAGGATTGTACTTTCAAATAAAAAAAGAAATTTGAGAAAATATTCAGTAGTTTTTTTTTAAGTATTTTCAAAAAAAAGTTATTTGGCGGACCCTTTATATAAATATTTCTACTAATAACATCTATTAGAAATGTTGAAAACTTTTTTTATAATTAATACAAATTTACTGGTAATGTATAATGGGTTTCAATTTACTGGTACTGATTTTTTTCAGTATTCAGTAAAAATTTACTGATTTACTGCATTTTTTTTCAGTAACCAGTAAAATTTACTGAATACTGATTTTTTTTTCAGTAATCAGTAAAAATTTACTGATTACTGATTTTTTTTTCCCAGTAACCAGTAAAATTTTACTGGTAATGCAATCTAAATTTCATTACCAGTAAACATTTACTGAATACTGTAATTTTTTTCAGTAATCAGTAAAAATCAATTTTTACTGGTACTGCAAAGTGCCCATCTATGGTAATTAGGGGAGAAACAGGTATAAGATGTAATGGTGTTTGTGATAAAGTATATCACTGCACAAAAAAATGTTCGGGCATCGACCAATATTCCGTTGGAGTGTTGGAATCAAATAATTTTATAAGATTCATTTGTGAAGACTGCATGCAGTACATAAAAAATATTGGCCTAGTGCTCGGTGAAATTCAGGAAGGTGTACGGGTTAATAAACAAAACTTAAAAGAATATAAACGCGAATTTGCAACATCATTGAGACGAAATGAAAACGAAATTAAACAATTATTTTGGAGGCCATTGAAAAAAGGTATGAAGAAAGACTTAATATTCTGGATAGAACTGAAAAAAATTGTGAAAAAAATGCAATTGAAATTAAAAAACTTTTTGGGGCTGTTAAAGATCACGAAAATAAGAATAAAGAAATATGCGAAAATATTGAACAAAACAATACAAGAATGTGCAACGAAAAAAAAGAGATAAAAGAGACAAACGTCAAGCAAAATAAGATGTCATTTTCTGATGCATTAAAGAGTAATATGGTATTGCCAGAGGTGAAAAATCAAGTGCCACTAAAACCAAAAGAAAAACAGAAAATTTAAAAAACAAAAGATGATTTAAATAAAAAGGTAGATCCAGTAAATTTCAAAATAACTAACGTTGAAAATAGAAAAAATGGGACAGTGGTTATTCAAAGTGAAAATGTTAGCGAAAGAGAAAAAATAAAATCGACAATAGAAAATGAAATGATTGAAAACTATGTAGTAAAGGTTCCTAATAAACTTAAAAAATCAATTGTAGTAACAGATATGAACTTTAAATACGAGGATAAGGAAATAATAGAAAAAATTAAAAAACAAAATGAATTTCTTGAAAATAGTAAATCGAACTAATAAAATTGTATGAAATTAAAAGATACAACAGAAAAATGTACAGTGCAAAGTTTTCGATTGAAGACGAAACATATCCGAAAATCTTAGCGAAGCAGAAAATAAATATTGGATGGGAGAAATGCAGAGTTTTCGATGGTACTGAAACACTACAATGTTTTAAATGTAGAGGATTTAACCATAAGTCTAAGGATTGTAAAAATAGCGAAGTGTGCCTAAAATGTCATGAAAATCATGCAACAAAGGACTGTATTAAGGAATATGTGAATAAATGCATTAACTGTATAAATTCGAACAAAAGGTTAAATTTGGGTCTTGATGATAATCATGCTACAACGAGTAAGTGGTGTCCAGTGTATCAAAATAAGTTACAGTTAAAAAAGAGAACCATGGGAATGATAGATTAACAACGAAAGAACATACAAGGAGTTTATACAAATGTACAAGGATTGATTAACAATTTTAACCAGGTTGAAGTAATTGCGGATACAGACAAGCCGGATTTCATTATACTATCTGAAACGCACGTAACCGATAGGGTAGATGAATCGGAGTTAAAACTAGAGGGATACAACGCATATGTTACATTATCCAACTCATCGAGAACAGGTGGAATAATTGTATATTTTAATAAAAATTGGAAAGTGAATATAATTTGTGAAAAGATACGAAACTATAAATATTGGATTATTGCATACAATATCAGAATAAGAAATACATCAATGATAATTGTAGCTGTGTATCGATCGCCAAGTAGTCAAGACTCAGAATTTTATGAAGTTTTTGAACAAACAATAGAAGAGATATGTGATAAAAACATGGACACAATTGTTGCCGGAGTTTTTAATGTTGATTGGTCGAAGGAAGGTTTTTATAAACAAAAATTACAAAAGATCATAAGCGATAACGGACTTGTACAAGTTATTACCGATTATACAAGAATTACGCGAAACTCAAGAACTATAATAGATTATGTTATAACAAACAATCTCAATATAAAGGTGAATAATAGTAGAATTAATAAAATATCTGATCATGAAATAGTGGAGATGTATATAGAAACCAAAGTGAATAAAGAGCATGAAAGTAAAAGAAAGACAAATAGAACTCTTTAAATATGAAAAACGGAAATTTAGAAGAGAGATTAGTGAAATATTGAAATTTGATGAAAACGTGGAATTAAATTATTATGTAAATAACTTCGATAAATCGATTGAAGACACAATTAAAAAACTTACGGTACGAAAAACGATACGGGAAAAGAGCAGAGTAAATAAGTGGTTTAACAGACAATGACAAGCATTTAAAAAAGATAAAATAGTGAAGTACCATATAGCAAAATGTGAGAATACTACTGTAACATGGAATAATTATAAAAATGCCAGAAATATATATAAAATAAAGCTGGAAAATGAAAAAAATTCATATATTGACAAAAAAAATAGGAAATACCAACGATCAAAAACGGATGTGGAATAACATAAAAGAATTAGTTCTAAAAAAGAATAAATCTGTGATAAAAAATGTGATATTTAATAATGTAGAATATAATAGAAGATGTGCAATACGTTAATCGGATAAACGTGATAAGTAATAGGTTTATTTTTCGTGCAATAACTATTTCAGAACTTAAGACAACCTGTAAAACCATAAAGAAAAAACCAGACTATAATAAAGTAAATATATGTTTACTCTTGGATAATTGGCACTTATGTGGAAATGTAATGTTGAGAATAATAAATTCATCATTGGATACGGGAGTTTTTCCAGATAATTGGAAAACTTCAATGATTACACCAATTGAGAAAATAGCGAAAACAAATAAATGTGAAGAATTTCGTCCAATAAACACTTTAAAACTGCTTGAAAAAATCTTAGAGAAAATTGTTAAACAACAGCTTGAAGACTACACGGAGAAAAATAACTTATTATCGAAATATCAATCGGGTTTTCGAAAAAACTTTTCGTGTGAAACAGCGGTAAATTATGTTATTAATAGGTCGAAGAAAATTGACGGAAATAGAAAGATAATGGCAATTTTTCTTGACTTTAAACGGGCTTTTGAAACAATTGATAGAGATATATTACTGTGCAAAATGTATAAATATGGAATACAAGATAAAGAATTAAATTGGTTTAAATCATATCTATCGGATAGAAAACAAATGACTAAAGTGAACGATACTATATCTAGTGCTTTGAACAATGATTATGGAGTACCTCAGGGATCGATTCTGGGGGCTCTTTTGTTTATTGTATATATAAATGATCTACCCAATCTAATGGAAAAGTGTGAAATAGTTTTATATGCCGATGATACTCTAATTTTTAATGAATCTGAAACTGATGAACAGTGCCAGATGAACTTAGAGCATGATATGAGAATTGTAAATAATTGGTTGAAAATTAATAAACTAAAATTAAATGAAAATAAAACAAAAATATTGGAAATAAACATGAACAGTGAAACAGAGTTTAAAATTAATAATAAAATAATTGAGAAAGTTGAAAATATAAAATATTTGGGATTTATAATAGATAACAACCTGAATTTTAAAGATCATTTAAATTATATATGTAGAGAAATCGGGGAAAAAATTGGATTTTTCAGGAGAATAAGAAATAGAATATCAACAATCACTGCAATTAATATATATAACACCATCATTAAGCCACATTTTGAATTTGGTTCTACAATATTATATACATGCTGTACAAACACACAAATAGATAGACTACAAAAGTTGCAGAACAAGGCGATGAGGTCTCTAATTAAATGCAACCGGTTTACAGCTAGATACACTAAAATGGCTCAACATTAGACAAAGACTTCAATTAAATACGTTTACATTTATTTACAAAATGAAAATGGGCAACACACCGGAATATCTAACGGATCAATTAAGATATGTCAACGAATCCCAACCTTACAATCTTAGAAATGCAAATGATTTTAGGATACATCGATCAACAAACAATGCGATGAAGAGGTGCTTATTATATAAAGGACTGCAATTATTTAATCTACTACCTAGCGGCGTAAAAAATGAAAGAAATATTCATATATTTAAAAGAAATTGTATTCATTTTGTTAAAAATTGTACTTATCAGAGCAATTAAAATATTGATAATATAATGTAATATAGTAAATAACAAAGTACTCTAATATTGATAATATAATGTAATATAGTAAATAACAAAGTACTCTAAATACTACTAAATAAATAAATAATAATAATAATAACAATATAAATGAATTGTATTATATAAGACCGTAACGTCACGTGTGAAAATGCGAATCGATTCAAGTGAAGCGTTAAAAACGTGTTGGTGGGTATAAAAGCTTTCGAATTTAGAATTTTTAAGCAGTTCAGTTTTCAACGATTTCTGATAAATTGTTATTTCGTTTTACGTGAAGAAAAGTAAAAGAGGAAAATGTTATTATTTTTTATATTAACAGTGTTTTTGGCTCAAATCTCTTTACAAAACTCTTTATCAATCTCACCACGTGTTATGGGTGGAGACTTTGCACGAAGTGGTGAATATCCCTATCATGTTGCACTTTTCCTGGGTGAACTCTATTATTGTGGCGGTTCTATTATGTCGGAGACGTTTGTTCTTACCGCTGCCCATTGCACTTATGGCGTGAATCCATCCGTAATGAGTGTCAGAGTTGGCACCATTGACTTAAGGACTCATGATGGCCTAACAGTAATCGCAAAGGAATTCATCCAGCATCCACAATACAATAATAACACGTACGATTTCGATTTTTCGCTCATCAGATTGAGTCAACCATTGACGTTGGGCTCTGCTACTGTAAATAAAATTGAATTGTCCACTGCTCCTTTGAATCTTCCTGAAGGGACTGTAGCCATTGTAACTGGTTTTGGGCACGTTAGTGGGGAAAAGAAAATATCGCCTCGTTTGAAATACGCCCATGTGTTTGTGTTGACTCGTGATCAGTGTAATTCTCAAACTGTACCCGGTGTTACGGATCACATGGTTTGTACTGGCCATCCCGCTGGTGGGATAAATGCTTGCAAAGGTGATAGTGGCGGTCCATTAGTTGTAGACAACAAACTGTACGGTGTAGTATCGTGGGGCTTTGGTTGCGATAATAGAGACTCTCCGGCCATGTACGCATATGTGGGTGCTGCTCTCGATTGGATTAAAGAAGTTGCGGGTGTGTAAGTAAACATTGAGAACACACTGACACAGCTATCCGTATTAAATAAAAACATAACGATAATCTTGTTTTTGTTTCTTTGCTTTAAAGTGTACAATTCTAAAGGTACTGCTGTTTAAAGCATTTAATTGTGAATAAAAATAAGAGGCACTGATCCAGTTTTATTAGATACATTTTGATCTGTCTTGCGACGCCATCTATTAGATTTGGTTTCATCAGTACTCGAATTGTAATTATCTTTACTTGCTAGCAAAGCGAAAACTCTTTTTTTTAATGTTTTTATTTCTAATCTCTCAATTAAATTCGTATAGCTATTGAAGAGAATTTCTTTTGAAACAAATTGTCAGCAGCAACTTTTCTCATAATGCTGCTGTTTTTCAAGTCACTTCCTATATCAGTCACTTACTTATTCGTTTGTATGTTTATATTTCGGTGTGTATGTGTTCCGGTTTCTTTATTTTATTTTTAAATCAACTTTAGTTTGTTTCCGCTTCCCTTTTTTTTAAGTTACGCTCTTTGTTTAGTTCCTATTTGTTTGTTCTGGTTCTTCTTTATTATTTTTTTGTTTGTTTTATTTTAAAAGAATTCGTATTTTTTCTGAAGTCGTGCTGTTTTAATTTAATTTTATTACCAGATTCTTCTACTATTTGTTTTCTATAATAATTATAAGGACAACAACAATAAGAAAGTTTTTCTATTTTTTTAAATGAAGTTGTTGGCTTTTGTTTAATGTCCTTTTGAAACTCTGTCGTCCATTTAACATGGTTAAACTCTTTTTGGATGGGTTTTGTTTGCAATGCAATGTTTTAATTATTTCAGATCATATATCTAAATCATCCTCTTAAATATTTTCAAAAAATGACTTTTTTTTGCTCTTTAGAAATGAATTTAGAAATTGAAAATAATTTTCATTAAATCTGGTAACATATCAATTGATTAAATTAAATGCATGAGCATTTATGAGAGTTCTTACATCGTTGTTAAGAAGCTTACAGGAAACTAACTGAAAAAAGCCCTGAAACACACTGTAATTTATGATGATATTTAGCAGCAAAAAGTTGGGTTAGAATATGTTACGTTATGTGGCGGATACTTCTTGAAGGTAACACTTAGGCCAGATTTTATACCCACAGTGCTATCATAATTAATATTCAGACTAGGGATCAAATATTTCATAAAGGAAAACAACATGGCCTCATAATAATAGTAATAGTAGTAATAGTAAAAATAACAGTAAGCAGCATCGTAGTCACCATAGTTTAGGAGGTAGTGTTTTGGCTTATTAAACGTGAGGCCACGGTTCAAACCCCAGGTCAGACAACTCCAACAAAACGAATTTTGGAAAAATATTTCTTTGGCAACTTCATCTCAGCAGATTTCTAGCAGAAACTGTAAGAGTAAATAAAAAATTGTCATATGAAAAGTTTCTCAATAAAAATCTGTCGTTCTAAGTCGACTTTAAATGCCACTCATGTACAAAAAATAAACACACACGACATAAGAGGTGGCGTGAGAAGCTAGATCGTAATCCTGACTGAAGGATTGTAATGATCAATTATGTTCACAATAAAACAGTGGCCCTTGAGAATCGCAACTTTTACAATGGATGCACTGTTTTTTTATCCATACAAACCCAACACAGTTTAGTAATATCACAAGTACACTTATGACGCCAACGAAGTTCATCCTCCCTCCAAAATGTGCGTAGAATACCTAGTTTAATTGAGGCAATCGGAACACTAATATCCCCTGTAACATTAACGAAGATTGTGGGTCCCGTGCTGTGTCCAACGATATCTCTGTGTTCTGGAATCTATAAAAGAGTTACTTTTGAATGTATCGAAAATTTCCCTGAGAAATCTTTGGCATTCATGGATGAACGACGAATGTTGAAGTGACAATCTCAAGTGGGTCTGAGATTTAATTGCAACCAGGCTGCCTAAGTAAATCAAGAAATTTTTGTTTGTCGTCGCTAAACATGATTTTTCGATGAAAATCGGGATCAGTTGCCAAAGTTCGAAAGAGCCTTTAAAAAGAGGTATGGTAACGGAAATAAAGAATATCTTTTTAAGTTTAGTCATGTAAACAACATTAAAACAGATTACTTTTTAAAGGTAGATGATACAACATTCCGTTTTAGGACTATACGGCTGACTTCTAAAATGTTAGTTGCTTTGTGTTTGAACAAAGTATAGTGTTTCATAAAGCCGCTGTACAAAATGTTTGCAATGTATATTATTTCAAAACGTCGTCCATGTGTATTTTTAACGCAGCTAAAAAGCAATCAGGCATCGGATTTATAGTTGATGCATTGTTTGGTAACTTTGCATATCTACATAACCTCTTCATCTTGGGTTTATACATGGGTATATACCGTAGTAGAACTGCATACAAACTTTGTATTGATAAATTATGCAAGTTAGCCTACATTACATTTAAATTTCGATTTTAACGACTCAGTTTTCTTTATATCTATCCACCAGCTATACTCTTCGTCCTTAAGTCGTTATTTGATTAACAATTTTCAATAAATTTTCCATAAACTTTCCATATTCATAAAATTAACCCTTATGTCAACAGATACATACCCGGGTATGTTTTGTATTTTTAAATCGCCGTCTCTCAGGAAGTAATAACTGTATTAACCTGATATTTCATGATATCCTCACTAGTAGTTTTTTCTACTTTATTCCTAGACTTGAGTAAAAATGGCGGATGGGGGTCAAAGATGTGGCCATTTTTTGATTCATATCCCTTACGTCAGCAGTTGCATACCTGGGTATGTATAATGAAATATATGAAAATATTTTGTTATTTGATGTTTGTTGAATTTAATTTACACGTTCTTAATAATAAGATTAAAATTCAATCAAATATAGAAGACATAAAAAAATATTAAATTTTTCTTAAATGCATTTGTTACATTGCGGCATACAACTTGAATGAGCGGCACACACGTGCTTGTTGCATAACGTGCAGGATTAAATAAATTATGGGCTACGAGGTATAGTATATTGTAGAATAAAGCCAAGGGCTATCTATTTCTTCGTCGCCTTGTTCAATATTCTATCCATATTATCGACGCCACCTTTATATTTGTTGTAATCTAAGATCTAGAGTGGCATTTTCTTTGGACCTTGAACTTCGTATAAATAATGCAAGAAGTATAACCGCCCTTTTTTTTAATGTGAGAGCACAAGGTAATATTGTAACTGAAACCAACTGTAGTTAACTCTACTTCCCGTCATTTAGATAAAGTGAAATATAGTGGTACAAACACTCGTCTTCTGTTCACTGTACCTAATATTGATAAACTGCTGTCCATCATAAAACTTTTCGCTAAGTTATAAGTTATGAAGAAATTATCACAAACAATATTCCGTCCACTTCCACGAAAATGATTGACGAACAAGTCCTCCACTACCCTCTCGCCTACTTTTTTCCCCGGATGCCACCAATCCAGCATAAATTTGTGCCTTCATTGGATAGGATGAGACGGAGTCACATAACCACCATACTTATATTCCGTAATTGGCGGGTTTCAACGGTATATATTGGGTAAACCCTGTACCACGTTTGGACCTTCTACGTAATTGCTACGCAGATTATCATTCAGTATTAAAAATAAGTCCGTTATGCTGCGTCCAAAGCTGCGGCTTTGTCGGTTTTTACGCTGTTGGCGTGTGTTTCCGTTATCGAAAAGTATAAAGCGGCTTATATCCCAAAAACGCCGCACACTCATGGGAGCTCGATATAAGGGATGTGAGGTCGTTTTCCATAAGTCTTTAGTATGTACGTAACCAGAGTGCGTTACACCACCCAACAAGTAAGTAAAACCAAATCAACAAAAAAATAAGATTAGCAACAAAAGAAATTCCATATAAAATATGTGAACATACCCGGGTATGCTTCTGTTGACGTAAGTATAATTTTTTATCTGTTGATATAAAGGTTAAACAAATGTCCCTCAAAATTTGCCTGAAAGTAGGCACCTTATTAAAGCAAACTCGTCTCAGCCACAGATGTTTGCTTTAAAAAAGTTTTTATTTTTCATTTTTGCTTTAATGTTTTCATTGTTTTATTAATTTTTAGTTTATATTTCAATATGATATTATTGTTTTTTTTTCAACCGATATCATATTTCTAACTATTTTTATTACGTTTTCTTGTTTAATTATTATTTTTTATTTTTATTTTTCATCTCTCTTTTTGAAATATAATATGGCTATTGAAATATTTAAAATTTTTTTAATCACAAATAAATTTATAGATAAGACATAAAAACCAGATTAAAAAAATATTATTAATAGATATTAAATGTAAATATTTGTTTGTAGCATATTTTTAGGAGGCATCATACATACCACAAGTGCTACTTTTTTACTATTGGTTACATTTTGTTTATTTTTTATTGAATATTATTAAATAATTCAGTTTTTCTTCTAAAAAAGCCATTTTTATTTATTTATACATGAAAGTATTATAATTTTAATCGGCCTTACATATAGTCGAGTAAATTTACGCCGAGTAAAAAGTCGCCGTAGCCTAGTGGGTAGTGTGTTCGTTTATTAGACGTAAAGACTCGGTTCAAATCCCAGGTCAGACATCAAAACGAAATATGAAAAAAAAAAATATTTCTTCGGTGACTTCCTCTCAGCAAATTTCTAGCAAAAACTATGAGAGTAAATAAAAATGCCATGAAAAAGTTTCTCAAAAATCTGTCATTCGGAGTCGACGTTAACCTGTAGGGCTCGCCACTCACGTATAAAATTAAGGCTCACAACATGAGTGATGTGAGAAGCTAGGCCGTAATTCTGACTGAAGGGTTGTAATGATTAATTATGTATGTGTATGTGTAAATTTACGCCTATAGTTATACTACAAAATTTATAAAAAAGGTATTTAGAAATTATTAAACCCAAGATGAAGAGGTTTTAAATTTCAAAAGATATTACAACGGGCCTAAAGACCTCGTAGTGAACGTATGAAGAGGTTTTAAATTTCTAAACATGTTTCAATGGTGCTAATGGATTTTGAGCGAGACTGCATTTTTATTTAATTGCTGCAACTTTAGTTAATTTTTGCATTTCCTTTATAAATTTTTTTCAAAAATTTTTAAACAAGAGGCACAGTTTCGTTTTAAATTTTAATGTTATGCTTTAAATTGGAAATACTGTAAAAAATCCTGAAAGGCTTAGCTAAGTATTCTGTTCTAAAACTTTGTTTTTTAACTGTGACTTTGTGTGGCAAACATTTTTGCATTCGCATACTGCTTGTACACTTTTTTGTTGCTTCGTTCTTCAAAATACGGCTCTTCACGAATCTTCTTCTTTTTTTTCGAATTGTTTAATATGATATCTTAGATTAGTGTAAAAGTGACTAGACAAAGTGCTCCATAGACATTGTGAACATATTTATCCACAATTTGTATACATTGTTCTGGCGATAAACGGCTCATTGTGACTTGTCTAACTTTAGTAAACAGAAATGTGAACACAGGTTGACTATTTTAGTTGTCAAACCATTGCCAGAGATAGCTGATATATGTACATACGTCTTAAAAAAAGATGCCTTAATTTAATTCACTTCTGTAAATCTTAACACGCATACAATTTTATTGTCATGTTCCAGAAACCTATATTTCTGGTATGTTATTTCTTTACAACAATACATACATGTTTCTTCATTTGTAAACTTTAAAAACAAATTTTATATCAATTTCTTATATGCATTGTTGACTAAAAGCCAGGAAATTAAAACATACAATCGACATAAACCTACATACATATTAGTACATACCTCTAGACAATAAAATAATACAATATAATTGTGGAAAAATGTTAGCTGATTTCATTGACACCAGATGGCATCATATTGCTGAAATCATAAGATAACCACGATCTGAGGTAATTGCCAGTGCCTTTTTTAATTTTCAAAACCCTCCAAAATAATTCACCCGTTACCTTGAAAAATTAAAAAGTCCTTTAATGCTTACATGGGTATTTCAAAATTGTATTTTATTTTATTGTAATTTATTTCATTTTAAATCTTTTTATATATTATTTTATTGCTATAATTTATTTGACCGCTACGTTAATTCTAGTAAAAATCTTTGCTAATAAGGTTGCAAAGTTAAGAGAGTTCGTTGTAGCCATTTCTTCAGTGTTAATATTAACTTTTTTCCGTTTAAGTCATAGGAATCTGGAAGAATAAATTTGTTGACAATACATTTTTTTCTCTTTTCTTTTATGCGTATTATGGACATTATATTTCCTACTTACGTTTAATATTTTCTCTAATTTTTCCGACACCGCGTTTGCTATTTTTTTTTTAAATATTTTATATATATGGTTTGGGTACTATTTTTAGTACTGTTTGTACTATTATTAGAATTTGTGCTATTTTTTCTTGGTACTAAAACGTTTCTGCAATATTTCTCAGAAGGTTTAAATTTCAGTAAAAGATTAAAAAATCATTTCTAAACTTGGAAGTTTACAAAATTAATTGATTAATACAAAAATTAATGACTAGTATAGTCCATCTACTCAATTACAAAAAAAGTACTTTTCTGCTCTTGCATGCAATTTAAATGAATTCTATTATATAAGACCGTAACGTCACGTTTAAAATTCTTGAATGAAAATGCGATTCGATTCAAGTGAAGCGTTAAAATTTGCAATTTCATAACCAACGTGTTGGTGGGTATAAAAGATTTAGAATTTCGGATTTTTAAGCAGTTCAGTCTTCAGCGATTTCTGATAATTTGTTATTTCGTTTTACGTGAAGAAAAGTAAAAAAGGAAAATGTTATTATTTTTCATATTAACAGTGTTGGTGGCTCAAATCTCTTTACAAAACTCCTTATCAATCTCACCACGTGTTATGGGTGGAGACTTTGCACGAAGTGGTGCATATCCCTATCATGCTGTACTTTTGCTGGGTGAACGCTATCAATGTGGCGGTTCTATTATATCGGAGACGTTTGTTCTTACCGCTGCCCATTGCACTTATGGCAGGAGTCCATCCGTAATGCGTGTCAGAGTTGGCACCATTGACTTAAAAAGTCATGCTGGCCTAAAAGTAAACGTAAAGGAATACATCCAGCATCCACAGTACAACAATAACACGTTCGATTTCGATTTCTCGCTCATCAGATTGCGTTTACCAGTGACGTTGTGTCCAGCTATTGTAAATAAAATTGAATTGTCCACTGCTCCTTTGAATCTTCCTGAAGGGACTGTAGCCGTTGTTACTGGTTTTGGGTACGTTAGTGGGGAAAAGAAAATATCGCCTCGTTTGAAATACGCCAATGTGTTTGTGTTGACTCGTGATCAGTGTAATTCTCAAACTGTACCCGGTGTTACGGATCACATGGTTTGTACTGGCCATCCCGCTGGTGGGATAAATGCTTGCCAAGGTGATAGTGGCGGTCCATTAGTTGTAGACAAGAAACTGTACGGTGTAGTATCGTGGGGCTTTGGTTGCAATAATAGAGACTATCCGGCAGTGTACGCCTATGTGGGTGCTGCTCGCGATTGGATTAAAAAAGTTGCGGGTGTGTAAGTAAACATTGAAAACACACTGACACAGCTATCCGTATTAAATAAAAACATAACGATAATCTTGTTTTTGTTTTTTTGCTTTAAAGTGTACAATTCCAAAGGTACTGCTGTTTAAAGCATTTAATTGTGAATAAAAATCAGAAGCACTGATCCAGTTTTATTAGATACATTTTGATCTGCTTTGGGCCGCCATCTATTAGATTTGGTTTCATCAGTACTCGAATTGTAATTATCTTTACTTGATAGCAAAGCGAAAAATCTTTTTTTTTAATGTTTTTATTTCTAATCTCTCAATTAAATTCGTATAGCTATTGAAGAGAATTTCTTTTGAAACAAATTGTCAGCAGCAACTTTTCTCATAATGCTGCTGTTTTTCAACTCACTTCCTATATCAGTTACTTACTTATTCGTTTGTATGTTTATATTTCGGTGTGTATGTGTTCCGGTTTCTTTATTTTATTTTTAAATCAACTTTAGTTTGTTTCCGCTTCTCTTTTTTTTAAGTTACGCTCTTTGTTTAGTTCCTATTTGTTTGTTCTGGTTCTTCTTTATTATTTTTTTGTTTGTTTTATTTTAAAAGAATTCGTATTTTTTCTGAAGTCGTGCTGTTTTAATTTAATTTTATTACCAGATTCTTCTACTATTTGTTTTCTATAATAATTATGACAACAACAACAATAAGAAAGTTTTTCTATTTTTTTAAATGAAGTTGTTGGCTTTTGTTTAATGTCCTTTTGAAACTCTGTCGTCCATTTAACAGGGTTAAACTCTTTTTGGATGGGTTTTGTTTGCAATGCAATGTTTTAATTATTTCAGATCATATATCTAAATCATCCTCTAAATACTTTCAAAGAAGAACTTTTAGTTTTGTTGCTCTTTAGAAATGAGGTTAGAAATTGACAATAATTTCAATTAAATATGGTAACATCAATTGATTAAATTTATGAACATTTAAGTGTGCTCTTACATCGTTGTTAAGAAGCTTACAGGAAACGGTGGCGTGACATAAGGTCCAGTGACATAATGTTCATGGACATTGTGACACACAAAAAAGTGACATAACGTCCATGGACATTATGGCACTCTATAAAGTGTCGTAATGTGAGTTTATACCAACAGCGCTCTCATAATTAATATTCAGACCTCCATCCACCAGCCGTACTCTTTGTCCTTAAGTCCTTATTTGATTAACAATTTTCAATAAATTTTCCATAAATTTTCCATATTCATAGAATTCAACAAATGCCCTCAAAATTTGTCTGAAAGTAGGCAACTTATTGAATCAAACTCCTCGCAGCCACAGATGTTTGCTTTAAAAATTTTTTAATTTTTCATTTTTTCTTTAATGTTTTCATTGTTTTATTAATTTTTAGTTTATATTTCAATATGATATTATTGTTTTTTTTTTCAACCGATATCATATTTCTAACTATTTTTATTACTTTTTCTTGTTTAATTATTTTTTTTATTTTTATTTTTCATCTCTCTTTTTGAAATATAATATGCCTATTGAAACAATTAATTAATTAATTTTTTTAATTGCAAATATATTTATAGATAAGACTAAAAAATCAGATTAAACAAAATAAAAAAAAAAAATTATTAATAAATATTAAATGTAAATATTTGGTTGTAGCATATTTTTAGGTGGCATCAGATATCCAGAAGTGCTATTTTTAATTTTTTTTTGTACTATTGTTTACATTTTGCTTATTTTTTTTATTGAATATTATTAAATAATAAAGGTTTTCTTCTAAAAAAATAATTTTTATTTATTTATACAGGATATTATAATTTTTATCAGTACTAAATATAGTCGAGAAAATTTACGCCTATAGTTATACTACAAAATTTATTAAAAAAATGGTACATATTTAGAAATTATTAAACCCAAGATGAAGAGGTTGTAAATTTTTAAAAATATCCGAACGGGTTTAAGGGATTTTGAGTTTTATCAAGAGCACTGTGTGGTTGCATTCTAGATGTGTCTAATGGACGTATGAAGAAGTTTCAAATTTTTAAAGATATTTCAATGGTTCTAATGGACCTTGAGTGAAACTACAATGGGTGGCTAGAGTCAAGTTATTTTATTTAATTTCTGCAACTTTAGTTAATTTTTGTATTTTTTTATACATTTTTAAACAAGAGGCACAGTTTCGTTTCGAATTTTAATGTTATGTTTTAAATTGGAAATACTGCAAAAAATCCTGAAAGGCTTAGCTAAGTATTCTGTTCTAAAACTTTGTTTTTTAACTGTGACTTTGTGTGGCAAACATTTTTGCATGCGCATACTTTTCGAATTGTTTAATATGATATCTTAGATTAGTGTAAAAGTGACTAGACAAAGTGCTCGAGTAAATTTACGCATTTACATTGTGAACATATTTATCCACAATTTGTATACATTGTTCTGGCGATAAACGGCTCATTGTGACTTGTCTAACTTTAGTAAACAGAAATGTGAACACAGGTTGACTATTTTAGCTGTCAAACCATTGCCAGGGATACCAGATATAGTACATACGTCTACGCCTTAATTTAATTCACTTGTGCAAATTTTAACCCACAGAAAATTTTATTGTCAAGTTCCAGAAACCTATACTTCTGTTACAACAATGCATACATGTTTCTTGTTTCGAACTTGCCTTCTTTTCTAAATTTTAAAAACGAATTTTATATTAATTCATTACTATGCATAGGTTAGGTTAGAGGACGTGTACTTGTCAATTAAGACAAGTACAGTACCCGGAGGTCGAATTTACCCATTGTACAACGTCCTAGTTTCTCACACCACTTATGTTGTGTGTGTTAATTTTATACTTGAGTGGTGGGACCTACAGTTTAAAGTCGACTCCGAACGACATATTTTTGAGAAACTTTTCATGTCAATTTTTATTTACTCTTAAGAGTTTTTTGCCAGAAATCTACTGAGAGGAAGTCGCCGAAGAAATACTTTTTTGTATTTTGTTTTGATATCCGGCCTGGGGCTCGAACCCCGGCTTTACGTCTAATAAGCCAGCACACTACCTACTAGATTACGGCGACTTCATTACTATGCATTGTTGACTAAAGTCTAGAAAATTAAGACATACAATCGACCCCATAAAGGCATGTTTTAAAAACTCGATCTAATCAGCCACATCATTAGAGGGAACAGTTTCCAAAAATGTCATCATAGATATTATTATTTATACGTCCCGCAAGAAAAAAGTCTGTAAATGACCGTTTTAATACCTGAAAAAATCAGTTAAAACAACGCTTCTGTGTTGAAATCGTTTATTTTTTGTTTTCCTAGGGCTAAGTAAGTAAGACCTTTTGACATGTTGCGTTTTGAAATAATAAATTGATTATGGCACAAGTGGATGATAATATCGCTAGTTTATGCTCTCCACTTGATGACAAGGTTTAGTGCGAGAAGATTTTTAGTTTGCAATAGCCTTTCCCAAAACAGCCCGAGAATATTAACTGAAGTTCTGATCGGGTATTTCATGACCTAAGAACATTTGTTCTCGATAGGAATTGTTTAAAGCACAATACGTAAATACTGTAATTAGAAAATGCATGAACAGAACGCATACTTGACAAATGTGTCGCGTTAATGCATTTCGGATGGAAACATTTCGGTGTTCAAATACTAGGCAGGGGGTTATTATAATTATTAATGAAAAGCATGTATGTGATAGGGTAGACATTACAATGAAATCTAATTTTCTCTAAATGTAGAATTAGCCGAACGTTCACGGAACGTATGTGCGTTTATAGCATATGCAAATAATGTAAATGCTTAACGAAATTCAATTATGGTTGGGTAATCGTTGTCATTGCCTTGAAACGAACATTGGTTCGGTTGCGTTCCGTGAACGTGCAGCTAATTCTACCTTGAAAGCAGAACATCTGGTCGCTTTTACTTTAATACCTCTAAACAATAAAATAATACAATAATACAATACAAGTGGACAAATCTTTGCTGATTTCATTGACACCAGATGGCATCATATTGCTGAAATCATAAGATAACCTCGATCTGAGGTAATTGGCATTGTTATTTTCGTCTCTCTTAATTCACTTTTGTAAATTTCCAGTGCCTTTTTTTAATTTTCGAAACCCTCAAAAAAATTCACCCGTTACCTTAAAAAATTAAAAAGTCCTTTAATGCTTACATGGGTATTTCAAAATTGTATTTTATTTTATTGTAATTTATTTCATTTTAAATCTTTTTATATATTATTTTATTGCTATAATTTATTTGACCGCTACGTTAATTCTAGTAAAAATCTTTGCTAATAAGGTTGCAAAGTTAAGAGAGTTCGTTGTAGCCATTTCTTCAGTGTTAATATTAACTTTTTTCCGTTTAAGTCATAGGAATCTGGAAGAATAAATTTGTTGACAATACATTTTTTTCTCTTTTCTTTTATGCGTATTATGGACATTATATTTCCTACTTACGTTTAATATTTTCTCTAATTTTTCCGACACCGCGTTTGCTATTTTTTTTTTAAATTTTTTAAATATTTTCTTCTACGGTTTGGGTACTATTTTTAGTACTGTCTGTACTATTTACAGAATTTTTGATATTTTTTCTTGGTACTAAAACGTTTCTGCAATATTTTTCAGAAAGTGTAAATTTTAGTAAAAGATAACAAAAAATTATTTGTAAACTTGGAAGTTTACAAAATTAATTGATGACTAGTATAGGCCATCTATTCAATCACAAAAAAGTACTTTGCTGCTCTTGCATGCAATTTAAATGAGTTCTGTTATATAAGACCGTAACGTCACGTGTGAAAATTCTTGAATGAAAATGCGATTCGATTCAAGTGAAGCGTTAAAATTTGCAATTTCATAACCAACGTGTTGGTGGGTATAAAAGATTTAGAATTTCGGATTTTTAAGCAGTTCAGTCTTCAGCGATTTCTGATAATTTTTTATTTCGTTTTACGTGATGAAAAGTAAAAAAGGAAAATGTTATTGTTTTTAATATTAACAATGTTGGTGGCTCAAATCTCTTTACAAAACTTTGTATCAATCTCACCACGTGTTATGGGTGGAGACTTTGCACGAAGTGGTGCATATCCCTATCATGTTGCACTTTTGCTGGGTGAACGCTATCATTGTGGCGGTTCTATTATATCGGAGACGTTTGTTCTTACCGCTGCCCATTGCACTTATGGCAGGAATCCATCCGTAATGCGTGTCAAAGTTGGCACCATTGACTTAAGGACTCATGATGGCCTAACAGTAATCGCAAAGGAATTCATCCAGCATCCACAGTACAATAATAACACGAAGGATTTCGATTTTTCGCTCATCAGATTGAGGCAACCATTGAAGTTGTGTCCCGCTGCTGTAAATAAAATTAAATTGTCCACTGCTCCTTTGAATCTTCCTGAAGGGACTGTAGCCGTTGTTACTGGTTTTGGGTACATTAGTGGGGAAAAGAAAGTATCGCCTCGTTTGAAATACGCCAATGTGTTTGTGTTGACTCGTGATCAGTGTAATTCTCAAACTGTACCCGGTGTTACGGATCACATGGTTTGTACTGGCCATCCCGCTGGTGGGATAAATGCTTGCCAAGGTGATAGTGGCGGTCCATTAGTTGTAGAAAAGAAACTGTACGGTGTAGTATCGTGGGGCTTTGGTTGCGATAATAGAGACTATCCGGCCATGTACGCCTATGTGGGTGCTGCTCGCGATTGGATTAAAGAAGTTGCGGGTGTGTAAGTAAACATTGAGAACACACTGACACGGCTATCCATATTAAATAAAAACATAACGATAATCTTGTTTTTGTTTTTTGCTTTAAAGTGTACAATTCTAAAGGTATTGCTGTTTAAAGCATTTAATTGTGAATAAAAATAAGAGGCACTGATCCAGTTTTATTAGATACATTTTGATCTGTCTTGCGCCGCCATCTATTGGATTTGGTTTTATCAGTCTCGAATTGTAGTTATCTTTACTTGCAAGCAAAGCGAAAAATCTTTTTTTTTAATTTTTTTATTTCTAATCTCTCAATTAAATTCGTATAGCTTTTGAAGAGAATTTCTTTTAAAACAAATTGTCAGCAACAACTTTTCTCATAATGCTGCTGTTTTCCAAGTCACTTCCTATATCAGTCACTTACTTATTCGTTTGTATGTTTATATTTCGGTGTGTATCTGCTCCGGTTTCTTTATTTTATTTTTAAACCAACTTTAGTTTGTTTCCGCTTCCCTTTTTTTAAGTTACGTTCTTTATTTAGTTCCTATTCGTTTGTTCTGGTTCTTCTTCATTTTTTTTTGTTTTATTTTAAAAGAATTCGTATATTTTCTGAAGTCGTGCTGTTTTAATTTAATTTTATTACCAGATTCTTCTACTATTTGTTTTCTATAATAATAACAACAACAACAATAAGAAAGTTTTTCTATTTTTTAAAAATGAAGTTGTCGGCTTTTGTTTAATGCCCTTTTGAAACTCTGTCGCCCATTTAACAGGCTTAAACTCTTTTTGGACGGGTTTTGCTGGCAATGCAATGTTTTAATTATTTCAGATCATTTATCTAAATCATCCTCTTAAATACTTTCAAAGAAGAACTTTTAAGAAGTTTTGTTGCTCTTTAGAAATGAGGTCAGAAATTGAAAGTAATTTCAATGACACTTAGGCCTGAGTTTATATCCACAGTGCTCTATCATAATTAATATTCAGACTAGGGATCAAATATTTCATAAAGTAAAACAACATGGCTTCATAATAATTTTTGTTATTGCAGCATTGCCGTCGTCGTAGTCTAGTAGGTAGTGTCTTGACTTATTAAACGTGAAGCCACGGTTCAAACCCCAGGCCAGACAACTCCAACAAAACGAATTTTGAAAAAATATTTCTTTGGCAACTTCATCTCAGCAGAAACTGTAAGAGTAAATAAAAAATTGCCATATGAAAAGTTTCTCAATAAAAATCTGTCGTTCTGAGTCGAATTTAAATGCCACTCATGTACAAAAAATAAACACACACAACATAAGAGGTGGCGTGAGAAGCTAGATCGTAATCCTGACTGAAGGATTGTAATGATCAATTATGTTACCAATAAAACAGTGGCCCATGAGAATCGCAATTTGTGCAATGGATAACCTGTTTTTTTATCTATAGAAGTCCAACACAGTTTAGCAATGCCACAAGTACGCCCATGCCAACAACGAAGTTGATCCTCCCTCCAAAATATGTGTAGAATACCTAGTTTAACTGAGGCAATCGGAACACAAATATCCCCTGTAACATTAACGGAGATTGTGGGTTCCGTGCTGTGTCCAACGATATCTCTGTGTCCAGGAACTCATAAAAGAGTTACATTTGAATGTCTCTAAAATTTCCCTGAGAAATCTTTGGCATTCATGGATGAACGACGAATGTTGAAGTGACAATTTCAAGTGGGTCTGAGTTTTAATTGTAACCAGGCTGCCTAAGTAAATCAAGAAATTTTTTGTTTGTCGTCGCTAAACATGATTTTTCGATGAAAATCGGGATCAGTTGCCAAAGTTCGAAAGAGCCTTTAAAAAGAGGTATGGTAACGGAAATAAAGAATATCTTTTTAAGTTTAGTCATGTAAACAACATTAAAACAGATTACTTTTTAAAGGTAGATGATACAACATTCCGTTTTAGGACTATACGGCTGACTTCTAAAATGTTAGTTGCTTTGTGTTTGAACAAAGTATAGTGTTTCATAAAGCCGCTGTACAAAATGTTTGCAATGTATATTATTTCAAAACGTCGTCCATGTGTATTTTTAACGCAGCCAAAAAGCAATCAGGCATCGGATTTATAGTTGATGCATTGTTTGGCAACTTTGCATATCTACATAATTTATATACCGTAGTAGAACTGCATACAAACTTTGTATTGATACATTTTGATAGTCAGCCATTACATTTAAATTTCGTTTTTTACGACTCAGTTTTCTTTATATCCATCCACTAGCCATACCCTTTGTCTTTAAGTCTTTATTTGATTAACAATTTTCAATAAATTTTCCATAAATTTTCCATATTCATAGGATTAAAAAATTTGCCTGAAAGTCGGCACCTTATTAAAGCAAACTCGTCTCAGCCACAGATGTTTGCTTTAAAAATTTTTTAATTTTTCATTTTTTCTTTAATGTTTTCATTGTTTTATTAATTTTTATTTATATTTCAATATGAAATTATTGTTTTTTTTTCAACCGATATCATATTTCTAACTATTTTTATTACGTTTTCTTGTTTAATTATTTTTTTTATTTTTTATCTCTCGTTTTGAAATATAATATGGCTATTGAAATAATTAATTAATTAACTTTTTTTAATTGCAAATGTATTTATAGATAAGACTAAAAAACCAGATTAAACAAAAACAAAAAAAATATTAATAAATATTAAATGTAAATATTTGGTTGATAGATATCCACAAGTGCTATTTTTAATTTTTTTTGTACAATTGTTTACATTTTGTTTATTTTTTTATTGAATATTGTTAAATAATACAGGTTTTCTTTAAAAAAAAAAAATATTTTTATTTATTTATACATGATAGTATTATAATTTTTATCAGTACAGAAAATTTACGCCTATAGTTATACTACAAAATTTATAAAAAAATGGTATTTAGAAATTATTAAACCCAAGATGAATATGTTTTAAATTTCTAAAGATATTACAACGTAGTGAACGTATGAAGAGGTTTTAAATTTCTAAACATGTTTCAATGGTCCTAATGGAGTTGAGTTCTATCAAGAGCACTGTGTGGTTGCATCCTAGATGTGTCTAATGATCGTGTGAAGAAGTTTCAAATTTTTAAAGATATTTCAATGGTCCTAATGAACTTTGAGTGAAACTGCAATGGGTGGCTACTGTCGTTATTTTATTTAATTTCTGCAACTTTAGTTAATTTTTGTATTTTTTTATACATTTTTAAACAAGAGGCACAGTTTCGTTTTAAATTTTAATGTTATGCTTTAAATTGGAAATACTATAAAAAATCCTGAAAGCTTATACTATGTTCAGACATGCACCTTTATTGAGACAATGTTTGGTTTATTGCTTACAATATTTTAAGTGTTTAGACATAACAATATACGCAGTTCAGCTGCTTATTCAATATTCATTTGATAGCTGGTAAACAAAACACCTGGTTGTTTCAACAACATTGTTTTTGTTTGTTTGTCGTTGTAGATATTTGAGTTGTCAAATATCAATAGAAAGTGTTCGAAAAATTGTAATATGCTTACTGAACGTACTTACGACAGTGCTGTATTTCAAGTTTTAATCAATATTATAACAATTTATGAATTTATTGAGCAATAATTAATTATTATTAATTAATAATTATTTCGATTTACTCAATATAAGTGCATGCCTGAACATAGTATTAATGCTCACATGGGTATTTCAAAATTGTATTTTATTTTATTGTAATTTATTGCATTTTAAATCTTTTTATATATTATTTTATTGCTAAAATTTATCTGATCGCTATATTAATTATATTTATATTTTTCTTATTATTTTTCTGTTACTCATCACAGATAACGACCTGGAAACAAGTAATTTTTTGAGATTGGATCCTAATTGGTTCGTAGTTTTATATTGATTGTGTAGCTACCGTCGGTGTTAATCAAAGCCCTTAAGAATGCTTTTGTTTAGTACAAGACCAGGATGTAGACAGAAGAAGATCTTATGAGCCTACAGAGGTGTAGAGAGAGAGAAAGATAACAAATTAGTTTGTATATATGAGCTGTTTATTATGAAAGTGGTTTAAGTCCATTTTTTCTTATATTGAGATGTTTAAGGGTTTGCGTTTGAATTGTTTCAAAAATATTGTTAACTGGTATTAAGTTGTATTTATGACTATGTGACCTTAAACATGTTAGAATATATAAATAAAATAAAATGACTTTTTTGTTTGTGAAAACGAATAAGTCCACTTTGTGTTCTTTGTTTAATATTATTATAAGTTAATTTTTTCAATTAAAGTTACTCCACTAGTGATAGTGATTCCTCTAAATAGTTATCTTTATACTTAGGAGTTGGAATGGGACGTACATTTTTGTATAATGGTGTTAATTTTATTTTACTAAAGTTCCTTGGTCTTCCCCGACAAGGTAATAAGTCAAGTATTTTGAACTCTGTATCCACTTCCATAGATTCTTTATAAATCATTTTATAGTGTTCGCCTTTTATAAATCGCATCCAACATATCCTTTGCCAATTTACAGGTGCGCCACTAGTGTTTTTTAATCTTTTATGAATTGCTTCTTCCAGAGGTTTTGTAGAAAAAAATCTTTACTCTTCATTTTGGTTGATATACATTTGTTACTCTTTCGATATGTTTTTATGGTTTCATAGTAACCCTGGGGGACATACATTAAATTATTTTTCCTCAAAGCCGTTTCTATCACTCCAAAATCACTATCATTTGGCAAAAATGAATGTCCTGATAGTAAACACTTATAGTCAATAATTATTTTCTGCCGATTGCACAATTTTCAACTATGTTACTATCAATTTTATGGATTTCAGTGGACTTAAACCAGTTTCAAAATAAATTTTTATGCATTTCGTTAACTAGCTAATTTTCAAGTGCCCCAAATCATAGCGATTTTAATGATACTAGACTTAAATTGTTTATAAAAAAAAGATTATATAGGATTGTTATTATTGTTATCATTAACAAATTTTTTTTAAAAATGGACTTAAACCACTTTCAAAATAAACGACTTATATGTACATACATGTATACTTTTTTCTAATGACTTCAGTTCCAATGATTTGTTCTTCTATACCAAATTGAAAATTCCTTAAATGGACAATTTTCTATGGACCATTTAATGCGTAATTTGACACGCTTTTTATGTGGTTTGCCAATTTTCATACCATTTTATTATTAAAAGTAATTTTTTTTAGTCTAATTGAGTATATTTTAATTATGGGTAATTGCTACCATTACTAATCATTCAATTACTTTTTTTTATTATATTGCACTGTATCTAACAATTCGTATTTGTAACGGTACAAATAGTTCTAATAAGAGAAACTGCCACGGAAAATACAAAAATTTAAAACGCAAACCGTACCAAAAATGTTAGCAATAAAATACAATATAAGGTACTAAGGTTTTAAACAAATGGTTATGGTCAGGAGCTTTGAATTTTTCATAAATAAATCTCTTAATTTATTCAAATGTATATTCAAACAACAACACACTTCAACTCATAACATAGCACTGTCATCAATATAATTCGCGATCTTTTGTAAACAAAATTCAAAAATTTCGTGTTCAATTCCTACCACTGTGCTTAACAGACACTTTTTCATACAATTCTCGGTTAACTAACTACAGAGTGACCCATAATTCATCACTAACTGACTAGTAATTTTGCTCTTTCCCCTATCTGTACTCCTTTATATAATGTCTGGCAGCTCCGTGGTCTTAAGTATTTTTATTCAAATATTTGATCTTTGTTTTGTTTCATAATCGTGTAAAATAAATATTGTTATTTCTGTATACCGTAAGATGTGTGCATTCCTGTTGTTGTCTTTTTGTCGTCACAGTCTAGTAGATGGTGTGTTTGTTGGCTTATTAGACTGGAAGCCACGGTTCAAACCCCAGATCAGACATTTCCAACAAAATAAAATGTAAAAAAATACTTCTTCGGCGTCATCCTCTCTCTGCAGATTTCTGGCAAAAAATCTGAAAGTAAAGTTTCTCAAAAATCTGTCTTTCTGACAGTTCTGAGTTTGAACTGTAGCAATTCTAAAAAACCAATTGAATAAGAATTCCGCAAACACAAATAGGCACGGGTAACCGCAATTGGAGAAGGTCCATTAGAATCTATATGGAGTACGATTACTCATCCCAGATAACGACATGGAAACAAGTAAAAATCTTTGCTAATAAAGTGGCAAAGTTGAAAGAGTGCGTTCCTATTTTTTGTTCAGCGTTAACTTTTTTCTTTTTAAGTCATACGAGGAAAAAAATTTTATTCAATTCAATTTTATTATGGAGATTATATTTCCTTACTTACGTTTAATATTTTCTCTAATTTTTCCGATACTGATTTTGTTTTTTTTTTAATTTTTTATTATTTTCATCTATGGTTTGGGTACTATTTTTTAGTACTGTTTGTACTATTTGTAGAATTTGTAATATTTTTTTTCTTGGTACTAAAACGTTTCTACAATGTTTTGTTTCTACAATATTTCAGTAAAAGATTAAAAAAATGTATTTCTAAACTTGGAAGTTGACAAAATTAATTGATGACTAGTATAGGCCATCTATTCAATCGCAAAAAAAGTACTTTTCTGCTCTTGCATGCAATCTAAATGAATTCTGTTATATAAGACCGTAACGTCACGTGTGAAAATGCGATTCGATTCAAGTGAAGCGTTAAAATTTGCAATTTCATAACCAACGTGTTGGTGGGTATAAAAGATTTAGAATTTCGGATTTTTAAGCAGTTTAGTCTTCAGCGATTTCTGATAATTTGTTATTTCGTTTTACGTGAAGAAAAGAAAAAAAAGGAAAATGTTATTATTTTTCATATTAACAGTGTTGGTGGCTCAAATCTCTTTACAAAACTCCTTATCAATCTCACCACGTGTTATGGGTGGAAACTTTGCACGAAGTGGTGAATATCCCTATCATGCTGTACTTTTGCTGGATGAACGCTATCAATGTGGCGGTTCTATTATATCGGAGACGTTTGTTCTTACCGCTGCCCATTGCACTTATCGCAGGAATCCATCCGTAATGCGTGTGAGAGTTGGCACCATTGACTTAAAAACTCATGCTGGCCTAAAAGTAAACGTAAAGGAATACATCCAGCATCCACAGTACAATAATAACACGTACGATTTCGATTTCTCGCTCATCAGATTGCGTTTACCATTGACGTTGGGCTCTGCTACTATAAATAAAATTGAATTGTCCACTGCTCCTTTGAATCTTCCTGAAGGGACTGTAGCCGTTGTTACTGGTTTTGGGCACACTAGTGGGGAATATAAACTATCACCTCGTTTAAAATACGCCCATGTGTTTGTGTTGACTCGTGATAAGTGTAATTCTCAAACTGTACCCCGTATTACGGATCACATGGTTTGTACTGGCCATCCTGCTGGTGGGATAAATTGTTGCCAAGGTGATAGTGGCGGTCCATTAGCTGTAGACAACAAATTGTACGGTGTAGTATCGTGGGGCTTTGGTTGCGCTAAAAAAGATAAACCGGCCATCTACGCCTATGTGGGTGCTGCTCGCGATTGGATTAAACAAGTTTCGGGTGTGTAAATACTGAGGGGATTTGATTTAAACTGGTTTTTTGTAACACAGCTGTCCATATTAAATAAAAACATAACGATGATCTTGTTTTTCGTTTGTTTGCTTTAAAGTTTACAATTCTAAAGGTACTGCTGTTTAAAGCAATTAATTGTGAATAAAAATCAGAATCACTGATCCAGTTTTATTAGATACATTCTGATCTGCAACACAGGTTGACTATTTTAGCTGTCAAACCATTGCCAGAGATAGCTGATATACATACGTCTTAAAAAAAGGTGCCTTAATTTAATTCACTTCTGTAAATTTTAACCCACAGAAAATTTTATTGTCAAGTTCCAGAAACCTATACTTCTGTTATGTTATTTCTTTACAACAATACATACATGTTTCTTCATTTGTAAACTTTAAAAACAAATTTTATATCAATTTCTTATATGCATTGTTGACTAAAAGCCAGGAAATTAAAACATACAATCGACATAAACCTACATACATATTAGTACCTCTAGACAATAAAATAATACAATAGAATTGTGGAAAAATGTTAGCTGATTTCATTGACAGCAGATGGCATCATATTGCTGAAATCATAAGATAACCACGATCTGAGGTAATTGCCAGTGCCTTTTTTAATTTTCAAAACCCTCGAAAAAAATTCGCCCGTTACCCTGAAAAATTAAAAAGTCCTTTAATGCTTACATGGGTATTTCAAAATTGTATTTTATTTTATTGTAATTTATTTCAGTTTAAATCTTTTTATATATTATTTTATTGCTATAATATATTAATTAATATATTAATTCTAGTAAAAATCTTTGCTAATAAGGTGGCAAAGTTAAGAGAGTTCGTCGTTGCCATTTCTTCAGTGTTAATATTAACTTTTTTCCGATTAAGTCATAGGAATCTGGAAGAATAAATTTGTTGACAATACATTTTTTTCTCTTTTCTTTTATGCGTATTATGGAGATTATGTTTGCTACTTACGTTTACTATTTTCTCTAATTTTTCCGATACCGCGTTTGCTATTTTTTTTTTAATTTTTTAAATATTTTCTTCTACGGTTTGGGTACTATTTTTAGTACTGTCTGTTCTATTTATAGAATTTTTGATATTTTTTCTTGGTACTAAAACGTTTCTACAATATTTTTCAGAAAGTTTAAATTTTAGTAAAAGATTACAAAAAATTATTTCTAAACTTGGAAGTTTACAAAATTAATTGATGACTAGTATAGGCCATCTATTCAATCACAAAAAAGTACTTTGCTGCTCTTGCATGCAATTTAAATGAGTTCTGTTATATAAGACCGTAACGTCACGTGTGAAAATTATTGAATGAAAATTCGATTCGATTCAAGTGAAGCGTTAAAATTTGCAATTTCATAACCAACGTGTTGGTGGGTATAAAAGCTTTAGAATTTCGGATTTTTAAGCAGTTCAGTCTTCAGCGATTTCTGATAATTTTTTATTTCGTTTTACGTGAAGAAAAGTAAAAAAGGAAAATGTTATTGTTTTTAACATTAATAACCTTGTTGGCTCAAATCTCTTTACAAAATTCCCTATCAATCTCACCACGTGTTATTGATGGAGAGTATGTCAGTCCTGGTCTTTTTCGCTATCAAGTCTCACTACAGTTAATGAGACAACATATTTGTGGTGGTTCTATTATATCGGAAACATTTGTTCTCACCGTTGCCCATTGCCCTGCAGCGTTTGTTGCGTCTGTAGTAGAGGTCCTAGTTGGCACCGTGTGGCCATTATATAGACGTAGACACATTCATCCAATATAATGAAAATGAAAAACCTGCATATAATGATATAGCGCTCATCAAATTGGCCAAATCATTGCGTTTGGGTACTGCCAACGTAGATAAAATTGAAATTTCAACTGCTAGTATTAGATTCCGTCAGTCAAAATTAGCTTGCCTTAGTGGTTTCGGGCTTAGTAATGGTAAAGGGGAGTTGCCGTATCAATTGAAATTTGCTTATATTCCAGTGTGGCCCCGTGATGCCTGCATTCCTCACCTAATTACCGGTGGTCTTAGAGATCGCATGATTTGTGCTGGCGGTCCAACTGGTCGGGTAGGCTCTTGCCAAGGTGATAGTGGTCGCCCATTGGCTTTGGACGGCAAATTGTTCGGCATAGTATCCTGGGGTTTCGATTGCGGTTCTCCGTACAGACCGTCAGTATACACTCAAGTGCCTTTTTATCGTTGCTGGATTCGAAAATATGTAAGTAAACGAGGAGAATAAAATAAAAGATTTCGTTTAACTGGCTTCTTGTACAAAAATTGTCCACGTTAAAGAGAAATAAATTTAACAATTCTATGCAACATAACCTTTCAAATTGAACGCATTTTAAATAAATTTGTCCTTGAAATAAGAAAATACATTCAACGAAGTTTCTTTTTTTTTCTTTTTTTTTGGCATTAAAGTTTACAATTAAAAGTAACCGCCGCACTATGTGGCATTTACCCTGAAAAGCTGGCCAAAAAGGCAAAAATGAATTTAAAGAAATTTAAGAAACTGAGTATGCAGTTCGATAGACAACAAAATTCTGCATAATATAGTGAAGAAAATTAAATGCGTTTTTGGTGTTTTTTTGAAATTTTAATAGGTTTATATGATATTTTTTTTGTGGCTAAACGGAAAGAGGCTTTATATTGATTTTTTTATTTGAAAAGTATGAGCAACTGCTACTTCCAGTTTTTTTTTTTTATATATATATCTCATATATTAATGTTAAAATTATTCGTTCAAAATTTAAAAATAATAAAAATTTCACATTTTTTTATTCTTCCTAAAAAGAGAAGGATTTTAAAGGTGAAAGTAGTTTTTAGTAGTTTAATGTTATATACCACAAGAAAATATGAACTCTATACATTCAGGAACAAAAAGAAAAGTTTGCGCAAATTTGCGCAATTATTTTTGGGGATTTTTTGAAAATTTTACTTTTTTTTTAAAAATTAGACGTAGTATAATAAAGCCAATCGAGATGTCCTGAATAGGTTACTTTTAACCAGTGACCCTTTTATAAGCTGCAGTACACAAATATTTGCAAAGGAATTCAGATATTATTAAATTACTCCTTCCTGACATTGATGATGAAAATGATAACGATTTTAACGATTGTAGTTGGTTTCACTTTTTAAGTATTTTTAAGTTAAGTATTAAACAATGTAAAACAAATATTACGAATAAATATTAATTATCATAGAAGTTTAAAAACTTAATTACATACATATGTATATCGACTATTATAACAATAAATGTTAGTTAGATTTTCTTAATGGATCGTATGTGGTACCTAGGGGCACTTATGATCCGATCATAATAAAATGTGATCATAAATGATTCACATTCATATTAAACATGTTCATGCCGAATTTCATCGAGGTAATAAAATTTTTAAGCCAATTATAATTGTTAAACATATTTTCTTAAGGGGCCCTTTTTTGGACCAAGGGGCAGTTATGGACCGACCATAACAAAATTTGGTGATATGATTTAGATTTACAAAATACACGTTCATACCGAATTTCATCACAATACCGATGTTTTTAAGCCATTTATATGCGCAAACGTGAATTTTTAAAGGGGGCTTTATATGGGGACTAGGGTCAAATGTGATCCGATTTTCACCAAACTTTACACCATGATTTCTTTGTACACAGAACTGATCCATGCTAAATTTTATCATGATTGTTGCATAATTACTATAATTATGTGTAAATAAGTGCAATTTCGAGCGGAATTTGTATGGGGGCTAGGCGAAATCACGGACCGATTTGAACCAAAATCAGTTGGGTTCATCCTTGGGCCTCATTATCACTAATGCTATCAAAAAATTCCAACCATTAACTCATAAAACACTTCTATTAATTTTGGCCAGGTTTTCAGGCAAAATGCCACATTGTGCGCCGTTTAAAATAAGTAAAAGGGGATAAGAAGGGATATTACAACTCCCGGTTGTTGGTATCACTCAGTCCTCCCGATAGTTTTATGAAGGAGTGAATTCAGTCGGAATCACCTTTTGTTGGACACGTTCTATCAACAATCTATGGGTGTCCAAGAATCTTATATTTCACGCCCCCAAACGCGAAATCCTTTGCACTTTTAATGCCGGCTGTAGTAGAAGTCGAATATCAGCTACCAACAGTAAAACATAGCCGAGGCTCACTAATAGTGTAGGATAAGTTACTTTTGTTTTTCACCGAAATTATTTATTTTATGTAATTTATTGTTAGGTGCGTTTTCCCGATTCCGCTGGTGAAAATCGATGGTATTATGAATGCCACTAAATACTGTGAGATCCTAGAAGAAAATATGCTCCCACACCTTCTGGAAAAAATGCCCACAAACAGCATATTCCAACAAGACAATGACCCGAAGCACTCTAGTCGCTTGTTTCGTAACTACCTAAGCGACCATGACGTGAAGTTTATGAATGGCCGTCACAATCTCGCGATCTAAACCCCATAGGAAACCTATGGGAGATTTTAGATGGGAAAGTTAAGAAGAAAAATCCTTCAAATTTGGCGAAATTAGAAAAAAAAAATTGAGTCAGAATGGGAAAAAGTACCCCTACACACCATCGTGTCTCTTGTGGATTGTATGACCTCCAGACTGCAAGCGGTAATAGAAAATAAAGGCTACGCAACCAAGTATTAGCTTTAAGTATATTTTTAACCAACTTTTGTAAGAATTTACATTTAATTTAAATAAAGTTATTGAATAACATAGCGTTGCATTTTTTTGCTCGCTTTTTCTCTTAAATGTTAAAATAAAAATAAGTGGATAGAAAAATTTTGATATTGCAACCTGCATTTGTTAACTAAGTTTGTGGGGCATAAAAATAAAAAAGAAGTATTTAATTTCTTTACTGTTTTTTTTGAAAGAGGCGTACATAAAGATCAATCGGCTTAGCGTTGCATTTTTTTTTGCTCGCTACTGTACATACAAGTACACTTTTTTCTAATGACCAGTTCCAATGATTTGTTCTTTTATACCAAATTGAAAATTCCTTAAATGGACAATTTTCTATGGACCATTTAATGCGTAATTTGACACGCTTTTTATGTGGTTTACCAATTTTCATACCATTTTATTATTAAAAGTACTTTTTTTTAGTCTAATTGAGTATATTTTAATTATGGGTAATTGCTACCATTACTAATCATTCAATTATTTCTTTTTATTATATTGCACTGAATCTAACAATTCGTATTTGTAACGGTACAAATAGTTCTAATAAGAGAAACTGCCACGGAAAATACAAAAATTTAAAACGCAAACCGTACCAAAAATGTTAGCAATAAAATACAATATAAGGTACTAAGGTTTTAAACAAATGGTTATGGTCAGGAGCTTTGAATTTTTCATAAATAAATCTCTTAATTTATTCAAATGTATATTCAAACAACAACACACTTCAACTCATAACATAGCACTGTCATCAATATAATTCGCGATCTTTTGTAAACAAAATTCAAAAATTTCGTGTTCAATTCCTACCACTGTGCTTAACAGACACTTTTTCATACAATTCTCGGTTAACTAACTACAGAGTGACCCATAATTCATCACTAACTGACTAGTAATTTTGCTCTTTCCTCTATCTGTACTCCTTTATATAATGTCTGGCAGCTCCGTGGTCTTAAGTATTTTTATTCAAATATTTGATCTTTGTTTTGTTTCATAATCGTGTAATATAAATATTGCTGTTTCTTTAATTCTGTATACCGTACGATGTGTGCATTCCTGTTGTTGTCTTTTTGTCTTGTTTGCTTTTATTTGTTTCAGTATCCATATGTCGTCATAGTCTAGTAGATGGTGTGTTTGTTGGCTTATTAGACTGGAGGCCACGGTTCAAACCCCATGTCAGACATCTCCAACAAAACGAAATATGAAAAAATACTTCTTCGGCGTCTTCCTCTCTCTGCAGATTTCTGGCAAAAAATCTGAAAGTAAATAAACCTGCCATGAAAAAGTTTCTCAAAAATCTGTCGTTCTGACAGTTCTGAGTTTGAACTGTAGCAATTCTAAAAAACCAATTGAATACGAATTCCGCAAACACAAATAGGCACGGGTAACCGCAATTGGAGAAGGTCCATTAGAATCTGTATGGAGTACGATTACTCATCCCAGATAATGATCTGGAAACAAGTAAAAATCTTTGCTAATAAGATGACAAAGTTGAAAGAGTGCGTTGCTACTTTTTGTTTAGCGTTAACTTTTTTCTTTTTAAGTCATACTAGTCTTGGAAAAAAAATTTTTTGGCAATACATTTTTTTCTCTCTTCTTTTATGGGTATTATGGACATTATATTTCCTACTTACGTTTAATATTTTCTCTAATTTTTCCGATACTGCTTTTGCTATTTTGGCTACTATTTTTAGTACTGTTTGTACTATTTATAGCATTTTTGATATTTTTCTTGGTACTAAAACGTTTCTACAATATTTTTCAGAAAGTTTAAATTTCAGTAAAAGATTAAAAAAATTTGTTTCTAAACTCGGAAGTTTACAAAATTAATTGATGACTAGTATAAGCCATCTATTCAATCACAAAAAAGTACTTTGCTGCTCTTGCATGCAATTTAAATGAATTCTGTTATATAAGACCGTAACGTCACGTGTGAAAATTCTTGAATGAAAATGCGATTCGATTCAAGTGAAGCGTTAAAATTTGCAATTTCATAACCAACGTGTTGGTGGGTATAAAAGATTTAGAATTTCGGATTTTTAAGCAGTTCAGTCTTCAGCGATTTCTGAAAATTTGTTATTTCGTTATACGTGAAGAAAAGTAAAAAAAAAGAAAATGTTATTATTTTTCATATTAACAGTGTTGATGGTTCAACTCTCTTTACAAAACTCCTTATCAATCTCACCACGTGTTATGGGTGGAAACTTTGCACAAAGTGGTGAATATCCCTATCATGTTGCACTTTTCTATGGTAGACATTATTATTGTGCCGGTTCTATTATATCGGAGACGTTTGTTCTTACCGCTGCCCATTGCACTTATGGCAGGAGTCCATCCGTAATGCATGTCAGAGCTGGCACCACTGACTTAAGGACTGATGAAGGCCTATCAGTAATCGCAAAGGAATTCGTCCAGCATCCACAGTACAATAATAATGTAACGCACGATTTCGATTTCTCGCTCATCAGATTGAGTTTACCATTGACGTTGGGCTCTGCTACTGTAAATAAAATTGAATTGTCCACTGCTCCTTTGAATCTTCCTGAAGGGACTGTAGGCGTTTTTACTGGTTTTGGGTCCCCAAGTGGGATATATATACTAGCACATCGTTTGAAATACGCCCATGTGTTTGTGTTGACTCGTGATAAGTGTAATTCTCAAACTGTACCCGGTGTTACGGATCACATGGTTTGTACTGGCCATCCCGCTGATGGGATAAATGGTGATAGTGGCGGTCCATTAGCTGTAGACAACAAATTGTACGGTGTAGTATCGTGGGGCTTTGGTTGCGCTAAAAAAGATAAAAAAGCCATCTACGCCTATGTGGGTGCTGCTCGCGATTGGATTAAACAAGTTTCGGGTGTGTAAATACTGAGGGGATTTGATTTAAATTGGTTTTTTATAACACAGCTGTCCATATTAAATAAAAACATAACGATGATCCTGTTTTTCGTTTGTTTGCTTTAAAGTTTACAATTCTAAAGGTACTGCTGTTTAAAGCAATTAATTGTGAATAAAAATCAGAATCACTGATCCAGTTTTATTAGATACATTCTGATCTGCAACACAGGTTGACTATTTTAGCTGTTAAACCATTGCCAGAGATAGCTGATATAATACGTCTTAAAAAAAAGACGCCTTAATTTAATTCACTTCTGTAAATTTTAACCCACAGAAAATTTTAACCCACAGAAAATTTTATTGTCAAGTTCCAGAAACCTATACTTCTGTTATGTTATTTCTTTACAACAATACATACATGTTTCTTCATTTGTAAACTTTAAAAACAAATTTTATATCAATTTCTTATATGCATTGTTGACTAAAAGCCAGGAAATTAAAACATACAATCGACATAAACCTACATACATATTAGTACCTCTAGACAATAAAATAATACAATATAATTCACAAAATAATACAGAATTGAAACCTTTTACGTTTAAAAACGCTCAAAGCAGCACTTTAACCTACCTCGTAGAGGGAGAAACAAAATGTTATAATGTTTTGCGAATCAAATGTGTTAGAAGCAACAGATATACAGAGTGAAAACTGGCGGTTAAAGTAGAAAAACTAAATGTAAATAAACATTTATTTTGTGTTAAAAAAGGGATAATTTGGAATATTTTTTAATTTCTTCAATGAAAAGTATAAAGATTCTTAAATATTTAAATATTAATCGAAATGTGTGTGATTTTCGGTCACAATGAATATAGTTTCTTGTTCAAGAGGTAATTAAGAAGCTAAATATTACAAGATCAAAATAAGACGTACTGCTCATAAAAAATGTTTCTTGCTGAAAGTTGCCAATATTTTTTAATTTCTTGAAAGAAAAAGTTAAAGTTGTTATTGTTATTAGTTGTTTTTATTATTTATTAATAGTTTTAGACAAAAATTACATTTTTTATTAACTCTCGCCAATATAAAAAACCCACCCGAAAACTAAAAAAACATAAATAAACAAAACAGAGTTGCAATCAGAGAGAGACAGAAATACTTTTTGGTAATATTTGCTGTCTCTTTCTCCATGGAAAGTTAAATGTCAAACTCTTGTTTCTATTCTGTATATTTTGTGATATAATTGTGGAAAAATGTTAGCTGATTTCATTGACACCAGATGGCATCATATTGCTGAAATCATAAGATAATCACGATCTGAGGTAATTGCTAGTGCCTTTTTTTAATTTTCAAAGCCCTCGAAAAAAATTCACCCGTTACCTTAAAAAATTAAAAAGTCCTTTAATGCTTACATGGGTATTTCAAAATTGTATTTTATTTTATTGTAATTTATTTCATTTTAAATCTTTTTATATATTATTTTATTGCTATAATTTATTTGACCGCTACATTAATTATATTTATATTTTTCTTATTATTTTTCTTATCTTTTCTTTTTAAATTAATTATTTTTTTTTTTACATTATTTTGGTTTGCCTATACATATATGTAAATTATTTTTTAATTTTTATAATTTTTATTATTATTTAATAGTTATTAGCTAATATACTACATATTTATAGATAATATGTATGTATGTATGCATGTCTAACTGTAGAGTACTCTATTCTCTAGAATATATTATACAAAAAGGCACATTTTCTTAAAATTACAATAATTCCTTAAGATTTTATTTATTTTTCTTATTTGTTTATGATTCTTATTTATTTTTTACTTTAAATATGATTACACGTTAAGAAACTGTATTTATAAAAATCTTATTTAAACCATGATTCTTCTAAGTATCCAGTGGTAACATTATTTTCATTAAAAAAAGTTTTTTTTTTCTTAATAATTTTTAATTTTGGTTTGATTTTCTTTTTTTTATAATTCAATGCAACTCAAAAGTCGTAATGGCTTGAGTTTTTTTTTAATGTTACTAAACACGTTCGTGTTATTGTTTTACGTTTCAAACTGACATGCCGTCAATAAATAGGTAATTTAAATAAATAATTTTTAAATCACTTGATTAGATTAGTTTAATAAGTTTTTATAGAGTTTAAAATGGATTAATGGAATCGATTTTAGCAATGCAGTAAATATTACATCTTTTAATTATGCCACGCCCATTTTAAATTGAATCTTAAAAGGGGGAAACAAAATTAAAAAAATTTTTATTGGTCCTATGGGGCATACCTTAGTTCCCTTTTCTCATTTAAATGTTATGCTTTTAATTGGAAATATTCTTGAACTCTCTGATGAATTCATCGAACTCTCTGATGAATTCAGCTTCGGATAAGGGCAGAAAGGCGCAAACAATCTGGCCAGGACTGGATGGGAGGCGCGCGGCGACTCTGCTTAAACTCCAAAGAAGTAGGCTCAGCGCTGTTATCGGGGTTATGACGGGGAATTGTATTATAGAAACGCATGCGAGGCGTATTGGTCTTGGACACCTCGCGAATGATTTCTGCAGAAGCTGTGGAGATGAGGAAGAGGATGAAACTATTCTTCACCTACTGTGCACATGCCAGGCACTTGGTCAGAGGAGAAAGAGACACACGGGGTGCCTACTACATTGAGGATATAGATGAACTGTCATGCGTGGATATTGGCAGTCTGAGTCGCTTCATCGGAAGCTCCGAGTGGTTCTTAGAAACTGTGGTATCACACAGGACCCATGTGTGCGGCCTAAGTGTGTCCGCTCATGACTTCATCGAGGGGACAGCCACTGCTGTAAAAAATTGTGAAAGATTTGAGTGGGTATTCTGTTATAAAAGTTTGTTTTTTTACTGTCACTTTGTATGTTGCGCCGTCCTTTAAAATACGGCTCTCCAAATAAAGTCTTAGTCATAGTGGTGAATATTAGAAAATCTCGGGCAATACGACTGAACAATAGATCGAAGCCTAAACAATCAATTACGTAATTAGGTGTTCCGTTTTTCCCAAACGGCTCTTCTTGAATCAACTTTTTTCGATGTCTTGGATTATGTGACGACAGATGTTATGTCTGTCATGATATCAAACAAAGTCTTAGTCATAGTGGTGAATATTAGAAAATCTTAGGCAATACGACTGAACAATAGATCGAAGCTTAAACGAGAGTTGGAGAGCCAAATAACCTATATCTGCACCCCGCAAGGGATGGGCATTGGCAGAGGAAGTGGATGGATCGAGATGATATTACAGCCAAGTCCAAGTAGCTGGTTGGTACGCCTTCTATCCATTGTGGGCCAAGTGAGCCTAGTGATGGTGCAGGACTCTTCATTGATACAGGACCGGTTGGCATCCCGGGAGAATTTCCGCACAATGGCCAGTTTGAACGAGGTAAGTGGCATTCCCAAGTTGATTGAGGAAGATTCCGGAAGTAGTGCGCCAACTCTGGCCAGATCATCGGCCCTGCAGTTTCCCGTAATGTCGCAGTGTCCGGGAACCCAGACAAGTGTGATGCCGAAGCGCCCAGAAATGAAATTGAGGCAGCGGCGACATTCTCCGACGATCCTGGAATTATCCGCAACGTTCGACAGATACTTTATCGCAGCCTGGCTATCGGAGTAGATCGAGATACGGGTGAAAGGAATAGGAACACCATAGGCGAGGATCCACTGTGTGGCTCGGTAGATGGCCATTACTTCCGTCTGGAACACGCTTCAGTAGTCCGGCTGCCGCAGAGTATACTCCACTGCCCACCCCGTTATCGAGTCTGAAGCCGTCGGTGTAGACATCCAGGAGTTCGGGTGGAACGGTCGTGTCAGGGGTCCAATCGCTTCTGCTCGGGATCAGGAAGTCTAAACCCCTATCAAAACAGTATTCCATAGGGAGATAATCAATATCAAATGGGGCCGCGGGATCGATCGCCAAAATAGAGGAAAGTGTATATAGGACAGTTACACAATTCATAAAAGTATTTGTAGAGCAGCGCTTGACTGAGAAACCGTTTGGGAAGATCGCACAGAACTTGAAAGCATTCTATGAAATGAAACCATCAAAATTGAAGTGTTATGTTTAAATAAAGGTTCGAGAGAAAAGCTTTGTTCCCAAGAGGAATGAGGTAAAAAATGTATGACATGGGGAAATCTATTTAATGTTAATGGTTAATTAGAGTTGTTTTCTAATAAACATTGTTTTTGTCTGGAAAAAGGAATGGACAAGATTATAACGAATACTATTTTATAAAACACATGCCACTTATTTAAAAGATGCAAAATTTACCACAATATTAAATCTATTCCCAAATTATTTTCTAAAAATTAATTATTGATACCATATTTCTATATTTTTTTTTAAATATGGTAAGTTCTGGAATCCCAATTAGCAATATTAGGTTTTCAGCATTTTCATTAAAATTTTTTTTTCAAATATAAATAAAATTTACTGTTTTAATAGCTTTTTTCTTACAGTGTATTTTTGTTAAATTAATTGTTTTATTTTTTTTATTAAAAATTCAATTGGCAATTGAAACAAATATCAATGTGTGTTGGAAAATTTTTATTTCAACGCGATTTGTAATCAGGATATGTCAGATTAGTTTAAAGCATTTCATTTAATTTTGTTTCATTCTTTGTTTTTGTTTTTGTAATGTAACTTAATTATTTTATTATTATTTTCTTTTTTTTTTAGCAATTTGTTTAATAATTGAAATTAGTTTTAATAGGATTGGAAATTTAGTTTCTTATCAATTTTTTTTGCTGTATTTGTTTAGATATTAAAACATAATTAAATGCAAAATGTTTGTAAAGGCTTTTAATTAAAATTTATTTTTTAATTCTCTAGTTAAAATGCTCTGCAGAAAGAGGTTAGTTTGGGAAAGGGAATGGTAAAGATACAAATTTTTATTAAAAAAAATTAAATAAACTTTTAATTGAAGGATAGAAAAGAAAAAAATAATAATAATTTGTGGAAATAATAAATTTGCAACAATAATTATAATATTAATTAAATTATTTCATATTTTTTTTTGTTTGTTTAAGTTTTCAATTGATATGTTATGATATTACATTTTTTATTATTGAATAATGGAAGTTGGTTTCATTATTTTTTATTTGTTTTTAATTTTATATTTTATTGGCTTATATAACTTTTTTTTATTATAATTAATAAATTGTATACTAAACGTCTTACATTTTCTTATTACTTTTCATGGTTTAATATGTCTTTATTTTGTTTTTGGCAAGATTTTGTGCTTTTAGTTGAATTCCTAATGATTTAAATAAATTTTTTTTTATTAATTTTAACTAAAAAACAAATTTGTTTTCAATTGATATCTTCATTTTTAGACTTAATAATTACAGGAATGCTTATAGGATATCACTAACCTCTTAAATATATTTTCATTTATTATTTAATTTTTTATTTTTATATATATAAACTATATACTACAAATTTATTATATAATATATTATATTACGTTAGTTTTTTTATTTTATGTTTTATATACACATTTTGGGAAGTTTTTGGAACAAGATGAAAATTAAAAAAGAACAATTTCAACATAAAACTAAATGTTAATAGCAAATTATTAAAACTATACACATTTAATTTGTTTTTTTGCAAAATCTATTTTTTTAAAATTTTTTTTGAAATTCTTGAATATTAAAAAGAATTTTTTTTTGTCAAGTTCTAGAATGCTATACTTCTTATTTTATTTCTTTACAACAATAAATGTTTCTTGTTTGAAAATTGTCTTTTTTTGTAAACTTTAAAAACCACAGAGTATTTAAATTTTATAACTATTTTAACCCACAGAAAATTTTATTGTCAAGTTCCAGAAACCCGTACATCTGTTATGTTATTTCTTTACAACAATACATGAATACATGTTTCTAGTTTGCCTTCTTTTGTAAACTTTATAAACGATGTAAAATTTAAATTTTAAGACTTTAAACCCGTAGGAAATTTAATTGCCAAGTTCTAGAAACCTATACTTCATATGTTATTCATTTACAACAATACATGAATACATGTTTCTTGTTTAAAAATTGCCTTCTATTGTAAACTTTCAGAACGATAGAAAATTTAAATTTTCGGACTATTTAAACCCACAAAAAATTCCATTGTCAAGTTCTAGAAACCTATTCTATTGTTATGTTATTCCTTTACAACAATACATGTTTCTTGTTTAAAAATTGGCTTCCTTTGTAAACTTTAAAAACGAATTTTACATCAAATCCTTACTATGCGTTTTTGGCTAAAGGCCCGTAAATGAAAACATACAATCGACCCTACAAGGGCACGTTTTAAAACTTTTAAATCAGTTGAAACAATGCTTCTGTATTAAAATCATTTTTCTTGGAAACAGTAAGAAATTTTGCCATCTTGAAAGCGTTTTGAAATAATAATTTGCCAAAGGCATAATTGGAAGATAATATCGCTTGATAACAAGGTTTAGTGGGAGCAGATTTTAGTATTGCAACAGCCTTTTCCAAAACAGCCTAAGAGTAGTCACTAGCGTTCTGAACGGGTATTTCAGAATCTAAGAACATTTGTCCACAATATGGATTGTTTAGAGCACAATACGTAAATACTGTAATTAGGAAATGCAAGACCGTAACAGATGCATAGCAAATGTGCCTCATTAATGGCATCTCAGCTGAAAACATTTCATATCATTCATATCATATTTCAAAATATTTCAAATACAAGGCAGGGGTTTATTGCACCTAACCCTATAAAGCATGTATGTGATAGGGTAGACATTACAATGAAATCCCATTTACTCTAAAGGTAGAATTAGTCGAACGTTCACGGAACGTATGTACGTTTATAGCATATGCAAATAATGCAAATGCTTAATGAAGTTAAATTATGGTTGCGTAATCGTTGTCAATGCATAGAACGTGCGGCAAATTCTACCTTGAAAGCAGGCCCTCTGCTAGCTTTACTTTAGTACCTTTAGACAATCAAATAATACAATAGAATTGTGGGAAAATGGTTGCTGCTTTCAATGACAGCAGATGTCATCTTTATTGCTGATATTGCATAAGATAACCACGACCGAAGGTAACTGGCCGAGCATTCTAGTTGTTATTTGACTTAGAACAGTACAAGAATAGTAGGCCTCGTCCCTTTGCGATCATTTAATATCGATTGTTTTATAAAAATAGGAAGTAAATCAGGTTCCTTGACTAATAATCTCTCCATACAGCACATGTAAGTGTGAATCTAGTGTTAATTTTTCTTTCGTAATGCAAGGAATTTGAAAATTACTTGTTATTCCCAAAGAGATGGGTCTTACAGCGTATAGTTTTAATAAATTGACAAAGAAAATTAAAAAATAATTTAAAAAAAATAAAAAATAATTAAAAAAATACAAAATAATTAAAAAAAAAAATTAAAATAATTAGAAAAATACAAAATAATTAAAAAAATAAGAAATAATTAAAAAAATTAAAATAATTAAAAAAAATTAAAATAATAAAAAAAAAATTTAAAATAATTAAAAATATTAAAATAATAAAAAAAATGTAAAATAATGAAATAAATACCAAATAATTAAAAAATTTAAATAATTAAAAAAAAATTAAAATAAAATAAAAAATAATTTAAAAAATAAAACATAATTAAAAAATACAAAATAATTCAAAAAAATAAAAAAATAATTAAAAAATTAAAATAACAAAAAAATTAAAATAATTCAAAAAATTAAAATTAAAAAAAATTTTAAAAATATTGAAAACTAAAAAAAACAATTTAATTAAAATTTTAAAACAAAAAATTTAAATTTTTTAGGTCTCAATGCATACAAATTCGTTTAAGTACTTAATTAACTAAAATAACGTTAAAGTATGTAGAAAATTTATACGAAAGACTTCATTACATGTTTTAACTGAGAATTGCCTAAAAATTTTATATTTTTTTTATTCTTACACAATATAATTAATTGTAAATGGACCAAATGAATTTTGGTATTTTGGAATTTTTTTCAATGCTTAATTGCTATTATTTTTATTACAATAATTATGGTTTATGATTAAATTATAAAATCTAAAAATAAAACAATTTAATTTTATTATAAAAAAATCAAGAATTTGTGCTTTTTTTTATGTCTTAGTTTACAACAGTCAGTTTTCATGTCTTTTTCTTTATTTTTTTTTTTGTAATAAAAAAATTCTTTTTTTTTAAATTTATTTGTTAATATTGCACGTTTTGAATTAATTTGTTTTGTTTTTTTTTTCAATTAAAAGTTTTGAATTTTAAATTTTTATTAAAATTCTTGTACAATTTTTTATAATTTTTAACTATTCTTTGTTATTTCCAATGCCGATAATACGTTAAAGAGGTTGGTATAAATTGGGTACCATTCCCAAAAAAGTAACCTCACAATTTCGATGAATCGTAGTTCTCTAAACGCCACTGCTGCCTTAACTGGCTGGTACTGCATTCCTCCATTAGAATCTTATCACGTTTCTCGCTAATCGTTAAGCATTTATCCGAGGAACCATGGCGTATTTGTTTCGTTTCATTGTTATACGTCCAGAACTGTAAGAAAATAAAAAAACAAAGAATTTTTATTTCAATTTCAATAAATTTTTTAAACAAAAACTTTTAAAATAAATTTTTCTGAAAACATTCCTTTTTTCCTGTCCCTAACATACACACATATTTACGTTTTAAATTCCTTTCCTAAACGTTATCCTCTCAACTTAACCACACAATGTATTACAAGTGTAGTGTTGCGTTGTGTTTGCGTTTAAAAGACTTTCTTTTTTTTCTTCTTCTTCTTCTGCTTCTTCTTCTATTTATAATTTAACAACAAAATATTTGAAATTATTTGTCTCGTAAAAGTGGTATGTTTATGAGAGCGTAGAAATGCTTTTAAATTCCTCTTTAAACACATGCACATACATACATACATACCACCGCAAACATGCAGACAGAAGCTCAGCTCGCTTTTAAGCATAAGAACCGTTAAAAGCCATTATTATTTTCAACAATAATTTTAATTCCATCTAAATACTCCAACAAATGTTATGTGGCAATGGCAAGAAGAAAAACAAGTTAAAATTAACAGGGGAATCTATTCAAAATGGACTCAAATCTACAAGAGAATCCAAGGATTAACTTGGATTAAAATCCGCCATCAAAGATTTCGTGACATAACCTGTACAGAACCAGTGGGCGCTATGATTTTGGGAATTGTTTCGCAACGAGACTTGATAACAAAAATAAGTGAAGTAATCTGCAAGCTACAACGCTTAAAAGAGCGGCTATTTCGTGGTATAAAGATAGGTTAAGAACGGCACATGGGACAGGCGCTGGCTCTGGGTGCTATAAACAGTGTAAGAACAGGTTGGTTGCTGGGCTTGGATAAGGCCAGCTTAAGGGCACTGCGAGATTAGATCGCTGACAATGATCTGAAACAACTCCTGCCCGGACTATTGCCGGGTATGTTGCGATGAGAAGGAGTTGGAGACTATTGAACACCTCCTCTGTAACTGTCTAGCCTTTAGTAGGTTGAGGTTGAAGAAACTTGGCAGGGGCTTCTGTGTCGAGAGCCGACATAAAGGCTCTCCATATATTCATTATTAGTTTGAGCTGTTTGAGAAGTGCTAGGGCTTCAATAGTGTAGTCGCGCTCTCTTGTGTGTTTTGTTAGTCTGTGTAATTCCTCTGCTTCCTTATTCTCTCTTTCCTTTACTTCCTCTCCTTTTTCCCTATCTCCCCTATTATCCTCTCCCCTTTAGGACGTTGTACAATGGGTCAACTGGACTTTCGGGGACTGTCTTAATGGGCAAGTATACATCCTCTAACCTAAACCTAAAAAGGAGCTAAAGTTATTGGTCCTAGTATGAAACATATCGAGCCCATGGGAAAACTAGCGGGTATCTTCCAAGTGTAAGTCTATGCCATTAAAACTGTACTCAATTCATCTTTGATAGGAGGTATAAAAGACAGAACATAGCAAAACTATGTGACTGCGCCATTCAAGCACTCGAAAATAGTATGTCTGAGGAAGCTAAATCAGCTACGTAGGCAAAATACGTTTACCAACCCTCTGCTGGATCCCAGTTCATGTAAGAATTCTCGGCAATAAGCAAGAGGAAGAGCTTGCAAAGGGAGGAGCTTTCATGCCGTTGGTGGGGCTATAACCCTTCAGGGCAGTGGGAGCGGATGTTTGTAAAGGTATGTCCGACGAAAGGGAAGATAAACGGGGGTACAAACTCTTCTCAAACAAAATGGGTTTGCGGCAATTAAAACTTTTGTTGGAAAATATCAATAAAAGGCGATTGTGCCATGCATTAGACTATCCGAGAAATAACGTTTTGAAGGGGTTTGTTTCGAACTTACCAAGTAGATTCTGTGACGATGAAATGAATCATCGCACAACATCTTGGAACTTGCAGGATGTTCCCGAAGGAGATAACTGGTAGCACTACTACTACTACTAGTTCTACTCAATTTGGTTTTATTTGATCTGCTCATATAAAAGGTTTGAATCGATCCCTATTCCCGCTAAATTCCTATGCCCGTTAAAATGCCGATTACAACCCATTCGAATTGAGAAAAATTTCCGTCTCTCTTCATCTGTCCTTTCAGCGAGTATGCCCTTCCAAGCCCCTCTCGCGCTTCCAAGCCACTCTTGCGCTTCCAAACTCCTCTTGCGTCTCCAAGCCCCTCTTGCGTCTACACAGAATGGTTTTGACCTCAGTAGGGGCGTGAAAACTACCCTCCTTGCAAGTCAATTCTTCCGTGACTATGTATGTATCCAGCTCTGCCTAATCCCGAGCCAGCCTTATAAGATCTGAGAGCAGGGAGGGTGACCGGACTGTTAGATAGTATTGCTATGCCTTGTGCTCTGCACATTTTGTCTAAGTACATGGCATAGACTTCCGCTCAGAATACACATGCGAGTTTCTCCATGAGCTCGAAATATTTTATTCTGAGACTGATCTACTATATGTCCTTGACCTGTCAGTGTATTACAGAATGGTGTGTCTTCTAACTGAACCTGAAGCAACCAAATTATTTCTTTCGCTCTTATTACTCAGTCTCGTTGCGAAGCATTTCTCAATATCAGTTTTCTGATACTTTCTAGGGGACATTTAAGGGAAGTAATTTTCAAAATCCTCTTCTTTAGGAGCCTCCACTGTAATAACGCCAGAGTGAAAGAACGCGTGTTTTTGGCTTGCATTTCCACGGCGGTGTTATTTTGTTTGTTTTGGCGCAGGCAACACAACACATTCTCACAAGAACATCCCATTCACATCAATTGTTCTTGTATATGGAGCGAGTGGTACGAGTGCAAATGTTTTTGAGGTTGAAGTGGTTGTTTTAAATTGGAAGCCATATTGTTTTCTAATTCCACGAAAGGAAACATAAAACCCATAGAACAACAATATTTGGTTTGAGAAAGTGGTTAAAAATAGTAAAAAAAAATACAACAAAAACATAAATTACACTCGATATTGCAGTGAGTTTTTAGCTGGTTTATGTACATCTTTTTTCGGATTGTATTATCGCCCGTTTTTTGGGGGGTTTTATGGCAAGCAACGAGGTAAGGGTTTCCTGAAATCAGTTTTCAAGCATTGGTTGGTTGCAATAAGTTGTTGCATATTTAATTAAAAATAAAATTTATAAAATTATGAAGAGAAAAAGTAAAATAACTATTGTGTAGCTCAACATGAAATTACGCGGCGTTATCAAAAAGGGTAAACATTTATCCCCCTTTTGTAATTTTATGTTTTCCATTTGGTACCTATATGTAGGGAAAAAAATTAGGACGATTGGTATAAATAAACGTCGAATTACAATGACAAATCAACAGTAGAATTCTAGAAGTTGCCAGACTGTAAAATAGATAAAATGTGAATTGGAAGATAAATAATTAATACCACGGCGTTAACAAATCAAGTGTGTTGTTAAATTTAAATGTTAACAGTAAACAATACTTTATTTTAAATGTTATTCCTCGAATCCACAGGATGTAGTCTTTTTTCATAGGGAAAAATATACTGGAGCATGGGGTATAACAAATCAGGTCTATCTTAGTCTGTCTAGAGCTGGATAAATACTTTACTTCGTCCCAGGTATTTACCTGTCTATCACGCATATGAAATGCCTTTCCCTAGAAGGCTGTTCTGCCTATATTATCAGGCGATTACCCCAATGAATAGGCAATCCATTTCCATTTGCTGATCGAGATCGAGTCTGCTTGCAGTCTTTTACCCAAACAATGTTTAACAAGGCATGAGGAGAACATTTTATTTCGCATAACTACTTTCACCGTTTTGTATGCATAAAACACTACCGTGTTCACACAGGCATTAAATATATTTGTCCAATACTCTAGTCCAATACCCATATCTTCACTTGATTCTCTGTATGTGGTAGAGATTTCGTTGCTGACACTTTAATTTTTAGACTACCAGCTTCCACTGATAGCGCTAATTTGTATAAATTCAATGCAAACCCTTGGCAGCTATTAGCCAAAGACAATGATCGTCAGTGTGGTCAGTGTAGTCTTACAAATTCCATGTTATCGCTTTGTTGTTATAAAGGGCTTTGCCAAGCACCACCTCTATATTAAATAGAAGTTATGGCAGGACTCTGCCAAACACCAGTTTCAAGTTACACGGCTCTTTTTAACAATTTCGTCATGGTTAATCCTACAGCATGCATAACAGTACAGGCTCTCAATAAAACGTATGAGCTTTCAAGGGATTTTGTATGCTCCAAGTCACAGCTTACCGAATCCTCTCAATAAACATATATACAGTGTAGAACGCCATTCCTTAGGGATCTGAAGCAAGTCGTTTGTCTTTTACTTTTCTTATGGGGACTAATATCAAGGGCATGGAAAAATTACAAGCAACACGCTTTCATAATTGGTTGTTTAAGGCCCAATAGAGTCCCCAATAAAAACCTATGGCCTACCTCAATGGGAATCAATGGAGCAAGATATTGTGCGGTGATAACCAAAGTGGATAAACAAAGTGGTCGAGGTAGTTTCAATAACGTGGTACCACAAGCCATACGGCACTTGATACAAATAGGGCACAGCCTATACTAGATAATATGGGGATAAGTTGCTTTTGTAAAGATTCATGCCAGGTACAGTTACAGATCTAGGAGACTCTTATTATTGAACCTTATTGTCGGGCTCTTTTTAAATTATAATTATGGCTGGTTCTGACCAGATCCCATCTATGGAGAAAACTGTCGGCTGCTTGATATGTTAGGTTGCATTGCGAAACCTGTTATGCCACGTGTTATACTTGTCTTCCAATATCGTAAACATAGCTGTAGGACATATTTTCGTTACTTGAATTTCATATCAACGCGTGCCTGTCTCATCTTATTCGGCTTTAAATTTCGCTTTGCCTGCTTATACAAAGACCAGAAAATGGTAGCGGATAAGCAAATAAGAATTTGCATTTATTTTCCAAATAGGGTGGAAGATTTAGTAGATGGATTTTTGAAAAGTCTAGGCATTCAATACACTAAAACCCATGAATTTGTTGTGAGGAATACTTAATTAAATTCAGGCTACTGGAAAGTTGTGTTTTTCATGTTGGGTTATACTATGTTCAGATATGCACTTTTATTGAGTCCATATTCGATTTATTGAGTACAATATTTTAAGTGTTCAGACATAACAATATACGCAGTTCAGCTGCTTATTCAATATTAATTTGACAGTTGGTAAAGAAAACAGCTGGTTGTTTCAACAACATTGTTTTTATTTTGTTTTTTGTTTTGTTCTTTTTTTGTGTTGTTTTTTTTTTGTTTTGCTTGTCGTTGTTGACATTTGAGTTGTCAAATATCAACAGAAAGTGTTCGGTTAATTGTAATAAGCTCACTGAACATACTTACGACAGTGCTGCATTTTAAGTTTTACTCAATATTATAACAATTTGCATATTTATTGCGCAATAATTAATTGAAACTTTATATGAAATATTGAGCTCAATAATGGCGTTTATAGCGATTTTACGACATAAAGGTGCATATCCGAACACCGTATTAGGTTAGGTGGCACTAATGGCACTGTATATATCCAAGCCGACTCTGGTATAAATCACTTTTTGTGACTGAAATCTTTGTACTGGAAAATCCAGTAAAGAAGACAATTAATGTGAGGTTTAGAGCCTAAGCCACTTAATGGCAATTACGATGAACTGAGGCATGAAGTGAAAGATAATCCTAACTTCCACCTCATACCTACAGCCTAAGTCATTTGAATGCAATGAAATAAATGTAAAGGTGCGACGAATGAAAATGTGATTTAAGGATAAAAAATTCAGTACAGAACGACAGTGAATGAGAGATTTAGAACTTTAGCCTCTTCATGTAATAACAGCGAACTGAGACAAGAATTGAAAGGTAATCCCATGCTCCGCCTCAGACCTACAGCCGAAGGCATTCGAATGCAATTGAATAGATTCAATGAATAGATGCATAGCCATGTTATTTAAGGACTGAAGGCTACAAGTCTTCTTCTGGTCCATACAATTCGTGTAAAGTCTAGCAAAAATGCATGTACCTTTCTGCTGCAAACGTTGTGGTCATTGAAATGTATAACGAAAGGTCTTGTAATTTAAGGACAGACGGCTATTTGTTCTTTTCTGATCCATACAAGTCCAGCAGATTCTAGCAATATTGCTTGTACCTTTCTGCTGCCAACGAAGATGGTCATGTATTTTAAGGACAGTCAGGTACCAGGCCAGTCCTCTTCTGATCCATACAAGTATAGCAGAATCTAGTAAAAATGCATGTACCTTTCTGCTTCCAAAGTTGCCATTCTAATGTACGACGAATGGCCACTCGATTTAAGGACAAAAGTTTACCAGTCCCCTTTTGATCCATGTAAGTCCTGCAGGGTCTTTTCAGCTGCCAACGATGTGATTATTATAATTTAAGGGCAGAAGGCTAACAGCCCCTTTCCGATCCATGCAAGTACAGCTGAATCCATCAAAAATGTATATACCTTTCTGCTGCCAACGATGTGGCCATTTAAATGTACAACGGATGGCCATGTGATTAAGTAACACATCGTAAGGGCTAACAGCCCGCTTCCGATCCATACTTGTCCAGCAGGGTCTAGCAATATTGTACGTACCTTTCTGCTGCCAACATAACACCTACCGTTTGTGTGATAACGGTCGAAATGCTGGTGCTCTCGGATGTCCCATTAATGGCGTAGCGCCGGAAAATTAATTTTCAATTTTCAAAAACCAAACGTTTAAAAACTTATAATACGAGGTACTAAAGCCATATTCGGTACTTAAAAAAACCAACCTAATCAAATGGCAGATTATTAAGGAATTAAAATCCTTTTAAAGACTCGTCTGTACACAGACATACTAATTGAAATTAATCGCTAGCAAAAAAAAAAAAGAAAAAATTTCGTATATCCTTTTTGGAATTTTAAGAGCATTTTCCATAAATTAATGTCCCAAGGAAAAACCAATCCTTTGCGGCTGCTGCAAACAATGAAATATAGTTGCAGCAATTATCCAGGTTCCAAGCATTAAATCATAGAAGCAAAGGTGTGCTACAGGCTTGCTAAAGGCAATGGTAAAGAGAGTTTATGCTTACAAATACTTGTAAAAGAAGTCCTTTTACAAGAGACAATACTGTAAAGAAATTTTGTAACTCTTAAGCAAGACAACTAACTCTCTTCATACATGTATGTATGTACATATGGATGGTAGACATGATTGTACGTGTCTATTATGATTTGGTAATGGCTTAGAAAATCACTGTCGTAAACAGGAGCAGCCCCTACAAAGAGGACGAAACAGAGTGAGAGAGAGAGAGAGAGCGAGTAGTTTGGGGGAAAGATGAAATTAATTTTTACATCCATTTACACCCTTTAATTGTTCCAGCATAAATTAGAAGATGATAACGATAGAAAACACCACACATAGACAGACAGGCAGGGTAAACAACCATATAACTTTCCATAAATGGCTGAACGTATAATGTAAAGGAAGAAAAAGAGAAGAGCAGCATAACATATGAAGCAATTTTAACTTACCTGATTTCCTTTGGAGCCATGACAAGGATAGAGCATAACATCATGGCCTGCATAATCGAGACAAGCCTCATCTCGTCGTATTTCACCAGTTTTACTTAACATCCAGTACTGGATTAGGATACGTTCGTTCGTTCGTTGATAATGTAGACGACGATGACGATGACGATTATGTTGATGTTGATATTATTGCCATTGTTGTAGTAGTTGTTGTTGTTGTGGTTGTAGAATATTACAGGAAATTGTAATAATTTTAAGACACACACACACACACATTCAAATCCATTTGAAGTACATTATATGTGTGTGTTAAAGGATATGAAAAAAATGTATATAAGCACGCAAGCAGGTGTAAAAAAAATTACAAAAAAAAAAAGAAGAGAATTTTTTATTAATAAAAATTGTATAAAAAATGAGTATTTCATTAAAGCTTAATAATAATAATAATAATAATGTTGTAACCGAACAGAAAATCATTATCATCATTATCATCATTTAATCATAATGTTTAATGGTGTAATAATAGTCTCCTCTACATTCCTTACCATTTTTTCACTTCACTTCATTTTATTTCATTCTAATTGATGTTGTGGTTCGTATAAATATAGGGGGCTTGGGGCGGATTATAAAGGAAAACATAAAGGTATGCTTCAATATTATATGAGAAATTAAAATTAAGAATCCTTACATAACCCAGCAAACATTGAAGGTATAGGTTGGGGCCATTTTAAAAGTTTAAATTTAAAAAATGCACTGAAACAAATGCACATTATAGATAACACCGTCTGTTCTAAATTCCAGCGAATGGCTTGACTAGGTTAGGTTAGGTTAGCGTGGTAGCTTTAATTTGCCAAAAGGCTGACTTGAGCAAGCATAGCGGCCCGTTGTGATGCCACAGGTGAACGCAGCCTCTGTACTGACCAAGTTCCTCCGATCCAAGGAAGGGGAAGTTGGTCAGCGCAAGGGCTGCACACGGCTTGACTAGGAACAGGTTTATTCGGTAAAGTTATAAATTGTTTCTGATCTGCCGTTATATACGTATATAGTGAACAATGCACGATTGACCTTTTGAACTTAGGTCTGTTCTAATGTTCTGCAGAATAAGATCACTTTTTTTTAAAGCATTGTAGGTGAGGGCATTTGAAAGCACCGAGTATACAGAGATGAATCGGAATTTGACTATTACTGCCGAAACTTGAAAGGGACAGCAAATAGTACCAAAAAGTACTTCTGTCCCTGTCTGATTTTCTCTCTGTTTTGTTTATTTATGTTTTTTTAGTTTTCGGGGTGGGTTTTTTGCATTGGCGAGAGTTGTATAACATTTTTTTCTCTCTCTAAATTCGCCAGTAATGGTGCTGTTATGAGCGTTTTTCAAACGTCATAATTATCGTCTCTGTATACTCGGTGCTTGAAAGAGTTTTGTACTGATAATCGCTTAGCGTTTAATCTGGTCAGGGTATTACAAACGCTTTAATAGCAGACTGTAATAAAGTTCAGATTCGTCTTAAGGTTTGTAATTTTGTCAAATCAATTTTTTGTTGTTGTGAAGTACAATGGTTCCGGCACGAAATGAAATATTATTTCATTCATATGGCTGCCGTGGCTGGCCTCACAGTACCTCATTCGATCCGACCAATTTTCGTATACTTTTTCGAGTGCATTGGGGGGTCGTATCTCTGCAATGACATCATGAATGTTTTTTCCTTCAAATGCTCAATTGTGGCTGACTTTCAAAATGTTAGTTGCTTCGTGTTTGAACAAAGTATAGTGTTTCATAAAGCCGCTACACAAAATGTTTACAATGTATATTATTTCAAAACATCGTCCATGTGTATTTTTAACGCAGTCAAAAAGCAATCAGGCATCGGATTTATAGTTGATGCATTGTTTGGTAACTTTGCATATCTACATAATTTATATACCGTAGTTAGAACTGCATACAAACTTTCTATTGATACATTTTGAAATTCAGTATGACTCTGATTTCTCGGCATAACACTGCTCTTTAACGGCGTCCCACAGAAAATAGTCAAATGACATCAAATCACAGCTTTTTCCCGGGCAACTGATATCACCACTTTGGGCTAATTAAACGGAAATCAAACGTTTGATGCAATAAATCGATTGTGTCGATGAGATGTTTGGCAAGTTGCATCATCCTGTTGAAACCAAATATCGTTGACATCAATACCATAAAGAGGGTGCGTTAGGTGTCTCCACATTGAGCGTAGTGGTTGCTTCGTCTTTATTTTCAAAGAAATTTGGGCCAATGATGCCTCCGACCAAACAGTCACTTGCAATGGGTGCATTGGCTTCTGTAAGACCACGTGTGGGTTTTCTTAACCCCAAATACCGCAATTTTGCTTATTAACGTACCCATCAAGATGAAAGTACGGTTCATCCGAAGAGATGATTTTTTTTTCTTTTCTTGCAAAATAGACATCATTTTTTGCCGTTTCTCGTTGGCCCAATAAATCCCAACGTTGGGATAATTGACTGAATTTTGTGACAGAATAGAATGACATAAGCATTGTTAGATTCGAAATAACCGGTGGTTAAAATTTAAACCGATAGATAGCCATCCTATACAAACGCAGTGAAGCCTTTTTCTTACAGTTAACATCGTAGTGATTAAGTAAGGATTTGCGTGGCATTAAAACGAAGAGCGCCTTCAACAGCGCACCACTTATAGATGGCCATGGTCATGCAAGAATAAAGAAAGACTAGACTGACTGGTAACTGATTCACAATGCTTATTGAAGATTTGAAAAATAGCGTTTCAAACGCAAAGGGGGGAAGAGGCAGTAACACTGAAAATATCCAAGTCGAGTATCAAAAATTCCCCATTGGGAAACAAATCCGACTCTGGAATCAATCTCCTGTTGTTGCTGAAATCTTTGCACTAGAAAATTCGGTAAAGTACGACAGTGAATGAGAGAATTATTGCAGCACTGGAGGCTATTTCGGATCCATTGTCTATAGAAATGAACACCATAGCTATGGAGACTATGCTTAGGATATTGGCAGACAGTTGTAACACATGGTATATCAGGGAGTATTACGATCTAATCGAAGGACCAAAAGCTCCTTCCTTAACTGACATCTGGACAGAACCAGCCATAAATATAAATATTTTAGAACCTTAGCCTCTTATGTAAAAATCATTCGAATGGAATGAATTGTACAATGGATGGCCATGTAATTTAAGGACACGAGGCTATGAGTTTCCTTATGATACATACAAGTACAGCAGTGTCTGGCAAAAATGCACATACCTTTCTGCTGCCAATGAAGTTGCCGTTGAATTGCACGATGGATGGATATGTGATTTAAAGACAGAAGGCTATCAGTGCCCTTGCGAGCCATATATGTAAGTTCAGCAGGGTCTAGCAATATTCCACGTACATTTTTGCTGCAAAGAAGTTGCCACTGAATTATGATTTAACGATAGAAGAGTATCAGTAATCTTCTGATCCATACAAGTCTAGCAGGTTCTAGCAATATTGCACGTACCTTTCTGTTGCCCATGAAGTTTGCATTCAGAATAACTATGTTCTGCAACAGATCATATGAGAGTTATTTTTGAATGACTCGAAATTTCCTTTAGAAATTTCGGACATTCACAGAAAAAGATGGACAACTAGGTGACGTTCTTTAGTTACTTAATTGCAGCCTGGTTGTCTGAGTGAATGAACAGATTTTTTGGGAAAAATCTCACCAGAAAACAAGGGTTCCATTGGACACTTTAGGATCTTCAGCCAACTAGTGGTCACAGATCATTTTATTTTAACGAGTTTTAATGCAAAATAATAACCAGTTGAAGTCGCAGTGGGGTTATTAGACGTGGGGTTATTGAGGCCGCGGTTCAAACTTCAGGTCAGACATCACTCAACAAAACGAAATATGATACAAATATTCCTTTGGCGAGTAACGCTCAGCAGATTTCTGGTAAAAACTCTCTGAGAGTAAATAAAAATTGCCATGTAAATCTGTCGTTCAGAATCGACTTTAAACAGTAGGTCCCACCAATCAATTATCAATTAACACACACAGCATCAGTGATGTGAGAAGCTAGGTCGTAATCCTAACTAAAGGGTTGTCATGATCAATTATGTATTTCTTTGGCGAGTAACTCTCAGACAAAAACTTTGCGAGTAAATAAAAATTGCCAGAAATGTTTTTCAAAAAAACTGTAGGTTGTGCCACTTGTGGATAAAAATAACACACACAACTTAAGTGGTGTGCGAAGCTAGATTGTAACCCTGACTGAAGGGTTGTTATTACCAAGTATGGGATGCTTATCAAAATGTTTGCTGGGTTTGAAGTTACTACACAGTATGGAAAAAAACCAGAAATCACTGCCCATATTAAGACTGATTTTTATTTCAATTTTAAATAGCAAATTAAGCTGTAAAGCAAGCTAAAAGTAGAAGAATAAATATTATTACACCATTAAAATAAAATATTATGTTTATCGTAAATAAATAAATGCTTAAATGCTAATTAATTAAAATGCATAAATATGTAGGCAAATAATATGCAATTTAAATAGAATAATTTGCTTATAGTTTTAGCCACAAACTCCGTTAAAATTTAAATTTTTTAACTTTTTTTTTGTTTTTAATTACCATTTAAATAAAATAAAAAAAGCCAAACAAACCAAAATTATTTAATTAACGAATGTGTAATGCATTTTTGCAAAAATAATTACCAATTGGTCGTCTACTTTAACCAAATAGTAGAATAAAAAATAAATAAAAAAAAAATGCAAATAATAGTGGAATAGTAAAAGCCAAAATCAATAAATATGGCAAATAAACATGGTAAATATTTCTAAAATATAATTCGATTTAAATTAAATTAAATAATTCAAAATAAATATGTATGTATACCAGCAGAAATAAATTTCAATTTTTCAGCATAAATTTAGAAAACCTAACCAAAAAAAAAAAAAAAATACAACCACAAGGAAAAAAACCAACAAATTTCAGTGAAAAATTTCAATACGAATTCAATAAATAAAATTAAATAATTGGGCTGAACATTGCTCATAATATCACGTGTATTTGGTGTTAAAAAAAATAAAAAATAAAAATAAAACATTTAAAAAAAATTTATCACTTCATCGGCTTGAATGAAAAACAATGTAAAAATGCTTTAATTTACAACCATGTTGTGTACAGAAGTAATCCTTGTTTAATGCTGTTACGATATAATACTTCCTGCGCTGCCTTTTTTATTTTATCGATTAAAATAATAATTAATGAAGGGAATGAACGAACAATGAGCTGTATGAGCTCCTCAACGACATGGACATTGTGCAGCGTATTAACGATCCAGCTCTGTCTCGGTCATGTCGTTTGAATGGAGGTGGATGAATCCGGCCAGACGGGTATTTGATGCGGAGATTTGTGGAAGTCGGCGAAAAGGACGAACTTGTTTGCTTTGGAAGAACAAACTGGCGAAGGTACGCAAGAAACAGAGACACCTGGAAGGATGTGTTAACATACATACATACATAGGCTGCCTTCCAAAATGTTAGTTATTTTGTTTTTAAACAAAATATCGTGTTTCATAATGCCGCTGTACAAAATATATGCAATGTATACTATTTTAAAACGTCTTCAATGTGTATTTTTAACGCACTGAAAAAGCAATCAGGCATCGGATTTATAGTTGATGCATTGTTTGGTTACTTTGCATATCTGCATTGTTTATATACAGGAGTAGAACTGCATACAAACTTTGTATTGATACATTTTGGAATGCAGCCATACATACAACCGAAAAATTGCTCCACTGCTTTTCTGTCGCCTTGTTTTCCAAAACATTTTATGACAGACTACATTTCAACAGACTAGACTACATGACTGATCAAATTTATATTTGAATGTATTGTGAGGTCGCTGTAGTCTAGTAGGTAGTGTGTTGGCTTATTAGACGTAAAGCCCGGGTTCGTATCCCAGGTCAGACATAAAAAAACGAAATATGAAAAAAAGTTTTTTTTTTCGCCGACTTCCTCTCAGCAGATTTCTGGCAAAAACTCTGAGTAAATAAATCTGCGATGAAAAGGTTTCAAAAATCTGTCGCTCGGAATCGACGTTAAACTGTAGGTCCCGCCAGTCACGAATAAAATTAACGCACACAACATGAGTGGTGTGAGAAGCTATTATGTATGTATGTATGTAGTATTGTTAAGTTTTTACCTTTTAAAAACGTTTAAAATATAAGCCCGTAGATTGCAATAAAAATAAAAATAAATTTGTGTTCAGTTTTAATTAATTTCTTTATTGTTTGCACAATTCTGTGTGCCAATGTTCACAACTTGATGTAAACAACAACAATTGCTTTGTTTCTTATTTTGCTTTACACTCGTTTGCATAAACAATAACAATTGTTCGTTCGATCTTTAGGAGATCTTAAAGCCACTATTATTCTTTTCACACGCAACGCTGAATTTTTACTGACACCCGTTGCCTGCTTTGTCTTGCATTTTATATGACGGGGTAAATCAGTCTGATGGATGATCCTGAAGGAGCATCTCTGTACATGTAAACATATTTGTTTCATTGTTGTTTGTGTATTTTGTTTACATTTATTCTGGTAATGTTTGTTGTTGCTTCTTGTTTACTTATTTATCCCCTTTTTTAATAATCATGTTGTTGCTATATTTCGTTTATTCGTTGATCATGTAAACAAGTCCATTTTTTTTTTGTAGCTTTAAAGTTAAACCATGTAACACCATTTCCATTTTCGTAACAATACATAATATATAAATAATTGGTCATTACAACCCTTCAGTCAAGATTACGACCTAGCTTCTCACATCACTTATGTGTTTATATTATTCATGAGTGGCGGGATGTGTTAAGCCAGGCCGGAATCTGTTAATCGGGTTGTTAATGGCCAATTGAGTAGGTAAGAAGTAAATGAATCAAAATTATTTCCTTAACACCATCAATACTAACAAGGTATCCCCTACTCTTCTACAGCATTGTGTAGGAACTAGAAAATTAGGCATTAGGAATGACAAAAGAGAGTTCCGCTATCCAGTGATTCAATTGTTCGCTCCACTGGCCAACCGATCAACAACGCAGGCCCTTTATAAGACTATCAGTAAGTAAACATTTTTCAGAAATAATACCCTATATATCCCTGAAACAATATTCCCCGTTGATGGGAAAGCCTCATTCCCTCTTGGAAGCATATGGCTTCCACAAAGCATTTTCATCTTATCAGCTTGGCTGCTGTTATTTTTGCGTCTTTCCATATAAAAATTCGTGTGCCATTACTTCCGGTTGGTTGTTAATCTGCCTTGTTTCTGTTTCCTTATTTTTTATTGTCTGCTGTAGCAGGTCCTAGGATAATGAGGCTGCCATCCATCTAGAAACTACGTCCTCTGAGTATGTGCTGTAGTGGTGGAGAACCTAGCTAATCATTGATTCCTACCTTTTTTCTAGCCTCGATGACCTTCCTGTGATGTTATCCTTTTTAATATATTTTTAGGGGGTGAGAGGGCGCTTCTTAGATGTACTGTATTGGAGGAGGTGAAGCCATTTAATTTTTTTGAAATTCGAAAACCATGATAATTTGTTTTTAAACTCCATTAGGATTTGAACCTGTTTTTTTTCTTGGGCTTCTAATAAATGAATAGAACTGGATGTCCTATTATCATTAATAAGCAGCTTCGACTTCTATTGTACGGCCTTACATAAGAGGTACATATGGACGTAGTCATAAATAAGCAGCATTAACAAAAGTAGTTCAAATACCTGTAAAGGCATTTCGAACAAAACGAATCACAAAAATAATATTTCTTTAGGCAACTTCCTCTCAGCAACGTTCTGGCAAAAGATCTGAGAGTAAATGAAATTTTCACAAAAATCTGACGTTCGGAGTCGCCTTCAGACCTTCTCAAATCCTAAGAACTGGTTTTCAATCAAAGAACACCTTGGATCGTAAAACTTTCTGAGATCAAAAACAGCTCTGATGCTCAAAAGAAAGGCCGTTGCAAGAGTTAAGACTGTAAATAAGTGTGCTGCAGCGTCTAGGATGCTGTTGCAAGTCGATTTGATTACCTGGTATCATGAGTTCTTAGGTAGGTATAGGTGGCCGTCTCCCCAAGCAATCGGATGGACGCACTTAGGCCTCATGCGGCCCATTGTGATAACACAGTTAATGTCAATTATCCCCTGGTCCTGGAACGACTTAGAGCCTCCGATGAAGCGATTCAAACTGCCGATGTCAATGTTCGACAAATCACTTACATAGGTCATCGATGTAGTAGGCACCAAGATGCCTCTTTCTCCTTTGACATAGAGCCGGGCATGTTTCCAGTAGATGAAGAACAGTCTCTTCTTCCTCCTCATCCCTGCAGCTTCTACAGAAATCATTTGCGAGATGTCCCAGACCAATTCAAGAGTTCTTAAAAACCTCTTTTTTTAGGCATACTCAGAGATGACCCCTATTTATGCAGTGTATAGTGTTAGAGTAGAGGAAAAAAGGTTATAGGAGAAAGGAAGGATTTTTTTCTCACATTATTAGCTTTGTAAGGATCAATCTTGCGGCGATAGATGTTAAGACCAGGAGGGAGTAGTGCCCTTCAATTTTTTAATGACCAGTGTCCGTCACTTTTCTTTTGGAGAATTGCTTTTTAGTAATAATTCTCACTTTCTTTTTCTATTGTGAGTCAGACAAACAGTACCGAGACCTAGCACTTGAAGTTTAGCACACTACTAACTAGGCCATTGAAACACTCCCCAAATGCGTTACGATTGCTTTCAACTGCTAAACCTAATTTTTTCAATTTTTCAAGAACTCAACATGTTTTAAAGTTTGAAAATTTTAATAGAAAAACAAACGAAATTTATTTTTCTATGTTTTCCAATTCAAAAGAACACAGAAGCTATTGTCACGTAAATTTGAAAAATCAGTCCAAAATTGTTTTGTACATTTTTCGCCTTCAACATTCAAAAAAAAAAATCCTGAAAAAATCCCACTACAATGGTGCTACAGTACTTTGTTTGGTATTTAATTGAAAATAATTCCAAAATTAATTCATAAATACCCCTCAAGGCTATTTTAGTAAAAAAACAAAAAATACATTCTCTGCACTTTCATATTCATAAAATGGTCGTCTAGCAAAATATGCAAATATTTTATGCTAAAAAAAGAATGTTGAAACTATAAAACGAACGAGAGACGTTGTAAGAGCACCCAACTAGCTCGTTTAAGAGCTACATTCAGTTAAAAATGTTAAAATTTTCTCAGTAAACTAATCGAAACTTGCTATTGAGGCCATAGCTGATAGCCCTACTTCGGAGTTGAAATCTTATATGATCTTCGTTGACAGTCAGGCTGCTCTAAGGGCCATTGCGTAAGTCTGGTACAAATAACGGCTCGTTCGCGAGGATTTTTGGTCCATACCGAATCCGTCTATGCTGGGTTCCGGGTCATAGCGGAATACTCGGTAATGAGACAGCGGTTGCTCTCGATAGGTTATGTTCACTTTAATAGTTGGTCCTGATCCCCCAATCTGCCACCTCTACCACCTCATCAATGAATGGGTCAGGGGGGAAGAGCAGAGGCGTTAGAGGAAGGGATCGGGTTGTTATGTTTCTAGGTGTCTATGGTCTGCTATAGACAGTGTAAGAAAAGGTTGGCTGCTGGTCTTGGATATTGGTTTATTACGGGGCACTGCGAGATTAGATCGATGATAAGGATTTGGAACAGATCCCAGCATTACAAATGCAGGATATGTTGCGATAAGGAGGAGTTGGGGACTGTCGAACATCTCCTCTGTAACTGTCCAGCCCTTAGTAGGCAAAGGCCTCTTTGAGGGTTCGAATTCTGTGGCGAGAGCCGACATCCATAGATTCATTATTAATTTGAGCTGGTTGAGGACTGCTAGGGCTTCAATAGTGTAGTCGAGCTCTCTTGTGTGTTTGTTAATCTGTGTAATTCCTCCTCTTCCTTATTCTCTCTTTCCTCTTCTCTCTTCCCCTTCTTTTTCCCTATCCCCTCTATTATCCTCTCTGCTTTAGGACGTTTGCATAATTAGTCAACTTGACCTCCGGGTATTGTACTTTTCTCAATTGGCAGGTTCACGTCCTCTAACCTAAACCTAATCGAAACTAAATTACGACAAAATACTATAGTTTGTTAAGGCAATCGTGTAAATTGATTTGTTCGAAATTTGAAAAGTACGCATCAGAAAGGATGATATGTGCGAATGATACTGGAAAAGAATTCTAAGCGTGATTGTCAGTCAGCAATGACATCACTTTTAAAATCAATCTGTTATGTCACAGTGAGTCATACATTTGGGCTAGTGATGATGCCCATATATTTAGATTGCATCTCGCTTTCCTCGGCCAGTCACTGAAAAGCCGGTCAACGAGCAAGCTGTCAATAGATTTCGAAGGCACTTAACGTCAAACAAATGGGTGTTTCGAATTATTTCAAAAGCCGTGTGTACCTAAAAAATCTGCTGCAAAACATTTTTGAACCATGTTTCAAATTTAACCATCCTTCGTCTTAGGATTCGATTTCTTTCGATCGGTGTTTTTGTTTTTTTCGTAACCTTTTTTTCATATTCATTTATTAAGTTTTTACAGCAAAGCAGCCGTGGGGTGATAGGGTTGCCAGCTACTATGGCATAGAAGCATGGAAGAAGAAAAGTTTCTCAAAAATCAGTCGTTCGGAGTCGAATTTAAATTGTAGGATTAATAAAGTTTGGTTTTTTTTTGAATAAAGCAGATCTTCTGTAATAGGTTCTAGGATAGTAGGGTTGCCATCCATTTGTTGCGTCTGTGAAAATTTATTGGACTGTTTTCTTAAGTGTAATATTGGAGAATATTGTTCGTTGAGTTCAACAGTTTCCCAAGAAATAATGCGTCTGAACTTTCTACGATGTTATTTACAGGTGTTATTCTCTCTATTTTTTAAAATTCATAAAATCATAGAGGTAGCTTCTGTTGTAATCCTGGTGAAAGAGATCGAGCTTGTCAGTGAAACTGCCAATAATGTAGTCCCACTAGAATACCTGTTAGAGAGCGATTTATTTCCTTGTCAAACTCAAGTAGTTCTCTGGTTTTTCTGCCGTCCACTAGTGGACACAGTGGTCCAGATATAGTGGACTACCTACGGTTTGTTGAATTCCATGCTGCTTTTTCGAAAAAGTATTCTTAGAGGAGCGTATATACATATATTCCTTCCATCGTCTCTGCATTAGGCATCTCTGATCACTTCCGCCTGTTCAACTCCAACAGTAGTCATTGGCCCCATGGTCAAGACCAATGTGTCTTACAAAAGTATTACCAACTATGCTTAACGTGCTTCTTCGGAGTTTGCACAGACTTTCCGTGCATATCTTGCCACATGGCGTTTTGCGAAGACTATTAATTTTAAGCTTGCTGATCTGTCAATGGAATTACCATGCATAGAACTCATTTGAAAGTTCAGTGGGTTATCATAACTGTCGAATACATATGCTTTATACTTTCCCGAATTTCTATTACGGTTTGCTAAGCAAGGCTTATTAGAACGTGAGTCCACGGTTCAAACCCCAGGTCAGACATACACAATAAAATGAAATATGAAAAAATATTTCTTCGGCGGCGACTTCCTCTCAGCAGATATCTGGCAAACGCTCTGAAAGTAAATAGAAATTGCCATGAAAAGGTTTCTCAATAAAAAATCTGTCGTTCGGAGTCGACTTTAGGTTGTAGGTCCCGTCACTTAGGTAGGTAGGTAGAAGTGGCTGTCCCCTCGATGCAGTCATGAGCGGACACACTTAGGCCGCACACAGGGCTCATTGTGATACCACCGTTTCTTATTTCCCCCTATTTCAGGAACAATTCGGAGCATCCGATGAAGCGACTCAGACAGGTAATATCCATACATGACAGTTCAACCTTATCCTCCATGTAGTAGGCACCCAGGTACCTCTTTTTCCTCCGACCAAGTGCCGGACATGTTCACAATAGGTGAAGAATAGTTTCATCCTCTTCCTCATCTCCACAGCTTCTGCAGAAATCATTCGCGAGGTGTCCAAGACCAATACGCCTCCCATGCGTTCCTATAATACAATGCCCGTAATAACGCCGATAACAGTGCTGAGCCTACTTCTTTGGAGTTTAAGCAGAGTCGCCGTGAGCCTTCTATCCAGCCTCAGCCAGATCTTTTGCGCCGCTCTGCCCTTATCCGAAGTTGCCCACATTCTGTTGACGAGATCTACGGTTGCATTGTCAATTATAAGTTTGCAGGTACCCAAAGGGATCCCCAATGTAGAGAATTCATCAGAGAGTTCGATGGTTGTGCCCCATCTGGCCAGTTCATCCGCTCTGCAGTTGCCAGGAATATCATTATGTCCCGGTACCCATGTGATACAAACATCATATCGGTTCGCCACCTGATTGAGATATCTGCGACAGTCGTACACCGTCTTGGAGTTTATTACACTGGATAAGCCGCTTGGCTATCGGAAAGTACGATGATTTTCCGTCCGTGAACATTTTTGTCCACAATAATTTTCACCGCAGCCCGAATTGCTGACACCTCCGCCTGAAAGACGCTGCAATGATCTGGTAGCCTTATAGACTTGGATATTCCGATTGATTCCGAATAGATACCAATTCCAATGGCTCCTTCCAGTTTTGAGCCATCGGTTTAAATTTGTGCGAATTCCTTTGGGACGTTCACTGAACCACTCCTCCAGCCCTCCCTTTTCGGAATAGATGTCCTAAAGTTCATTGAGAAGTCATATCGCGGTGTCATGTAATCATTGTGTCCGACAATTTAAAATTGTAGGTCCTGCCACTTATATGGATAAAATTAACACATACAACATAAGTGGCGTGAGAAGCTAGGTCATAATCCTAACTGAAGAGTTGTAATGACCAATTATGCAACACTGTTCATTATTTTTTTTATCTGCTTTGCACTTTTCTAGTTTCCGGGGCCCCCAGCCAACAACACATGTTAAGGAAGGAAGCACGTTCTAATAACTACAAAGTTTAGGATTTTTTATATTCATTTTATATGGAGAGAATTTTTTATATTTTGTTGTTGTTGTTTTTTAGAATTTCTATTTTATTTATTTATTTATCATGTATTTTTTATTTTTTTTTCTATTTTTTTCTTCCTGTGCATTTTATTTGCACAGGCAGAGTTTAGCTTAACAGGGCTGAGTGTAGAAGTTTGAATGGTTTTCTGTATTTCATTTTATTTAAAAATATTTTTGTTGTTGTTTTTGTTTTGGTTTTCTATTGAATTTTTATTACCGTAAAAATATTTATGGTCCAAACTAATGGAATTTTTTCTTCTTTATTTTTTTTTAAATACAATTCATTTCAATGTATGCATATTTCTAACGTGGCTAAAACCCAATGAATTCACAAAAATTTGTTTTTTTTTGTTGTGGCGTATTTGAAAATATTCATTCGAAATTTAATGGATTTAAACAGAAATAAAAAAGAAAATTATTTCTATAAATCTATTGGATTTCAAACATATCATTGGCAAATATTTATTGTGTTAAATTGTGTTAAATTTTATTAATCCTGTAATATGATATGAGCGTTTTTAGTTTATTTGCCAAGTAAGCCATCTCTTTAAGGCCATTCAACTTTTTAAGACCCTTAAAATCTGTTCTTTTTAATGGATTTATTGTTTAAACATATTTCAAAAACAATTTAATGCATTTAAATAAAAATATTTGGCATACTTTAAGGTGCTTACAAAAATGTAACTTAAAGTATACTTCAGTTTTATTTTATAAAAGCCCTTTAACAGTACTTTACTTATATTCTGAGCCAATACAAATTAAAAATGAAGTCGTCAAAGTCTAGTAGGTAGTGTATTGGGTTATTAGACCTGAGGTAATGGCTCAAACCCCAGGTCAAACCTCTCGCAACAAAACGAAAAATGAAAGAAGGTATCTTTTCGATAACTGTCTCTCAGCAGATGTCTGATAAAAAAATCTGAGTAGCCAATGGGTGCTACTATGGCCTCAATAGGCAATTGAGTAGCAGAGACCACTCTCGTATGACAAAACTAAGACACTCATTCTCCCCGTGCTTCTTTATGGCGCAGAGGCATGGATCCTATTAACCACTGATGCAGCAGCCTTGATAGTATTCGAGAAAAGAGTCCTACGTAAGATCTTCGGTCCAGTATGAGTTGGCGGGCGATGATTTCCGCATCCAATCCAACAGTGAACTGTATGAGCTCCTCAACGACATAGACGTTGTGCAGCGTATTAACATCCATCGGCTGCGCTGGCTCCCTGGCTGTCGTTCGAATAGGGTAGCATGCTCCGTCGAGATGCGTATTTGATGCGTTAATTTGCGGAAGTCGGCGAAGAGGACGACCTTGTATCCGTTGGAAGGACCAAATTGAGGAAGCACTGTCATCGACTGGTGTGACCAACAAGCCGTAGGCGCGCAAGAAATAGAGGCATCCTTGGAAGAATGTGTTACGGCAGGGCGAAATCCGTTAATCGGATTGTTAATGGCCAATTAAGTAAGTAAGTAAAACAAAAATCGCCTCGGAGAGATTCTCAAAAAAAAATCCCTCCTTCGGAAACGACTTTAATTTGTAGATCTCGCCACTTATGAATAAAATTATCAAACACAACATAAGTGATGTGAGAAGCTAGGTTGTAAACCTAACTGAAGGGTTGTAATTTCCAATTATGTATGTATAATGAACTGTGTGGCACGTAACGCCATCCTGTTGAAACCACATGTCGTTGGTGTCATAATCATCCATAAGAAGTTGTTTATCATTGACCCAATAGTGCTCACTGCTGACAGTGATGGCCTGACCAACGTCATTCTCAAAGAAATATGGACTTATGAAGCTGCCATAATCCAAAATCCACACCAAATTGTGACTATTTCGGGATGTAATAATCGCTCTTGGATCGCATGTGGAGTCAAGTACCCTTTCACCTAGAAATAGGTCTCATCACTGAAAATGATTTTTCGCTGAAAAATTGGTGTCAGTTGCCAAATGCTCTAGAACCCATTGAGCGAACACACGTAGTTGTATATGGTTCTTCGCCTTCACTTCCTAAGTCAGTTGAATTTTATAGGCGTCAAGACCAAAGTCCCGACGAAAGTCTGAGGTCTTGTGAGTGGCTCAAAAGCAACTTGCTTGGATTCTCCTTCACACTTTCGCATATAACGGCGAAGTTTTCAGCAGATCTTGTAGCGCTTCATCTTCGTACGGGTGTTAGTGTATCGTTTACTGAACCAGTGGACTCGAATTTATCCACCACATTGCGAATAGTCCTCTCAATAGGACTATTATAGCGGTGGAAGGAAGGCTACGGAAATTTGCCTGAACAGAACATCCATTTTGATAAAAGCCTTCTAGTATTTGTACGTATTGTTAAATGCGATATCCGTTCATAGTGATTTGACAGAAGCGATTGAATAAATGACAAATAATTTGACAAATGTAGCTTCAAAGTACGGAAGTCGCTGTTGGAACATCCTTTATATAAAATAGTCGTCAGCATATGAGATCCCTTAGACCGGCAATGAGGAAGAGAGTCAGGATAGATATCAAAAAGAATAGGCGACAGAGCTACCAACTTAGGCACGTCAATTTTTATTTTGTTGTAATTTGATCTTTGGTTTCTAAACTGCCTCCATGGGTTGTTGTTAATCCAGCGCTTGACATCGTTTTGCAGAGGAGAGTTCATGATGTCATACCATATGAAATGCTTCGGCAAATGTCCTACCACATGAAGGTTGCGAATTAAAGCCATTAGCTGTACGTGCGGTTGCCTTGCCTAGAGCCGTGTAAGTGCCCCGTTGGTGTTAAGTGTTACTTCAGTAAAGGTAAATGTCGATTGTGGGATTGAAGAATGTTTATTTAAGTATGGAGATTATCATCGCCAAATTCCGGATTTATAGGTTAAGATGCAGTGTAAGCAGTGAAGTTGCCGTAGTCTAGTAGATAATGTGTAGTGCTTATTAGACGTGAGAGCTCGTTTCAAACCTCGGGTCAGACATCTCAAATAAAACGAAATATGAAAAATTATTTCTTCGGCGGCGACTTCCTGTCAGCAGATATCTGGTTAAATCTCCGAAGAGTTATGAAAAATTTCTCAAACCATCTGTCATTCGAAGGTGACTTTAAAATTGTAGGTCGTGGCACTTATATGGATAAAATTAACACAAAACAACATAAGTGGTGTGAGAAGCTAGAACGTAATCCTGATTGAAGGATTGTGATGACCTATTATAAATGTGAGCAAAAAATGTTTTTTCCAACGCAATAAACAGCATTTTATAATTGTAAATACCTAAAAGTATGCTTCATTTTGGAATTTTTGATATCATAAAATTTCTTCATTACACTTTAAATAAAATAGAAAAAATCCTTGTGTTATACATTTGCTAAAGGCCTTTAATAATGCACTTAAATAAGTTTTTAAAATTGATTTTAAAATGTTTTCAAACTGAACAAAAAAAAAAATCCCTTAAAATATGCAAATGTTTTAAAATAAACAAAAAAATTTTCTAAACAGTTTTGTTATAAAAAACCCTTAACCTATCGTTTTTAAATCATCATGGGTGAAATCTAAAAATCTTAAAATCTACATTAAAATTCCATGGAATTCCAACTAAAAACCACTCAACTTTAAATGTTAATTTTTCAAAAGAAAAAAAAACGAGCAAAAACGAATAACAAACTGAGTTAAATTTTAATTGAATTATAAAATAAAATAAAATGAAACCCAAAAATATCTACAAAGTAAATGGAAGCGAATTAAATTTCAGTTTAATGAACACAGTTAATTTGTGGTTTGGGGGGAGGGTGGTAGTTTGGTGAGGTTAAGACGGGAAAGGATATTTTAAAATAAAATCAAGTCAACCAAAACCAAAGCAATTTAATCAAATAAAAAACGAATGTAATAAATAACCTAGAAAAGAGAGTGTGAGAGAGAGAATAAATAAAAGTAAAGTATACTTTAAGGCGTTAATTAATTAGTTTTTTTTTATTATTTTGCAAACGAAATCCAATCAATCATAAACCCAACAAACCAAAGAAACAAAAAACTTAAAAAAAGAGGCGAAGGAAATAAACTTAAAAAAAGAAATAAAAAGTACCTGATTTCCACCCTGACCGTGACATTTATAAGGATCAACGGCGCCTTGCATGTCGTCCGGTTTGGCGGCCGAATCTAGACACATATCAGTTTCTATATTGGCAATCTGTAATTGTTGTTGTTGTTGGTTTTTTTGTTTATTTGTTTGTATTTTTTTAGGCATAAAAATTGTTTGTATTTGTTTTTGTTTTTGTAATGTTTTTTTTTTATATATAAAAAAAGAAAAAAAGGAAAGAAAAGAAAGTTGGTTTGTAAATAATAAAAAAATGAAATACACACACACACACACACACACACACATATACAAATACACTAAAAGAGCAGAAGAGCATAAATAAAGGCGGGATATTAGGGAAATCATACCAAAAAAAATTCTACCCATCCAAAAATGTGTAAGAAAACTAATTAAAAAGCTATAGGTAAACAAATAAGGTATGCTTTTAGGTGCCCATAACCTGGTATTGGAAAATAAAAAATGACAGTTTTATGGTTTGTTTTTGTTTTTATTTGGCTTAGGTAATGCAAAAATAAAAATTTTAACGGAGCTGGTGGCGGTCGCTTGCAATTTTTTTCTTTTTTTAATACAAACCTGATTTCCACCTTGATTGTGACAAGGATACAAGCCTACAGGCTTTTTCAAATCCTTTTTACGTGCCGGTGAATCCAAACATGTGCGACCGCCAGCGCCTAAATTTCTTATCTGTGTTTTGGTTTTTGTTTTTGTTGGCATATATAAGAAAAAAAATGTTCAAAAAATATTTGTTTTTGTTAGTTTAGCTTAAATGAATTTTTTTTTGTTTGTTTGATTATAAGTTTTTAAGCAAGGGGGGGGGGTATGTTACAATGCAATTTGTATGTCAGATTTTTATTCTTTTTTCAAACAAGCATTTACATATGTTTAGTGTACTAGTAACGTTTTTGGAATGTCAGTTAAGTTATGATGTTAGCTTTAGCGTTGGTTTGTTAAAGCATTTTTATTTGGGGGGATGGTGGTAGCATTGCTTTCTACATTGCATTCATGAAATACCATATTTTAAAATAAATGCTATACTTACCTCGCCATAGGCAACAGATTCACCTGGTATGAACAGTTCGGGATAGACATTATCTAAATACCATTTAAAACTTTTACAGCCCAAACGTTGGCTAAAAGGAAAATAAAAGAAACAAAGAAAAAATAAAGTATACATTTTGGAGTTAACAAAAAAGCTTAAAAGTATGCAACATATTTTAAAATATTTTACTTTTGCTAAAGAATACAATAAGCACCTAAATATAGGCAATTGTTTTTGTTATCAAATTAAACAATTACCCCCGCCCCCAAATATATGCAATGATTTTTTAGCATTAATTTTTTTCAAGTTTAAATTTGAAAAAATATTCAAATCCAGTTTGTTGCAGAAATCTAAATAAAATCAGGAAAAGGAAAAAGTACTGCCTGGATTACTGTAGGGGGTTCAGTATAGTATATTGGAACAATAGAAGGAATCTTTAAAAAAACCAAGTTGAGTAACTGAAAACATTTTGTAGTTAAAAAAAGCTTGTAAGTATGCAACATATTTTAAAATATTTACTTTTGCTAAAGAATACAATAAGCACCTAAATACAGGCAGTTGTTTTTGTTATCAAATTAAACAATTACCCCCGCCCCCAAATATATGCAATAATTTTTTAATTTGAAAACTTTTCAAATCACTTCGTTGCAGAAATCTAAATAAAATCGAGAAAAGGAAAAAGTACTGCCGGGGTTACTGTAGGGGATCCAGTATATATTAGAACAATTTTAAGGAATCTTTAAATAGAAACCAAGTTGAGTACCACAAAAGCATCAATGTAATTGACTACTTTACTAAGGATTATTTAATTATAGCGCATTGAACTATAGTGCTGGAAGTCGCACAGTCGAAAAACTATTTCTTTCGACGACTTGCTCATAACAGACCTCTGGAAAAAAACTTTGAAAATAAATAAAATTGAAAACGTTAAACCATAGATACAGCCAGGCATGTGTAAAACCTAATCTGAGTTTAATATGGACGGTGTGAGGAACGAAGTTGTATTCCTGACTATAGGGTTGTAAAGACGAATTAAGTAAGAACTACAGTGTTGACGACAAAAGTTTTGTAGGAGTTCGATAAATTCAACAGTCTTACAGACCTATGGAAGTTTTTAAGAAAAAGAGAAATAACAAAGTAAAGCTACACTTGCGTAGATTAATGTGTTGTTGCCAGACAGGTTTGAAGACGGGTTCATATATCCGTGTCTCTTTAAATTGAACACAAGATTTTGGATCACAGCTATTACAATAATTGTGCAGAGGTGCCACAGTTCTGAGACCCTCAAGTTATAGGGAATCACATGCATACATACATAATTGGTCATTACAACCCTTCAGTCAGGATTACAGCCTAGCTTCTCGCACCATTTATGTTGTGTTATACATGAGTGGCGGAACCTATAGTTTTAAAATCGATTTCGAACGACAAATTCTTTTGTGAGAAACTCTTCATGACAATTTTTTATTTTATAGTTTTTGCCAGAAAACTGCTGAGAGGAAGTCGCCGAAGAAATATTTTTTTCATACGGCGTTTTGTTGGAGATGTTTGATTGGAGGGGGGAGGGGGTTAAAACCGTGGTCCCATGTCTAATAAGTCAACACACTAGCTATTAGACTACAGTGATTGCATTCCTATAGAGAATTATTCCTATAATATTTCCACCAAGTCTATTGCCCTAAAAAACCTAAGGATACTGCCCGGTGTCGATAAGAATAACTCTCTGGCTAGCACTTAATAGGGAGTCATGTACAATTTGTCTCCAATTTTATTAACCCTTACAGAGAAATAAAAATTTGTCGACGTAATCAAAATAACTTTCTTTGTGTGAGAAATGAAGTAAAAATCTCTTTTCTTCAGACCCTAATTCGCAGAATAAGGAGGATAACTAATGGGTGTTTGCTTTGGAAATTGAATGTAACAACAGCTGCTTTATTCTCCAGAGAAGGTATGCTTAGGACAGTCCAGATAAAACAGGATCTCAGGTTATAACATAATCTCCTAGTCGTACCTCTAAATGCTGTAACGTTTTCCCAGACAACAGGGAAATTTTTCCATAAACGCATGCTGCACCAACACTACCGTCATATTATTTTATAAAGAGTCGAAAAAATGTGTCAGTATTCTGGAGGAATATTTTATTGACAAGTATTTTATATGCGATTACATAGCAAATGTCAAAGCTGTGTTAACGGACATTTAACGCCATTTCCAGAAACTATATCCATCTTCTGGTAGGGTGCCCCCTGATGTCCTACCTGGTAGTGTTTTCGAAGAAAAACTGATGAAGCGGACACTAGCCCCCTCTTTCCTTATAAACTACATATATTCCCTGTTTTCTAACGCAACGCAATGCCATGAATGGGATCCGCTCCTGAGTATTAATTGATGACTTATGCGATAGAAAAAAGAAAGTGAGAATTCTTACAAAAAGAAAGCAATTTTCACAAAAAAAGTGATGAAGCGGAAGTCATGCCAATGCTCAGAAGATTGGTCTTAAAAAAAAGAAGGAAAAAAAAACAGAAAAGTGATGACTTATGCACCACACTGTATACGAATTCCAAGAGGATTACAATTATAAACCAAAGACTTAACATTTCAACAGAATACTGGCGTTAGAAAATTAAATAAAACTTGAAGTTTTTATAAACCTTTAACTGAACCCGACTCAGTTTGTCTGGAATGACAGAGATTGAAGCGTCTTCATACATTTTTTAGTTGAGTGTACAGTACATAACTTAATTATCCTTAAAATAGACATCAAGAGTTAAAAACTTTGGAGTTGAAACAACCAAAAAAAAAAAAAATGTACACGTGTACCAACTTAATTCTTAACCGTGCAGGTATTCATTAAAAAAAACAAAAAAAATTAAATTAAGTAACGTTCGTAACAGTTGATAAAAAACTTACCGCAATTCCTTACGTGCCGTAACATCACCAAAGTCTCCCTTGTCGTTGCCAATGCGTTGATAATAATACTTGGAATAGTCATCTAACCAGACTTCAGCCAAACGTACCGAATTCTTTTTGAGAACATTAACGCCTGAACGCCACTATAAAAACAAAAAGAAAGAGAAAAACAATGAAAAACAAAGAAAACAAAATAAAATTAAAAAACATTAAAAATAAAGGGACATATGAGACGGAAAGAAAAATGAGAATACAAAAATTCTTCAAAAAAATTTTCAAGTTTTAAAAACACACAAAAAAAAAAATACAGTGAGCTTCAAAAGAATCAGTACATTAAAAAATATGTGTACATTAAAAAATTTACCGTTATTTTTATTTTAAAATTGTTTATTTGTCAGTTTTTAAAATTGAAACAAAGAAAAAAAAATCACAAAAAATTTCGAAATAATGTCAAATTTTTTCGGGCGCTCTCCTTAAGTGGCCTTAACTGGAGGGCGAATCGGGCTGCTAGGGCGCGTAAGGCGGCCTGTGCTGCTTACTGCTGCAGTAGAGCGGTTGGAACCAGATGGGATCTTCGCCCAAAGATCATGCGTTGGATCTATTCTACAGTCATCGAACCCAACCTCCTATATGGTATTGCTTTCTGGTGGACTGCTCTGAACAAACTGCACAATGTTGGACTTATTGAGAAGGTCAGAAGGTCTGTGGCCATTTATATAACCGATGCTCTACGCACCACCCCCATAAAGGCCTTGTTCGTAATGCTCAACTAGCTTCCTACTGGGCTCCTCACGAAGCAGGTAGCTAAGTTTGCTGCGACTAGACTTAATGCCCTGTCTCGTTGGCATATCGTACTTTCTGGTCATTCCTCTATTTTGGAGGTTCATCCTGTGGCCCCATCGAACATCGATTATCTCCCTGTGGAATATTGTCTTGATTGTCGGAGTCTACTCTGGGAAACTGGACCTGAACATTTCCCTGCGAGTGCCGGTTAATTGTAGCGTGTTTCAGGCGGAGGTAATGGCCATTTATCGGGCCGCTCAATGGATCCTCGTCAACGGTGATCCTCCCATTTAACGACTTCTGCCGTGTGTGCAGATCCGCTGAGGAAGAGGAGACTGTTATCCACTTTTTTTGTCAGTGCCCAGCTCTTGCGAGGTGCAGATATAGGTTATTTGGCTCTCCATTTCTTGTCAGCCTAACGGAACTATCATCCCATAGATGTCAAGTATATAGCTTCGTTTATCAAATTTTCGGGCTGGTTTTCCAGCGTAGGGTAGTCGTGCTTTTGATGTGCAGCCCTTGCGCTGACCAACTTCTTCCCTTGTTTAGTAGAACTTGGTCAGTATAGGGACTGCGTTCACCTGTGGTGTCACAACGGGCAGCTATGCGTGCTCAAGTGAGCCTTTGATATCAAAGCTATCAGTCCGTCTTAACATGAGCTAACCTTAACCGACAAATGTTGAATTTAGTGATTGTTAGAATTTTATCCATAGTGTACAGTTTTTTTTGACGCTCACTGTACGTGTGGATACGTATGTATGTATGTATATTTATGAGATTGTAAGAGAAATAAAATGCAATTGCAAATGTAAATGAATGAATGAGTGTATGAGTGTGTGAATAAATGCATGTGTAATTGTAGAAAAGGAGATGATGGTGAAAATTAACCTACTTACACACACTCATACAGACAGGCATACACTACTCACTCACTCACACTCTAATAAACGTTCTCTCATCTACAGTTGTAAACATTATGCTGTCGTTTATAAATATTTTAACATTTTACCGTTTTGTAACACTCCAAAAGCAGAGAGTGCGACAGCGAGCAAGCGTGAAAGAAGGAAACAAATCGTACACAGTCACTGTTTTTTTCTGATTCCCTCTGTGTGTGTGGCTTTAATTGAGTCACTAATTATAAAAAGAAACTTGCTTTTGTTGCTGTTATTGTTGTTGTTTTTTTACGATTTGTAACAGTTTTTATGTTCATTGTTTTAAGCCGACAAATACCAGGCAATTCTTAATAATAAAAAAAAAAAAAAAACGCAAAGAGAAGAGGGAACAAGTGTGACACACTATAAAACGGGAACAATTTGGGTACAGTAGTGAGCACTGAAAAACAAAAGAATACAGAACAAAAATAGCTACGCATACATGGGTAAATATAATGAATTATGCTAAGGCAGGAATAGGAGATACCCTACAACTATAATACATTGGAAAGCACTCACCCAAGCACTCGGCAATACTATCTGACACTCAGGCTGTCATCTAAGCACTCGATTCACGTGGATATGGATCTTGAATAGAATGCCTGAGCAAATCAATAAACTATGCAGGCGGAATAGAGTCACACTCTGGCACTCAAGCTGCCATCTAAGCACTCGAATCACGTAAAGTTGGCTCCTGAATAGAATGGGCTGCCTGAGCAAATCAATATACCATGTAGGCGGAATAGGTTCACACTCTGGCACTCAAGCTGTCACCTAAGCACTCGGATCATATGAAGTTGGCTCGAGAATAGAATTGAACTGCCTGAGGAAATCAATCAACTATGCAAGGGCAATATGATCACACTCTGCTGAATTCCAGTTCAAGCAGATTAGCTGATAAGGCCCTTCTCTGAACTGGGAAAATAAGTTTGTAAGGCGAAAAGGAAAGTTAGGTTAGGTTTGAGGACGTGTACTTGTCATTGGAACAAGTACAATATCCAAAAGTCAAAATGACCCATTGTAATACGTCCTAGAGAAGAGAGAGAGATAGAGGATAGTAAAGGAGAAGGGGATAAGGAGGCGGAAGACAAAACAGACCACAAACACACAAGAGAACGCGACTACAACCTTCAAATCGTAGCACTTATCAACCTATTTATGAATCTATGGAGAGCCTTAATGTCGGTTCTCGACAAAGAGTCCAAACCATCGAAGAAGCCCATGCCCAGGGTTCTCAACCTCAACCTACTAAGAGGTGGACAGTTGCAGAGGAGGTGTTCGATAGTTTCCAACTCCTCCTCATCGCAACATGTCCTGTAATATTCCGACTGGCATCTGTATTGTCAGCATTTTTCTCTGCAACTGTCTCTGGCGGGACCTAGATTTTAAAGTTGACTACGAACGACAGATTTTTGAGAAACTTTTCATGGCAATTTTTTATTTACGCTCAGTGTTTTTGCCAGAAATCTGTTGAGAGGAAGTCACCGAAGAAATACTTTTTGTATTTTGTTTTGGTGTCTGGCCTGGGGTTTGAACCCTGGCTTTACGTCTAATAAGCCAACACACTACCTCAGCTGGTATATATAGGGACTAACTTGAGGCCTATGTGAGTTTATATTTGAGGTGGTATTTCTTTTTTGGCATCTGAGGGTAAAGAAGGTGAGTTCTAAGGTTACATTCCACTTTATTTGAAAATTTTCGCAAATTTCTTCCATTTAGCACGTCCTTTCTCTATAGAATTACCAGAAGCTTAAAAACTATTTTCCTATCATTGACTTACACTGGTCTTGGAGCCCAATACAGACATAATTTTGCCTGCCTCTTCTGAGTCCATCGGCTCTATAACTGTATGCGTTACAAATATCACGACAAAATCCAACACACTTATGCTCCTGTACCCGTGCTATTATAGGATGCCGTAACAACATCATCAAGCAATTTTCTGGCACACGATCAAAAACAAAACAGAATTAAAATAAAAAAAAATTCTTTCCATGTGTGGTTATTAAAGCTGTGTGCATACACTCAACACTTCTCTGCAATCACATATTCGTACGGGAATACGAGTATATTGTATTCCAATGGGACACTCTTTCTCTCTCTTCCTTTTAGTCTCAGTGATTTTTTTCTTTTTTGTTTGTTTGATAGTGTATGTGTGTGTCTGTGTGTTTTGTGTGGTACTTCGTGTACAAGTACATTAATTGTTAAAACATGGCCAGTGGTTACGGCATTTTCACGACCATAGTTTGTTATTATTGTTGTTGCTGGTAGCTGGTGTTGTTTTTTCTGTTCTGTTTTGAAAGTACTTTTCTGTCGCTCTTAAATATTTCAATAAAAACAAGTGAATGAAAAATAAACTTTTTGCTCTCCTCTTTCTCTCTATTAAAGTCGACATTCATATGTAATGATGTCGCACAGAATACATTTCCATGTAGCAGAGAACATGTATGTATGTATGTTTAGGTTGTATGTATGTATGTGTTTCGTAGAGTTTTTAACAAATTTAGCTCCCATGTGTATGCAATGAAAAGCAAAAAAAAAGAGAAAATGTAACCAACAGTACGTGCCTATTTTATGAAACAACACAATGAAAAAAGGAGGGAAAAAAATTATTTTTTATTTTTATTTTTTTTTTATTGTGTTGTTCGTTTGCAACAACATTAAAATGAGTTTATGATTTTCCGCTTTTGATTAGTTCTCTCATGTTGATTTTTAATTTTGTTCCGGACATCAAAAGTAGGCAAACAAACTCCAATGGTTGGAGCGTTTTTTTTTCTTTCTTCTTCTACTGTTTGTTTTATAAATAAAAAACTTTTTTTCTATTTAAATTAAATAATAATGGAGAGCAAGCCAACATGTAGCGAGGGATGTTGATTTAAAATGGAGAAAAAATTCGATGAAACAATGAATATAAAAAGAAAAAAACAAAAAAACATGAATAAAAGTTAATTGACTTTTACAGATTTTTTAGGCGAATTTTTTTCAATTCTAGACGATATTAAAAATAATCAAAAGAAAAAAAAAGAAACCCTATATGTGAGTCTCAAAAGATTTCTGGTAAAAACTCTTGAGGGTATATAAAAAATTGCCATGAAAAGTTTCTCAAACAATCTGATGTCGTACTTTGTGTTGTGAAGTACAATTGTTCCGGTTAGAAATTGCTGCCGCTGCCATGGCCACATAGAACCTCATTTGATCGAACCAATTTTCATGTACTTTTTCGAGTGTATTGGGGCGTCGTATCTAGGCAATGGCATTACAAATGTTTTGGCCTTCAAATGCTCAATTGTCTGTGGTTTGTCGGCACAAAACTTTTCTTTAATGGCGCCCCACAGCTTTTTGACGGCCAATTGAAATCATCATCATACATAACATAATTGATCATTACAACCCTTCAGTCAGGATTACGACCTAGTTTCCCACACCACCCATATTGTGTATGTAAATTTTATATATGAGTGGCGGGAACTTTTTTTGAGAAACTTTTCATGGCAATTTTATTTATGTACTCTCAGAGTTTTTTTTTTGCCATAAATCTGCTGAGAAGTCGCCGAAGTAAAACTTTTTGTATTTTTGTTTTGATGTCTGACCTGGGGTTTGAACCCTGGCTTTTTGTTTAATACGCCAAAACTCTACCTACTAGATTACGGCAGCTTCAAATTCGGCTAATTAAACGTCCATCAAACGTTTTACGCAATAAATCGATTGTATCGATGAGATGTGTGGCAAGTTGCACCATCCTGTTCAAACCAAACATCGCCTCACATCAATATCATGAAGAGCGGGTACAAAAAATCGGTTGTCATGGTGCGATAAGTGTCTCCTTTGACTGTAATGGTTGCGTCGTTCTCATTTTCAAAGAAATATGGCGCAGTAATGCCTCTGCTCCACAAGTCGCACCATACAGTCACTCGTAATGGGTGCATTGGCTTCTGTAGGACAGCGCGTGGGTTTTCTAAGTCCCAAATACGCAATTATGTTTATTAACCTACCCACCAGCCTCAATCGAAATGATCAAAATCAACATCATTGCACAGTTTTTTGGTGTCCCATTTAGCGCAGCGCAAACAAAACGGATGCTCCTGGGGCTTCAACTCTTCAACCAATTGAACTTTGTGAGACGTTACACCGAAACGTTTGCGCAAAATTCGAAGTAAACTCGTGCGTGAAGTGTTCAATTCTTGAGAACGATGACAAGTTGATGTTGATGGATCCTCACGCACACTCAGCCACAGCTTCGATATTTTCGAGTACGCACGCAATGTAGAGCACGCCCACGTCTTGAAGTGAGCGTCTCTTGGCTTATCAACAAATTAAACAAGTTTCACGAACTTTAGTGATAAACTTGCGTATACCGGGCACTGTTGGTCCTTCTTTACACGCAACTTAAATGATGTAAATTTGTAGTTATGTGAAGAGCTTTTCATCGCGTGTTATTTAAACCTGTCCACCTATTAAGTGAGAGCCTTTCAAAAATTCTATCATTTTACTGCAGCGCACTATTAAATACAGTTTCCACTAAAGCCATTCCTTTAATTTTTAATTAAATCCATTAACTTCCTTTGCTTTGACCCCTTGGCTGGCTGTAACGGAACGCGAAGAGTGTTTTAATCAGTTAAACAAACTTTTTTTTTTACCTGCACTTGACATTTTAATGAAAAATTTTTCAAAAAAAAAAAAAACAAAAAAAATTCACGGATTTTACGACGTAAACTACACACTGTACGGTATGTTAGAATTCTTCTAGATTTTGTCACAATACAAGGTGTTTTGAAAAAAAAAAAAAAAAAAAACCTTGTTTCACAGGAAGTAACTTTGCCTAGACTGATAAGACCTTCCAACTTCATTCATTTGGTAAACTCCTGTGCCTTTGTGCTACTAATGCTGTAGGGTACCTGATCACCTGATACGACTCTCTTAATTGCTTTGTGTAAATGAATCCCACCTCTTCTCTTTAATTTTTATGGCTTCAAAGAATCTTCTTTTTTTTGTTTTGCAGTGCCATCCTATGTCATAACTTATATTCGTGCAACGAATTTCTGTTTGTCCCACATGCAACATTTCGTCTGATGTTAAATCACGCCAAACAGATACAGGATAAAGCATGAACAGTAACATGTCCATGCTGCGGTAGTTGTTGTGCTTGCCACATGTGCCGCACCTTATTTTCGCTGGAAACTCAGGTTTTAGAGTTCTCAGCTGTGATTAATAAAAACCAACAAAAATTGCAACAAAATGTGCCTGTGCCACGCTGCCACAAACATAGTCGTGTTTTAATTGTGTTAAATGACACTGATTTTCAAACGCAGTTTTTATGTTGTTATACCCTACACCTCCATCGGTATATTGTGTTTGAGTTAATGTTTGTAAAGAGTTTTTAATGGATCTTCTCCCTCAAACTACAATCAAATAATCTGTCAGGCAATGTTTAGTATACTTTACTAGTTACCATCGGACATGTGGGAAGAGCAAGTGACTGGGAACGCAGTAGTGAAAGGGAGAGCCACATAAATAAAGAAACTGTGGTCATGCCAAAATCGTGTCTACACTATATCTCGGCCGGATATCGGACGGGTCCTGTTATAATAATAGTTTACACCTTCTAGGGAATGTCATTGTTTACTAACGAATCCTGACAATGTGACATGTGGATGTGGAATCTTTTCGAAGCAGTTAAATTCTAGATTGCAATATTCGTTTACGGTAGTACGTTTACGGGAGTACGTTTACAGTAGTACGTTTACAGTAGTACGTTTACAGTAGTATGTTTACGGCAGTACGTTTACGGTGGTACGTTTACGGCAATACGTTTACAGCAGTATGTTTACGGCAGTACGTTTACGGTAGTACGTTTACGATACTACGTTTACGGCAATACGTTTACAGCAGTACGTTTACAGTAGTATGTTTACGGCAGTACGTTTACGGTAGTACGTTTACGGTACTACGTTTACGGCAATACGTTTACAGCAGTACGTTTACGGCAGTACGTTTACAGCAGTACGTTTACGGCAGTACGTTTACGGTAGTACGTTTGCGGCAGTATGTTTACGGTAGTACGTTTACGGCGGTACGTTTACAATAGTATGTATTCGGCAGTACGTTTACGTATTACGTTTACAGTAGTACGTTTACGGCACTACGTTTGCGGCAGTACGTTTACGGCGGTACGTTTACAATAGTACGTATACGGCAGTACGTTTACGGTAGAACGTTTACGGTAGTACGTTTACGGCAGTACGTTTACGGTGGAACGTTTACGGCAGTATATTTATAGTAGTACTTTTACGATAGTAGAATGGTTATGCAGATTCCCACTGTGCAAATCTGGTATAAGAGTACATCGAGTGGTGATATTCGCATGTTTACTGACAGGAAAACGATCGTGAAATACCAAGAGAGCGTGGATACCACATCTATGGAGAAGTTAGCGATATATTCAACGTTTACCCTCATAAGAGTTTCTGGATAAAGGGACATTAAAGGTAACAACATAGCTAACGCAGTTGTAAAGATTGGTACAATAAAAAATTCAGATAAGTTCATACGCAAGATTGTATTTTGCACAATGGGTCAATTCGACTTGTCTTAATTGACAAGTACACGTCCTCTAACCTAAGATTGTATTCCTCTGTGGAGGGGTGAACAGATGATCTGACACAACCTTTATTAATTTGTAACAGAAATGTGGACAAATGAACCCACTTGCGGAGAGAGCAGACAGATCCAAAATGCAAAATAAAATTTGTGTTAAACATGATCAGAGTCCGTCTTAGGAACCTTTGAAGGCACTGTCAGCTGGCTACCACACATACATGCATCATTAGTACCGGTGCATTGCTTATTACAACTACGATGCAGCTGAAGACGATTTTACGTGTCTTCCCTCTATAATCCTAATTAAAGAGGTTTAGCCGCTAATAAGAAGAATTCTAACGGATTAGGTGTACCCGGACACTTTTGGTGGAAGTTCAGGTCTCCCGTTTCGATCACAATAGGAAAATGGTCGTCAATGATTCCGAACAAATCTCTGCGGACCAATTCACATCTGAATAGAACTGTGTGTGGAAGGATCCTTCAGGCGAAAGTGTCCGCCATAGGGACTGATGTGATGATTACTGAAAAAGCCAGCAACTTTGGGAGAGATACTAATATACTGGATTTGTTACATTATGTTTAAGAGAAGATCGCTTTCAGACAGCCGCAGTTATCTTAACGGAGTGACTGCCCAGCACACAATGCATAACGTGACAATTCATAACGTGAGTGGTATTCCGTGAAACTGCAAAGGGAATGACCTGGCCACAGTAGACTATAAAGGTGGAAGTTACATTAAATACCTACAAAATTATAATTGCTAATGTGGTATCAGTATACCGTTAAATGTGCATGGGCTAGATAGGGTGACCACAGAAAGGCTGATCAAATTCCAAAACAGCCTACTAATAATATTTTATTGTGGGCTCTCATGCGAAATGTATTGTAAGTTGTTATATCGTCAATGCCTTCTTCAAGTTGCAGAGACGAGGAAGGATACGAAATAGTTCTTCACTTATTGGTATATGTTCACCGTTATGCCGTAGACAAAGAAAGCATCTGTGCTTATCTCATTGTTTTATCGGAGATGGATATTTTGCAACTAATTCCTTGCAGGGTGTCTCTATATACCTCACTTCCAGAGAAGCCCATCCAATGGAGGCAATAAGGGAAAATTCTTTGGTTACATTTTAAAACTCAGGCCATGGCATTTAGTCTTCACATCTGGAAGAAAGTGAAGAAGTATTTGTTACTGTGTTTTCAAATTGAAGGATTCCATACATACATACATAATTGATCATTACAATCCTTCTGTCAGCATTACGACCCAGCTTCTAACACCACTTATGTTGTGCGTGCTAATTTTTATACATGAGTGGCGGGACCTACAGTTTAAAGTCGACTCCGAACAACAGATTTTTTGAGAAACTTTTCGAAGCAATTTTCAATTTACTTTCAGAGTTTTTGCCAGCAATCTGCTGAGAGGAAGTCGCCTAAGAAATATTTTTTCATATTTCGTTTTGTTGGAGATATTTGACCTGGGGATTGAACCGTGGCTTTGCGTCTAATTAGTCAACACAATACCTACCAGACTGTGGTGAACTCATTAAAGTAAATCAGTTTCTACGCAAAAATCTGCAAAAACCTTTATAGCCCAGATCAGAAAGCTCCTTGAACTTTGATCACTGCTGCAGCATAGGTGGACATTACATATAACAAAGCACAAGAGTGTGTTTTTGGTATGGAAATATTTTCAAAATGATTTTCTCCTTTCACTACATTACTAGACTACGGCGACTTCATAGCAAGGATTAAAAGACTTAAATTACACTTTAGAAAACACGCCCAGCACTTCCTCTATAGAAGCAATAGGACTCAATGAGTAATGTTTCTTGCTACTACATTTCTAGGCTGTCTTGATTATTAAAATGGGGCAAAATCACAAAAATGGGTAGAAGAAGGAGAAGATAATTTGGTATTTGTTTATTGTAGTCCTGTGTACCCAACAGGGAAAGAAAAATTAAGGAAAAAATTACAAAAATTTACAAGAGGCCGTTACATCCAGGCAATATAATAAATATGAGTTTAAAAATCATATGTTGGAAAGGTAATTTCTTACAAATAAGTCCCATATATCAACGCTTATTGGTTTTCGGATGAATTTTCATTTCTTTTCCACTTACCTTATACGGCGAACGTTTTCTAAATATATGGCCCACATGGGAGCATGGCACTATTTCCAGGGTACCACCGCACATCCAAGTCTTAAACGATAACTCGAGATTTTCACCACCCCAAATATCGAAACCAGAATCGTAAGTACCCAACAGTTCAAAGAATTTACGATCGATGGAAAACAAACCGCCAGCCATGGTGGGTGAATAAACTGGCTCCGCAGAATTCTGAAATTAAAAAGAAAGAAAAGTAGAAATTTTTTTTAAACGAAACGAAAATAAATTCTAAACTAATATGCAAAACTAAATAAATTGGGTACACTGATGCTGTAAGTGACAACAACGTGCAAATATTTTGAGTAAAAACTGATGAATTTCTGTCATATTTTTCGATTTTGCTTCGAATTTGTTTACAATTCCTCAGTAACTTCGTTTATAAAATCTCAACATAGCAGTCAGCTACACAAAAATAAATTTGGTATAAATTGTAACCTTTACTTCAAACAACACCCCTCCGATTTTTTTCATGTAACCCCCCTTCAACAGTAGAGTTGTATTTGTGAATACTGTTTAGAAAAGTAAGAATCGTTCGTTAAATAAATAAATTCTGTACACGAAATACTATCTCTCGTCGTTTTTTACTACCAACCATATCTCTCTCTACTCCCTTATGCACTCAGAATTTATTTCTATTTTTCACATTCTTTTTTATTTGATTTTGTTTTCCTCGCATGCACCTGTGTGTGTGTGTTTTTTCTCTACATTTATTCCCTTTAGAATTTATTGTTATTTCTATACCCTACACTAGGATAGGTAATACAGGTGGGTTTATATTGTTTATGCTGCTGTTGGAATCATTTTAAAACATAAGTCATGACAATTGTTATTGCCGATAACAAGAACAAAAAAAACCGTATTAAACAGTTTTTAATAACAATTAGGGTTGTCGATAACTGTTTTCAAACCACAATTTTTAGTATCGATAACTAATTGATAGCACCGATAACTAATTAATAACGACAAATATTCTTCAAAGTAATAAAATTTAATTTTATTCGTAGGAGATCTTTAATATCGATTACTTTTTGATGAAAAATTATTAATGTCGATAAATATTTTATAGTATTTTCTACATCAATAAATGCCTTATAGAAAAATTTTCTATCGATAACTATTTTATGGGTGCCCTGGTAGTCTAATGGGTAGTGTGCTAGACTATTAGCGTGAGGGTCGTGGGTTCGATTCCCACCAGAGACTCTGGTCTGTGACATTACACCGAGCACATAGTCAAGTTACTTCGCTCGTATATAATTAGGATATAATTTGTAGTTGTATTGTAATTAATAAATAAATAAATAATAACTATCTTATATCGCTAATGCCTAATAACTATCTTAAATGCTAATAACGAATAATTTTATCGATAACTGTTTTCAAACCACAATCTTTAGTATCGATTACTAATTAATAGCATCGGTAACTAATTAACGACAAATATTCTTCAAAATAATAAAATTTTATTTGATTTGTAGGAGATCTTCAATATCGATAATTTTTCGGCGAAAAATTATTCACTATTTTATAGTACTTTATAGTATTATAGAAAATTTTTCTATCGATAAATATCTTATGTAAAAAAATTAATAACGACAAATATTCTTCATTTTTCAATCGATAAACATACCAAGGGGGAAAAATTCTCAATATTTTAAAAAAAATTCCGATATCACAAAATGTTCTTTGAGAAGATTTATTTACATTAAATTTCTATTAAATTATCGAATTATGAATTTCGATAACTATTCTATGCAGAATCTACAGAAACAAAGCAAGATGCAGACATAATTTTTCTTTCGTTAACTATTTTAGAAGAAATGTACAATATTGATTATAGTTAAACAGAAAATTGTTAATATCGATAACTATACTAAAAAATTCTTAATATTGAAAAATGTTTTATAATGTATGATTATTCTGCTCTAAATAATTTTGCTAACTATGCTGTTTCGTTATTGATAAATTCCATATAGAAAAATATTTCTTTTGATAATCTATTGATAAGAAATTTTTAACATCATGGCTTCATGTAAAAAAAAAATAAGAAAATTGATATCGATAACTATTGTAATATAAGTTAGAGTTAGTTTGTGTATGTTTTAACTAAGATCCTATAGAATTCTAGTTTATTTGAGAAAGCCTCAGAATTGTAGAAGGCTTTATATCATATATTATTTCTAAGGAAAAGTATGCTAAAAACAGATTTAAAGCGCTAAACGTTTCACTAATTTTTTTTTTTTTGCAAATTACACAAAATGTTTACCTCGGTAGATTTCGAGCAAAAAAAAATCTGTCAGGTTCAGCCACTCATGTATAGAATTAACACACATAGCGTGAGGAGATATGTCGTAATAAGGGTTGTAATAACGAAATATGAAAAAAGTATTTCTTAGGCGACATCCTCTCAGATTTTTGGCAAAAACTCTGATCTGAGAGTTAATTAAATTGCCATGAAAAGTTTCTTAAAAAAATCTGTCATTAGAAGGCGACTTTAAACTGTAGGTCCCGCCACTTAAATGAATAAAATTAAAAACACAACATAAGTGGTGGGAGAAGCTAGTTTGTAATCCTAACTGAAGGGCTAGTAATGACCAGTTATGCATGTTTCTCGAAAGCCTAGGAGAGATTCCATTGCATGTCACCTTAATTCATTAAACTTTCAGACTGGTTTTCAGTCTGACGCGGAATCTTCACTTGTCCATCACTTGTTAGTTAGTTCTGAAGCCTAGCTTCATATGGTATCAAAAGCTCCTGTTAATTTGTGCTCAAGTTAGCTTTAATTTCAAGGCAGATGCCACGTTCTTGTATTCTATCCTATACAACCCCATATTTCGATCGTTTTTGGTTTATTGCCTGAAGCGTAATCGGAGCTGAGGTTCGAACTAGGAGGTCTCGTTTAGTAAATCAATACTCTATGCTTTAAACTACGACAGAAATTAAGTGCATTAAATCGGTTCACTGTTTGAGAACCCTGATACATTTTTAAAGCGGTTTTCGATAACAAGTCATAGTCGTTTATGACCGATTGTAGTGTTCTGTTCTTCCTGGTTTTTATTGTTTTTTTGTCTTCTTCTTTTTTTTATTTATTTTTATGGTTCTCTGTGCTTTGTTACCTTTTTCGAAAACAATAAACAATATGGGAGTAAAACAACCCAAGCAATAACAATACATTAAAAAGATTTTAACGTACTATCACACACATACATGCATACATGCAAAAAACTCATACATGCATGCATGTAAATACACATACAGTAGCACACAGCACACAGCACACATATGGTACTGTATGGCTGATACAATATAAAGTTTTCTAATATTTTAGGTACCATACGTGTCTCGGGGTATTTAATTTACACATGTTTTTACAATCGCCTCGTACTCGTTGTTGTAACACTTTTGATCCGAGTGCATGTTATTTTAAGCGATTTTTTTCCTTTTTTCGTTTTCTTTGAGTTCTAATTGAAACGAATTGCGGGAAGGGATAGAGATAGAGAGAGTAAGAGAGAATGAAAAAATAAAATGAAATAAATGTTGTAAAAGGATTTCATTTAATGGTTATAAAAGCTCAAGGGTTATTTAATTTAATGGAATATTTAAGGATAAATTACTTAACACCGGAAATAAAAAACAACAACGCCATGATAACAGCAAATAAACGTTTGTAGAATACAAATAGAGAGCCAGCGTGGAAGAGATAAAAAATATAAACAAATATTTGGAAAATGTTTGGAAAATTATTTTCTTTTTCTCTTTTTTTTGGAGAGAAAATTGAAAAGAGGCAATAAATTAAATAAACGACGTACAATTTAAGAATGTTATGAGCCTCTACATTGTATATTGGCAATAAAATGGTATTATTTGTAAAATATGATCATAAAACGTTTATTTTTTTAATTTCTTTAAAATTAACAAAAATACCTATTAATCATGTTTAATAATATTTCTTTAATATTTAATACACTCACAGGCAATTGTTTGCTGTCATAAGGTTCTTTAACTACGGCGTCATTCGAAGTTCGAACATGTGCTCTGCTAACTACTTCGTTTCAATTGATATTTTTTTATATAAAAAATAACAACAAAAAAAAAATGACATTAAACCCAGGAAAGCGATAAAATTACATCGATAAGGGCTGAATTGATTACCTAAAGGTATAGCTTGCTAGCTAAGGCTAGCTGGCAGTCGTCTAATAGGTAGTGGCTTATGAGACGTAAGGAAACAGGTCAGACATTTCCAATAAAATCAAATTTGATTAAATATTTCTTCGCGCGACTTCCTCTCAGCAGATTTCTGGCAAAAACTGTCTGAGAGTAAATAAAAAATTGCCATGAAAAAGTTTCTCAAAAATCTGTCTTCCGGAATCGACTATTAACTGTAGATCCCGCCACTCATGTGCAAAAATTAACCCCCACAACATAAATGGTGTGAGAAGTCTTTGGCATGATTTGCCACCTCGTTCTGCCCGCTTTTGAAAGTGTCCATCCAGTGTAGGCACAAGTATATACAACTACATTGTGAATCATAAACTCGCAAGCCTCTTTAAAGGTTCTCTAAGTAGAAAATTCATTGCAGAGTGCAATGGTTGTACCACACACCTGTCTAGTTTATTCACTCCACAACTAGCTGGTACGCAGTGTCTCGGTACCCATATGATATAAACATGCATACATACATAATCGGTGATTACAATCCTTCAGTCAGGATAACAACCAATCATCTTACATCACTTATGTTGCGTGTGTTAATTTTATACATGAGCGACGGAACCTACAGTTTAAAGTCGACTTCGAACGACAGATTTGTTGAGAAACTTTATCATGACAATTTTTTTTATTTAATCGCAGAGTTTTTGTCAGAAATCTGCTGAGAGGAAGTCACCGCCGATGAAATACTTTTTCGTATTTCGTTTTGTTGGAGATGTCTGACCTGAGGTTTGAACCGCGACATCACGCCTAATAAGCAAACACACCACCTACTAAACTACGGTCACCTACAGTTTCATTTAGTTTGGAATCATCAGTGAAGCTCTACATGGATCTTTTACGAAGCGCACTGTACCCATAACGAAAAACTTCACTACCTACCTAATCCATATAATTTGGAATTGTTTATGAAGTGTACTGTAGCACATTTTTATATCTTTCTCCCCGGAATGAATGTCCTGATCTTTGTTGAGAACTCATATCGCAGAATCCTGTCGTCAAGCAAATGGAATAAGTTGCTGGAATAATAATGCATTGTGAAAGACCGATAAAAAAATTGTTGAAAATTTGGCAAAAACTATGAAATTCAAGTTTCAAGGATAGAACGAATAGAAAGGGCAGATGCGACATGAGGCCATTAAGATTCGTTTATTATTTCGTTTGAGTTTTAAATGTATTCCCGTGGATTAAATGGATAAAATGAAATTTAAGTCACGATTAACTTAAGATAAACAGTGAAAGAAGTTGTGGAATTGTTGACATCTACATGTTTATCTGGAGCAAGTAAGTGTTGTACGATCTAAGCGAAATTTTTGATGGGTAAAGCGTTGTCGCTTCTTGCCTGCTTTATTATCAAAAGAATAACTTCGACAACATATTTGGAACTTCTTGATGATATTCTCATCACAAAACTTGAAAAAAAAATTTTTAAATAATAATAACGGGACTGAATACGCAGTCCTACGCATAATAAGGAATGGATGGTGTTTTTCTACAAATGTTGATCTACTTCCGTGTTTGAAATACCCCACGATTGTAAACCTATTGAAAATTTATTGGGGATCCTTACATACAAAGTTAAAGAGGGGAGAAAAACAGATTTCGACTGTAAATGAATTAAAAGGAAAGATAAGGAATTTTCATAGTGAATAGAAACTCAAGCTCTTAATAATTTCGAATACTACCAAGTTTTTCAAAATGTTTTCATATTGTTACGAAAATGGAAATGGTGTTCTGCTTTCACATCGTTTAACATTTAAATTATAAACGAAAACGATGAACATGTTTACGCGATAAATAAGTAAACAAAAATATACCAACAAACACCAGTATAAAAAATTGCCAAACAAGTAAACAAGAACGCGACAACAAACACGACAAGAATAAATGTAAACGAAATGCATAAACAACAATGCTCCAAGAGCATTTATCAGAGTGTTTACGTTGTCATATAAAAGGCAAGACAAAGCAGGCAATGGGGCCAGTAAAAGTTCAGTCAGTCTTGCCATGAAAAGTTTCTCAATAAATAAAAATCTGTCGTTCGGAGTCGACTTTAAACTGTAGGTCCCACCACTCATGTATAAAATTAACACACACAACATAAGTGGTGCGAGAAACTAGGACGTAGTACAATGGATCAATTCGACCTCCGGGTACTGTACTTGTCCTAATTGACAAGTACACGTCATCTAACCTAACCTAACCTAACCTAAGATCTGTCGAACAATTGTTATTGTTTACGCAAAAGAGTGCAAAGAAGAATAACAAACAAAGAAATTGTTGTTGTTTACATCAAGTTGTGAACAGTGAGTGGCACATATAATTCTGCAAACAATAAAGAATTTTCATTAAAACTAAACGAAAATCTAATTTTAGTTTATTTACAATCTACGAGCTCATATTTTAAACGTTTTTAAAAGGTTAAAAACGTAACAATATTTTTTGTTCATTAATTTGAAATAAAGAGGTGTCTGGAAAAACAAAATCTACTGCGGTCAAATGAACATCTATGACTGTATAAACTATAAAAAAAATAACCATAAATTATGGCTCCAATAAATAAAAAATTTATCAAATAGTCCATAGCCATTCTGGTTTCTTGTTCTTTTTTTTGACCACAGTCCATTAATTTTCCTTTAAATTCTGTCATAAAACTGGTAAAATATGATTTTTTTGACTTGTTAAATGCTTGTTTATTAAAACATAAATCATGACCTTTTTTCGCCCTGCTTAAAATAATTTCTCTTTCCTTTTATTTTTCATTTTTCCTTTCTCATATTTTTGAAGAATGAATGGCTTTATTATGAAAATTCAAGTAGCATTTCCATTGTTTTTATTAGCATTTCTAAGGTATTTTTTTGCTTTTCTTCGTTTGCTTTTTAAATAAGACCTAAAAGCATGCTATGCTTTCTTTATATAATTGACAAAGGATGCAAATACAATATGAAAAAGAGAGCGTATATAAATAAGAATGAGTGAAAGAGAGTCAAGGTTTAGTTCTAAAGCATGTTTATTAAGTGAAGAAGTCTTTTGTTTTCTTATTTCCCTCTTTATTTACACCTTTTAAGCTAATTTTATACTCTAGTTTTAGGGGCTTTAAAAAAGGAAAATAAAATAAAGCATTGTTCTAAGGCAAAAGTTTTATATAAAATATGAATGAAATGTGAATAAAAAAAAAACAATTTAGTTTGTTTGTAAGTAAAGGGTCCGCCAAATAACTTTTTTTCTTTAAAAAACCACTGAATATTTTCTTTTTTTATTTGAAAGTACAATCCTTCCCGTTAATAATGGAAAATAATTTCATTCTGTCTCGGCTGGTCATGCAGTAGCCTACACCAGAAGCCTTAGGTTGAATTTTAGGCTCATAATTAATATATAACCCGGGGAAACTAACTCGACTTCAAAATAAATCTTACGATAGCAGCAAGTCGCACTAGTAGGTAATGTGTTGGCTTATTAGACGTGAGACCATGTGTTTGAAGATAAATTCGAATTTGAAAATCCAAGACGCAATCCATAAATTTTAGAAGCGCCGCATTTGGCGTTAACAGAGCAAATTTTTAATTTAACAGAGCAAAATTTGCCCTTAACAGAGCACTGTTAGCTATTTAACAGTATCCATCTGAACAAACCCACTTGTTATATGTAAAGAAAGGTACCAAGGCCTCTTAATATAATCAGCAACATGCTCACATATAAATTGATATGGTATTGAGAAAATTGCCTTTGAAAATATCAAGTTTTTGCTGGAAAATTCTTTAGAAGATCAGTTGCCATTTTGGAACATATAAGAAATAGTACAACATACAGACTATATGCAAATGTTAGTCCAGAGGGTCCTCTTTCGTGCTGTGGTAGTGGTTCCATCCATCCATTCTTTACAATTCAACTCTTTTGTTCACTAATAATAATGATCATAATGAGAATTATGTCAGTAGTCTACAGTAATTGCAAAGTAGAAGACTAATCTACTAGTCCCACTGTTAAACAATTAAGAGTGCTCTGTTAATAGCAAAGTTTACCCTGTAAACTTATGGTATTTATATGGTAATTAGCGGCTCTGCTAAAAGTGTGGGTTTGCGTCTTTGGTTTTAAAATTCAAATTTATCTTCACACACATCGTGAGACTACGGTTCAAACACCCCATCCAGAACAGAAATCTCCATCAAAACGCCGTATGAAGAAATATTTCTTCGGCGACTTTCTCTTAACCGAATTGCAAAAAAATTGCCGTGAAGAGTTTCTCAAAAATCTGTCGTTCAGACTGGACTTTAAGCTGTAAGTCGTGGTACTTATGGATAAAACTAACACACTCGACATAAGTGGTGTGAGAAGCTAGGTCGTAATCCTGTGTGAAGGGTTGTAATGAACAATTATGTACTTATAGAAGGCTATTATAAATCGATAAACTCCATGTAAATATGATTGTAAACCAATAACAGTTTAAATTAAAGTATATATTTCTCAAAAAGTAATTTTTCTGGTACTTATATTTCTGTTTAAAGAATTTTCTTTAATAAATAATAACCTCTTATTAAGAAATTATAATAATTAAACTTCCAAGAATTGTATTTCATTCGTTTTTTCATCCAATTACTTAATAATAAGCCTTAAAATATGCTTTATGTAGTCCTTTGTAAAAGGAATACATACAGTCATGCTGCCTTAACTCATTTCCTTGTTGCAACAATTAAAGGAGATTAAATCGATTTTATTTTATGAAAATATTTTGCAGTCCATAAGATATCCACACTACAAGCAAGAGAGCAAAAAGAGCGTATAAAAATACTTGGTCTGGTTAAAGAAAAATTAAAGCATACTTTCAAGTGCTTAATAATTATAATAAACAAGGCATAATTACAGGCTGCAAGGGAGCAAAATTAAATGAGTATTTAAAATTGCTTTAATAATGCAGTAGCAATGAAAAGATAATTTCAGAAAAACAAATTTAAGGCAATTTTATTGTTGTTGTTGTTGTAACTTTAACATCATTTTTTACTTTATTTTGTTACGTTCTTTTTCTTATATTTTGTTACACATGTCAGGTATTCATGTCCTTGGGGAGTTTTGAATGACAAATTGTTCAAAACTGCCGTCGTTTTTCCATTTTGTGAACGTGTTCAATAAAATTTTTTTGTCTTCCCTTCAACCCAAAGTTTTTCCCTTTTTTTGGCTGGGGGGGGGGGGGGTAGTATTTATCACTGAGCCTGTATAGCATGACACATCAATATTTTCTTTGTGCATGTGTCTATAATCCATTTATATCCGGCTTTTCTTTATATTTTTTCGCTTCAGGTGATATATTGCGAAATAAAATGGATTTTATTTGATATTCCCCTCCCCCCTCCCACATAAGGTTTTCAGTTTTTCTGTTTTTTTAAGAAATATTTATACAGGGCTGGCTCTCCCCTAGCGGTTGTTGCACGGTAGTTAATGTGTTTTAAGGTTGATTGGTTTCTCTAACAATTTTGTTAAAATATCCCCCAATCGTTAGAAGTATTTGTAGGAGGGGGGAGGGGGCTCTCCCCTTTCATTTGTGTGACTATTCCGGATCAGTTAATTTGATTTCAAAGTAATAGAGTTGTGTGTGTTGTATAATAAATAATAAAAATTTAATGGGGGAGAACGCAAATAAAAATTGCCAAAAGTGTATTGAAATAATACTCATAAAACTATAGGAGGGTTGGTCAGCCAGTGAAAGGTTTTTAATGGGTTGGTTGGCGTACAAGATAAAATAAACACCTATAATGGGAAAATTATTTCACTAGTGGTTGGCTACTTTCTTAATTGTTCATTATTTTACCACGTAGTCAGGATTACAACCTAGCTTCTCATACCATCTATGTATAGTGTGTGGTTCGAACGACAAATTTTTTTTAAAACTTTTCATGACAATTTTTATTTACTCCCAGAGTTTTAGTCCACAAGACTGCTGAGAGGAAGTCAGAGAAAGAAATTTTTTCATACTTCCTTTTGTTCGAGATGCCTGCGCTAGCGTTTGAACCACGGGCACTCGTCTAATAAACCTCGTCCAAACACACGGTCTACTACACTAAGTGACTGATCACATAACACGCACTTAGTTGGTCATTACAACCCTTCAGTCAGGATTACAACCTAGCTTCTCACACAGTTATGTTGTGTGGGTTAATTTTATCCATAACTGGCTGGAGCTACAATTTAATGTCGACTCGGAACGACAAATTTTTGAGAAATTTTTCATTGCATTTTTATTTTACTTTCAGAATTTTTGCCAGCAATCTGCTGAGAGGAAGTTGCCGAAGAAATATTTTTTTATTCTTCATTTCGTTTTGTTGGGGTTTTAACCGAGGCCTCACATCTAATAAGCCAACACTCTACCTACTAAACTGCGACGACTTCAATGACTGATTACGGGCAATAAAAATTGGATCAGGAAGGACAATAATGTGGCTAAAGACCATGAAAAGAGCGAGATGAACTACATGGATGGCAGCAAGGCCAGAATTGGCACCAAGGAAGATAATGCAGTGCATGTGGTAAAATTGAAAGGGATTTGTTAATTAAGGTCTCTGGCAACCTGTTCAAACGATTGATTCTAATCTCTATTATCAAGGGTGAGCAGACTAAGGCCAGTAATTCAATTTAAATGGCCAGAATTGATCAACAGATATGGTAATGCAGTTAATTATGATAACATCAGAATACAGACTAATATTTGATGACGTGACGAAAAATAAGAAAGCTTAACTTTGCACCTTCAAAATATCGATTGTTTCGATCTGTGCCGAGCTCTCCTAATGATATAAATTTATATTTCTTAGAGCTCTACAGAAAAAGAAAACCAGAAATTCTATCCTTATGGAATGAAAGATTCACATCAAAAATGGAAAAACACCACATACGGGCTTGATTTTTAATTAAGGTGGGTAGATAGGTAGAGATAGGCGCCCCCCCCCCCAAAGGATTCGGAATGAACGCACTTAGGCCACATGGAGCGAATTGTCATACTACAGTTTTACCCAGTCCTGCAATCACTTAGAGCTTCCAATAAGGCGACTCAAACTGTAGATGTCAATGTTCGACAGATCAGCAAGATCATCGATGTAGTAGGCACCAAGATGTCTCTTTCTCCTTTGACATAGTGTCGGGCATGTTCCCAGTAGGTGAAAAACAGTCTCATCTTCTTCCACATCTCTGCAGTTTGTATAGAAATCATTTGCGAGGTGCCTCTGTTTACCCTAAATGCAATGCCCCGTCACGACTTCGACAACTACACAGAGCATGCATCTTTGGAGTTTAAGCAGCCTTGATTTTTGATCAAACTTGTAGGCGATCCTCTTCTAACACTGCATCATAGGGAGTACCGGTTTTATTCACTCACTATGTCATGTTTATTTCCATAGTCCCCTTTTAACCAAAGAGTTCTTAAATGAATACAAGAAGTGATTTTAATCGCCACAAAATCGATGATTAAAAACGTAGTGCTTAAGACTTCAAAATTACGAAAAAGTACCTTCCGAAATTAAAAAGTACCTTAAAAAATGTTACCATATACAGTATATTCCTGGCCACCACTTAGTTTTGAAACAAAATTTAATTTAAATTTAAAAACGTTTCTTTAATTTGATTCAAAATAGTACCAACCCATCTGTGAACGTACTTTATATTTCCCCCTAGTTTTTTTAGTCTTTCATTTTTGTATTTCTCATATGAAATAAAATATTTATAAAAGTATTAAAAAGTATTATTTAAACAACTTGAAATTAAATTTATATACATATTGTTTAAATTTGCAAATCATCACATACTTTAAGGAGTTTATACAAATAATAACAAACACTTGAGACTTTTCAAATAGTTTATGGGTTTAAGTTTTCGTTTAGTTTAGAAATCACTATAAAATGTTGAAAATGTTTGTAAGCCACTTGAGTATATCTTTTACCGTAAAATAAATAATAAATTTTGAATTATATACAGAAGTGTTATGCAGCAAAAAATATAAAATAAACTGCAGCCTAAAAGTATGCAATTCAAAAATAATTTTTATAAAATATGATTTAAAACAAGCTTTTATGCGGATGTTCATAACAAAATGTATTAATTTGCGTAAGTACTTGCTATTTTATACGCTCTAAAAGGCTTTTGTATTTGAAATAGGTCTTATGATTCTTGGATGTGGGATCCATTGATCCAACAACTGGTTTTTAGTTTGGAAAGCATTTTTTATAGTCGCCAAAACCTGATGAGTGCGTATAGTTAACTCATCAGCAACAATGCTAGGGAAATATTGTGTTTACTAATCATTGCCAAAGAGGAAAAACGACAATAAAACAACACTTATGTTCTGGAAGTTGCCAGACTGAAAGTGAACAAAGTATAGGAACTTTAATTAAGACTCGAGTGTATGTGAAATATCTTCGATATTTCTTCCCCACAGGAAGTGCCAACAGTTCAATTGTTTTTACAACATTTTTTTTAAAGTGCTGTCTGTATTTAATTAATTTTTATTAATTTACTGTGTGTGTGGTCAATATTTAATTAAAACATAAATTATATCAAGTCTAGCAGCAATTAAAATAAATTCATTAAAACAATTGAACAACAAAAAAAAAAACATTTAAAACATCAGACAGTAAAATAAAGTATCAGCACGTAATGTGTAATAAATTTAATGGGATTTTTAAAAAAATTAAAAATTTATAAAAACAATTGTAATAAATTCGACCTCTCTTCACTCTCTTTTGTATGGAATTAATTTATGCTGATAACATATCACATGTACCTGATTATGTTACCAATTCATTACATTTAAATTTTATACATTAATTAACTACTATATGTACTTTTTTTCCACTATACAGGGTGTTTTTTTTAAGAGTTTGAGAACATAAAATAATAAGTCAGGCAGATAATCTCTTGGCATTTATTTTTTATTATATATATATATAAATATTGGCTGCCAATGCTTCAAATGCTTGCTGATTTGTCGGCCTGAATGAGTAACTTGGCTTAACATGGATCCATGGACTCCTTAGTAATCTAGAAACGTGAGCGCACTAGCTTGAAAACCCATGCATAAGGCTACTTCTGGAAAGAAAATTGTTACCAAATTGATTTTGCAATAAATCGATTGCCAAGCACGTTCTTTTGGCATGTTAGGTTTGATTAGGTAAGGTGGCGGACCTTCCTTAATGAAAAAGGTTCCACTTAGGCTAGCATTTAGGCCCATTGTGATACCACAATCAATTCTATACGGGATTCAAACATTCCCCAGAGGAAAAAAGTGTGAGTTTAAAAACCTTCGTCTCTTTACTGAAACATAATGTAAAAGATAATCGCTTCTGGAAAAAACGTTGCCACCGAATTAATTTTGCAATAAATCGATTGAGTAGCACGCTTTTTGTTAGGTTAGGTGAGGTTAGGTTAGGTACGATGGCGTACGTCCGTTAAAGGAAAAGATCCCTCTTAGGCCAATTGTGATACCACAATCAATTCTACCCGGGGATTAAACTGTCTCTAGAGGACTTTAAAAACTTCCGTCTCTTTAAGACAAAAGCAGTGCACGGATACATAAGGTGAAATAACGAGTCTTCCTCCTCCTCCTCCGACCCGTAGGGTATGCCTACCAAGATGACAGTGGCCCTTAATAATCGCTATTGTGCGATGGATGGCCATGTGATTTAAGAATAGAAGTGGACAGAATCTTCCTGTCCATAAGGGTCCAGCACAGTAAAGAAATATTGCATGTACCCTCCTACTGCCAACGGAATTGAGTTTCCCTATAAAACGTGTGAAAAATATCCAAATTAACTGAGGCAATCGAACCTACACCCCGTAACATGCTGAAGATTTAAAGCTCCGTATCGGCGCTGGTCAGCTCATTAGCAAAGCAAATTTCAAATGATATCTCTATGTCCCGAAACCCCATATAAGAGTTACTTGTTGAATAACACGAAATTTCCCTGAGAATTCTTCGGCATTCACGGACAAGGACAGACGTTGAAACTATGGTCGTTACGGACTTAATTGCGGCCTGACTGTCCGTGTAAATCAGGAGATTTTTAGAGAAAATTCCGCCTCACTGAATAAGTATTACGCCGTTTTTAAAATTCCCATAACATCTGCTTGGAAAAGGCAGATTCGAGGTGGTAATCCTGACTGAAGGGTTGTAATGACCAATTAGGTATGTATGTATCTATGAAGTTCGCGAATAAATTTCACAATTTTCTGGCTTGCCAAATCTTATTAACATTCTCAGCTGTTCAGCCGTAGTTATCGATAACGGTAGTACTCATGTAATTAAAAAATCACGCTCTATTACATTCGCTTTAAAAACATGAAAAACATTTTTTTTCATAAAAAATTTATGAAATTTAAAAACAACAATTACCAGGTAAGTTTATTAAATAATAATTTAAATAAACGTTCAATGTAAATTCAATTAATTTTACAGCCGGCAAGTATGCTACATAATGTAATTAGCTTTTATAAAAAAGAGATGAAAAAGGAAATTAAATAAAATAGAAAAGGAGAAGAAAAAAAATTAATTCTAATTCAATTTTCTACCAGTATTTATTTACAATTTAAATTATTATTTATATTTCCTTTAACAAATAATATATTTTTTTATTTTAAATTACCCTAAAAGTATGCTTGAAATATTATTATTTTTTCCATACAGAAAAACTTCTCATAAATATGCATTACAAAATGAAGAGAAGACCAAAAAATGCGGAGAGAATAAAAATTGAAGCACAACACAACTGCAGCATACACAGATACATATTTCAGCTCATTTCTGCATCGTAATGTTTCTGTAGCGTACTTTTAGGTGCATATAAAAATGAAAAAAAGATCTGTAATAAATGGTAAAACAAAACTATAAGATGGGAGCAATATTAAGGAAAGAAAATCCTTTTTTAAAAAGGAAAACGTAACGAGACTTGCCCAAGAAGCTATTGGAAAATGTTAATGTTAAAAATGAAGTGAAGTTTGAAAAAATGAAAGAAAATGATGGAGAAAATAAATGAAAAATGAATCAGTATGAATAGAAATGGCAGAGGGAAATATTTATGGTACATAAACGTGTCCTTCTCCAAAATAACAGAAGGCAGATGGTTATAGAGTAACCAGGGTACGTGATTTCAAATTTGCAATTTTGTTTTTGTTTTTGAGAAAACCCAGTCTTTGTTTATTCAAATTATTGTGCCCTCATTTGTAGTGGGTATAGTGGGTGTAGTTTCCCTTGGACAGTTTAAAAAATACAATAAGTACCTTTTGAACGTGTAAAAAGTACAAAAACTACCATTAGAATAAACACAGTCCTTAAAAAATGCTTTTTGAGACACAAATAATCCCTTTTTAGCTAGCAAAAGTACTTTTTGAAGGAAGAGGTTTGCATTAAAAAGAAGAAATATTTTAGTAAAGAAATTATAACTTCATAAGGTACCTTTTAAAGTATTTTTTAAGATACTTTTTTAAAATACTTCTTAAGGCACTTTTTTAAAGTACTTTTTAAGGTGCTTTTTCAAAGTATTTTTTAAGATACTTTTCAAGGTACATTTTTAAAGAATTTTTAAGATACTTTTTAAAGTACTTTTTAAGGTACTTTTTTAAAGTACTTTTTAAGGTACTTTTTTAAAGTACTTTTTAAGGTACTTTTTTAAAGTACTTTTTAAGGTACTTTTTTAAAGTACTTTTTAAGGTACTTTTTTAAAGTACTTTTTAAGGTACTTTTATAAAGTACTTTTTAAGGTACTTTTTCCAATTCCGTGCGGATCAGTGCAGTATTTCCTGGCGAAAGTATCGGTATTTATATGGGTTACAGTGATGATTATTAGTGAAGACATTATCTCCGGGAAGGATATAACCTTAATTTCTATTAGTCAGGCGGCTATCAGGCCCTCTTGGAAGACCTCGTAGAGATGCACAATTTTCACATTATACGGGTAACACAAGGATGAATGTCCTGGGTCTGGGGTTTTCTGTAAGTATTTCGAACACTATATGAATACCGGAAGAATGAATGGCGTTTTCTATAAGTATGTCGAACATTATATGAGTGACGGAAGGCTGGCGTTTTCTGTAAGTATTTGGGACTCACATTTCTTTCTTATGCAGAACCATAATTGTATCGTCTATTAATCGGAGATATTTGGTACTCTGAAGGTTCTTGAGACTAAAGCTGATCCAGCGTCTTTAAATTCTAAACCTTACAAGATCTTCGTTGACACTCGGCTTGCCCTGAGACCAATAAAGTCGGCCTAGTGCAAGTCATGACTCATTTATGATTGTAAGTATTCTAAAAGGAAGTCTTGGATCAGATTGAATCTATTTTTGTTGCGTTCTGGAATATAGTGGTGTGCCTGTGAACGAGATGGCAGAATATGTTCATATTATGTGAGCGGTTTAGTGGTGGGTCCTGCTGCCTCTGTAGAATTATAGGGAGATTGGATAGGACGAAGGAGCAGAAACGTTAGGAGGATAGATCGAGTTGTTAAGGATCCAGAAGATTTTGCTCTTCTATCAACGGCTTACTGCTGTGGTTCGATAAATTTACCGTTAAACTAATGATTCGGTTTTTACAGAGATCTAGAATGAATCAAAACCGGACTATTAAAGGCCCTAGTGTGATGAAAAGGACTTAGAAAGTCCTTCTCTGGTGGGATGAAACTAAATACCCTGAACAAGGATTCTTCTAGGGTTTGAGCACTATGCTGGGAGCTGTAAGATACTTTACAGTAAGCCGAAATTTGGGCTCTCGTGAGACATATAGTGGCTGAGATATACTCGTTTATCTTCGCATTTATGAAATGGCTGATTAGATTCCTATTCATAGCATACGAGTACTGAATCAAAACGATAGTCCGAAATAGGCTTGATAGGGTGCAACCTCCAAATTTAGAAGCAAGGTTTCGATAATCGGAATACCATTGACAATATACAGGCTTAAGGCCACAAATTCTCTTAAAGTCTTATGAGAGGCTTCGATTACAGACATGATTACCCAGTAAAACTGACGAAAACAGGATAATGGACACAAGAAAAGTTTGCTCAAAACCCCCTAAGAAATTTATTTTGCCTTACTGATGGAGTCATTAAAGAAGAATGTATACTGAGCACCAAGCATTGAACTTGGTAATCTGGCCAATGAGTTCTGCAGTTACGAAGGTGGCAATAATTCTTCGCCTACTGGCTACAAAACACAATGTGGCAGAAGAATTCAGCAGCAACTGCTGTATTCCTATGTAGTGACTCTCGAATACTAGCACAATGTGGCAGAAGAATGCAGCAACTGCTGTGCTCCTATGCAGTTACTATCCTCGCAAATACTGGCAAACTCATGGTACCATTGTTAGCATGAATGATTCGGTATGGCCTCCTACCTGAGTCTATCCCTTTACATACATACATAATTGGCCATTACAACCGTTCAGTCAGGATTACGACCTAGTTTCTCATACCACTTATGTTGTGTGCTTTAATTTTATGCATTAGTGGCGGGACCTACAGTTAAAAGTCCACTCCGAACGATAGATTTTTTTGAGAAACTTTTCACGGCAATTTTTATTTACTCTCTGAGTTTTTGCCAGTAATCTGTTGAGCGGAAGTCGCCGAAGAAATATTTTTTCATATTCCGTTTTGATGTCTGACCTGGGGTTTGAACCGTGGCCTTGCGTCTAATAAGCCAACACACTATCTACTAGATTACGGTAACTATCCCTTCGGGATAACAAATTCGGCCTACGTACCTAAGTAACATCAGGAAAAAAATGAACCAAAAAGTACTATTTCTTACTTCTTGAGCAAAATTATGTACTTTTTCATAATTATTGTGTAACTTTGAAAATGAGGCTTTAGTCACAATTAACATAAAGAGAGAAAGTACTAAAATAGTACCAAAAATGCACTTTTTGTTTTATTACTTTCTGTTGTTAATTAACATGAAGAAATAAATGTACTGAAAAAGTACCAAAAAGGTACTTTTTGTTTTCTTACTTGCTAAGGTGAATTAACATGAAGAAAAAGTACTAAAAAGATACTTTTTGTTTCCTTAATTTGTGTTGTTAATTAATATGAAGACCGAAAGTACTAAAAAAGTACCTTTTGTTACTTTTGAGGGAAAACTTTAACTTGCGTAATTCACTAATTCTTGTACAAAAAAACTAAATACGAATTTCCAATACGAATACGAAAAGGAATGTGAAGTTCAAATGGAATGTAATCTGAAATAAAATTTTAAAACTCGTACCATTTATTATTTCTCCCACTGTTTATTTTTACCATCCCATAATAAAGCTATTCCCATTTATATTATTTTATATGAAGTGAATGTCAGCTTCTTAGCGTAGCGTAAACGTGACCGTCGAATATGAAAAAAGTACGCAGAAATAATTCAAAAAAATATTTTATGATCAGGATTTGCTTCTGCTTCTTAAAGGCAATAGAATTGAATAATAAAAGCGGCTTACGAGTTCAAATTTTAAATTAGATACAGCAATGAAGCTAATAAAAGACATGTTGAGAATATAAAAAAAATAGGTAAGTTTATAGGGCCTTCTTTATGGTAATATGGTGGCAATAAAACAACAATAGAGAGAGAGAGAACATTTGAATCTAAGCTATGGCTGTTTAAGCTCCAATCTTGGTGCGGAAGTCAAAAAGCGTTTTTTTCTGAAATATTTAAGTACGTTAAGGATTTGAGCAACCATTTACAGAAGTTCTGTGTCTACACTGTTGCAAAGACAGAATAAATCTTGAAAGTTTCTATCGTAGAAAAACGAAAAAAAAACTACAAGGAAAACTAACAACAACAAATGAATTACAAGAATAGAGGTTAACAACATAGAAATTCTATGAAAGACACAATAGAAAAGAAAAATAATTACAAAAACAAATCAACAGTAAAGTTCTAGAAGTTGTCAGAAAGAAAATAAATACAGTTTAAATAGAACAAAAGCTAGTCTGTCAATTGTCTTAAAAAGTGCGACATATACAATGGTGGCTTTATAATTAGAAACGACTTAGCAACATGTATGTTTGTTAATTTGTTTTACAGTTTTCACTGTGTACCTGGGATCAAAGGCTTTGTTTGGAGGACGTCTTACAAACGTTTTTCCATCAGATTGGGACAAATTAAACTTAGATTCGTCACTCCAGAGAACTCTGTTCCAGAAACATCGTTTCTGTTTATAAGGCCACCACTGTACATACTGTTTTAGGTTTCACTTTTGACTCCACAAGACCCCCAAACCTACAAGCCAAGATATCCAGTCTCCATAACAATCTAAGCTTGTAGCTAAGCAATATGATCTATCCAAGACCAGAACCTAAATGCTTTTTGTGGCTCTTTAACATGGTAATCCGGCCATACTGATATATTTATTTGATGGTCATTGCTAAGGCGCTAATGGCAATCTAAAACCCGTTGGTCAGAAACGTAGCTAAGATCGCAGCTTTTAATTCTAACTGGACACTGCACTATTGGCTGTTTTGCTGACAAGCTTGATCTGACTTACTAGAATTACTACAGAAATGCGCCAGGATGTAGTAGAAACAGAAACGGTACAATAATTTTTATGTGAGTGCCCTGCATTTCAAAACAAACGTCATCTGTTTTTGAGCGACAGAACGTTTGAAAGTCGGGGCACTAAGGGAACTGGCCGCTTTAGTCGGGAGCTCTGTGTGGTTGAAACTTAATACTAACGGATCATGATAAGGGGGCTTAGCTCATACTGGATAACACAGTGGGCGGTATGGGTTACCCAGTGAAATTGCCTGTGAACGGTAAGCTATCCGACAACTTAACTTAACCTAGTGGCTGAATGAAGTAATCTCCTAGACAAAGTTTCTCCAGTCTATAATGCTATCAACTAGCTAAGGCATTGCAGACTAGCACACGGGGCATACTAATTTAAAGATTACAGGCATCTCTTGACTGGGTCAGAAGAGAAGGAATGTCGTTGAGCTGCTACATAAAACTGAAATTGGCTAAATTGGATAGGGTCTCTCTCCGTGATGGAATGCGTCTAGACGGGTTATTATTTGGTCTGATCACAATTAGCATTGCGCTTAGGGTCACCCATGGACTCATTGTTGACTATGCGAGAAGACTAGGTCTTCCGCATCAAGGCTTTTGTAGGAATATTATGATGCGTTGTAATGGCCAATATTGTATGCATGTAGTGCACAAGTTTTAAGGTCCTACTTTATCTGCACAATAATAATGCAAACTTTACATCAAACTCAATGAGAACTTAGAGAAAAAAAAACATGAAAAAGCAATGTTCAAGCAGGAAGTTACCGCCCTTTGAGTCAACTCAACTTAATCTAACAAGAAAACAGAATCCAATTGATATCTGGACCTGGCTCGCTTAATACGATTGCAAAAAATGCTCTCTTTGGTTTTATTCTCATTAAAACAGAGACGGCATTCGGTAGCATTCAACAGATTAACATGAATGCCGTGATTTGCCTTTGAAATGAGCTGAAGAAATAATAAGCGCTGCTTGGAAGAACTTAATTAGTTTCACATGGTGCTGATAAGAGCATCTTTAACATGTTCTAAGTTCTTAAATGCAAATCTTAAACATTGTTCTCAAGGTTATACCAGTCCTCCTTACCTTTAAAGTGAAACTTAAATTGCATGGTAATCGTTACAGAGGAAAATGTTGCTTCCTTTTTTTTAAATTTTCTTTAAATTTTCTTCCGTTTTCTTTTGCCGTATTTCTTATATTATTTTCCAGTAGATTTGAATGGCAAGATTTTTTTTTTGCATTTGCATAGAAAAGCGGGTTAAAACGTAACCGTATGGCAAACATCAAAGGAATGTTTTCAGAGGAAACTATCTGCATGCAAATTGCCATGGATATGCGTACATATTTATTGCAAATAGAAGAAAATTAGATTTAAAGAGGAAAAACTATGGTATAGTTTAAGGCGTTGATTATATGGATTTAAAAAAGCTAGCATAACTTAAGGCATTAAACAGAAAATAAAAAGCATTTTTAATGGGCATTTTAAAGTGTTTAAATTTATATTTTCTTTCGTATTAAGTTAAACGTTTTATGAGTTGTTCTTAAGCTTGTTGAATTTTGTTTCAGAGAAAAAGAAACTCTTTTTTGCTCCTTAAAATATGCTAAAGAAAGATTTATAAGCATAATATATAAACGTTATACGTTTGTGAAACCGAAAACAGCTTAAATGTCAAAACAATGACGAAATAAACTTGAAACTTGAAACTTTTTCCCCGTCATGTGGAGTAAAAGTAAAACAGATTTCCAGCAGAGCAGAGAGCCGTACTTGCCAGAGAGAGGGAGGGAGAGATAGGGAGAGAACAGAGCTTATAATGAAATAAATCTAAAGTGGCTGTAAAATTTCTTTTCGTTTTCTTTCTTCTTATTTTGTTACATTTTTCTTGAGAGTGGATTTTAAATAAATTAACTATTAATTTAAATGCAAATATAAGCAACAAAAACAACGAGGGAGAGTAAGGAAAAAAAGGAAAATAACTTGTAACAAACCAAGTTTAAATAGTATCATGCAGCAGCATCATAAGAAAAAGAAAACAAGCAGCAAGTAAAAGTATGCTGTAGTTTAGATAAGCAACCTAAAGTATGCAATAATATTTTTAAACAGCAGCTGTTGTATATTAAACCTTAAACTATATAACTCAGCAGTTTTTAATAATAATAATAATAAGACTGATATTATAAATATAAATTTACATTTTATTAACAGTATTTAGTATGAGTTTGAGTATTTAGTAGAGAGAGAGAGAGAGAGAGAGAGTGAGTTTGAGGGGGGTATGTTCACATAGGAGAAATTTTGTTTTTGTTTTTGTGAAATTATTAAACTGCTTTTAATATTATTTTCTCTTCTCGAAAACTCTGTTAATATCTGTATTATTTGTGTTTTTAATTTAAATTTTTAAGTGTACATATATATTTTATAGTGCTACTGAATTAATTAACACATTAGTATTGCTCTGTGCATATTTGATTACATTTTAATTAGCACCATCGAAAGTGAATCAAATTTCATATTTAAAGCTTTAAAACATATTTTGTGTAGAGATTTCACAAAATCTTGTTGCTTTTAAAATTTGAATTTTCTTTTTCAAATTCAAGACAATGACGGTAAACGTCGCTATTATTCCGTCATTGTTGATTGACTAGTCTTTTCTAGATAGTGTTTCTACACCCAAAACAGTCTTATATTTCCCACTTAGAAGCCCATGGATTTTCAAAAGTAGAACTCCTGTTAGATTGCCAACCATTCTCTTTTCAAACTCAAGCAGTTCCCTGGTTCTCCCGCTATTGCTAGACATTTTTTTGCCATTACCCCTCTAGAAAGCATATGGCTTCCACAAAGCATCTCCATCTGACACGATTCTCCGCTGTTAGGTTAGGTCTGAGTGGTAGCTCTGATTTCACAAAGCTCACTTGGGCACGCATTGCGGCCCGTTGTGATGCCACGGGTGAACACAGTCCCTGTACTGACCAAGTTCCACCAAAATCAGGGAAGAGGAAGAATTTGGTCAGCGCAAGGGCTGCACATTCTCCGCTGTTGTTTTTAGCGCCTTTCCATGTCAGGTTATTAAGCCTTAGTTCTCGCAGGACCGTGCGTCTCCAGGTGTTTTTTGGTCTGCCACGGTTTCTCGAGCCCTGGGGATTCCATTCTTGTAATACTGTCGAGCTTCTTTCCCAATGTATGGCCAATCCACCCCATTTTTCTTTTTGATCTGCTTCTGTATGGGTTCCTCCTCTGTGAGAGTCCACAGATTCGCGTTGCTGATGGTGTTGGGCCAGAATATCCTACATATGATTCTGGATATAGCAGTTTTGAAATTCGGTTTGTTGAATTCCATGTTATTTTTTTTCAAACTGGGAACATATTCTTATAGGGGCGCATATATCCCCTCTATTGTCTTCTCCTCAGACATCTCGAATCCCTTCCGTACCATTTTGTCCGCCTTTGCGTTCACTCTATGTCACAGTAGTCCGGAACCTAGTAGAGGCTCGTGTTGAGTCAGCCTATACGGTGTAGAAAGTCTAATGCAACTCCTGATGCTCTTTAATTTGCTGGGATGGGATCCCAGCGCTTTGATTGCTGCTTGACTGCTCAAACATATAATCAAGTTCGAGGTAGGTAGGTCCCCGGTTTCAACCATAAGAGCAGCTTGTTTCAATAGCAAATATTTCCGTGTGAAATACACTGGCCTGGTTGAGTAAACTGTGTGACCCGTTCAGTCTCAGATTATAGGAATAGACCCCAGATCCAGTTCCACATTCTATTTTTGAGCCATCTATGAAGATCATCGTCACCGCTAACAGCAATGGTTGGAGTGGTAGATTTGATACCAAAAGTTCGCTTGAGCACGAATAGCGGCCTGTTGGAGAACGCAGTCTCTGTACTGACTAAGTTCCTCCAAACCAGAGAAGAAGAAGAAGTTGGCCAGCGCAAGGGCTGCTGAAAACCAGCCCGAAAGTTTGATAAGCGAAGCTATATCCTTGACATCAATGGTATGATAGTTCCGTCAAGCTGACAAGGATGGGTGAGTCAAATAACCCATATCTGCACCTCGCAAGAGATGACCATTGACGAAGAAAGTGTATAACAGTCTCCTCCTCTTCCTCAGCGGAGCTGTACCCACAACAGAAGTCGTTAGATGGGAGCTGCATTCTTTTCGAGTGTCTTCTCATAACACAATGACCTGTAAGCATGGCCACTGTAATCGAGATGACGTTATAACCAAATCCAAGCAACTGAATGGTGTGCCTTCTATCCATCGAGGGCTAAATGAACCTAGCGGTGGAGCAGGACTAAATTAACCAAAAATATCACCTGAAACGTCATCTGAAATATTATCTTTCCAATTAGTTTAGCCCGATAAGTAGGCAATAGAAGTCTGTAGATACTTATCGATTACCGTAGGTAGTGTGTTGGCTTATTAGATGAGGGTCAAAGTTTTAGATCCCAACCCAGACACCTCAAAAAAAGGCAAATACGGAAATATTGTAAAACTCTGGGGGTAAATTGAAAATTGCCATCTCAAATCTCAAAAATTCAGGCGTCTTTAAACTATAGGGGCCGTCGCTCATGGATGAAATTAACACTTCCCATATGAGTGTCGTAAGGAGCTAGGTTGTGATCCTGACTAAATTCCAGAGCAACACCAGTTGTGTGTTTTTTTTAATATTTTTTAATTTCTTGTTTATGAACTCAAATTTAAATCGAAATTCAATTATTTTTTAAATATTTCCCAATTTATATTGCAAACATAATATTTTATTTAAAACCTTTTTACTACCAATCATACTCAATTTAAATGCATATTTAAAGTTTTAAACAATTTTAAGTATTTTTTCCGCTTTTATGTGGATGGAGATGGTATTTGCATTTATTGAGCTGACGGTTTGGCTAGTTGATGGGTTGCTGCGTTGGACGTTTGATTGATTGATTGAATAATTTTCTATAATTTATTATCTCTTTAAAAACATACATGTATACATACAACAATAACAACAACAACAACACGAAAAAATCCATAATAAAGCCAGAATTTTAAACCAATCGAGAGAATATTTAAATTGAAAACGAGCAACAAAAAAAAAAACAAAAAACTGAATTATTTTGTAAGCAAAACAAAAATGTTTTTAAAAAAAACCTATAATGAGTACCAGAGTATTAGGGAGGTATATAATGATATTGAGATCTCCTTAGCTGTACATTTTTCTTAGAAAAATCCTTAGAAAATAAGATTTGAATTTGTCTAGATAAACCATTTAGGTTAGGTTAGAGTGGTAGCCTTGATGTCAAAAGCTCACTTGAGCACGCGTAGCGGCCCGTTATGACGCCACAGATGAACGCAGTCTCTGTACTGACCAAGTTCCCCAAATCAGGGGAGAAGAAATTGGTCAGCGCAAGGGCTGCACATTCTAAAGCACCACTATCCAACGGTGGAAAACCAGCCCGAATTCTAAAAGGAAATCTAATGGGTCACTACGCTATTAGAAGTTTCGCTGGCAAGCGCGGTCTGCCTTCCACAAGGATTACTGCAGAATCTGCCATCAGGTGAGTGCCCTGCACTTCAGGACAGACGGCATCGGTTTCTAGGCGACAGAACGTTTGAAGATCTGGTTATGGTGGTGTACATGCCACTGAGGAAACTGGCCGGTTTCATCTGAAGTTCGGGGTTGTTCAAAACTACTACTAACGGATCATGACAAGGGGTCCACTGAGTGAAGTTCCATGTTGACGGTAAGCTAAACACTAAGCTCACCTAATCTTGGCAATCGCCGAACCGATTACAGGTCCTATTACCATTAAAAAGCATTTTCGCCAGGGTTTTTAATGTTTAATTTGTTTTATTAGAACACATAGAGCAGGCAGAGGCATATAACGTTGAGGAGCTTAGATCGGGACATGCAATGTTTTCAATGCTTTTTGGAATGAGGCAAGCGCCACCGGCATTCCCAAATTATTGTTTGGAAATTGTAGGTTACCTCCAATGATAAGACCGATTAGTGAAATCAGGAAGTACAGGAAAAGAATGGCTTTTGTATCACACATTACAACACACTTCAACCACAAGTACGGAGCAGGCATATGATGAAAATTTTGGAAAAAAGTAACTCCACAATCATAAAATTGGATTCAAAGTAAGTGATTGACACTTTTTCTTTACGTAACGTAATAATCTAAGAATAGATGGAGGATAACCAATACAACCAAAAAATATTTAAAATATTGTATAAGTCTGTAAGACATGAGAAGAACTAATACGACATAAATTAACAGCGTTTTGAACACCCCCCTAATATTTATTGTATTTACCTCTACCATATGACCATTAACACTTACGTCATTTGCTACGTCATTTAATACAATTGATTTTTAAAGCAAAAATTCATTCACATATTTACATTCACATTTACATTCACATTATTAATATGTTCGTCATTTATTTGCTTGTATCTGGGTTTGAAAGATAAAAACCAGAATGTTGCGGTTTATTTACAAAAAAAAAAAAAAAAAATAAAAAATTAAACCGCACGCTTAAGTCTTGTGATTGAAATCTGTTAAGGTTATACGTACCTATGTATGTACGTTAAGCGCTTATTAACCCTAAAATGATCAAGGTTTTGACTACAAAACATTAAAACATTTTTAAGGTAATTTTTTTATGAATTTAATATGTAAACATGGCCCACCCATTTTTGGTTTGTTTTTAATTGGCGACAGATTTAATTAGAGATACACAAAGGTAAAGAAGCAAATAATTGTTGAAACCACAACAAAAAATAATTAATTTAACCCTTAGGTATGACAGCAGGAGAGATGTTAATGGCAATGATACTTGTACTCTTGCATGCAGAAATTCTATTGCTGAACAACCAATTTGATATGAAATTAGCCATCAGTCAGTAAGTTATGACAAGAATTCTATTTAATCCATCAAAATTGAAATTTAGGCAGGGGAAATAGGATGACCCTTATCCTATTTCCCCTGCCTAATTTTCAGGTTACGTGTGAATTCACGCTATTGAGCAGGCAAATTAATTTGCCGGGAATGGAGCTTCCAAGTTCATAATGGGGCCAAAACCTTTGCAATGCGCCTACATGCAAAGACTACTTCAAATTATGTGACAATGCACATACATACACACATAATTGGTCGTTACAACTCCTCAGTCTGGAATACGACCTAGCTCCACACATTACAAATGTTGTGTGTGTTAATTTTACACATGAGTGGCGGGATCTACAACGACGATGGGTTTTACATGGGTACCTGTCCGCGTGGACCTAATCCCATGGTGCTCTTCGCTCAGGGTGAAATACAATGCGTCTACCAATGCCCCCAGATGTAACAGACTGCTACACCTGAGTACCAATTTGAAGCCGTGTATTTGGACATGACTTCCCCCTTGGTTAGGAGCGGAGCCTATCTAAAACTCCTTCCGATCTTTGGGTCACAGCACCCGGTTAAGAATGCAACTCCACACTGAGCCTAACTAGACTCTTCCCACGGGCGGGATCTACAGTAAGAATTCGAACCGTTTTTTTGCCGAACCCAAATAGTTCCCTGGTTCCCCCGCTGTCCTCCTTCGTCAACCAGATATGTTGGACAACCCACGGTTTTTTGAATTCCATGTTGCTTTTTTTCATTTTGGAAAAGTATTTTCTTGATTGCCAAGAAACCTCATAAAATTTTAACGATAAAAACAAAAGCCTCTCAGAGTGCAGTATCCACTTATGCAGTGCATTATGTTGGGAGCTAAAAGAAAATAATTTTGGGAATGGATAAAGTAGGGTTCATGTCTTTTCTTGTAAAGTTAGAGTGATTGCTTTGTCCTCCTCTTCTTTTAATTAATCAGTTCAGTTCACTTGGTGGAGATTCATTAACCCATTCTTCTGGACTTCGAACGACAGTTTTTTTGAGAAACTTTTCATGGCAATTTTATTTCACTCTCAGAATTTTTGCCAGAAGTCTGTTGAGAGAAAGTCGCCGCGAGAAATATTTTCGTTTTGTTGGAGATGTCTGATCTGGGGTTTGAACCGTGGCCTGACGTCTAATAAGCCAACACACTACCAACTAGACTATGGTGACTTCAATAAGCCTATGATTATTATTATAATTATATATAGGAGCTAGCCTAGAAATCTTTGTCAGTTTATATTTGAGGTGGTATTTCTTTTTTAGCTTCTGAGGGTTAAAAAGCTGAGTTCTAAGGTTACATTACAAAGCCTATGGAATATTTGTATTGATTTCATATTTTTCCCTTTTGATTTGACTTTCAATTTCCATATAAATTCCCTCTTATTAATGTTGCTCCCTTCCTTCCTTCTTTTCATTGAAATATTTTGTAAATCATATGATAAATTCCTGTGATGAATAAAATTCCTGCCACTATGATTTTTATTTTATTTAATAAAATGAAGCTGGATAAAGTTAAACTTCAATAATAAATTTTTAACGATTATTACTAAAACAGTAAAACCTCGATAGGAGATCAGTTTTTTTTTTGTTCAATAAAAATCAAGCATCAAAGGTGGCCTTTAAAAAAATAATCCGGTATGGCTAGAAAACTAAATTTTTAAAGAGAGCTTGTCAAACTATGTTTTAAAGCCATGCCTTTAAGGCTCTTTTATTCCCCTTAACGACTTTTTACTGTCCCTTTATTCATGAATTTCATTCATGTTCTACCATCTATTCTTCGGTGCATGGACTGAAAAAATCCCATTTAATTTCAAGAGAACTTTATTCATTTCATTACATTTCATTCATTCATTCAATCATTCATTCATTTAGCCAGTCAGTCACTCATTCAGTCATTCTACCATTTATTGGCAGTTCATTGTTAAAATAAATATTTTTCTTTCCTGCAACTCATTTTAGTATTCTGTAGCGGCAGTATTGACGCAGTTGCTCTTTTGTTTCATTGTTTTAAATTCATTTTTGTTGTTGTTGTTGCTATTGTTGTTGCATTCACATTTTCATTTTATTTTTGTTTAAATATTTGTTTTTATTTCTGTTTTATTGTACGTTTTTAATCAAATTTTCTTTTGGAACAAAAAAATATTGGTTTCCCAACGATTTTATTTCAATAGCAGTCTGGGTAAGCCTTTACGAATTATTAAAAAATTTTTATTGGTTAAGGGACAGAAAGTATGCTTCATTCACAAAATTAATCACGATTCTAAGTTTTCATACTTTTTTCCTATCGCTAGAAGTCGCTGGAGTCATGAAGCCAGGTTTCAAACCTTAGCTCAGACATCTCGAGCAAAAATAAAGTATGAAAAATATATTTCTTTAGGCGACGTCCCCTCAGCCGTTTTCTAGCAAAAACTCTGGGAGTAGATTATATCGCTGAGCAACCAGAATGATATTAAATTAGTTACCAGTCACGATCAATCTTTCCGGTTATGCTTGAATTCACTCCATTGAGGTGTCTGCTGAGAGAGGTTTGCTGGCAGTGGATCATCCAAGTCCTTAATGCGATCAAAACCTATGTATGAAACTACAATGTCAATACTACATTAAATTATGTGACAACTCACATATATACATAAATACATACATAATTGGTCATTACAACCCTGCAGTCAGGATTATGACCTAGCTTCTCACACAACTTATGTTGTGTGTGTTAATTTTATCCATAAGTGGAGGGACGGATTTTTGAGAAACTTTTTCATGGTAATTTTATTAACTCTTAGAGTTTTTGGTCAGAAATCTGCTGAGAAGAAGTCGCCAAAGAAATATTTTTCCGGATTTCGTTTTATTGCAGATGTTTGACTTGGAGTTTGAACCGTGGCCTCACGACTAATAAGCCGAGACACTACCTACTAGACTATGGCGACTTTATATGACAACTAGTCGCTTCAAATTTGTCATCTCTATACCTTGGCAGTCAATGTCAACCTCAAACTTCACGTTAGTGTTGTAAGAAGCCTACTCAGCGGTTCACCGCTAACTGTGCCGAACGTTATTGTTTCATTCCCTGAATTTGTTCCTATAAAGTTACCATGAAAACTTTCTTAAAAATCTGTCGTTCTGGAAGCTGGAGGTCTTCACCTCTCATGTATAAAAATTAACACACGCACAACATAAGTTGTGTGAGAAACTAGGTCGTAATCGTGACTGAAGGTTTGTAATGACCAATTATGTATGTATATGTATATATGCGAGCCTTGGGCTAGAAGACTCTTCCTAATGGTGAAAAACATAGACTTTTTCGTAATTAAATGGGGTCTGATGGCGCTTGGTTATATGTGGTGACCCCTTTTGATATGAAGAGGATGTTACCGATCGTTGTCAATGATTCAACGTAAATTGCAAGAAAAATGATTTGGACAAAATGGCTGCAGACGATTTAAATTTCCTCTTGCCTTAGACAGTGATTGCTATTTTTAGTACAGATTCATGTATAACGAGATTTAAATTTCCTTAGGATGTAAGAAATATACATTCATTGTCTTTTACTGCTTATGTTTCACGCAGGCAATATTCCATTGTCACTTGACCATCACTAGAGCAGCACTGATATGCCATCACACACACACAGATGAGACTATGTATGTGCTTTGATTTCATTATCAGTGTGTTAAGCTTCTCGATTACAGCCCACAAAAGTATATGTTTGCTTTGCCTAAGGGGATTTCTTTTTTTTCTATTTTTTCCTCCTTCTTCTCTCTCTGAGTATATATTTGTTGGGCCTAAATCACAGCAATCTCTCCAAATGGATATGATTATTTTAAAGGCAACGCGACAACAACAACCAAGTTGCTGTAGCAAAATTGCTGTGCGTTGCTGCGTTGCGTTTATTGTGTTCCTAGCATTACTTACAGCAAAGATGTTAATTTTAAGAGAACGTTTGGCAAATGAATTTAATGAAGAATTTTACTTGTTTCCCTTATCCAATAATTTTATTATGCAAATATTTACAAAATTTTGCAATTTTTTGTTTTTCATTTTGTTTTGTTGGTTTTGGTTTGTTTCTAATTTATCAAATCAGATTAAAAAAATACAATTCAATATTGCAAACAAAATCAAAATTTCTTGTGTGTGTATTATTATTTACAAGTATTTGTACAAATAAATCGTTGATTAGATTTGATTAAAATGATTAAAAAGGATTTTCACAACGTTTTGAAATTATTTTCGAAGAATTAATTCGAATTTAATTTGATATGTTAAAGAAATTTTATACAAAAATCGACAACAAATCAAACAAACTTTCTTTTGAAGCGTAGTTAGTAGTAAAGTAGCTCTGAAATTGCTCATAATAAAAGCATAAGTTGTATACTTTATAACCCAGTATTGCGGGTGACGGTTACAACGATTGAAAACGACACTCTAAGCAGTGGTTGTACTGATAACGATATACTGGATAGCATCGGGCAGACCGAGCTTGTCAGCGAAAATACTGATAGCACAGTGTCCCCTTAGAATTCCTGTTTAGTCTGAACAATAACTTGAAGAGAATATCAGGATGGGCCCTCTATCGGTTTTAATTTGAATCATCGGTTATTTTAAATCTAGCAATACTTATGTCATTCTATTCTGTCACAAAATTCAGTCAATTATCTCCACTGAACGTAATGAATCGATTTATGCTTGAAAAACTTTCGAATTTATTGGAAATTTATTTCCAAAACAAAGACAATTTGGTCGGTCGCAAGTTGCACGAAAATTTCGTACAAAATTTCATCGCAGAGAAGGACCAACCGGTGATCGGTATACACAAGTTTATTTCTAAAGTTTGTGAAACTGATTTCATTGTTGATGCGCCAAGACGTTAGCGTGCTCGTACAGAGCGTACACCTGAAAATAACAAGTCAGGGATAAAGCGATTTAGACAGTTAGCATCAATACTGCTTATTAAAGCATGACTGCTTTCGCATCAAACTGAAAACCAGCCTGAAAGTTTAATGAATCAAGGTATCATGTAACGAAATCTCCGTTAAGCTATCGAGAAACGTACATAATCGATCATAACTGACGATTCAGTCAGGATTACAATTTAACTTCTCACACCACTTATGTTGTGTATGGTGAAGGACCAACAGTGCATGGTATACGCAAGTTTATCACTAAAGTTCGTGAAACTGGTTGCATTTGTTGATGCGCCAAGACGTGAGCGTGCTCTTACAGTGCTTACACCCGAAAATATGGAAGTTGTGGCTGATAGCGTGCGTGAGAATCCATTAACATCAACTCGTCATCGTTCTCAAGAATTGAACATTTCGCGCAGAAGTTTACATCGTATTTTCGGAAACTATCTCTTGATGACGCCTTCCAAAGTTCAATTGGTTCAAAAGTTTAGGCCGCATGGCCATCTGCTTCGTTTTCCCTTAGCAAGATGGGCCAACGATTTTGGCAAAAAAAAATCATCTTTTCGGATGTGAAGCTCATTTTCATCTTGGTGGGTACGTTAATAAGTAAAATTGCCGTATTTGGGACACAGAAAACCCAGACGTGGTTTTACAGAAGTCAATGCACCCATTACGAGTGATTGTTTGATGCGTCTTTTGGAGCTGATGCATCATTGTGGCATATTTCTTTGAAAATGAAGACGACGCAACCATTACGTTCAATGCAGACACCTAACGCACCTTGATTTGTCTGTACCCGCTCTTAATGGTATTGATGTGAACGATGTTTGGTTTCAACAAGATGATGCAACTTACCCCACACATCTCATACCAAAATCGTTTTACTGCGTCGTACGTTTGATGACCGTTTAATTAGCCCAAAATGTTGATGTCAATTAGCCGCCAAGGAGATCCGATTTGACATCGTTGGACTATTTGCGGTAGGGCGTCATTAAAGAAAAGTTTTATGCCGACAAAACAGAGACAATTAAGAATTTGTAGGCCAACATTCGTAATGCCATTGCCGAAGTACGACCGACCAATGCACTCGAAAAAGTGCACAAAAATTGGTGCGATCGAATGAGGAACTACGAGGTCAGCTGCGGCAGCCATATGTATGAAATGATATTCCATTTCTATCCGCGGCAATTTTAACAAATTTTAAATCGTTATTGTTTATAATGGCCCACCCTACATAACATAACATAACAGCTGAAGAAAAGTAGAGTATTCAGTAGATGTTCATGACTGACTGTAATTTTAGGAATAATTTTGCATTTGGTTTGGAGCTTTGACAAATAAATATTGAATTTCAATTATAGAAATTAGCCAAAAAGATAAAAAAATAGAACAAAAAATAAAAAACAAACAACAACGAAATCAATGAATAACATCCGCATAAAAAAATAAAAAAAATTTTTTTTTTAATTGATTAAAAAGCAACGAAATTACGATTCTTTTCTCGAAAACAATATATTTTCTCAGTTCGTTTATATCAGCCACAGTAGATAAAAAAAAAGGAAAAACAACAACAACAAAATAAAATAAAATCCTCTCTCAAGTAAGAGAAACAGATTTCGAGGAGACATATAGTAGAAGTAAGACAGACAATATCATCTGAAATGCAAACAAATGCGTGAGTTTGGGTGTATGTATGTGAGTGACATACATACATAAATAAATAATTGAATCCTATAACAATAACAATAATAATACAGCAATCGAGAGAGAGGAAGAGTGGAAGAAAGTGAAAAAATAAAATACACGTATAAAATCAAACATAAACAGCAAATATTGATAACTTATCATGCTTGACTCCAAGTGATATAAAGAAAGGGGCAAAAGTAGAGAGAGAGTAAGATTTGCAATAATAAAAAGGAGTGTGAGTATCTGTGTGTGTGTGTTTGTATGTTTTATTAAGTCTTTCTTAAATTGTACTTCATTTTCTTCTTCTTTTTCCACTGACTTCCATTTGCCACGAAGAGATTGAAACACAAGAAAAATTGAAATCCCCTAAGCAATAAGACAATAAAACAGAAAAAAAACAACAATAATAAAAATAAAATTAAATAAATAAATAAATAAAAACAAAAAATGTAGGCACAGCAAATATATACTCAGAGAGAAAAAGAAATCCCCTCAGGCAACGCAGACATATACTTTTGTGGGCTGTAATCGAGAAGCTTAACACACTGATAATAAAATCAAAGCACATACATAGTCTCATGTGTGTGTGTGTGTGATGGCATATCAGTGCTGCTCTAGTGATGGTCAAGTGACAATGGAATATCGCCTGCGTAAAACACAAGCCGTAAAAGACAATGAACATATATTTCTTACACCCTAAGGACATTCAAATCTCGTTATACATGAATCTGTACTAGAGATAGCAATCTATGCCTAAGGCAAACTGAAATTTTCACTACCAACAGTCATTTTGTCAAAATTATTTTTCATGCAATTTACGTTGAATCATTGACAACGATCGGTAATATCCTCTTCATATCAAAAGGGGGGTCACCACATTTAACCATGATTCCATTTAATTATAAAAAAGTCGTTGCTGTTTACCATTAGGAAACAGTTTTCTAGCCCCAAGGTGCTCATACATATGTACATACATAATTAGTCATTATAACCCTTCAGCCAGGATTACGACCTAGTTTCTCACACCACTTATGTTGTGTATGTGTTAATTTTATACATGAGTTGCGTGGACCTACAGTCTAAAGTCCACTTCGAACGACAGTTTTTTGAGCAATTTACTGCCAGAGTTTTTGTCAAAAGATTGCTGAGAGGAAGTCGCCGAAAATTTTTTTTTTCATATTTCATTTTGTTTGAGATAACTGTCCTTGGGTTTGAACCGTGACCTCACGTCTAATAGGCTAATATACTACCTACTAGACTACGGCGACTTATGCTCTTTTATATGTTGAACCACGCCCATTATTCTTACGTCAAACAGTTCCGTCATGGATGTGAATAATGGAGTTCCCACAATTCTCGCACGCGTTCACTCAAGTGTTAAGAAGTGACAGACAGACTGTCTTTTTCTCCTCCGATTCTTTACTTCTGCAGAAGTCAGTCGAGAGTGCACCTAGACAACGGGCAAATTTTGTTTTTCAATTCGCATTGTAACATGAGAATACCAAATATTATAGTAAATGTCCAGTCGTGTGAAAAAAGCGGATTTTTATCTGCTTTGGCTAAAGATTAGGATTAAACTAGTGGTCGTATAAGTGCACAGTTTTATCAAGAAATTGTTATCCAAGCAGCCGATTTTCCAGCGTAATTTGAGCAAAAAGAGACCACCATGAGCTAATTGAATTGTATCCACTCTGGCCCGTACGTGCGCAACACAATTTCCTTGTATGACCGGATGTCAAGGACTATAGACACTTTCGAAAAATCGCCAACAAACAGCAGAGAAATATTAGATCATACAGCCTATATAGAGCCTAGATTGAGAGGTTGTTACAAAAACCTTATGGTATAAACCGGATTACCAATGAAATGTACTCCTAATGAGAATCCCTTTAGGATAATGTCAAAGGAAAAGGAATTGATTTGTTGTATTGAATGTAATGGTCAGACATTTTGTTTCGCGAGCTCTAGTCAAGAGACATCGAAGTTCGTTGATGGTGTTGTACCTTCTGTAGGCGGTTAAAATCTTTTGGATTGATTATTTCGAAAGAGAATTATTTTTGGGAAGTAAGGCAAAATATATTGAAATATTTTTGAATGCTTGGGATTACAGTCAATCTGTGTAATCAATCAGTACTCCAGATCGGTCAGACATTGAAAGTTTATAAATTAAGCCGAACATTATGCTTGTGCCCTGCACTTTAGAACAGATGTCATCGGTTTTTGAGTGAGAGAATGTTTAAAGAAGTCGATCGAAGTCGCCGCAGTCTAGTAGGTAGTGTGTTAACTTATTAGATGTAAAGCCAGGGTTTAAGCCCCAGGCCAGACATCAAAACAAAATACAAAAAATATTTCTTCGGCGACTTCCTTTCAGCAGATTTCTGGCAAAAACTCTGAGAGTAAATAAAAATTGCCATGAAAAGTTTCTCAAAAATCTGGCGTTCACAGTCGACATGTATAAAATTAACACACTCAACATAATTGATGTGAGAAACTAGGTCGTAATCCTGATTGAAGGGTTGTAATGAGCAATTATGTATGTTATGTATGTTTGAAGATCTGGGCATGGCGGAGAACGTGCCACTAAGACCACTGGCCGGTTTCATCCGAAGTTCGGGGTGGTTCAAACCCACCGCTACCGGATTATAACAAGGGGATTTACCTCACACTGGGCAACACCACGGACCAAATGACCACCACGAGTGAACTTGCCTGTGAACGGGAAACTTCCCGCTAACCTAACATAACCTAAGCTGAATAAAGATAACATTGGGAACAGAAGGTTTGAGATCAACTCTTTGAAAATGTACCACAGATTGTAAAATTACGGTTCTTTAATAAAAGAAAAAGTAGAATTAAATCTTAAGATTATTTTGCATCTTTCACTTGTCCATCACTATCTATCACACTTTTATTTTTTTATTTGAATAGAAATAAATCAACAACAAAATAAATGTTATAAACAACAACTACAATACGACAATATTAAATTCAATATTCAATTTCAATTTTAAAAAGCCTTCAAAAACAACCGTAAACTGTGTGTGTGTCTCTCTCTCTGACTCTGTCTCTTTGAGTCTATTTTAAGCGGTATATTCTTTATTTTTATCTCTCGCCTTATATTTCTTCTCTCTCTCCACTTATCATTTATCATCTTCACTATCATTTGAAATTTTTTAACTCTCTGATCCGGTTTTGAGAAAAAAAAAATTTTTTTTTTTGTTTTAAGCTGAACTTTTTAGCAACGAAATCAGTTTTAGTTGGAGCGTCAAGCGTTTAACATTGTTTTCGGGGAGCAATTTTAAATATTTATTTGGACACAGACGGATAGAAAGAAAAGAAATAAAGAAAGAAAATGCAATTGTCACTTGTATTTTCCATATTTTGTTTAGTGGCTACAGCCTGGGCCAATACTGGACCCGCTGCTGCAAAGCCCGCAGAGAAAGAAAAACAATTGGTGTGCTACTATGACTCTTCCAGTTTCATTAAAGAGGGTAAGTAGAATGGAACTCAGATAAGAAAAAAATTAAAGAAGACTTTGATGAGTTTATGGCAGACATAGGTTAACTGTTCTATGGTTGGACGGTTGGTTGATAGTGGGTCATTTGAGTTCTTCTAGAAAGTGATAAGAAACTCGGTTTAAATTTGTTGTTGTTGTTGTTTTAATGACTTTTGTTTTCTTGAAATAAGATTTCTTATGAAGTGTTGCGTAATAATTACTTGGAAACGAAACAAAAAAAAAATTAAAAAATTTAAATAAAAAAATCTGAAAACATTTTAATTAGACGCTGTGACCGCAATTATATTTTTTCGCTTGCTGGCTGGCTCGTTAATTTACACAAATTACTTGTGATTGCCTGTGGAAGTCGTGAGTCAATTGTAAAAAATTGTTTATCAATTGTTTATCACATCTGACATCCTCAGTTGGTGTGAAAATTATGCCGGTTCTGGTTTAAATTGCTTTTAAAAATTTTATTTTTAGAAATTTTGTTAAAATTTTTTTAATTTCTTATCGTTTAAGCTACACTTTTAGAAAAACTTATTTTGCCTTATCAGTGAATACATGCATTGTAAAATGACCCAAATTTCTAGTTTGCAAATCTTTTTAACGCTATTTCGCGAACATAACAGAACACATCGCACTAAAGAACATTTTACACAATATTTCCATGCCCCTATACTAGACAAGAAACCTAGTTCATCTCCTACACTTAAATACCAAGTTAATATTTATATTATTATTATTATTAAAATATTTAATTACAAGATTTGCAGCGGCCACTAGAGTACTGTGACAAGATATACTGGCCAATAATATCTTCTCCAGTCTTGACAACCCATATAAGGTGCTTATCTAACTACCAAGTTAATATTTCTTCTAATCGGCACGATTATCTAGACAACACTTAAAGCAAACACTAAAGTACTCTGACTGACATACACTGGCCACTAATGTCTTCCCCAGTCTTGACTATAACGTGCTTATCTACTGACTTAATTGGGCATTACAACCCTCTAGTCAGGACTACAACCCCGCTGCTCAAACCACCATGGGCTGCCTTTCAAAATGTATCAATACAAAGTTTGTATGCAGTTCCACTACTGTATATAAATTATGTATATAGATATGAAAAGTAACCAAACAATGCATCAGCTACAAATCCGATGCTTATTTGCTTTTTGAGTGCGTTAAAAATACACATTGACGACGTTTTGAAATAGAATACATTGTATATATTTTGTACAGCGGCATTATGAAACACGATACTTTGTTCAAAATCAAAGCAACTAACATTTTGGAAGGCAGCCACTGTCTACTACACTAAGTCACTGATCACATAGCACGCACATAATAACCCTACAGTCAGGATTATAGCCTAGCTTCTCATACCACTTATGTTGTGTGTTAATTTGAACAAAGAGTGGCGCTACCTACAGTTTAACGTCGACCTCGAACAACAAATTCTTTTTTTGAGAAACTTTTCATGACAACTTTTTTTTAAATCTCAGAGTTTTTGCCAGAAAATTGCTGAATAGGAAGTCGCCGAAAGAAATATTTTTTCATACTTCGTTTTGTTCAAGACGTCTGAACCAGGGGTTTGAATCGTGGATCTCGATTAATGAAACAACACACTAACTACTAGCCTTCGGCAACAGTTCGATGTCAGTAACGATAACTCTTAACCTGGTGCAAGATATGATTTCAGTTGTTTTTGCATTTCTTTGAGATGCACAAGTGCTGCATAGGTGCCAAGTAGGTGTTATAGTAATTCGTTCTCTCTCTACCACACAGAATCTACATATTCTTCTAGAAGCGTTTTCAATGCTGAACCACTTTTCTTTGGGTTTGCAATGCTCGGTCAGAAGGCTTGAGAAACTGTCTTCAAGCTATTTCTGGATTATGTTCATTTTATTCATAAGTGGTTAAATACATACATAATTTCGTCATTACAACCCTTCAGTTAGGATTACGACCTAGCAATTCACACCACTTATGTTGCGCGTGTTCATTGTATACATGAGTGTCGGTACCTGTAGTTTTAAGTCGACTCTACGACGCATTTTTAGAAGCTCTCAGAGTTTTTGACAGAAATCTGCTGACAGGAAGTCGCCTATGAAATATTTTTCACAAGCCGTTAATTGTACACATGAGTGGCGGGACCTGCAGTTTAAAGTCGACTCTGTACGACAGATTTTTGAGAATCTTTTTCATGGCAATTTTATTTAATCACAAAGTGTTTGCCAACAATCTGCTGAGAGGAAGTCGCCTATGAAATATTTTTTCCATACGGCGTTAATTGTACACATGAGTAGCGGAACCTACTGTTTAAAGACAACTCCGAACGACACATTTTTAGAAGCTTTTCATGGCAATTTTTATTTTACTCACAGAGTTTTTGGCAGAAATATGCTTGAGAGGAAGTCGCCTATGAAATATTTTTGCATACGGCGTTAATTGTACTAATAAGTGGCGTGACCTACTGTTTAAAGACAACTCCGGGCGACACATTTTTAGAAGCTTTTCGTGACAATTTTTTATTTTACTGTCAGAGTTTTTGACAGACATCTGCTAAGAGGAAGTCGCCTATGAAATGTTTTTTCGTATTTCATTTTGTTGGAGATGTCTGATCTGGGGTATGAACCATGACCTCAAGTCTAATAAGCCAACACACTACCTACTACAACCCGGTGACTAAAGTGGTTTGTTTTGATAGACTTTACTTCTGGGTAAACCTGGAGAAATAGTCTATTGGCGTCAATTTTGGCGAAATTGTACGCCAAATTGTATGCTTCCATTTTATTCCATATAAGGTACATAAACCTCTTCCTTACTACAGAACCTGACCGAGCACATTGCTTTCAGAATTTAAATTGTGTTTAATCAAAACAAAACTCTAACATACTTTCATAAATTTTAAATTGAATATAAAAAAGTACAATCTACTTTTAGGGTTAGAAACTGTTTAAACAAATAATTTCCCTGTGTTGTTAAAACTTTCTAAAGTTATAACTGTTTTATACCAGCTTTAGATATGTTATAAAAATTAAAATTTAAATAAGTTTTCAAATACTTTTTACAAAATTAAATAAAACAGAAACAAAATAATCATAGGGGTGTATGCAACCCTTAAAATATGCACAGATTTTTGTTTGTTTGTTTGTTTGAAGAGTAAAACAAGATAAACAGACAACACAAGAATAATTTTCAAGGTTTTTTTGGAACTAATTAACAGAAGTTTTATATTTAAATGAAGCTTTCAAAAAAACCCAGGTTAAATTTGTCTAAAAGTATGCTTTAAAATTTTAATTGTAATCAAATTAAATTTTGTTTTTAGGTTTGGCCAAACTTGTTGTTGATGACTTGGAACCTGCCTTCCAGTTCTGTACCTACATTATCTACGGTTATGCTGGCATTGAACGTGATTCCTTTAAGGCTTTGAGTACCAACCAGAATCTGGATTTGGATTTGGGCAAAGGTTTGTATCGTACTGTGACCCGCCTAAAGCGTAAATATCCCAATGTTAAGGTTTTGTTGAGTGTGGGCGGTGATAAGGACATTGAAACTGGCGAAGATGCCAAGGATTTGCCCAATAAGTACTTGCAACTGTTGGAGAATCCCACCGGACGCATGCGTTTCGTTACCACCGTTTATGCTTTGGTTAAGACCTACGGTTTCGATGGTGTAGATATTGCCTGGCAATTCCCCAAGAATAAGCCCAAGAAGTTGCACAGCGGTTTGGGAAGTTTCTGGAAGGGTTTCAAGAAGGTCTTTACCGGTGATCATATTGTCGATGAAAACTCTGAAATGCACAAGGAACAGTTTACTGGTCTTATGCGTGACCTGAAGAATGAATTAAGAACCGATAACTATTTGCTATCGGTCACTGTTTTGCCCAATGTGAACTCCTCATGTAAGTTGGAGATGTTGATAATTGTTATTGGAGTGTACGGCTAAATTCTTTACTTTTTTCCAGTGTTCTATGATGTAACCACCTTGAATAACTACGTGGACTTTGTTAACTTGGCTGCATTCGATTTCTATACGCCTGAACGTAATTCCGATTTGGCTGATATCACTGCTCCTATATATCCCATGGCTGATCGTAATCCTGAATTCAATGTTGACTATCAGGTACAATTCTGGTTGCGCAGTGGTTGCCCTGCATCGAAAATCAATTTGGGCGTACCTACTTATGGCCGCCCTTGGAAATTAACGGAGGATTCTGGTGATTCTGGTGTGCCACCTGTAAGCAAAGTTGAAAATAATGCCCCATTGGGTGAGAATACCCAGGTTTTGGGTTTGTACAGTTGGCAAGAGACCTGCTCACATTTGCCCAATGCCAATAATATGTACGCCAAGGGTGCTGATGCTCCCTTGAAGAAGGTCTCCGATACGTCAAAACGCAGTGGCGTATATGCTTTCCGTGCTGCCGACAAGAAGGGCAACCATGGTGTTTGGGTTTCATATGAAGATCCCGATACAGCAGCCGATAAGGCCGCTTATGCTAAGAATCATAACTTGGGTGGTGTGGCCTTGTACGATTTGTCTTACGATGACTTCCGTGGCCTATGCACTGGCGACAAGTATCCCATTTTACGTGCCGTTAAATACCGTTTGTTGCATTAACGTTCTGCAGCTAAGGACTTTTCCGATGTTTTTTTTATGATCTAGTTTTAGGCTTTTAAACAAAATTAAGTTTTAACACACGAACAATTTTTAAAGACAAATAAAATATTTGAATGAATTTTAATTGTCGAAAGTAATTTTTTTTTGTTTAAACACACATATGTACACGCCTACATAATTGGTCATTACAATCCTTTAGTCGGGATTACAACCTAGCTTCTCATTACACTTATGGTGTGTGTATTAATTTTATACACGAGTGCCGAGGCCTGCAGTTTACAGTCGACTCCGAACGACAGATATTTGAGAAACTTTTTCATGGCAATTTTATTTACTCACGGAGTGTGTGCCAGCAATCTGCTGAGAGGAAGTCGCCTATGAAATATTTTTTCATACGGCGTTTTGTTGGAGATGTCTGAACTGGGGTTTGAACCCTGGTTACATATTACACATGTCAACATGCCAACGTATTATCTACTAGACTACGGCGACTTCGGTTAGGGCATCTACTTTTAGCAAATCAGTGTTGACTTTCCACTATAACGTAGTGCCCTTAGTAGAAGGCCGGCTCACATATGGTCTTCTTAGCGCAACAAAATGTGAGTTAATGTGGGGACAATGGACTAGTAATCGATACCGAATTTATCGTTCAGCTATAGCCTCTATCATTTACAAAGGATTTCTCATTAATCCATTAGGGACTAAGCCACTGACCGTCTTTCACCCAGAAAGGATAAAATTAACTTGGGAAGAAGTAGAAGTCAATGAATAAGGGTACACTTATATTTACTCTGTGAGTTTTTTTCATATTCTGTTTTGTTCAAGACAAGTGGCCTCACGTCTAATAAGCAAACACACTGCCTACTATACTACGACGACTTCAAACACCTTAAAAGAAAAGTTATTTTTTTGGTCCAACCTGAAGAAATGCTTCGGTTGAACGATATTTACAATAAAATAGATGTTGATGACCTGGACAAATCTGTTTCAGAAACATTCAAAAAGTCATGCCATTACTTTAGAAATTTAATTGAACGCCAGATGTCTGCGAAAGAGATGGTATGACAGTCATGTGTTATTCACTATTGGTTGCATAGACATGAAGAGTGCCATGTTGAAAACATATCCTACTGAAGCATTGTCGGATGTTCCAGAATGAGGTTGAATATGCCATGTTCGTGAGCATAAAAGTGAAGTTAATGGTAACTGAAGTCGCTGTAGTCTAGTAGGTAGCGATTTGGCTTATTAGACGTGAGGTCACGGTATAAACCCCAGTTCAAACATGAAAAAATACTACTTGGGCGACTTCCCCTCAGCATATTTTAGACAAAAACTCTGTGAGTAAATAAAATTGCTATGAAAAGTTTCTCAAAAATCTGTGGTTGGAAGTCTACTTTAAACTGTAGATCCCACTAATCATGTATAAAAATTAGGACACACAACATAAGTGCTGCGAGAAGCTAGACTGTAACCCTGACTGAAGGGTTGTAGTGACCAACTACGTATGCATGTAAGTGATAATAAGGAGACCAGATGAAATAATGTATTACTTGCAAGGTTTTGGGAATCCTGGGCATTTAAATACTGCTTTCAAAGCTTGTAAATTATGATGGCCTTTAATTTTTTACAGCCAAAATTCGAAGAGCTTTTGTGCATAAAAATCAACTTCATTTGGGCATGACAATTGAAAATGCCACATGTTTTCGAAAGGGATATTTGTGAAAAGGATAAAGATGCCACTGTCATGGCATACAAGAAATTCAGCTTACTTGAGTAATAAAAAGTTTTTATCATAGAAGTGTTGTTTCTGCTTAAATTCGCATTCTACGCGTCTGAGTTATTGTCATAACAAAACATTTTACTTTACTTTTCCTTTAAACTTCATTTTATTATGCTGCTCTAATTGCCTTCTCATCTCTAAATCCAATACAAAAATAATTTATTATGCTTCAGAGCAGAAAAAGCTTTTTCCGCCTTTATAGCTTTTGCCAATAATTGTATCCTCTTCCTAACATTTTTTCATTTTGTTTCGCCACACATTTTCAGAAATAATTTATTGACGACTCATTAATTAAAATTTCATTTTATGCGCGCTGGAAAAACAAATAGAAGAAGAAAAAGAAGAGGAAAAAAATTTAAAAAAATTTTTCAATTTGCCCGTGCAAAAATCCGGGGCCACATTGTAGCTCTCGCTCTTGCTCTCACAGAGCAAAAGTTATTGTAAAACAAACATTAATTCTTGTAGCCAGGATATATAAGCTGGGGTATGCAACGGAAATAAGCGGAAATTCTAACAAAGCGAATTTGTGTTCTTTCTTTCCAATTTCACTTCGCTACATTTCCCCGCACACACACACACCCACCCACAACACACAACACACTCGAGGCTATGAAACAACCATTAACCATCCCGCCAGGATAACACAAATAATACGCTTTAACACAATAATGGAATATTGAATTATGGATGGATGGACTCTTTTAGCAGGACAAAGCGAGCAAGCGAGTGCGGAGAAGTGAGAGGAGGACCAACGTAACGAAGTGGTTGGAATTGTTGAAAAGTTTAAGGAAAAAAAATGTTTTTTGTTATTGTTTTTGTTGTACTTCTTGGGAAAATAAAATTTTGTATTGTATTGTGTGTGTTCAAATCTTGAATAGAAAATAATTTTAGAAAAAGGAAAACAATAAATCCGCCAGCAAATTGTGATAATTAAAGCAAGACAGAGTATATGTACAGTGGCGTAGCGATAATATTGAATTAAGAATTGCTAAGGCCCATCAATTCGATCACAGCAATTCGCAATTGACTATTCATACCCTATAAAATTGGGTTTAAGATTAAATTTTAGAACAAATATTGAGAGGGCTTGTGAGAAAGCTGCTCGAGTGAATACAGCATTATTCCGCATCATGGCTAATATAGGAGGGCCAAATCAGAGCAGAAGTCTGTTATTGGAAGGTTACTCAATATGGTTACTCGATAATGATGTATGCAGCACCTGTGTGAAGATCGGCGTTGGGTATTAGAATCTACGCTAGGGCTGCAACATCTTTATTGCGTGCAAGCGCCCTTAGGGTTGCTAGTGGTTTCCGCACAGTTTCATAAGAGGCTATTGGTGTCATATCTGGTATAACTTCACCTTATGTTATGGCTATGGAACTCAAAAGGATATATGATAGAGTTAAAATTGTTGGTAGAAAATTGCCGACTGAGGAATGAAGAGAGGAAAGACAAAAGAGTTTAGACGAATGGCAGGTTAGATGGGATACTGTGACAAAAGGGCGATGGACACATAGACTTATCAGAAATGTACAAAGTTGGGTTAAAAGGAGACACGGTCATGTTGACACAGTTTTTCACAGGGCATGGCTGCTTCAGGGGATATCCTGTAAATATGGCAACGACAATGAGGTATCTTGCTCCTTCTGCAACAGTGGAAGTGAAAATGCTGAGCATATTTTCTTTTATTGCGATAGATTGGAACGCGATGATAAATGAAATAGTGACACCAGACAATATAGTATCGCATATGCTGCAGTCTGTTGAAGTTTGGCAATATGTCAAAATGCTATCTGTAAATATGATGCAGGAATTGAGAAGGAAAGAGGGAATTCGTAGGATTGAAAGGGATGGTAATCAATAGTAGTAGTCAATAGGCTAGAACTCGTCCTGTGATGAAATACTTAACGGTAGTACCGTAGGACAAATAGGTTCGAATCGTAGAAGTGGTTTTTTAGTGGGTTAAAGTCTCACGCTACTTTTGCAGTGGCAACAGCGACTTTCGATGATTTTTTCACCTCGAAAAAAAAAAACCCTCTAAAATAGTTTACTCTCTTAAGCCCCGCTTAACCAAACGTCTGCGAAACGTAACGGAATGTATGTTCGTTTGTAGCTTATGGTAGAGCATGTAACTTCCTAACGAAATTAAATTATGGTTCAGGAAACGCTCTCATTGTTTTTCGTATTCTAAAATCAAACGTAAGTTTTGTTACAGTCCGTGGACGTTTGGCTAACCAGGCCTTTACTCATTTTTTTACTTTAAGCACCATAAACTATATTCCATCTCTGATTTATTTTTTCGTAGTGTTTTTCCAAACAACAACAATCAGAATATCGGACCTCTTCATGTAAGGCATCTTGTCGGTACTAGAAAAATAGGTTAATAAGGGTGGCAGAGCAAAGAGTGTAGTGCATGAATATAAGATTTAACCCGGTTTCTATTATGGTTGACAAAAACAAAAACTTCTGCAGAAATAACATTCAAAAACGGCGAGTGCCACTAAGGAACCAATCTCGCTGTAACGTATTATGTACTGTTCACTGGCTAACCGGACTCGAACGATCGTACTCTATTAGACAGACGGTTCTAACGCGATTTTCGCGAACTAGTCTCTCTGTTTTCCTTTGGGGCATGTTGCAGGGATGGTTTCGAACGGATGTGCTCTATTAAACAGACGAGTTCAACGAGAAGTCGCGGTAGTCTAGTAGGTATTGTGTTGGCTTATTAGACGTTAAGCCAAGGGTCAAACCCCAGGTCAGACATCAAAACGAAATATGAAAAAATATTTCATAGGCGACATCCTCTCAGCAGATTTCTGGCAAAAACTCTGAAACTAAATAAAATTGCCATGAAAAGTTTCTCAAAAATCTGTCGTTCAGGGTGGACTATAACTGTAGGTTCCGCCACTCATGCATAAAATGAACACACACAACATAAGTGGTATGAGAAGCTAGTCCGTAATCATGACTGAAGGGTTGTAATGACCAATTATGTATGTATGTATGTATATTTAACGAGTTTGAAATATGCGAATTACGGCACCTAGTACCTTTATTTTCGCTTCCATCTCGTTGAAATTGTTATGAGGCAGTGAAATGGAGGTCATACTACAGCAATATAGAAAATGACCTTCTTATGTCACTAGCAAACCTCGTCACTGCAGCCCTTACAAGAGAGTCGCATCAAGTTTGCTGTCGAAATGATTTCAGGAACCATCTTATAAAACCGCGCCATCGAACATTGCATTGAATTTTTCAGAACATCAAAAATTTCTGATTCTGCAATATTTACAATTTCTTTCGAACAATAAAATCAAGCCTACTAAACCAACCTTAATTCGGGAAGTGATCGCAAGTGGAGCTTTACCCAATGAGGGTCCCACTCCGACACAAGAGGTGAAACTTCCCTATCTATGCAAGATGTTCATAGGGTGAAAGCGGGACAGGGGTTTATGTCCCTAATGGATTAATAAGTACTCCTTTGTAGATGATAACTGATCCATAAATTCGGAATTGATTGCCAGTCAATTGTTCTCTCATGTAGAATATTGATGTGCGTATAGGACATCATTTGTGAGATAAATTTGTTGTTCAAACGAATTTGCACGGCTCTCTGCTAAGGAGTCTACATTATAGTGGAGAGTCAACATTGATTTGCTAAAAAGTAGATGCCCGAACCAGTGCCCTGAACCTGCTACAAATTGTGATACAAATGGGAAATGATACCTCTGCGTATGATGAACAAAATGACAGCAAATCTCGTCAGTAGAAGACTTGTTCCTTTCGAAAAGGAAAATTATTACGAATAGGCCCGATTCGGCTAAAAATAAGCATAATTAGACCTTCTTTGCCTGTCAATAATTTACTGAGTTTTAGCGGTTTATGGGTAATTTTTTTTTGGATAAAAAAGTCTTGATTTTCTTCTAATCGACTACAATAAAGATTTCCTACAATAAAGCTTAGGTAGATTTTATTAAACCGGACTATCTACTTATAAATCCATTGAGTTCTAGTGAGGTCGGTATTTATTCAGGCCCTACTTTGCCTATTAAACAATTTATAGAATCTTAACTATTAAATAGAAGTCACTGTACTCTAGTAGGTAGTGCGTAAGCTTATTATACGTAAGACCACAGCACCAGACTTCTAGAAGAAACGGAAATATGAAAAATAGATTTAAGGCGACTTCCTCTCAGCAGTCTTCTGGTAAAAACTGTGAGAATAAAATAAAATTGCCATGAAAAATTTCTCAAAAATCTGTCGTTCGTATTCGCTTTTTAACTGTAACTTCCGACACTCATGGATAAAATTAACATACACAACATGGGTGGTGAGAGGAACCGAGTTGTAATCTTGACTAAAGGGTTATAACGACAAATTAAGAAAGCGGAAGGGAGACACGTACCGATGCAGCAGCCTTGAGAGTATTCGAGAGAAAAGTACTGCGTAAGATCTTCGGTCCAGTACGAGTTGGCGATGATTTCCGTATCCGATCGAACAGTGAGCTGCATGAGCTCCTCAACGACATGTCGTTCGAATGGAGGAGAATGCTCCGGCGAGACGAGTATTTGATGCGGAGATCTGCGAAGAGGACGACCTCGTATCCGTTGGACGGACCAAATCGAGGAAGCCCTGTCATCGATTGGTGTGACCAACTGGCGTAAAAGTAGAGGCGCCTGGAAGGATGTGTTGCGGCAGGCCGAAATCCGTTAAACGGGTTGTTGTGGCCAATTAAGTAAGTAAGGGAGACAAGTTTCCCAAAACTTCGTATAAAAACAAGTCACTTATATAAGAATAAGTAGGGTTAGGGTCAAAGGTTATAATTTTTAAAATTGTTCTTGGACTAATACTTTTTTGCCTTTTTAAAACTGTTTCTCAATCTAATACTTGGCATTAAGGGTGTTGATTTGATTTTTTTGAAAGTGTTTCTCAATCTAATACATGATATTAGGTGTGTTGATTTCTTATCACGAAGAAATAGCATTATATGTAGAACTTTACTATGACAGGTCAAAGGTCATACACATATCTAGCAAATATAATTGCTGGATTTTTAGTAAATCCAACATGTCAGTTACTTAAACAACAAACAAAAATAAATTAAATACTGAAATTTGCTAATAAAAAAAAACCATTTGTATTCCATTGTAGCGTGACCTCACTGTCTGTTAAAATTTTTACCCTCATTATGGGTGTACGATTCATAAACATTTAAATAAATATTATTTCGTTTCGTTGTAATAATATTTTGTAATTTTAATTGCTTGGCCCCGAGTTAAATTATCGCTGTCAATACCATTTATCTGTGTAACCAACAAGAGCGACAGAGCGTTTGCAACATCTAGCAGCAGGTCAGCCAACCAAGCGCGGCAATTGTTAAAACAAGCGAAGAGTTCTGTAAACATTTGCAAAATGAGAATTTCTCAATGAGATTGTGCTGACTTTCCCCATTGAAACGTTAACAACAGTAAAACGACGTTGCCCTCGCCATCGTTGCCAGCCTCATTAACGTGTTTAATAATGAGGTGGCATACGTCTACTATGCCTTAATGTCTGCCTGCAACAGAACTCAATTCGAATGCTTTTGTGGCAGTGACTGTGGTGGCTATATGTGTGGCATCAAGTAAAATGTTTACTTTAAGGCAAGCCAGGGTAAATATTTTGTAATGATTTCACCGACCAGGACCAGAACGAAACGAAATCAGCATTTAGTGAATGAAGAGCAGCAGCAGCAGCAGCAGTAAATATTAGAGAGTATTTAAATTAGTTTCTGGTTTTCTTTTTTTTTTATTAAATATTCAAACGAAATCTTTGTTACAAATTGTTAGTGAAAGAACATTGTAAACGTGGATAAGGAGGAGTTTTAAGGTGGAGGTAAAAAACTTAAGCTTGACAAGTAGGGATGATGGTAAGGATTTGTTAACAATCTGAATTAAGTTGTAATAATTTGTGACATTAACAAGCGTTACTAAAAGTATTCATTAAATTTTAAAGAGAAATTTCAATTTCTCTGCTGTGACCTTTGAACTCAATTTGAAAATAATTAAAATTAACAACAGTTTTAAGCTCTTTTAAGATAAAAGCCTAAAGCCTTCAATGTCATATGATAATAGCGTAACGATTTGACGAAAATTAAGATAAATAAAGCAGTTTTTGTAATTTGACCTTTGACCTTTTTAAATTAAATGTGGCAATATATTAAAGTAAAAAGTTCTTAAACGGGGAAAAAATTATTTTTTTACTTCTGAGCAGTGTAAGTAGGCAATTAAGAAAATTTTGGCTTGTGACCTTTAACCTTTCCCATCGGGTTTGGTGAAAAGTACAAGAAATTTTCAATGTATCATAATTTTTTCAAATTATAACCTAACTTCTCACACCACTTATGTTGAGTGTGTTAATTTTTATCCACAAGTGGCGAAGAAGAATAGATTTTTTGAGAAACTTTTCATGGCAATTTTATTTACTCCTAGGATTTTTGAAAGAAATCTGCTAAAAAGAAGTCGCTGAACAAGTATTTTTCGTTTTGTTGGGGACGTCTGACCTGACGTTGAACTGAAGCCTCACGTCTAATGAGCCAACGCACTACCCACTAGACTACGACGACTTGCACTCGCTTAACAGTTTAAAACCTTTCCTTTGTTTGTCATAGTAAGACCATTCCCGCTATGTTCTTGAACATTAGGCAATACACAGACGATCTAAAGATGTGTTATGGGAGCACTCAGCTTGTATAAGATTAACTCGTAAGGAGCTATTTTAGTATGTGACTACCGGGGCAAACTAAAGTTAGCCAGGCATGGAATGAGTCACGGTAATGAGTAAACAGATTGGCTTGTAAGGGCAATTTCCAAGCCTCTGATGTGATCTGAACTGGACTACGAGAGGCTTACAGAAGGATGTACTTGGTGAAAGGGAGGATGGAGAAACAATATAAATTTTGATAACTATGTGGGAAGAGTAGTAAAAGTAGCTTAAGTAGCCCAGATTTTAGCTTAAGGAAAGTAACTGGCATTCTTACCAGGTTTTGTAGTATCAAAGTACACTTGTTCAAGACTAATATATTGATACTGTGGTGAGGAAAGGACATTACATACTTGGTGCTAATCAAGTACTAGGCAGCTAGTTGTCCTTACTGATATCACCAAAATTCTTAAGTTTGTCAGGGCAATAGAATTAGGACGTAGTACAATGTAGGGATAGCATATGCTAGGAATACGTTATCACTTCTATACAACAATAGGTTAATAATTGGTAGCTTTGATAACATACATACATATATAATTGAACATTTCAGTTAATGTTACGACCTAGTTTCTCACACCATCCATGGTGTGAGTGTTAATTTTATCCATAAGCGGAGGGACCTACTGTTTAAAGTCGACTTCGAACAACAGGTTTTTGAGAAACGTGCAATTTTTATTTACTTTCACATATTTTGCCAGAAATCTGCTGAGAGGAAGTCGCCGAAGAAATATTTGGTTTTGCTGGAGATGTTTGACTTGGGGTTTTAACTGAAGCCTAACGTCTAATATGACAACACACTACCCACTAGCCTACGGCGACTTCATCAGTCAAGAAGGATAGAAGAATAAAAAATTAATTACAATAAGAAATCAACAGTAAGATTTCTAGAAGTTGACAGAGCGAAAAGGAATATACTATAAATAGGATTGGCAACATCCTCGAATCTACAGGGCATATTTTGTTTTTAAAAAACGTACTAATGTAGGCATATTGTTACGAAAATAAAAATCTAGATACTGGTGTTTTGCTTTTATATTTTATATATCATTAAAATTATAAACAAAAAGTACAAAAACAAAACAATGCAGTAGACAAACCTGCTTACAAGTTATCGTACTGCTTAATATAACAACAAACACTAGCATAAAAAAATGGTAAACAAGTACACAAAAATACAATAAAGAACACTACAAGAATAAATGTATACAAAATACACAAACAACACTGCAATATAGAGATTTCGAGAAGTCTAAGTCATAAACACTCGCCTTCAAGAACATTTATTAGATTGTTTACTCTGCCATATAAAAGGCAAGACAAAGCAGGCGACTGAGTGAGTGCAGTTTAGTCAGTGTTGTGTGAAGACGCGATATGTTTGAAGAGAGTAATCGTGGTTTGAAGATCTGCGTTACAAAGATCTGTCGAATAATTGTCTAGGAATTGTTATTGTTTATGCAAAGGGTGTAAACAGAGGAATAACAAAGAAAAGCAATTGTTGTTGTTTACATCAAGTTGTGAACAGTGGTACACAGAATTGTGCGAATAATAAAGAATTTTAATTAAAACTAAACACAAATTTATTTTTATTTTATTTGCAATCTGCGAGCTCATATTTTAAACGTTTTTAAAAAGTAAAAACGGAAATTTTTTAATTTTTTTTTAAACCAAAATTTAAATATTTTTTAAATGGCTGAAGCAAAGGGAATTGAAAAAATTATGATTTCTTAAATCATTATTATTTTTTTAATTTTAGATTTTAATTAAACATACCCACCTCTGGTTTAACAATGCCAGCGAGGTAAGTGTTATTGCATTTAAGCACGTAAATGCTTACGGTTTGTAATTCAATGAAACTTGGCTCCTCAAGCTATGCTTTGGATTTTTTTGTTTACTTCATCAAGTTTAACCTTTAAGCCGTTGAGTTTTTTTTGTATTTTTGAAATAATTTTAACATGAGGCAACAACAACAACAAGAATATTTCAACAGCAGTGAATTAAATAATAATCATAAAACAATACAAAACACAATAGAAAAATGAAAATAAAAAGAAAGAGCGAAAAAAATGTTTAAAACTTTTCCTTCTGAATGGCATTTAAAACAAAAACATTTATTCTATGGAAATATTTAAAAAAAAAAACAATTTTTTAATAAATAAACTGAACAATTTGCCAATAATTCCCGGCTAAAGAGGAAAAAAATTGTGTTTTAAAGGCACGAACAAACTTAGCTGAACGAGAGAGTTTAACTGGCAATAGTTGTAGAGGGTGAGTCAAGTTGAAAAATTTATTGATTTTCTGTAAATTTTACAATTCATTAGAGTCGGAAAGTTTCTAATTTCGTAAGGCAAAGAAAAATTTGTTTAAATAAAAGCTTTAAAAACTTTAAGGCCAGTTGGAAAACTTTGAAAATTTTCCATTTCAGTTAACATTTCAAAGGAGTAGCTTAGGTTCGTATTAGAAAAAGCAATCCAAGAAAATTAAAGAAAAAAAAAAAACTTGAAAATGCTGGTCGGTCCCTTTTCTGTATTTCCTGTTATTAAACTAAAGCTTGCCTTTAACTTGTGAGTATTATTTGCTTCGTTTGTTAAGCTATTTATCTTTATAATCCTGTAAACATTTTGTGAACAAAAAAGCAAAAAAATCCTGCTGACTATGCCAAGAATTTCGTATTTTACAATCCTTTTCTTAACTATTTAAGCCCCCATAAAGATTGCAAATATCGTCAAACTTAAATGTCATTTGAGATAATCTGTATGCAAAAGCCAACCCTTAAAAGGATATGTGAACATAACCTCAAAAATAAACCGTAAACAGTAAAGAAGTAACGTTTTAATATCGCATTTTTAACCCACAAAAAAACAAGCAATTTCTTGGAAACTTCGTAATAAAATCAAACTATTTAAGCTCTCACGTACTTACTAGGAAATCCTTTTCTAACAGAATTCGTTTTGAAACCAGAAAAGGCGCACATTAAAAAGGAAATTGCTGTTAGAAATTCAGTAAAACTTAAGAAATATTCTTTATAGAAAAGTACCAGAAAAAGTAATAGAATTCAATAAAACTTAAGATATATTCTTTAAAAACAAAAAGTACCAAGAGAAGTACCAAAAAAGTAAAAAAAAAAATTTCTTAAGAAAAAGTTGTAAATTTTAACAAAAAGTAACCAAATAAAGCCATCTTTAAAAAAATTATTTCATATAGTTTTTGTTCAAAAAAAAGTACCAAATTCACAAATTTACTACAACAAAAAGTTTAAAAGTACCAAAAAAGTAACAGAATTCAATAGAACTTAAGATGTATTCTTTAATAACAAAAAGTACCAAAAAAGTAACAAAAAAGGTACCGAAAAAGTACCAAAAAGGTACAAACATTTTTTCTTAAGAAAAAAAAAAAAAATAAAAAAAATTATTTCATATAGTTCTTGTTCAAAAAAGTACCAAAATTAAGGCTATTTTTTCACAAATTTATTACAGCACAAAGTTTAAAAGTACCAAAAAGTACAGAATTCTTTAAAACTTAAGAAATATTAAAAAAGTACCAATAAGAAGTACCCATAAAAGTTACGAAAGAAGTACAAAAATTTTTACATAAGAAAACCTTGCTGAATTTTAACAAAAAGTATCCAAAAAAAACCCATGTATAAAAAAAATTATTTCATATAGATTTTGTTCAAAAAAAGTACCAAAATTGAGGCAAATTTTGTCACAAAAGAAAAAAGACAGAATTCAATAGAACTTAAGATATATTCTTTAACAAAAAAAAAAAAAAAAAAAATCAAGCAAAGTACTAAAAAAGGGTACCAAAAAAATAATAAAAATTTTTACTTAAGAATAACTTGTTGAATTTTTACAAAAAGTTTCCAAAGAAAGCAAAAAAAAAACGAAAGGTACCAAAACACCAGTCAAAGTATCAGCCTAGAAAAAAGAAAATAACAATTTTGTTGCTCTATTAATTTAAAGTTACCAAAAGTACATTTTTTTTATCAAAAAATTAAGTCGGAGAAAAGTACCAGACTATAAAAATAAGACAACAACAATATTCAATATGTTTTTTCAAATACAACAATTTTAGATTCTGAAAAGTACTTTTTCTAGTACCAAACTGTACCATTTATTTCCACATGACTCTTCCAACCAAAAAAGTTCAATCGCGCGAAAGCACCAGATTTGAAAAATAAAACAACAATTAAACAATTATTGTTGATTCTGAAAAGTAATTTTTAATAGGAAAAAAAGTACCATTTTCCACATAAAATCAACCGGGCAAAAGTACCAGATTAGAATAATAAACCAACAATTAATTTGAAAAATTTTTCCAAATACCGGAATTGTTTATTCTGAAAAGTACTTTTTTTAATACCAAAAAGTACCATTTATTTTCAAATGCATTTTCCATTAAAGAATTCAAGCGGGTAAAGGTACCAGATAAGAAAAATAAAACAACAATTATGTTGCTCTATTAATTTAAACAAATTTTTCAAATACAATAATTGTTGATTCTGAAAAGTACTTCTTTAGTAGCAAAAAAAGTACCATTTACCAACAAAAAATTTCAAACGGCTAAAAGTACCAGATTTGACAAAAAAACCAACAATTAATTTCAATAAATTTTCCAAATACAATAATTGTTGATCCTGAAAAGTACTTTTTTAGTATCAAAAAGTACTAATCGGTACTTCGTACCAAAAAATACTATTTACTTCCATATGCCTATTCCACCAAAAAGTTCAATCTGACAAAAGTACTAGACAAGAAAAATAAAACAACAAAAATTTTAATTTTACGCACTTTTTAGTACCAGTTATTTCCATCAAAAAGTACCAGATAAAACAACAATTAATTTCAACAAATTTTCCATAAACAATAATTTTTGATTTTGAAAAGTACTTTTTTCTAGTACCATTTATTTCCACATGACTTTCCCACCTAAGAGGAGTTCAAGGTTAGACAATGTAGACCATTTATTGTCTGTCGGTATCTGTCGAAATTTAGTGGAAATAGTGTTTTCATTTTTTGTTGTTATTGTTGTTGTTGTTTTTATTATATGGTAAGAGAGGGTGGTTTCCTTAACAAATTCCACTCACGTACGATTTGAAAAATATTTTGTTTTCGTTTTCGTTGTTATGTATGTTTTTGGTTTTATTTTGTTGTTGTTGTTATTTTTTCTTTCTTTTTTTTTATCTAAGAAATACTAAATTTATTCGTAATGAAACAAAAACAAAGATGGACTATAATAATAATAGCCAGAGAGTTAAACAAATAAATGCAAATAGTTTTTAAGAAAAATACCTTAGAAATGGTAGACGGAGGAGGAAATTACTTTAATTGAGGAAGTATTTTTCTTTCTTATGAAAACTGCATACAAAAGTAATAAAAAAAATGAATACGAGCCTAAAATGATTGATAAACACACTTACCTTATGACGTTTCTTTTCTCTATCGGGCACTGCATGCCAATTGAATTGTAAATTCCAATCGAAACCACCAACATTAACGCCACCCGAATCACGATAATGATATTCTAACGTTGTATCATCGATAACATCAATAACGGGGCATACGACTGTTGTCGAATTTCTAGCAATGCGATCCAATAGCGGTTCTAGCCAACCTAAAATAGAAAGTATAACAGAGTGATGGATGTGACATGATTTTTAAAAAGAAAATCATAAAAAAAATAAATTTCACTTATTTGAGCAGGAATTTTAATTAATTTTTTTTCTATTTTTTATTTGTATTTTTTTATTGATAATTGAAATTCTATGGAGATAGTTTTAACAGATTGTGCTAAAAATATAAGAAAAACTAGAATTTTCTGCTTCTTTATTATCAAACATTTTTGGAAGTTCATATTGAAAGACAAGGCCATAAAAAATTAAAAATCAGTGAGGATTCACAGATACTTTCATGAGCGTCTATACTATATTTTCTTTATTCCCTAAGAAGGTACAATATCTCACATCAAAACTAAAAATATTAGGCCCAGCTCTCTTTTTCTTGATATGTTCTCTCTCGTGTCACCATTCTATTTACTCATTACCGTGACTCATTCCATGCCTGGCTAACTTTAGTTTGCCCCGGTAGTCACATACTAAAATAGCTCCTTACGAGTTAATCTTATAGAAGCTGAGTGCTCATATAACACATCTTTAGATCGTCTGTGTATTGATCTAATGGTCGAGAACATAGCGGGAATGTTCTTACTCTGACAAACAAAGGAAACATTTTAAACTGTTAAGCGAGTGCAAGTCGTCGTAGCCTAGTGGGTAGTGAGTTGACTTATTAGACCTTAGGGCACGGTTCAAGCCCCAGGTCAAACATCTCCAACAAAACGAAACATGGAAAAATATTTCTTCGGCGACTTCCTCTCAACAGTGTTCTCTCAAAAATAAAATTGAGAAGTTTCTCCAAAAAAGATTTATCGTTCTAAGTGGACTTTAAACTGCATGTGCTACCACTCATGTATATAATTAACACATGCATACATAATTTGTCATTACAACCCTTCAGTCAGGATTACGACTTAGTTTCTCACACCACTTATGTTGTCTGCAAATGTATCCCTACAGACAGGTATAGGTATGTTTTTATCCAAACCATCAAACCAAAGACTCAGCGTCAAGATTATATTTGATTTGATGGCTGATTCTCCTTGAAGGAAACGATTCCATTAGGCTAGCGTTTAGAACCTTTGTGATAACACAATTAATACCCAATACCGGGATCAAATATTCGCTAAAAGAAGCCAACCTCACTGCTGAATGGATCTTAAACAGTTCAGTCAAGTACGACACAAAACTGAAAGTTTTAGAACCGCCGTCACTTCACGACAAGAGCATGGATGGCATTGATACATGACATGAAAGATAGTCACTTCATTCTCCTTCGAGCCACAGCTCCTGCAAAAGACATTAAAGTGAATAGCAATTCAATCGGTATGTCTTCCACTATGACAGTGGCCAGTGGGTATAGCAATTGTGCAATGGATGGGCATGTAATTAAAGTAAAGAAGTCTAGCAGTTTTGAACGTTGCTCCCATCCCAGCTGCCAACGATGTTGAGCCAAGCTTTAAAAACGAATGATCTAAACCTTGCGTGTAAAGAAGACTATTTTAAACCTGATTGTATGGATAAATTTCTTCAGAAGCTAATCTAAACTGTTTCCTTGTTGGCTTATTTCTAATTTTCCTTTAAAAGATTTCAAAGTAAAACTGACTCAATGAATGTGATAAAAACTGAATTTTATTTACTTACGACAACAACTTTCAATCTCTTATGATTCTCTGTAATTTTCCCCCGGAGCTTTAATTAAATTATCATTCATTTTGGCATTCTTATCCGTAATAATATGCTGTGACGCCCACCACATTGTACACGTTTTTTTGCTTCCAACTTGTCAAGTGTTCAAATATGAAAAATTTGTAGTAAAATTCCAATTTTTTCTTTTTTTTTTAAAGAAAATCAAATTTCAACAATTAAATTACACAAAGCACACACACACAGCACACATACATATATACATGCACTTACAATACAAAGGCAAAGTTTTTGACAAACTAACTGACAGTTAGTCATGTGGTCAAATGAATGGTTGGTAAGAAGGATGGATGGCTGGATGTAAGGATGTATGGACGAATTGATAAAAAAAAACGAAAGGAAATTCATTTTCTAAGAATAGAAAAAAAGGTCCTGCAGAAAATTCTACTCATGGCCACTCAACTGTAAATTGAGATAAATTATCCAGGATGGACAAATGAACAAAAAAAAAACAGTAAAATTCTAAGGATTCAAATGAAATGAACAAGAATTTTTGATTATTTTTGATTTTCCTTGTATTTATGCATTCATGTGCAATATTTTTAAGACTGATTGACAAAAGGACTAAGCAATCATTAGTCATACACATATACACACGCACACGCACACGCACACGATAATTGAATTTTAATTTTAAGGACATTTTTACGAAAACGACAAAGGATTAGAAAAGAAATTATTACAGTTGGTCAAAGGCCACCACAAGCCTTTAGGTTATGCTGCTACATTATTGCCTACGCTTCCCTAAACCCGAAGAAAAAAATTTCGATAATCAAGATTGAAATGACCTTAAACCGTAGACTCAAACCTATGTGGATGGATTAAGTGCCAAATGTAATGATGAGGGCAACCGATGCCCTTTCTATAGACAGGTTTTTAGAGGGCCTTTAGGTTATGCTGTTACATTATTGTCTACATTATCTGGCATTATCTGCTATGGCTCCCCTCTGCCCTTCATTAAGTGCCAAATGTTCAACGCCCTTTATATACACCGGTTTTGAGAGAAATGTCTGAGACATTATTTACTATACTTAGGTGGCTTCCCTCTGCCTTGCTATTAAAACAAAGAAGTGTTCTATAGACAGTAAGTCTCAAAGAACTTAAATCATGGCTCAACCTAGGCTATGGACATGCTGTAATTCTGGGGAGCCACAGGCACACTCAGATCGATTATATGGTTCCGTATGGCTTCACCTTAATCTAGTAGGTAGTGTGTTGACTTATTAGCCTTGAGGTAATAGTTCAAATCCCAGGTCAGACATCTCCAACGAAACCAAATATGAAAAAATATTTCCTAGGCGACTTCCTCTCAGCAGATTTCTGGCAAAAATTTTGAGAGTAAAACAAAAATTGCCATGTAAAGTTCGGAGATGTTTCTAACTATAGGTCCCATCACTCATTTACAAAAATAACACACACAGCATAAGTGGTGGTGTGAGAAGCTAGGTCGTAATCCAGACTGAAGGGTTGTAATGAAGAATTATGTAAGTAAGTATGTATGTATAGTTTCCTGAATTGGACATTTGAATTTATAATTCCATCCAGGGGGGTTTTGATATGAATATCCGCATGCAGGACATAAGGATATTGTCGGAAATTTCATTGCGGATGGAGAGAACAGATCCCGTACGGAGCTCGTAATCTCCGGCATGTTACAGAGCAAAGGTGCTATTTTTGCCTCAGTTATTTACTTAATAGGCCAATAACAAACAATCCGATTAAGGGCTTTCGCCCTGCCTTAACTCATTAGTGCCCAGTGGCAACTTAAGTTGCCAGCAGAGGTTGCCTTAGTTTTTATACTCTGAGAGGAAATTGAGTGTAAAAAACAAAACAGTAACCGTTAGAAAAAAAGTAATTCGGGCATTAATGGGTTAATATATACCTCCAGGCGCCTAGACTTCTTGCGCGCCTTTGCCAATTGGTCATATCAATCGCAGACAAGGCTTCCTCGATTTGGTTGTTTCAAACGGAAACAAAGCCGTTCTCTTCGCCGACTTTGGCATATCCCCGGATTAAATACCTGTCTTGCCGGAACATACTCTTCCTTTCGAAAGATATGGTCGAGCCAGCTCAACCGCTGAATGTTAATACGCTGCACAACGTTCACATCGTTGAGTAGCTCATAAAGCTCCGATGGGGAAATCAGTGAAAACTTACACTGGACCGGTATTTTTCATTCGTTTTCAAAGCGAGGCTCAAGATCGTTGACAGCTGGAAGCTACATACGTTCAAAACTACTAGACTTCCTTACTTCAATTACATTTCCATCCATTGCACAATTACTATACCCACTGGCCACTGTCTTAGAGGAAGACATACCGATTGACTTGCTATTCACCTCAATGTCTTCTGCAGGAGCTGTGGCTCGAAGGAGAATAAAGGGACTATCTTTCACGTCATGTATCAATGCCATGCTCTTGTCGTGAAGTGACGGCGGTTCTAAACCTTTCAGTTTTGTGTCATACTTGACTCTTTACTCTCTTTACTCAACTCAGCAGTGAGATTGGTTTCTTATAGAAAATATTGGATCCCCCGATTGGGTATTATTTCTGTTATCATTAAGGTTCTAAACGCTAGCCTAATGCCACCTAATCCAACATAATCTTGATACTGAGTCTTTGTTGCAATTAATCTTTGGTTTGCTGGAGACTTTTTCAATGAAACATAGGTTTTGTCAGCTGTTTGACCTCTGAAGTGTTATGATGGACCCACGTTTAGTTTGATGTTATGCTGAGCAGCATAACTCCGCCGTCCATATTGCGATTGAAAAACGCCAAATACTGCACGATTTTGGACAAATGTGGCAGTCATTAATATTCCCATGACTTCTACAATTTCTCGGCCCTTCAACATGGAGGATTTTTAGTTGCTTCACGTGTAGAGGCTTCAACTGATCGTCTAGAATCTTCGTGATTGTATGGTCACGGTGGACTCATGAAAGCACTTTTTCCATTGGCTATGGCAAGTAGAGCTGTGGAATAATATTGTGGCTACCGAATTGGATCTGGTAATAAACTAACCAAGGCAAGAGTTGCACAACTAAGAACGATAACCAATAGAACAGCTACTGTTACAAACCTAATATGATAACGAACAGAATGTTGCTGGTGGTGTAGGGTATGATGCAAAATAAATAAAATTTAATTAAAATCTCTACAGTTCTGCTTAAAAGGTGGCATGTGGCTGGGAATTGTGTATGAATTTGCCATGAAATTCAATTAAGAATATCAAATTGGATTTAAAATATTCAACGAAGAACAAATTAAAATAAAAGAACAATTGAATTTTGAAAAAGGATTTTTATTTCCTTATTTAAAGGATTACTAATTTAAAAGATAATAATCACATGTGTGTGTGAAGATAAATTCGAATTTTAAAAACCAAGACGCAATCCTTAGATTTTAGCGGCGCCACATTTAGCGTTAACAGAGCATAACTTTCTCTTAGCAGAGCAAAATTTGGGCTTAACAGAGCACTGTTAACTGTTTAACAGTAACCATCTGAACAAGGTCACTTGTTTAGGACTTAAATTTAGGGCATATACTAGTTCTATGAGCAGAAAATATTTATCCAAACAGCAACGCCAATTTATGCCAACCACACGTTGCAAATTGCCACACATCGAGCAAAATCAATTTGAGGATCACTCTTTCCAAAAGTTGTACTCATTCGTGCGATTTATAGCCTGTGTGCTGCTGTTAATGGGTCATTGATTTTTGGGCCGATAAATCAACAACTCTTAAAGCATTGATAACCAATGTTCAAGCCACCATTTACACTGTACGGCCAGATTTCTTAGAAAAATTTTAAAAATTAAAAATTAAAACTAAAACAAGACCTTGAATATTTTTTTCGTTAGAAGAATGCACATCTATTTTCTTATCTTTTTTATTTGCTTATAACGTGTCATTAAATAATATTAGAATAACATCCTGCTTTGAAGTCGCCGTAGTCTAGTAGGTAGTGTATTGGCTTATTAGACGTAAAGCCAGGGTTCGAGCCCCAGGCCAGACATCAAAACAAAAATACAAAAAATATTTCTTCGGCGACTTCCTTTCAGCAGATTTGTGACACGAACTGGGAGAATAAATCAAAATTGTCATGAAAAGTTTCTTAAAAATCTGTCGTTCGGAATCGACTTTAAACTGTAGGTCTCGCCACTCACGTATAAAAATTAACGCACACAACATGAGTGGTGTGAGAAACTAGGTCGTAATCCTGATTGAAGTGTTGTAATGACTGATTATGTATTATGTATGTATGTTTATCTTATCTATTCTACTGTCTTCTTAAGCATTGGCACACCTTTCAAATCGATTATCAAATGCTATGGCTATGCAACTCAAGGTTTTCCTTTAGCGAACGAGTGAAGCATTAAAAAGTAAATGATTGGCAACAACAACAAAAAAAAACTTAATCAATGACAATTAAAACTTTTAACCCCGTTTAGTACCAACAACAACAACAACAAAAACAATAGCAAAACTTTAACTACCATTTTAAGGCCAATAATGGAAGAAAAAAAATCATCATCATCACTGCTGATCGCATCAACTTCAGCACAATTATTGCATTAAACATCGCAAAAAAAGTTTTTTTTTAAATAAAAGACGATAGAAGCGATGCAATAGAAATACAACAACAAAAAAATTAAAAAAAAATTTCAAAAAAAATCAGCATAAAATCCAATCAATGATGAAATGAATGGATGGGGGGTATGGAACTATGTACTCACCTTCGGTGCATTCGCAATGTGAATCCAAATATGTTAAAACGGGCGATGTGGCATGACGTGCACCGAGTAGTCTGGCGCGTATTAAGCCTTCACGCTTTGGTGCACGTAATATTTTAACCTTTGGATATGCGGCAAAATAGTCTTCCAATTGCTTTTTCGTATGAGCTAAACCAAGGAGCGGTAGAAGAGAAAGAGAAACGAAAAAAATCAGTAAAAAAATCAGCAAAAAAAAACAAAAGAAACGTTTTGCTAAAGAACGGGCATAATAAATGAATTAAACAACAACAACAACAACAACTGCAGCAGTAGTACCATGTAAATTGAATATATGAATGAAATACATGAGTAGCAACAACAACAACTGTTGGCTAGCATATCATGTCAACAATATTGTAAAAAAAAATTTCTCTCCTTCTTCAGTGTTTTTTTTTGCATTCGCTTTTCATATTAAAATGCCAGACACGTGCAGCACAATCAATCACGTTTCTAGACAATACAAGAGCATAATCACACTCTGGTTACGTTGATCTTTTGCTGACTTGCCATGTCTCGTCTCAACTCATCTCGTCTCGTTTCGGTTTCCCTTAAGTTTTCATTTTGCTGTCATGCTGGCTCGTTTGGCTCTCTTGAGGGGTCCTGCTGCTGCCTGCATAACAGCACGTCGACCACTGGCCTCTTTTGCGGAACTGTTTTTGCAATACATCACCAGCAGCTCTCTCCCCCTAACTATCTAAAGCGTAACGCTACGCAATACAACACAACATAACACATCGCTTCGCATCACAACGCATCGCATCGCATCGCATAACATCACATCACCTGATATCAGATCTCATCAGCATCTTCATTTTAATGTTTATTGTGTGTAAAATGATTTCGTTGCTTGCACAGTGGGTGTCTTTTTTTTGTCTTGAGTCGGAGGTGGGAATCTTCGAAAGACACTTTTGTTCCAACAAAAGAGTGCACGATTCACCATCACTGGTGCCTACGTACTAAACCCACTTCAACCACTCTCACGCCACGGGACTGCCGTAAGGTATTACATCGCGGAGAACTGGTTAGCTTGAAAGCTTTATCACATTAAGTCAAATTTCGCCTGCGTTCCTCCAGTCTCCTGGAGTACTAGTATAATTTCAGCCATTCTCTGACTATATTGACTCCATAGAATCCTACAATTCAACAGCTCTGCCATTAGCCGGTTTGGTCCTAAATTCGTTTCTCCGGGCCATCTAAATCTGGGGCAGTATGTTAGAATATGCTCCGCATCTTCCTCCTCATCTATACAGTTTGGGCATATAAGGGAAGTGTCACGACCAGGTACTTCCTGAAGCACCCATAACTAGTTAGGAACTGGGTCACATAGTAGTTCACTTTCACTTTTGCACAGTGGGTGTGGTTAGGTGAGTTGTAGGAGGAAGTGAAAAGTTTGCCAACAATTTCGGAAATCTTCAAAAATTTTTCAATTTTAATTCCTTATAAGCTTAAGGGCACTCAAAATCCTTTGTAATTCCGCAACCTCAGCTATTCCTGGACAATCTAACGCATAGGTCGCCGTAGTCTAGTAGGTAGTGTGTTGGCTTATAAGATGTAAGGCCACGGTTCAAACCACAGGTCAGGTATCAAAACGAAAATATGAAAATATTTCTTCGGCGACTGAAATTTTGAAAAATTGCCATGAAAATGTTTCTCAGAATTCTCTCGTTCGGAGTCGACTTTAAAACTGTAGGTCCCGCCACTCATGTATAAAATTAAAGCACACAACATAAGTGGCGTGAGAAGCTACGTCGTAATCCTCACTGAAGGGTTGTAACCAATTATGTATGTAATCTAACGCATGACTCAGATTCCTATTTCCTAGTTTCCCATCAAAAGTTTCGATTGCCTTAAAACCACTTCATTTGAGAAGAGTCTTTGGCTCTCTTTATAACTTTACAAAGATCCGCCTCCACTCCACTGAAGGCTTGGAAGTTGTAATCCTCACAAGTTCTTCTGCACTTTCGTTGCCGAAAGAATTCCCACATGACTTGGGACCCAGCAGATGGTAACCTTATTTTCTCTACCTAGTCGATTAAGCTTCCCTGGATAGTGGTTTGTTTTTAGACCAACACTCAGGAGGAGATTACTCCTATTCATGCATACCTTTCCAGACATCTGCCTCTACTTATAGAAGGCTTTTGATGTAATTAGTGGCTTGCAAGCTCCAATCCTGGCAAACTCTTCGGCTCGTTCATTACCGAGAGTTCCTACCTGACTTGAGATCCTACTTGATTAAGCTTCTCTGGACAGTGGTTCTTTTTTAGATCAACACTCAGGAGGAGAATACTCCTATCTGCCCTTGCTTCATAGAAGGATTTAGATCTCATTAGTGGCCTGGAACTCCAATCCTGGCAATCTCTTCTGCTCGTTCATTATCGGGAGTTTCCACATGACTTGTTACCCTGCCGATTGTAACCTTATTTTCCCTATCTAGCCGATTAAGCTTCTCCGGACAGTATTTTTTTTTTTGAGACCAACACTCAGGGGTAGACTCCTTCCCATTCATACTGTTTATTGTGTTGGAATACAGGAAAGATAGTTTATAGACCGGAAAAAGGGAAGAGGGATAGTGGGCGAGAATTTTTTCCGTTCTATACTATCTTCGATTTAATTTCATAAGAGATGAGTATTTGAATAGCATCCCGACTGTCACATAGCACTGCTAAGTCCCCGCTTTGTCCCTGTACCACCTATCCAAGTTAAATTGATCACATCTTTCGATGTGTTTTCAAGTTTTCCCAAGGACTGGGAATATTTCTTTTTGAAATCAACAACTCTTGTTTCTGCTCCCAGATCAGTTCTTGACCTCTCTGTATTTCACAAAATGGAACCTCATTTAAAAGATTATGCAGCTAGAAGACTAATTTGTGTTACTAAGTGTCGTTGTGAAGGACTTTGCAAAATCCGAGAGTCTACGGGTTCTTTACAAGGGTCGGCTAAGAAGGGAGTTGTCAGCCAATAGATTCCTTTGGTCAATCAAACTAAAGGCACCAAAAGTTTGGTCTTCACTGCCATGTTCAATGGACTTAAATTCAATAGAGGCTCCAGCGCCGCTAGAGAGTTTACTGGTTCCTTCCAGGGGACGGCTAACGAGGGAGCTGTCAGCCAATAAATTTCTTAGGACAACCGAACCACAGGTTTTCACTACCACGTTCAACGGACTTAATTTCAATAGAGCCTCCCTCCAGCGCTGCTAGAGAGTCTTTTGGTTCTTTCCAGAGGACAGTTAAGGAGGATGCTGTCAGCCAAACTAAAAAAATCAAACTCAAGGCACCAAAATTTTAGTCTTCACGAACCAAGTTCAGTGGACTTAAATTGAATAAATCCTCCAGCGCTGCCAGGGGACTATGCCCCTACTATGTTAACTTATGCTCGGCTATTAAACTGGGACGGCGTTATTTTTTAATAAAAATTCTGCAACTTGAACTTTGCAAAACTGGACTGAAGCTCTGAAACAGGCAGATTTAACTTAAAGGACCCGTAAAATAATTTTCAAAAAAATTGTTCTTAAATTTTTGCATCACTTTTTTGGATTAACAATAACAATTAATGGGGCCCATTGTGCAACAATAATGTTCTTCATTTATTAAAATATTTTAAAATATCTACCACACGCTGTTACTGTTGTTGCTAGAAAAATTTAATATCATGTTGTTATCGATTTTGTTGTAATAAACTGTTGTTGTTGTTGTTATATATGTACATATGTATACTTACGCATATCGGAATAATCATCAACGAGTATAATATTGCCGATTAAATGCTCTGGCGAACGATCAAAAACCGAATGTACGGTACGCAATAACACGGACCACGCCTCATTGTGGAAACAAATAATTACATCAGTGGCTGGCAGTTCCTTACGATAACGTCCGGGCTCTTTACACCTGTGTAGACAAAGAAAGAGAAGAGATGAGATGAGAGAGAGAGAAAATCGTTTAATTTTATTTTGAAATTGAAATTACAAGGCTCGAGTACACACAGACACTGTCTTTAAATGGTATCGCTTTGGTTGTCGGTTTAGTTTAAAAGAAACTCACGAATGTTAAACAGTGTCGTTGTGTTACATTAATGTGCTGCCAAGACATGTGTCGTCATGCGTTTTTTCTTAAAAACTATTTCAAGAACATGAACGATTTAAATAAATGACTTTTAACACCCATTTTCGCACATTTTCATTACACCGGAAAACATCGAAACATGTGTTGTCGTTCAACAAATACGCTACAAAAGTCGGGGGGTTGGGTTCAAGGTTATTAATGAAAATTGCTCTTGGCATGCCTTTGATATTGGTAAACATTGTCAGCATTGGTATTGTCAGGAAATTGCTTTTTTTACCCGCAAGTGGGTAGGTGTTGCAAATACATGATGGATTACAGTTATAAATAGATTGTAAGGTTATGTAAAAAAAAAGCAGAAGCAGCACCACCAGCAAAATGGAAAACATCTTAAAATTGTATAAAAGTCAGGGGGAGGAACATAAAACTCTTGTAAGGAAATTATTTTTAAAGTCAATTAAAATTCTTTTATAAACCAAAAACAAAAAATACTTTACTTTGGTTAAACTTTTAGAAAATTTCCAAGAGTTTTAGGTTTAGTTACCAGGTACACAGTGCAGTCCCTAAGCTGGCCAACTTATTCGATCAGTACAGGGACTGTGCTCACCTGTGGCATTACAACCGGTCGCTATGCGTGCTCAAGTGAGCTTTGGTATCAAAGCTACCACTCCAACCTACCTACCGGGTACAAAATTCATTACCTTAACTAAAACAGCAAACACTGCTTCTAACAACAGGCATTTGTCAGTCAACTCGAGTGAAAATTTTATTGAAAGGCTTCCTCATTTGACAGCCCTTGTTAACAGATTAACACGTGATTTGCGAAAATCTGGAGAAAAGGAGAATTTAAGGGACTCATTAAGGATTAGTTTTTTCACATAAAAATCATGACTGCAACCAAGGGTAGGTTAGGTTAGTGGGTAGCTTGCCGTTCTTAGTTCTAAGTTCACTCGGTGGCTCATATGGCCCATTGTTTCTCAGTGTGGGATAAGTTCCCTTGTCATGATCCGTGCTTCGGATGAAACCAGCTTGTACCCTTAGTGGCACGTTCACCGCCATGCCCAGATCTTTAAACGTTCTGTCACCCAAAAACCGATTACGTCTCTTCTGAAGTGCAGGGCACTCACATGAAAGATGTGTTTGAACCATCCTAAGCTCCGGATAAAAGCAGGCAGTTCACTTAGTGGTACGTTCGCTACCATGCCTAGATCTTAATACGTTCTCTCACCAAAAATCCGATGACCAATGTTTTGAAGTGAAGGACGGTCACATAAAATATATCATACAGCTTCTGCAGTAATCTTGGTGGAGCAGACTAAGCTTGTCAGAGAAACTGCCAATAGCGTAGTGTTAAGTTTTAATTCCTATTAGAGTGCGAACCGTTCTATTGTCGAACTGAAGTAGTTCCTTGGCTTTCTTGCTTTCCACTGCAGTTGGGTATGTTGAGTATGCACGAAAGATGCCAAACTTATTCGACGTCCAGTTCTCTTGTAGAACTAAAAGTAGTTCCCTGATTTTCCTAATGTACATTGCTGTTGGAAATGTTGATAAACCCAGGGTAAACACTACAGGAACATGCAAGAAAAAAGCAAACATTTTCTATCTCCGTTTGAGGTCCCTACAATCGGAGCGACTCAAGAAATTCTGAACTTTGGAAGCCAATTCATATGGTTCAGTTGCTTGAATTTTGAGTGATCTTGAGAAAACTGTCGGTAGGATGGGTACATGTTTGAAAACTTTTTCAAGTCTTTGTTCAAGATATTGTTCAACCACAATATGGACGAGTTTTCGATGAAAGATAAATGCTTTCACCATAACACCACAGTGAACAAATTGCAAAGACAGTGCATTTGGCAAGATGAATCGGAGGTAATGAAGACTAAGGTGAGGTTTTTTCTTTAATTACGACCAACACCAAGTGTATGGCCTCTCCTCATGCAATATATTGTGTTGAAGCTAGGAAGGCGGATGAGCTTTGCGTGAGTGTAAACTGCTTTCAGCACAACATCACAGTGAACAAATTGCAGTGACCGTGAATTTCGCAAGATAAATCGGAGGTAATGAAGACTAAGGTGAGGTTTTTTTTGTGTACAACCAACATTAAGGGTATGGAGCCTACTCATGCAGGGCATTGTGTTGGAGCTCTCAAAGAGGATGAGTTTTCCGTGAATGAAAAGTTCTTTCAGCACAACACACGGGTGAACAAATAAAGGGGACAGTGGATTTCGCAAGACGGCTGGATTCACTCATGTTGTTCGAACAGAATCTTTGTCGAGCTGAGAGCCGCCAAACAACATATAAAAAATGTTGTCTGGACAGATCTAGCTTAAGAGTATGTTCCCTACTAATGCAGGGCATTGTGTTGCAGCTCGGAAAGAGGGAGTGGTTATGGGTATTTGATTTGAATCGTTTTACATTGCAAGTGTCAGAAAAAGGTTCAATAATCAACAGTGGCGTCTCCTAAGCGCGGTCGAGAAAGTGTCAAAATAGATTTCGAAGCACCGCTGTATACATGAGAGTTGTATTTCATTTTCCGACGGATATAATTGGTGTCACTAATAGTAAGGAGATCAGAAATATTTCTTGCAACACATTAAGAAACCAAGACCCTTTAACGTTTCTTGCGGCACTTGAAAAATATGATCGGTTCCAGCGAGACTTTATTCAGGCCAACAATTTACAGCCCAAATAAAATTTCTTGAATTTGGACCTTGACCTTTCCCATGACCTTTAATTTAATGTTTCAATTTTATTGTAAAATTACTTACCAAGCATCTCTGGGATCGGGTAGCGTCCTATGGACTGATATTAAATCGGAAACGTATTGATTGAAGGCATTCTTTTGCCAACCATCATCGACGGATTTTTTCATATCGTCAGTCATATTGGCGGGCAATGTCACCGGTTTACCCATTTCACCCGGAGCATCTTTGGCAGGAGCGGGGGCGGCTAAAACGCTTTTACCTGAAAAGAAAAAGAAAAATTTGCTTAAAAATACAAACAAAGTATTTCAGTTTTAAAATCCTCAGCTGAGCGTCTTTTTTGGGGTGGTTTTCTGTATAAAACCACCAGTTAACTCAGGCAATTGCATACAACCGAAATTCAATAAAAATTCGTATTCATTTAATGCCGGTGATAAATCATATCATCGTACAGCAAATGCTAGTGACAGTATTAGAGTCCTGGCTGAGACAGTGATTTGATGTGATGAAAATGGGAAAAATAAGCATCAAGTTTCCAAAAATAAAAACAAGGACAAGAGAGTGGACTGACATCATTTTTTAAATTTATTGGCCAAGCCAACCAAGCAGTTGAGTCTCAGTCGGGGTGCATTACTTTGCATATAGCATTTGGGAAATTTTCTAAAATACTGAAATGCATTTGGAGAAAAAAGAATTTGATAGACATGCGACATGAATATTTGAATACATAAGTCTCGAGCAAAAGCCAGAAGCGTAGGAAAAATTGCCAGAAATGTTGGGAAGGGGTAGGGATTTTTTTTTATAAACTATGTGACTCTGTACAGTATTATCTCATACACTGCCTTATGGGTACTGTTTTTCGTGAAGAGTTGTGAATAGAACATCTCCTCTCTCCACTCTATATCTACACAACAGTAATATGGTGTTCAGATATGCACCTTTATTGCGAAAATCGCAATAAACGCCATTATTGAACTCAATATTTCATATAAAGTTTCAATTAATAATTGCGCAATAAATATGCAAATTGTTATAATATTGAGTAAAACTTAAAATGCAGCACTGTCATAAGTGTGTTTAGTGAGCATATTACAATTAACCGAACAGTTTCTGTTGATATTTGACAACTTAAATGTCAACAACGACAAACAGAAAAAAACAACAAAACAAAATAAAAACAATGTTGTTAAAACAACCAACTGTTTTGTTTACCAGCTGTCAAATGAATATTGAATAAGCCGCTGAACAGCGTATATTATTATGCCTGAACACTTAAAATATTGTACTCAACCGAATATTGACTCAATAAAAGTGCATATCTGAATAACGTTGTGATTTAAGACTAAACGAATCGTGTTTTGTAGGCGATGTACTGCATACTTTCTAATCTTTCCATTCTGCTGCAACCTACAGTTCGAATTCTAATAATTAAACCCCACTAATCTTTGAATCTTTCAACTACTTTGGGGCAACTAGTTTGAATACCGCAACAGTAAAATTCCCATTAGATAGAATATAATGTCTACAAGGACTTCCCTTCTTTCCCTTCGAAAAGTCAAAAGATTTTTGGTCTCTTTCTTGATTGCAAAGACCAGAAGATTCCAGATGTTCCTCAACGATCGCTTATCTATCAAGTTTGCTTAAGAACCATAATGCACCTTAGTACCTGGCTCACTAGTGGCATCATTCCTCCGGACGCCCGCATTGTTTGTTACGATACAATAATTCGTAAGCTAGACAAGTGGGCAAACGTAGCTGTGAAGAGAATTTGATTTTACCGCGTTGGTATTGAGAGAGCATAAATGAATACAACTCACATTACCCGCAATTCTTCGAAAATTTATGCCCTGAATGCAGTCATTGGGTAATATCAATGGGACCGAAGGAAGAATGAATACCCGAACTTTTTTAAAGACATCGGTTAGGGTTGAGATTGTATTGTCACGACAGACAAGCTTACGTTTCAATTTCTGATAAGTATTCTAATTCTATAGGTCTTCACATATTCTGTTACTTGCTTATTTACTTAAATGTAGATCGAGCTTCATATCAAAAATGATACATTTCAATTTTTGAGGCGATATAACTTTAATTCAGAAAAAGTTAGATGTCTGATATTTATTGAATTTGTTAGTATTGATTGTCATTATTTTAAACCAAATAAAAAAAAGAAAATTTTGAGCAGGACTTAAAAAATTCATAAACTTCATAAATCGCCTGCTTTGTCTTGCCTTTTATATGGCAGAGTAAATAGTCTGATGAATGTTCCTGAAGGCGAATGTTCGTGGTTTGGCCTTCTAGAGATCTCTATAAATGTAAACATCGTTGTTTATTTATTGTTGTTTGTGTATTTTGTTTAAATTTATTGTGTAGTGTTTGTTGTTGTAATTTTGTTTACTTGTTTACCATTTTTTATGCTGGTGTTTGTTGGAATATTTTTGCTGGTGTTTCTTGTTATATTACGCAGTGCGATAATTTGTAAACAAGTTCATTGTTTGTTTTTGTAGCTTTTGTTTATAATTTAAGTGTTTAACGATGTAAAAACGATGTAGATTTTTTTCATTTTCGTAACAATATAATACAACCGAGATGCCACGGTGAAAATAGCGTGATTTTCTCTGCAGTTACAACTGCCGAAGAAATAGCTTTGTATATGGGTGTAGGCATGCACATAAAATGGTCGTTAGAAGTAATAGAGGTGCATCGACCTCGAAAGTTATGACAGAATGGGGACAGAAACTTAAACTACAATTAATGAGTGCTCGCAAAAAGGAAGAAAAAAATGGAAACAAAGGTTCTTGACTAAATCTAACGGACTTTCTAGGGGGATGAACCGAAAACTGTACATTATCTACTGGTCGTGTGGATAGTTCTAAAGGAATTGCTTCAGGTTACACGTTGGAAGCGGATATCGAGCACAGAATTAATGGATCGTACTTTTCAATTACAATGGCCCCAAAGACTTTCGAAGCACTTGCCGGAAGACGTTGATTTCTTTCTCCCACACGCTACACGTGTGTTTACATTCTCCTACGCTACTGTTTTCAATAAACGCAACCATAAATTACGAGTGCCTGAAATTGTTGATCCCCACCCACCCTTTAATTTTCTTTACTCTGCTATCTGGCTTGTTGTGTGTTGATAGAAATGATTTGTTGCAAACCAAGGAAAAAAACTGACTTAAAAAATACAACACCCCCCCACCCCAACAATTCTTATCAGAATGTTAGGCACAACGTGCATGAGCAGATAGTAGGAAGAGGCGGAATGCCTGTTCGCTTGCTTCTACACTCTTGTGGCCAAACATTCTAAACATTGTTTAAAAGCCAATGGAATGGAGAGGTGGGGTGGTGAATTTCACAAACTGTCCGTTTGCATGATTTAAAGATGTCAGTCATTGAAATGAGAATTGCAAAATGAAAAGTGGCCTGCAAAAGTATTTTATTGGATTCGTTTCTTGTTTCTCTTTTTTTTGTTTGTGTGTTGTTGCTTGCTGGACTTTAGTTGGGTTTTACTAGAGTGTTCTGGAGGTGATAAATTATTCAAAATGATGGAAAGAAATTTTCTCAAGTTTTGTGAAATTTTCAAATCCTTCAGAGTACAATTTATGGAAGACTAACATGCAGTGGCGCGGTTCTGGTAGTTAATTTTTGGACATGGTCGATAAGATGAAATCTAATGTTGCACAAACATGTCAAGATTTTTAAGTGACCTCCTTCATTCTGTTTGTGGCAGAATTTTATTTCAAATCACAGTGTAACGAGGTCATAGGGCACAATTAATGGAGAAAATTTAAGCACCATAGAATGCATAAGGAATGGAATTTTGACAGGGACATTAGAGTTCTTATGAGATTATATAGGGTGGGCCATTTAAAATTTTAAATTAAAAATGCATCAACACAAAACCGGTTTTAAATTTTGCCAATTTTTTTTTTTTTTTGTTGTGAAGTACTCAGTTGATCCGGTTAGTAATGGAATCTTATTTCATTCATATGGCTGCCGCAGCTGGCCTCGCAGTACCTTATTCTATCGGACCAATTTTCGTGCCCTTTTTCCAGTGTATTGGGGTATCGTATGTCGGCAATGGCATCACGAATGTTGGCCTTCAAATACTCAATTGTCTCTGGTTTGTCGGCATAACACTTTCCTTTAGCGGCGTCCCACAGAAAATAGTCCAATGGTGTCAAACCATTTCGGATAATTAAACGGCCTTCAAACATTTGACGCCTTCAAATACTCAATTGTCTCTGGTTTGTCGGCATAAAACTTTTCTCTAACGGTGCCCCACAGAAAATAGTCCAAGGGTGTCAAATCGCAGCTTCTTGGCGACCTATTGACATTGCCATTTCGGCTAATTAAACGCCCATTAAGCGTTTGATGTAATAAATCGATTGTGCCGATGGGATCTGAGGCAAGTTGCACAATCCTGTTCAAACCAAACATCGTTCACATCAATACCATGAAGATCGGGTACAAAAAATAGTTTATCATGCTGCAATAGGTGTCTTCATTGACCGTAAAGGTTGCGCCATCATCATTTTAAAAGAAATATGGCTCCGATCCAAAAGCCGCACCAAATAGTTACTCGTAATGGGTGCATTGGGTTCTGCACGAGCACGTGTGGGTTTTCTGAGCCCAAAATAAGGCAATTTTGCTTATTAACGTACCCACTAAGATGAAAACGAGCTCCACATCCGAAAAGAAGATTTTTTTTTGGTTGGCCCATCTAGCGAAGCGAAAACGAAGCGGATGGTCATGCGGCGTCGACCACTTGAACCAATTGAACTTTGTAAGGCGTCATACCGAGATCATTTCAAAAAATTCGACGTAGACTAGTGCGTGTAATGTTCAATTTTTGCATTCTCACGCACACTCTCAGCCACAGCTTCGATATTTTCGGGTCTCAACACTGTACAAGCACGCTCACGTTTTGTCGCATCAATAATGAAAAAAAGTTTCACGAACTTTAGCAATAAACTTGTGTATACCGAATACTGTTGGTCCTTCTCTGCAACCAAATTTTGTACGATCGACCAATTGTCTCTGTTTTGGAAATAAATTTCCATTAAATCCGAACGTTAGGTTAGGTTAGGTTAGAGGACGTGTACTTGTCAATTAAGGCAAGTACAGAGGTAGAATTGACCCATTGTACAACGCCCATCCGAAAGTTGCTCAAGCGTAAATAAATTTATTACGTTCAGTGGAGATACTTGTTTGAATTTTATGACAGAATAGAATGACAGAAGTATTGCCAGATACGAAATAATCGATTGGTTCAAATTTAAAGGTGACCCACACGATATATAAATGACGAGATATCGTAATCACTTTGATACTGGTTCAACAGTTCTGGTCAACCGTAAAACTGATTTGGCGCAGATTATGAAAAGTTTATAAATTTTATACCTCATGTTAACCTCCTCCACTTCAATATCTTCTTCTTCTTCTTTTTTATTGGTCATTACAACTCTATAGTGAGGATGCCAACCTAGCTTCCCACACCACTTATGTTGGCTGTATCAAGTTTATACACGAGTGGTGGGACCTACAGTTTAACGTCGATTTTGAACGGCAGATTTTTGAGAAACGTTTCCTCTCAATTTTACTTCCTCTCACCAGATTTCAGGTAACAACTGTGAGAGGAGTTTTACCCTCCAGATTTCTGGCAAAAATTCTTAGAGGAGTTTCGACTCTAAGAGGAGTTTTTGCCCGAAGTTTGCTGAGAGATAGTCGCCGAGGAAATATTTTTTTGTATTTCGTTTTGCCGGAAATGTCCACCTCAATATGCAGTTCCATATTCATTATCAATGTCAAGTTCATGAACAACAACAACAACAACAATAACAACAACAACAAAACAGAAAATTACTGGAAAACTGTATTTCATGGCTTAATTAAGCCATTATGCCACGAAACCAATTGCATAACTTCAATGTTTCCACTGAAACAGTGAAAGAAAAACCTGACGCTTAAAAGGAAAACTCAGTTAAGCGTTTAAAAATATAAAACAACAATAATACAAAAATTAATAACAATAAAAAGCAACAAAAACAAAAAATAAAGCGGTATTATTAACCGTAAAAGTAAACCATTTTGGTTTAAATTCGAGTATGTATGCATGTTGCGGAGCCAAAGATATTTTCAATGCTAAACAAGGCTTTAAACTAAATCATACAACAATCGATAATAATAACAACAACAACAACAAGAATAATAGACAAAATATAATATTAACCACTAACAAGGCCAGCCCCACAACACCAATCCCCATTGCAATTCAATGGCACACGAGTCATACCAATGAACCGAACCAGGCCACCACCGCCACCACAACATTTCATGCCACTTTGAAATTCAAATCATAAATCATGGGCTGCTATTTCTATTGTTGTTGTTGTTGTTGTTGTTGTTGCATTGATTGGGTCTTGCCATCGATATATGAAAATTTGTGAAAAATATTAAAAAAAAAAATTTTTCCTTTGTTAAAAAAAAAAAAAAAAAAACTGAAACTTGTCTGTGAGGAATGTTGCAGGAGTTAGTGGAACTTGTAACAGCAAAGAAAAGGAGGTCATTGAGGGGGGCGACTGCTGTTCTATTTTAAAATTCGTATTTGGAAAATATTTTCATATGATTGTCATGCATACGAATATGCAAATCGGCATAAATGGTATCGAAATAATGTTATACAGGGTGTTAAGGCAATAGGTGCAACATAAATGAGAAGCAATGTGAGGAATTCATAATAATATTGTTACTAAAATCGTTTTAACATTAAAATTATAAACAAAAGCTACAAAAACAAAACAATGCAGTAAACAAACCTGTTTACAAATTATTGTATTGCTTAATATAACAACAAACACCAGCATAAAAAGGTAAACAAGTAAACAAAAATACAACAACAAACCTTACAAGAATAAATGTAATCAACGATGTTTACAAGAAGGCGAAATCACTCCTTTTCAAGAGCATCAGACTGTTTACCCTGTCATACAAAAGGCAAGACAAAGCAGGCGACTGAGTTAGTGAAGTTCAGGCAGTCTTGTGTGAAGACGCAGTGTGTTTGAAGAGTGTAATCGTGGTTTGAACATCTCCGTTACAAAGATGTGTCGAACAAATGACTAGTAATTGTTATTGTTTGTGCAAAGGGTATAAACAGAGGAATAACAAAGAAAAGCAATTGTTGTTGCTTACATCAAGTTATGAACAGTGTCACCACACAGAATTTTGCGAATAATAAAGAATTTTAATTAAAACTAAACACAAATTTATTTTTTTTTATTTGTGTGTAGACAAAAGTAAAGAAAGGAATAAGAAAAATAAATGTACAGTAAATGGGAAAAAAGAGTGTTTTATCCCAACCAACATGCATTACATGAATTTCTGGAGATAAATTCTGTACTGTGGGTATTCTCTTAGCCAGTCAATCTTGATAAAAAAATCCAATTATATCCTCAAGCATATAGTCCAGCAAATTGACTATCGGAAAATCTGCTTCAGTTATCAGACCCATTTCTGGATAAATAGGGACGTGAACAAAAAAAAATTTCGAATTAAGGACGATATTAAACCACATAAAGTCCAAGGGCATCCAATTCCTCCCGTTCCCATTCATCACTGTTTGGTGTGGAATTTGGTTTGGCAAAGTCATTGTAGTCTAGTAGGTAGTGAATTGGCGTTTTAGACGTGAGGCCACGATTTAAACACCAGGCCTCATACATCTCCAAACAAACGGAATATGAAAAAACATTTCTTCGGCGTCTTCCTTTCAGTAGATTTCTGGTAAAACTGTGAAATTAAATAAAATTGCCATGAAAAGTTTCTCAGACATCTGAGGTTCGGAACCGACTTAAAATTGTAGGTCCCACCCCACTTATGTATAAAATTAACACATAACACCGTTAGCGGTGTGAGAAACTAGGTTGTAATCCTGATGTTTCCATATATAAACATGAATTGAAACTAGGCCCTCTCCTTAGCCATGACATTAATTAATTAGAGTGGCCTGAGAGGACAGGGTCGCTGTGACAGGATTTAAAAAATAATTTTTTTCTTTCTTTTAAGTATCTCCTCCTCAGTCATTTATAAGAAGCAAACATATGTTCTGTCGTAACAATTCGTTTTTATATGCCCGACTGTGTGGAGTAAATTGTTTGTGCATAACAGCAGTCAGCAGTCCCTATAATTTTGTTTGTAGACTGTAATTTAAAAAATCGATTCTGATCACTGTCATTGTGCTGTATGCATGCCAAACTGAATACTTTAAAATTCTTTTAAAAATTCTGTTTCTACTCCCCCCTCCTACCGCTACCCAACCCTACTGTTTTTCGTTTAGCTTGAATTCGTTATAATTTTGTTGTTGTTGTAAATTGTTCTTGTTGCAATAAGTGTAGCTGCTTGCAATTGCATTTTTTCTTGTTCTTGTTCTACTACGGCATGGTTTGATATTCTTTTTTTTTGTTTGCGGTACACGGGCTATACAATCATCTGGTAGTGCCAGTGGTGGTGGTGGTAGTGATGGTGATGCCGGTAATGTTGGTGGCGTTAAAATTGCGTGCGTTAAATAAGCGCAACAAACATTGTTCAACAACACCATCACACAGAGTGTATGAACAAACCGTGATGTCGTGGAAGACGACGACTACGGCAACGACAACGACAACGACAACGATGAAGAAGATGATGATGTTGATGTCGATGTCGATGCTGTTGCATGTTGGTCGATTGCCCTGTCATGTTATTTGTGGCATTATATTGAAGGCTTGTTGTATATGAATACCAAACAATGATTGATTAAAATCCAACAAAACAATGTGTTGCAAATAGTTGCTAAAATATACTACAGTCCAAAGCTTGGCCATCGCTAAGTACTAAGTAAAGTTGTAAAGGTTTTTCGGACACAATAATGGTAGGCTGCAGGACTATAAAACATAAACATTTACAAGTAAAACAAATAATTGAACATCACATCATACAACCATACAACGGCTTGAAAAGGAAGCACAGTCAAACGAATCCGTAACGGACAGACAAGAATGAATAAAAATCCTTAAAAACACATTGAAATCTTAGTAGGGCCGGTATAATAAGCGGTGGCAGCAAAAGAATATTGGCCTTAAAGAGAACAGAAAAAAAGAAGCCAAGCAAAAGAATTGAAAAATAAAATTCTAAAGACACCAAAGCTTCTCCAATCACAACGCACAATGCCGTTTCCTTTTGCAAATGCTTATCATGTGGAAATGTAGACAATCTACGACATGATCTAGTAATTAGTGGTTACGCTATTGTTCTTAAGTACTTTTCTTTCAAATGGGCTCCTCATACATTAGACCCTCTAATTGATGTTCAAATTGAACAAATAGTACGTGCTTGGGTGCTCTACACTTAGGTAACACAAAATTAACGTTTAATTTATTTACATATGTATGTATTGAAAATATCAATTATATGTAAAAATTTAAAGGTACTAATTTTGGTACCTTTTTCAAAAATTTTCTTAAGGTGTGTTTCATTTAGTTTTTACTTTTTTACCATGAAAAACTACAATTAAGTCTTGAAATGGTAATCAAAATTTTACAATAATAAAGTAACAATTTTGGTACCTTTTCCTGAAAACCTCTTAGGGCGTGTGTTTTGTTTATATTTACTTACAGCAAAAATATTCCTCTGCAGAATGTAAAACTACAATTAAGTTTTGAAAATGGCTGTTAAAAATTTGAAATAAAAAAGTACAAATTTTGGTACCTTTTTCAAAAAAAAAAAAATCTCAGGATGTGTTTCATTTATTTTCTTTTTATTTATAGCAAAAATATTCCTCTATACCCTGAAAAACTCGAATTAAGTAATGAAACTGGAAACTAAAACTTGAAATAATAAAGTACCAATTTTAGTACTTTTATTATTAAAGCTAAAATATTCCTCTGTATTGCTGAAAAGCTACAGTCAAGTATTGAAAATGGAAAGTAAAAACTTGAAATAAAAAAGTACCAATTTTGGTACCTTTTCGAAAACTTCTTAGGGCCAAATTTTCCTTTGGTTTTAGTACATAAATGCTCTCCTTCATTTTGACAAACTGTTGTTAGACAAAATGAGAAAAAGTACTGTAAATGGTACCTTAAAAAAATTGGTACTAAAATACACAAATTCTCTCCTTAATCTTGAAAAACTGTTATTAGAGAAAACGGAAAAAATACCAAATTTTTATGGTACTTTTCAGGTATGTAGAATACTTTCAGGTAATGAAAAAGTAAAATTATGCATAGACACCTTTTTCAAGAAGTTCATTTGTGAGTAATTTAATAATAATTTAATTGTGGTACTTTTTTCGCATACTTTTGGTACCTTTCATAATACATTTTATATATTATAATATAAAAGGGAATAAGTACCAATTCTCAGATTCTGCTGCATATTTTCACGGACAGTGGATATGTCGTCTTTAGCAAATCTTGTGTTTTATTAACGTATGGGTATTGATCGACCTTTGTCTATGACCGTTTACTTTCAGTTTCTGGATCAACTGAATTCCGTACGGATGCGGGCCCAAGTCACAATGCAAAATTTGCCAAGTTGTGGTTTTCCAAAGGCGGAGTACTTGGGAGTGTCTTGCATTTTCTTGCACACTGTCACCGACAACCGCCATATTTACAGCAGGTCTTCCACGATGTACGGGTATTGATCGATACTGAACCAGGGAACTCGAATTTATCCACCACATTGCGAATAGTTCTCTCGGTAGGGCGATTATGACGATCGATCGGTCAAACGGATTATATATACATAATTGGTTATTAAATCCCTTCAGTTGGGATTACAACCTAGTTTCTAACAACACTTACGTTAGTTTGTTAATTTTATACATGAGTGGGGCGGGACCTACAGTTTAAAGTCGACTCCAAACGGCAGATTTCTTAAGAAACTTTTTCATGGCCATTTTTTATTTACACTCAGCGCTTTTGCTAGAAATCTGCTGAGAGGAAGTTTCCTAAGAAATATTTTCTTCATATTTCGTTGTGTTGCAGATGTTTAAAACCCAGGTTAAACCATAGCCTGAAGTCTAATATTAATATCAATATTCAACGGCGTTGAACGGAACATCAATTTTAATAAAAAAATCTGAATATTTGCCCGTGTTGATGAATACAATATCCGTTCACAGTGATTTGACAAAAAGGCTGAATAAATGACAACTAATTCGCCACATGTAGACGGCCTCTATCAAGTACCGGAAGTACTTGTTGGAAGACTCTATGTAACATGGGTTAACTTTATTTGTATTCAGTTCTCTAGTGTAGCACTTTCCTACAGTCAGTCATGATAATTGTAGAAAATAATCTCCTGCAGTCCATTCTTTTTAATTTATTTCTTTTTTGTTTTTTCTTCTTTGTTTTTGTTTATTAAGCATATAATTTCGTTCAGGAAGAAGCTTCAAAATGTAATGAATCAAATATATACAGAACAAGGCCTAGGCCTATAATAAAAGTGTCTATAATTTTAACTTTGAATAGCAGCAGCAGTTTGGTACCTTCTTTTCTGCTCTCATTCTTTACCTACGATTTCATATGTTTTTTTTCTTTGTTCATTGAGCTGAACAATGTTGAAAATTGTATTCGTTTTTAATATACGCATTGGAAAAGAAGACCAACCAAAGGCACCTCGTAAAAAATTTGAAAAATGTACGCAATTATTAAATAAAGGATACTCATACCGGATAGGGCACTATGGAATGGTGGGGTGCCAATCATCAGAGATGGGTCGAAATTAGATTACTGAAAGTAATCTTCAATTTAGATTAAATAATGAATGTGGCGTGTTTTAGGCGAAGATTTTTGCTATCTTGATTGAAGGCTATTGAGGCCGTGGCTAGTAAACCCATTTCAGATTCGAAATCTTTTATGATCTATGTTCGTGAGTGCAAAGAGTCCTTAAGGACCTTTGGACCAACTCGAATATGTCTATGTAAGGTTACGGGACTTGGCGGTATACTCGGTTATGAGACGGCGGTTGCTCTCGCTAGATTAGGTTCACTTGTTGAAGGCACGACCCTTTTTGTTCTCCGGACTACTAACCACCTAACCTAACCAATATAGTATAGAAAGAAATGTTTTTTTTTTCTGAAATTAAAAAGTACTTTTTTGAAATGTACTTTTTTCAAATAGTACTTTTTTTTTTAAATTTAAAGTTTTAATAAAAATTTTAAGTTTTTACAAATAATCAAATATTATTATCTCCATAATGGATGTAACTATGAACTATTATTTCCCTTAATATTGTAAAAGTTCTTTTTTGAAAAAGTACAAATAAAAAGTTACAAATAATCCTATATTACCGTCTCCGTTATGGAAATAACTAAAAAAAGTTTATCTTTTCAAAAAGTACATTTAAAAAAGTACTACTTTTCAAAAAAGTGCTTTTTTCAAAAAGTAACTTAACACTACTTTTATATTTTAACTGTTATTCCAATACATTATCAGAGTAAGAATTTTTTTTCTGAATTTAAAAAGTACCTTTTTGAAATAGTACTTTTTTCTTTAAATTTAAACCCTTTTAATAAAAATTGTAATTTTTTTCAAAGAATCAAATATCATTCATTGTCTTTATTATGGAAATAACTATGAACTATTATTTCAATTAATATTGAGAAAGTACTTTTACAAAAAGTACAAATAAAAAGTTACGAAAAATCCTATATTACTGTCTCCGTTATGAAAATAACTATGAACTATTATTTTACCTTTATTTAAAAAAGGGATTTTTCAAAAAGTACTTTTAAAAGTACTTTTTCAAAAAGTTCTTTTTCAAAAAGTACCTTTTTTTAATATAAATTTCTATACATTCTGAATTCTGTTGCTAAATTACACAAAGTTAACTTAAAAATTTTCTTCGTTAAAAAAAAAACTTTACAAAAAAAGTACTTTTTAAAAAGTTTTTGTTTGTAAAATTTTCAATAGCTTTGGTACTTAAGTTTTTACTTAGCAGACTTGGTAGATTTTTAAAATGTAGGCAATTATAATAGCAACAACGGCTGATAGTTTTGTATCGGCATTTTGTCCTCTGGCTAATGTACGTGTCCCAATGACATGTACACGTTCTCTAATCTAACCTAACCCCACGATTGCAGTTTCTTTTTTGCTCTTAATTTTACAAAAATTATATTTCTAAAAAAGTACTACTTTTCAAAAAGTACTTTTCTAAAAAGTACTTCTTCCCAAAAAGTACTTTTTTTAAAGTAATTTAACCATGGTACTTAAGTTTTTCCTTAGCAGACTTAGCAGATTTTTAAAATGTAGACAATTACAATAGCAACAAGGGCTGATAGTTTTGTATCGGCATGAGGGCATCATGCATGCGTGAATGTGCACCTTTATTGTTGTTGCATGTTGCAAAAAGAGGGGCCCCCCCTTTTTATTGTAGTTGTTAATTTTAAACATTTTTTTACAATTTATCGGCGATAATGATTTTATGGCTTATAACCTCCAGATCATATTAAACTGATTTCATAGTTTAACATTTTAGCAGATTGATTTTGTAATGGCGTGCAGTTGCTGTTGTTGCTGTTGCTCTGCAGCTGTATAGCTAAAGTTGTAGATGGACTTGAGAAATTTTCGTATTCCTTATGAAATTAAGTACCAAATGAAGGGATATGTAGACTTGAATCCAATGCTAGAGAACGTATGTAAAGTTTTGTATTTCATTTGTTGTAAATTATACGGGTGTTCATGTTTTTTTTTTCTTTCTTTTCTTTGTTATGGAGGAGGTAGCAGCCAGGTTCTTGAGTAGTAAAGAACATTGAAACAAAAGAAAAAAACAAACAAAAAAATTAAAGAAGAACAAAGAGTACCAAAGAGTGCATGTTGTAACAGTCAGCCAAACAGATACACAGACAATACTGCATGCAGCAAGCATTCTGCCAAGTCTTTTTACCGAATATTTATTCATGCATTTTTGCCTCCTTTTTTGTTTTGTTTTGCTTGTTCCCGCAACGGTCCAGCACTACTTACTACAAGGCGTAGTAGTTAGTGCTGGTAGTATTTATGCTGGCGGTGTAGACTGCCATTCGTATCTTGTCTTTAGATTCGTGTTGTTTGTTGTAATTTTCTGCTTATCATGACTTGCAATTATTTTATGCCTTTTGGTTCCCTTCTGTGTTGTTTTTTTCTTCGTGTTCTTTTTTTTTGTTTGACTTTTTGATACAAAATATTGTCTTGGGATAATAAAACATTACAGATCTCATTGTAGTTGTTGTTTTTTTTTTTTGCTTCAATTTACTTCATTTTGTTGGCAATTTTGTATGCGTTTTAAATAAAACCACACGTTAAATCTGTAGCTATGAAGAGTCTTCACTTTAATCAGATATTTTTCCACTCTTTTACTCTTTTGTCTGGTTTGTTTTTGATTTGCACAGGCAACCTTGTATTGAAATTCACGATAAGGATGGATTTAGAGTGCCAAGCTACATGGAAATTCAAATGGAGGAAGAAGATAACTTTTGCTCTTCAAACTGATTAAAACAATTTGTTTGTTTTGTATCAAAAAGGATTGTGGTAGATGGCGGTGGTCGGTCTTTTTAAAATCGAAATAGAAGTGAGGTAATCGATAATGACTTTTAAGCAAATGATTTTTCCAGAGATTGCTAATGTATCCACGGAGAGTAGTTGCTAAAGAAATCATCGATTGTGTGAGAAAACTTTTCTTAGTCCTTAACCAAAAGAAAGAAAAAAGGACACGTTTGACTGCTTCCTTTAACGTTAGAAAGCAATGGTTCAGGTTTATCGATTTGGTTATCGAATGAATCCATAGAGAGTACTTCCTAAAGAAATCATCGAATGTGTAAGAGAACTTTTCTTATTCTTCAACCAAAAAAAAAAAGAAAAGAAACCGTTTGAATGCTTCTTTCAACGTTAGAAAGAAATTGTTCGAGTTTATCGATTTGCTTGGATTTTATTGTTTTAATATACACGATAACTCCCATATGAAACATCTGTCATCTAAAATTTCTTCGAATTTTGAGGAAATTTTAAGCATATCTACTGAAAATGGCTAAGAAAAGTAAAAAAAATCTCTAAATTACAGAAAGCTTATAAGGAATACACGAAAGTTTACTTCATTCATAAAACTGTGTTTGATAAAAGGTTAATGTTATCGAAAATACACTGTTTTATTAAAACTGTTTAGTAAAGCAATTTCATGCTATCGATAAGACATTGTTTTAATAAAAGTTCTTGATGCCGATAACATATTTGTTTAGTGAAAAATGTTAGCATTAAGACAACAAATAAAATTATCTTATCGAAAATTAGAGTTATCGATGTCTTCATAAAAAAAGTTTATATTATCGATAACACACACTTTTTGTAAAAAAGGTTCTTGTTAACATACCACTGTTTTATAAGAAGCTTGTTGTAGATGTATTAGCAAAAAAAAATTATGCGTAGCTGAACAAGTTATGAAAATACGTTATTTTAGTATAAAGTTCGTGTAATCGATAACTGTTTTTTTTATAAAAAATCTGTAAGTTGCAGAAACAAATCCAGTCATAATAAGCAATTGTTTGGTGGTGATTTTAGTTCGTAGATGCGATTAGGCCTTGTCTTGGTTGAAGTGTGCAAGGTAGGAAGAAGTAATATCCTGATTTTTTCACTTGGGCCCAAGAGGTGATACCACTAATGAAGTCAGTACAATAGGTAGTCAACTATCAGTAGTTCACCCTTCAATCTTCACAGCATGAGATCACAACCATAGCCGAAACAATTTTAAATATTTCGCACATGGGGTCTACTCATGCGCCTAGATCTTGCGAATTTACGATAGTTTTGTGAATTTTTGTAATCTTAAATTCATTATTGAAGACAAGGCAATACAATTACATAGATGTGAAAAATGTTATCGAAAGTTATGGAAAAGTTATATTTTAGTAAGTAAGCAAATGACCTGTCAGTCTCCTTTTGTTCATACTTAATCGTAACATGTAGCGCAGTACACTCTTACTCTTACTGAGAAACTTCAAAAGATTAGCTTATCGGTATCGATATGGCACTCTTATAAAATCCCTGGTCTATCATTAAGCTGATCATTTGGAACATTTTTATAGTGTAAAGAAAATTAATTCAATATACGATGCTCTCGTTACAAACAATTTGTTTGGTACCAATCTTAATGGCTGCTTAATGAAATCGCTTGGAACTAGTAAAACTTTACATAATATAAGGAGCACAATAATAGAACCTGCATTGTTAAACTCAAGGAGAATTTTGTTAGTCACAATACAACGTTAATCAAAATTGCATGTAAGTAACGGTGCATACAGAATTCGGTTTTGTTATCGATAACACAATTTTTTCTTGTCTCCTTTCTTAATTAAAGAAGTTATAACACTCAAACATTCATATAATATAAGTAGTTATCGATATTTTTTGTTCTTATTTTGTTAACTAATTCCGTTTTGTTATCTATTACCCAACTTTTCAACTGATTTATTGAGAATAAATATTAAAATCTTTATTTTATATTATTATAAAATAAATATTCATATAGAATTCGATTTCGTTATCGATAACAAAATTTTTTATATATTTTTTTAATTAAAATCCATAATTTTCAAACATCCATTTAATGCAAGTAGTTATCGATAGTTTTTTTTATTTAGTTTTGTTATCGATTACATACCTTTTCACGTAGTTTTCTTTTAATAAATATTACAATGTTTATTTGAAGTAGGTTGTTATCGATAAATATTTTGTTTTTATTATCGATAACTCACCATTAGACAGATTATTTGTTTTTTTTTTTCATTAAAAATAAAATGTTTGAATTTGTTAAGTTATGAATAAGTTTTGTTACTGACATAACACAACTTTTTACCATATTTAATGTGTGTAGGTAGTTATCGATAACATAATTTTTAGTAAATAATTTTACTATAATCATTGATATTTTTTATAATATAAATTAAAATGTTTAGTATACATAAATATTGACAAAGTTATCGATAACTTGTTTTCCCTAAATAATTACATTTTGTCATGAATAGTTTGTCTTTCTTTTGTGGTTACTTTTTATTTCAAAGTTAAACTGTTTAATTTATGTAAGCAGAGACTTCTTTAAGTAATTTAATTATGTTATCGATAACACAACTTTTGCAATATATCTTTTACAAACAAAGAAAGAATATTAGAAATTATGAATGAATTTTGTTATTATTCTGTAAATAGTGTCTGAATAACACAAAACTCTTTTAAACATAACTTTTTGAATATTCTATTTAAAATTTAATATTTTATGTGAATGTTATTTTAACCGAAACCACACACTATAACTCTGTTCATAATCAAGCATTTATATTTCATTACGCATATATTGATACTGAAACATGTACAAACATGTACGATTGTATGTGTAAAATTAAATTTAAAAAACTCACCATCATCCACTTGCTGATGTGCATTATCATTTCCACTCGGCTTATTATTACCGGCTACTAGTTTGCCATGATGAACTTTTTCATTTGGATGCACAACAACATTATTGAGTATCGATTCATCACCTTCATTGATGTCGACATCAGCATTTTCATCATTATCATCGCCATCGCCGGCATTGCCATCACCACCATCGCCCCCTGCATTATGCGGTTCATCTGGCTGGGCAATGGGTACATCGGCTGCCATACCCTCACGCTCAGCATCAGAAGCTTCACCGCCGCCATCCTCTTCGAATTCAGCGGCCGGCAGGTTTTTATGGCCACCGTTACGTTCCAAGACAACATTGTTGCCCACACCAAAACCACCGCCAGCTTCAAAGGCTCCCGCTGCTGCATCACGTTCAAAGCCATTCAATTGATTATTGGCCAGACCAGATGCACCGTTAATATCATTGCCACCGGCGGCTAAACTTTTCAGATGCTGTGACATGGCACTCCATTTATTGCTTGCCGTTTCACGTCGTGTATCATCGGTATAAATGAAGAAGGCCACAAAAAACCAAATCGCTGTTAAAATGGCAACAATTTTCACAATGGAAGTAGAGCGACGACGCCATATAAAGGCCATGTTTTAAACGGTTTCTTGGCAAGGCTTTGTTACAAAAGGAAGTAAGTTCGAGATTGGTTTTCTCTTTTTCTATTCTATTTTTTTGCTTTAATAATGGCTGACAAAGTTTCTATGGAGACTTTTTCAATTAAATTTTTGCTTTGTTTCTTTCTTCAACTAAAACTAATTTGTGTCATGATTTTTTGTCGTTGATTGTATTAAGTATTAACGGGCATCTGTGCGTGCGTGCGTTGCGTATTTGTGTTGGAGAGAGACTCTTAATTGCAGTTGGCAGTCGGTTTTTATTGTTTCATAAACTTTTCTTAACTTTTATTTAAGCTCTGGGATATGTCTGTATGCATGAGTTCTAACGTATGTATGCGTGCATATGGGCATGAGTGTGTGTGTGTATATGAGAGTGAGCAAAATGGTTGCTTTTAAAATTCTATTAAACCGAGCGATAGTTTTATTGTTTGTAGTCCTTAAAGGAACTAAAGTTAGACTCTTTTTCTCTCTCTCTCTTCCTCACACACACAGTGTCTTTTATTTTTACACTCCCTTTCACTCTCTCTCTCTCTCTTTGTCCGTTATCTTTTTATAACTAAATTACGGATATGTTTACTTTGTTTAGAACACTCTCGGAACACAATTTTTATCTTTGGTTTCCAACTGTGGGTGTGTGCGTATATGTGAGTAAATTTTTTTTATTTTTTGCCTTAAAATTTTCTTAAATTTCTGTAAACCTCTCTCTTCGTTAATTTTGTTGTTGTTAGGGTCTCTCGATGACTGCTGTTGTTGTTGCTATTATTATTTGTGCACGTTTAATTGTTAATTTGTGTTCGTATATGTGCCCTGTCATTTGTTAAACTGCCTTCTTCTTCGTCTTTTATATTCACCCCAAAATTTTAATTGTTTTGTGTTCAGCTCCTTTATTTTTTAATTGTTTTGGGCCATTTGCTTAAATACTCTGGAGTATCCTTTTTTTGTGTGTGTGCGTAAAGGGGGATCTTTTTTAAGTGTAACACCACCGCGTGCTATTGACTTGTTGAAACATTCTGTAAATAAATATGAAAAAAAGGGGATTAAAAATATGAGCAACGATTTAATTAAAAAAAGGCACAAATTATGCAAATACACCACACAATAAAGAAATGTTCTGTTCTGTTTAATATTTGTTGGTACATAATTAAAATTTTTGGGCCCTCAAAACTGAAAGCTAATAACGATTCTTATAAACAAAATTAGTTATCGAAAATAATTTCAATTATTTATGTCTTAGTTTAATACTTTAGAAATAAAATGAGCTTCATTTCTCTTTGCTTTTATAAAAAAAATTGATGAAATCGATAACGAGAAATAGACATTTTATCGAATATCCAAATTGTTTATCGAAAATAATATCAATTATTTACGTCTTAGTTTATTACTTTAGGAACAAAATAAGCTTTCTTTCCTCTGTGTTTTATAAAAAATTCATGTAATCGATAACGATAAACGGACATGTTATTTAAATAAAAATTTTGAAAAAATATGCAATCGATAAATTTGTTTATCGAAAATAATTTCAATTATTTATGTATTAGTTTATTATTTTAGAAATAAAATGAGCTTACTTTTCCCTTGAAAAAATTGGTGTAATCGATAACGATAAACGGACGTGTTATCAAATACACAAATTGTTTATCGACAATAATTTTAATTTTTTATGTCTTAATTTATTACTTTAGAAATAAAATGAGCTTTTTTTATAAAAAAATTGATGTAATAGATAACGATAAATGGAAATGTTATCGATATAAAAATTTTAAAAAAGACGCAACGAAAAAATTTCCGAACATCTACGTTCTAAGACATGATTTTGTTCCTTTTAAAAAAAAGAACTAAAAAATTTACAAAAAATGCATGTTATCGGTAACGAAGTTAGTAGGAATAAAACGACCGAGTTAATAAGATTTTTAAAAATAGATTGATAATAATTTGAAAAATAATCCTTTAGACAACGACGTGTATTCTCTGAATGGTAGCAACAGACCCTATTTTTCATCGTGTAATCATCTTCAGCTATAAGGCCAATCTATTGTAGGCCTTAATTGTAGAATTTGGGTGATACCAATCCAAATGAGATCCATGAGCATCCAATACATTCCAACAAAAGCTTTTTGGTGTGGATTTTAAGCTAATGACAGCATCTGTACATGTTCCCTTGAGAACGATGTTATAAAGAAAATCCTCGCAAACGGGAAGATAATTACAAACTTCTTTTGGTCTCGATTGGATGATCTAGACACCAACGACATGTGGTTTGAACAGTATGGTGCTATGTGCCACACAGCACATGTCACATTGGATATTCGAGAAATTTGAGGGCATGGCCATCTCAAGTGGAGGTGGTATAAACTGGCCACCGCTTGATTTGGCCTCGTTTTTTTGTTTTTTTTTTAATTCGCAGGTGTATGCGAACAATTTCACAGCAGTTCTCAAATCCAGCACTATTCATGTCACCTGGCAAATTCGGCCTAATTTATGAGCCAGAGTCACTGACTTTTCGAATGAACTTTGACTGAAGAAGCTGTGGTGAAGATTAAAAAGGTTTCCAGTTATCGATAACAATCTCTTTTTAGCCAGTTTTTTCCTGTTATCCAGAACACATTGTTTTAGTAAATTAGTTTCGGTTATCGATAAAATATCATTTAATTCATTTATATTACAAAAAAAAAGTTTCCTTTATTGATAAAACTGTGTTGGATAAAAAGTTTGTGTTATCGATATTACACTGTTTGAAAAAGATAGAGATATCAATGTCTTCATAAAAAATGTGTGTTATCGATAATATTCTCTTTAAAAAATCCTGTTAACGTGAGGCTGTCTTTAAAGAAGTTTGTGTTACAGGCAAGACCTGTTTTAGCAAAAAATATTATACGTAGCTTAATAACTTATAAAAATACATTATTTTAGTATAAAATTTGTGTTATCGATAAGTATTTTTTTTATAAAAGTTCGTATTATCCATGATACTGTTAAAAAATTTGTTGTTGAAAACACGCTGTTTTTATCGCTTTATCGACTAAACAATATCCGAATTAATATAAGGAAAACCTCAAATTGCGTTTTATCGATAGCAGGCATTTTTCATTTATTATTTTTTATATTGTTAAAAAATGGGTTGTTGCTACTGATTTGACTACAAAAAAAATCGCTTTATCAACAACACAATATTATAAAGAATACCTCAATTTTTTGGAGCTTATGCCAACGATAATTTCGTCTAACTTTTTACAAACAACACAAGTAATTTTTTGTGTTATTAAAAAACCATTTCCTGTTCTTTGGCAACAGATACAAAGAAATAACAACATTATTTTCTTAATTTATCGATTTATCGATAACAAATTTTTCTATTCAAATGGTTCTTAAAAAAAATTTTTTTTTCTGAACGAAATAAGTGGATTTGGGTAAAATAAAGTAAAAAAGTCAATCAATTACGAATAAAACTTGTAATGAAATAACTTGTCATTCATTATTCTTAAAAGCTTTTACACTGGAATTAAGCAACACACAAAGCACAAGAAAGGCAAGAGAAGAAGGCAGGAAGTGGCGATAAGTAAACAGGCTTACTTAAGCTTCATTGCATTTGTCGATTGCGAAGCTTGTTATGTTAAATACAAGACATTTTTCACTTTTCGTAATTTGTTTTAGGCTTAGAGATTAGGGCTTACTTGACTCTATGGTCGGTTCAAATGAAAGACAGAATTTCTATTTTGAAATTAAAAAGAGTGAATGAAAGATATGACAGAATGGAAGAAGAAAATATTCTGGTTAAAAAAAAAAAAAAAAGAATTGCTTCGTTGCCATTTAGAAATGACTGTCAATTCTTTTTTTCTTCTTTAAACGCCTGACATTAATTGTAGCTCTTCCTCAAAGTGATTGTATTTACAAGAAATTAACTGCCAACTATAAAGAGGGGATTTTGTTTTCTTTTCAAGCTTACAAGGCAAATCACGTCATTAAGGCGGATACAGATGTTTAAAAGAGTCACTCTAACCCTAATACAGTATCACAGTTCAAATATCGTTTCTTTGATGGAATTTTAATTAAAGATTTCATTCTTTTAAATACCTTTAAAGGCCCTTGAATCATAGATTGAAAATAAATGTTGTGTTGTGTGTGTGTGTGTATGTGTAAAATGTAAAATTGAAGGCCTTTTGTTAACCGAATGAGAATGTCCATTACAAATGACAGGCGATTAGTAAATTGTAATTTAACAAATAAATTTTATTTCCATACAATTCCATTCAATCTTTTCTTTTTTTATCAACTAGCTTTTGTACTGCAGTGGAGTGGGGTTCTCGTTTTATTAAAAGGCCGCTTAAAAAAAAGAAGGCACAACGACAAAAAAAAAATCGCTTAATGAACATAAAACAAACACTCAAAGAAAAATGTTTGCAACAAAATCTGTGATGATTAAAATTTTCATCAGAGGACTCCAGTAGAACTCCTAGACACAGCAGACAGACTGCATATGTTCGCAGGTCTCTTCAAGGAAAATATAGAAGCTGAATTGCCCAAAACATGAGTGTGCCATTAATGATGACAGTAGGCCTTACTCATTGAAGTAATTACAAGAACAACAACTTTGTTCTGAAATAATCTGAGATCTTCTATGAAGAAAAAGTTTGCATAACCCATGCCACTGACGAAATGCAGCCAGATTTATAAGCCACAGACTTAAAAAATTTTACATTTCGTATGCGCTCCACCTAAAGAAGCTGTGGCAAACGATGTTACATACATACCTACATAAATGGTCATTACAGCGCCTTAGTCTGGATCATAACCTGGCTTCTCACACCACTTATGTTGTGTGTGTTAATTGTATACATTACTGGCGGAGACCTACAGTTTGAAGTCGATTTCGAACGATAGAGTTTTTAAGGAACTTTTTTCATACCAATTTAATTTACTGTCCGAGTTTTTGCCAAAGATCTGCTGATAGGAAGTCGCCGAAGAAACATTTTTTCGTATTTCGTTTTGTTGGACATGTCTGACCTGGAATTTGAACCGTGGCCTTTCATCTATTAAACTCACATACTATCTACTAGGCTACGGCAACAAAGCTCTATTCATAATGCCTTATTTCACATCTGACAACTTCTCGATCTTTTATGTAAGTATTGTTTTTATTTTCGATCATTGCTTTCTTACTACGCTTGTAAATTCGTAAGTATTTGTTCGTGTAATTCAGTATACCGTATGATGTGTGTACTGTGTTGTTGTCCGTTTATGTCGTTTGCTTATTATTGTGGAGTTTCATTTTGTTCGAGATATTTATCCTGGAGTCTTAAACGTGTCTTCGCGACCAATAAAAGCCAACAGACTACCTACTAGACTATGGCGATTTTTAGAGCGATTTTCTCAATTTTAATCGTATAACCAGAGAATGTGCAGTCTTTTTAATATCTTTAGGACACATAATTTCTTTATTTTTTTTCTTTAACACGTTGACTGCCGCGGCAATTTTCAGAAAACTTGCCAAAAACCGACAATTTGATTTTTTCACATTAGTGAGTACGAGATAACTCGTAGTTTGGCGCCCTAGAAGGGAACGCAATCTACGAGTTATCTCGTAGTCGGCAGTCAACGTGTTAATCAAGTTCCTCCCGCTAAACAGTTGTTTGGTCTATAGTGTAGCCGATTCTATAATAATGGTAGGTTCTACAATACCTCAACATAAGAGATTTGTGGCTTCAAATAAATAATAATCATCAACCCACATTATATTGTCATCGTGCTAGAGAAGAAATTTGACTGTTGACATTCATACAAGATTTAAAACTCTAAGCTAGCGCTTGGAGGCTATACTGGCAGCCGTTGCTAGCCATCTACTGACTTAAGCCAATTGATTGACCTACAGTTTAATAGGTGGTGTCTTGGCGTAATAAACGACAGCTTCTGAGTTCAAACATCAGCTCAAAAGAAAAAATAAAAGCAAATTTCCATTAAAAACGATCTCAAATCTATCATTGGGAGTCGACGTTAAACTACAGTTCCTACAACTCTTATAGAAGATTTTAACAGACAACATGGATGGTGTGAAAAACGAAGCCCATAACTTGTGATCTCAGCATGATGAAATAATTCGTCATACACATACAAAGACTAAGCAGACTAATCCTAATTCTACTGAAAGTTTGCGTTAGGGAATAGGACTTAAGAACTCTAGTGAAACAACGAGAGTGTTTCCTTTTTGTTCTGATCTAGATAAATAGGGTCTTCCAACAGGGACTTCCAGGGGCTTTGACAGATCACAACAGCCTTCGTATGAAGTTACATCTGCCAAATTTATTCCGTCTATACGACTATAGACGGCGGCATGAATTCGCTGATGGCGACTAAGTGCCTACTTGAGATCCAAGAGCATCTCGATAAATTTTCTGTTTGCTTTCTCCATATTTCTTTGAGAACAACGCTGCCAAGGCCAAACGATATGATGTGCATATAACAGGACGACGTTACATGCCACACAACTTAAGCTACATTGGATTTTATGCACCAGCAATTTGAAGGCATTGTCATGTCACTTTTAGGTGATGTAAGCTGGCTACTTAGATCGTGCGTTAGATTTTCTGGTGGGGTTCTCTTAAGTCGCAGTTGTATACGAATAAGCTGCAAGCAAATGCGGTCATTAAAGATAATGTCGATCGAATTCAGACCGACATGTGAATGATATTCTATGCCATAATAGTCTATGTAAACAAGCAAAATCGTTGCATTTGGGGCACAGAAAACCCGCACGCATACTTTGAAAAGCCGACGCACCCAAAACGAGTCACTGTTTGGTGCGGATTTTGGTCCAGAGGCGTAATTGGGCCATTTTTCTTTGAAAATGAGCAAGGAGTGGCCGTTATAGTCAATGGCGATCGTTATCGAATTTTTGTTCACAAAAATTGAAGAGAAGGATATTGGCAACATTTGGTTTCAACAGGACGGCGCTACGTGCCACATAGCCGAAGCTACACTCGATGTTTTGCGTCCTGTTTTTGCAGATCGCATTATCAGTCGCAGAGTTGATGTCGTTTGGCCACCTCGGAGATGCGATTTGACACCGTTGGACTATTATTTGTGGGGTGCCGTCAAAGATAAGTATTACGCCGACAAGCCAGAGACAATTGACGCTTTAAAGGACAATATTCGTTAAGCCATTGGTGAAATACAGCTGCACACAATCGATAATGTGCTTAAAAATTGGACCAATCGTGTAGGCTACTGCATGGTCAGCCGAGGCAGCCATTTGAATGAAATTATTTTCCATTATTAATCGGCAGGATTGTACTTTCAAATAACGAAAAAGAAATTTGAGAAAATATTCAGTAGTTTTTTTAAAGCATTTTCAAAAAAATTTATATGGCGGACCCTTTATGACTGCACTTTTATTATGACTTAAACTAACATTATTCTTCTGGTGTATAGTTAAGCACTATACATTCATTAAAGTAGCTTTAGCTACTGTTTTTCTATTCATTACACATACAAATTTTTATTTATTGGTGCTACAAAAAATAGATTTCAAGAAAAAAAGGAAAAAACCAAGAAACTTGACCATCATAATCAGCAACATTATCGTCATCATCATCGTCATCATCATCATCATCATCATCGTTATTATTATTGTATTACACACCGGACCCATCAGGTTTCAGCGTTCACCTTCTAATCATTAAAGGCAGTATAAATAAATAGTAAATTCATGCTGCTGCAATGGAATTAAAGCTTCTCAAAGGTACTTAGCTCAATTGCTCGTAAATCATTATCGTCATCATCATCATCATCATTATCAAATGTCGACAGATACAAGTGCTATTAAATGGTTATTAAATTTGTATGATTAAAGGGATTTGTATGGCAATAGAACGAACAGCCGAACAGCTGAAAATGCTGGAAATAATGAATTGGTGGTGGTGGTCAACAAACTTAATTGCAGTCAAGTGCAAATTAAGCAGTGATCAGCGAACCATACAATCATAATCACTACTAAACCAACCAACCAACCACCACCACCATACTAACCACTTGTACTAAATTTTTCTTTGGTTTTTTTTGCTTTAAAAACAAAATTACAAATTACAAAAGCAATAACAAAAAAAAAAAAAAAAAACTAGTGAATGAATTTAAAAAAAAATAACAAAAAAAATGCAGAAATATTATGAAGGAAATAAAACGTAAGGGAGAAAGAATTCTAATTTAAAAAGAGTAGAAAATCGAGGCATTAACCCTTTAAAAGCAAGTGGTGCAAAAGGAAAAGCCCAACTTTATTAGGGATAACATACATACATACATACATGCACATAATTGGTCATTACAACCCTTCAGTCAGGATTATTACCCAGCTTCTTCCGCCACTTATGTTGTGTGCGTTAATTTTATACATGAGTGACGGGACCTATAGTTTAAGTCGACTCTGAACGACAGATTTTTGAGAAACTCTTCATGGCAATTTTATTTACTGCCAGATTTTTTGCCAGAAATCTGCTGAGAGGTAGTCGCCGAAGAAATATTTTTTTCATATTTTCGTTTTGATGTCTGACCTGGGATAACATTGTAGCCTCAAATTTAATATGTAACAATGAAATGCATGGAGTAATCAAGGATTGTCATGGCTTTCGAGTTTTAAAATGAAGAGCCTAGTGACCTTTTCCCCTTATCCTTATCAGTACCTACCATCAACACCCTTCGGACCTATTTTTTAATTATGTGAGCCTTCAATTTTAAATAGCTGAAGTTAAAATCGAATTGAAAAATCTAAGACACGAACCAAAAACTTTAACAGAACCAATTTTGTTAATAACAGAGCAGAGCACTGTTAACTGTTTAACAGAGGCAACAATGTACAATTTTTTACATAATTATGGGACATTGGTGTAGTCGCCGAAATCTAGAAGGTATTGTGCTATCTGTCGGAGTCGACTTGAAACTGTAGACCTCATCACTCATGTATAAAATTAACACACACAACATAGATATGTGAAAAGTTAGGTTGGCTAAAGGGTTGTAATAATTGTTTCTACGAATATGTATCCCAATAGGTTTATATACTACGAATAATAATGGAATGAAATTAAGTGTCAAACAATACAAGACTCTAGGAGACTAGTGACTATTTTGGAAGATATCGGGTATAGTATACCCACCCCTCCGAGGTAGGTCCTCTTTCGAAACGTGTTAGTGGGATATCGGGAATAATTTTGGAATTTGAGAAAATAGCCCCTTTCGTTCCCCAATAAGACAGAGGTTTAGGGGCTATTTTGGTAGATATTTGACATAGCTCACCTACTAGGAGACTAGTGGCTACTTTAGAAGATATCGGATATAGTACACCTAGCCCTCTATATACAAACAATAGTCCGAAAGGTGCTCTTTCGAATCGTAGTAGTATGATATTTGGAATAATTTGGGATTTAAGAAATTAGTCCCTTCCGTTTTCACAACAACCTAAAAGAGTAGTGGCTATTTTGGAAGGTATGGGACATAGTACATCTCTATATTTGAACAGTAGTTCAAAGAGTCCACTTGGAACCGAGATATAATTTTGGGATTTGAGGAAGTAGCCTCTTTCATTCCACACCAACCTTTCCATAAATGCTAATTTTATTATTTACAAATAACACTCATAATTACATACATACATAAGTACATAATTGGTCATTGCAACCCTTCAGTCAGGATTGCGATCTAGCTTCTCCTGCCACTTATGTTGTGCGTTTTAATTTTATACACGAGTGGTGAAACCTACGGTTGAAAGCAGGATACGAACGATAGAATTTTTGAGGAACTTTTTCATGACAATTTTATTATAATTTATCTGCTGAGAGGAAGTCGCCGAAGAAATAATTTTTTCACATTTCATATTTGACCTGAGGTTTGAGTCTGAGGCCTTACGTCTAATAAGCCAACACACTACCTACTAGACTACGGCGACTTCATACTAATCATTACGAGAATTAAATTCCCTCTGTATCCTTAAGAATGCGTAGGACTTTCATCGAATCCTCGGAGATGACTATGTCAGCTAAACAGTTTTCCCTGCTAGGATTTCTAGGGCAGTATAGCTAATTTCAATTAGTGCTTGGGAATCTTCAGATAAAAGAGTGTCGATGGGAAATAAAATGCCGGAATAGCAAGATATTAAGCGACAAGTGCCATGGAAGGCAATTTAGTACTACAGAACACAACTCTAATATTGGGAATATTCGGTTCAATAATAAATGCTTCGATGATTCAATAACCATAAAGTCGCCGTAGTCTAGTAGGTAGAGTGTTGGCTTATCAGATGTGAGATCATGATTCAAACCCCAGGTCAGACATCTGCAACAAAATGAAATAAGAAAAAATAGGCGACTTCCTCTCGATAGATTTCTGACAAAAACTCTAAAAACAAATAAAACTGCCCTGAAAAGTTTCTCAACAATCAGTCGTTTGCAGTTTAAATTGTTGGTCCCGCCATTTATGTATAAAATTAACACACACACAACATAGGTGCTGTGAGAAGCTAGGTCGTAATCCTAGCCGAAGGGTTGTAATGAGCAATTATGTATGTTATGTATGCACTTCGGGATGAAGGCTCCATTTTTTCCAATTGTATCACTGCAATAGTAAGCTGCACAGGCGGCTTATTGAGTTCTCTAAGCTAGATTCAACTTAGCTAAACTTACAAGCAAGAATCAAATCCATATATTTCGGCCCAGAATTTTAATTGTGCACTAATACTGCGATAGTCAGTGGATCTAGATCAATTTGGCAACAATAGACAGCTATGTGACCAACAGATTGCTTGTTCTTTACAATTTTTAAGATTTCAGTTGCCTCTTAATGGTTTAAACTTCTTCTTCTTTATTTCTAAGCAGATATTTGTTTTAAATCAATGTCACTTTAAGACAATAAACAGCAATAGCAACAAAAACAAAATAATAAACACCGGTTTTATAGTTCCGCTGATTCCTCCGGTATTTATTTCATTCTGACAATCTATTTACCTTTCCCTTAAGCCTGGTTGTCGTTGTTGTTGTTCTCGTCTCATGTTGCTTTTCTAAATCTGTTATTAAATGACAGACAAGTCTTGGGTCTTGGGTTTTTGGCCTTTTTTTCTTTGCATTTCTATGCATGGAAGAAGAAAAAACGGGGCAAAAAGAGGGGGGGTGGTGGACAAATGGTGGCGGGTATGTGTTATAAAATGCAACATTTGCAAACGATGGCATGACATTTGAGTAGCGTTTCATTAATGAAACCCATTGAAGTTACAGCGTGCATTGGTATGTATGTGGGGCGGGAAGGTGCAGATGTTTGTTTAAAGGCAACCGCATTTCATTTCTTCATACAATCTATCTTTAGCATGCATTCTCGTTAGAGACTCGTAAAATATTAGTTTTTCCATTGTGTAATCGAAGAACATGTTCAAGTATATTTTAGCCACGTTTACGTTTAGCATTCACATTCACATGCACTCGCTTGCTCACTCGCTCATTTGCTAGCTCACTCGTTCGCTCACATACCTACTCACTTGCCAGTTCGTTTGCCTATTAAAAGGTTTCGAAGTGTCTTTCTTTCTTTCTCTGTTTGTCTTTTTTTTTTTGTTGTTGCCCCATTTGAAGTGCATATAGTTTTACAACAAAACAACACGCAATTCTTACATTTTCTTCTTCTTCTTACACTTTTTATCTGCATTTCGATTTCTTTCTCTTTTTTTTTCTTTCTTGTCTTGTCTTTTCATTTTATTTGTTGTTTTTTCTCTATTATTTTATTGTACTCGTATATGTTGCACGTCTATGTTGTTGTTGTTGTTGTAATATGTTTTAAGTATAGTTGGGTGGAATTACTTGGCATTATTACAACCAACCAACCAGTTAAGAGAGAGAACACGTTTGTGATTCTATACGCTCTCGTATTGTATGTTGGCTGTGGTACTTTGGCAAATGTTAACTGATGTGAACCGATATATAAGCCGAGCCAAAAGGTAATGGAGTGAATTACATTTTGAAGAGGGTAACCATGGCTTTAATCTAATGCCATACTACACCACACTACACTTTATCTTAAACTCTTAGAATTTTATCTTAAATATGTTACAGTAAGGGGCATGTGTTTAAAAGCACTGGCAATAAATATGATAGAAATTCTATTTCCTCGTGGGATTCATATGTGACAAGGTTTTGCTAGTCGAAATGATTACCAAGCTTACCACACTACCTGCGAAAATTTTGGGCATAAATACGAGAGATGAGTTCAACACTGATTTCCATGATAAACTCAGCAAAAGAAGTTAGTGAAACTTCACACCAGTACTGATTGTCGTACCACGTCGACACTTTTCTTTACTACAAATTTCATGGAACAATTCTTATGGCCCTACCAGAAGTCTCTAGTTGTGATTCTAAAATTAAATCTTGTATTGAAAAAGTAGTATAAAAGCATATAATTGAACGGTATGTGTCTATGGCTTCCCGGTATTTCAGCCCAAGTTAGGCTAGGCGTTCTCTATTAAAACACATTTAGACACCCAATGTTGTTTACTTTTGGAATTTTTTGCTGCCAATAATAACTGCGAGCGATTTCTGTTTACATTCCTACTGACACTTGTTATATCAACAGCTATCAACACCTTATTTATTGTTAGGTTAGGTCTAGGTTAGGTCTGAGTGGTAGCTCTGATTTCACAAAGCTCACTTGAGCACGCATAGGGGCCTGTTATGATGCCACGGGTGAACGCAGTCCCTGTATTGACCAAGTTCCACCAAAATCAGGGAAGAGGAAGAAGTTGGTCAGCGCAAGGGCTGCACATAAAAAGCACGACTACCCCATACTGGAAAACCAGCCAAAAAGTTTGATATCCTTGATATCAATAGATGATAGCTCTGTCAAGTTGACAAGAAATGGGGAGCCAAATAACTTATATCTACACCTAGCAAGAGACGGGCACTGACAAAGAAAGTGGATGACAGTCTCCTCTTCCTCAGCGGATCTGCATCCACGGCAGAAGCCGTTAAATGGGAGCCTCATTCTCTCCGCGTGTCTACCCATAACGCAATGACCTGTAAGCACGGCCACTGTAGTTGAGATGACGTCACGACCAAGACCAAGTAATTGGTACACCTTCTATCCATCAAGGGCAAGTTGAGTCTAGCGGTGGAGCAGGACTCCTCATTGACCCAGGAAGGTTGGCGTTCCGAGAGAATTTCCGCGCAATGTCCAACTTGACCGAGGCAAGTGGCATGCCCAGTTCAATTTAAGAGGATTCCGGAAGGAGCGCGCCAGCTCTGGCCAGCTCTTCGGCCATACAGTTTCCCGGAATGCTACTGTGCCCTGGGACCCACACCAGTGAGACACTGGTGAAGCGCTCAGAAAGAAGGTCGAGATAGCGGCGACATTCCCTAACGATGCTACAGTTATTCACGAAATACGATAGAGATCTTATCGCGGCCTGACTATCAGAAAAGACCGAGACGCGAGTGAAAGGAGCACCGTTGACGAGGATCCATTGAGCGGCCCGGTAAATTGCCGTCACCTCCTCCTGAAACACGCTGCAGTAGTCCGGCAGACGGAGAGAAAAGTTCAGGTACAGTTTCCCATAGTAGACACCGCTTCCAACCCCATTATCGAGTTTAGAGCCGACGGTATATATATCCAGGACTTCCGGGGGGCCAACCGTCGTCCAGTCGTCCCTACTCGGAATCAGAGAGTGGAAACCCCTATCGAGACAATATTCAGCAGGGAGATAGTCGATGTTCAGTTATTGTGGTTGAAAAAGTTTTCCGTAGATTAGACTATTACATAGTCAGTGGAGGTCACAATCTTCTTTCGCTGACTTTCGAATTGCCGCCATTTGACATGAAGTCGCCATAGTCTAGTAAGTAGTGTGTTGGATTATTAGACGTGAGGCCACGGTTTAAACTCCAGGTCAGACATCTTCAACACAACGAAAATTGAAAAAATATTTCTTCGGCGACTTCAATAGTACGCAAGTGTACGTATTTATATGTCACGGACTGTATGCTATTGAAACTAAGCAAGTATGTTTGTTTAAGACTATTAAAGTTTATTTGGTTTTTAATTTTATTTGCAAATGTTTTTTCGTAATTCTATCTGAATCTACATTCATATCTGAGAATACAGACAAATATACTCTTGGATTTTAATTTTTTTCCTCTTCTTTTTTTTTTTTGGTAATTTCATACCAGTTTCTTGAAAGTCCCTTTAAATGGCTCCAGCTGACGCTGTACGTTTTTAAGCTTTGAATTCTTGCATGAAATAAGTTTTTTTTTTGTTTTTGGCTTTTGTTTTTGGCTTTTGGAAACGTGTTTGATATCATTTTGGGCTTCGAGAATAATTCGAATATCTGTTACAGTTTCAACGATAATGTTTAATGTTTACGATTTTTATTTAATCTTTTTAGGATTAAAACAACAACACAGACACAAACTGCTGCTCTACATTCAAATCTCCATAAGTAATCGACTATGCAGCAGCAGCAGGCAGGCGTATGTATATCTTTGGCTCAACATTCGATTGTAATTTTATTTGAAAAAAAAAAGAAAAAAAAATTCAGTCAGACAGACAGGTTGTTCAGATATTAAATGATTTTTTTTATCAGAAAATGTATATCAAGGACTTTGTGCGTGTGATAATCTAGAAAATAAATTTAAATTTTGAAAGCTTGAAATAAATCTACAATACAAAGTTGATTTTCTAAGTGACTAAACCCACTCACTAAGCAATCAATAAACATACTCGAGCAGATTTTTAATAAATAATTGAGTGACTACAGTCATACAGATAATTATACGTACACTACCACCCCCTAAAAAATAATTTTTTTAAAAAGTAATGAACTTCTAATCTAAAATGTCTTTACATTAGCGTCTGTAACGACACATTTACTTAAATAAAGAAAAAAGATTCCCAAAATCTATGAATTTGTGACTGCAGTTTGCTTAAAATCAATATGGCAGCAAAGAAAATTATACGTACGACGTATACTTCGTATAAAATTTCTCCAAGGGTAGCCCGGTGTATAAAATGTATTGTGGATAAAATTTCTAGGACTACAGCCGTAGAAATACGAAATACCGCGGAAAGTGATCACAATGTTATTGTGCATTCCGAAACAGTTCGAAGTGTTTTGAGAAAGAACGGTTTCCGCAGCCGAGTGCCGAGAAAAAAGCCGCAATTGGAATTTGCCCAATAATATATGGACAAGTCAACTGATTTTTGGGCGAATGTAATGAGTGATGAGAACAAATATAATTTGTTCGGCTGTGACGGAAAACAAAAAATTGGGCGCAAAAATCAGTTGACTTGTCCATATATTATCATTTTTTAAAAACTCATTTTTAGGGGGGTACGTTTAATTACCTGTGTGACTGTATATGACTTCAAACGGTTCAAACTTTATTCAGCATTATTAGGAGAGATTAGGATGTGACATCTTTTTATAACATCTTGCTCTTGTGGGACTTTTCAGGCTAAAACCATGGCTGCTGAAATTGCCGCCATGCGAATTCGTTATCAAAGTAAATCTTATGGCGATATACGCATATTTACCAACAGTAAAGCGGCCATTGCAGTCGCCACAGTCTAGTAAGTAGCGTCTGTTGTTTTATTAGATGTGAGGCCACGGTTTAAATCCCTTGACAGCTATTTCGAACAAAGCGAAACTCAATAATAATAAGTAAACAAGATAAACAGACAACAACATAATATACACATCATACGGTATATACATCTGGGCAGAGGAAGGAGCCGAGCCTTTAAATTATAGAAGAATACCCAGTTTAACTTAGTTAAGCGAGATAATAATACTCAATTCCCTTGAGAATCCTGGGCATTTATAGTTTAGTGATGGCGTAGAGGTGGAGTTCATGAAGGATTTAATAGCAGCGTTGCTGTAGGAGTAAATAAGGAAATTTTCCGATAAGATCGCAACACAAGCAATGCGTTTTCGATATGGCCGTGACCCTACCCAAGGGTCCAATAAGGTATGGATGTTTACTTTAACAACTAAATCACATCACATCACGATTGCCTACAAATACTTACATACTTAATTGTTCATTACAATTCTTTATGCTATAAACACAATGAACGCAACGCAGCCAACGCAGCAATCTCTCAAAAAATAGAATACATGGGTGTGTACATACATAATTGACCTGTACAACCCTTCAGTCAGGAAGGAAGTCAGCTTCTCACACCACTTATGTTGTGTGTGTTAATTTTATACATGAGTGGCGGGACCTACAGTTTAAAGTCGACTTCGAACGAAAGATTTTTGAGAAACTTTTCATTGCAATTTTATTACTTGCCAGAAATCTGCTGAGACGAAGTCGCCGAATAAATATTTTTTCATATTTCGTTTTGATATCTGACCTGGGGTTTGAACCATGGACTTGCGTTTAATAAGCCAACACACTACCTACTAGACTACGGCGACTTCAGTGTATAGTGAAATGAATATTTCAAAGTGAATGCGACAAGTAAATTGTAATTGCAAAATTGCTGTCTCTGCTGCGTTGCGTTTATTGTGTTTAAAGCATTCAGTGAGGACAATAATATAGCTTCTCGCGTCAGCCTTGTGGCGCAACGTAAAGTTTAATATCGGACTACGAGCCACAGATTTTCGAGAAACTTTTCATGGCAATTTTTATTTATTCTCAGAGTTGTTTGCCAGAAAACTAGTGCAGGGAAGTTGCCGAAATTTTTTTCGTATTTCGCGAGTTATGCGAGTTGCCTAAGCTGGGGTTTGAACCACAGGCTCTCACGTAGCAAGCCAAAACGCTGCTTGAACTTCGAACTTTTGCTGAAGCAAATAATTACCGGCGTTGAATCGTTTAGCACGTTAATGCGACTGTAATGTGAGAAGAAGATGAAGCTTCGGAAATGGTGTGTTTTTGGCCGATATTGGTTTAGTTACAGTCTTAATATTCATAAATTATTCGTATTAAATTTCAAATTTCCAATATCATGATGATAATAAACTGCATACACAATATGCATTTAATGGCATAAGAATTTAATGGAAAAAAGGAACATAATGTCCACAAAAAAAAAAAATATAGGAGAAGGAAAAATTCATAATGAAGTCTATAGTGAGAGCCATAAAAACTTAGAAATGGGAGAAAAAGCAATGCTTTGGGTCATTATTTTATATACTACGGTTGGGTATACACATCCAAAATGGAGAAAAAAAGGAAAAAGAAATAAAAAAAGTTTTTGTTTTTATTTGTTATTTTCAGACGGTACTTATGCAAAAAATAAAGAAACAAAAAAAAAAGAAAAATATTGCGCTACAGAAAATATTTAAAAACCACTATTCCATAGGCAGTCGATTATTACAAATAGGGTGTCCAGAAAATTATGTTTCGAAATATCTTACTCTCCCGTTTCCATTATTCCGTACCAAATTTCAATACAAAATTAATAAAAAAAATCCTGAATTTCTTATTATTTTTTCGAATATTTTCTCGCCTTAGTGGATACCCTAAAACGCCTGGCATTATTCTAAAATGAAAATTGTTTTCTTTCAGTTTCACACAAGTGTTAGAGAGAGGATATGCTTAAAAAGCAAATTTCACTGAAAATTTCTATTACAGTACACAGTATATGGGGCAATAAAAATTTTGTACGCAGAACCCGCTAGGAAAAAAACAAAAAATTTCGATCAAGACAAACAATAATTTTAGTTAGCGTAGTAGTACGAGCCAAAGGATTTGAACATTTTTAAAAACTCTTATCATTTTGATGTACCACATGTGTAAATACGGCACTCTACAAGACGCTCATCCCCCGTGCTTCTTTATGGCGCAGAAGCGTGGACCTTATTAAGCACTGATGCAGCAGCCTTGAGAGTGTTCGAGAGAAAAGTATAACGTAAGATCTTCGGTCCAGTGGGAGTTGGCGATGATTACCGCATCCGATACAATAGTGAGCTGTATGAGCTCCTCAACGACATGGCCGTTGCTCAGCGTATTAATATCCAGCGGCTGCGATGGCTCGGCCATGTCGTTCGATTGGAGGAGGATGCTCCGGCGAGACGGGTATTTGATGCGGGAATCTGCGGAAGTCGGCGAAGAGGACGACCTTGTATTCATTGGAAGGACCAAATCGAGGAAGCCCTGTCATCGATTGGTGTGACCAACTGGCGTAGGCGCTCAAGAAGCGCGACGATGTGTTGTGGCAGGCCGAAATCCGTTAATCGGGTTGTTAATGGCCAATTAAGTAAGTAAGAAAGTGACTACAGCAGACTCTATGATCTTCTGTGTGCAAATTAGAGCTGCGAACCACGTGCTCATCTTTGCACAAATATGAGTTGACCCTAATAGAAAAGGTTAATTCGAATAGCAATTTCTCTGCTCTCTAAATTTAATTTAATTTTTTAAAATTTGTATCAAATAAAGGGAAAGAACCCTAACTTTGATTTACATATATTATTTGCCACGCCCACTTCTTCTTTTTCATCCAATTCTGCTTCAATACGTGCAAAGTTATAACCTAATACATTTAATCTACTTAAACATGATTCAGTGGGCGTGGCACTACCGGGCATTAGACAAAAATGTACGTTTAGGTTCTTAGCTTTCGTTTGCTACCAAATTTATGAAAATTTATGCTAAACACGGAAAGTTATAATAGCCCTGTAAATCGCCGAATCGTAGTCGCCGTAGTCTAGTAAATAGTGGGTTGGCTTACTAGACGTGAGGCCACGGTTCAAACCCCAGGTCAGACATCGAAAAATATAAAAAAATATTTCTTCGACGACTTTCTCTCAGCGGACTTCTGACAAAAAATCTGAGTTTCGCAAAAAATCTGTCCTTCGGAGTAGACTTTAAACTGTTGGCCCCGCGATTCATGTTTAGAATTAGCACACACAACATGGGTAGTGTGCGAAGCTAGGTTGAAATCTTGGCTAAAGGGTTGTAATGGCCAATTATATTATATAATATAACAACAAACACCAGCAGAAAAAATGATAAACAAGCAAACAAAAATACAACAACAAACACTACAAGAATAAATGTAAACAAAATACACAAACAACAATAATGAAACAACGATGTTTACATTTGTAGAGATCTCGAGAAGGCGAAGCCACGAACATTCGTCTTGAAGAACATTCATCACACTGTTTACTGTGCCATATAAAAAAAGGCAAGGCAAAGCAGGCAACTGAGTCAGTAAAACTTCAGTCAGTCTTGTGTGAAGACGCTGTGTGTTTGAAGAGAGTAATCGTGTTTTGAAGATCTCCGTTACAAAGATCTGTCGAACAAGTGACTAGTAATTGTTAGTGTTTATGCAAAAGAGTGCAAAGAGGAATAACAAACAAAGCAATTGTTGTTGTTTACATAAAGTTGTGAACAGTGGCACACAGAATTGTGCGAATTGTAAATAATTTTAATTAAAACTAAACAGAAATTTATTTTTATTTTATTTGCAATCTACGAGCTTTATTTTAAACGTTTTTAAACGGTAAAAACGTAACAGTATGTATAATTAATTAAATTAATTGATTGCTTATAACCAATATTTTCATAACAATTTCTATTATTATGGCACTTGAAGCACGTTTATGAATAAATTTTAATTTATTCTCAGGGGCTATACAATACAATACAAGAAAGGGTGTTAACAAGTAACGTTTTGTACCCAAAAAAAACTTGTAATATAATTTATTATTCCGACGTCACGTTTTTCTAGAATTTCCTCATTTGTTAACTGTTAACAGAAGAGCTACAAGCAATACCAATAATAATCAGTTAATGAATTTTAATATTTTTCTTTTTATTAGGGTGCAACTTGTCTATGGTACACAGAAATTTAAGTAAAATATAACAGAAGTATTTAAAATATGAGCTCGTATATTGTAAATAAAATAAAAATAAATTTGTGTTTAATTTTAATTAAAATTCTTTATTATTCGCACAAATCAGTGTGGCACTCTTCACAACTTGATGTAAACAACAACAATTGCTTTGGTTGTTATTCCTCTGTTTACACCCTTTGCATAAACAATAACAATTACTGGACAATTGTTCGACAGACCTTTGTAACGGATTATTACGATCAAAAATGTTTATAAAATACCACGGGCTCTCGTCTAATAACTGCATGCTAGCCTACGGAGATTTCTAAGCCCTCTTTACTTAGTCTTAATTACTCATGCTCCCGCTCCCATCCATATCGCGCAAAGTATCTTTAAAATGTTTCCCTCTGGCCCTTTATTCCTTTATAGTACTCGTGATATTTTCGTGCACTTTACTACACTGTTTCTCGATGCACTAAAAGGCTTTGGGTTCTGTCTAAGCTAGGTACGTTTTCTCATTTCCAATCACTGTTTAATGACAACGAATCTATATTATGCGTAAGACGCCATGCCTGAAGTAATCGAATTTTCACATTTTGGTACAATTATTTACCCTGTTTCCCTGATCTTATCTTGATGTTGCAATCTCGAAGATCACCCTGACATCTTCCGTATGGGAATTGAATCTGTAATCATGAAACATTTTACGGAATGCTTGCGTTTGAAGTCAAGCACTTAAACTATCATACCAAGTCGCCTAGCACGGCAATAACTTTGCTTGTTAAGGTCTTTCCTAAGCAGCCTTTGCCGAGATTCTTATGATTTTTATTGTTGCTTTAGCCCCCTTTTGAGGATCAAGACCTAATGGCTGGATAGTGTGAGCTCTAACATTTCCTGGGTAAAAGAAGAAAATTTGCTCGGCCGCTAGGTTAAGCTGGCCCAATCTAAATTTAAATTCAAGGTACAACCGGTCTTCCTATTGAGAAATTAAAATTCCCTTTTTTTAAAGACGAAAACTGTCCACGACTGTTGTGTGTCTCTTAACTCATTGTCTAACCGGCTTAATATCCATATCGCGTAAGTTCCAAGGGCAGGAATATTCTAAAATATATGTAGGGGCGCATGAGTCAAGTGTAACACCACCTTACAACTAGCTCCGTTGATAGTGCTAAATAGCAAGACAGTTATTCCCCATTCCTGATAAGAAACTTATAAGTTTTTTAAACTGAAACTGAGGATATACTCGTATAAAGGCTGATGTAACATGTGCCTGCCTTTAAAGGACATTATCCCTTAGGTAGACATGCACAGCGCTTGGGCGTAGAGAATAATACGACTGATGTTGCCCCTGCGGAAATGAGGCTGAAGGAAAGTGAGACACACGGCTTATGTTACTGTTCTACTCTCGCCACTAGGCACTTGGTCAGAATGGAGAGTACTTTTTGAAACAAATCCGTTGAGAGGAAGTCGCCGCTGTTGAAATATTTTTTCATATTTCGTTTACTTGGATATGTCTGACCTGGGGTTTGAATCGTGGCTCCACGTCTAATAAATCTACTAGAGTACGGCGACTTTTGGGAAATTACCGGGCACATATAAGAGCAGCAATGGCCACAAACAAACGATCATACCTAATAGCATACATCAGGGGCGTTTTCTGTTTCAAATTGTGAAGAAAATTTAAAACGTGATACGTCAACTTAAGTCACTGCGAGTGTGATTTTAAGAAGATTGTGAGAATAGAAAATTTTGGAATACAAAATTTTGTACAAATTAAAGGAATTAGTCTTTCTTGAATTGTTACCACCCTAATGAATATTCTCAAGTACAATTGTTTTTGCGTCTAGTCTGACTGTTAAAACTTAATTAATATTTATACACTTAGACTGGCTGTCATATTCCATACAAAATGGTACAAAAATTTGTTTTATGGGCTTTTTCAACAGAAATATTGAATTTATTTGCAATTATTTCTTTGTTTATTTTGATAAGATAGGAAATAAGTCAATAGTGCCATGACGACGCCAAAAGATATGAAGGCACAGAAAATGCAAAATAAAATTTAGGGCACAATCAAAAGAAATGTTTCAATAGTTCGGTGGAAATCCAGATTTTTATTTGGTGAACATAATTTTAAATGTGCGATTTAAAGTCCTAAAATTATTGAAATAAAGTTGTCGAGAGAATTTAAAAAAATGAATTTTTTTTTTGTATCGAGTGGACCATCTATGGGTTTAAATTTGAACCGATCGGTTATTACGTATCTGGCAATACTTCTGTCATTCTATTCTGTCACAAAATTCAGTCAACTATCCCCACTGAACGTAATAAATCGATTTACGCTTGAGCAACAATTGGCCGGAAATGAGACGAATATGTCGTACAAAATTTGGTTGCAGAGAAGGACCAACACAGTCCGGTATACGCAAGTTTATTGCTAAAGTTCGTGAAACTGGTTGCATTGTTGATGCGCTAAGACGTGAGCTTGATCGTACAGTGCGTACGTTTGAAAATATCGAATCTGTGGCTGAGAGTGTGCGTGAGAATCCATCAAAATCAACTCGTTATCGTTCTCAAGAATTGAACATTTCACGCACAAGTTTACTTCAAATTTTGTAAAAAGATCTCGGTATGACGGTTTAAAATGTTTAATTGTTTGAAGAGTTGGAGAGCCGAATGACCATCCGCTTCGTTTTCGCTTTACAAGATGAGCCAACGAGAAACTGCACGATGATGTCGATTTCGCCAAAAAAAAATCTTCTTTTCGGATGTGGAGCTCATTTTCATCAATAAGCAAAAAGGCCGTATTTGGGGCTCAGAAAACCCACAAGTGCTCGTACAGAAGCCAATGTACCCATTACGAGTAACACTTTGGTGCGGCTTGTGTAACGGAGACCTACTGCCCCATATTTCTTTGAAAATGAGGATGGCGCATCCATTACGGTCAATGGAGACACGTATCGCACCATGATAACCCATTTTTTTGTACTCGCTCTTTATGGTATTGATGTGAACGATGTTTGTCAGGCTGGTGTAACTTGCCACACATCTCATGCTGCAATCGATTTATTGCGTCAAACGTTTGATGGCCGTTTAATTAGTCGAAATGATAATCCCAAATGGACGCCAAGAAGCTGCGATTTGACACCGTTGAACTATTTTCTGTGGGGTGTTATTAAAGAAAACTGTTATGCCGACAAACATTCGTAAACCATTCGTAATGCCATTGCCGAGATACGAGCCCCCAAAATACACTCGAAAAAGTACACGATAATTGATCCGATCGAATGAGGTTCTGTGTGACCACGGCCGAGGCAGCCATATAAATGAAATAATTTTACATTTCTAACCAGAACAATTGTACTTCACAACATTCTTGTCTAATTTTTAAATTTAAAATTTTAAATGGTCCACCCTTTTTTAAAATTTTAAGTTTTCCAGACTTTATTGGAAAACACAAAAAATTTTTGTGAGTTACACTCGCCTATTATGACCAGTAGTTTATTAGCTTCAACAAAACCTATCTATTTTCGTTCATTTGTTCAAAGTTTTTGTTCCCCGTCTAAAAATAAAATCAAAGAAAAGAAAAATCCTTCACCCTTCCAAAAAAAAAAAGAGAAAAACTTTTTGGAAAAAATCAATATCCCGTACACTATGGCATGGCAATGAATTGTAAAGAAATTCTCATTTTGTGTTTAATTTTTCCGTTTTTTTTTCTTCTTCTTTTTTTGTTTGCTTTCATGAGACTAGAAATGTTTGAAACGAACAGTTCAAATACTTTTTAACCTTGAAAAAACAAAAATGTCCTGGCAATGAAGTCTCTCCAACCACTGTGTGAATAGTTGAGAAAAAAAACAACAAAAAAAAAGTGTGAAAAGAGAAATGAAAAATAGCTGAACACCAACTAAATATCGTATATTTCATGTCCTTTAGAATAGAAATGCCGAGAAAATATTTTTCTTTTGTTATACGAACCTCAACTGGAAGGATGAAATGGAACAGAAGCCATAAAATTTTGCTTTAAAAAATCGATAAAAAATTATTTTTATATGTCAGGGCAGGTGATGGTTTGTTTTCATTGTAAATGTTCTCAAAAAAAAAAAAAATTCGTGACATGTAAGAATGTCAAAAACGCTTAGTAAGGTTCTGCATTGCAATGCTTGCGAATCATTTTATTTAATTTGCAAAACTCATGGTTATTTTGGTCTCAATGGGTAGGCAACGAGAGAGAAGTGTTGTCACAGAAGGTTTCGCAACTGCCAGTGCATTACTAAAAGATACAGAGCGCATGAAATGTTTTCAGTACAACGTTAGAAACGATGGGAAAGATGTTGTGCAATTTTTACTACCTCTTTACTTTTGGCCACGTTTGGTGAGCAAATAATCTCACCTTTTGGGGAAGGTTCGTTGGCCAGTAAGTCTATGCGTTTTGACTTCTCTGAAATTTTTTGTGCAGACACGTGTTCACCGACTATATACAATATTGCAACTGCAATCGGTTGGATAGCGGCTGATAGATACTGTTACGAAAATGAAAAAAATCAAGATACTGGTGTTTTGCTTTTACATCGCTTAACACTAAAATTATAAGCAAAAACTACAAAAACAAAACAATACAGTAAACAAACTCGTTTACAAATTATCGTATTGCTTAATATAACAACAAACACCAGCATAAAAATGGTAAACAAGTAAACAAAAAAAAAAACAACAACAAGCACAACAAGAATAAATTTACACAAAATACACAAACAACACTACAGTAATAAATGTAAACAACAATATTTACATTTATAGAGATTTCGAGAAGGCGAAGTCATGAACATTCGCCTTCAAGAACATTCATCAGATTGTTTACTCTGTCATATAAAAGGCAAGGCAAAGCAGGCGACTGAGCTAGTGAAGTTCAGTCTGTCTAATGTGAAGACGCGTTGTGTTTGAAGATAATATTCGTGGTTTGAAAATCTCCGTTACAAAGATCTGTTAAATAATTGCCTAGTAATTGTTATTGTTTATGCAAAGGGTATAAACAGAGGAATAACAAACAAAGCATTTGTTGTTGTTTACATCAAGTTGTGAACAGTGGCACACAGAATTTTGCGAATAATAAAGAATTTTGATTAAAACTAAACACAAATTTATTTTTATTTTATTTGCAATCCATGAGCTCATATTTTAAACGTTTTTAAAAGTTTAAAACGCAACAATACGTTTCTTTTACGGTTATGAAACTGTGCTAAAATTACGATTAATAGTTCCATCAAATCCTTGCTTCCTCTAAACCTTTTTGTGTAGACACGTCCACACCAATTATACAGTCATAACTATACACAATGTTGCGGCTGCAATCGATTAGATAGCAGCTAATATAGAAGTTTCGTTCACCCGTTTACGAAACGTTGCTAAAATTACGATTAAATTCGTGGCTCCATCGTAGCATAAAGTCGTTGTAATCTATTAAGATAATGTGTTGAATTATTAAACGAGAGCTCGTGGCTCAAACCCTGGCTAAGGCATCTCGAACGCAACGAAATATGAAAAAAATATATTTTTCAGGCGACTTCTTCTCAGTAGTCTTCTGGCAAATCTTTGTAGTTGGAATTGACATGCTTGCCAACAGGGTCTTCAGAATTTTGACAGATAATAACGGTTATTTTGCTGAAGCTACATTTGAAAATTAGTTGTCATTGCTTCAGTCTGTTCTGCCAAAGCACTATGATCGACCACAGCCAACGACGTCTGTTTGCTGAATGAGCTCACATGAGATTCAAGAGCTTCCAATACATTCTGAAAAATTCACTGTTTAGAGGGGATTTTTGTCTGGCGGCGTCATACTTTGAGAACGATGTTGGTCATCAGGTCATCACTTTCAACGATGAGCTCTATACATCGATGATTAGCAACTTTTTTGACCTGAATTGGGTGATCTGGACATCGACGTCATCTGACTTTAACAGGACGGCTCTATGTGCTACATAGCTCATATCGCACGAGCGATTTAAGGCCACGGTAATCTCATGTGGAGGTGATGAGATCGAACTACCCTAATAGTGCAATTTGACCATGTTTTGACTTTTTCTTGCAGGGTTTGGTAAGCCGCAGGTGTATGCGAATAAGCTGCAAACCACAGTGGTCTTCAAAGTCAAATTCTAATGAAGTGGTGTTTGAGTTTACAGTTCTCAAGGCTGGTTAGAATACATTACTGAAATCTCTTCCTATCATAATAACGAAAAATTTAAATCGCCTCAAACCTGTTTTCGATTCTCTCCAACAAATTTCTTTTTCTACTCCACAGAAAGCTACAAGATAGCCTATCGGTAGCATAGAGGCCCTCCAAATCACAAGCTCAACTGTGTGCTCATGATCGTGAACTGGTCTCCAACAGAGAGTGATGTTTTTAAAAGGTAAAAACGTAAAAATAGTTACCTCCCTAATAATGAAAATCAAATTGAAAGTAGAAATAAGAGATTATAAGCAGGTTTCAGGTGAATATCTTTCTCTAAATGGATTGCAAAGAGTTTGACAAACAGATGGGGAAAGAAATACTAAAAATCTATGTCAGTTTCTTTAAAAAAAAAGAAGGAAAACAACAAAAACCACACTGAACTGAAAAAGCATTTCACAACAGTTTTTAGAAAAACATGCTACACAGGAAATGAAGACTTTATTTTCTCCTGCGGCTGTTGAGAGTTGCCAAAAGCTGAGAGACAGCTGCTGCTATAAAAAGACCATCTCGTTATAATTTTCCTCATCATCATGATAATGATAATGACGTTTGTTGTGCTAATGACGAATGCTAGTTTATCACAGTCTGTTGCAGTAGCCGTTGTTTTTTTTTTAATGAAATTGCTTTGCAAGTACCGGGTATGATTTCTTCGTTTTTTTATTTTATTTGTGTAGAAGATTTTTTAATTAATTTAAACAAGGAGAAGAAGAAGCAAACAGAGAAAGAAGATAAAAAAAATTTGAAATCATTTCGAAAGCAGGGAGAAATCCGTGTTTGTTTTTTCTTTGTTTTCTTCTTCTATTTTCTGTTGTCGTTGTCAGTTTTGTCTCTGACAATTAATGGCCGTCTGTTTTTGTCCGTTTTTGCTTGTCATTTCTATTTTCAGCATTTTGACTCAACAAACATTTGCTAGATCGTGAAAGGAAAATAAAATAACATTCAATAGCAATCAAAATAATTGATTCATTTGGAAAAACAATAACAAAGAAAAGAAAAAGAAGAAAATTTTTCTAATTTTTTACTTCTCAATTTAACCATCTTGCGGATGATGATAACCATGACCATGCCATCCATGCACGTTATATTGAAAGAAAACTGTTGTGGAATTTGGAATGGAATGTTGCAGTGAAAGTCTAGTAGGAGAGAAAATTTTTGATTTAAAGATTTTCTAAAGAATTTCCAATACTAAGTCTAACCTGTCATTTATTTAAACCTCTTAGCACCGCCGATTTATTTGAATTCACGAGATTGAAACAAATTTTCAGGGCGACATAGTTAATCTTTCTAAATATTATTCCACTTTCCTTGGAAGATAAATTCGAATTTAAAAATCAAAGACACAAACCCACACTTTTAGCAGCTCCACTTATTGCCTTTAACAGGTCAAATTTTGTTATTAACAGATCACTGTTAACTGTTTAACAGTGGCATAAAAAAATGGTAAACAAATGGTCGCCGTGGTGTAGTAGGTAGTGTGTTGGCTTACTATTCGTAAAGCCCGGGTTCGTATCCCAGGTCAGACATCAAAAATGAAATATGAAAAAAAAAAGATATTTCTTCGGCGACTTCCTCTCAGCAGATTTCTGGCAAAAACTCTGAGAGTAAAATAAACTGCCATGAAAAAGTTTCTCAAAATTCTGTCGTTCGGAGTCGACATTAAACTGTAGGTCCCGCCACTCACGTATAAAATTAACGCACACAACATGAGTGGTGTGAGAAGCTAGGCCGTAATCCTGACTGAAGGGTTGTAATGGCCAATTATGTATGTATGTATGTATGTATGTAAACAAATAAACAAAAATACACCAACAACACTACAATAATAAACGTAAACAACGTTATAGAGATTTCGAGAAGGCAAAGTCATGAACGTTCGCCTTCAAGAACATTCATCAGATTGTTTACTTTGCCATATAAAAGGCAAAACAAAGCAGGCGACAGAGTTAGTGAAGTTCAGTCAGTCTTGTGTGAAGACGCAGTGTGTTTGAAGAGAGTAATCGAGGTTTGAAAATCTCCGTTACAAAGATCTGTCGACCAATTGTCCAGTAATTGTTATTGTTTTTGCAAAAGAGTGCAAAGAGGAATAACAAACAAAGTAATTGTTGTGGTTTACATCAAGTGATGAACAGTGGCACACAGAATTGTGCGAATAATAGAGAATTTTGATTAAAACTAAACAAAAATTTATTTTTATTTTTATTTGCAAACTAGGAGCTCATATTTTAAACGTTTTTAAAAGTAGTAAGACTAACTAATTGTCATTATCGGACATGGGATGATCTGTATACATATTAAAAAAATTAAGAAGAAAAAAACTTTTTGTTTCTATTATTTCTTCCATTACTGTATATGTATTTTAAGTTTTAATAAAAAAAAATTATGTAACAATCGTTAATGAAAACATCTTTTTTTTCTATTTTCCTGTTACCCTTAACGACCCATCATATTTTCTTAAATTCTTTTATCATTTACAAGTAAGTGACTGCTGATACAAGTTTCTTCACTTTTTTTTGTTTCATTGTAAACATGTTGTTGCGGTTTCATTTCATTTATACTTCATATCACATTTACCCAACCAACAACGAAATTCAATTTTCTCTTATCTAATCTTATCGTTCGAGAGAGAGTGGGAGAGAAGAAGAAAAACAGAAAATTATTTCCAATTATATTTAACGGCAAACATAACACAGAAGCAACAACGACAACAACAATAAAAAATCACACTTATTTCTCTTTAAGTACACTGTCTGCCATCAATACATACATGTACGACATATACGAGTATATTCTGTTTACCTTCAATTTATTTTATCAACATAGCATTTGCTCGTACACAAGTACCCATATGTTGCCAAAGATGTTGTCCAAAAACAATGCAATGCAATTGTTGTTATTATAATTGTTATTTTTGTAATTATTATTTTGTCTTTTGTGTCTGACATCCAGCTGCTGTGTGTGTAGTTGCTGGCAACATTGTTTATAATGCATGCATTGGAAATATTTTAAGGGATATTGTTGTGTGTTTAAAATGTTGTTAGAGGTTGTGGGTAACTGCTATACGACCAACAAATATTTTCTTTAAGTGACATTGTTTTATGGTTTTTGTTTTTTTTTTTATCAAATTAACTTGTTTCAGTCATTTGTTGCCGGCGGGATGATTTAATAGCGACAGTGGGGTTTAAAAGATAGTCAACGAGGCAGGAAATTAATAAAATTGTGTTTGGAATTCGAAGAAAATGTTAAGAAAATAATTCCATACGATAATGCCTACTTTTTTTAATTAGAAGAATAAAAAAATATCGATAAAAATAATACGAAGCGATAAAAAAAAACTTAAAAGTTGATAACACTGTAGTTTACCAAACTTGAAAATTGTGAGTGAAGAAGTGAGTTGTTTAAAAATGGTTATTCTGTTTAGACCTTAAATTTCAAATAGAAATAATTTTCAGCCATGAGGGACATTTCTGGATTATCCAAGAGCGTTAGGTAAGCGGATAGCTTACCATTCACAGGGAAACTCACTCGGTGGTCCATATGGTCGAGCTCCGTATGAAGGTTAGAGGACGTGTACTTGTTAATTAAGACAAGTACAGTTCCCGGTGGTCGTATTGACCCATTGTACAAGCTGAGGATAAAACTGGTCAGTTCAATCAGTGGCACGTTCGCCACAAGACCCAGATCTTCAAACGTTTTGTCACCCAAAAACCAAAGACATCTGTTCTGAAGCGCATTGCCTTCGCATGTTGCGCCGATTCCGTTTCCTCCACAACATGTGCGGTTTTTGTAGAAATCCTTGTGGGGCAAACCGAGCTTTTCAGCAAAACTGTCAATAGCGCAGATTCCCGTTAGAATTTCTGTTCGAACTCAAGTAATTCCTTGGTTTTCCTGCTAGTTTTGTCGGATCACCTACGGTTTATTGAATTCCATGCTGGTTTTCAATTTGAAAAAGAATTCTTGTAGGGGCACATATACTGGCTCTATCGTTTCTTCCTCAGGCATCTCTGATTCCTTCCGCGCCTGTTTGTTCGCCTTTTCGTTTCCTTCTATGCCACAGTGCAGCTTGTTCAATGGTAAAAATCTTCGCCTGCAATACGCTAAAAACGGGTCATACAGATTACATAACCAGGCCAGCGTATTGCAGGCGAAGATTTTTGCCATTGAACAAGCTGCACGTATGATTGAAACCAGGCACCTACCTCCTTCGAAATTGATCTTACGTGTGGATAGTGAAGCAGCAATCAAGGCGCTGGGATCCCATCCGAGCAAATCAAAGGACGCCAGGAGTTTCGCAGACTCTCTACACAGTATACGCTGCATAACACCCAACCGCTGCTATTGGTTTCCGAGCCACTGTGGCATAGAAGGAAACGAAAAGGCGAACAAACAGGCACGGAAGGAATCAGAGATGCCTGAGGAAGAAACGATAGAGCCAGTATAAGTGCCAGATTATCGCAATAGATCCCAGATTTCACTGACACCACAACACAAAAGAGTGCTGAGCCCATCAACGGCGTGAAAGCCGCCTCCCTAACAACCTCTTCTGCTTATTCATTGCCAACTCAAAGATGGTTTAGAAGGATTATTATCTGCTAGTTACACAACTGACATGGGTTTACCATCAGAAGTGAACGAACCAGATATTACTCTACATAACATAAAACAAACAACACCTGATCTATTAGTTGTTTCCAGCCCTCATAGACAAGGTTGTGTCAACATTTCGAACGTGTGCAGTTTAATATCGTGGAAATAATAGTACAACACATGCCAGTTGGCCTAACTTCTCACACCACCCATGTTGTGTGTGTTGTATAAAATGTATAAAATTCATGGGTGGCGGAACCTATAGTTTAAAGTCGACTCCGAACGACAGATTTTTGAGAAACTTTTCATGACAATTCTATTTACTCACAGAGATTTTGCCAGAAATCTGCTGAGGGGAAGTCGCCGAAGAAATATTTTCCTGATAAATCGTTTTGATGTCCGACCCAGGGTTTCAACCGTGGTCTTACGTCTAATAAGCCAACATGCTACCTACTAGACTGTCACAACAGCTGTTCCAAAAATTTCAAATTAATTCTTCAAATTATTTTTAATTGTAACTTACTTACAGAAATAAAGGCTTGGAAATAACACGTACCTGGAAAATAAAAGAGAAAAAATTAAATGATTAACATTTGAAAAATAAAACAAACAAAAAATTATTTTCAAATATTATTAAAAATTAACAACAACAAAATACTTGTCTAAGTTAAATCGTTTTGTATTTAAATCGTGAAAACTTTAAACGGAAATTGTAATAGAAAAACCCCGCCATTCGAAGCGGGCTCCATAAATTTTATTCTGTCTTGCAAAACGTCATGATTTTTGTTTCGATTTAACAATTAAAAAATTTAAATTTTTTTTAATTTTTATTGTTATTCGAAACCCCTCTCATTTTTCGGCAATTATAATTACGCTGAGAGGTGCTTTGAAGATGATAAATTATGATTTCATCAGACGCCGCGGCAATAACAAACAATCATAAGCTGCGGCGGCGGTAGTTTATCTTTCTAAACAAGATTAATGTGTGGACTTATCTTTTATTTTGAAACGATTTTAATCTGCCCAGTGCACAGTGAGGTGGGAGCTGGTTTTTAAGGTTTAAAAATTAAAACAAATATTTAATTTGTAAATTTTTTTTAATGGAGTCTCCCAACTACCATCTTAGTTGTCATTTACATACATACTGTTACGTTTTTACCTTTTAAAAACGTTTAAAATAAAAATAAATTTGTGTTTAGTTTTAATTAAAATTCTTTATTATTCGCACAATTCTGTGTGCCACTCTTCACACCTTGATGTAAACAACAACAATTGTTTTTTTTTGTTATTCCTCTGTTTACTCACTTTGCTTAAACAATAACAATTACTAGGCAATTACTCGACAGATCTTTGTAACAGAGACCGTCAAAGCACAATTACTCTCTTCAAACGCACCGCGTCTTTACACAAGTCTGAGTGAACTTCACTAACTCACTTGTCTGCTTTGCCTTGCCTTTTATATGGCAGAGTAAGCAGTCTGATGAATGTTCTTAAAGACGAATTTGTGGCTTTTACATCTCGAAATCTCTATAAATGTAAACATCGTTCATTATTGTTGTTTGTGTATTTTGTTTACATTTACTTGTTTACCATTTTTTATGCTGACATTTGTTGTTGTATTTTTGTTTACTAGTTTATCATTTTTTATGTTGGTGTTTTGTTTTTCTTCATTCAGTAGATTTCGCTAAATCACCCTCAACGATTCTAGACAGAGATGTGTGTTCCTTGAAGGGACTTTGGAGTAGTTGCCAAGTGATGCGAATTTGTATCTACAAACCATGTTCAGCAATGAGGTACATTGATGGGTTCGAATTTGGTGCGATACCAATCCACATGAAATCCAAGAGTGCTTCCAATGCATCCCGAAAAAATCACTGTTTGGTGTGGATTTTGGGTTGACGGCATTATCGGGACATATTTCCTTGAGAATGACGTTGGCCAGACCAGTAACAGAATACCGCAAAGTCGCCGTTGTCTAGTAGGCAGTGCTTATTAGACGTGAGGCAAAGATTCAAACTCCAGATCAAACATCTCCATCAGAACGAAAATATTTCTTCGACAACTTCCACTCAAAAGATTTCTTGCAAAGTCTTACTAGTTATTTGCAATTTGTCATACAACGCGCTTAATCAACGATTTCTTCAAAATCTATTTGAGGATCACTTTTTTCCAAAAGTTGTACTTGTTCGTGTGATTTTTATCCTCCGTATTACTGTTAATGGGGCTATGTTAGGTTATTGGCTTTTGGGCCGATAAACCAACAACTCTCTTGAAGCATTTGAAGTTAATATTCAAACCACCACTTACGCCATATGGCCAGATTTATTAGAAAAAAAAAATTAAATTAAAAATTAAAAGTAAAACAAGACCTTGAATTTGTTTTTTGTTAGAAGAAGACACACATCTATTTTCTTATCCAACATCCTGCTGCTTGTCAAAATGCCCCTAAAGGCGATAAATTCAAATTTAAAAACCAAAGACACAAGCCCACAATTTTAGCATTGCCACTTTTTGCTTTTAACAGGGAAAATTTTGTTATGAACAGAGAACTGTTAACTGTTTAACAGTGGCAATATTAGATTAGTCTTGTACTTTGCAATTATAGCAGACTATTGACATAAAATTTTGTTCTCAAAATTATTCCAGCTATCCCACTACCACGGTACGAAAGAGGATCCTCTGGACTACCATTTGCAAATAGTCGGGTAGGTGTACTATTTCTTATTTATTCTAAATTGGTCATTGATCTTCTAGAGAATTTTTAAGCAAAAAATTGATATTTTCAAAGCCAATTTTCTAAATACCATATCACTTTATATGTGACTATATTGCTGATTATAAATAAGAGGCCTTGGAACCTTCCTTTCAATATGGTATGGTACTCTTAGACATATTATATGTCCTAAACACTTGAGGTTGATCAGGGGGATACTGTTAAATAGCTAACAGTGCTCCGTTAAGGGTAAATTTTGTTCTGTTAAGAGGAAATGTTGCTCTGTTAACGGCAAATGTGGCGCTGCTAAAATTTATGAATTGCGTCTTGGATTTTCAAATTCGAATTTAACTTCACACATATCAATTTTACTTTAGTCTCAGAGTTTTTTTTTGGCCGCAGACTGCAGAAAAAGAGTCTCGGAAGGAAATATTTTGCTTTCGTTTTGTGCGAGATATCTAAGCTAGACTATGATGGTCTCTTGTCTAACACATTACCTTCTTTACTAAGGCGACTTGCTATATAAGAAATGTTATAAAGAAATTATGATTAAATTACAATCACAAAACTATTTAGAAAACTGTGAGATAGAGAGAATAACAATAACAAATCAACATTAAGATTCTAGAAGTTGCCAAATCGAAAATAAATTAAATAAAAATAAAACGAAAAATAAAGTTGTAGTAAATGGAAGCGATGGGTGAACTCTAGTGTATTTTTTAATGTAAACCTTGATAATAATTTAATAAAATTAATAGGATACCATAAGCAACTTTGGAGTTGTTGAGTCATTTTGAGATCAAAACTACTGATAGAGAAGAAAATAAATGAGGCAGTAATTAATGTTATATGTTTTGTAGGCTGCTGCAGCAAGAAAGAAGTGTAGTTTTTGTAAGCAATCGATTAATTTATGAACCCTTTTAGAGATTCAATCGTAGCTTAAAGCGTTGTCTTCTTTGCTTAAAGAATAGTTTTGAAATTGTAAAGGAGACAGACCACGTTTATTAATAGACTTTAAATTTTAAATTAATTATTCAGCAGCAAAGTAAACCTAACAAAATACTTTCAACATATTTTTATCAGACATGCCAAAAGATGCCAAAAGGTGTCATAAGTTCTACAGCCTCAGGCTAAAGCTCACTGAGTTAATGATTTTCATTCAATTTAAAATCGCATGTTGTTAATTGAGTTTACGTAAGGTAAAAGCCTTATGCTTTAGACGCATAAATTTTCATTAAAAATATTTAAAAAGTGAAGAAAAAGAAAATTAAGAACCATCAGATATCTGGCTCAGAATGCTTTTTTCTTTCTTATTAAATGTGGATGACATTTAATACCGGTTTAGTTAAGACAGAAAGAAACTCTAAATGTTGCCACACAGTTTCTCTAGCAAAAAATTTTCCAAACCTGGTGTGGATGGTTTTTGCTACTTTGTCTGCATGCCAGCCACCAAGCCACCAGTCACCAAGTCAATTTCAGTTAATGTTCCCAAACACCATCATTCCATCCACTCAAACCGGCAATAAGTGTGTCAAAACCATACGGAGACAACAGCAAACTGTTGTATGTATATATGTAAATCGATAACAATTTACAATAACAAGAACCTATACATAGGTACGTATTAGTGTTAATTAATTTCATTAGTTTGAACTGGAATTCTTTTTCACCATCAACTCACAAAAAAAGACCAAAAAAAAATATCAGCATAGTAGAGTAGAAAAAGCTGTTATAGCAACCGCCAAAAATAGATAAATTAACGCTTGTTTATTGGGCCTTTAGGCGTTAAATGTAGAACATAAACCATCAATCTGGCTTGGTATAGTAAGTGATAAATGTCTGCTTACATATGACACGCTGACACCTTAAATAACTTGCAAAAACATATGAGTCAAGTACTTTAGAATTTTGGAATGTGTATGCCTTTAAGGGCATTATTACTATCAAGATTTTATTCTAATATTAGCTTCGTTTGCAAATAGATAAGAAAATAGATGTGTGCATTCTTCTAACGTTAAACAAATTCAAGGTCTTGTTTTAGTTTTAATTTTTAATTTTTTAATTTTTTTTAATAATTTTTCCCGTATGACGCAAATAGTGAGTTGAACATTAGCTTCCAATGCTTCAAGAGTTGTTGATTTATCGGCCCAAAAACCAATAACGTGTGTGTGAAGACAAATTCGAATTTGAAAATCCCGGACGCAATCCAAAAATTTTAGCAGCGCCACATTTGACGTTAACAGAGCAAAACTTCCTCTTAAGAGAACAAAATTTGCCCTTAACAGGGCACTGTTAACTGTTTAACAGTATCCATCTGAACAAGCCCACTTGTTTAGGAGCTAATTTTGGAAAATACACGAGGTCTATGAGTACCATACTATATGCAAAGGAAGGCCAAGGCCTCTTAACATAATCAGAACATAGTTACATGTAAAGTGATATGATGAGATATGATGAGATATGAGAAAATTGACTTTAAAACGATCAATTTTTTGTTTGAAAAGTCTCTAGAAGATTAGTGGCCATTTTGGAACGTACAAGATATAGTACACCTGCCCGACTATATGCAAATGATAGACCAGAGGGACCTCTTTCGAACCGTGGTAGTCGGATAGCTGGAATAATTTAATTTTGAGAACAAAATTGTATGTCAATAGTCTGCAAAGTACAAGACTAATCTACTTATTGTCACTGTTAAACAGTTAACAGTGCTCTGTTAATAGCAAAGTTTACCCTGTTAGAGGCAAGAAGTGGCGCTGCTAAAAGTGTGGGTTTGTGTCTTTGGTTTTTAAATTCGAATTTATCTTCACACACATATAAACTTGCAATGAAAAAGTTCTCAAAAATCTAGTGTTCGAAATATCAACGTTAAACTAGAGATCCCATTAACCATGAATGAAATTGACACACACACACAGTATGGGTGGTGAGGGAAACTAGGCTGTAATCCTAACTTAAAGGTTGTAATAACCAGTTAAGTACGTTAATACAAGTTTTGAAAGCCTGATTTGTTAGGAGTTTTAAAGATCGCTTTACAGAATTCTTTACGTTAGTGGCTTTCAAACAAGTGTATGGCCCTGAAACATGCGTATCAAGAGGGGGAGTATTTAAAGTGTTTAACTTTCACTTGTGCAATACAGGTTCTTATCTGTTACATGAAGAGATAATGATTTTCATATGTTAGAAAATTAAGAGATTGCAATCCCCTCTCTAAATAAACGATATAGGAAACACGCTGACCAGGAAATACCCCGATAGTCCATAGCAATGGAAAAGTAGGACTCAAGGATCAAAAGTCGTCATTACTGTACTCAGTTTAATCATAAAATATATTTTCTTGTTGCATTTATACTTTCAATGCATCGGGGTGGGGTAACCCTATTATTCTAGAACTTGCCATAGTTGATGAATTTCGTGCTTAGCGAAAAATCTTTGATTAATGCAACTGAAATAAAGGCTAGAAATAATAAGAAAGTGAGAGAGAAAAGGATTAGCAAAGAAAAACAGAACTATTAACGTAAATATCGTATGCAACCAAAGCCTAAGGGAGTTTCCACACTAATTTGCAACGACTCAAAGAGGAAATGGCCAGTGTGAATTTGAAAGGTATTCCTATGTATAAGAATACGACTTTATTCAAAGAGTGTTTGTCTATACAGTTAAAACAGTCGGTATTAGCATAAATAACTAATAAAAATGCTTATAAAAAATTTTTCAATTTCAATTTAATTTTCTCATCTTAATTCCATACACTAAACCCCAAAATTAAATGTTTTTTAAATCCAATAACCATAATCAAATATTTTCTGGCAAAAAAATCTTTAAAAATCTTAATTTCTATTCAATTTTAGAAACACAAAAAAAATTTTTTTAAGGGCAGACTCGCTGTCTGCAAAACCAGTGATTTATGCACCTTCCGAGGGCAGGGTAACAGGTGATTACTTTTTGTTTGCTTTTATGCATCTCCTCTTTCATAACAGTAACACATGCTTGCTTGTGTTATTCTCTCTTTCTTTTGCTTCCTAAACAATCGCATCCCAAACACACAATACAATTCAGCATATGCTTCGCGGCAGACTTGTCTCACAATACATAAAACCGATATATTGCCCCCTTGTGTGTCTAAAGTCATAAATTTTGAAGAGAACCCCTTTTATTTTTGTTTTTATTAATTTTATTAAAAGGTTTCATTTAAAAAAAATTATAATCGAAGCACTAAATCTTCTTTGTTTGCGTTTCATTTTTTATAAAAAATTTTCTTGTGTTTGTTTTCGATTATTGTTATCGATTTTTGAGTAATATTTTGCAAAAATTTATACGTGCTTTAACTGTGCAAAGAGCGCCATAATATTTTATAAATTTTGACAGTTGAATTAACTTCATAATGACAGTGTGGATAAAAGGACTAAATTTTCAAATTAAGTTTTTAATCGAAAGGAAAGCCAGATATGTTAAGGAATGAAATCATAAAATTTCAAGTTTCTCAAATCTGTTGTTTGCCCACACTTTTAGCAGCGCCACTTTTTGTTCTAACAGTGTAAAATTTGCTATTAACAGAGCACTGTTAACTGTTTAACAGTGGCAATAAGTAGATTAGTCTTCTACTTTTCATTTATTGCAGACTGTTGACATAAAATTTTGTTCTTAAAATTATACCAGCTACTCAGCTACCACGGTACGAAAGAGGACCCTCTGGACTACCATTTGCTTATAGTCGGGTAGGTGTACTATTTCTTATATGTTCCCAAATGGCCACTGATCTTCTAGAGAATTTTCAAGCAAGAAATATCTTAATACCATATCACTTTATATCTGACTATGTTGCTGATTATATTAAGAGGCCTTGGATCCTTCCTTTGCATATAGTATGTACTCATGCCCTATAATATTTTCTAAAATTAGCTCCTAAACAAGTGCGCTTCTTCAAATGGATACTGTTAAACACCTAACAGTGCTCTGTTAACGACAAATTTTGTGCTACGCTAAATGTGTCGCTGCTAAAATTTATGGATTGCGTCTTGGATTTTCAAATTCGAATTTATCTTCACACACATCCTGACTAAAGGGTTGTAATTGCGCGTCCGTCATAAGACTGATTCTCACGTTTTGTTGTTGATGCGTGAGGGTGTAATGCATTGAAATTTAAGCGTCTTGGGAAACATCTGCCCAGAGTACAGAGATGTACTTCTGTTGGCTTCACATGTTATCCTTCACTTACTGACTGAGAAGGCCACTCGGTGTTGTTGGAGCAACGAAACTGGCGGGGTCAAATCATTTTGCGACTGCAGCAATTACGGATTACATGGATAGAGAATTTTGCAACGTGTGTAATAATTCCTGATTGGAAACACTGTATAGTTTCGGGTAAACCCGAAGTCAAGACATTTCGACTGCAGCAATGACCGATTAAATGGCCAGAGAAGTTTACACCGAGTGTAATAATATCTGATAGGGAACTCTTAATAGTTTCGGATAAACTCTTCGATCGTTGGAAGTCAAGCCATTTCGGGTCCAAATCATTTCGACTGCAGCAATGACTGATTACGTGGCCAAAGTAGTTTACATCGTGTGTAATAAAAGCTGATAGAGAACTTTTCACACACATCTCTAAAATGTTTATGGGCAGCCGAGATGGCATCTTCATCTACGAAACCAATGTCCGGAAATTGTATACTCATTTTGCGCAGAATAGAAATTGTTAAAGCCACGAAATTAGTCAGGAAACATATATCGAAGAGCTTAATATAATTCATTATAATTCACTTTTGGTTTGGAAAGGACACACTTTAGGATGACTCTTAGCACGCGCTTATCATACATAAGACGGATCTATCGAATTAGATTGTGCTGGGTACTTGGTTATTGTGGCATATCATTGGAAGGAAGTTACAGATGAACTGACAAGATTAAGATCACACCGGGTTTAACACAGATTTTCTAATACAACACTTGGCAAGAATTCGCAGATTCACATCAAATCACTGGCTGACTATTTAAGACTTACCAGCACTAATGTTATTCACTCTATTCACATACATACGTACATACATATTTGGTCATTACAAGCCTTCAGTCATGATTACGATCAAGCTTCTTACACTCGCTTATTTTGTGTGTGTTAATTTTATACATGACTGGCGGGACCTACAGTTTAAAGTCGACTCCGAACGACAGATTTTCGAGAAGCTTTTCATGGAAATTTTATTTACACTCAGAGTTTTCGCCAGAAATCTGCTGAGAAGAAACCGCCGAAGAAATATTTTTTCATATTTCTTTGGAGATGTCTGACCTTGGAAACTTGAACCGTGGCCTTAAGCCAGCATACTATCTGCTAGACTATGGCGACTTTGCTCCTTTCATGGTGCCTTATTTCACGTCTGGCAATTTCGTTATCTTTCTAAGCATTTGTTGTTTTTATTTTCGATCTATGTTTTGTTCTTATTCTTTTAAATTCCTACGAATTTGTTTTGTGTAACGTCTGTGTACCGTACGATGTGTGTATTTTGTTGTTGTCTGTTTAACTTATTTGCTTATTATTATTGAGTTTACTTTTACCCGTATCATAATAATTTATTATGTTGCTGTTCTTAGCTTTAGATACATAGGAAGAAATTCAATTTGTTGGGGAATTGTTTGATCGGAAAGATCTAATAGGGTTTGTGAACGGGGAGACATACAGATATTCCAGATATGATAGTTGTCTACGTATACTATGGCACTCCACATAAAGCCTTTCACAACATTGAAGGGTGTAGCAACCATTTCTAACAACACCTTTCCAATACGTATGTATGTATTTTAATTTCCATTAACTAAACCTGTTTTCGTATTCCCATTAATTAAGTCACAGAAAATATGAAATTAATATCAATTTGAAAACCTTTTTATTTTTTAATTTTTTTTATTACGAAAACTATGTTTACCGTTAGTAAAAGTGTGTGTGTAAAAGCTGGTTTTTTTCGCATTAAAATTTAAATTTAAAATTAAATCAAATTGCACTACGCAAGAGTATATGGTGACAAAGTGTTAAGACGAAAAAACAAAGTGGAACCGGTTGTTGAAAATCAACATTGATTCGTATTAAACTAGCACATGTAGTAGCAGCACATATGTTTTCTTTATTATTTCTATATAATAAATTATTTATTTATTTATTTACTATTTTTTTTATAAAAATGAAACTCAATTAATTTGTCAAACAAAATCAAATGCGTGTTCAATTACAGACAAAATTAAAAATAAATTTTTATTACAAATTTCTAGCAGCCTGCATAAAACTCCATCTAACGGTGTATTTGTTAGCATTGAATTTAAATTATGATATTAATTAAATGTAATTAAAAATTATTTGTTTCACTTGTAATGCATTGACAAGAGAATGGCTTGCTCTTTAATGGGAATTTTAACAAGAAATTGCGCGCTCGGTCTGCCCCACAAGGATTTCTGCAAAAGCTGCCAGTATGTGGAAGAAAGGGAATCGGTACAACACTTTTTTTGTGAGTAAAAACAAACGCCATCGGTTTTATGTGTTATGAAGATAAATTCGAATTTGAAAATCCAAGACGCAATCCATACATTTTAGCAGAGACACATTTGGCGTTAACAGAACAAAATTTTGCTCTTAACAGAGCACTGTTAGCTGGTTAACAGTAGCCATCTGAACAAGCCCACTTGTTTAGGAACTAATTTTAGGAGATCTATGAGTAATATAGCATATTCAAAGGAAGATTCCAAGGCCTCTTAATATAATCTAGTAGGTAATATGTTGGCTTACTAGACGGGTTCAAACCTCAGGTCAGACTAAAAACGATTCAGCAGATTTGTGGCAAAAACTTCTCTCAGAGTAGAAAATCCTTTCAGAGTTTTCGCCAGAAATCTGTGGAGTAAAATTCCACACACAGGAAGTAAAATTGTCATGAAAAGTTTCTCAAAAATCTGTCGTTCGGAATCGACTTTTAACCGTAGTAGGTCCCCTTGCTCATGTATAAAATTAACACACACAAAATAAGAGAGTGTACACAAAATAAGCGAGAAGCTAGGTCGTAATTCTGACTGAAGGGTTGTAATGACCAATTATGTATGTAATATACTCACATATAAAGCGATATGGTATTGCGAAAAATGGCTTTTAAAATATCAATTTTTTTCTTGAAAATTCTCTAGAGGATCAGTGTGGCAATTTTGGAACATATAAGAAATAGTATAGATACCCGACTATATGCAAATAGTAGTCCAGAGGGTGCTCTTTCGAACCGTGGTAGTGGGAAAGCTGGAATAATTTTGAGAATTAAATTTTGTCAATAGTCTGCAATAATTGCAAATTAGAAGACTGATCTACTTATTGCCAGTGTTAAACAGTTAACAGTGTTCTGTTAATAACAAAATTTGTCCTGTTAAAGGCCAAAAGTGACGCTGCTAAAAGTGGGTGTTTGTGTCTTTGGTTTTTAAATTCGCATTTATCTTCACACACATCCAAGAAAACTGAAATAATATTTAAGAAGATTAACTATTAGTTATGTCCCCATGAAAATTTGTTTCAATCTGGTGAATTTGAATGAATCGGCGGTGCTAAGAGGTTTAGAAAATTAAGATTAGGTTCGACCTAGTATTGGAAATTCTTTAGAAAATCTTTTAATTAAAATTGTCTCTCCTACTAGACTTTCACTACAACATTCCATTGAAAATCGTGGCCTGTGGCCATTTTGGAACATATAAGAAATAGTAAACATACCCGACTATGTGCAAATGGCAGTCCAGAGAGAATAATTGGAATAATTTGAGAGTCGAGATTTTATGGCAAAGTAAAAGACTAATCTACTTATTGGCACTGTTAAACAATTAGCAGTGCTCTGTTAATAGCAAATTTGTTAAAAAGTGGCGCTGCTAAAAGTGTGGGTTTACGTCATTGGTTTTTAAATTCGCTTTTCACAGACGTATCGGTTTTTGCGGTGACAGAACATGGCACTAAAGGGAACTGGCCGGTTTTATCCGCAGCTTGGATAAGGAGGCTTATCTCACACTGGGCCATCGAGTGTATTTGCTTGTGAACTTGTTTGTGATTTAAGTTTTGATTTTAAAAAATTATGTCTGACTGACAGCCTCTTGTAAATGTTGTATAGTTTTTGGCAATTGTTTTTACGGGTTTTATCATAATAATATTGTATTTAATAATGATTATTATTTATGACATGTTTTTTTTTTATTTATTTATTGGCATTGTAAAATGTTTGTCTGTCTGTTCATTATTTTTTTAAAAATTTTTTGTTTCCTCTTTGTATCTGTCTTTTGGCTTCATGCCAATATTTCTTTTTATTGGTTTGTCATCATTTAGTAGTCGGACGCTTTCATTGTGATTTTATTATTTATTTATTTTGCTGTTATTTATTTATTAAGTTATTATTATTATTGTTTTTGTTATTAATAATAATATAATGACTGGGTTTTTTTAATTTTATTTTCTTTTCTTTTCTTATGTGATCTTTTCGTACGAAATTTATTAAATTAAACTGTACGACGATAGCGAAAGTAAAACTTTAAGCTTCTTTCGAATGGTCAACAAATGTGGATGACTTTTAAAAACGTTAACAATAAATTGGTTCAGTAAGATAAAAATAATTTTTGTTTTTATTTTTGTTTTCATTTTCTATTTTTATTTCAGTTTTGAATGCCTTTTATGTGTCACAACATTTTTACGACGTCTTCTTTCCAAATTTAAAATTTTTTTGTTCTTATATGAACACCATTACTACAGTTTTTTTTTTTGGTAAGTTTATTAGCTGTATGACTGTTTTTTTCTATTTACAGTCTCGACAAGTTGTTGGCCTTTAAAACATATTAGGAAACCTCATGTTAGACTATGAGCAGACAAACAATATTTGTGTTGTTTATCTCTATGACTGCTGCAGTTAGTTGCAATCAGTCATCATAACCTCAAAAACATTTTGAAGTACTTTTTTAATTGAGTTCGTACAGTGCAACTGTACCGGGTGTTGTTTTTTAGGTGCATGTTATCGGTATCGATAACTAAGGTTTGTATAAGTAGCTCATTTTAGTAAGTCTTGGTGAATTATTACAAATCGTTTAATGCCCGGACAACACTTTCAAATTATATAAATATGTTCGCCAAGTTCATACAACAATTTGCGCATTTTGCGGTCAACACAATCGGCCTAGTGTGCAAGTAATTGGTGTAATTAATAGGCAGTAAGGCCACGGTTTAAGTTCCAGGTCAGATATTTGAAACCAAAGAAAATCTAAAAAAATATTTCTTCAGCGACTTCATCACAGCAGACTTTTGGCAAAAAAACTCTGAGAGTTCGCAAAATACTCTGTCGTCCAGAGTCGACTTTGAACTGTAGCTCCTGTCGCCACTCATGTATAAAATTAACGCACACGCTATAAGTGGTATGAGTAGCTAGGTCGTTATCCTGAGTTATAATGATCAATTATGTATGTTATAGTTATCGATAACTAACACTTTTCATCTTAGTCTATTTTAGCGAATTATTGTGAATCATTTAATGCCAAAACAACACTATCAAATGATGGAAATTCACCTTAAAGAAAAAAAAAGAAGAAAACTAAATCTGTTCGCCAAATTCATACAGCACTTTGGCCATTTTGTGATCAACACAATCGGCGTAGTATGCAAGCAATTGGTGCAATTATTAATCATTATCACTCTTATCAACAAAGCAGAAAGAAGAAACTAAGTCCCCCAGAGAATGTTGCTGACGTAAGGCAAAGCCTTACCGAAATACGTCCTCAGAAGACGTGAAAAATTTAACGTCAGAATTTTGGCTAAGATAGGTCCACCCGATGAGGATTGATGGATGTACTTAGGCCACATAGGGCTCATTATGGTAAAACAATTTTTCGTTAACCTCTAGTCAAGGAACCACTTAAAGCTTCTGCTGAAGCGACTTCGATAGCCAATGTCAATTCGTGTGAGTTCCTCAAGATCATTTATGTAGTAGGCAGCCTTTTTCTCCTCTTACATAGCGAAGGTCTTCTATACAGTAGGTGAAGTACAGTATTTTCTTCTTCCTCATTTCTGCAACTTCTGCAGAAATCATTAATAAGGTGTCGAAGATAATTGAGCCTGATATGCGTGCTAACCATACTGAGTATAATTTTTTAGAGTTTACGCAGATTTATCGTGTGCCCTACATCCAGTTTTGGCACGAGTTTTTGTGCCATACCGCCCGTGTCCAAAGCAGCGTACGGTATTGATGACCGCATTGCCAGTAATAGGCCTGCCGGTGCTTCCTAAGGTCGAGAATTCACTTGGCTGTGTCACGTATAGGTAGTTAGTTTATTCGCTCTGCACTTAGCTGGAATGTCACTGCGCCCTGGTACGCACATGATATGAACATCCTATCGTTCTGCTCTTTGCACATCGCCTTGGTGTTCAGTGCTTTTATAGCCACCTAGCTCTCAAAAAGTATGGTATGGTATGTGATCCTGCCCCGGTACGCATGTGATATTAATATTACATCGGCAATATCCCATCGCTGGATATTTCCGACCTGAATAATACTTGCTGAAGCCTGTATTACCAACACTTGACTATTCCGATCGAACCCCAAAAAAAAAATTCCGCCACCAACGATGCCGTTTAATTTGTTCCCATCGGTAAAGATTTGAATGCAATCTTTTACGAGGTGCGTTGTACCGTTTTTCAAGACCTCTTTATGCAGTATAAATGGCCTGAATCTCATTAAAAAGTCGTGTGGCAATACCAAATAGTCACTACTTCCGATAGTCCAAAAATCATTAAGGATCCCTCCATGGAATCTAGTCTCTCGGGCCTATAAAATACCCCACGTAAAAGAATTAAAATCAAACGACCATCGTTTACACTACATTTAAGCTAATTGGGATCACTTTGAACTGGTCGAAGATGAGCAGCTCAAATGCAACGGATCCAGTGATGTTGGGTACAACCAAAAGAAACTGAAATAAACTAAAAAACAACAACAACCATAACAACAACGTTACATTATTTATAAAGTTGACTGACTGGCAAGCACTTTGACATTTTAAACATGCAAACATTTGCAGTTGCAGTTGCTGAACAATTAATGGGGACAGTCAATAGCTTGTGTGATGTACCATACAAAGTGGAAGAGAGAGAAAAAGAGGTGAAAAAGATGAACATGGCTGCTGCCAAAAGCTATCTTTGCTAGCCTGCTAATGTTACCACCGATTGGTTAAGAGGAGATAAAAACTTATGAAAGAAAATGAAGGTAGAAATTGACAATTTTTATTTGCGAGAGAGAGAATGGTGTGTGTGAAGATAAATTCGAATTAGAAAATCCAAGACGCAATCCATAAATTTTAGCAACGCCACATTTGGCGTTAACAGAGTAAAATTTGCTATTAACAAAGCACTGTTAAGTGTTTAACAGTGGCAATAAGTAGATTAGCCTTCTACTTTGCAATTGTTGCAGACTGTTGACATAAAATTTTGTTCTCAAAATTATTCCAGCTATCCGACTACCACGAATCGAAAGAAGACCTCCAGGGCTACTATTTGCATATAGTCTATGTATGGTGTACTATTTCTTATATGTTCCAAAATAGCCACTGATCTTCTAGAGAATTTTCAAGCAAAAAATTTATATTTTCAAAGCAAATTTTCTCAATACCATGTCACTTTATATGTGACTATGTTGCTGATTATATTAAGAGGCCTTTGAACCTTCCTTTGAATATGGTATGGTACTCATAGACCTAAAATTAGCTTCTAAACAAGGGGACTTGTTCAGATGGATACGGTTAAACACCTGAGAGTGCTCTGTTAAGGGCAAATTTTGTTCTGTTAAGAGGAAATTGTGCTCTGTTAATGCCAAATACGGGGTTGTTATAATGTATGGATTGCGTTTTGGATTTTCAAATTCGAATTTATCTTCATACACATGCATATGGTTGCGAAAATATTGTGTACTGATGATGAGAAAGATCTTAACTTCACTTCATATGACAGAAAACAAGAATGCGGATCCAATTGACAGTGAATGTGCTCAGCTATTCTCTAGCTTGGGCGTAAATGGCCTCAATTAAATTTTTCTAGTTGTTCGTGACACCGTACTCTAATAAGTAGCGTGTTGACTTATTAGACAAGAGCCTGTGGTTCAATATCTGACTCAGACATCTCAAACTACTTTTGGCAACTTCCTGTCAGCAATACTCTTGTTTTTTTACTCTCAGAGTTTTTGCCAGAAATCGCCTAAGAAATACTTTTTTTTATTCCGTTTTGATGTCTGACCTGGGGTTTGAATCCAGCCTTTACGTCTTCTTGAGCCAAAGCTGTCTTAGCCCACGTTCGTAGCACCACTTACATGGTACTCTTAGCTTAGATACTTGAATTTAAGAAACTAATTTTGGATCTTGGCCTGTAGCCGTTCGCTACTGAAACATTGTGTTTGCGGTAGTACACCACGACATTATTTTAAGCCGCCCAACCTTACCTAAGGCCCTTTTAGACGTTTTGGGCGTTAAGGTTTGTTTTCTTTACTTCTCTGAATAACAATGTGGAAGAAAAAAAAAGAGAAATTACAGCTCAATGCTTAAGTTAGCATAGACATGATCCGTTGAAATCTAGGTTTCTTTCCCTTTAGGCCCTTTTAGAGCTTTAAGGCGTTATGGTTGCCCTCTTCACCTTCTCTGAAGAACAATGTGGAAGAAAACAATTAATCTCAAGCAGTCTATATATGTTGCATTAGCTTAATGTTTATGTTAGCATAGACATGAGCCATTGAAATCTAGGTTTATTTCCCTTTAGGCCTTTTTAGAGATTTAAGGCGTTAAGAGTGATCTATTTACCTATCTGAATAACAATGCGGAAGAACAAAAAACAAATTACTGCAGTTCGTACTTTTTTCCATCGCAAGCAGTCTATATTTGTTGCATTAGCTTAATGCTTAAGTTAGCCTAGACATGAACCGTTGAATTATAGGTTTCCTTGCCATAATATGTATATGGAATGGATGCACAATAATTTCTTTTATTTTTTTTTTTTGATGATTTCTGCATTCGTTTTATTTTACTGCCGATGTTAAAAACATGTTTGATTTCTAGCCTCCTGTACGAATAATTTTTTCCACCCAAAAGCATGAATTCCTAAAACAATAGTTTGTTCTACATTGCCATGAATTGCCATTAAACTTGTACATACTTTGGCATTCGTATTCGTTCTCAATTGTAAAACCAGTCTTGCAATTGAAGCCAATTCTATTGAAATCCATATGTTCGCTTGCTCGCTCGTTCGCTCATTCCAAAGAAAATTGTAACACATTTTCAAACGCTTTTTTCGTTTCTCCTTTGGCTAGTATTTGTACAAGTAGAGCTGCCGAGCTGCTTAAGAAGATATGCCATAAATTCCGTAACACACATTATGTTGCCACACCAATGCCAATACCTTCCTTCTTCGCTCAATGGCATGTACGAATATGCATGTACATCGTATTTCGCTTGGCCATAAAAATCGAATCGAAAAATCTGTAACCATTTATTGTCACAATTTTTCTAAGATTACTGTCAGTCGTTCTGTTTGTTTTTTTTTTTATACAAGTTTTGCCTTTTGTTCCTTGGAAAAGAAACATTACTTCTCTCCATTTTGCAAGCCATACTTCTGTGCCATGTTAGGTTCTGTTACCAGCTATAAACATTCATATGATTGTGCTTGCTATGGTGGTAGTAAACATACATATCTCTTAACCTCCGGGGGGAATTGTTTCTCTATTTGTAACATCCTCTAGAGTTTCAATAACATTAGAAAATATAATCAACTTTCAAGAATACAATGAAGATGACAATGGCGACATTGGCCATTGTCACAATGGAGATGGTCCGTCTCTCTGTATATGGCATACAGGAACACGTACTGTTAGAGCGATATACTGATAGACAGAGGGAGAGAGAGAGAGCAATGCAATGATACTTGTTTAATGTTATTCTAAGGCAAGGAGTTAGACAAGTTGCTGTGAAATTTGCAATTGAGGTGATGTGTACGTATATCTCTAGTTGTTGCCACAATCGGGCATACATACCATAATGCAATGACGAACGAGAGATGTAAGGAACATATTTACAGAAAACGTTTGAAAAAGTTTTCTCCACTATCGCCCATCTGTTATCGATTTTATGTTTAAATTTTTAAAGAAAATAATGATCGTGATGATCACCAAAGAAAAAAACGACTTTTTTAATGAAATTTCTGGAGAGTCAGTTCTCAGAAATGTGATACAAATGTGGTAGTCGAACGGGTCTACTTTAGTGCCCTATAGCTGGCATATTTCAAATAATCGTGGAATTCAAAGAAGACTGTCTTTGAAAAAAATCATTTTCGAACGGGAATTCTCATTAAAAAATTGATTTCTGCAGAGAGGATAAATTCGCCAGAAAGGGCACGACCATCGAACTCTCTGATGAACTCTCTACATTGGGGATCCCTTTGGATACTTGCAGGCTTATTATTGACAATGCAATCGTGGACCTTGTCAACAGTACACCTACTGTGGTGAGCAGCTTCGGATAAAGGCAGAACAGCGCAAAAAATCTGGCCAAGACTGGATAGGAGGCGCACGGCGACTCTGACATATCAAAATTTCCTCTTAAGAGAACAAAATTTGCCCTTAACAGAGCACTATTAACTGTTTAACAGTATCCGTTTAAACAAGCCCACATGTTTAGAAGTTAATTTTAGGACAAATACTACGTCTATGGGTACCATATCATACTCAAAGAAAGGTTCCAAGGCCTCTTAATATAATCAGCAACATAGTCACATAAGAAGTGATATGCTATTGTGACAATTGGCTTTGAAACTATCAATTATTTGATTGAAATTTTTTTAGAAGATCAGTGGCCATTTTGGATATACATATATAAGAAATAGTACACCATACAGAGACTATATACAAATGGTAGTCCAGAGGGTCCTGTTGCGAACCGTGGCGCAGTGGAATAGTTTTGAGAATTACATTTGATGCCCATAGTATGCAATAATTGCAAAGTAGAAGACTAATCTACTTATTGCCACTGTTAAACAGTTAACAGTGTTCTGTTAATAGCAAAGTTTACTCTGTTGGAGGCAAGAAGTGGCACTGCTAAAAGTGTGGGTTTGCGTCGTTCACACACATATTTTTTTTATTTCTATACATACATACATACATACATAACTGGTCATTACAACCTTTCAGTCAGGATTACAGCCTAGCTTCTCACACCACTCATGTTGTGTGAGTTAATTTTATACGTGAGTGGCGGGACCTACAGTTTAAAGTCGACTCCGAACGACAGATTTTTGAGAAACTCTCAGAGTTTTTGCCAGAAATCGGCTGAGAGGAAGTCGCCGAAGATATATGTTTTCATATTTCGTTTTGATGTCTGACCTGGAGTTTGAACCGTGGCCTTACGTCTAATAAGCCAACACACTACCTACTAGACTACGGCGATACAAAATTTTATTAAGGCATTTAAGGCAACTGAGACACTTTTGCAACGAACCTCGTAAACTGCTGTAAAAAAATATTTTTTTTGGTTACAGAGCAAACAGCACATCACAATAATAGAAAAGTGCACCACACAATACAAGTGCACATCAGAACAGCAGCAGCAGCAGCTGAAGAAGAAGAACCCAAATGACAATGACCTACAGTTCATTGAATTCCAGTTATGCTAAGATCGTAAATTATTACCAAAACAGGTTCTTTTTCCTGATTCCAAATACATTCTATTTGCAATATTTTCTTCTTCTTCTTCTTGTTCCTAATGGCTTAGCCATAAATGTTGCAAAGAAACAAGAACTGCAACAAGAATTACAACAAAAATAAAGAAACAAACAAACAAACAAACAAAGAAAAATAAAAAACAGAGTACAACAACAACGTGTCACGCCATCTACAAAGTCTATTGACTTTGAAGAAGAAAAATCATTTTTTTTTTGCTGGCTGGTCTAATCGTTTTGCTGTGTTTTTTTCTTTCTTTTTTGGCTGACTTTCTTTTTTTTTTCTTGTTTGTTTAGTATTCTCTTGGCCTTTTTCATTTTAAATTTTCTCTTCCACTACTACAACTACATACATATTCGGGATTTCTATCGAATTGCCTGTATTGTGCTGCTGTTCTGTGATGATGTTTTTAAATGGTACCACACAGTCCGTCCAAATGCTGTTTGTTGCTGCTGCCTGATACAATTGCTGCTGCCAAATGCCGATAATGATGATGTTCAAGCATAATGACAAGTTTATTTGTGAGGCAGTAAGCAGTAAGGCATTCCATTGAGAAAAACCAACACCATTTGAAGAAAGCCAGTTAAAGAATTTAAGAAAGCATAGAAGCAATTGCGAAAAGAAAAAAATGGAAAAATTTCGAAAAGAAAAATGTAACATCACTTGAAACGAACACAGTAATAAATCGATAACATCACTGATGATAGGAGAAAACAGTGTAACAAAGGTGGTCCGAATTTATGATTTGTGTGAAGATAACATCGAATTTGAAAATCCAAGTCGCAATCCATAAATTTTAGCAGCGCCACATTTGGCGTTAACAGAGCAAAATTTCCTATTAACAGAAGCACTTACCTATTTAACAGTATTCTTCTGAACAGGCCCACTTGTTTAGGAGCTAATTGTGGGAAATACTCTAGGTCTATGAGTACCATACTATATGCAAAGGAAGGTTCCAAGGCCTCTTAATATAATCAGTAATATAGTCATATATAAAGTGATATGATATTTGGAAAACTGTCTTTTTTTTCCTCAAAATTCTCTAGAATATCAGTAGCCAGTTTGGAACATATAAGAAATATGACACCTAACCGACTTTATGCAAATAGCAGTCCAGAGGGCCCTCTTTTGAACCGTGGTAGTAGGATAGCTGAAGAAATTTTGAGATTTCAGAAAATTTCCGTCCTCCATCCCCACCATCCTTTGCATTTCAACACTTTTGTTCACAATAATGATCAAAATGAGAATTATATTTTATGAGTATAGTCTGCAATAATTGCAAACTAGAAGACTAAACTACTATTGCCACTGTTAAACAGTTAACAGTGCTCTGTTAATAACAATGTGTACCTTGTTAGAAGCAAGAAGTGGCGCTGCTAAAAGTGAGGGTTTGCGTCTTTGGTTTTTAAATTCGAATTTATCTGCACACACATGAATTTATGTGCAATTATGTTGAAGTGGTTGGCCAATACAACCCTTCAGTCAGGATTACTACCTAGCTTCTCATTTTATTATTAATTTTAGCCATTTAAGTGGAGGGATCTACAATTTAAAGTCGACTCCGAATGACAGATTTTTGAAAACCTCTGACTAAAACCTCTGACCGTTGTAATCAGCAATTATGTATTGTATACTCGTAGAAAAGGAGTCATCAAACACGGTTTTAATGTTTTTATTAGGAGTATCGTGGCGATCATGATAATAATTCCTCCTCTTAGAATTGTGCCCAGCTGTGGCTGAAAGAACATTTGAAGATCTAGGCATGGTGGCTATCATGCCGTACAAATTAGGTAAACAGACCAATGTATTTCAGGCATAGATTTTTGGTATTAAAGAAGCTGCACGTATGATTTGAAACAAGAAACCAACTACCTTCGAATTACAACACATGTGTGGACACTCAAGCAGTAAACAAAGCACTGGGATTCCATCCCAGCAAATCAAAGGGCGTCAGGAGTTACATAGACGCTCTCTACACCGCATACATCGACACAACACCCACCAGCCTCTATTGGTTTCCAGGCCACTGTGGCATAGAGTGTAACGAAAAGGCAAACAAATTGGCACGTAAGGGATCAGATATGTTCGAGGAGGCGACGATAGAGGGCGAATATGCGCCCCTACAAAAAATCCTTAAATTTGAAAAAGCAGCGTAGAATTGAACAAACCATAGACAGTTCATCATACATAATGGTCGAATTTTAAAATGGCTGTGTCCAGCAATAATTTTTTTTAGAAGTCGCCGTAGTCTAGTAGGTAGTGTTTTGGCTTATTAGACGTAAAGCAAGTGTACGAGCCCCAGGCCAGACATCAAGACAAAATACAAAAAGTAGTTCTTCGGTGACTTCCTCTAAGCAGATTTCTGGCAAATACTCTGAGAGTAAATAAAATTGCCAGGAATACGTTTCTCAAAAAATCTGTTGTTCGGAGTCGACTTTAAACTGTAGGTCCCACCACTCATGTATAAAATTAACACACACAACATGAGTGGTGTGAGAAACTAGGCCGTAATCCTGACTGAAGGGTTGTAATGGCCAATTATGTATGTATGTGTGTCCAGCAGAAGACAGCAGGAAAATCAGGGAACTACTTGAATTCTACAAGAGAAGGATTCACACTCTAACAAAAATTCTAATGGGACACTGCGCTATTGACAGTTTTGCTGACAAGCTCGGTCCGCCCCTCTAGGATTACTGCAGAGGCGGCCATAATGTGGAACAAATGGAATGGTTAGAACACATTTTATGTGAGTGCATTGAACTTCAAAATAGACATCATGGGTTTGTGGGTGACAAAATGTTTGAAGATCTGGGATGGTGGCAAATGTGCCTTTAAGGCAACTGGCCGGTTTCATACGCAGCTCGGGGTGGTTTAAAACCACCATTAACGGATCATGACACTGGGTAACACAATAGGCCTTATGGGAAATCGAGTAAAATTGCCTGTGAACAGCAAGCTAGCCGCTAACCTCACCTAACCTACGAACACATGAACAGTTTGAGGTCATTTCCATAAGAAGTAGCATTTATGCCAATGGGAACCTACTCAGCTATTATTTTATAGTAACGCGGGAAACAAGTCCTTATAAACTAGGGGATTTTTCAATTTGCAGCATGATTTGAAGACCCAAAACACTTTGTATCTCCAATGATTCTTAATGCCATTGTTAGTCATCAACTCCATGATAAGTGTCAGGGAAATAACAATAACTTGTTAAACAATCAAGCGAATTGTTAAACAAATACCTGCATAATTACCCAATATTGACGGTCATTACTGATTATTATTATTGGACTATATTTGCATACCAAATTCTAACTTTTTATGGTATTTTCTTTCAACCGAAAAAATTCTTTTTTTTTCGCAATTTTTGTGCATTCTTTTACGTTTTTGTGTACGTGTTTGGCATACAAAAATACTTCAATTTTAATTCCATTATTCACTCCACTCCGTGTTTTTTTGCGTTGATTTATGTTGAATAAAAAGAATATTTTTTGTTGATTAACGTAATCACTGACATGATTTATATGTAAACAAAAATATGTCAAATATCAATTAAAAAAAAAAAGAGAGAGACAGCGAGAAAAACTACCAACTCTGTTGTGAAATTCAAATCAAATTTTTTTGAAGTGCTTTTTAATTTTGGTGTCAGTGACAGACAAAAAGTGAATGTTTTTTTCTTTTTTTGAAAAACAATTAATTTTGAAATAATTTGGAGAAAGTTTCGCGTAAAACTAGCAATACTAAGATGTTTTTGTTCTTTTATAATTTATGATACACCATATAACAGATTCTTTCTTGCTTAGTAAGCCAAAATGATTAAAGCTAAAGACACAAATTCTATACTAAACTCCACTGTACTATACTATCCTATACGCGTTACAATTCAAGGACATAAAAGATAATATGTGTTAAGATAAATTCGAATTTTAAAATCCAAGACGCAATCCATACATTTTAGAAGCGTCACATTTGGCGTTAACAGAGCAAAATTTCCTCTTAACAGAACAAAATTTGCGCTTAACATAGCACTGTTTAGTTATTTAAAAGTATCCATCTGAACAAGCCCACTTGTTTAGGAGCTAATTTTGGGAAATACTATATGCAAAGGAAGGTTCCACGGTCTCGTAATATAATCAACAATATAGTCGCATATAAAGTGATAAGGTATTGCCTCTGAAACTATAAATTTCTTCCTTGAAAATTCAGTAGAATATCGGTGGCCATTTTGGAACATATAAGAAAGAGTACACCTACCCGACTATAGGCAAATGGTAGTCCAGAGGGTCCTCTTTCGAACCGTGGCGCAGTGGGATAGCTGGAATAATTTTGAGAATTAAATTTTATGTCAATAGTCTGCAAAGCAGAAACCTAATCTACTATTGCCACTGTTAAACAGCTAACAGTGATATGTTAATAGCAAGTTTTGCCTTGTAAGTGACACTGCTAAAAGTGTGGGTTTGTGTCTTTGATTTTTAAATTTGAATTTATCATCACACACGGAGATATTCAAAGGTTTCCTCTTCTTCCTTTGTATTTACAGCTTCTGCAAGCAGACGTTGTAGGATTTCCCAACATTTTGAGAATGTATCTGCTGTACCTGTATGAAATCAGCATTCATATACAAATGCATCCAAATGGCAGATTTACCGCAAACGGGTTTTAATTTTTTTTCGTGTTATGAATTATTTCAAACATATGATCATATGATAATGAACAAACATTGACGAATTGACGAATTTTGTACCAGAAAATGATGATTTAGTTTACCCAATTAATTTTTTACCATTAATTTCTTGTTATCCAATTGAAGAATATTGCTGGAGAATCAAATAATTTTCCAGACATATGATGATCATTCTCTCTATAAGAAGCAACATACAGAAGATGGTTTCGACGGTGCAAAGATGGTATCAAGGATTGCAAAACAGGAACCGCAAACATTGACGATGAAGTCAACTTCATTTTTCATATCAGCAAAAAACAAGCAGTTTTGCATTTAGACACAGAATTGACGTCATCGACCAAAAGCGGAAGTTATCAACAAAAAAAAATTGCAAGTTATCGATCAAAAAGTACATGTCGTCTACAAAAGAATGCAAGTCATCAGCTAAAAAAAATGTAAGTTATCGACAAAAAATGCAACTTAACATTCACTGTTAAGTTAACATTCATTTAATAAAAAATCAAAGAAATAAACAAAAATTTTAACGAGTTTTGAAGAGTAAATTTCTAGGGCCGATATAGTCGATTATGGATGGTTATTTCAAAGCTTCTTTTGTTATTAACAGACTGTAAAAAAAACCAAGCAGCCTATGAATTTATTGATTTCCATTTTTAAAAGATTTTTTAACAGAATTGTTAAACAAAATAAGGTGCCATGTTAACACCGCTAAATACTAAAGAATTTTAAAAAAAACCTACGATTTCTACTACCTCTGAATAGAATTCCATTTTTGCACATACCCAATAGTTTTGTTCGTTAAATGCTGTCTAGCCATATGGAAACGTAATCAGAAATAATATGGGAACCATATTAACTGAAGCGGATACTAGTGATGACCATGTTTAATCGATTAGTTTATGGTATCGAAATAATTTTGTAGTCATATTTATAAATATAAAGAATACCGATTAAACACGATTTTAACGCCTTTTATTTTGTTTTTTTTTTTAATTTTTTTTTTATTTAATTCTAGGCTGTAAGTAATAAGGCCTGTCAAACCAGGCAGAAATGAAAATTATTTATGTTGTAAGCATAGAAAATAAGATTTTTTTAAAGCATTTTTAACGAGTTGTTTTGACAGCTATGTACTGCTATTTTAGAATTTTCTTAAACGAAATAAAAAATTCTTTTTCCAGGTTTATTTGCTTACTTATGCCTTATGGTACGTAGCATTATTTTACGTTTTTTTTTGATGGCTTGTGAAATCTGGCAGAGGCAAATGTGGTCAAATGTTTCCTGATTTCCTTAAGCGATGGCATAATTGTAACTGCCGCTAAACAACTACCAGTCATGCAGAGACTTACACTCTTCCATTGTTTCGTCTTAGAGATCCATTGTTTGTATGTAAATTGTATGTAACTGAACTTAATAGTTCTACACAAACAAAAACAACAACAACTTGATACCAACTTGCTGCCAGAGCCCAGTTATTGCAGACAATTTGGGCATTTGAATTCAACGTTTTCTGCCCTTTTGCCATACGAAAGAAGAAAGTACAGACAGTAAAACAAAGAAACCAACCAGCGAACCTTGACACTGTGTTGTTGTTTGCAGCGGGTAATTGGAATAAAAAAACGAAAATTTTTCGTTTTTTTTTTCTTCCCTTCTTTTCAAACTTCAATTTAAATAGGAGGCACGATTCTTTAAACCGTCTGTGCGCTTTTCTTAGGTTTCCTACTATTTTTTTGGCCCCCTATTTTATCAAGTTTAAAAGCAAATTTGAATGTTAAAGTTCAATGTTATGATTTCGATCTTTAGCTGGCAAGAAAAACAAGCGTTTTTTATGTTAAAAATACAATGAAATTTTTTCTGTCGTAACAAATACTTAGGAAAAGTTTTTAATTTATCGCCTTAAACTTTTAGATGGCCATTGTGGTGTTTATAGGCACACTGTAGTTGGTGGAAGAAAAGGGAGACAACTTTAAACATTTTCTTTGTCATTGTATGAAAGATTTCGGAAACGTATTCTAGTTACCCGGAAAGTATACATATGTTTATAAGATTATCAGAAATTCTCTGAAATGATGGCAGCTGAACATTATGGACATACGGAAGCAATGCTGTTACTTACATACATAACATACATAATTGGTCATTACAATAATTGGTTCTGTTACTTACAAAAGAGATTTTGTGGTCAAATTTAAAAAACATACAACGCTGCGGCATGTCTCATGCAAACACACAATAAACGCAACGCAACAAAGACAAAAATTTTGCGACAACCGACGTCGGCACAAAGAGAACATTATAAAAATGTGAGTGTATTTGTGAGAGGCATGTGTATAACCCAGAGGAAAATTGTTAGTAATATTTTCAAGTGTAACCTAATAATATGTATGTATATGTTGTGGAAAATGTAGAAAAAATGTACAGCGCCAAATCCCTAAAGACAGCGTGTTTAACTTGAGAAGTATTCTTCCAACAATGGAGATCATTTTTCATTGTTATTAGTGAATCTCATTGGAATTGGAATTTTTTTTTTTTTTGGTGTATCATTGAAAACTGAAAAAAGCGACATTAACTCTTCTAAAGAAGCTGACAAGCAACTGAACATTGTTGATGTTCGTGTCCTATGTGTGTAAAAAGCCGAAGATGTTCGGCCCTCGGGGGCTATTGGTGCCGACGTCTGGCGACAACACATAATTGTCATTGCAACCCTTCAGTCAAAATTACAACCTAGATTCTCACACCACTTATATTGTGTGCGTTAATTTAATACATCAGGGGGCGGGACCTACAGTTTAATGTTGACTCCGAACAAGAAATTTTTCATGGCAATTTTTATTTATTTTCCCTCAGATATGAAATCTGCTGAAAGGAAGTCGCCAAAGAAATGTGTTTTCATATTTCCTTCTGTTCGAGATGTCTGAAAATAGGCCTCACATCTAATAGGCCAACACACTACCTACTAGACTATGACGACTTTCCATATATACATCCATGAATTCTACTTTTGGAAAGATTGCTGTGTTCGCTGTGTTTTGCTGCGTTGCCTTCATTGTGTTTTTACAGCATCATGATCAAAACATTAAACAAGTCGTGCGAATATGAATCAGCTCCATAAGGAAATTGTGACTCAAAAAATTTATCTAAGTTTGTTGCTATTCTACGGCTGTTTTATTAGACGTTCAGTAAAATTATGCGCCTGGTAGAGACCATGTGATCCGATATTTTTTGAGTTTCTTTAAAAGATCATTGTATCACTGACAAACATTTCCATATGACGCTCAATATCTCAAGTGCCATTGAGCAATTGAATCTGATTCTAATTTTCAAAAATCTGATAAAAAAAATTTTAAAACCATTTTTAACGACGGTAAGAACTTCGAACCAGAAGACCTAAACCACAAACACATTCGGAACATTAAGCTATAAACAGTAATATTGAAATTGCCGCCTCAGCCAAGCAGCAAGCGCATTAATTACTTTGCAGGCGACAGCCTCAAAGTATAAGTAAAATAAAAGAAAGTGAACAGTTGATTGCGTCTTTATGAATGTATCATGTTTCAAAAACCCTCTTTTTTATGCATCTTATTGTACTGGCAGCAAAAGACAAAAGCAAAAGACAAAAGTGAGAGATAGTTTCTGTGTTTTTGATAGGGCGTGCATATCATAGAATTCCACAAGCAAACGATGATTCCACGTTTGCTTTTTTTTTCGAAAAATAGTCCCTCAAAAAAACTTCCCGTAAATGCTGTTGTTCCGCAATCCTTTCAATTGCTAACGGGAGAAAATATCTATGATGTGCGCAACCAAACCAAAACAATGTTGACTGATTTTGACAGACCAAGAATTGGTCTTTCAAATTACGTATGCCGCTCTCTGGTATAAAACAAGGCTTAAAAAGTGGTACTAATTAATGTATGTAAATGACCAGTTTTTAAGTCAGCATATTTGTTTGAAAGTTGTTTGAATAAAACAAATTGGTAACTTTGCTGCTGTTATTGTCGTCAAACGAATGTCTCACTTAAAACACTAACAAGTGTACAAAGCAATTCATATTTATTATTCATATTCATAATAAAAACAAAAACAAAATGTAAAGTAACTGTTATAACAACAAATTAAGAATAAAAAATCAAGTGCGGTCAAACGATAGTATATGACCTGTAGTTATAGAATAGAGAAATATTATTACGGCATATTGCATTATTGCGTCTTTCCTACATGTCACGAGTGTTTTTGGATTAAAAAAAGCGAAATTCTTTGAAAAACTAAATAGAAAAGAATCTTTTTTTTTGACAAAAACCAAGAGATACAAATTTTTAAAAAAATTAATGTCCAAGTTAACCGTTAATTTGAGACAAAAAATAAAAAAATTACCATTCTTGTTAATTAAACGATTATTTTTTTTCTAATTTTTGTTTGTTTGTAGCAGATGATAATAAAACAGAAGCCCGTTAATTTTAAATAACCATTGAATGCTTATCAGACAATAACCATGGCTTTTTAAACAAACAAATAAAAAAAATAAAAAAATGTTTAAATCTTTAACATAAAAAAGGTAGGCAATTAAAAACAGACAAAAAATAATACAATAATTTAAAAAAAAATACTGTTAAGATCTATTTAAACATCTGCTTTTGGATATCAAGACACAATGAAAAAAATAATTAAATAAAAAATTGCAAAAAACAATTCAAAAAAAAAATTCCTATAAAATAATGGGTGTGAAGATAAATTCGAATTTGAAAACCCAAGACGCAATCCATAAATTTTAGCAGCGCCACATTTGGCGTTAACAGGACAAAGTTTTCTCTTCACAGAACAAAATTTTCATTTAATAGGGCACTGTTAGCTGTTTAACAGTATGGCTGACTTCCAAAATGTATCAATACAAAGTTTGTATGCAGTTCTTCTACGGCATATAAATTTTGTAGATATGTAAAGTTAGCAAACAATGCATCAACTATAAATCCGATGCCTGATTGCTTTTTGACTGCGTTAAAAATACACACTGACGACGTTTTGATATAGTATACATTGTAAACATTTTGTACAGCGGCTTTATGAAACACTATACTTTGTTCAAACACAAAGCAACTAACAGCCTATCCGTCTGAACAGGCCCACTTGTTTAGGAGCTACTTTTAGGATATACACGAGGTTTATGAGTGTCATACCATATTCAAAGGAAGGTTACAAGGCCTCTTAAAATAATCACCAAAATAGTCACATGTAAAGTGATATGGTATTGAGAAAATTGTCTTGAAAACAGTCAAGTTTTTGCTTGAAAATTCTCTAGAAGATCAGTGTGGCCATTTTGAAACATATAAGAAATAGTACACCTGCCCGACTATATGCAAATAGCAGCCCTGGGGGCCTTTTTTCGAATGATGGTAGTGGAATAGCTGTAATAAATTTGATGCCCATAGTCTGCAATAAAAGCAAAGTAGGAGCCTAATCTACTTATTGCTACAGTGCTCTGTTGATAGCAAAGTTTACTCTGTTAGAGACAAGAAGTGACACTGCTAAAAGAGTGGGTTTGCGTCTTTGGTTTTTACATTCGATTTTATCATCACACACATATCAATTTTTTGCTTGAAAATTCTCGAGAACATCAGTGTGGGCATTTTGGAACATATAAGAAATAGTACACCTATCCGACTAATATGCAAATGGTAGTCCAGAGGGTACTTTTTCGAACCGTGGTAGTGGGATAGCTGAAATAATTTTGAGAACAAAATTTTATGCCAACAGTCTGCCGTAATTGCAAAGTAGAATACTAATCTATTTATTGCCACTGTTAAACATTTAACAGTGCTATGTTAATAGCAAATTTTGTTCTGTTAACGCCAAATGTGAAGCTGCTAAAATTTATGGATTGCGTCTTGAATTTTTAAATTCGAATTTGTCTTCACACACACATTATAAAATATTCACGTAAATTGTGCAATCCAATAATCATTTATTTACCATATTTTTTTGGTTTGTTATACAATATTATTATTGTTATACAAACAAAATAAAAAACTAAAAATAAATGTTTCAAAACCCCCCAAAAAAATCAAATAAAAAAAATATGCTGATGATCACACAGAAATACCAATGCAAGCATGAAGAAGATACAGACAAAAAAAGAAAAACGTGCTTAAAGACGAGTTTAAATTTGGAAAAAAAGGTAAAAAATTTAAATATTTTTTCAGTTTTTTTTTCTTTTCTTTCATCATGTTTATTAATCATCATTATCATCTGTGTTTTATACACTTGGCCACTATTTCGAAAATACGTGTTCGTACCACTATTTGTTATCTTTGTCTCTAGTTTATCTGTCCCGCCGTATATTCGTGTTTCAGTTGTAAAAATTTTTGTTTTCACGTTCATTTTTGCTGAGATTGATTTCGATCGAAGAAGAGAAGCAGTAAAGCAGAAAATTTAAATGAAAATGTTAATGGAAAGTGCAAGTGCAAGTGAAAATTATATTTTTTTTACAAAAACAAGGTCAAATTCATATGCCATACATACATACGTACTCGTCAGTATCACCTTGATATACGTTTTTAGCTTATCATCATCATAATCATCGATTTTTAGTTTTCTTTTGTATGTTTTCTTGTGTGTGACTTTTATTTTTAAATTTGACCTTTAAGGTCAAAAATACATGAAAGTTGGTTTGTTGTTGATTGTTAATCATGCATTTGGAAATTTCTTTCAACAAAAAAAAAAATCAATTTCAAACGCATGTTTGCCATACATTTTTGAAAATAAATTATGTTTTCGTGAGAATCAATTGACACCCTTTGGTAACTCTCACCTAAAAAACGTTGCAGACTACTTCTTAACAGTCCATGAATGAAATTCAGCTGGTGTTACATACTGTTACGAAAGTGACAAATCAAGATACTGGAGTTTTGCTTTTACATCTCTTAACATTAAAATTATAAACAAAAGCTACAAAAACAAAACAATGCAGTAAACAAACCTGTCTGCAAATTATCGTACTGCTTAATATAACAACAAACACCAGCATAAATGGTAAACAAGTAAACAAAAATACAACAATAAACACTACAGGAATAAATGTAAACAAACAGTGAAGATTCGATTTCATCAGACTGTTTACTCTGCCATATAAAAGGCAAGGTAAAGCAGAGTTAATGAAATTCAGTCAGTGTTGTGTGAAGACACAAGAGAGAGTAATCGAGGTTTGAAGATCTCCCTTAGAAAGATCTGTCGAATAATTGTCTAGTAATTGTTATCGCTTATGCCAAGGGTATAAACTGAGGGATAACAAAGAAGAGCAATTGTTGTTGTTTACATCAAGTTGTGAACAGTGGGACACAGAATTGTTCGAATATTAAAGAATTTTAATTAAAACTAAACACAAATTTATTTTTATTTTATTTGCAATATACGAACTCATATTTTAAACGTTTTTAAAAGGTAAAAACAATACATTCCCTTTAGTCAGGATTACAACCTAGCTTCACACACCATTTATGTTGTATGCTCTAATTTCATAAATGAGTGGCGGGACCTACAGTTTAAAGTTGACACCGATCGACAGATTTTTGAGAAACAAAGTCGGATGTGCTAATTAGAACGTCCCTTTCATTACCACATTACTGTAGTACTTTTCATGCTGAAATAATGATTATTAAAATTGCCGCCTTGGAAATATGGTACCAGATTATATCGTGTAGTGATATACGCATATTTAGCAACAAGCGGCCGTAAGATCCCTAAAGAGCATGTACACCACATCCAAACCAAGATTGTTCAAGTATTCCGGGTGTCTCGCCGGTTATCCTCATTTGTATATGCGCCTCTATGGGAAGACTTTTCAAAATTGCTAAAAGCAGCATAGAATTCTATGAACCGTGGGTGGTCCGACATACATGGTTGCCTAATTTTGAAACTGTTGTGTCCAGCAGTGATCAAAAGGAAAACTAAGGAACATCTGGAGTTCAACAAGAGAACGGTTTGCACTCTAACGAGAATTGCAACGGGACACTGTGCTATTAGCAGTTTCGCTGACAAGTTCGGTCTGTCCACCAGGATTATTGCAGAAGCTGTCATAATGTAGAGGAAACTGAATCTGCGCAACAGGCTTTACGTGAGAGCCCTGCAGTTTAGACCGACATCATCGGTTTTTGGTTGACAGAACGTTTGAAAATCTGGACATGGTGGCGAACGTGTAGCTAAGGCAAATGCTCGGTTTCATCCAGAGCTCGGGGTAGTTCAAAGCCACCATTATTGGATCATGACACTGGTTGACAGAATGAATCATATGGGCCTCGGAGTGAACTTGCCTGTGAACGGCAAGCTGCCCGCTAACCTAACCTAATCTACCCTCATTTGAGTACCCGAACACGGGGACATCGAAGGTAACAACAAGGCCGGCGCACTTGTTAAATCTAGCAGCATCGACAATTTAAATGAATTCCTACATGAAATAGCAGTTCCTCTGCAGAGAGGCAAACTGTATGTTCCGTCACTTACGCATAACATAAGGGATGTGAGAAGCTAGGTTGTAATCCTGACTAAAGGGTTGTAATGGCCAATTATGTATGCAAGTATGTGTATGTTTGATTTGCTATTTCGAAATACATGAATTGATGTTTTCAAATACATGTCTGTTGTAAGACATAACCTCAATCTATACTTGGCTAACCTAAAAATATTTTTTATATTTTTGCTTCAAGGCTTCTTTAACAACTTTGGACGCTTGAAGTGTTTAAAGATCCCGCATAATAAATCTGTAATAATATGTGCATATGTAAGTACTGGTAGCTGAGTGTGAATCGATAATAATCGATAATTCCAATATGAAAAATGTTATGCCGCAATAACAAATAATTAAGACAACACTACACAATGTTAGCGCTAGGCTATTGCGCTATAATTATTCATTATTTATGGATGATTACGAACACAACAAAAAAAAAAAAAAAGATGCATGAATGAATGAATGATTGAGCAATTAAGCATATGGATAATCGTTAACCATAATGCTTTGAAGTTAGTCATTTGCCTATGGATATACGCACTATGCCATAAACAAATAATCGATTACGGCTGTTGCTGCTGCTGCTGCCGCTGCTTTGTGTTTTAAATGTTAATTTTTTTTTGTTGTTCTACAAATGCAAAGAGGTGGTTCTCTATTATATGTCGGAAGTAAGAAATATTAATTTTCATAGTATATTTAACAATTGTTTTAGATACAATAATAATCATAATAATAATAAAATGCTTCGGTTATGTAGTAAATAAATATCCCTGAGCTTTTGACCCGTATAGGTTCACATGATTGTTTATTTGTTAAAGAAATATGATCTCACTCACCTTAATTAAATTAATTCCACATTTGTTGAGTTGTTGTTCTTGTATAAATTTTATTATCGATTTGAAGAAATTCTTTTCCAAACATCAATTACACAATACACTGAAAAAAATTGAAAAGAGGAAAATGTTGGTTCAGATGTTATTGAAAAAAAAAAAAAATTTTTTTTATTAAGCGAATCTCAAAAGAATACAAAACCTAGCGAAATTTCATTTTAATACGTTAACAAGGTCTACAAATTGCAGTAGTATACATATATCGTACCCCTAGGAGAGACTACACCTCCAAGAACTGAACATTGAATTTCTGTAGATTTCTTTATGCACACCGAATCTATAATTATCGATAACTTTTTTTTTTTTTGACAGTTAAGACAGTCAGGATGCCAACTTAGCTTCCCACACCACTTATATTGTGTGTGTTAATTTTATATATGAGTGAAAAGACCTACAGTTTAATACGGTGTTCAGATATGCACCTTTATTGCGTAAATCGTAATAAACGCCATTATTGAGCTCAATATTTCATATAAAGTTTCAATTAATTATTGGGCAATAAATACGCAAATTGTTATAATATTAAGTAAAAAAAATTAAGTGAGCATATTACAATTAACCGAACACTTTTTGTTGATATATGACAACTCAAATGTCAACAACAAATAAAAAAAAAGCAAAAAATATTGTTAAAACAATCATGAACCAATGAATATTGAATAAGCAGCTGAACTGTGTATATTATTATGCCTGAACACATAAAATATTGTACTTAATAAACCGAATATTGACTCAATTATAGTGCATATCTGAACATAGTATAAAGTCGACTCTGGACTAAAGAGATTTTTTTGAGAAACTTTTCATGGCAATTTTTATTTTTTTTTCCTTAGAGTTTTTGCCAGAAATTTGCTTAGAGGCCAGGCGGCTTCTGTTCGAGATGTCTGACTTAGGATTTAAACCTAGGCCTCACGTTTAATAAGCCAATACACTACCTACTAGACTACAACGACTTTAATTACTAAAGGGTCCGCCAAATAACTTTTTTTTGAAAATGCTTTAAAAAAAAAACTGCTAAATATTTTCTCAAATTTCTTTTTTTATTTGAAAGTACAATCCTTCCGGTTAATAATGGAAAATAATTTCATTCAACTGGCTGCCTCGGCTAAATTTGAGAAAATATTTAGTACTTTCTTTAAAGCGTTTTCAAAAAAAAAGTTATTTGGCGGACCCTTTATTAACTCCACTTATGATCCATCCAACAGTGTATATGCACCCACATTCTGGAACATCTGACATTAAACTACGACGATTTTCCATACATACATATATATATATACTCCCATGCATTCTATTTTTAAAGATCGCTTTGTTCGCTGTGTTTTCCTGCGTTGCGTTTATTGTGTTTTTGTAGCATCATGATGAATCAGCTTCATTAGAAATTGTTACACAAAAAGTTTATCTAAGTTTCTTGCAGTGCTACAGCAGTTTTATTAGACGTTCAGCAAAATTATGTACCTAGTATAGACCATGCCATCTGATATTTTTTGAGTCTCATTAAAAGGCCATGAATCACAGACAAGCGTTTCCATATGACAGTCAATAGCTCAAGTACCATCGAGCAATCGATTCCAATTTATTTTCAAAAAAGAATTGGTCAACCGAAATAAATCAATATACTTGGCCTTTTCGTCATACAAGTTGTATTTGAAATATTGTAAAACTGAAGCGAATTGGAGGACAATCTATTTAGAACTGACACTAACTGCAATATGCGTACATACAGTGGTGGCCTTATAATTAAAAACGATGTTTCTGGAACAGAGTTCTCTGGAGTGACGAATCTAAGTTTAATTTGTCTCAATCTGATGGGAAAACGTATGTAAGACGTCCTCCAAACAAATCCATTGATCCCAGGTACACAGTGAAAACTGTAAAACAAATTAACAAACATACATGTTGCTAAGTCGTTTCTAATTATAAGGCCACCACTGTACATCAGAGTGTTGAAAATCAATTAAAGCAAGGTTGATTTAATTCGTTTGCGGTTTCGATCTCCTAATTACTGTTGCGTCAGTCCCAGCCATTATTGCCCCTAAAATAATACGTGTTTTGTTTTCCGAATTAAATTTTTATTTTATTTTCCCCCTGCCCCCGGGTTGAATGCAAATATTAATAAACAAGTGAGTGTTAAGAATACTTTTATGCATTTTAAATGGGCACTTATTGCACTCGTGCGTTTCTTTATTAGAATTTTGATGCTTTTATGAGTACCTTATTAGGGGAAAATGGCATGAATGGCTTGTTGGGTTACATTCATAAAACACTTGCAAATAATTTTTTTTTATTTTTTTCAATTTGTTAATTGAAAAATTATTTTAAAAACTATTTCTTTTTTTTTGTTTTACTTTAATTTTACCATATGCATTCTAATATTAATTAAATAAGTTTTAAATTACATTAGAAAGAGTTATGCATTCTTCGGGTTTTAAAAGTAAATAAATAATAAAATAAAATACTCCATAAACCTCTAATTTATGCATGGAGCTTGGCATTATGTACGCAATACAATGTAATTTAAATGTCCGCCTCTGCCCTGCTTGCAACTTACTTACTTACTTAATTGGTCATTACATTCCTTCAGTCAGGATTACAACCTAGCTTCTCACATTATTTATGTTGTATGTGCTAATTTTATGTACGAGAGGCGGGTGCTATTTTTTAATATCGATTCCAAACGACAGATTTTTGAGAAACTTTTCATGGCAATTTTTATATTTATTCTCTGGGTTTCTGTCAAAAGACTAATGAGACAAAGTCGAGGAACAAATATTTTTATGTGTGTGAAGATAAATTCGAATTTCAAAAGCAAAGGCGCAAACCCACAATTTTAGCAGCGCCACTTCTTGCCTTTAACAGGGTAAACTTTGCTATTAACAGTGGCAACAGTAGATTATTCTACTACTTTGCAATTAATGCAGACTATTGACATAAAATATAACTCTCATTATTATCATTATTATTTACAATTTACTCCGCTCTCTTATTCCAGATATCCCTCTACCACGGTTCGAAAGAGGACCCTCTGGACTAGGTGTACTATTTCTTATATGTTCCAAAATAGCAACTGATCTTCTAGAGAATTTATATTTTGAAAGCCTATTCTCTCAATACCACAACACTTTGTATGGGACTATGTTGCTGATTATATTAAGCGGCCTTGGAATTTTCCTTTGAGTATAATATGGTACTCATATATCTAGTATTTGCCCTAAAATTAGCTTCTAAACAAATGGGCTTGTTCAGATGAATACTGTTAAACAGCTAACAGTGCTCTGTTAAGGGCAAATTTTGCTCTGTTAATGCCAAATGTGGCGCTGCTAAAATGTATGGATTGCGTCTTGGATTTTCACATTCGAATTTATCTTCACACGCATAATATTTTTTCATATTTTCGTTTTGTCGAGATGTCCGGAATTGGTCTTGAACCATGTCTCATCTAACCAGTCAACACACTATCTGATCGGTTACGGCGTCAGTTAGAACTGTTGGTTGTTTTCATTTAGTTTTCAGTTCATTTTTCTGGCATATCAGGCTATATCCTGGCTATTAATTACCGATTTTTGCTTTTCAAATGCTCCAACGTTAGAACATTAGCAGCACAGACACGATCTTTAACGTTGCTCTACAGAAAAGAAAATCAAGCGCAATCAAATCGCTTTATTTGATCGCCAAAACGCATAATTAATCTTTCCACAGAATAAAGGTAAAGAAGTCTCCGTAGTCTAGTAAGTAGTGTGTTGGCTTATTAAACAGGAGGCCTAGGTTCAAACCCCAGGTCAGGCATATCCAGCAAAAGGAAACAAGAAAAAAATATTTTTTCGTCGACTTCCTCTCAGCAGATTTCTGGCTAAAACTCTGAAAGCAAACAAAATTGCTATGAAAAGATTCTCAAAAGGTCATGTCATAAAATTAGCACACACAACATGGGTGGTATGATAAGCTAGGTTGTAGTCCTGGCTAAAGGGTTGTAATAGCCAATTAAGTAAAATATGCAAATTCTAGAAGTTGCCGTAGTCTAGTTGTCTAGAGTTGGTTTACTATTTACTCTGAGAGTAAATAAGTAATTGCCATGAAAAGTTTCTCAAAAAATCTGTCGTTCGTATTTGATTTTACATTATATATCCCGCCACTCATGCATAAAATTAACATACACAACATAAGCGGTGCGAAAAGTTAAGTCGTAATCCTGAGTGAGAATTCTAATGACCATGTAATGCCTCGTGGCACTGTCTTCAATCTTCAATTGCAGGCAATTAAAACAATTACTTTTGGGCTCTTTGTGGTTTCAATGGAACAATTGAAGACTTATGCGCATATTCCTCTGTGTCACAATGGGTGAACGGTAAGTTACCCCACTAAACTAACATAACCTTGCGCTCATTTTATCATTTGAAGTTTTATATGAAATAAAATTTTCTACGTTTTTAAAGCGTTTATTAATACTACAAACGATGGAAGAAAAAAATTTAAATTTTACAGAAAGAAAACAATACGAAGTAAAAAACTTAATATTTGTTTAAAAAAATTAAATTATTTAAGCAAGACTTAAAAACACATTAAACTTCCGGTTAAATAGAAATAAATCAGTAACAGAGTTACCACCAACTTCTAGAGTATTTAAATACAAATGGGATTCTGAAATAAATCTCACCGTAGTCTAGTAGGTAAAGTGATGACGTATATGACGCAAACATGAGGTTCATAACAGAGGTCAGCACTGAGTATTCAAAACCAAAACCAAAACATATACGCATTCATACTTATTTTAATGTCATACTCATACTACTCATATTCAAAGTTTGAAGTATTCATCGTACTCATACTTAACAATACGCATGATGTTATTGATTTCGACTCTCCATTACTCATCGTATACACGAATCACAAAATAAGTATGATTCGCGTACGAACACTACATACTCACAAGAAGGTTGTGGGCTTGCTCTGCTTGCCGTCTTTTTCTTTTTTGTTTGTGTCTTTCTTTGTAAATGCAACAACAACTAAGACTGTAAATTTTGACGAATGATTCGAATCACTTGAATCATTTATAAGTCTTATAAGTATTTTTCTAAATTTATGAATCTGAATTAATAGGCGTATGAATCAAACCTGTTTCGAATGTTATAAGTTTGATGTCAACGTTGTACTCATACTCATTACAACTTGTACTTATAAACCAATGTTGTACTGAGTACGAATGAATCAGTAGTTGAAGTTCAATACTGTTGACTCACTCATACGCAAAATTTCATGAGTACTTATGAGTAGCGAAAAAGGGAAATGGGACGAAAGGAAATATCTTTATGCAATATTGTAGGAAATATGTAAACAACGATGTTTACAAATATAGAGATTTCGAGAAGGCGAAATCATGAATATTCGATTTCAAGAACATTCATCAGACTGTTTACTCTGCCATATAAAAGGCAAAGCAAAGCAGGCAACTGAGTTAGTAAAAGTTCAGTCAGTCTTGTGTAAAGACGCGGTGTGTTTGAAGAGAGTAATCGTGGTTTCAAGATCTCCGTTACAAAGATCAGCCGAATAATTGTTATTATTTACGCAAAAGAGTGTAAAGAGGAATAACATACAAAGCAATTGCTGTTGTTTACATCAAGTTGTGAATAATGGAACACAGAATTGTGCGAATAATAAAGAATTTTAATTAAAACTAAATACAAATTTATTTGTATTTTATTTCCAATCTACAAGCTCATATTTTACACGTTTTTAAAAGGTAAAAACGTAACAATATGTACGAGGGGATTCTAATATTTATGACAAGATGCGGAATTTTTTTGTTTAGTTTTTTGATTCAAATGTCAATTATAATGAGACTTCATTAACGGCTTGAGGACGGTCTTCGCTCTCATTTCCATATTTAAAAAAACAACCTGCGGTAGCAAAATTTGCTGAAATGAAGGAAAATTTATCAGTAAATGACTGATAACACTTGATAGTTTTTTTATCTTGCTTTTAAGCATAAAAAAAATTCCAAGAAAATTTCTTATCACAACTAAACTGCCTTACCCTGATAACAGTTTGTTCTTTACTTTGAACTAAGGCAACCCTAACGCCACCATTCTAATGACTTTTAACTACAGGGGCAATAAGATTATGTTGCAAGATAAATAATATTTCTGGTCTGATATCGGATTTTTTTCTTTCTTTTATTTTTATTTTCATTTGCGTCTCCAATTTCTTTCTTTCTTTCTTTTCTGCATTTTATTTATGCCAGCATGTCTTTTCACAATCACACAGTATTCTACACCAACAAAATGAAAAGAAGTCGAGAAGGAAAATCAGTCTTCTGTTATGATTAAAAAAATGGAAAAAAAATTTTTTTTATAAAAAGTGAAACAAAAGTTCATATTTCTGTTGGGGTTTCTTTTTTTAGTTTCTTTTCCTTTCAATTTTGATAAAAAGAAAAGACGGAAAGAAAGAAACCATGGTAAAACAAATTCACTATGATTGCTATACGCTACAACGTAACATGGCGTTATGTACGTTCGAGTTTTTATCCGAATTTTGTCAACGTAGTCTAGTACGTAGGGTGTTGAGGAGAACACGGGCTTAAAAGAATACACAGAGTTGATTTGGTTGATTGAAGTCCCCGCGTTGTCTAGTAGGTGGTGTATTGGCTTATTAGACGAGAGTTCGTAGTTCAAAAGCCAGCTCGCATATCTCGAATAAAACGAAATATGAAAAGAGAGTAAATAAAACTGCTATAAATCGTGATAGATTTTTTGGCCAAAAATCGATTTTTTCAAAATTCAAAATCTAGACACTCAACATTATTCCGGCTATACCAGTGGGCGGCAGTTTGCTATTAACAGAGCCCGGTTAACTGTTGAACAGTGGCAATAGTAGATTATTCTTCTACTTTGCATTTATTGTAGACTATTAACACAAAATATAATTTTCATTAGGTTAGGTTAGGTTAGAGGGCATGTACTTGTCAATTAAGACAAGTACAGTATCCGGAGGTCGAATTGACCCATTGTACAACGTCCTAGTTTCTCACACCACTTATGTAGTGTGTGTTAATTTTATACATGAGTGGTGGGACCTACAGTTTAAAGTCGACTCCGAATGACAGATTTTTGACAAACTTTCTCATGGCAATTTTATTTACTTTCAGATTTTTTGCCAGAAATCTACTGAGAGGAAGTCGCCGAAGAAATATTTTTTGTATTTTGTCTTGATGTCTGGCCTGGGGCTCGAACCCTGGCTTTTACGTCTAATAAGCCAACACACTACCTACTACACTACGGCGACTTCAAAAACTTCAACAAAACAAACAAAAAAAAAAAACAAAACAAAATATAAACAATGTTGTTGAAACAACCAGCTGTTTTGTTTACCAGCTGTCAAATGAATATTGAATAAGCAGCTGAACTGCGTATATTATTATGCCTGAACACGTAAAATATTGTACTCAATAAACCGAATAAAAGTGCATATCTGAACGTAGTATAAAGTCGACCCTGGGCAAGAGATTTTTTTGAGAAACTGTTCATGGCAATTTTTATTTATATTCCCTCAAGGTTTTTGCCAGAAATCTGCTGAAAGGAAATCGCCCAAGATATGTGTTGTTTCATATTTCCTTCTGCTCGAGATGTCTGACTTAGAATTTAAACCGTGGCCTCACGTCTAATAAGCCAACACATTACCTACTAGACTACGGTGACTTCAAAAATGCCAGAAACCATGGTAGATTTTTTGGCCAAAAATCGATTTTTTTTAAATTCAATATCCAGACTCTCAATATTATTCCGGCTATCCCACTACCACGGTTCGAAAGAGGACCCTCTGGACTACCTTTTGCATATAGTCTCTGTATGGTGTACTATTTCTTATATGTTCCCAAACGGCCACTGATCTTCTAGAGAATTTTCAAGCAAAAATTGATAGTTTCAAAGCCAATTCTCTCAATACCATATCACTTTATATGGGACTATATTGCTGATTGTATTAAGAGGCCTTGGAACCTTCCCTTAAGTATGATACGGTACTCATAGACCTAGTATACGCCCTAAAATTGGCTCCTAAACAAGTGACCTTGATCAGATGGATACTATTAAACAGTTAACAGTGCTCTGTTAAGCGAAAATTTTGTTCTGTTAACAGGAAATTTTCTTCTGTTAATGCCAAATGTGACGCTGCTAAAATTTATGGATTGCGTCTTGGATTTTCAAATTCGAATTTATCTTCACACATATAAAGTTTAAATATTTCCCGAGAACTTGTATTTTCATTTGAAATTTCCATTTGCCTTGTAAAACCTTAGATTGAACTGAAATTGTAGGTGACATCCCCTAGCCGCTAATGTCCGTTTATAATACACTTGCTTGGTTCTTTTATTTGTTGTGTTGACCATTTTATCTTTGTCACAAAATATTGTTTTTTTTTCTTATTGTTATTGTTTTGTAGATAAGTCTTAAATATAAATAAATTATTACAATAACAACACAACGACATAAATTAATCAAAAAAATGCAAAAAATACAAAAAAGTTAAAAAACTTATTAAAACAAAGATTAAAAAAAAATTCAAAAAAGCTTTTGAAAACAAAAGAGAAATTATTTAATATTTATTTTTAGATAAGAAAAAAGAGAATAATAAATTGGAATTTCATAAAAATAAACAATAAACATACGATATAAGTTATCGTTTAACAACTAGAAAGAAAATAGTAAGGGAAGGGGGAGTAAAAAATTCGCACACAACCTATGTTTGACATGCAGTGAAGTAATGCAACGTCTACCTTATAAAAAGCAGTGGTAGTCAAATCTTTTTCTATACAATGAAATATTAAAAGTTGTCATAGCAAGAGCCCGTGTTTCAAACCTTTGGGTCAGACATCTCAAACGAAAACGAAATATTTCTTTCGTAGACTTCGGCTCTCACCAAGCTTCTGGCCAAAAGTCTAAAAACAAGCTAACTTGCCAGGAAAAGTTTATTAAAAATCTGTCGTTCGGAGTCGATTTAAAATTATTGGTCCCGCCACTCATGCATAAAATTAACACACACAACATAAGTGATGTGAGAGGAGCTTGGTTGTAATCCTGGCTGAAGGGTTGTGATGACAGATTAAAAAATATGTGTGTGAAGATAAATTCGAATTTTAAAATCTGAGATGCAATCCATAAATTTTAGCAGCGCGACATTTGGAGTTAACAGAGCAGAATTTCGTATTAACAGAAGCACTTACCTATTTAACAGTATTCATCTGAACAGGCCCACTTGTTTAGGAGCTAATTGTGGGAAATACTGTATGCAAAGGAAGGTTCCAAGGCCGCGTAATATAATCAGAAACATAGGCACATATAAAGTGATATGGTATTCAGAAAATTGGCTTTGAAAATATCAAGTTTTTGCTGGAAAATTCTCTAGAAGATTAGTAGCCATTTGGGAACATATACGAAATACAACATCATACAGACTTTATGCAAATGGTAGTCCAGATGGTCCTCTCTCGAACCGTCTTAGTGGGATAGCTCGAATAATTTTGAGCATTATATTTTATGTCAGTAGTCTGCAATAATTGCAAAGTAGAAGACTAATTTACTGTTGGCACTGTTAAACAGTTAACAGCGCTCTGTTAATAGCAAAGTTTACCCTGTTAGAGGCAAGAAGTGGCGCTGCTAAAAGTGTGGGTTTGCGTCTTTGGTTTTTAAATTCGAATTTATTTTACCACACATTTAAAAAATATTTTAAATTTCAAAACTTTTCTTGTAGACTTTAAAGTATTTTCCAAGTCTAACTATCGTCTGTTAGTACATGTAAGCATAGTCTTTATAGATGCACGAGTAACGCCAAGTGTTTAAAGGGTCCATCAACTTTTGAAACAATTTTTATTCAATGCGTGTGTGAAGATAAATTCGACTTTAAAAACCAAAGACGCAAATCCACACTTTTAGCAGCGTCACTAATTACCTCTAACAGGGTAAACTTTACTATTATGATCATTATTATTTGTGAACAAAAGTGTTGAAATGTAAAGAGTGGTTGGTGTTGATGGGGGACGGAAATTTTCTCAACTCTCAAAATTAGTCCAGCTATCCTACTACCACGGAAGAGGACACTCGGGACTACCATTTACATATAGTCTGTATAGCATGCTATTTCTTATATGTTCCAAAATGGTCACTGATCTTCTAGAGAATTTTCATATATTTTCGGTCAAAAATCGATTTTTCAACGGTTCGAAGGAGGACCCTCTGGACTATCATTTGTATATAGTCTGTATTATGTACTATTTCTTATATGTTCTACAGTGGCCACTGATCTTCTAGAGAATTTTAAAGCAAAAAATTGATAGTTTTAAAGCCAATTTTCTCAATAGCATATCACTTTATATGGGACTATGTTGCTGATTATATTAAGAGGTTTTGGAACCTTCCTTTGCCTATAGTATGGTACTCATAGACCTAGAGTATTTCACAAAATTAGCTACTAAACAAGTGGGCTTGTTCAGATGGATACTGTTAAATAACTAACAGTGCTCTGTTAAGGGTAGATTTTGTTCTGTTAAGGAAAAATTTTGCTCTGTTAACGCCAAATGTGGCGCTGCTAAAATTTATGGATTGCGTTTTGGATTTTTAAAATCTAATTTATCTGCACACACATTTATTCATTTGGGTTATTTAATATGCTAATAATTGTTTTTTATGTTTTAAACATACAAATAATTTGACATTTACTGTCATATTAAATTTAGAAATAATTTTTCTTTTTTTTTAATTTAAATTTTAATTTTCATTTCCTTTTATTTCCATTCATTTACGGAGAGTACATTTGGATTTGATTGTTCTTGTTAATTGGAGTATCTCTCTGTAAAATTTCATTATTTTAATGATTATTTTATGACCCAAATTATTTATGAACTGAAAAAACAACACCAACTAACAGAGTAATGAACTCTTTTTTTTTGTAATGTTTTTGGGTTTTACTAACTCGCATAAGTTTTATTTTTATTGTTTCGTGTTTATAATAAAATTTATTAATTAATGGCCATAAATAATGTATAGACTCTGTTATTGTCATATTTAACAATGAAAATCATTACATACATACATACATATGTATGTATGTATATCCAATATACTATCATTATTATTATTATTTATAATCAAAGTGTACATAATTTTGTTTCATTTATTCACTGATAGTTTGAATGGTTTAAGTGTCCACTAATATACTAGGCAACGTATGGTTAAACGAGGGCTGTTTGAAAAATATTTTTTTATTTTATTTTATTTAATACACTACAATTAGTTGTACTAACTAACCAATTATTTAATTTAAATAAAAAATATTGCAGTTGCCCTAGTCTAGACACGGGGCTATGGTTCTAAACCCAGCTCAATTGAAAAAAAAATATGCACGTGCTTTATGTACTTACATAACCAAACAGGCCATTCATGACATTTTCTTCCAATGAGATACTCATAAAAGCATCAAAATTTCAATAAAGAAACGAACGTGTGCAATAAGTGCCCATTTAAAATACATAAAAGTATTCTTAACACTCACTTGTTTATTAATATTTGCATTCAACCCAGGGGGCAGGGGAAAATAAAATAAAAATTTAATATCGAAAACAAAACACGTATTATTTTAGGGGCAATAATGGTTGTGACTGATCAAAACCGCAACCGAATAAAATCAACCTGGCTTTAATTGATTTTCAACACTCTGCTGTATGTATGCATATAGCAGTTAACGTCAGTTCTAAATAGATTTTCCTCCAATTCGCTTCAATTTTAAAATATTTCGGATACATCTTGTATGACGAAAAGGCCTCGTATATTGCTTTATTCCGTTTGACATTTTCACCGGTAGCTGGGGGATCAATTTAAAACCGACTTATTGTTTATTTTTCAATAACTCTCCCAATATCTCTCCAAGAACAGAGGCAAACATACGTAATTGGTCATTGCAACCCTTCAGCCGGGATTATGACGTAGTTTCTCATACCTCCCATGTTGTGTTGAAAAGTTTGTTGCCATGAAAAGTTTTTCAAAAATCTATCTGTCGTTCGGAGTGGCCTTTAAGCTGTAGGTCCCGCCGCCGCCACTCACGTAATAAAAATTAGCACACACCACATGGTTGGTGTGAGAAGCTACGTCATAATCATGACTAAAGTGTTGTAATGACGAACCATGTACATACAGTGGTGGCCTTATAATTAGAAACGATGTTTCTGGAACAGAGTTCTCTGGAGTGACGAATCTAAATTTAATTTGTCCCAATCTGATGGAAAAACGTATGTAAGACGTCCTCCAAACAAAGCCTTTGATCTCAGGTACACAGTGAAAACTGTAAAACAAATTAACAAACATATGTACATGTTGCTAAGTCGTTTCTAATTATAAGGCCACCACTGTATGTATGTGTATGTACACACATCTTCTGATGCCATAAACTTCCAAACAAAATACTCCAATCAGATTTACTACTTAGGAACATATCAGATGCTGGTTAGAGGAAGTAACCTTGTTGATGACACTGAATAGAATAGTTCAATAGAATTGTAAGATGTATTATAGGAGTACCCTGCTATAGATTGAGGACAGGTAAGGACAAGTATTACACTTCTATACTACAAAAATAATGGTACATATTTGGATAATTAAGGAAGAAGTTCTCTTACGAATCTGGGATTGATGTGCCTCCCATTATTTCAACCCTAGTCTCCTTGACTTTGGTTAGGGTTCTTATATGCAACATGATTAAACACAACAGAGCCTTTTTAAATAAAATGTACATGTGAAGATAAATTCAAATTTAACTAGCAAAGACAAAAACCAAAAATTTTAACACAGCTAATGTTAAAGTTAACAGAGCAATGTTAAGCGGTTAACACAAAAAACCAAAATCACCAAAATAAATGATATCAGAGAATGGAATAACTATTCCGTTTCTTTAAAATTATGCTCCACACGATCCTGAGTGGAACAGCAGCTGTGGTAATATGGAAATTTTTAGAAAAACTGCAAAATTTCTACAAAAAAAAATGAATTTGTTTCAAGAATGTCTGGATATGATGATGGATATTGTGGAAAAATGGGACAGATATCTCACGATATACAAATTGTATCCTAAGATGTCCCCTATTAATGCCAATAAGTGGTATATCTCAAATAATGTTGGAACTTGAGATATCGGGCTTCAAATATACCCTATGTTAACAATGTCTGGGTAGGATGACGGATGATGGATATTATGGAAAAATGGGACTTGCTTCACATATCCCACTATTTACAAATTATAGCCTAAGGTGTCCCCAATTAATCTGTACTAATATGTGAATATAGTTCTTATTACGCAATATTTTGTAACAGTGATTAACTATAGGACTTATTTTTATCAACCTTTGCTTTTTTAACTAATTTTACCCAGGCATTTAAGTCATTTATCCTGTTTTTCTTTTCCAGCCTTAAATTAATTGTTTAACGGAGTTCTGTTAGTAAAATAATAGACTTTAACAGAGTTATGTTAGTAACATAACAGAGTTCTGTTAGTAACATAACAGAGTTCTGTTAGTAACATAATAGAGTTCTGTTAGTAACATAATAGAGTTCTGTTAGTAACATAACAGAGTTCTGTTAGTAACATAATAGAGTTTAATAGAGTTCTGTTAGTAACATAACAGAGTTCTGTTAGTAACATAACAGAGTTCTGTTAGTAACATAATAGATTTCTGTTAATAACATAACAGAGTTCTGTTAGTAACATAATAGAGTTCTGTTAGTAACAGAACAGAGTTCTGTTAGTAACATAACAGAGTTCTGTTAGTAAAATAACAGAGTTCTGTTAGTAACATAACAGAGTTCTGTTAGTAACATAACAGAGTTCTGTTAGTAACATAACAGAGTTATGAACTCTGTTAACTGACTAGGTTTGCATCTAGGGAGATAGATTTTAAAATCTATTTTCACACACATATCTCTGTATACCAGCGTTACTTCACGCTTGATTACTGTGCTCCTTTAAAAGCCTTCAGATATGGGGTTAATTTAACAGGGCTTTTTATAAAAGACTTTCGTTTGTCTTTCTTCCTTTCCAGGACCTTTCTAGAACGTAAATATTTCTCTTGCGAATTGCTTTCAGTTTCTTCAAATTCTCTTCAATATCTACCTATAATTCGTACTCACAAAACTATTTAGTGTGGCTATCTGATACATAATCACTTCGAAATTGACCCTCGTATGTTCATTTCTATTGAAATATGTTGTCTATTTAGAGTAATAAATACACTCAGAGATTAATTACTTTGAGTATTGGATTCTTAAATTTTATTACCCGTATGTATGGTGGTGGCACGGGGCTCTTGCAAAGCCATACAAACAAACTTGTTTGATATTCAAATTAAATTTATGTGCCACCACCACCACCACCTCTCATGTCATAATCATTGTATACGTTACGTACGACGTTTATTAATTCACGAAATGCATTCAAACGTTGAATTTTTGATACAAGTTCGGGGGGGTGGCAAAATAATAATTCAATCATGGGCTGGTTATTGTGGTCAATTGTATTGTATTAAACGTACCTTCAGGCTTCGCTTTATGCATGTATTTCAGAAATTGTAATTAAATTTTGAGAAAAGCTATTGGAAAGCTTTAAACCCAGTGGATATATGTATGTACATACATATGTACGATATTTAAATTCATTTCTTCTCATCACTTATTATTTTGGACACTTTAAGACATTTTAATTTAACTTTCTTAACTCTTCCCAGAAATTTAAAAAAAAAAAATTTTTTTTCCTTTTTTGATTTCATAAATATCTTAGCAGCACGTACATATGCGTGTATGTAGGTATGTAGTTTTGGTTGTCACTTTTAAATTTAAAATATTTCTCGATAAATTCTGATGCCTTTTAAATCGTAATCAACACATAAAAAAATAATTCATAATTAAAGAATGACAGAAATACGTCTGTCTACGTGGTTATTAGCAAACGTGAGCGAAAATTTTTTTTATCAGAAATATTATGGCATTAGAAATAATTTAACAGAAGAAGAAGACTTTCTTGTGCCACTTAAATTTGTTTTAAAACAAAATTGCTTCTTATCTATACGAAGAAAATTTTTTTTCTTACAACAAAATAAATTGCATTCTCTTTGATTATTATTAAATTATGTCATTAGAATCCTTTATGTCAAGATTACAACCTTGTCGCCGTAGTATATTTGGTAGTACATGGGCTTATTAGACGTGAGACCACGGTTTAAATCCCGCACATCTTCAACAAAACGAAATACGAAAAAAATATTTCTTCGGCGGCTTCCTCTCAGCAGATTTCTTGCAAAAACTCTGAGAGCCAAATAAAATTGTTTCTTAAAAAATCTGTCGTTCGTTCATGGTTAAAATTAACGCACACAACATAAGTGGTGCAAAGTCGCCGTGGTCTAGTAGGTAGTGTGTTGGCTTATTAGAAGTAAAGCCCAGAATCAAACCCCATGTCAGACATCAAAACGAAATATGAAAAAACATTTTCTTCGGCGACTTCCTCTTAGCAGATTACTGGCAAAAACTCTGAGTGTAAATAAAATTGCCGTTAAAAGTTTCTCAATAATCTGCCTTTCGGAATCGACTTTAAACTGTAGGTCCCGCCACTCATGTATAATATTAACGCACACAACATAAGTGGTGTGAGAATCTAGGTCGTAATCCTAACTGAAATCCTGGCTGTAATTATCAAATTATGTATGTATTGACTTCAAAATTTATAGTAATGTTGGCAAATATATGTATACAGAGAGCGTCAAAAGAAACTGTACATTAAAAAATATATACATTAATAATTACCGTTATTTTTATTTTAAAATTGCTTCATTGCCAGTTTTTAAAATTGAAACAAAAAAAAAAATGCGAAGTAATGTCAAATTTTTTAAAACACTCTCCTTAAGTGGTGATTGTTAGAATTTTATCCATAGTGTACAGTTTCTTTTGACGCTCACTGTATGTACATACGTTTATTATTTGCTAAGTATGCAAAATAGTTTTCTTTTATTCTCAATTTTTATTTGAAGTTTAAAAACATGATAAATTTTTTGTTTCGGCACAATAATTAACAGTCCGAGGAGCTAATCATAAGCTATTTTTAATTATTGATTTTGGTATTTTTTTTTATAATTCATTTCAACTTAATTAACCTTTAAATTGTATGATTGGAATACCTTTTTCGCTTTTGTTTACATTTTGCTCTTGCGAACGTCAACTTTGGGAATAAAATTTCTTCATTAAAAAATAACCGGGTATTGTTTTTGATTTTTTTTACATACTTAAACACAAGTTGCCGTGCATGCACAAATACACACGCATATGTATATATGTAAGCTTTCACATTTTGGTACGAACTAAACAGTACAACAACACAACACACTGACAAAACTTTATTGATTTTTAACGAAACAAGTTTTTTTTTATTGAAGGAACAACAACAACCACAAAGCTGGTGGCCCTTTATAAATTTTTTTTGTTTTTTGTTTAAATATTTATTAAAATAATTCTTATAAAAGAAGGAAAACCGTAAACATTTACTCATAAAAAATAGTGAGAAGCACTCATAAAAATAGTTTTCATATTCAAATAAAAGCGTTTTTGTCTTCTTTCTTTTTAATTTTCTTTTAAACAAAACAAGTCAATGAACGTTGTTTTAACGAAATTATAATAAAAGAGACACACACGAAAGAAAAAAATTAAAAGATTTTTACGTTTAAACACCGGCAACAACAATATAAAAAAAATTATTATTAAACAACGAAAAACACAACAATTTTAACCAAAACGCGACCGAAACTAAGAATTTCTTTGAATTTCAACACGTAAAACTAAAGAACACAAAGAAAACCAAGAAAGACAACAATGTAACAATCAGCTGTTATAACGGTACTGTGTTATATTACATTAAATACAAACCCACACACGATTTCATACAAACAATGCACGAAAAAACCTTCTCCTCTCATGTCTTGTTAGGAGATTTATATTGTAAACATCGTACATATGTAAACATACATATGAGTCAATATAAGTAAGCAAGAGATACAGGGTGAAAGAGAGAGCGAGTGAGCAAGTGAGTATAAACAATTTGCTTTTGCAGAGACAAATATTTGAGAATTTTAAGGAAATAAAAGAAACCGGCTTTGTAATGTGAAAGCAATAAAAACAACTACTATGTACCCATAATTATTACACAAGCAATAACAAAAATCTGCTGGCTGGCAACATAGTTCCAAGGCATTGTTGTTATTGTTTTATTTACGATACACTGAATGCAAGTAAAAGAAGTAAACATGTGCCCATACAAATTTGTTGGGTACTGTGTTTCACTGTATTTGTCTGTTTGTGTTTTAATTTTGTGTTTATACAGCAAAAACAAGTGCATATACAAAAAGGCACCCATTTTTTTTGGTTCATGCTGCCCTTGTTGTTGTTTGTCTGCAATTTCTTTAGGCATGCGTTAAACCAACCAAGTTGTATGATGTGTGATATCTTTATACACTTATCCGTTAGGTTTTTTGTTTTTGTTTTTGTTGTGTTTAAGAACTGACATTTATTTGTTTTTGTTTTCTTTTTTGCTTTTTGTTTCTCTCTTTGTTTTTTTTTTTTGGATTGTAATTGAGCTTGAACATTACTTGTCAACTTTGACACATTGTCACTATATGTTAAGGAACAAACATTGCTTTTGCAACACTAAATTTAAACTACTGCACGGTACATGTTGTTTTCAAGAATAAAAATAAATTTGTAGAACAAACATTAAATCTTAAAAAACACTTAGAATATAGGATACAAATTATTTTTATTTTACCTTTTTTCAATTTAATTAAATTCTTTTTTAATTTATTTTTGCTTTTTGTGCTTTATTTTCTTCACTTTTTTATTTATTTTCTTTCAATTAAAAATTTTATTTCATATTTTTCTTCTTTTTTTTCTAACTACCGTTTCACTCCTCTCGAATATATTTTCACGCGCGCACCTGTCTTTTTTTCTATTCTTTTACGGTTTTTTTTTCTTTAATAAAACGTTACGCACTTCCCTCGATACAAGATATCGAAAATTCAACCAACGCGTATAACGGCGCTACGAAGACTGTTTTGTTTAAATCTCTAATATTTGGCTCTTTGCTTAACGAAAATAAATGCCAGTTAGTTAATGTTCGTTTTTTTCAGTAGTTGCTGTGGTTGTATGTTGGTTTAAACAATATCAAACCTTTATGTGTATAAACATTGTAATACAACTTGTTTATTATACATTACGTATAAACATGCTGCATAGTAAAATAGATATGTATATGCTTACAATCGAATGTCCAATAAACATTTATCTGTTAAGCTTGCATATAAACATTTTTTTTATACATTTGGTATATTAGAGATTTGTTAAGTTCCAAATGTTTTTAAACTTTCTTAGATACATTATTTATATGCAAGTAAAATTAAACAAATTGATTTTAAATCATATCAACTTGTATATTCAAAATGTAACGTAACGTATTGTAAAACAAATTGTAACAACTCTTTGATGTTTATAAACTAAAAATGTTTATATACATTTGATCATGAGTTCTTTTAGAATATGTTGCTTCTATTACAGAACTATTAAACGCATAAGATTCTAAACCTATACAGTATTCCCCGGATATATAGCACTTAGAAAAATGCTTGCAGGACAATGGTCTCATCGCTTTTCATATTACCATCGGTTATTACCAACGTAAGTTCCATTATGCTCCGTGAAGGCTTCCTAGGTCTACCAATACATTTATCAAGTTTTTCACAAGTTCAAGTTCCAAAACTTTTGTTGTCTCAGATATTTACAGGTTTTAATCATCATTTTAGTTGATTCAGTTTACGGCCAATTGTTTGAGTCAGTGTAAAATGAATGCAAAACCGTTTAAGTGCTTGAGTGACGAACAGAAGAAAATTTAATGCACTTTCTGCAGGCTCAAACGTAATTTCCACTTGTATTATAATTTTTACTTTCTCCCTCTTTCTCGTAATCCTTTTAAAGCTTCTGTTTTATCACTTTTATGGTGTGAAAGTGTTTTTTCTTTCCTTTTTGATCGACTTACCGAAATTTCTTTTTTTCTCACGCACGTATGCGTTTTTTTCGTCCTGTGATAATTTTTGCTTTTTGCGTCGTTACATTTGTTTTAAAAAATTTTTTTTTCTGAATATGTGTTAAAAAGAGAAAGAAAGAGAGTGAAACAGGCAACAATAAAAAGAAAATATTTCCAATTATTTTTCAATGGCCCAAAATGGTTGACGACAAGCATGTTTTTACACTTACAGTGCTGGACAAAACATACTGAGACTTTATTTGAATTGTAATTACTTCACTCGTAAGTAGCTTGGAGTGGTAGCTTTGATATCAAAGCACACTTGTACACTCATAGAGGCCCGTTGTGATGTCACAGTCGCTGTACTGATCGAATTCCATTAAACTCATCGAAGGAAGATGGCCAGCGCTGGGGCTGCACAAAAAAATCTTTAGTAAAACCTTCAGTTTACCCACTCGATAAATTCTTTCTACAATTTTGATTTTTTCCTTTTATATCTACAGGTTCTTTTTGAAGGGTTTTCAAATATTTCAACTCAAATGAACATTTTTTCGACTCTCTTGAAAGGGACTGCCATGGTAGTATATATCGGGAGGGTTGTAGGTTTGATTCCCACCAGAAATTCGTTACTAAGCTGGTAAATAATTAAAAATATTTTGAAACTGCATTCCAATAAATAAATAAATCAATATATATTCGCTTGAAACAGCTATTGATGCCATTTAGTATGGCATACAAGTATCAATTTCTGAATATTTTTAGTGTACTGTAGGCAGATAGCAAGAATAGCAAGAAGTATATACTTACTACTAATGCTACTACTACTACCACTATAACTACTGCTACTATTGCTACTACTACTGCTGCTATTGCTACTACTACTACTACTATAACTACTGCTGCTACTACTATTACTATTTATACTGTTGCTACTAATACTGCTGCTATTGCTACTACTACTGCTGTTCTTTCTCCTACTAATACTAATACTACTACTACTATTACTACTACTACTACTACTACTACTACTACTACTACTAATACTACTACTACTACTACTACTACTACTATTACTACTACTTCTACCACAACTACTACTACTACAACTATTACTGCTACTACTGCTACTACTACTATTATTGCTACTACTACTACTATCGTTCGAATGTCTGTCACAGCTTCTCTGTGTGGAAAGCTCCATTTTCCATGACTGTGGCACATTGTTGCTACTACTACTGCTGTTATTTCTCCTACTAATGCTACTACTACTACTACTACTACTACAACTACTACTACTACAACTATTACTGCTACTACTACTATTGTTGCTACTACTACTACTATCGTTCGAATGTCTGTCACAGCTTCTTTGTGGGGAAATCTCCATTCTCCATGACTGTGGCACAGAAATTAGGCTGTCGTATATGCAACTTAAGAAAACCTTACAAGAAAAACTGACTAACTGAATCAAGACCTACGATTTCCTTGGCTAGAACACATCACTTCCACGAGAGATATGGCATAAGCTGCATGACACGTAGCGCCATTCTATTGAAATCACCAGTCGTTATTGCCTAGGCCATCTACTCTAAGCAGAAGTTGTTGGTAATCATCGCCTTAGTTTAGTAGGTAGTGAGTTTGCTTATAAGACGCGTGCTCGTGGTGGTTTAGACATCTCGTACAAAAAGAGATAAGAAGAAATTATATCTTCCGGCTACTACTAGCCGCAGCAAAAAACTCTGAGTGCCAAAAAAAATTTTAATTTTCAGAAATCTGTCGTTCGGAATCGATTTTAAACTGTAGGTCCCCACCACTCATGCTAATCCTAACTAAAGGCTTATAATAACCATTTCAGTAAGTAAGTACGTGAGTACTTACCTAAAATGCTAGCTATTGACAGAGAAGGTCTGACAAATGTCGTTCACAAAGAGATATGGACCGTTGGCACCTTCCGTCCAAAATCCGCATCAAACAGTGGCTTTTTCGGGGTGCATTGAATGCTCTTGGATCTCATGATTAACAATTTTTTTTGTTCACGGAGCCTTTCATCCCGAAATAGGCATCATCTGTGGAGAAGATTTTTAAATGAAAATTAAAACTAAACTCGATAGTGGGTTGGATAGCGGAGTCTAGAGTCTGGGAAACTGGACCTGAACATATCCCTCCGACTGCCGAACTACTGTAGCGTGTTTCAGGCGGAGGTAATGGCCATCTACCGGGCTGCTCAATGGATCCTCGTCTACGGTGTTCCTTTCATCCTCATCTCGATCTTTTCTGATGCTCAGGCTGCCATAAGATCTCTGTTGAATGTTGTGAATAACTCCAGGCTCGTCAGGGAATGTCGCCGCTGCCTCTGGGCGTTTCAGTGTCACATTTATCTGCGTCCCCGGGCACAGTAATATTCTGGGAAACTGGAGAGCCAACGAGCTCGCCAGGGATAGTGCACTACTTCCGGAATCCTCTTCAATCGACTTGGGGATGTCACTTACCTTGGGGATGTCAAGCTGGCCATCGCACGGAAATTCTTTCGAGACGCTAACCTATTCTGGGTCAATGAGGTCTACTTGGAGCTCGTTGGATAGAAGGCGCACCAACCAGTTACTCGGACTTGGTCGTGGCATCATCTCAATCACAGTGGCCGTGCTTACAGGTACGCTGAGGAAGAGGTGACTGTGATCCCTTTCTCTTGCAAGGTGCAGATATATATTATTTAGCCCTCCAATTGTTGTCAGCTTGACGGAGCTATCGTCCATTGAAGTCAAGGCTATAGCTGCGTTTATCAAATTTTCGTGCTGGTTTTCTTCTTGCGTGATTTGGAGAAACTTGGTCAGTACAGAGACTGCGTTCATCTGTGGCGTCACAATGGGCCGCTATGCGTGCTCAAGTAAGCTACCACTCTAACTTAACCTAACCTAGGGTCACTTGCCAACTGTTCTAAACTCCATTCAGCGAACCCAAGTTGTTGTATATGGTCATCCAGTTTGTAACTACAATCTACAAACAAACACTTTTGATCGATACTGTAAATTTTTCTCGCTTTTCTTTTCAAGTTACACATAAAATTGGCACATTACTGTGCCATTTTTTTCTTCCATTTTCTGTTTTCCATGTCCATTGGACGTTATGTGGCCCAAAAGTGTTTAGAGAGGCTATTTTAAGACACAAAGGAATGAAGAAAATTGAGAATGACAGTTTTTGGAAACTTAAACTATATGTTTCTCACTCTCTCCCTCACTCTGTCTCTCTCCCTTTCTCTTTCTCTGTCATTGTTATTGAACACGACAAATAGCTTTGAAGTTTCACATTTCATTCCATTTTATTTCAATAAAATTGTTATTTGGAAGCCAAAGATAAATTGACAGCAAAAAAGAAAAAGTGTGCGTTTGACAATGTATAGATATGTAGGAGCAAATGTGCTTGTGTATGAGGAACAAAAGAATTTTGGTGTCAAACTTTGTACACATGACGGGTATTTGGTCTTCCATAAATGCAGGGTATTTGAAAAATTTCCAAACGGGAGGAAACGTCAACGAGGAAAAAAAGTGTCAGTGATGACAAGAAAAAATCGTTTTTAAAAGCATAAAGAATCTAAAAAAGTGGTGGGTTTTTTAAAAACTAAACAAAACAATACGTTTTGATGCTGTGGGTGCTGACACACTGTGACTGATAATTTCGTTATGGAACGTTTTGGCGATGTTGACGGTCTACGCTGCTGTTTGCAATCACCCGAGGGATGATTCCTTCTCTTTTTTATATCGAGAACCTTGTCGTGAATCATGAAGTGTAGGAGGTGATAGATTAGCATCGTCTGGCATAGTTAATGTTGCAATGCTACTCCTAGTCTTGTTAGTCGGCACAGAAAATTCTGCTTCCATTCACATGCTGATCCTGTGGGCTATTAGAAAATGGCGACCCACAGAAAATAGTTCAACGGTGTCAAATCGCAGCTTCTTGGCGGCCAATTGATTGCACCATTTCGGCTAATTAAACGGTCTTCAAACAATTGACGCAATAAATCGATTTTGACATGGGATGTGTGGCAAGTTACACGATCCTGTTGAAACCAAACATCGTTCATATCAAAACCATGAAGAGTGGGTACAAAAAATTCGGTTATCAAGGCGCGTTAGGTGTTACAGTTGACCGCATGGGCCAATAATGCCTCTGCTGTACAAGCCGCCCCAACTCATAATGGGTTTTTTTTGTCTTGAGCCGGAGGTGGGAATCTTCGGAAGACACTTTTGTTCCAACAAAAGAGTGCATGATTCACCGTCACTACGTACTAAACCCACCCCCTACACACTTTAACCACTCTCCCCCCGCGGGACTGCCGTAAGGTATTACTTCGTGGAGGGCTGGTTAGCTCGAAAGCTTTATCACGTTAAGTCAAATTTCACCTCCGATCCTCCAGTCTTCGGAGTACTAGCATAACTTCAGCCATTCTCTGACTATATTGACACCATAGAATTCTACAATTCAACAGCTCTTCCATTAGTATCTAAATCTGGGGCAGCATGTTAGAATATGCTCCGCATCTTCCTCCTCATCTACACAGTTTGGGCATATAGGGGAAGTGTCATGACCAAATCTGTTCAGGTACTTCCTGAAGCACCCATGACCAGTTAGGAACTAGGTCACGTAGTAGTTAAGCTCGCAATGTTTGTTCTTCATCCAAAGGGTTACATCAGGGACAAGGCGAAATGTCCATCTTCCCTTTAAACTGCTCTCCCATCGTGTCTGCCATTTGTGCATGGAAGTCCTTCGTTCCTCCGCTTTTATAGCTGCCATTTGTCCCGGGTACTCGAGACGGCGAAGCTATATCCTCCTCATCTCACCCGCCAATATGTCTATTGGTATTGTCTTTGCCAATACCAATACCGCTTCATCAGACACTGTCCTGAAGCCACTTATCCGTCTAATCGCGCTTAGACGATACATCGAGGACAGTATCCTCCTTGTCGTCCCCACGGAGAGCGCCTCCGACCATATTGGGCAAGCATACAGCATTATCGACGTTACTACCGCCGAAATTTCATCCTTTTGAATGGACCTGGTCCTCCAATATTTGGCATCTCCTTTGCCAGTGCTCCCTGTGTTACAGATCCTTTTTCGCCGATGTATTTCACGTGCTCCTTGAAGTTCAACCTGTAATGGGTATGCATTGGCTTCTGTAAGACCACGTGCAGGTTTTCTGAGCCCTAAATACGGTAATTTTGCTTTTTAAGATACCCACCAAGATGAAAATGAGCTTCATATGAAAAGATAATTTTTTTTGACAAAAGCGACATCAGCGTACAGTTTCCCGTTAGCGAATGATCATGCCGCTTTAACCGCTTGAAGCCATTGCACTTTGTAAAGCGTCTTACCGAGATCTTTTCGCAAAATTCGACGTAAACTGGTGAGTGAAATGTACAACACTTGAGAACGATGACAAGTTGATGTTGATGGTGTTAGAGGACGTGTACTTGTCAATTAAGACAAATACAGTACCCGGAGGTCGAATTGACCCATTGTATAAAGATGTTGATGGTGTTCTCACGCATACTCTTAGCCACAGCTGCAATATTTTCGGGCAGCAGGCTCACGTCTTGACGCAACAACAATGAAACCAGTTTCACGAACTTTAGCAATAAACTTGCATATATCGGGCACTGTTGGTCCGTCTCTGCTCCCAAACTGTATACGACATTTTCGTGCAATTTCCGACCGACAAATTGCCTTTGTTTTGGAAATAAATTTCCAATAAATCGTAACGTTGCTCAAGCGTAAATCGATTCATTACGTTCAGTGGAGATAATATGACTGAATTTTGCGAGAGAATAGAATGACAGAAATATTGCCAGATTTGATATAACCAATGTTTCAAATTTAAAACGATAGATGGGCCACCCGATATGTCACTTACAATTTAATTTTTTTTATTGAATTTCCAGTTTTAAGTGAATAATTTTGTTTTCTTGTGTTAATGTTTATTGGGTTACAATGTGATTAGCTACGGCACATACCATTTGTGTCTCTTCTTCCCACTCTTTCCCATTCTTCTCCTTACAAGTGAAATTGTAATTCGTCATCATCTCTGCTTCTCTGCAGGCAATGTTCTCTATGTTTTTGTCTTTACCTCATATGGCAATAATGATATAATATTGTGTGTGTGTGTGTGTGCGTGTGTGCAATTCAAAATAAATTATTTCAAGATAAGAAAAAAAAGAACAACAACAACAACAGCAATATGGTGCTGTTATTATGCAATTCTACATGGAATGCGGTTATTCAACGAACTAAGCTGATGAGAGATGATCATTCAAAGGGAATGCACATGAACATGAGAGAAAGAAAGAAAAGATGATGATGACACAGTAAAAAAATAAAAGCCACGCACCTTTCCACACATGCCACAGATACCCGCAAGATAATGCGAATGAACGTTAAAGAGAAATTAAAAAAAAAAAACAGTGAATTAAAGAAATGACTAAAGCGTGCTGAGAGTTGACAATTTCACATTTCCCTGCGGTGGGGTTTTTTTTTTTGTCACACAAGTTCGTATTTATATTTTCCACATGAATGAATGGGGAAGAAAAGGAAAATGAAATGAATCAACAGATTGCTGAACACATACATTCTTTTCTCAAAACATGATTAAAATTTTTTTTAACATCGTCAACTCACACTGGACCACAGATCGAATAATTCCAAGGCAGCTGCATTGGTACTTAATAAAGAAGCACTCGTAGAGCAAAAGTTTCATCATACGAGAGAGGTCTCTACTACTCAGTGGAACATTGAGACCACAACAGCACCTGTTGGTAATCCTACGCTTGATCTCCATACTGACATCATTTTTGTTGTGTAACAAATCACTGACAACATCGAAAGTATAGTTATCGGCAGTAATCTGGGATCTCGTACTGTTACGTTTTTACCTTTCAAAAACGTTTGAAATATGAGCTCGTAGATTGCAAATAAAATAAAAATAAATTTGTGTTTAGTTTTAATTAAATTCTGTATTGTTCTCACAATTCTGTATGCCATTATTCACAACTTGATGTAAGCAACAACAATTGCTCCTCTATTTACACTCTTTGCATGAACATCAACAATTACTAGACAATTGTTCGACAGATGTTTGTAACGGAAATTTTCAAACCACGATTACTCTCTTCAAACACACAGCGTCTTTATACAAGGCTGATTGAACTTTTACTAACTCCGTTGCCTACTTTGCTTTGCCTTTTATATGGCAACGTAAACAGTCTGCTTAATGTTCTTGAAGGCGAATGTTCATGACTTTGCCTTCCCAAAATCTTTATAAATGTAAACATCGTTGTTTACATTTATTCCTGCAGTGTTGTTTGTGTACTTTTGTATACTTGTTTACCATTTTTTTTTTGCTGGTGTTTGTTGTTACATTAAGCTGTACGATAATTTGTAAACAGGTTTGTTTATTAAATTGTTTTGTTTTTGTAGCTTTTGTTTATAATTTTAATGTTAAGCGATGTAAAAACAAAACACCAGTATCGCTTACGTAACAATACTTTGTGTTACCCTCATTTACTGCCAGACCTATGTATCTTAGATTAGTTTAGTTTTGAGCACGTGAACTTGTTATCGCAACAAGTGCAATACCTAGAGGTCAAAATGATCCATTGTACATACGTCCTAGAGGAGAGAAAGAGAGAATAGTGAAGAACATATGGAAATTGGAAAACGGGACGAAGTAGGAAAGGTAGGAGATAAGAGACGGAGAAAAAAGATGGACGAGAGCGCGACTACAACCTTAATGCCCTAGCACTCCTCAACTAACTCAACCTATTTACGAATCCTAGGAGAGCTTTACTGACGGCTCTCGACAATGAGTCCAAATTTACGAAGACGCATCTGCTCAGGGTCCTTAACCTCAACCTACTAAAGGCTCGACAGTTGCAGAGGAGAAATCTAACTTAACTAACTTAAAGGGAAGAAATAGGAAACGGAGGAAAAAAGATGAAAAAGAAGATCACAAATCACCCAAGAGAGCTCCTCTTAAACGGCTAAAACTATTTATAAATTTCTGCGGAAGCCTATTGTCGGATCTCAAGGGAGAATTTAAACCTCAAAGAAACCGCTTCCCAGGATACTTACGTCGTCCTACTAAAGGCTCGACAGTCGCAGAGGAGGTGTTCGATATGTTCCAAATCCTCCTCATCACAATATACCCTGCAATAGTTCGGCTGGGATCTGTTCCAGATCCTTGTCAAAGATCTAATCTCGGAGTGCCCTGTAATGAAACCAATAACTAAACTTAGACTAGGCCTTACCTAAGCTCAGCAGCAAACCTGTTCTATCACTGTCTATAGTATGCCATAGACACCTAGACACATAACATCTCGATCCACCCCTCCAACGCCTCTGCTCTTGCTCTCTGACCTATTTAGTGCTGAGGTCGTAGAAGTGACAAATTGGGAGGATCAGAACCAACTATCAAATCGTTCTCAGAAATTGAATCTAAATAGACCCATCTTAGTCAGAAACCTCGCATAATATTAAAGGGTTCGGAGAGATTCATTCCTACCTTGATGGAATTGCAGGAATTACTCAACGTCATTCTGCATAACCTTATCAGCTTGGCAGGTATACCGAGCTCAGACATTTGAAGGCTGCTTTATAGTGGAATGACAGTTTAGAGTCGACCTCGAACATTAGATTTTTGAGAAACTTTTCGGTGTAATTTCGTTTTAGTCTCCGAGTTTTTAGCCGGAAGTCTGTTGAGAGACAGTAGCTGAAAGAAATACTTCTTTCCATATTTCGTTTGGTTCAACACGTCCGAATTGGGATTTGAACAATGACCTTACATCTGATAAGCCAACACACCACCTACTAGACTACGGCAACCTACATATATTGCTTGCCGTTAAACAAACAGTGACCTTTTGCTGATAGATTGAATGCTTTTGGAGCACCTGTAGACTGGTATCATCTTACAGGCGACAAATTTGTTTGTTTCGCGTACCCATTCATCGAGGATGGGTCTTCAAATTTAAATGTAAGGAGCGCTTAGAAAAATACCACATGGAAATTAATTATACATTAAAAAAATGTTGTAAAAAACTGTTATAAAAACTCGTATAAACTGTTACAAAAACTGTTATAAACAGTTATAAAAACTGTTATAAACTGTTGTAAAAACTGTTGTAAAAACTGTTATAAACTGTTATAAAAACAGTTATAAACTGTTATAAAAACTGTTAAGCATGGAAATTAATTATACATTAAAAAATGTTTAAAAAAACCAATTATCAAAAACTGTTATAAAAACTCGTATAAACTGTTATAAACTGTTATAAAAACTCGTATAAACTATTATAAAAACTGTTATAAACTGTTGTAAAAACTGTTATAAACTGTTATAACAACAGTTATAAACTGTTATAAAAACTGTTAAGCATGGAAATTAATTATACATTAAAAAAATGTTTAAAAAAACTAATTATCAAAAACTGTTATAAAAACTCGTATAAACTGTTATAAACACTGTTAGAAACTGTTATAAACTGTTATAAAAACTGTTATAAACTGTTATAAAAACAGTTATAAACTGTTATAAAAACTGTTAAGCATGGAAATTAATTATAATTTAAAAAATTTTAATAAACAACTGCTATAAAAACTGTTATAAAAACAGTTATAAACTGTTATAAAAAAATGGAAATTAATTATAAATTAAAAAATTTTAATAAACAACTGCTATAAAAACTGTTATAAACTGTTATAAAAACTGTTATAAACTGCTATAAAAACTGTTATACATGGAAATTAATTATAAATTAAAAAATTATAATAAAAAAAAAATGCTACAAAAACCTATAAAAACTGTTATAAAAGCTGTTACTAACTGTTATAAAAATTATTAATTTAATTTAATTTACTTTTTTTATTAACATTTAAATTAAATATCAATTGATTTACAATCCAATACTCTCTACTGGTATCCTTTGTTTAATTTGAACAAAATGTTAAAAGTGTCTTCTTCTCATTACAACAAAGTCTTGGTTTTAAATGTCATGAAATTAAACTCGTAAAAATTTCCCAAAAAAAGAAGCCTCTTAGATCATCCAACACTCCTTAAAAGTTAAATAACGAACGTAAATGTTGAAAATCATTTATGACTTCAGCAACAAATGAGAGGTTAGGATGGTTGGCTGCAAGTCTTCTACAGAAATGTTTTAAACAAATTGAACAAAGTTTTGAAAACTTCCTACAACATCATCATCAGCATCATCACCATTATTATTATACAATCTAAGTGTCTAGCACAGCAAACATAACTTTTTCATAATTTTTTTTTTAACCAAATTTTGAAAACAAAAAATTTTTTCCAATTTTACTACTTAGTAGTCTGACGTTTTTGTATTTGATTTTGAAAATCTTGTAAGTCTGTGGCTTTTAAGTTGAACTTTGTTCAGCTTTTTCAGTTTGTCTTCTTTCCAAAGTCATCATGGTATGGTAGAAATAAAGGCCAATAAACTCAAGTAAAAGTGTTGCCTAGAGTTTGTTTAATTGACTTCCATAGCTACCTCAGGTATTTTCTTTATATCGTTATGTCCTTAACTTTTTAAGTATGTTCTACAGACTCGTCTCGTTTATAATTTTTGAAGGCAAAAAGAAATTCTTTACTCTTCACAAACTTCACAATTCTGTTTCTGACTACAACAGCTTGACAATGTTACATTTAAAGCTTTTTTATTTTCGTTTTGGCAACTTCTAGAATGTAATTGTTGATTTGTTGTTGTACTACATTTCTAAAGGAGTCTTTTTGTAAGCACTTCTTATCTTATTTTCTTGGTTTCTTATTACAACTGCTTGACAATGTGAATTTTCACTCTATTTAAAGTTGATTTATTTTCCTTTTGGCAACTTCTAGAACATAGTTGTTGATTTGTTATTCCTATTCACTTATAAAGGCGTCTTTCCTAAGCACTTCTTAACTTATCTTATGTTTTTTTTTTGTACACAGCCACGTGCTATTGAAACCACTTGCTGTCAGTCTCCAGATTATTCAATTTAAACGAATAAAAATTGATAATCATCACCATAGTCTAGTATGTACATTGTCGAAACGTAAGATCTGCCAAAAATATTGCCGCCTTCCGTGGGAGTGTCCAAAAGAATCCCTGAATAACATCGTTCACAATAACTCCACAGGCAGGTCTCAACTTTGGGAATTTTGTGACATGATTTGAGCCTAATCCCCTAAAAAAATTCAACTGACTCAGGAAATTTCACCCGAAAGTCGTCTTCAGCAATGAGTTCCATCTCTGGATGAATGGGTGTGTAAACAATCAAATTTGTCGAATATAAGACGATACCAACCGACATTAGCTCCAAGAACATTCAATCTCTACCCCCAAAAAGTCACTGTTTGATGGTTTGATGTTTGATACGTAAATAATTACTGATTACAACCCTCTAGCCAGGATTACAACCTAGTTTCTCACACCACTAATGCGGCGGGACCTACAATTTTAAAGTCGACTCCAAATGACAGAATTTTGAGAAACTTTTCATGGCAGAGTTTTTGCCAGAAATCTGCTGAGAGTAAGTTCGTATTTAGTTTCGTTCCAGATATTTGAGCTGGGATTTGAACCGTTGTCTCACGTCTCATAAGTCATTACACCACCTACTAGACTGCGGCGACTACATTAAACGACCCAAATTTGTGGTAAACCTTTCAGTGAGTAAATGGCACGGATATTTAGTTGATGGCATTTCCAGGCAAGCTGTTTTAAAGCCACTGAATGGATAACCCGCTACATAGTTGCATAGAAAAAGTAAACCAATCATGCCTTCAATACCTTTGCTGAAGTGCCTCTATTCAGTTAAAAAAATTTTTTTTATTAAATACTGACGGAAGGCAAGAGACAAATGCTGGCATTGCTTTAATGGTTAAAAGTTTTCTTCTGACAATAATTACTTCAACAACACGACAGGAATGTAATGTAATAAATGAGACACACACGTGTTTAATAACTGCATGAACATGGTGAGTGGATGAAAAAAGTTTTGTTGGCTTAACATACTTTATGCAGGATACGTTCGGGTAGAGATAAGTTAAGTGATGCCAATACCCCTCCAAATATTCTGGGAAAAGTGGAAAACTTTTAATGGCACTTGTTTAAAATTTTCTGCAAAAACGTTTACACGTAAATATGTTGATGAAATTAAACAGAAAATTAATTGCAAGGAAAATAAGAAAATTCTTTTTAAATTCAGTTTTCATTTGAAGAAATGCTTGAATGGTTTTCTAATATTTACAGTGAGCGCCAAAAGAAACTGTACATTAAAAAAATATATATACTGTTACGTTTTTTACCTTTTAAAAACGTTTAAAATATGAGCTCATAGATTGCAAATAAAAAAAAAATTTGTGTTTGCTTTTAATTAAAATTCTTTATTATTTGCACAATTCTGTGTGCCACTTTTCACAATTTGATGTCAACAACAACAATTGCTTTCTTTTGTTATTCCTCTGTTTATACGATTTGCATAAACAATAACAATTACTAGTCAATTGTTCGACAGATCTTTGTAACGGAGATCTTCAAAACAACGATTACTCTCTTCAAACACACGGAGTCTTTGCATAAGGCTGATTGAAATTTTACTGACTCCGTTGCCTAGTTTGGCTTGCCTTTTATATGGCAATGTAAACAGTCTGATGAATGTTCTTGAAGGCAAATGTTTGTGACTTCGTCTTCTCAAAATCTGTATAAATGTAAACATCGGTGTTTACTTTCATTATTGTTGTTTGTGTATTTTGTTTACATTTATTCTTATAGCGCTGTTTGTGTATTTTTGACTACTTGTTTACCATTCTTTTATGCTGGTGTTTGTTGTTATATTAAGCAGTACGATAATTTGTAAACAGGTTTGTTTACTGCATTGTTTTGTTTTTGTAGAATTTGTTTATAATTTTAATGTTAAAAGATGAAAAACCAAACCCAGATTTTTCCATTTTCGTAACAATACGGTAATAAATTACCGTCATTTTAATTTTAAAATTGTTTCATTGCCAGATTTTAAAATTGAAACAAAAAAAAAATTCGAAAAAACATCACAAAAAATTCCGAAATATTGTCAAATTTTTTCGGGCACTCTCCTTAAGTGGTATAAGTTGAGTATGCTGATTGTTAGAATTTTATCCTTAGAGTACAGTTTCTTTAGACGCGCACTGTATGTAGATGTAAAGTAGAAAAATCACTTGTCCTTTGACTGCAAAATGACGCGATTTTTGATACCCTGCTTTATATTGAAGCATATTCCAGAGAGAAAAATCGTTCTGTATAGATCGAAACAAATCGTAATCAAAAGGGTTTAAGTCTAGGCTGTATGGCGGGTGAGAGGTAAAACTTATTTTTAATACTTCACTTCTATCCTAAAAGCACTTAATAAAGTGCTTTGAAAAAAATTTTTTCTTCCTATTTCTTTATTGAGATATTCTAACTTTAGTATTCCCTATTTTCTTCTCTTTTTTGTAAAAAGACTGAAAAAACAAGAAAAAAAATTGAAAAATAAAAAATTAGTCTTTCAAGCCTTATACAGCAAGCAGGTCTTTAATGACGCCAATATTACCCGGGTGTAATAAATTATGCACGCTCGTCTACTTTATCTACGTGGCATGTGCGACACTGTCATTTCATTATATTTGCTCTAAAGTAAATATTTGCATATACAGTTACCGACAAAAGAAACTGTACGCTAAGGATAAAAAATTCTCAAACTTTACACCACATAAGGAGAGTGTCCAAAAAATTTCGCCAATATTTGAAATTTTTTATATTTTTTTGGTTTTAATTTTAAAAACTGTTAATTAAACAATAAAAATATCTGTAATTTATTAATGTATAAATATTTTTTTAATGTACAATTTCTTTTGACGCCCACTGTATATGTGCGAAATGTATCCAAGTCATGATATTCATGTCAATGTTATTTACAAGTCATTGATATTCATGTTACATTATAAGATACATCTTCTTCTGTTTTGTTGTTGTTTTTGTTATTTCTGTTAAATTCCTTACTGTTGTCTCTTGTACAGAACAATACTTATGTGGATTTATTTATTTTTTTTTTGCTTTTTTATTTGTATCGTTTTTGAACATACAAAGGTACCCCAGATTCACATACTTTTTCCAGGGAAATTGTTAAGAAATATTGCATGTTTCCAATAACTTCTAAGAAATTTTAAAAGCTGTTATATGGTCCGTACGGTGGCCTTATGTCCGAAATAATATTGAAAATAATATCTACATATACATACATACATAATTGGTCATTACAACCCTTCAGTCAGGATTACGACCTAGTTTCTCACACCACTTATGTTGTGTGTGTTAATTTTATACATGAGTGGCGGGACCTACAGTTTAAAGTCGACTCCGAACGACAGATTTTTTGAGAAACTTTTCATGGCAATTTTATTTACTCTCAGAGTGTTTGCCAGAAATCTGCTGAGAGGAAGTCGCCGAAGAAATACTTTTTGTATTTTATTTTGATGCATGGCCTGTGGCTCGAACCATGGCTTTGGGTCTAATAAGCCAACACACTACCTACTAGACCAGGGCGATTTCTACATATAAACCTCGCAATTATAGGCCAATAAATTGATGCTTTAAAATAAATTCTAAGAGATAATTGGTCAACCACCGTGCATACATACTGTTAAGAAAATGAAAAATCTAAAATCTGGTGTTTTGCATTTACATTGCTTAATAATAAAATTATAAACAAAAACTACAAAAGCAAAACAATGCAGTAAACAAACCGGTTTACAAATTATCGTACTGCTTAATATAACAACAAACACCAACATAAAAAATAGTAAACAAGTAAACAAAAATACACAAACAACACTACAATAATAAATGTAAACAACAATGTTTACATTTATAGAGATTTCGAGAACACGAAGTCATTAACATTCGTCTTCAAGAACATTCATCATGTTAATCTGCCATATAAAAGGCAAGACAAAGCAGGCAACTGAGTGAGTGAAGTTTAGTCAGTCTTGTGTGAAGACGCTGTATGTTTGAAGAGAGTAATCGAGGTTAGAAAATCTCCTTTACAAAGATCTGTCAAATAATTGTCTAGGAATTGTTATTGTTTATGCAAAGGGTATAAACAGAGGAATAACAAAAGAAAGCAAGTGTTGTTGTTTACATCAAGTTGTGAAGAGTGACACACAGAATTGTGCGAATAATAAAGAATTTTAATTAAAAATAAACACAGATTTATTTTTATTTTATTTGCAATCTACGAGCTCATATTTTGAACGTTTTTAAAAGGTAAAAACGTAACAATACATAATTGGCCATTATAACACTTCAGTCAGGGATTACGACCTAGCTTCTCACACCAAGGCACGACCTACAGGTTCTGAACGACAGATTTTTTACTGTCACAGCCTTTGCCAGAAGATTGCTGAGGGTAAATTGCCGAAGAAGTATTTTTTTCATATTACAATACGATCGAGATTTCTAAGGAGCTGGGTTTTGAAGCACGACCTTACGTCTAATAAGGCAGCACACTACCTGTTAGACTATGGCCACTATAACCGCCTAAAAAGACGAAAATCAATTTGCCAGATAAGGTTTCAACAAAATGACTGTTATGAACTGCCAAAGATGGAAAGTCCCTATTAGGAGACCTTATATTTACAGAAAATTTCTTTACAAAATATCTACATACATACGTAAGCGGTCATTACTTCATTACAACCCCTGACGAAACAATATCTCGCGGCCTGCTATCCTTTATCAACAACCACATAGTCACGGACGATCCAACTCTTCGCCACATAAGACAATACTTTAGACGCTTCAACACAGATATCTTGCACCTAATACCAACAACAGTGGACCTCCAATCAGTAAGGGAGGTGCAGCGCTTCTTACACCAATCGACAGTTACTACAGCAATGGACGAACTCAGCCAGAACAGGATTCTAAATCAATACCCTTATTTTTATAGAAAATTTCTTTACAAAATATCTGTATGCAAACGTGACCGGTCATTACAACCCCTTATAATTATATTTTATAATTTTATCCATATTAGCGACAATTGGTAGATGGACGGCAAAACTTCTCCCAGATATTACCCGCTGGATTGAGATGAAATTTTGGGGAGGTTAATTACGGTAATTTTTGTAAATATCTGTTTAAAAGGGCACGACCAAATTGCATTAATGATGATGCGTAGATTAATTCCGCGGAATACTAAAGTCTAAAAAACTTGACTTGAATGAGAGGATTAGAATAGATGTTTAGGCACCTTTTCAGATCCCGTTGCGCAATCCGGACTCGGATATAGATATAAAGGGGCTAAATGACTAGATGATTTCCATACCGAAGTAATACTACAGTAGTTCCGGATTGGGCACAAAAAGTCCAATAGAGGAAGGAGATTTAGTGGGTGAGGGGCCCACACAAGGGGGATAGTGATGATGCGGCTGGGTACATTTACTCCTCCTCAGCGGAAAAAAATCCGTATTAGCAAGCAACAACAGATTGTGTGAGAAACTTTTCATGGTAATTGCCAGACAGAGTTTTCATCAGAAATCCGCTGAGAGGAAGTTGCCGGCGAAATATTTTTTTCATACGGCGTTTTGATGGAGATGTCTGTTCTGGCGGGTTTGAACCGTGGCCTCACGTCTAATAAGCCAACACACTACATACTAGACGAGTTTAAAACTGTCTCTCCTTTGTCTAAGAAAACTACATATTTTCTAGTCTCTTAATAAAAAAATTTAAGGCTTGGCACTTAGTCGCCGCTGTATTATTTGTTTGTATAATTTTTGTTTTATTTTATTAACAATACTTTTGCATAACTTAATAAACAAAAAAATGTTGTTTAATTTAACGTCTTTAAAAATTAATTGCCTTCACTTTTATTGACTACACTGGTATCTATTGTTACGAGATGATGTCATAAATCTTACAAAACTTACAAAACTGAGTATGTGCCTTGTCTGCTCTCCACTTCCCTATGTTAACCTATTGTAATCACACTAACGAAGCTAAAGTTAAATAGTAAACCCATCATCTAGCGACTACTTAAATCAGCTTTTATTGGTAAAAGAAAGATGCTGCAGCAATAGGTATGTACATAATGCAGCTGTTGGATGGCAGCCAACTAGTGAAGCCAATTTTAAATATCATTTGAAACTCAAGTATTGAGCGTGAGTATGAAAATCTTAAATATCTACGATTACTTGTATTCCTCTTGCCTTTCTTATTTTTCAACAATTTTATTTTGCTTTTGCCAATATGCTCACTGATTCATGGGATCATCAATATTTCTGTAGACTGCAGACCTTGTGCTGTCATCATACTCTAGTAGGTAGTGTGTTTCAAAACCTAGTCCAGACATCTCGAACTTGACAAAATATAAAAAAATATTCCTTTCGGCGACTTCCTCTGAGTTCCTCTAGCCTTGTGGAAAAAATTCAGAGAGTAAATGAAGTCGCCGTAGTCCAGTAGGTTTTGTGTTGGCTTACTAGACGTAAAGCCAGGGTTCGCGCCGCAGGCCAGACATCAAGAGAGAATACAAAAAGTAATTCTTCGGTGACTTCCTCTCAGCAGATTTCTGGCAAAAACTCTGAGAGTAAATAAAATTGCCATGAAAAAGTTTCACAACATAAATGGTGTGAGAAACTAGGACGTTGTACAATTCGACCTCCGGGTACTGTACTTGTCTTAATTGACAAGTACTCGTCCTCTAAGCTAACCTAACCTAAATGAAAATGCGCAAGAAAAGTTTCTCAGAAATCTGTCGTTTAGAGTCGACTTTAAAACTGTGGGTCCTGACACTTATATGTATAAAAATTAACACACAAAACATGGATGGTGTGAGACAAGCTAGGTTGTAATCCTGACTGTGACCAATTTAGTAAATAATTAAACCAGCAAAAGCATTTAACATTAATTTATCGATTAATCTAGGTTTATGTTTAGGTTGGAGGACGTGTACTTGTCATATGAGACAAGTACAGTACACGGAGCTTAAGTTGAGCCATTGTACAAACATCCTTAAGATGAGAGGATAATAGAGGAGATAGGAAAAAGGATAGAAAGTAGGAAGGGTAGAATAAGGAATCTATGGAGAGCCTTGATGTCGACTCTCGACACAGAATTCAAAGCCTCAAATAAGCCCCTGCCAAGGGTTTCTATTAATTTAACTCCTGAATAATTACACGGTGCGACAGTGAAGATACACACGATTTACTATATAGTCTAAGTTATTCACTAGGCTGAGTAGAACTCAAAAATACATTTTTTCTACCTCCAAACTTGTTTCATTTGACAAAAACGGTTTTTTTTTTGATCTGTTCTTATTGATTACCCAAAAATGTTTGAACCTATTTTAAGAATCCAAAGTTTTTTAGAAAGGGAAGAGATTAGCCTTTAAAACTGTATACATAAACGTTTTGTTCAAACTTACATGTTATGAGTTTTGATGGGGTAAACTTGGAAAATATTATTTTTTTCTTATTTTTTTAAGTTTAGCTATTCTTAATTGCATAATTTAATTAAAAAATGTAAAATAAGTGATGGCATTCTGAAAGTGCATTATCTTGTGAAGAGGTTGACGCTTCGTTTGATCAAATCGAACAAAAATTACCATAGTTATAATTTAAATAGTATAACAGTCGTCTTATTTTTGTTATATATGTCATCTTATCAAATGAACTTTCAGATCAAAAATTTTCAAAAGTTTTGATGGATCTTGATTGCTTATCGCAAAATGTGTCAATTTCACGTTTGTACGACTACCAGAAGTCGCCTAATATTTGTGTTTTTTTGCAAATATTATTATTTCGCTTTGCGCAAACATTGTTCAACTTCTTGTGGTCGCTCAAACGTGAAATTGAAACACTTTGCAATAAAATATCAAGGTCCGTCAAAAATTCTTAAAATATTTGAACAAAAAGTTAATTTGCTATAAAATATATATGAAAAATATAACTCGATTGTTAGACCCTTTAAATAATAACTAAGGTAATTTTTTTGTCCGATTTGATCAAACGAAGTGCTAATCTCTTCAAAAAATAATGCACTTTGAGAATGTTATCATTTATTTCATATTTTTTAATTAAAGTTTGGCGCTATGAACTGACAAACTTGAAAAAATATGATTAAAATTCGCATTACTCAAGTTTACCTCATCAAACCCCATAGCATACTAAGTCAAATAATATACGTATGTATATCGTTTTAAAGACCCATCTCTCTCCTTTCTAATAAGGTTTAAATTTTGGACATCGGTTCAGAAATGTTTGTGTAATCAGTAAATTTGTGCGTAAAGTCCAAGAAATAAACAGTTTTTGTTAGATAAAACAAGTTTGAAGGGTTCGAGAAAAATAAAAAAAGTATTTTTGAGTTCTACTCAACTAACTGAACAACTTAGACTAGGTAGTTACACGGGTGTATTTAATTTTTTGTAGTTTGTGGCATAGTGCTATTTGTGTGCCTTGGTAGTCTAGTAGGTAGTGTTCTAGACCATTAGCGTAAGGTTTTTGTCTTCGATTCCCAACTAAGAGACTCTGGTCTATTACACTACACCGTTTTATTAAGCAACGTTATTATTGCAATAAGTTTTGTAGAAATTTAATAAGAAATCATTGAACTTGTAAAACCTAAACAGCAGCACTATACCCAGTAAGTTTTAAGAAGAGCCAACATAAAATAAAATTCATATTGTTTATCACGTTTTTAAGAAATTTAATGAATATTCATGAATATTTCATTAAAATTACCAGGAGAATATTTTCATATTAAAGCTACAATCACACTTCAAGCATCATTGGATGACCTTTAATGAAGACAAGTACCCGTCTGCCGCTACAGCATAGGTTAAAATTAAACATTTATTATAAAGGGTGGGCCATTTAAAAGTTTAAATTCAAAAATGCAATAAAACAAGGTTAGGTTAGGTTAGGTCCCGTTTAGAAATGGAATATTATTTCATTCATATGACTGCCGCAGCTGGCCTCACAGTACCTCAATCGATCATACCAATTTTCGTGAATTCTTTTGAGTGTATTGGGGGTCGTATATCGGTAATAGCATCACGAATCTTGGCCTTCAAATGCTCAATTGTTTTTTTTTTTTTATCGGCATAACACTTTTTTTCAAAGGCGCCCCACAGAAAATAGTTTAATGGTGTTAAATTGCAGCTTTTTGCGGCACTTTTCCGGCTAATTAAATGGTCATCAAACGTTTTACGCTATAAATCGAGCTGGATTTTTAAAGAACTACGGGCCAACGACGGCTTATGCACCACAAGCCGAGACAGTCACTCGTAATGAGTGTATTGGCTTCTGTAAGACCACGTGTGGGTATGGGCAGGTAGGTAGGTAGAAGTTGCTGTCCCCTCGATGGAGTCTTGAGCGGACACACTTAGGCCGCACACAGGGCCAATTGTGATACCACAGTTCCTCATTTCCCCTATACCAGGACCCATTCGGAGCTGCCAATATCAAGCTGCCAATATCCATACATGACAGTTCATCCATATCCTCCATGTAGTAGGCACCCAGGTACCTCTTTCTCCTCCGACTAAGTGCCGGACATGTGCTCAATAGGTGAAGAATAATCTCATCTTCCTCTTCATCTCCACAGCTTCCAAGACCAATACGAGTCGCATGCGTTCCTATAATGCAATGCCTCGTAATAACTCCGATAACAATGCTGAGCCTGCTTCTTTGGAGTTTAAGCAGAGTCACCGTGCGCCTCCTATCCGGCCTCGGCCAGATTTTTTGCGCCGCTCTGCCCTTATCCGAAGTTGCCCACATTCTGCTGACGAGATCTACGGTTGCATTGTCAATAATAAGTTTGCAGTTTGATCCCCAAAGGGATCTTCAAAGTAGAGAATTCATCAGAGAGTTCTATGGTCAATACGTGTGGGTTTACTGAGCCCCAAATATTGCAATTTTGCTTATTAATGTAGCCACCAATGAAAACTAAAAAGAGCTTCACCCGAAAAGATGATTTTTTTTCTCGTTGGCCCATCTAGTGAAGGGAAACCGAAGCAGATGGTCATGCGGCTTCAACTGTTGAGCTTTGTAAAGCGTCATACCGAGATCTATTCGCAAATTTCGAGGTAAATTTGATGTTCAATTCTTGAGAACGATGACAAGTTGATGTGGGTGGATTCTGACGCATACTCTCAGCCACAGCTGCGATATTTTCGGATGTACGCACTGTACCAGCAGGCTCACGTCTTGACGCATCAACGATGGAACCAGTACGTACGCACTGTACCAGCAGGCACACGTCTTAACGCTTCAACAATGAAATCAGTTTCACGAACTTTGGCAATAAACTTGCGTAAACCCTGGCACAGTTGTTTCGGTTCTGCTACCAAATTTTATACGACATTTTCGTGCACCTTCTCAGCGACTAATTGTCTTTGTTTTGGACATAAATTTCCAATAAACCCCAACGTTGCTCAAGCGTAAATAGATTCATTGCGTTTAATGGAGATAATTGACTGAATATTGTGACAGAATAGAATGACACAAGTATTGCCGGATTGGAAATAACGATGAGAAAAATTTAAACCGATAGATGACCCACCCGATCTATAAAAATATGTGCTATGTGTGCATATGTGTGTGCATATAAATGCAAGCTTTAAACATTTTTTATTTAAAAAAATGTAAACAAAAGTGCAACTGTTGCCGGCAATAAACATACATTTTTAGCCACAATGTGATAAATTTGCATTAAAAACCTTGTTTTTCTTTTCTTTTTTCTTTTTTAAATCATCAGCAGCATGCTTACCTCAGAATTAACAAACATTAGCATGCAGCCACCACAGACAGACAGATTGTAAGCAGCAAAAATAAGAATTAAACAAAAAAATATTACCCAACGTACGTGTGTGTGTACAAACTTTTTAACATCACTGTTTTAACATCACATTCAATGTTTTGTTGCAACAACAACAATGTTTTGTTTTTCTTTCATTCTTGTAAGTAAAATTTGTTAACTTTGTATGTCTGTTTCTGTGTCTGTTGCAACAACAACAGCAACAACAATAACAAACAACAAGAATTTAAAAATAGAAGAAGATGACCTTTCTCTACACACAACAGAAGGGCATTCATTTACCATTTAAAAGTCAAACGTATTATTCAGTATTGCCCAACGTATTATTCAGTTGCAACTGAAATCCGAATAACAAAAATAAAATTTAATAATGGACGCCTCTGTATTGGTTCCAAAATATCGCCCATTTCTCCCCCCCAATACCCTGACGGGAACATATGGCTTCCATAAAGCATTTCCATGTTATTCGGTTGTCTGCTTTTATTTTTGCATTTTCCCATGTACCATTACACTGGCCTAGATCTTGGAGAATCGAACATCCCCAGGTGTTCTGTGATTGGCCACGGCTTCTTGAGTGTTGAGGATTCTACTCAAGCTCCATTCTTGATATGCTATCAGTATTCTTTCTAATAGTATGGCCGATCCATCTCCATTTCCTACGTCATATCTGCGTTACTCTGGGTTCCTCATTGGTAAGATTCAGAATATTTTGCACGGGATCCTGAGAGACACTTGTTGATGAATGCCTGTAGTTTTTGCGTGATAGCGTTCGATGCTCACCAGATTGCACTTCTGTACAACAAGGTCGTTTTTACATATGCATTGAATATTCTGTAGGTAGGAATGGACCTCTAGAATGGAAACTTGATGAACAGATCCGCATAGGGTGCTGAGGTTATGGAGGAAACACTTCTCTACTCTACTACAAGGCGACGACGACACCAATACCACATTTAGAGATGATGTTCCGAACCCGATCGATGACGATCGTGCCGCCTAGCCATGAAGAGCTCAAAGTCGCGATTATGCGTCTTAAAAACAATAAAGCGGCAGGTCCTGATGGCCTCCCAGCTGAATTGTTTAAGACCGGATGTAATGAGTTGGTAGGGCACATGCACCAGCTTTTTTACAAAATATGTCTAGAGGGAAGTATGCCCAACGATTGGCACCTCAGTGTCCTCTGTCCTGTCCAGAAAAAGTGAGGCCCTACGATATACGCCAACTACAGGGGTATAAGTATTCTCTCTATCGCATATAAGGTTTTTACAGGCGTATTGTGTGAAAGACTGAAGCCACTCGTCAAAACACTGATTGGATCTTATCAGTGCGGCTTCAGACCTGGCAAGTCCACCATCGACCTGATCTTCACACTACGTCAAATCTTGGAAAAGACCCACGAAAAACAAGTCGACATACACCATATTTTTGTCCATTTTAAGGCTGCCTTTGATAGCCCCATAAGGGATAAGATAAGAAGCTGATCAGCAATTCTTGGAGCGCCGTCAAGGTAGGAATGGACCTCTCCGAACATTTTGATACCATGCGAGGTTTCAGACAGGGCGATCCCTTATCATGTGACCTCTTCAACTTCGTTATGGAGAGTGTTCTGCGAAAGGCGGGTGTGTATCGCAATGGCACAATTTGTCAAGAAAGCGTCCATTGCTTGAGTATGTAGACGACATTGCAATCATAGGTCGTACCAAGCGAGTTGTTACTGCTGCCTTTAGTGCTATTGAACGGGAGTTTACTAAGATGGAGAGAGACGTGCGGCGTATTGATTCCCAGATACTTATACTATACTATACTATACTATACTATACTATACTATACTATACTATACTATACTATACTATACTATACTACTTTTGATATAGGCAAAGAATTTATTTATCTTGGCTCCGCCGTTACCATCAAAAATGATGTCAGTCTGGAGATCAAGCGCAGAAGCACTCTCGTGCTACCATGGTCTCAAGAGGCAATTGAGTAGCAGAGACCTCTCTCGTCCGACGAAAATAATACTCTAGAAGACGCTCATCCTACTCGTGCTTCTTTATGGCGCAGAAGCATGGACCCTATTTAGCAAAAAAAAGTCCTACGTAGGATTTTCGGTCCAGTGCGAGTTGGCGATGATTTCCGCAGCCGATCCAACAGTGAGCTGCATGAGCTCCTCAACGACATAGACGTTGTGCAGCTTGTTAATATCCAGCGACTGCGCTGGCTCGGCCATGCCAGTCGAATGGAGGAGGTTGCTCCGGCGAGGCGGGTATTTGATGCGGGGATCTGCGGAAGTCGGCGAAGAGGACGACCTTGTATGCGTTGGAAGGACCAAAGTGTGACCAACTGGCGTAGGCGCGCAAGAAGCAGAGGCGCCTGGAAGAATGTGCTGCGGCAGGCCGAAATTCGTTAATCGGGTTGTTAATGGTCAATTAAGTAAGTAAGTTGAATATTCTGCACTTGGTTCCTCTGGATCTTTGTGATTTTCTCCATATTGGCTGCAGTAGAATGCCGCTATTGCTTTATTGAGCCTGTGCATTATATGTCCAGATAGTCGACATTGTTAGTCTGGAGACCAAGAATTGGATTACTCTTGAAAACAAGTACTACATTAGACTCAACGGACCTTTGTCGTGAGACGGAACTGATGCTCCACAAATTGCTTATCCTTATCGTGCTTCTTTGGGCTGTGGCAGTTGCACAACCGTGCAATCTCTTTAACAGTACACAAGAGAAAAATTAAATGCAAGATCTTCGCTTCGTGTGCGTTGACGATCCTGTCCTCATACGAATTGTATAAAGTTTTTAAAGAAATCAACAATGAATTACTCAGCGATATGGTCCATATTCAGCTCCTTAACATCCAGCGGCTAAGCTGGCATATTCTCGTTTGGCTGGTGACAATATTTGTTTGCATTAGGAGGACTAAATTAAAGAAGCCTTCTTGTCACTGATTGGTTTGATCAACTAGTAAAGGGGTGCCTATGGCAAAAAACATTTGGAAAGAAATGGCCAAATCGAAATCCGATAAAAAGGACTTAAAATGACGTTCTGTATGTCTGTAAAGTGATCAGCCTTCAGTTAATACAAGAAAACTTTCTTAGAAATTATTTGAAACCGAGTAGAACGCGGTAGCTTTGTCTAGTCCTCATCCAAAGTCTTACATAATTGGTCATTACAATCCTTTAGTCAGGATTACAACCTAGCTTGTCATACCTCCTAGCCTCAAACCCACATCTCATAATTAGTGGGTCCAGAGAGAATTTCAACAAAACTCTTTGATCTGTAGAGCACACAAGACGTAATGGAAATAGCTGAACTCTGAGGTTAGAAGTCGCCGTTGGCTTATTAGACGGAAGGCCAAGGTATATTACCTCAGGTAAGACATCTCGAACAAAACGAAATAATGAAAAAATATTTTTTTGGCGACTTCCTCTCAGAAATTTTCGGACAAAAACTCTGAGAGTAAATAAAATTGCCGTGAAAACTTTTCCAAAAATCTGTCTTTCGGAGTCGATTTTAAATTGTAGGTGACGCCAGTCATGGGTAAAACTAACATACACATCAGCCTTTAAATACGTAGTTTTCTTAGACAAAGAAGAGACACTTTTAACTCGTCTATTAGGTAGTATGTTGGCTTATTAGACGTGAGGTCACGTTTCAAACCCCTGGTCAGACAATCTCCAGCAAAACGAATCATGAAAAAATATTTCGACGGCGACTTCCTCTACGCGGATTTCTGACAAAAACTCTGTGTCAGTAAACAATAATTGCCATGAAAAGTTTCTCAGATATCTGTGGTTCGGAATCGACTTTAAACTGTAGGTGCCAGTCATGGGCATTACTAACACGCACATCATATGCGGTGTAAGAAACTAGGTCGTAATCCTGACTGAAGGGTTGTACTGACCAACTATGTATGTATGGATGTATGTATGTATAGAAAATTTAATACCTGACAGTAAAACATGATTTAACTGCCTTGTCAAAGCAGACTGTATTGCTATCAAGATAAGAATATGAATTATTTAACGCTTTAGACTGTATGGGATTAGTGACGTCATATCCCCTTATTAACTGGAGACATTATTGCTGTTAAATGCTTTTAAATTTGACGTTTTTTATTTGAAAGTCTTAAAAGATAACTTAATTTCACTGGTTAACATCCTTGTAATCTTTTTTATTAAAGAAAACTTTTCAAGTTTCATTTGAAATTTTCCCACAGTTTCCATATTTTTGGTCAGTAACCAAACAACTCAATTCATATTGCCAGCGACGTTAAATAGAAAATTTAAAAACATCCGGCCATTAGTGAATGCATATTAGCAACCCGTTATTAAAGAGAGGCTTGAATGGATGGCGTTCGATTTAAAACTTTGTTTGTGTTGAGGAATGGTGTTAAAAATTAAATTCAATGGCATTCACTAGACACTCGTATTATTCACATGGCCATTTCAGCAAACAAATGAAACGGACATCGCAAATGGTTTACGAAAAATGCAAAAATTTTTTAAACTGCAGTTGCATTGGCATAAAAATGGAATAAAAAAGAGAAAGAAGAAGAAATAATTTCGTTTCAAGAAATCGTTACAAACGGCTGGCTAGTTAAACCTGAAAAGAAAGTTTTTGTTCTTCTTTTGTGCACAGCACCGTCGTCATCATCATCATCATCATCATCAGCGTCTTCCTCAATAAGATTTTGATTGAAGATGCTGGTCTCGCAGAGCAACTCAAATCAATTCATAAAATTGCACATAAGGAAAGTGTGTTATGGTGCACGTTCGAAAGCAACCAAAATACCAACACAGCGATTTAAATGAATGAAATCTTTCAACAAAAGTTTAGTCAAGAATCGCACCGGAGTCTCCTCTTCTTTATTGTTATTCTAGAAATCGTTGTAAGGTATTCCCAGTCTCCAATAAATCTTCCGTTAGAGCTATTACAAGTTTCCTGAGCTGAATACTGGAACACACACCACTTTGACGACACAGAAAGTAGTCAATTGTCTTGGCATTCGATTGAACCCTAAACTGACGTTCTGGGCTCAGATCCAACATGCAGCAACCAAAGCCGCTAAAGTCACCACCTTACTTAAAAGCTTATGGCCAATATTGGTGTTCCTATACAAAGCTGTCGCGGATTGATGACGGCAATTACAGACTCTATTCTGCTTTACGGCAGTGAGACCTGGGCAGAAGCATTTAAGGCCGACTGTAGAATGAAAATTTTATCATCGGTACTACGAACCGCTGCACTTAGGGTTGCATCGGCGTATAAAACTGTATCTAAGTCAGCAGTACTGCTAATCAGTGCCGTAATACCTATAGGTTTACAGTCAAGCGAGCGAAAGAGGGTGTGAGAGACTAAAAACGTGCGCGAAGAGACAGTAAATGTCCACGATGCCACAAAGCGAACCATAAAACACTGGCACTGGAACACTGAAACAAGTGGTAGATGGACGGCAAAACTTCCCCCAGATATTACCCGCTGAATTGAGAGGAGATTTGGTGAGGTTAATTACTATTTAAGACAGCTGTTAACCGGACACGGTTGTTTTTGTAAATATCTGTTTAAAATAGAAAAGATGGCATGACCAAATTGCATTTATGATGACGCGGAACACACTTTTTTGCATTGAGAGAGATGGAGTTTGGAAAGAAGGAATCGTGAGACCAAAGTCGGCCTCTGTACTGTCAAAAACTTCTGCGATCTACTTCTGGACAGCGAAGAAAATTGGAATAGCATAGCCAGTTATACTGAAGTCTTGATGAAATCTTAAAAATTTGACTTGGATGAGGGGATTAGAATATATGTTTCAACACCTTTTCAGATCTCGTTGCACAATCCGGACGCGGATATGGATATAAAGGAGCCAAATGACTAGAAGTATTCCACTTCGAAGTAATACTACAGTAGATCTGGAGTGGGAACAAAGAGTACAAAAGAGGAGGAGGAGATTTAGAGGGTGAGGACCCTACACACGGGTGATAGTGACGACTTCCCCTATGGTACGGTGAGGTACATTTACTCCTCCTCAGCGGAAAAAAAAACACACAGATATCGCATCATATCTCTCTGGTCTCCCAACAAGTAGGTTCATTAACCCGTTTTTTCCTTTGCAAAGTGGTGAAGTTTCTTTATCACTTTGCAGAGGAATGCCAATGATACGTAGAAATTAATTTGAATTTTCTATTGTACCAGCAGCAAAGCAAGCGCGGCAGCTAAGTTTTCCAGCAACCCGCTTAAACCGGGTTTGAGCATTCATACATACATACATAATTGGTCATTACAAGCCTTCAGTCAGGATTATGATGTATCTTCTCACACCACTAATGTTGTGTGTACATTAGTGGCGGGACCTACAGTTTAAAATCTACTCTGAATGACAGATTTTCATGACATATTTATTTACTCTCAGAGTTCTTGCCAGAAATCTGCTGAGAGAAAGTCGCCGAGGAAATATTTTTTTCATATTTTCGTTTTCATATCTGACCTGGGGGGGCCTTACGTCTAATAAGCCAACACACTACCTACTAGACTACGGCGACTTTGAGCATTCCACTTCTCTAAATCTTGCCATCTAACTGCGACCGTTTAAAATAGAGTTGGTTTGCTTACTTCTTCTTACTGCAGACTATCTGAAAGTTAGGTTAGGTTAGGTTGGCGTAAAGCTTGCAGGCAAGTTCACTCGGTGACCAATTGTGTTACCTGTTGTAAGGGATGCCTTAGTGGTGGGTTTGAGAAACCCTTCGTATGAAATCACCACTATGCGCCGAACTTCAAACGTTCTGTCACCCAAAAACCAATGACGTTTGTCTCGAAGTGCAGCGCATTCCCATAAAACGTGTTCTGCGGATTCCGTTTGTTTCACATCCTGCCCGTTTCTGCAGCAAAAGCAAATACAAAACAAACATATTTGAGAACTTAAGGCTCAGGGCAATTGCCCTGCAAGTGCTTCACAACACCCGTAGTGCCCAAGCATGCCAATCTCTTCACTTTATTTAGCGTTGAATTTGATTAACTGAGAAATATCTGAATATATTTCCGCATTTGATCCAACAGTGAGCTGTATGAGCTCCTCAACGACATAGACGTTGTTCAGCGTATGAATATCCAGCGGCTGTGCTTGCTCGGCCATGTCGGTCGAATGGAGGAGCTTCCTCCGGCGAGGCGGGTATTTGATGCGGGAATCTGCGGAAGTCGGCGAAGAGGACGACTTCGTATGAGTTGGAAGGACCAAATTGAGGAAGCCCTGTCATCGATTGCTGTGACCAACTGGCGTTGGCGCGCAAGAAGCAGAGGCGCCTGAAAGGATGTGTTGTAGCAGGCCGAAATCCGTTGCTCGGGTTGTTAATGGCCAATTAAGTAAGCAAGTAAGAGAAATATTTGAAGCAAATTTAGGCCAGGGGCTGGATTAGCATTTTATGGAACTTTAGAGCTCCACTTAGTTTGAATTGAAATCAAATTCGAGTCTTAATTGTGTCCTTTACAGCTCTGATCGTTTTTTTCTTCTTCTTCTTTTTTGTGTGTTCAATTGCTACAGAAAATGTTGTACGACATTTGCGAAACTCGTTGTTTGATGATGCTTACGGTAAAATCTTGTTTTAAATTGAAGATAAAAACAACAACAAAAATAACAGCCACAAACTGAAACATATGCTTCATAAAGGCCAACACGTTTCATTGGAATACAAAATAGCAACAACGACAACTAACCGAAGAAGATCAGGTTGCCGTTGACATTTGTTTAATATTTGTTGCAACATTCACACGCTACCAGCAAGCAATATTAACAGCAAGCAGCTGAAGCAAAGAACAAGCTTTGTAATCGATAAACAATTTTATGGTGAATCTTTTATGGAAAAAAAAAGACAAAAACAACAAAAACGAAATTTAAAATTGAGCCAAAGCCAAGCCTAGGCAATGGCTTGGCTTTAATATTCACTTTATGAAAAACTGAATTTGATTTAATGCCAGTAATTAGGAAATGGAGCGGATGTGTGATTAAAAATGGAATTTGAAAAGTTTTCTGTGTTCATGCTGGATTGGCTATCAAACGAATTTCTATTGCAGTTAATTGGTGCCGACCAGTTTGAAATTGAATAGTTTGGTTGCAATTTAAATCTTCTTTAAAACATACAAAGTTAACTTAGAAAACGAACAACTTATAGAGAATCATAGGGCGTACCAAGCGAAATGTTACTGCTGCCTTTAGTACTATTGAACGGTAGTCTATTAAGATGGGTCTGGCAGTAAATGAGGGCAAAACGGAGTGTATTGTTATGAAAATCTAGATACTGGTGTTTTGATTTTACATCACTTAACATTAAAATTATAAACAAAACCTACAAAAACAAAACAATGCAGTAAACAAACCAGTTTACAAATTCTCGTACTGTTTAATACAACAAACATCAGCATAAACAAATGGTAAACAAGTAAACAAAAGTACACAAACAACACTAATAGAATAAATGTAAATAAAATACACAAACAACAGTAATAAATGTTAACAACGATGTTTACATTTATAGAGATTTCGAGAAGGCGAAGCTACAAACATTCGATTCAACAGACTGTTTATGTTGTCATATAAAAGGCAAGGCAAAGCAGGCAACGGAGTCCGTAAACGTTCAATCAATCTTGTGTGAAGACCCGGTGCGTTTGAATAGAGTAATCGTGGTTTGAAGATCTCCGTTACAAAGATCTGTCGAACAATTGTCTAGTAATTGTTATTGTTTATGCAAAAGAGTGCCAAGAGGAATAACAAACAAAGCAATTGTTGTTGTTTACATCAAGTTGTGAACAGTGGTACACAGAATTGTGCGAATAATGAAGAATTTGAATTAAAACTAAACACAAATTAATTTTTATTTTATTTGCAATCTACGAGCTCATATTTTAAACGTTTTTAAAAGATAAAAACGTACCAATATGTTGTCGACAAGTAGGAACGTGCGGCGTTTCGCATCCCAGATTACGACCGATTACCATATTTTTTGAAGTCGGCGTAGTCTAGTAGGTAGTGTGTTGGCTTATTAGACGCAAAAGCCTTGGTTCGAGCCCCAGGCCAGGCATCAAAGGCAAAATACAAAAAGGATTTTTTCGGCGACTTCCTCTCAGTAGATTTCTGGCAAAAATTCTGAGAGTAAATAAAAATTGCCTTTAAAAGTTTCTCAATAAATAAAAATCTGTCGTTCGGAGTCGACTTTAAACTGTAGGTCCCACCACTCATGTATAAAATTAACACACACAACATATGTGGTGTGAGAAACTAGGACGTTGTACAATGGGTCAATTCGACCTCCGGGTACTGTACTTGTCTTAATTGACAAGTACACGTCTTCTAACCTAACCTAACCTAACCATATTTTCGATGTTGTCATTGAAAATTATGTCAGTCTGATCAGTCTGGAGATCAAGTATGGCATCACTCTTGCCAACAAGTGCTATTATTGGTGTCAATAGGCAGTTGAGGAGCAAGGCGAAACTCAGAATCATAAAGAAACACTATTATTAGTGCTTAGTGCAGCAGCCTTGACAGTATTCGAGAGAAAAATCCAACTTAAGATCCTCGTTCCAGTGCAAGTTGGCCATGATTTCCATATTCGATTCAACAATGAGCTTCTTAAAGATGTGGACGTTGTGCAGGGTGTTAACATCCACCAACTGCGCTGGCTCGGCCATGTTGTTCAAATAGATGAGGATGTTCCAGCAAGAAGTGTATCTGATGCGGAGGATTTCGAAAGACGACGAAGAAAATGTTATATGGCCTCCTCTTCTATCTTGTCAATACAGCTTCTGCAGAAGTCGTTACGATGTATTCACAGTCTCCATACATACAAACATAATTGTTCATTGTAACCCTTCAGGTCAGGATTACGACCTAGCTTCTCACTCATGTTGTGTATGTTAATTTTATCCATATAAGTGGCGCAACCTACAGTTTAAAGTCGATTCCGAACGCCAGACTTATCTAAGAAATTTTTTCTTGCCAATTTTATCGATCGTTGCTTTCTTACTATTCATATAAATTACTACGTATTTCTTCACGTAATTCTGTGTACCGTATGATGTGTGTATTCTGTTGTTGCCTATTTATCTTGTTTACATATTATTATTGAGTTTCGCTTTGTTCGAAATATCTGTCCAGGGGGTTCATGGCAATTTTTTATTTACTCTCAGAATTTTGAGAGGAAGTTGCCGCTGAAGAAATAGGTTTTCATATTCCGTTTTGTTAGAAATGTCTGACCTGAGGTTTGAAACCCGGCCTCACGTTTAAGCTGCCAACACACTAACCTGTTAGACAACAGCGACTATGGCGACTTCATAAATGTGTACCGTATGATGTGCTTATTCTGTTGTTGGCTGTGTATTATTGAGTATCTGTCCTGGATTTCATGGCAAATTTGTATTTACTCTCAGAGTTTTTGTCAGCAAACTGCTGAGAGGAATTCGATGCCATAGAAATATTTTTTCATTGTTTCGTTTTGTTGGATATATCTGACCTGGGGTTTGAACAGCGGCTTACCACTACATACTAGACTAGCTTATAGGATGCAAAAAACTATGATATTTAAGGGGAGTACAAATTTAAATTAAAGTTCGCATTGCATTACATCTGCAGTACATCTAGATATGTACATATTAGTGTTGTTATATTTTTTTGAATTACATGATCATGTTGCTGTTTTTTTAAATTATTTCCATTGTTGACCCATCAAATATAATACAAAACAATAAAAAAAAATGAAAATAAAACGACTAACACAACTCCATTACGTTTTCGTTTCGATTTCCAGTACATTTCAGTTCATGTTCATGTTCCTGTCATGTTTAAAATTGTTCCTGTGCTGGCATTTCCTACAGCCAGCAGACAATGGACATGCATGCAGCTCTGATAGCCTCTGTATGTATTTATAGGAGCCATTTATTCATTTAAACTTTTTATTTTATTATTAACGAAGAACCTGAAGAGAAAGAGAGAAAAGAAAGAAAAATCATATGCCACAATGGATATGGGATTATGAATTTATTTTATTTACTGCTTGCTACACACATACATTCATATGCCCGGCATGGACTTGATAACCTATTAAGTTTCTGGACATGGTTTTGAAATTCTTTATTGGCTTTTGGATTCAAATCAAACAAATCAAATTAGATTCGAATCAAAGCCCCGGGGGCAACAAGATAATATAAGGAGTTCAAAAGGGAAAATGAAAATGCAAAATCTGCAATTATCAATTGAATCGGTAATGGCGCTTCAACATTAAATTTAACAACATTATGATGGGTTAAGACCAAGTGGAATAAGTCAAGTTAAATGGATTTCAATACAGTGCTTAGTGAAAACAGATTTAATTAAATAAACAAAATAAGTGTTTAAATAACTGGTGTCTGTGAAAAAGTATAGGGTGGGTCATCTATCGGTTTAAATTTGAAACATCGGTTATTTCGTACTTGGCAATACTTATGTCATTCTATTCTGTCACAAAATTCTGTCAATTATCTCCACTGAACGTAATGAATCGATTTACGTTTGAGCAACGTTTGAACAACAATTGGTTGGAAATTAGACGAATATGTCGTAAAAAATATGGTCACAGAGATGGACCAACAGAGTCCGATATACGCAAGTTTATTGCTAAAGTTCGTGAAACTGGTTTCATTGTTGATGCGTCAACGTGAGCGTGCTCATACAGTGCGTACAACCGAAAATATCGCAGCTGTGGCTGAGAGTGTCCATGAGAACTCGTCATCGTTGTCAAGAATTGTACATCGAATTTACCTCGAATTTTGCGAAAAGAATGCAAAAAATTTTGTTGTGGTTGCGGGATTCTTCGTGAATGCCCATCTATTGCGAGATGCAGATTTAGATTATTTGCCTCTACATTCCTGGTCAGTTTAAGGGAGTTATAGTCCATTGACATCACGGATACCGCTTCGTTTATTAAACTTTCAGACGAATTTCCAGCATAGGGGAGTCGTTCTTAAGTGTGCAGGCCTTACACTGACAACTTCATGGATAAGTGTGATGTAATTCGGTCAGTACAGAGGCCAGTATTTCGTTATCACCGCTATAAAGTTCCTTGGGTGAAATAATGATAAGTTAAATGCAAATTCAGTTCTAAAATATTGTCATACATAATTGTTTATTACTATCCTTAAGTCAGGATTACGAACTAATTTCTCACACCCACTTATGCTGTGTGAGTTAATTTTATACATGAGCGGCAGGACTTACAGTTGAAAGTCGACTTCGAACAACAGATTTTTTTGGAACTTTTCATTGCAATTTTATTTTACTTTCCAAGTTTTTGACGGAAACGGTACAATTTTGTGTGCCACTGTTCACAAATTGATGTAAACAACAACAGTTGCTTTGTTTGTTGTTCCTCTGTTTATGCCCTTTGCATAAACAATAACAATTACTAGACAATTGTTCGACAGATCTTTGTAACGGAGATCTTCAAACCACAATTACTCTCTTCAAATGCACCGCGTCTTCATACAAGACTGACTGAACTTCACTAAATCAGTTACCTGCTTTGCCTTGCCTTTTATATGGCAAAGTAGACAATCTGATGAATGTTCTTAAAGGCGAACTAATTCGCCTTCTCGAAATCTCTATAAATATAAACATCGTTACATTTATTCTTGTAGTGTTGTTTGTGTATTTTTGTTTACTTGTTTACCATTTTTTTATATGCTGGTGTTTGTTGTTGTATTAAGCATTACGATAATTTGTAAACAAGTTTGTTTTCTGCATTGTTTTGTTTTTGTAGGTTTTGTTTATAATTTTAATGTTAAAGGATATTGCAAAACACCAGTATCAAGATTTTTTTCCATTTTTGTAACAAAATAAATTATGGTTCATCGATTATAAATGTTTGTATCCTTTTTGTTCACAGCAATCTCATTACACTCGTGTTAAACATAAATATAATGTGTTTATGATCATTTAACATGGTTTTTATATTTTTAAAAAAACAGGACCAGTCAGCAACAATATCACTTGCGGTTGTCCTAATTAACAACATCCAACATACATGTATGGATGTTAACGTTCTTTTGTGCCATTGTTGATGATACTTTGTATTGCAAAAAGAAAAACTCGAAGAAAAAACAAGAAGCATAGTTGGCTGCAACAAAATTACTTCATTAATGGTCAACTACAAGCTGCGGAATGTCAATGATGATAAGAATGCTTGGACTATTCAACAGGTGCATCTTATATTTCTTTATTAATTGGAATTATTTCTACTACAGTAGAGTACCATATAAGGCCATTAAAATCTCTAAAGAGGTTGTTAAAAACTTTTTTCTTTCGTTTTGCAACCGTTAACAGTTTTTTGTTGCATACGTTACATGTAACACAGCACCGATAATAATTCAATTGAAAAATTCTACATTTTATTCCAAAAAAATTTAATGATTCCTAGTTTCCCACATCACCCAAGTTGTGTGTGTTCACGACAGATTTGAGAAACCTTTCACGGCAACTTTATTTGCTCTCAGACTTTTTTGAAGAAAACTCTCCGAGAGGAAGTCGCCTAAAGAAACATTTTTTATATTTCGTTTTGTTCGTGATATCTGCAACAAAGAGAAACTCAATAACAATAAGTAAACAAGATAAACAAACAACAACAAAATACACACATCATACGGTACATAGAATTACGCGAACAAATACGTTGGAATTTACACGAATAGTAAGAAAACAGTGGTCGAAAATAAAAACATTCTCGTCTAATAAGCCAACACTCCACCTACAAGGCGACGGCGGCTTCAAACGTAGAGTATACTTATAATTCAATAACAGGCGCAAACGGTTTTATGTTCTTTTTATGCAAACAGCATAGCAATTTTTCCAATTATTAAACATCTCTACTACCACTCAGAAACTACTAAAGGGTTGAAGCATGATCTTTGCCAATTTAGCACCTACTAACAAAATACATCACCCGATTTCTGTTGGTAGCAGTTGCTTTGTTATTTGGAAGTCGGGTTATTGTCGTTCTATCATTGTCTTGGCTGGTTGGAACACATCATCATTGTCTTCACTATCAATGGAGATATCTTCATCACTGCTGCCTGTTGATATCAATAGTCGAGAAAAGTGCTCATTTCCGATTCTCTGTACATTCTGTGTATCAGTCATCAGGTTTCCTGTTCGATTAAACGATACATCAAAACCTTTAAATTCGTACTTAACTTTTTGAAAAAAATTTCGAACATCCCTTCGATTTTGAAGCGCTTCGATCTCCACACACTTTTGACATGCTTCCCATATTGCTACGAATTGCAGAGTCAACAAATAGTAGGATTTTTTTGCGCAGTAGCCTTACAACGTTTCCAGTCCTACCGCGAATTTCTTATTATGGGTTGCCGGAAACCCAACTATGAATTCGTTTGTGTAAGAGCTTAGCGGACACTGAGATGTCTACGATATCTTGTAATACTGTTTCGCCATAAATATTAGAGTAACATTTGAAGCAACACGACGTATAAGTGATCGGAATACAATTAAAAATCGAATTAAGCATACTCAAATAGAAAATTTATCAACATATATGATCTTTATGAAGCAACCCTTTACAGAGTGGGCCATTTAAAAGTTTAAATTTAAAAATGCATCAACACAAAACCGGTTTTAAATTTTACCAAATTTATTCTTTTGATGTGAAGTACACAGTTGATCCGGTTAGAAATGGAATCTTATTTCATTCATCGGTCTGCCGCGGCTAGCCTCGCAATACCTCATTCAATCGGACCAATTTTAGTGGAATTTTTCAAGAGTTTGGGATAGTATCTCGGCAATGGCATCACGTATGTTGGCCTTCAAATGCTCAATTGTCTCTGCTTTGTTTTCCTCACAGAAAATAGTCCAACGGTGTCACATGGCAGCTTCTTGCCGGCCAATTGACATCACCATTTTGAGCTAATTAAACGCCCATCAAGCGTTTGATGCAATAAATCGATTGTGACATGAGATATGTAGCAAGTTGCACCGTCCTGCTGAAACCAAACATCATTCACATCAATACCATGAAAAGCTGGTGCAAAAAAAAAAATCGGTTATCATGGTGCGATACGTGTCTTCATTGACCGTGATGGTTGCGCCATCCTCATGTTTAAAGAAATATGGGCCAATCGTGCCTCTGCTGCACAAGCCGCACCAAACTGCCACGTGCCAGCAGTCGTAATGGGTGCATTGGTTTCTGTGAGACTACGTGTGGGTTTTCTGAGCCCCAAATATGGCAATTTTGCTATTTAACGTGCCCTCCAAGATGATAAAGAGCTTTTTCTGACATCATCGTACAGTTTCCCGTTGGCCCATATAACGAAGCGAAAACAGGTGGTCATGCGGCTTCAACTCTTGAACCAAGGCGTGTAAGGCGTCATACCGAGATCTCTTCGCAAAATTCGAGGTAAATTTGATGTTCAATTCTTGAGAACGATGACGAGTTGATGTTCGTGGATTCTCATGGACACTCTCAGCCACAGCTACGATATTTTCGGGTGTACGTACTGTATGAGCACGCTCACATCTTAGCGCATCAACAATGAAACCAGTTTCACGAACTTTAGCAATTAACCTGCCTATATCGTGCACTATTGGTCCTCCTCTGCGACCAAATTTTATACGACATATTCGTCTAATTTCCGACCAATTGTTGCTCAAACGTTGCTCAAGAGTAAATCGATTCATTACGTTCAGTGGAGATAATTGACAGAATTTTGTGACAGAATAGAATGACATAAGTATTGCCAGATTCAATGTAGCCATTCGGTTCAAATTTAAATCGATAGATGGCCATCCCGATATTTGAGGTTTTTTGTGAGTGTCCTAAAGAAAAAAATCTCTTTTGTATTCGGGAGCCTATTTAGTAAATCTATTTAGAATGATACTTTAAAGAGTTTCTTTTTGTTTTCTTGGCAAACTGACTGCTGTTTCGTATTGGCAACAACTCCAAGCTATTTATTGTTTTCTTTGTGTTTTGCAAGTGCTTTTTTGGCATTTCGACTTTTCCACTTCTCTTGAGAATTTAAATCATCCATCCAAACTGCATGAAACACATCTTTGGCTGGCATAGTGTAGTATAAGGAAGAGTGCAGGCAAGAAACACAAGTTGCTGCGGCAATATGATCCATAACCAGACAATATTTGATGCGTTACGGTTGCATGTCTTTTTTTTATTATTTTCTTTTTTTACAAATATTTCGAATCTTTTGTAAATTCTGTAAATAAATGTGTATGTATGTCATGAATAATTCAATACGATGTACAACAAATCTTAATAAAAATGCTATAAAGCCGACAGCGAACGGCTGTGTCAGCTAACAATACTTCTTCTTTTCTTCTTCTTCTTTTTATGAATTCCTTAGAAGAAGAAGAGATATAAACAGACTCTGTAAAGAGAAAAATCGGATGCCGTCATGTGTCAGATATTTAAACGACTGAAAGATTACTTTTCCCCTCCTTAAGTATGACAATTGATGGTGTGGCTAAAAGAGTTTATCCAGCTGAGATGATGACAAATATGGAACTTACTTGTGATAGTTTTATAGGATGAGAATAGCTTTATAGGATAAGCAAAAGAAATTCATTTTTTGTAACGTAAAACAAATTTAGTGTTGTTATGTTTTCAACTTTTTAAATGAGCTCCTAGCTTGCAAATAAAATAAAAACAAATTTGTGTTTAGTTTGAATAAAAAATTCTTTATTATTCGCACAATTCTGTGTGCCTCTGTTCACAACTTTATGTAAACAACAACAATTGCTTTGTTTGTTATTCCTTTGTTTATACCCTTTGCATAAACCATAACAATTACTAGACAATTATTCGACAGATCTTTGTAACGAACATCTTCAAACCATGATTACTTCCTTCAAACACACGGCGTCTTCACACAAGACTGACTGAACTTCACTAGCTCAGTCGCCTGCTTTGCCTTGCTTTTTATATAGTAGAGTAAACAGTGTGATGAATGTTCTTGAAGGCGAATGTTCATGACTTCTCAAAATCTTTATAAATGTAAACATCGTTGTTTACATCTTTGTTCACATTTATTATTGTAGTGCTGTTTGTGTATTTTGTTTACATTTATTCCTGTAGTGTTGTTTGTGTATTTTTGTTTACTTATTTACCATTTTTTAAGCTGGTGTTTGTTGTTATATTAAGCAGTACGATAATTTGTAAACAGGTTTGTTTACTGCATTGTTTTGTTTTTGTAGCTTTTGTTTATAATTTTAATGTCAAGCGATGTAAAAGCAAAACACCAGTATCTTGATTTTTCATTTTCATAACAATATGAAACATTCGAAACGTATTAGTAAAGACATGAAGTTATGAGTATTCGGTACTAGCTATGCTGCTGCAGGTTATCAAGTCCAGGGCGAATGTATACTTTGGAATTTTTCCCTTCTACACTCTTTGTAACTTTAGTCCACAAGTTCTTAATTTTATTGAGATCAAAGGATTTCCTCTAAGGTTTATGGCTTTCACAACTCGTAAGTGTGCACATTAATGGTAAAATTTTTTACGCGTATCTAGAATTACAATGTTTGTTAACTGAGCTATGAAGTCGCCGTAGTTGCTGTGGTCTAATAGGTAGTTTGTTGGCTAATTAGACATGAGGTCAAACATCTCCAACAGAACGAAAAGATGAAAAAATATTTCTTCGGAATCGACTTGCTCTCAGCAGATTGCTGGCAAAAGTTGTGAGGCAAATAAAATTGCCATAAACAGATACTCAATAATAATAAGTAAACAAGGTAAACAAACAACAACAGAATACACACACCATACGGTACATAGAATTACGCGAACAAATAAATAGGAACTTACACGAATAGTAAGAAAGCAACGGTCGAAAATAAAAACAATACTTACATAAAAGAAGTTGCGAAGTTGCCAGAAGTGAAGAAGATTGGTCTGACAGGAAAAAAGCACGTATCGCATTTCAGATTACAACCGATAAATATACTTGCGATGTTGTCAGCGAATTTATTTATCTTGGCTCTGGCGTTATCAGTAAAAATTCTGTCAGTCTGGAGTTCGAGCATAGTATCACTGTTGCCAACAGGTGCCATTATAATCTAAATAGACAATTGAGTAGCAGAGAACTCTCACCTGCGACGAAAGTAAAATTCTACAAGAAGCATGAAGCATTGGCGCTATTAAGCACGAATTCAACAGCCTTGAGGGTAATCGAGAGAAAAGTAACGATCCTCGGTTCGATGCGAGTTGGCGATGATATTCACGTTCGATCGAATAATGAACTTTATGAGTTCGACATGTATGATACATGATACATATATAAGTACATGCATTACGATCTAGCTTCTCACATTACTTATGTTGTGTGTGTATATTAATTTTTATACGTGAGTGACGGGACTTACAATATAAAGTCGACTCCGAGCGCCCGCTTTTTAAGAAACTTTTTCATGGCAATTTTTTTATTTATTCCCAGAGAGTTTCGGCCAGAAGACTGCTGAGAGGAAGTATATTTCGTTTTGTCTAAATGGTTTGGACTGGGGTTTCAACCACGACCTTACGTCTAATAAGCCAACACACTACCTACTAGGCGAAGAAACTCCACTAGTTTGTTGTATTATTTGCAACAACACAAAATTCTGTAAATTTAATTTAAATGGAAATGAAATTTATTTCCTTATTTGGAGTTGAATTTCACCATAAAATCTGATTTTTTTTAGCCTGTCTTGGCAGGTTCTTAATTTTAGGACACTGTTAGGATTCCATTTAATACCTTAAGGAAGAAGAAGAGTGTCATCAAAATTTTGTTGATAAGAAAATAACGTTTAAATGTAAATGTAAACACTTGTTTGATGTAAATTTTCTTACAAAGCAAGAGAAATAACGGAAGAAGACATTAATTTATGCCCTGATAAACACAAATGTAAAGAATACTTACTTACCCAGGCCTATTAATACGATTTGACGCAATGCAGCAAATGTTTCCCTGTTATCCCTCATTCTCTACGTATAATTTTAAACAGTTAACAAAACAACTGTATTTTATTGTATTCTTTTGGATGACTTAATCCACAAACATTGAAAAAAAATCTCAAATTCAAATGCTCATTTACATTTACATCTCTTCTTTGTGCCCATTCTCCTGCTCCTGCTCCTCCTTCTTTTTATTTTACCCCAATTGCTTTGGCTCAGCTTCTATCGTTTACGCACACACCAACTAACTGACAAGTTAATAGGACCCCCGTTAAAGATTGACAGGAAATAATGTCATCATCGACATTGACAACCAACCAACAAAATAGCAGCAGGACAATGGCAAAAGTACCGTAAATAAACAACTGTAAACATATCTGTATATACATACATACATACCTCGACGACTGTAAAAATATTTACATTAAATGGAATGAGGAATGTTTACATTTAAGTGTGTTAGATTAAGCAAATGCCAGCGCAGGATAAATTATGTAAATCATGTCAATTGTAATTTTATTTGTAAAAGAAAGTATTGGCTGTCCTCCAACAGGTACTTCTAAACTTTGACAGATGATAACGGCCATCTTGTTGGTGGCTCCTGCTGTCGAGTTAGTGGTCATTTATTCAGTCTATTTTACCAAATCATCGTGGGCTGATGAAGCATTCAACAACATACTTACATTATTGGTCGAAACAATGCCTCAGTCAGGCTTACAAACTAGCTTCTCACACCACCTACGCTGTGTTTGATAATTTGATACATGAGTGGTCGGATCTACAGTTTAAAGTTAATTTTGAACAACAGATTTTTGAGAAACTTTTCCTGGCAATTTTATTTGCCAAAACAGTGCTCAGAGGAAGTCGCCGTCGATGAAATATTTTTTCATATTTTCGTTTTGTTGGAGATGTCTGACCAGGAGTTTGAACCAAGACCTCACGTCTAATAAACCAACACACTACCTACGTAAACATGGCAAATTTGGTTTACTTTCTGAGTTTTTGCTAGAAACCTGATAAGAGGAAGAGGATGCCGAAGAAGTATTGCGTTTTATTTTAGAAGTCTAAGCCAGCCAATCCACTACCTACTAGACTGTGGCAACTTCGAGACTGTATAAGTTACAAGTTATTTAGTACACATCAGAGATCAGCAATGAATAGCTTTTTCGCTACTCACAAGTACTCATGAAATTTTGAGTATGAGTGAGTCAACAGTATTGAAATCCAACTAATCTGATTCATTCATTCTCACTACAACATTGATTTATAAGTACAAGTTGCAATGAGTATGAGTACAACGTTGACATCAAACTCATAACATGCGAAATATGTTTGATTCATACGCCTACTCATTCAGATACATAAAGTTAGAAAAATACTCATAATACTCATAAATGATTCAAGCGATTCGAATCATTCGTCAATATTTACAGTCTTAGTTGTTGTTGCATTTACAAAGAAACAAAAAAGAAAAAGACGGCAAGCAGAGCAAGCCCACAACCTTCTTGTGATTATGTAGTGTTCGTACGCGAATCATACTTATTTTGTGATTCGTGTATGCGATGAGTAATGGAGAGTCGAAATCAACAACATCATGCGTATTGTTAAGTATGAGTGCCATGAGTATTTCAAACTTTGAGTATGAGTAGTATGAGTATGACATTAAAATAAGTATGAATGCGTATAATTATCAGAAATTATAAGTATGATTCGAATCAACTCATCGTTGCTGACCTCTGGTACACATATGTAGATGCAACAAGATGTTCATTATGAACTTTCAAAATTCTTAAATTCCTATTGAAAGACCCGATATAAGTAATCTTATGGATTAGACGTTGTGAAATATTAGAAGAAAAATTTACTTCTCATGTCCAGATTTAGAAAAAAAAATCCCTCAACACTTCTATAAATCGCCATATCTCAACTACACTGAATGAAACTGCCTACTCCTGTAATTCAACCATCATTACTAATGTAAGCACATCCATTCATTACTTTTTTCCCTTTCGCAACATGTCCACTACGAATGTGTATCCAAAACCTGGATGCAGAAGATGGAAATGTAAAACGAAAACGAAAAACACAAAAAGAAGTTCTTCTTAACAATTTTACGGCAATTGATACAAAATAAAATAAAATAAAAAACTTACTTTAAATTGTCTCACTTTTTCTCTTCTCCCTTAACTAGACGTACATATGCAACATGATTTAAACGCTGGAATATAATCATAAAATAATATGGCTCTAAAGGCAGCAATAGCAACAGCAACAGCAACAGCGTCATTATCATCATCCTATCAACTCGTCTGGGGAATATCGGTGTATACCAAATATTGTTGGCCATTTCATGGCAATTCTGTTGTACAATATTTGCAAAAAAAAAGAAAATTTTTTTCAAAACACAATAAACAATCGCCAACAGGGACAATAGACTGACTGTGCGAAGAATATTGTTTTTTTTTTAGAATACTACCATACACTCGAGGTAAAAATGTTAGTAAAAAATTTCCAAATATTCTCTCACTTTCCAATTTGATTGTTGATTTAATAAACAACCAAGTTAGGTACGTTTTGTAACCTTTATATCGTTTGTCAATTATCGGAGAAGATCCAAGACCTCCTTCCTAATATAGTCGACAGTAAATATGAAAGTCTTAAAGGTCTAAAGTTTTGTAACAGAATTGTGCTCATACTGTGAATGCTCACAAGCAGAATTGAAGCATAATACCAGACGATATAAGGTATCCTACCTCGAATATAGCGTTCCTTAATGAGATTCAACTACACCTATCCAAGAAAGTAAAGTCTATGGAAAGTAATTTGGTTCGCAAACTCTAATGTAGAGTAATAGCGTAATAGAGAGGGTAAAGACAACGACCATCGGGCTTTGTGCCTTTTAAAGAACCGCGGTGTAGATTTAAGGGCTTAGGCCCGCCCTCACATACTTGCTCTATAGGGTGGTGATTGAATGAAGCTTGCTTATCTGTGATCACTTTTGGTGGATGGTGTGCAATATCAATGTCAGACAGTTAACTGTCCTAATCACCACTGTACTCTATTCCACCACAACTGTGGCATTATTTTTTATATTAATTTGCTGCCCTCAGCAAAGAGTTGAGCTGATGGCACTCAGCATGACTGTTAAATCCTGGATTTCTGTGAAAGCATAAACACGTCCAGGCCAATTGTAATTTGTAACGCCGCCTGAACAAAATATTTGATTTTAGTATTTCAACTTCTGGAGAGACTTCTTGTTTGAAGATCGGCAGGGTCTTAAGGGTTCTACTATTAATATTTCGAATATATTGGCTTGTTGTGTGGCGGGATATTTTTAATTTACTGGGATGTTAAAATGTCTCCGTAGCATAGTAGGTAGTGTGTTGGCTTATTAAAAAAGAGGCCAGGGTTCAAATCACAGGTCAGACAACTCCAACAAAACGAAAGAAAAAAATTTTCGGCAGATTTCAGGCAAAAACTCTGAGAGTGAATATAAAATTGCCACGAAAATTTTTTAAAAAATCTGAAGTTCTGAGTCGACTTTAAACTGTATGACCCGCCATTCATGTATAAAATTAACACACACAAAAAAGTTGTGTGAGAAGCTAGGTCGTAACCCCAAATAAAGGGTTGTAATGACCAATTTATGTATGTATGTCAGGATCCTTTGATCACCTTGACATCCTTCAGATTACTTAAAGGTTACGGGTCGCAGAAGATACGGATTTCGGCGAAAATTTAATTGCTGATGAACCTGTCCGTACCGAAACTTACAATCTTCGGCACTTTGCAAGTGCTTCAATTACTTCAGCCGGACTAAATACTCTCCGCTTGTTTTACTGGGAAGCTCAATTGCGTTTGCAGTAGAAAGGTACATGCAATATTTCTAGATTTGGCTGTACTTGTACGAATAAAAAGAGGACCGGTTGTCTTCTCTCCTTTAATCATGGCCTTCCGCGTACAAATCCAATCCTCACAGGCCACCGTCCTTTTGGTAGGCATGCCGAAAGACTTGGCATTACCTCGAACGGCTTATACAGTAACTCTGCGTCTAAGGATGAGACAGCGACTATCTGTTGCCACGAAGAGATGAAGATTCTTGATTTCTGATATTCTGTCGGCCTTGACTGAACCTTTCAAAATAAAGACTACTGCAATAGCAGGGCTTAGTCGGCTTGGTTTCCTTTAGGAAATGTTTGAAGCATTGTTTAAAGTTCAAATCTAACGTTGCTGATTAACACACAAAAAAAGAATCCTTCAGAGGCCAATACATTGGCACACTTTAACATTTTATCCTCAAAATCAAATCCTCAAGCTATACATTACACTTCGCGTGCTTGCCATTAATATCAGCTCATAGCAGCGGGTCATAAAAATACATTTTATGTCTGCCTTACTATTCGTTTGGATTTGTTCTTGTATTACTGATGTTAACATGCTCGAATGCGTGAACAAATAAAATTTTAAATTGTATATAAATGTATCGAACTCACACATACACACACTGCATTGCAATGTCGTAGACGGAACTATATGCGAAATACTGAAGTAAACAAGGAATCGAAAAATAAATTGCAAATCATTCCTTCGTTTTTATTAAGGGAGACATTCGTTTCTTGATGTTCGAAAATTTTAAATGGTATTGTGTTGTAAATGCGTACGCATGTATTAAAAATGTTGTGTTTTTCGATTCACGTCTACAATAGTTATGGTTTGATGACCCCTATCAGTTGGGATTTCCAACATTATTTGTTTTGTAGTCTTCATTGGTTTTGGGTTTTCATTGTTGCACTTTTAATGTGTGACATGCATATGCATGCACATAAATTTGAGTTCGTTTTACGATAAAATACCTTCCTACACTTTTCATAATCATTAATTCGTGGTTGTGTGTGATTATAGGTTCGCATGGCACCCACTTTGAGCAGAGCTTTCCAATACCCAAACATTCATTCACGATATGTCCAACATGTGCTGACAGGGGCATAGGCAGAGAGTATTTTGAGACGAAAAAAAAAATGTTCTCAAGTGGAGCAAGCTTTTTACAGAAGCTGGAAGCACACTCCAGCACATCAATACATTCGCACATAGTTAGTCATTTCAATTCTTCAGTCAGGATTTCGACCTAGCTCCTCACATCATTTATGTTGTGTATGTTTATTTTTTTAGATGAGTGGCGAACAACAGATTTTTGAGAAATTTTTCATGACAATTTTATTTTACTCTGTTATTTTTACCAGAAAACTGCTGAGAGGCCAGGCACCAAAAAAATATTTTTCATATTTCGTTACGTTCGATGTGTCTGACCTGGATTTTGAACCGAGGCTTCAGGTCTAATGAGCCAATCTAAACTATCTACAACGATATTTGTGAGATACGGTAAAGAGTATTCTGAGACGAAAAAATAAGAATTTTTTTACAACTGATACAAGTTTTTCACTGAAGGTCAAAAAGATGTGAATGACGTCACTTGTCCTGGACACCCCAGCACATCAATAACCGTTGAAAATATTGAAAAAAGTAATGAAAATGGTTATGGAGAACCATCAAATCACAATTACAGCAGTTGATAAGGATGTCACACATATCGTTTGGCACAATTGTTTCAGAAATTTTGGGCATGATGCGTGTGGCAGGGAAGTTTGTTACAAGATTTGGGAATTTAACCTACAAAAAAGACATTGCATGAACATCGATCAGCATCATGACAAGGGTCAGAAACATTTTAAAACGTCAACATTTCAAATGTGTTTTTGAGTTCATAACTCCATTTTTATACAAAATTTGATGAAACTTTTTTGGTTCATTGTTTTGATAGTACAATTTTTGTACTCGTAAATTAATATCAATGAAGCGTAACTTGTTATAAGCTATGTTTAGCAGTCGGTTTATTAGGATCAGAAGTTGTCTTGTTTCCTGGTGTCCTTGTTCGTGCGATTTAATGCCCCTGCATTAGCTTTCATGTGATGTCATTGACCACTCAATCATCAAACGAAGTAAGTCTTCAAATATGTGAACCAATATTCAAGATGCTATACGATCATATGTATTAATTGGAAAAAGTAGTAAAAATTTCTCTTTGATATCTGTGTACAAATTTAGTTATAAAAGTTTTTCAAGACTTTTACATTTAATTGCCCTCGTGCTCCACTTATTTAAACACGTTGAGGCACTTCAATCACTCTATTTATGGACAACAAGAGAAAAACGGTCATAAACATGAGTTTCTAAAATATTTTATTACGTTTTCCTAAGTCCAGAAAAGACTTGTAAAAGGCTTGGTGTCATTGCAATAAATTCACCACACATGTATACTTTTAGAGCAGAAGGAAGAAGACATGCAAACTTTTGTAGCCAATAATAGCTTGGCTAGACCACACGCATAAATTCCTTATAAATTGTAAGGTTTGCGCAAATTTATAGGAATAGAAACGAAGAACGACAACATTTTTGTTATTTTAGTTCGTACATTTGACAACTGAAGCATATTTTTTCAGTTTAACCTCCAACTGTTTATGGTTGACTCTCAAAGCCATGCAATGAATCCCTTTTTCCTTTTCGTACTTCGTAATATTTTCTGTTCTTTTGCGTTTTTTTTTTGTTACAACCTTGATGATGTAAAGAAATAAATTTCATTTGTTCGCATTGCACGTGTAAAAATTTATCACGTAAATCACCCACAGCAGGAGCAGGACAGTCAACAACCAGCAAATCGGCGAACAGAAATACAAAAAAAACCTGAGACCAACACCAACCAATATGAAAAAAATCTCAAACTCTCAGGAACATCAGTAAAAAAGTGTGTGTGCTTCAATGGCCAAAAACATGATAAAATCAAAGGAACAAAATAACACGTCAACATTACAACATGAATGCCTTGCACCACAAAAGCAAGACGTGGGAATGTTCCAAATGGAGAAAGGAAATTAATGAAATCACCAACACTGGCTGCCATAAATTAATTTCCAGATAACAAGTAAAATACTGATGAATTTTGTAAATTTGTTTGATGACCTTCATAGGTTCAGGGATATTTTTTAACCTGTTAACTGGCTATGACGAAATATCTCGTCATATACGAAGTACTTCTGCAATAGGGAAGACGGCAACCAACAACCATTTCACCACTTTCAATATGACTACGGTACTGTAAAATCGGGTGGGCCATCTATCGATTTAAACTTAAACCATCGGTTTTTTCGTATCTGGCAATACTTTTGTCATTCTATTCTATCACAAAATTCAGTCAATTATCTCCACTGAACATAAAGAATCGATTTTCATCTTTCAAATCGTTTTTGTTTTATTACGTTTTTAAATGTAAACTTTTAAATGGCCCACCCTATAATATGTTCAGATATATTCATTGTATATGTTTACTCGTGTAAAACAATGGGTTGAACTTTCAAGAATTAAGAAAGTCTTGAATATATTTGTTGCTTGTCAAAAAGCTTGCTCAAAAAAAATTTATAAGACAGCTGCTGTGATGTTTTTATTGTAAATATATCACCGCACTGTATAACTTCAATATACCCACAATACTTATTATAAATGTGCTTATATGTATGAAATATTTAATTGTAAAATCTAAATGTAAACATACTCTCCAAAACACTTCAAACTATATAAAAAACAACATGTATTCATGGATTTATACAACAGTGTATAGATTCAATGCTTATTTGAATACAATCAAACTAGAGCATGTGCATATAAACAATTATTGATTCTCATTTCCATTTATTCATTCTTATCAACTTATTGCTAAGCAATGTATACAATGCAAGTTGAATTGGCTTCACTCACCAGCAAATTTCAAAACATCTTTTATTTAAAAGAAATGTTTACATACTTGTATTGTTTAGTAAGGTTAAGCAACTTGTGTAGATGATATGCATACAAGCAAGATGTGTTGCTTTTATAATTGCACACAGGTTTGCTGTGTTTGAGACCATACATAGGAAAAACAATTCTCATTTGCGTTTATTCGTGTTTGTCAGCTTGTTGCTAAGTAATGTATACAATACAAGTTGAATTGGCTTCATACTTTAATTACAAACAAATATCAAAACATCTTTTATAATAAGAAATGTTTATATACTTGTAATGTATGGTTTGGTTAAGCAACTTGTGTATAAAGCTGTGTTGCTTTTATAACAGCATACAAGTTTGCTGACATTGAGACCATACCCAACAAAAACGACTGCAAATAAACATTAGCTAACGACAGTTTTTTTTGTAAAGCAACGAGTTAAACATCACAGGTTTAAACAAAACAGTATCTGTTCAGCCGTTGTACGTGTTGTTACAGTTTTTGATGTGTTGTGATAGTGTTGAGAATTATTTGCTAAAGAAAAAGGCCGTAAAATTTGAGAATAAATAAATAAAAAAGAATTTGCAACGCTTTATATAATTTATTATAGAAAAGAGGGAAAATCAAATGCAAAATATGATTTGAAAATTAAATAAAAGAGAGAAAGAAAAACGAAAAAAAATAGAAAATTGTAAATACCAGTTCCTTAATATGATTTTTTGATCTGTAAATTTATACGCGGTTAATAATTAAATAAAATAAAAACAAATGAAGGAATATTTTAAAAATTAAATGAAATAAAAAAATAAATTCTTTTTAGTTATTTTATGTGTGTGCTAAACAGAAAGGTCCATGAGAATAAATATAAAATAAAATACAAAAAATCATCATTAAATAAAAACGTGTATCAAGTTTCAGTGCTCAATGTTTAATAAAGAATAAAAGTTACAATATTTCCTATTAAGTACTGATGTAGCAGCCGTGAGAGTATTCGAAAGAAAAGTTCTACGTAAGATCCAGTGCGAGTTGGTGACGATGATGGCATTCGCTCCAACAATGAGCTGTAATAGCTTCTCAACGATATGGACGTTTTTCAGCATATTAACATCCAGAGGCTGTGCTGGTTCGACCATGTCGATCGAATGAGTGAGGATGCTGCGTCGAGCTTTGCAGAAGTCGACTAAGAGGATGACCTTATTTGCGTTTGGAAGAACCAAGTCGTGGAACTAATGTCATCGACTGGGATGACCAACTGGCGAAGGCGCGCAAAAAGCAGAGGCGCCTGGTAGGATGTGCTAAAGCAGGCCGAAATCCTATAATCGCATTGTTAATGGCCAACTAAGTAAGTAAGTAAGTAAGTATTTTCTTTTCAATTATTTTACTTTGCACAATGGTTAGAACCAGTAATTTTAAGTGTGTTTAATGCCATTAATGCATAACCGAGGGGGGTTTGGAGGGGGTCAGGAACTCTCTATCTCTCTAGTTAAAGTGACGCAATATGCATTAAAAATAATTTAATTAGTACGCGTCATATTGCACTGTTTTCCCGCTGTTTTCCCCCTCTTTTCTAGCAATGTACTTTAAATCTTAAATATTTCAAAAACTTCAAAATTTTCTGTTAAGGGCGATCCCTAAAGTTTAAAGTCAACTGCCGAGAGATTTTTGAGAAACTTTTTCATTTAATCTCAGGGTTTTTGCCAGAAATCTGTTGAGAGGAAGTCACTAAAGAAATATTTTCTTGATATATCGTTTTGATGTTTGACCTGGAGTTTGAACAGATGCCTCACGTCATTACCTAATAGACTTCTGGCTATTAATTTAGTTAAATTAGTAGGCGCCATATTGTCCGGACTAGTTAGTATATTGATTTATGGATAATTTATCTGATAACCAGGAATTCAAACCCATTTACTTACTAAATTGCTCATTACAACACTTCAGTTAGGATTACGACCTAGCTTCTCATACCACTTAACATAACTGTGTGCTATTTTTTAACTATAAGTGCGGGAACCTACAGCTTTAAGTCGACTCCGACAGATTTTTGAGAAGCTTCTCATGGCAATTTGATTTTACTCTCAGACTTTTTGCCAGAAATCCGCTGAGGGGAAGTTATCTAAGGAAATATAATTTTTTGTTCATATTTAGTTTTGTAGAAAATGTCTGAGAGCTTTGGTTTAAACCATGGTTTCACGTCTAAAAAAGCTTGCACGCTACCTGCTATACTACAACGATTTCTGTAAGACTTGTTGAGTCTTTTTCAAGCCTTAATTTTATTGTTAAAAAAAGGGTTCACAGCTTTGCTAATTGAAACGGTTTGTTTCTAGAGTAATAGATTTTAAAATTTAACTTCACAAATCATTACATCTGTAAGACTTTGCTTTCCCATTCTTTACTCGACTTTTTACACAATTGTGTCATCGTTTTACTTTTGAAGTCGCCGCAGTGTAGTAGGTAGTGTGTTGGCTTATTAGACGTGAGGCTGCGGTTCAAACCTCAGATCAGGCATTGTCAAAAAAGCGAAATATAAAAAATATTTCTCTCAAAAACTCTGAGAATGAATAAAATTGCCATGAACTCCAGGACAAATACTTAATAATAATAAGTAAACATGATAAATAGAGAACAACAGAATACACATATCATATGGTACACAGAATTACGCAAACGAATAGGGAATAGGGAACAGGATTTTACACGCATAGTAAGAAAGTAATGATTGAAAATAGAAACAATACTTACATAAAAGATCGTGAAATAAGGCATTATGAATAGAGTTTTGTCTCAGTAGTCCACGATTGAAATTCCAGGTTAGATATCTCCAACGATATATGAACAAATATTTCTTCCGCGGCGCCTGGTCTCGCAGCAGATTTCTGGCAAAATGTCTGAAAGTAAATGAGATTTGCTATGAAGAGTTTCTCATAAAATCTATTGTTCGGAGTCGACTTTAAACTATAGCTCATGCCACTTATATGGATAAAATTAACACACACACAACATAAGCTAGAGTACCATTGCTAGAAGTTTAGTAACCATTAAGCACTCGTCACAAACAATGTCTAATCAGAACCTCTCTTGGTTAATTTATTATCCCCGTATTCATTATTGTCAATAGCGTATGTCGAATGTAATTAATTAATTTGCTACTTATATTCCATAGGCATCAGTATGTACATATTTGTCATAAATTTCACGTGTAAATAAATATGCAAATTCCGCATAACAATTGTACGAGTATGATTATGACATGAGGGGTTCTTCTTACATTTCAGTTGAATATAAACATCGAACGAGCACTGCAATTAATCAAACAATACTGTAAGTAAGTAATTTCAGACTAAATAGAGACAATAATTTAATTCACGTGTTACTATGCGAGGGCTAGCAGATAAATTTACAAATATTTGTAAAGAGTATAAAATTAGTGGATCTCAGTGCCAGTCGGATAGATGGCTGTGGCTATCGGAGAGTATGATGATGTTTCGCTTGATGATATTTGCCCTTTTTTGTTTCAAATCACTTGTCAAACCTACCACGTTTGACAATATTTTATCCCATTTATTAGAGGACATTTGAACACTTTAAATAATTGCCGTACATATGTATTCGAATGTATGTATTCGCTTTATTGATTTTATTTTGTTATCGCCATTATTTTAATAACTTTTTATCATATTCTCATTACAAACATACAAACATACAAACATACAAACATACAAACATATATCACTAAAACAAAAACTAATTAAGTTTAGTGAAGTTAATTTAATTTAGTTTCGTTGTATGGCCATAAATATATGGCCATAGAGTACATAAACTAATAAAATTTAGGGAAATAATTCCGTTAAAAAAACCCCAATTAAAATAATATTGCCGAAATGTAATAGAAATAATGGAATAAATCTAAAATAAAGAGAAGAGATAATTATGTAAAGTGTACTAAAAGCTGCTTTAATTGTTTTAATTGGCCAACATTATAATGGATAATTAGGAAATTTGATTATAAGCTACGTAGGAATATAATGGGATTATAAGGTAACCCTTTCAAATGGTTTATAACTTCGCTACACGTTTTTAATAAATTCAAATCGTTTGAGAAGTATAAAAACTTTTTATTAGAATTGTAGTTTACTTTAAAATACTGTTACGTAGACAAAAACAAACTAAATAGACAACAACAAAATATACACATCATACGGTAAAAAGAATTACACAAATAAATACTTAAGGATTTATGAGTAAAAATATTATAAAGTAACCCTTTCAAATGGTTTCTAACTTCGCTACACGTCGAAAATAATTTAGAGTCATTGTAGAGGAATAGAAGCTGTAGATTATAATTGCAGTTGACATTAACATACTGTTATGTGGACAAAAACAAATAACAAAATATACACATCATACGGTAAACAGAATTATAAAGGGTGGTATAGAGTGTTTTGTAAAATTTATTTTTTTGTGGTGAAGTACAATTGTTCCGCTTAGAAATGGAATATTATTTCGGCATTCCGTACAATTTTCCTGCACTTTTTCAAGTGTATGAAGTCGTATCACCGCAATCGAATCACAAATGTTGCCTCCAAATGCTCAATTGTCTCTAGTTTGTCGTCATAATAATTTTCTTTACGGGCGCCACACAGAAATTAGTTTAAGGGCGTTAAATCGCGGCTTCTTGGCGGTCGATTGACTTCACTATTTCGGCTAATTAAATGGTCATCAAACGTTTCATGCAATAAATCGATTGTGTCGATGAGATATGTGGGAAGTTGCCCCATTCTGTTGAAAGCAAACATTGTTCACATCAATATCATGAAGAGCGGGTACAAGAAAATCGGTTATGATGGTGCGTTAAATATCTCCATTGACCGTAATGGTTGCGCCATTCTCATTTTCAAAGAAATATGGGCCAATGGTGTCTCCGCTCCACAAGCCTCACCAAACATTCACTCGCAATGGGTGTGCATAGACTTCTGCAAGACCTCATGTGTGTTTTCGGAGCCCCAAATATGACAATTTTGCTTATTAACGTACCCATCAAGATGAAAATGAGCTTCACCTCCGCAAAGATGATTTTTTTTTTTTTTTTTGTAAAATCGACATCATCGTGCAATTTCTCGTTGGCCCATCTACCGAAGCGAAAACGGCTTCAACTTTTGAACCAATTGAATTTTGTAAAGCGTCATACCGATATCTTTTCTCAAAGTCCACGATAACGAGATGATGTTGATGGATTCTCATGTACACGTTCAGCCACAGCTTCGATATTTTCGGGTGTACGCACCGTACGAGCACGCTCACGTCTTGGTGCATAAGTAATGAAACCAGTTAGTTCTTCTCTGCGACCAAATTTTGTACGACATTTTCGTGCAACTTCCGACCCACCAATTTTCTTTATTTTGGAAGATTCTCACACCACTTATATTGTGTGTGTTAATTTTAAACACAAGTGGCGGAACTAACAGTTTAATGTCAATTCCGAACGACAGATTTAAAAAACTTTTCATAGCATTTTTATTTAACTCTCACGGTTTTTGCCTGAAGACTGCTGGCAGGAAGTTGCCGTATGAAATGTGTTTTCATATTTCGTTTTATTTGATACCTATAGGGCGAAGGGTAGAACCACGCGCTCTCTTCTTATACACTACCTACTATACAGAGGAGTATATCAATCTTCATTAGATCCAAGAGAGTTTCATGCATCCCTAAAAAGTGACTGTTTGGTGTGGATTTTACGGTGGAGATATCATTCATACATATTTTTTAAGAACTAAATCGGCCAGGCTATCGCTGTCAACAACAAGTCGATGACTATCTCGTTTTTTTTTCTGAATTGTATGATCATCTGAACACCAACGACATATGGTTTCAACAGAACCTCGTTACGTAGGTAATGTGAACTGAATGCGATTTGACGCGATAAGACATTTTCTTGTGAGCTTTTCTTAAGTCACAGTTGCATGTGAATAATTCACATCCCAAACAAAGGTCCTCAAAGCCAACATAACCCATGCCAATGATCAAATTCAGCCAGATTCATAGAGAAAATAGGCATTTCGAATGCATTGCACCCAAAGAAACCGTGGCGAGCATTTAGACCACACCTAATGATTAAATATTTGCCGTTTAGAACCGAATGTAGTTGGCGCATATAGTAGGGTCTACCTTTTTCAGGACAGGACAGAGGACACTGAGGTTCCAATCGTTGGGCATACTTCCCTCTAGCCATATTTTGTAAATAAGCTGGTGCATGCGCCCTATCAACTCATTACATCCGGTCTTAAACAATTCAGAGGGGGAGGGCCATCAGGACCCGCCGCTTTATTGTTTTTAAGACGCTTAATCGCGAATTTTACCTCTTCATAGCTAGGCGGCGGAATCTTTACGCCGTCATCGTCGATCGGGTTCGGAACATCATATCTAAAGGCGGTATTGTTGTCGTCATCACCTTGTAGCAGAGTAGAGAAATGTTTCCTCCACAACCTCAGCACCCCTTACGAATCTGTTATCAGGTTTCCGTTCTCATCTTTGCAGGAGGACGCTCTGGGCTTAAAACCTTCGGTTAGACGCTTAACCTTTTGATAAAATTTTCGAGCTTCATACATGCATCTATACATCTCGATTTCCTGGTGCTCACGCCTTTCCTGCTCCCTCTTCTTGCGTCTGAAAAGGCGTCTCTCATCCGTTCTCCTCTCTCTATAGTTCTCGACAATGGCTCGCGTTGCGACTGACTGCAGTGTTTTCTTGTATGCGGCGTTGTTCGCTGCAGCAGCCTCTCGACACTCCTCGTCGTACTATTGATATCGTTGGGGTGGGCGCTCGAAACCAAGGACTGGATGGATGGTTGTAATCCTGACTAAAGGTCTGTCATGATTGCTTCCTTTCATTATCCCAGTTTAATTTCTTCAGTCTTCATAGTATTCTTTAAGCTGCCTGATCACAATTCTCTGTTGTGGTTGCTTCTCTTAAAACCCTTGATCATATTTCAAACTCCAATAGATTTTCGTTTAATTTGCCACCACAAATATCATTTTCTTCTGTTAGCATTGGTTTACAATTCCAAATTGATACTTGAGAGTTACTTAAGATGTGTTATCAACTCCTGAGCACAATTTCTGATGCCATCAGTGTTAATATAGTCTTGTTCCGAATGGTACTGTTCTGCTTTGAAAGTTTTGAAACCTGGTTGCTGCCTAGCAAAAAGCCTTCTTCAACGCTGGGAAATATTGCGACATTACTTTGAAAGTCATGGTAATGTTGCAGAATGTTTGCGAAAATTGCGTACGGATTTTGGAAGAAGAGAAGCACCGTCAGCTCCGTATGTTCGTTATCTTGTGAAAAAAGTGAAAGAAACTGGCATCCTCATCGATAAACCAAAGCGTGAAAAGCTAAAAACAGTGTGTACACCCGAGAATATTGCTGCTGTGGCAGAAAGTGTGCGCGAAGCGCCATCAACATCAATACATCGTCGTTCTCAACAACATAAAGACCTTGGTATGACGCCATACAAAGTCCAATTGGTTCAGGAGTTGAAGCCAATTGACCATCCAATGCGTTTTCGTTTCGCTAAGTGGGCCTGCGATCTACTTACAGAAGATGCCGATTATGGCAAATAAAATCATCTTTTCAGATGAAGCTCATTTTGATCTTGGCGGGTATGTAAACAAACAAAATTGTCGCATTTGGGGCACAGAAAACCCGCACTCATACATTGAAAACCCGACGCACCCAAAACGAGTCACTGTTTGGTGCGGATTTTGTTCCGCAGGCATAATTGGGCAATTTTTCTTCGAAAATGAGCAAGGAGTGGCCGTTACAGTCAATGGCGATCGTTATCGGGCCATGTTGAACGAATTTTTGTTCACAAAAATTGAAGAGGAGGATATTGGCAACATTTGCTTTCAACAGGACGGCGCTACGTGCCACACAGCCGAAGCTACACTCGATGTTTGTTTTTGAATATCACATTATCAGCCGCAGAGCTGATGTCGTTTGGAGCTCGGAGCTGCGATTTGACACCGTTGGACTACTATTTGTGTGGTGCCGTCAAAGATATGTGTTACGCCGACAAGCCAGAGACAATTGACGCTTTAAAGGACAATATTCGTGAAGCCATTGGTGAAATACATCTGCACACAATCGGTAATGTGCTTAAAAATTGGACCGATCGTGTAGGCTATTACATGGCCATCTGAGGCAGCCATTTGAATGAAATTAAACTTCCATTATTAATCGGAAGGATTGTACTTTCAAATAAAAAAGAAATTTGAGAAAATATTCAGTAGTTTTTTTTAAGCATTTTAAAAAAAAAAAATATCTGCCGAAAACTTTGGACTTTACACGGTGTATTTGTAAAAATTCTCTAGGCCTTCATTAACATAAGAAAATTTAAATCAGCTTTCACAATAAGAGCCAGATGGCATTCTTCAAATAATACTCGCATTCTTGTCGGAAAACATTTCCGAGATTTAAACGCTAAATAGCAATGACCTGGAGTTCATTGAATTCCGCTTATGCTCAGTTTATTACCAAAACAGGTTATTTTTCTCTGATACCAAACACATTGCAGTTCATTTCTGCTGCCTAATTGCTTGGCTACAAAGAGCAACACAATCAATAAAAAAACTGCAATAGAAGACAGAAAAAGGAAAATTAACAACATGACACCATCGAAAAGCCTGTTGAAATTGGCAGCAGTCCGTGCTCATGATAATGAAGAAAATTAAAAAATTTTTTTTGGCTGTCTGGCTTACCTAAACGACTTGAACTGGCTGTTTGAGTTTCTTTTTTCTTTTTACTCCTCCAAAAATATTTTCTTTCCTTTGTTTGTGTCTGTTTTTTCTCTCATTTTTTGGATTTTCTAACGAATTGCTGTTGCTTCACATTTCAAAATGGTTCAATAGTCGCTGATGCCGACTTATTGATGCAATTGCTGTCAAAGATGCTAATGATGATGTCTAGGCATTCCGACATGTTTAAAAGAAACAAATCAGTCAAGCCAAGCAAAAAAGTACCAGAATTTGAGAAAGCAAAAGAGAGTAAAGCTGAAAAAATTTCAGAAAATAGTAGAAGCAGGAAACGGAATAAAAATAAGATAAAAAGACGAACATAAGCCACCCAAGAAAAACTAACTGCTTATAAATCTCCAGAGGGGTCTATTGTCGGTTCTCGACAGAGAATATTAACTCCTCAAATAAACTCTTGCTTATGTCATCCTACTAGGGGCTGGACAGTTGCAGAGCAGGTGACCGATAGCCTCCAACTCCTTCTCATTACAAAATACCCTATAGTAGCTCGGCAGGAATCTATTCTATATCTTCCCTCAGCAATCTAGCCTTGCAGTACCCTGTAATAAATCCAATAACTTACGTTAGGCTGAAGTTGTTCAAATCTAACTATAGATGTTAAACCATGGTCTCATGTCAAAAAAACTAACACACTACCTGCTATACTACAACGATTTCTTGAAGAGTTTTTGAGTGTTCTTCAGGCTTTAATTTTATTGTTTAAAAGGGTTCTCATCCTCCCCGTGCTTCTTTATGGTGCAGAGGCATGGACCCTATTAAGCACTGATGTAGCAGCCTTGAAAGTGTTCGAGAGAAAAGTCCTACATAAGATCTTCGGTCTTGAGCGAGTTGGCGATGATTTCCGCATCCGATCCAACAGTGAGTATGAGCTCCTCGACGACATTGACGTTGTACAGCGTATTAACATCCACCGGCTGCGCTGGCTCGGCCATGTCGTTCGAATGGAGGAGGATCGAGGAAGCCCTGTCATCGATTGTTGTGACCAACTGCCGTAGGCGTGCAAGAAGCAGAAGCGCCTGGACGGATGTATTGCGGCAGGCCGAAATCCGTTAATTGGGTTGAAGTCGCCGTAGTCTAGTAGGTAGAGTGTTGGCTTATTAGACGTAAAGCCAAGGTTCGAGCCCTAGGCCAGACATCAAAACAAAATACAAAAAGTATTTCTTCGGCGACTTCCTCTCAGCTGATTTCTGGCAAAAACTCTGAGTGTAAATAAAATTGCCATGAAATCTGTCGTTCGGAGTCGACTGTAGGTCCTACCACTCATGTATTAAAGTTAAAACACACAACATGAAAAATGTGCTAGTTCTAGTGAACATCGCACTGAATTTTTATGCCCAGAATGTGAAGAGATTATTAATCCATACTCGAACTATAACTACAAATGACGCAAAAATTTTGCTGCGCTTGTGTGTTAATAAACAGCATTGTTATTGGCTTTGAAAATTAATTCAGGCTGCGTGCTATGATATCCAACGGCGATGTATCATGCCAGTTTTTAACAACACCTGAAGCCTGTACAAAATGCAATAAAGTTTGCTGTTGCTCCTGCTCCTTATGTGTCACATTAAAGTCCCTATTATTTTTCACATCACTGTATATGATATAATAGCCCACAATCCGTAATAAAAATTGTATTTTTAATAATCCATTAAATGAAAAAGACAACCTTCTGCTATTCATTGTTGAATTTTTAATAGAACTCATCAGTTTAATGATAAAAATTTATGATAGCCAGAGGAGCACCTGGTTAAAGACTCATAAATATGTACCATAAATATGTGCAACATACATACATATGTGTCAGCAATAAATATTCTTTTTTAAGCTTCGTGGTTGTCAATATTTATTCATTTATTTATAATCATAATTTGAAATATTTTTTTAAAAACTTTTTTATTTTTTTACATGCCATACGTATGCAGCATGAATGTGATAAATTATAAATAAAAAACGTTGTACATGGACATGTACATGAGAGAGGAAGAAATATGTGTTAAACAAACCAATTTTATATAATTGCATATCGTTTTTTATTGATGTCATTAACAAAATGTTATCGTATTGTTACGAAAATGATGAATCTAAACAGTGGTGATTTGCTTTTACATCACGTAACTTTAAAATCGTAAACAAGTAAACAAAAATACAACAACAAACACCAGCATAAAAATAAAATGATAAACAAGTAAACAAAAATATACCAACAAACACTACAAGAGTAAATGTAAACAAAATACAAAAACAAAAATAATGAAACAACAATGTTTACACTTATAGATATCTCGAAGAGGCGAAGTCACGAACACTCGACTTCAAGAATATTCATCAGACTGTTTACTCTACCATATAAAAGGCAAGGCAAAGCAAGCAAGTGAGTTAGTGAAGTTCAGTCAGTCTTGTGTGAAGACGCCGTAGTCGAGTAGATAGTGTGTAGGTTAAACATCTGCAACAAAACGAAATATGAAAAAAATATTTCTTCGGCGGTTTTCTCTCAGCAGATTTCTGGCAAAAACTCTCAGAGTAAAAAAAATTGCCCTGAGAAGTTTCTCAAAAATCTGTCGTTCGGAGTCGACTTTAAACTGTAGGTCAAACCACTCATGTATAAAATTAACATACACAACATAAGTGGTGTGAGAAACTAGGTCGTAATCCTGACGAAGCCACGAACATTCGCCTTCAAGAACATTCATCAGACTGTTTACTCTGCCATATAAAAGGCAAGGCAAAGCAAGCGAGTGAGTTAGTGAAGTTCAATCAGTCTTGTGCAAAGACGCGGTGAGTTTGAAGAGAGTGATCGTGGTTTGAAGATCTCCATTACAAAGATCTGTCGAATAATTGCCTAGTAATTGTTACTGTTTATGAAAAGGGCATAAACAGAGGAATAACAAAGTAAAGCAATTGTTGTTGTATACATAAAGTTTTGAACAGTGGCACATAGAATTGTGCGAATAATAAAGAATTTTAATTAAAATTAAACACAAATTTATTTTTATTTTATTTGCAATCTATGAGCTCATATTTTAAACGTTTTGAAAAGGTAGGTTAGGTTAGGTTAGGTTAGGTTAGAGGACGTGTACTTGTCAATTAAGACAAGTACAGTACCCGGAGGTCGAATTGACCCATTGTACAACGTCCTAGTTTCTCATACCACTTATGTTGTGTGTGTTAATTTTATACATGAGGGGTGGGACCTACAGTATAAAGTCGACTCCGAACGACAGATTTTTATTTACTGAGGAACTTTTCATGGCAATTTTTTTTCTCAGAGTTTTGCCAGAAACATACTGAGAGGAAGTCGCCGAAGAAATACTTTTTGTACTTTGTCTTTGATGCCTGGCCTGGGGCTCAAACCCAGGCTTTTGCATCTAATAAGCCAACACACTACCTACTAGACTACGGCGACTTCTTTGAAAAGGTAAAAACGTAACAGTATTAAATAATATGCACCAATAATACCCTCTAAATACTAAACTAATCGCCGTAGTCTAGTAGATAGTGTGTTGGCTTATTAGACGTGAGGCCAGATCAGACGAAATCTGAAAAAATATTTCTTCGACGACTTCCTCTCAGCAGTCTTTTGCGAGCAAAAAACTCTGAGAGTAAAATAAAAAATTGTCATGAAAAGTTTCTCAAATAAAATCTGTCGTTCGGAATCGATTCTGAACTAAGAGTCCCGCCACTCACGTATAAATTTAACACACATAATATAAGTGGTGGAAGAAACTAGGTCGTAACTCTGACTCTGATTAAAACATAATAAAACCAAAGGAATCTTCAAAATTATCGGAGACCAGGAGAGAATTTTAGAAAAAAAAAAGAAAATTACATACTTACTTACTTAGTTGGACATTAAAAATCAGTTTATTGGAATTCGGCCTGCCTTAATACATGCTTTCAGCCGCCTCTGCTGCTTGAGCGCCTTTGCTAGTTGATCACAGCAATTAATGACAATGCTTCCTAGATTTGGTCTTTCGAACGCAGACTTTCGCAAACCCCCGCATCAAATAGCCGTATCGTGGAAGCATTCTTTTCTATCTGCACAAACGGCCAAGCAAGCGCCGCTATTGGATGTGAATGAGTTGCACGACCATGTGGTCGAGAAGCTCATACGGCTCATTGTTGTATCGAATGCGAAAATCAACACACAAGTCACACGCTTGGAATAGCATTTCAAGCGCGAGTATCCTCTTCCATCATAACGAAATGTATGAGTCAGCCTAGCTGGTGGATGTGTATGAGTTGCATAACGTCCATGTCGTTGAGGAGCTCATACAGCTTATTGTTGTATTGAAATCAGTAGAAATCACTTACTTGGAACGGCGTTCTAAATTTTTGGCTGTTTTTTGTTCTTGTGACGTCATTTGTCACTTATATCTGCTGCATGATGCCATTTACAAGACTCTGAATAAATTTTTTTGTTCCTCCTTTATGCCATTGTCAGTGTTCTCAATTGTCGTCTTTAATTATTGCTTGTTTAATTGAAGAAGTCCTATAGTTTGAATAATTTTTCTTTTTAGGTTAAACCAGAACATTATAACCAAGGAAAAAAAATGGAAGATAGAATAGACGTGGTAATAACTACATAATTCAGCCTTTTAAATGACGTGTAGGTGAACTGAAATAGTCTTCTGGGGAAAAACAATGATGCTAAACAATGTTTCTCAACAATGTTGTTGAATAATGAATGGTAAGTAATAGGAAAAATTTTAAAATTTTTTGAGCTTCAAATGAAAATTTTTTTAAATTTAATTTTCTGTTATTTTTCTTATTTTATTTTCAGACTTCATGACCTGGCGTCTCACTTACAGCACATTATAGTTGTGAGAGAAACACACGAATCAGAGATATTGAAACTAGAAACCCCATAGAATATTCAACTATTTTTTTAAAAATCGTTCGTTTAAAATCTTAAATAATTTTTTTATATGAAATAAATGAGTCAATAATAAATTCTGTAACTTTTAATGTCTTTTGTTTTAAAAAAAGTAAAGTGGTAAAGTATTTTGGATAATAGTTCTGCTCATACTACTCACTTAATTGGCCACTATAACCCTTTAGTCAGGATTACAACCTAACTTTTTACATCACTTATGTTGTACGTATTTAATTTATACATAAGTGGCGTAATCAAAAGTTTAAAGTCGACTCTGAACGACAGATTTTTTGAAAAACTTGTCAGGGGAATTTTATATCTTCTCAGAGTTTTTGCAATCCTTTAGTCAAGACTACAACCAAGCTTCTCATATCATCAATGTTGTGTGTGTTAATTTTAAAGTCGACTCTGAACGCCAGATTTTTAAGAAACTTTTCATGGCAATTTTATTTCATTTTAGAGTTTTTGCCAGATATCTGCTGAGAGGAAGTCGCCTTAAGAAATTTATTTTTCTAATTCGTTTTGTTTGAGCAGAGGTTTGAATCATGGTTTCGCGTCTAATAAGCCAACACACTATCTACCAGACTATGACGACTTTATTCCACACGTGTTCTTTTTATTCTGTCATGAACAAGTTTCTCAAGAGTCTGTCGTAAGGGGTCGGCTTTAAACTGCAGGTGCCGTCACTGATGTATAAAATTTAAAATGGCGTGAGAAACTAGGTTGTAATCCTAACTGACGGGTTGTAATGACCAATTGTGTGTGCAAGTATTCGTTTTATTTATTCCACACAATTCCTTTCGACGACTTATTAAAAAAAAGAGGCGTTAAATTTAATAATGAAGTCCAAAAAAGTAGTTCACAGGAGTTTTAAGCCCCAATATTAAGTTGTGCTAACCATTACACTTTTCAATGTTCCTTTAGCAGCAATACTTTCAACATTGGTTCAACAAAGCAAACAAATAAGAACAACGAACGAACAACCAAAAAACCAAAGAAATTTTTTTCATTTCATTTCATTCTATTTTCATTAATTTTTTTCATGCCCCATCCTTAAATGAAACATCATACCATTAAGCAACACAGAGTTGTATGTGCAACATGAAACATTCTTTTTAAAGATTTTCATTATGCTTCCCTAGTTCCGATTATGGCTCTACTTTTATGGGTTATGGATACCACAAAAACAGAAAAATAACTGAGAAAAGAGTACAACCGTTATTGAAAGTGGTTAGCGGGATGGTTATTAAAATATGAAACAATTTTTGTGTTGGAAAATCTAAAGGAAAGTAAAGGAGAAAACACACAAACGGGTTTAACTCAATCCAATAATTAACCCCTGGAGAACCAGAATGTCGGCTGTGGACAAAGAATTAACATCGCCATAGAAATCCCTACCTACGTACGTACGTAAGTAATTGGTCATTACAACCCTTCAGTCAGGATTACGACCTAGTTTCTCACACCACTTATGTTGTGTGTGTTAATTTTATACATGAGTGGCGGGACCTACAGTTTAAAGTCGACTCCGGACAACAGATTTTTTTGAGAAACTTTTCATGGCAATTTTTATTTATTTTCCCTCAGAGTTTTTGCCAGAAATCTGCTGAGAGGAAATCGCCGAAGAAATATTTTTTATATTTTATTTTGATGTCTGGCCTGGGGCTCGAACCCTGGCTTTTCGTCTAATAAGCCAACACACTACCTACTAGACCACGGCGACTTCAGAAATCCCTACCAAGGGCCCTTTACATCATCCTACAAAGGGCTAGGCGGTTACAGAAGAGATACTCTACAATCTGCAACCCCTCTGTGCAATATATCCAGCAATAGCCCGGTTAAGATCTTCCAATCCAAATATCCAAATCCAGCTTTAAGCCTATTCTAACACTGGCTATTAAAGACCATAGATGCCTAGACACATAACAATCTAATCTGTCTTTCCAATGGTACTGCTTTTTGTACCTGACCAATCACATGATAAGTCCGTAGAAGTAGCAGATTGGCGACTTAAAACCAACTATTGATCGATTTTAGAAAGAGAATTAACCTAGGGGGAGCATACGCCATCTAGTTTCCGGGTATACCGCTATGTTCCGGAACCCAGCAGAGACAGATCCAATATTCCAAAAGATCTTATATCACCAGTCGTAATTTACACCAGACCACCACCGCAATGGCCTAGAGGTAACTGCAAACAGAGATGCATTTAATAATCTGAAGTGTTAATGCTAGCTACGACCTAAATAGCATTTAAGATAGCATAAATCTATGCCTGAAGGTTGCTACGGTCATCATTAAACCTAAAGAGAAGCTTATGTTCGAGATCCTTAAAGAAAACTACAGACCCTGTGCTTCCCCACAACTTCAACTCATTCGAGATAATTAATGGTATGGTATACCATATAGCCACTGGAGTACCCCACCTTTACACAAGGCCACTATCCCGAATGTAAATAATTAAACCAGACAGAAACATCGCTTCGGATATAATTGGTGGTTTTATCTGGAAATCGGTTTCTCCCTTCCACATCATTAAAAATTTTATTTTCATTGAAAAAAATTTATAGAAATTATTGTTTTAATTATATTGGGAGGTAATTAGTATAATTGGCTGTCTTCTTGCCAGACACCTTCTTCCTATCATCGACACACAAACATTTTAACTCTCAAACTTCAACCTTCATTCGATAGCAAATCCAAGTTGGAAACAAAGTTTTCTTGTTGCCAGTAAAAAACAACAGAAAAAAAAGAAAACCTGGGCAGTATTCGAATAATCCATACATACATGACATACCCATACACACAGAAGTTGAATGTAACATCTTTATCCGTGTCATAATCATCATTCTTGCATTCTTCATACAACATTTCAATCCTCAACATTGTAAGAATCGTAGTAATTATCACAATTTGTTGCTGCAAATATTTATGAAAAGTTACAAGAATCTTCACTTTCTTGAAATATTACGATGGTAAGTCAAGGAGAATGAAGATAATGATGGTGATGATGACATATAAGTGTCGTTTAGAAACGGACGAAAACTCCGTATAAAAACAAAAATAAATCCTAACGCAATAAATCCTGAGAAGAGAACACAATAGAAATGGAGAAGAAGAAATTTGAAAATTATTTTTAACTGTTTTTGAAATACAAACAAAAATTCTTTCCATTGTAAACAGAAAATTACAGAAAAAAATATACTTCGGTTGGTTGGTAGCAGAGATCAGCAATGAATCGCTTTTTCGCTACTCATAAGTACTCATGAAATTTTGAGTATGAGTGAGTCAACAGTATTGTAATCCAACTACTCTGATTCATTCGTACTCAGTACAACATTGATTTATAAGTACAAGTTGCAATAAGTATGAGTACAAAGTTGACATCAAACATATCATACACAACAGTCGAAATCAATAACATCATGAGTATGAGTATGAGTAACATGTTTTTTACCAAACTTTGAATATAAGAAGTATGAGTATGACATTAAAATAAGTATGAATGCGTATAAATATCAGAAATTATAAGTATGATTCAAATCTACTCATATTTTTTAATACTCATTGCTGACCTCTGGTTGGTAGACATATGAAGGCAAGTAGCAATAAAAACATTCTTTCTTAAGTACAGAGATCAGCCTCTGTTGTTACCTCAAGTGGCCGTAGGAGGCAAGCTCTTCAATTCAGTTACTACCGAAGGAAGGAAGGAACTAAGAAGCGGGAGCAAGTTATTTCGACTGTCGTAATGACGGATTACAGGGCCACAAAAGTTTACGTTTGCGTCACATCCCAAATAGGAAATTCTGGATAGTTTTGGATAAACTTGTCGAGGTTTCAAACAAGGTGATCCCTTATCATGCGACCTCTTCAATTTCGTCATGGAGAGTGTTCTGTGGAAGGCGGAAGTGCACTGCAATGGTATCATATTCCAAAAAAGTATTCATTTTCTTGCGTACGCTGATGGCATTCTCATAAACCATGCGAGATTTCACTGCTGCCTTTAGTGCTATTGAACGGAACTCTATTAAGATGGATCTGGAAGTTGAAGAGGGCAAAACAAAGTTTATAACAAGTAATGTCATGCGGCATATCGGACCCCAGATTACGGCCGCTAACTATACCTTCCATGTTGTCAGGGAACTTGCTTGTTTTGGCTTCGCGGCTTCCAGCATAAATGTTGTCAGCCTAGAAGACAAAGGTTAGGTCACTCTTGCCAGCAGGTATTACTATGGCCTCAATACGCCATTGCGTGCATACATACATACATAATTGGTCATTACAACCCTTCAGATAAGATTACGGCCTAGTTTCTCACACTACTTATATTGTGTATGTTAATTTGTATACATGAGTGGTGGGACCTACAGTTTTAAAGTCGACTCCGAACTACAGATTTTTGGGAAACTTTCTCATGGCAATTTTTATTTTACTCTCAGGGTTTTTGGCAGATATCCGCTGAGAGGAAGGCGCCGAAGAAATACTTTTTGTATTTTGTTTTGATGTCTGGCCTGGGGCTCGAACCCTGGCTTTACGTCTAATAAGCCAACACACTACCTACTAGCCTACGGCATTGACTTTTTCGTTCAACGAAACTCATACTGTTCAAGCCACTCATTCGCGCCGTGCTTCTCTATGGCGCGGAAGCATGGAGGCCTTAAGTATGGCGGAAGATAGTGTATTCCTCCTCCTCGTACCCACTGCTCCTGCAGAAGTGATTAGTCGAAATGCAGAGTTTTGGGCATGCCCGTAAGAATTGCTATTGTGTAATGGATAGACTTGCGATTTATGGATATAAGTGAGTCAGTCCTCTTCTTGTTCATACATGTCCAGCAGAGTCTGGCAATATTGCACGTACCTTCGTGCTGCCGACGCGATTGAGCCTCAGACTGAACTGAACTGAACAATATAGAATAGAAATATCCATGCCCTGCAATATGTCGAAGATTGCCAGCTCCGTACCGGCCCTAGCCAGCCCATCAGCAATGCAATTTTCTAAGATGTTCTTGCATTCCGGAACCCATATAAGAGTTACCTTTAAATGATCGCAAATTTTTCTGTGAAATCCTTGGCATTCATGGACAAGAACGGATGTCAAGGGTACGTTCGTTAGGGGGCTTAATTACAGCCTGGCATGTATCGCCTTCAAAATTGCCATGACCTCTGTTGGGAAAGCACTGCATTGACCAGGCAGCTTAATTGGTCATTACAACCCTTCAGTTAGGATTATGACCGAGTTACTCACACCATCCATGTTATGTGTGTTAATATTATACATGAGTAGCGTAACCTTTTGAGAAACTTTTCAAGGAAATTTTATTTACTTTCAGATTTTTTGACAGAAATGTGCTGAGAAAAAGTCGCCAGAGAAATATATGATGTCTGAGCTGGGGTTTGATCCTAATAAGCCAACACACTACCTGCTAGGCTACAGCAAATGTGAACAATGCACGATAAGAAATTCTGGATAGGTTTGGATAAACTCGTCGATGGTTGAGCTATTTTTATTGGCGGATTCAAAATGGAGACAGGCACGGTAATACATATAGGCTTCAGGCGGAATATAGTATTTTTCAAGCGGTGATTCTGAAGGAATTTATAGCCACCAAACTAGTCAGAAAACAAATGTTGAAGGGTTCAAGAGTTACCATTTATGTAGATAATCAGGCAATTGTTACGTTTTTACCTTTTAAAAACGTTTAAAATATAAGCTCGTAGATTGCAAATAAAATAAAAATAAATTTGTGTTTAGTTTTAATTAAAATTCTTTATTATTCGCACAATTCTGTGTGGTACCACAGTTCACAACTTGATGTAAACAACAACAATTGCTTTTCTTTGTTATTCCTCTGTTTATACCCTTTGCACAAACAATAACAATCACTAAGCAATTATACGACAGATCTTTGTAATGAAGATCTTCAAACCACGATTACTCTCTTCAAACACACCGCGTCTTCACACAAGACTGACTGAACTTCACTGAACTTGGAGGACATGCTTTAAAGTTACTGCAGCTCTATGATTGTAAAAGGCTCTTAAGTTACTTTATGTCAGACTAAGATTATACTATACTGGGTATCTAGTCATTCTAGCGTTATTGTAGGAGAATTGACAAGATTGGTCAGTCAGCGTATAAGAAAATTTAATATCAGGACTCGTAATAAAGATACCACAGCTCACTCTGTCACTTATCTTTGAGGTATCAGTTTAAAACGCAAGGGTCCGATTGGGAACCTCCGGTTGAACAACAACGTAGGTAAGACAACGTAGAAGCCGTACCGTACAGCTATTAAATTAATTTGAGTGCGGAAGTTATCTTCAGACATAACGTTTATAAGATCCACATCTAAACGATGTTCATTGTCATAATTACTGTTGCACAAGACCTGTAAAACTATTTAATGATCATTGTACACTTAAATTTTTTTAATTTTTATTGGTTTTAGTTGTGCAATCTCCTCTAAATGATGTTACCTATTAAAGTTTTATTTCTGTGAGCAGTTTATGCATAAAACTATAGTATACATACAGTCAAAGAAAAAAGTCTACATACACCGGTGTAAGTTGCTTTTTCTCAAATTAAAAAAGGTGTTGTAGCATTGTATAAGGCATTTATGTGACCGTTTTCTTTGACTTTTTCTTTGTATGTAGACTTTTTTCTTTGACTATATATACAGCTGCATTGATAAATTTTTAATGACATGTTACCGCGTAAGTGTTTTGTACTAATGACAGAGCAATATTTGGCTCAATTTACATAATAAAGTACAACGTCCTAAAGCTATTAAAATTTAAACATTTTTTTCAGTTGTTGTTATAGGAGACGACTGTCCTACATAAATTTGCAAATAAAATGCAATTTAATACACTTTTCATCGTATGAATGTATGTAACAGGGTTTATGCAAAAATAATAATGAATGTGTATTGGTAACTATGTACATACAGTAAGCGTCAAAAGACACTATACACTAAGGAAAAATTCTAACAATCATCAAACTCAACATTTACCACTTAAGGAGAGTGCCCGAAAAAATTTGAAAATATTTTATAATTTTGTTTGTTTCAATTTTAAAAACTGTTAATGAAACAATTTTAAAATAAAAATAATGGTAATTTATTAAGGTATATTTTTTTTAATGTGCAGTTTCTTTTGCCGCTCACTGTACATATGTATATGTACACCACCTGAATCCTTATATGTATTCATTTTTAGTTTTCCATTTTACCACCACCACAAAGAAGTTTTCAAATGTAAAACTTTTCAAATTTTACATGCTATTCCTACATACATACATACGTACACACATATGTACATATATTTATATTTTATTAAAAAATGCTTTTGTTGAATATTACCTTTTGAAAAACTGTGGCTAAATTTTCATTTAACTGTGGGGCCATTATGAGAGTGCATAACTCAACTTAATTAAGCTGACAGAGTAACACGACTAAACCACCATGTAAGAAGTCGTAATCATATTTAGTTTCACTTTATGCTAGCAGCAGAAACGGAATGATAAAACCGTTATAGACTCATGCATACATACATACATACATACATAATTGGTGATTACGATCTAGCTGCTCACACCACTTATGTTGTGTTAGTTAATTTTATACATGGGTGTCGGGACCAACTGTTTAAAGTCCACTCAGAAAGACAGATATTTTGAGAAACTTTTCATGGCAATTTTATTTATCCGTGGACTCATTTCTAATAAACCAACACACTACCTACTGGACTACGAATACTTCACCACACGTACTTACTGGCTATTAACAACCTGATTAACAGATTTCGGCCTGCCTTAACAAAGCCTTCTAGGCGCCTCGGCTTCTTGCGCGTCTACGCCAGTTAGTGACACCAATCGATGACAGGGCTTCCTCGAACTGGTCCTTCCAACGCAAACAAGGTCGTCCTCTCTGCCGACTTCTGAAAATTTCTACATTAAATACTCGTATCGCCAGAGCATCCTCCTCAATTCGAACGACATGGCCGAACCAGCGCAGCCGCTGGATGTAAATACGCTGCACAACATCCATGTCGTTGAGGAGCTCCTACTTTATCATGTTAGCGCTAATCAAAGCTGTCCCAGTTAATCCTCTGCGATTAAGGTCTAGTATAGTCCGAGTATAATACTGCCACTGTGGAGTTAAATAGGTAGACTGTAAGAGTTGGCTGTCCACCCTACAAAGTCGGATGGACACATTCCCTAGTCCTGCAACGACTCGGAGCTTCTGATGAAGCTCAGATCACCGAGATCATCAACCTACATGGTTGACCCACTTGGGCCACATGGGACCCATTGTGATACCACTTTCCTCATCAAATATCCCCTAGTTCTGCAATCACCCGATGCTGCTAATGAAGCTACTAAGACTGCTGATGTCAATGTAGGTCACATCACCAACATTATTCATGTAGTAGAGCAACAAGATGTCTTTTTCTCCTTTGACAAAACGCTCGGCATGTTCCCAGTAGACGGAGAACAAACAGTTCCATTTACTTCTTCATCTCTGCAGCTTCTACAGAAATCTTTTACGAGGTTTTCCAGACCCATGCGACTTGCATGCGTGCCCAAAATGCAACGTCTTGTTATAATCCCGAAAATCACACTGAAATGCTTCTTTGGAGTTTAAGCAGTTTTGGACAGATTTTCTGCGCAGTTCTGATCGTGTCCGAAGCCGTCTACTTACGGTTGACACAATTAAAGATTTTACTGTCAATTATGTGCTTACAGGTCTCCAGAGGGATCACAATAGTTGAGAAATTGTTGCAGAGTTCGATGACCAATAAGCCTTGTATGCGTACCCATAATGCAATAACCTGTTATGAAATCGACACTACACTGAGCATGCTCCTTTTGGAGTTTAAGCAACCTTGGCCAGATTTTTTGCGATGTTATGCCCATGTCAGAAGCAATAAAGAATTGTCAATTATGAGCTTATAGGTCCCCAGAGGGATTCAATTAATCGCAAATTCGTTGAAGAGTTTGATGCTTGTGCCACGCCTGGCCAATTCATTCGCTATACAGTTACCCGGGATGTCATTATTTTCCGATACACACATACATACATAGTTGGCCTCTACAACCCTTCAGTCGGCATTACGACCCAAGTTCTACCACCACTTATGTTGTGTGTGATTTTGTAGATGAGTTGCGGGACCTACAGTTTCAACTCGACTCGAATGACATATTTTTGAGAAACTTTTCATGCTGAGCGGAAGTCGCCGAAGAAATATTTTTTCATATTTCGTTTGGCCGGAGATGTTTCGAATTTTCGAGAAGGCGAAGTCATGAATATTCACCTTCAAGAACATCATCAGACTGTCTACTCTGCCATATAAAAGGTAAGGCAAATCAGGCGAGTGAGTTAGTGAAGTTCAGTCAGTCTTGTGTGAAGACGCGGTGTGTTTGAAGAGAGTAATCGTGGATTGAATATCTCCGTTACAAAGATCTGTCGAATAGTTGCCCAGTAATTGTTATTGCTTATGCAAAGGGTATAGACAGAGGAATAACAAATAAAGCAATTGTTGTTGTTTACATAAAGTTGTGAACAGTGGCACACACAATTGTGCGAACAATAAAGAATTTGAATTAAAACTAAACACAAATTTATTTTTATTTTATTTGCAATCTACGAGCTCATATTTTATACGTTTTTAAAAGGGTAAAAACGTAGCAACATGTATACGAAATGAAATTGAAATTCCTCTACAATGAGGCATAGAAATGGTCATATTCATGGTCAGTTCTGAACATTTTTGTTCCATTTGAACTGTATTACATCAAATACTTATAATTCGATTACCCTAGGTAAACTTGCAATCAATTTTTACATTTAATTGTACATGTTTTGTTATGCACCTCGTACCCCACTTTGAGTTTGTTTGAATTTAAAATTTTCTATTTTCCTCTACTAAATTAAAATTTTCAATTGTTTCATAAAATTCATAAATAAGTTATGTATTCATAATGCATACATGCTCTCAAAATAAATATTTACATCTCAGTTTGTGTACGCACTGAGTTTGTGTTTGTTTTTCTGTACACATCCTTAGGCGAAATGTACATATTTTCCCATGTATTACAACTGGAATTCTAAGAATATGTACATAGTTTTCGTATGTGTATGTACTTATAAAGTTGAAATTTCATATTTTCATTTCCGTTTACATTTTCATACACTTTAGTTTATTTTTTAAATTTAAAGTTTAAAAGTTTTAAACATTTAACATGTAATTTCATTAATTGTTAACCCTTTCACAACCATAAAGTTATGAGGGGCTAAGTTATCAGATTGTCTGTTCGGAATACTCCATTAGACATTATATTTACATTGTTTACTCAATAAATTTCAAATTTCGAATATCTCCTGTTGATATCCATCCCCAAAGAATTATACTATCACCACCTTGCTCAAATATTCTACGCAGTTCCTTTGGATGTTTTATTCTTCACACAAAAGCACGTCAAACAAAGATTCGGACATTGTGCACTGAACACGCAGGGGTTTACTAATAAAATGTGTTTTTCATAAGAAAATCTAAAGGAATTCCGATATTTTGCAGAGGAAAAACACACCATCAATAAAGTTTTGTTACGAACATCGTTTAACATTAAAATTATAAACAAAAGCTACAAAAACAAAACAATGAACTTGTTTACAAATTATTACACTACGTAATATAACAACAAACACCAGCATAAAAACTGGTAAACAAGTAAACAGAAATACAGCAACAAACACTACAAGAATAAATGTAAACAAAATACACAAACAACAATACTAAAACAAAGATGTTTATATTAATAGAGATCTCGAGAAAGCGAAGCCACGAACAATCGCCTTCAAGAACGTTCATCAGGCTGTTTACCCTGCCATATAAAAGGCAAGGCAAAGCAGGCGAGTCAGTCAGTCTTGTGTAAAGACGCGGTGTGTTTAAAGAGAATAGTCGCGGTTTGAAGATCTCCGTTACAAAGATCTGTCCAACAATTGTCTAGTAATTGTTATTGTTTGTGCAAAGGGTGTAAACAGAGGAATAACAAACATCAATTGTTGTTGTTTACATAAAGTTGTGAATAGTAGCATACAGAGCTCATATTTTAAACGTTTTTAAAAGGTAAAAGCATTACAGTATGCATATACATGCGTACGTAATTGACCATTCTCACAACACTCATGTTGCGTGGTATAAATTTAGTACACTAGTGGTGGGACACACAATTTCAAATCGATTCCCAAGGACAGAATTTCAAGTTTTTTACACCCACTGTCAGAAATCTACTGGGAGGAAATCGCCGAAAGAAATATTTATTATATTTCGTTTTGATCCTGATGTCTGACTTGGATGACCTCACATCTAAAAAGCCGGTACACTACGTGTGCATATTATGTAGATATAATTCTCGATTTTTTCTTTTTGAAAAAAAAAAATACTAGTGAAGTGCAGGAAGATCATACCATGTATTGTTTCATAATTCGTTTGATTGGTTGTCGAATTATAAAATGACAAGCACACGCCAATTTTTTGTATGTATATTGATACGATATAATCAAGTATCGGCTTCATCTTTATGGCTGTCTTTATTAAAAATTTATTTGTTCCCAAGGATTTCAAAACAGTTTTCTTTACGGCCGGGCATTATTTGGGTGCAGAGATACAGTTGACGAAACTAGCTTTTTTCAAATTAGCAAAAACCATTTTTCTATATAAATCGGGCAAAATCATATAAAACAAATGTAACTAGTGGGCCGGATAGAACTGGTATTAAAGATTCCAAAAACCATTTTTCTATATAAATCGGGCAAAATCATATAAAACAAATGTAACTAGTGGGCCGGATAGAACTGGTATTAAAGATTCCAAAACAGTTTTTGTTACGAACAGGTATTATGACCGGGGATATCGGTGATGAAGCTAATATATGTATTCGCTCTAGCTAATATCTTCATCGACCACAAAAAATTCAAGATATCGCCCAAGAAAATGCAAGTTATCGACAACAAAATGAAGGTTATCAATTAACTCTGGAAGGTTACTGTTCATCGAACCGACGAAGATCATTTACTCTTTATCATATAACTCTTATGTTTGACCAAATATTGCTCTTTTTTTCAACAACGTTCGTTGATAATGAAAGCTTGTAGTCAGTAGAAAAAAAATTTTCTTGTTCGTCGATTCAATGAAGAGTAACCTTACTGTACAAAAATGACCATCCAGGATTAAAAAGATGGGTAGCCAGGGTATGTTTACTCACTACAAGCGTTCTTTATCAACCAACATTGTTGATAAAAAGAGCTAAATTTGGTCAAACATAAAGGGGTTATATGATAAAGAGTAAATGATCTTCGTCGATTCGACGAACAGTAACCAATTAGGGTTAAAGTGTTCGTCGACTCAACGAAGAGTAACCTTAATGTACAAAAATGAAGAGTAACCGTCCAGGGTTAAAGAATGGAAATCATTTACTAAAGAAATGCAAGGCATCCACCAAAAAAAATGCTAGTCATCCACTAAAAAAAACAAGCTATAGTCCGAAAACTGAAAGCCATCAACAAAAAGTGCAAGTCATCGACAAAAAAATCGAAGACATCGACAATTTTGCCCGCTTTTTATAGAGAATTTTGTTTGCACACTGGAGGTAAACAATAAACGTTGACGCTTACATCTCTGGTTCTAATTAACGCTCCATTTGTTTTGGAATCCTTGAGACCATAACTATCTAGTCTACTAGTGTACATCTCCCCCATTAGGCACATTTTTATTCGATTTTGCCCGATTTATATTTTTTTTTATTAATTTGAAAAAGAAAAAGAGCTTCTTTGCTTATATCTCTGGTCCCAAGTAACACCCGACCATAAGAAAACCTATTTTGGAATCCTTGAGACTTTGGCTATCCAAAATCACAGCTTTTTAAATTTCATTGAATTCTACACAATTTATGGAATTTATTTTTGGAAAAAAACTCGATTTTTCAACTTTATTATCTTCAATAAGCAAATTGTTATCTCCACATTTTTTTCTTGTGTTTTTATAAAACTTAAAGGTTTAGCTTTGTCTTCCTTGCATTTTCTTTTCTCCATTTTATCCCTATTTTTGTGATTTTTAAACGATTTTCTAGCTTCACTTTTCCAAAAATTTTCAACTATGTTAACTTAACAGCCTCTGTTAACTTAACACTCACTGTATATAAAAGTATTTCGTAGCTAACTTCACATATATTTTTGTTCGTCATACGGGGTATTCAACAGAAAAAATTTTGGTGTTGATTACGTTCGTTCACTGAATCGATTGTTCGTTAAATCGGAAACCGTCTGTACTTATTTTGTTTTATATAAAACTGATTATTTATGTAAATTTGCAACAACAATGTCGTGGTATTTTATAAAATAAATTTAAAAGGATTTCAACACTGCATAATGACATGTATTTCTATGTGGTGTTTAACCTGAAACACGATAACTGAAAACGATAAATAAAAATTATGTATTTAAATTGAAAGGACAACAACATACATAATTCAGTTCAATTTAACATAATAAACTCGACAGATAGGGACAAACAGTAGGACAAAGATTGTCTGTCATTTAAGCCTTAAGTCCTTATTTCAGGTCTTTAGTTAAGTGACTTCTATTTTCACATTTAAATTGAAGAAAGTGTGTGTGTGAGAAAGTAATTAAATTTTTTATTCATTTGAAGGACCTATTGATGCCGTTCAAATGTCTACCACAGCTTGTTTGGGAGAGGTGCATCCGTAATGTGGAAATTCCCAAAGACTTTGGCCTACAAAGCAGACTAAATTTTTATTTTACAATATAACTGTGACTTCAGAAAACTTCACAAGAAAGAACCTATCGTCGTCAAATTGCACAATCTCAGTGGCTAGTTTTCAACACCTACATGTGAGATGTTCATGTCCAGAATATTTAATGTGGGATGAGCTGTATGGAATGTAGGATCGCCGTGTTAAAACCCCATGTCGTTGGTATTCCCATCATTCAATTTAAGCCCAAAGAAGTTGTTAATCATCGACCAACAGTGCTAGCCGTTGACAGTGACGACCTGGACATTGTTGTTCTTAAAGAATTATGGTTGGCCCCGCTAGCCCAAAATCCAAATCAAACAGTGGACTTTTAGCAATGTATGGAAGACTTTTGACTCTCATGTGGATTGTTATCGTCGCAAATTCAGCAATTTAGTTTGTTCTTCACGTATCCATTTATTCAGAAATGGATCTCAACGCTAAAGATGAGTTTCAATGAAAATTAAGGCCAGTTGCCAATTGCTCCAAAGCACATTTAGTCAACTTGTGTCGTTGTTTATTTAGGTAGTGTGTTGGCTTATTAGACGTGAGGTCAGACATCTCTAACAAAACAATATATGAAAAAATATTTCATTGACGGCGACTTCCCCTCAGCACTGTTTTGGCAAATAAAATTGCCATGAAATGTTTCTCAAAAATTCTTCGTTCGTGTCGACACACAATATAAGTGGCGTGAGATTTTAGGTCGTAATCCCAACTGAAGTGTTGCAGAGACCAGATATGTAAGTATGTGGGTTTCGGAACGATACAATGTCCATATCATAAAGGTGTCGGGACCCAATGACATCCCGGGTAACTGCATAGTGAATGAATTGGCCAGGCGTAGCACAACCATCGAATTCTGCAACGAATTTTCGATTATTTGAATACCTCTGGGGATCTGTAAACTCTGCTTCTGACTCGGACATAACATCGCAGAAAATCTGACCAAGGCTGGATAGACGGCGCATTGCAAGGCTGCTTAAACTCCAAAGAAGCATGCTCAATGTGGTGTGGGCATTGCATTATGGGTACTCATTCAAGCTTATTGATTAGACAATCATCGGACTCTTCAACGAATTCTCAACTATTGCAATCCCTCTGGAAACCTGTAAGCTCATAATTGATAATGCGATGGCGACTTCCTCTCAGCAGGTTTCTGGCAAAAACTCTGAGAATAAAGCAAAATTCAAATGATATGTTTCTCAAAAACCTGTTGTTCGGAGTCGACTTTAAACTGTAGGCCCTGGCAATCATGTATAAAATTAACGCACACAACATAAGTGGTGTGAGCAGCTTGGTTGTAATCCTGACTAAAGGGTTTTAATAACCAACCATGTATACATATATGTATGTATAGAGATTTAACTGAAGCCATGTTTTTTTTAATAAAGTTTGGCCAGACCTGTAGGCGCTTTTAACACACACGTCTGGTGTACATATATTATTTTCCCATGAAAGCTGGTACTTTATGAAACCATGAAACACAATTCATACATGAAACTCATATCGCAACTAAAAATAAAATATTGTCACACAAATACCAACAACTTTGCATGGAATTGTTTGAAACAATAACGGTGCCAACCAACAAAGCATCATCAACAACATAATAGTGCTGCACACAATGTATTGTGTTGTCATTAAAACGAAAATACATTGAAACGAAGTTCTATTCATGCCACAACCAACACAGTGAAATAGAGTGGAAATAAATAATCTTGAGTATCCTCTACCACCTACAAAACTGTTATGGATACTTAGTAAGTCAATGTGGGTATGTGCGTGAAAACATATTGTATACACAATATTACCAGCGTATATGTATATTAGATATGAGCGATCCAGTGATTTTTGAAGAACGTTGTTCTCAGTGAACGTGATTTGTTAATCACTGTTCTTTAAAACAGTGATTGTGATCACAGTATTCCAAAAGAAAACAATAACGACAATAACGTATTTTATTAAGTCGTAAGAAAGAGACAACTAGATACATACTACGAAAAGACTACTAAACAAAATCAAAGTGGTGTATCAATGTTATTATTTTTAATGTATTTTTTTTATATGAAGTTTGACAGACAGCTCATGTATAAAAGACAAAAGTAAATAATCAGCATCATCTAATAGTAATTCTGCCTCGCTCAAAATAAAATGAAATAAATTTAAGTATGTAACAATTTTAAAAGAACGACATTATAAGTAACTGTAATTTGGCAATTTCAATCACTGCAGTTACCAGTGAATTATCAATCACCGTGATTAAATCACAGTTTTGAAAATATCGCTCATCTCTAATGTATATATTGTTAATGCCTGTATTATACCATTGGTTCGTTTACTCCTCGTGTGATCGGTATATCATACCCGATGGTATGGTATCCTACATACCAATGGCTCAGGAATCAAGCGATCGTTTGGATTATGATGAATTTAAGCGCCGCTGTGGTTTGTTGCTTATTCGCATGAACTAGTGGCTTAAGAAACCCTCATAAGAAGAAGTCTAAAGAGGTCAAATCTCACGATCCTTGTGCCTACTTCATATCACCTTCACGTGAGATGAATATGCCATCAAATCGCTAGTGCAGGATATCCTAAGTGGCATAAGCTTTGTGGCATATGGCGCCGCCTTGTTAAAAACCTCCAGCTCATCCAATTCAGAAGTTGATAGTGACTGAAGCCCTGGCTTAAAACGTGCTCAAAGTAATAAGGGTCGACGACACCGCCAGCACAAAATCCACACCAAAAGGTGACTTTTTCAAGGCACTATTGGACCTTATGTGGTTTGATCAATCTTGGATTATTCGTATGAACCTGTGACTTAAGAAACCTGCATAAGAAAAAGTCCAAAGAAGATAAATGTCACGATCTAATGAAGGATTTCCTAAGTGACATGAGCTGTATGGCGCCGCACTCTTGACATCTCCAGGTAATACAATTCAGAAGCTGAGACGCCGAATAGGCTCTAGAGCAGTTGGCAACAGATTGCGTGGGTGCGTGGACAAACAAAATTTTCAAATTTAAGATAATACCAAACCACATAAGGTTCAAGAGTGCCCAATGCATCTCGAAAGTCATTATTTGATGTAGATCTTGGGCTGTCGGAAATGATCGGGTGACGGTTCATAGATTTTTAAGAACCACGTTGCTCAGACCACCACTGTCAATGGCAAGCACTACAGTTCGATGATAACCAATTTTTTTTGGCCTGACATACGGTTTCAAAGGGATGACGTCACGTGTCCTACAGCTCATGTTATATTGGATATTCCGCAGTGCTAATATTATGGCCACCAAAATCGTGCGCTTTGAAATCGTTAGAGTTCTTCTAGTGGGGTATTCTTAGGCCGCAAGTGTAAGCGAATAAGGTGCAATCTATGGGCCAACATAACCCATGCCTTCGTTCAAATTCAGCCTGATGAATGCGACCTCTTCAACTTCGTCATGGAGAGTGTTCTGCGAAAGGCGGGAATGCATCGCAATGGCACCATTTTTCAAAAAAGCGGCCAGTTACTTGCGTACGCTGACGACATTGACATTATAGGGCGTACCAAGCGAGATGTTACTGCTGCCTTTAGTGCTATTGAACGGGAGTCTACTAAGGTGGGTCTGGCAGTAAATGAGGGTAAAACAAAGTATATGGTATCGCCAAGTAGAGATCTTGGGTCCAGTGCGAGTTGGCGATGATTACCGCATCCGATCCAACAGTAAGCTGTATGAGCTCCTCAACGACATAGTTGTTGTTCAGCGTACATGGCTCGGCCATGTCATTCGAATGGGGGAATTTGCTCTGGCGAGGCGGGTATTTGATGCGGGGATCTCCGGAATCTGCGAAGAGGACAACCTTGTATGCGTTGAAATAACCAAATCGAAGAAGCGCTGCCATCGATTGGAGTGACCAACTGGCGTAGGCGCGCAAGAAGCAGAGCTGCCTGGAATGATGTGTTGCGGCAGGCCGAAATCCATTAATCGGGTTCTTAATGGCCAATTAAGTACGTAAGTAAAGTAAGTTATGCACCAGTTTCATGGAAACTCAGATATTTGGAATAAGCTTCAAACATGGAAGCCATGGCAGACATTTGAACGATATTACGTTGCACATTTAATGCCATCAAACGGTCTTTCAAATACATAAAAAAAATTTTAATTTTTAGATAGCAAACGCTCAATGGAAGACCCCATAGCTGTATAGTTTGATCAGCTGTTTTTCTGGCTTTATTTCCCCCTAGATTTGGTCTTTAGTTAGCTGTGAGGTTTATTTTTTATTTGTACAAAACGTTTGAGTGTACATTTCTTTAGTGTTCAAGTGGCAAATACTCGTACAAGGCTTGTTAAATATTTCCTATTCTTTAAATTTATCCTGACAGCAATTGTTTAAATAAATAGAGCCCGTAAGACAATGAACATAATATTGGAACTGCATTACCATCAAATGAAAAACATAAAAACCATCAATTAGTTTAACCAGTAAAACCAAAAGTAACTTGAACACAGGCATGCAGCATGCAGCATGCAGCAAAGCCTATAAGGAAATCCAACAATTCGAGTAAGACTGTATGGCTTCCGTAATGAATGGCCAGGCGGTAAAATAAATAAATGGCTTGGAGGAGAAGCTCTTAAATTCAAGCAATTACTGTGGCAATAAAAGATGAGCCCATCAATATTACAAGACAAATTTGTCTGCGTTGTTGCTTGGTTACCCCATATACAATATGATGCAAGAAGATCCAACACAGTTTTTATTACTATGCGGCATACAATGGGGCAAATGGGGGGAACACACCGCCAAGTAATAAAATAATGTCTGCAGCGTAAAGCAAAATCTGTTCGCAGACAATCTTTGTTTTTTTTCAATCCCCTTACATTCGCATTCCCTTTTACAGCCGCTCATAAATCTTTTTGATTTTAAATTAGCCTGGTAATGAAGTGCAAAATCTTTCAAAGCGCATATATTTAACTGGCCATAAAGATGCTGCCTATCTAGTCTATCGTTCGTACATCTAGTCTTAGCGGCCATTAGGTATGTATCCCTGTTGAGCGGCATTAGTTCATAATAAAAACTAGAAATTGAAACTAATTACAGTTGGGTTTGAATGGTTGTAACTTTTTAAGTTGTTTTGATTCTTTGATCCCAAGAAACTCGCTCTTATCTGTCAAGTGGATGTTTGTACCATCGAAAGATGTGCTCAATTCAATTTGGATGGAAGATACAAACAACAGGATATAGCAATACTATCTACCATCTACGAGTTTTTTGAGGTTAAGTCGAATAAGTTTAAGGTTATGTCCGCTGTACCAAATAACATAGAGATTTCCAGCAATGAGCAAGCAGAGGAAGAAAGCTTTCAGACATTTTTCGTGGTCTGTGGTCGGAAGCATGCTCAAGGAAAGGCTAGATAAACAAGTGCAAAGAGACCCTTCTCAAACCAAGTGTGTTTGATTCAATAAAAATTCTTTTTTTTGGTTCTTAATATACCAGGAAAGCGGTTTACAACAAATATTTGATTCGATTGTAAGAGATCTCCGCTCCTGATGGAATTTGCTAACTTCATAGCTGTTTCTACGCCCTTGCGCGTATAATCTTATGTACTTCCTTAATTGATTATTACAACCCTTTAGCCTAGATTGCAACCTAGTTTCTGTTCGACTTCGAACGACAGATCCTTAATAACCTTTTCATGGCAATTTTTTTATTGTCAGAATTTTTGGAGGAGATTAGGTTAGAGGACGTGTACTTGTCAATTAAGACAATTACAGTACGCGGACGTTGAATTGACCCATTGTACAACGTCCTGGTGTCGCACACCACTTATGTGGTGTGTATTAATTTTATACATGAGTGGCGGGACCTACAGTTTAAAGTCGACTCCGAACAACAGATTTTTGAGAAATTTTTTCATGGCAATTTTATTTACTCTCAGAGTTTTTACCAGAAATCTGCGGAAGTAGCCGTCGATGAAATATTTTTTCATATTTTGTTTCGTTTTTTACTTTTGACCTGGGGTTTGAACCGCGGCCTTACGTCTAATTAGCCAACACACTACCTACTAGACTACGGCGACTTCAACCGCTAAGAGGAAGTCGCCGCAGAAATATTTTTTTTTTCATATTCCGTTGTGTTTGAGATGGCTGAGGAAGGGCTTGAACTACAGACTCGCGTCTAATAAGCGAAAACACTACTTACTAGACTACAGCAACCTAAGTCTGTTTTTTAAAATCATCATTAACGATCATAGACGACAACCTGTGTTCATTGAATGTGCTCTGAACCACTCGTCAGTTGTTCCTACTTCTCATTGAGAAATTATCTTCAGCGATGAGGCCAATTTCTGAATGAATGGTTACGTGATCAAACAAAATTGTTGAATTTGTCACGTGATCGTCGGGAGATTCAAAAGCGTCCAATGTACTCCGAAAATTACTTACTTGCTCTAGCTTTTTGGCCTGGCGATACCATCGGCTCATATTTCTTTCTTCTTTTGGCCCGAATTACATATTGGAAGCAGCTATACGCTGCACAGCTCATACTACTTGGATATTCTTCACTAGCTTTTTGAGAACATGATCATCTCACGTGAATGTGATATTAACTGGCCACGGACACTCTTGCAATCTGAACCTGTAGCAGTTTTTCTTTTGAGAAATTTGTCTTAAGACGAGTTCGCGAGGTCGATACTGAATTATATATCGGCCGCGTCTACATCATACTACTTTTGATATTCTTGACGAGCGCTTTGAGGACATGGTCATCTTACGTGGATGTGATGTGAACTGCCCACCGATATTGTTGCGATCTGATCCTGTCAGGCTTTTTATTGTTGAAGTTTTCTCTTAAGTCTCAAGTGTATGCGAATAAGCCATAAATTACAGCGGTCTTTAAGGCCAAGCAGCGCTTAAAACAAGACCCTATAGATTATGTTGTTATGGGTATTTTTAGAAACCGAATAGCCTGTCCAAATTCTTATTAATTTTCTACAGAAATGTTAAAAAGTCTGTGGCAGAAGGTTATTTTAGTTTAAATATGAGGCCACGAGGATGATTCGTTTAGAGAGTTTGCGGTAAGCATACCCGAATTAGAACCACTTGGAATGATGGAGCAATACTTAAGTGGAAGGATTATAAAGGTTTGATAGAAGAAATATGAACAAACATTTCTTTCGTTGACTTCCTCTCAACAGACTTTTGGCAAAACCCTGAAAGGAAAACCAAAAAGCAATGAAAAGTTTCTCGAAAACCTGTCAATCAGAGTCGATATTAAACAGTAGGTTCCGCCTCTCATGGATAAACGTAACGCACTCAATACGAATGGTGTGAGAAAGTAGGTTCTAGTCGTGACTAAAGGGTTTAAGCAAGCAAGTGATGTTGTAGTTGTAATGCTGAACACAGAACTGAGTGAATGACAATCGAATCCTACGGAAATCTGAAAATGTCTTCAACATTAGTCTTGAAGGAGATCAATCGTATCCTCAAACTTCCTTTCAAAATTTAAAGTATTAGAATTCGGCTCCGAAAATCAATCAATTAGAATCAATTTCTTCCGGATTTAATCATAATAAGCTGTTTAGCTCTTGATGCAGTATTTTTCACTTAAGGGATGTCAATTTTGTTAATATTGTTACGAAAATGGAAATGGTGTTACATCGTTTAACATTAAAATGATAAACAAAGGCTATAAAAACAAAACTTATGGACTTGTTTATATGATCAAAAAATAAACCAAAAAAATATAGCAACAACGTCAGTATAAAAAGGGGATAAACAAGTAAGCAAACAGGCAACAACAACACTGCAATGACAAACGTAAACAAAATACTCAAACAACAATAACGTAAACAACATGTTTGTAGTTATAGAGAATTCGCGAAGGCAGAGTCAATATCCTTCAAGAGCATTCATCAGACTATTTACCCTGCGATATAAAAGGCAAGACAAAGGGGGCAATGGGATTTAGTCAGTCTTGTGTGAATACGCGTTGCGTGTGAAGAGAATAATCGTGGTTTGAAAATGCCCGTTGTAAAGATCTAACACACAATTATTAGTTTTTACGCAGAAAAGTGTAAAGAAGAAAAACGAACAATGGAAATTGTTGTTGTTTACATCAAGTTGTGAACAGTGGCGCATGGAATTATGAAACAATTTATTTTTATTTTATTTGCAATCTACGAACTCATATTCAAAACGTTTTTAAAAGGATAAAAACGTAACAATATTTTGCAATTGCTATGGTGGTACATAATGTTTTCCTTCGCACTTTTAGCTTTAAATAGGCCTGTAATGCAAGAAAATTTAAATGCTTCACTTCGTTGCTGCATTACATTGTCGTTTATCTGATGATTATACTGCTTATGTTGTTTTTGCTCTTGTGTATTGTACATTCTGTCTGTTGTTGAAAATGCATTCTTAAGTACGTGTCACATCCATCGATACTAGAACTTTTGTGAGTTGTTCAGTTCGATACTCACTATTAATCGTCCAAGTTGCAAGTATCTGATTACGAAAAGCATGTCGCGCGCTACTAAATTGCAATCTTTTAACCAAAAATGTCAAATAGAATCTGGCATGCTAACCTTTATTATTCCCTTGCCTTCCTCTCTGTACCATACTACACTAAGTACTGTACTGTGCTTCCATAAGATATCATTTCAGCTTGTGAGACGTCCTTTAAATTTATTCCGGACTTGAATTTATTGACTTGTCAGCCAGAGAGCGCAAGTATGTTAAGTATTTCAAGGAATTTATTTTAATGACTTTATTAAAGAAATTAACAAAGTTGATGGAGGAAGAAAAAACACAAACATTAAGTAATGTAAACACATCATGGGGGCCACATTCCAAGTAATTGTAGAAGAAGACCCAAAACATGTTTAAAATAAATTTCAAAAAAAGAATTTTTTCTTTTGATTTAAGACATCCAGTTGGGGGTTTGAAAGATTTATTTGCTAAGGTTTGAAGAAGAAAAAGAAAATAAAATGCCATGAAATTAAAATGTTTAATTTTTCTAAAAGATTTTTAGTGGCGCAGTTTAAGAAAGTTTTGGCAAAACATTTTAATTTAATTAACAAAATAAAGAACACAAAAAGATTAAAAGAAAATGTCAAAGGTCAACTGATTTTAGGCAGTACCATTGTAACATCGTTCCTTAGCGTTCTTACATTTTCTATCCATAACCGCGTACTCAAGATTATTTGCGTGTTTGGTTGAATTCCCATCTCAGACTTCTCTAAAAAAACGAAAAATTTTTTACGGCGTCATTCTCCATAACAACATAATCCATAGGGTCTTGTTTTAAGCGCTTCTTGGCCTTAAAGACCGCATACAACTGCGACTTAAGACAAAAACCCCACAAAAAAGTGTAACGCAGTCAGAACGCAAAAATGTCCGTGGCCACGTGAGATGATCATTAACTCAAAGCTCTCGTGCAGAATGTATAATGTAGTATAAGCGGTGGCTTCCAATATCCAATTCATGCCAAACCAAGTTAGTAATCATCAACTTAAAGTGCTTACCGTTGACAGTATTTTCCTCGCCAACGCGACATAAGCCAACCCCCACAAGAAAAAGTCTTACACGTTCAGATCGCAACAATGAGTGTCGGTGGCCAATTCACATCACGTCCAATTAAGATGACCATGACCTCAAAAGCTTTTGTGCAGAGTATCCAATGTAGTATAAGCTATGGCTTCCAATATCTAATTCAGTCCATAAGAAGTTAATAGTCATCGACCTATAGCACTCGAGGTTGACAGTATAGGCCTCATCAAAGTCGTATTTATAGAAATATGTGCCAAAGATGTTGCCAGCCCAAAAAGCCACAGCCACGGAATCTCGCATGGATTGGTATCGTCAGAAATTCACAAATTTTGTTTTAAAGCGTACCCATTCCTCTGAAAGAATGGGCCTCATCGCTGAAGATGATTTCTCGCTGAAAATTAGGGTCAACTGGAAACTATGGTAGTTAACGGAGAGTTTGAAAAACAGACTCAGGTCGTCGTAGTTTAGTGGGGTCAAGCCCTGCTTCAGTAATCTCCAACAAATCGGAATATGAAAAAAATATTTCTTGCGGTGGCTTGCTCTCAGCAGTCTTCTGGCAAAAACTCTGAGTGTGAATAAAATTGAAATTATCGTACTGTAATGGGTAGTGTGATGGCTTAATAGACACGAGTCCGTGGTTCAAATCCTGCCTCAGTAATCTCAAGCAAAACAAAATATGAAAACAAAAATATTTTTTACGGCAACTTCCTCTCAGTAGTCTACTGGCAAAAACTCTGAGCGCGAATAAAATGCACATGAAAAATTTCTCAAAAATCTGTCGTTCGGATTCGTCATCAAAATGTAGTTTGCGCCTCTTATGTATGAAATGAACAACATAAGTGGTATGCGAGAATCTAGGTTGTAATCCTGACTAAAGCGTTGTAATGATCAATTAGTTACGACTGAATAAATGACAATTGTTTGGAAAAAAGGTCATTCATACGAGCTTCTCATCAATTTCATTAAATGTTCCTTTTACATCCTAAAAATCTTTTAAGTAAAGTTCAACAACGAGCTCCTATGCAGTCTTCCCTATATCAGTGTAATAGCCTGCCTTTTATTGCATCTTAACAGACCCTTCGTTCAGGTCCAGTAAATTCTTGTTTAACAGTAAGAAAATAATAAAAAAAGTCTTCTCTTATATTTCACTTCACATGTAATTTAAAGTGTTAAAATTTGATTTATGATGGCATTATTCCCTTTTCTGTCTGACTACCTCCTTCCTATTCATTGGTCGTAAACTACTTAGTTAATCACCACACTGTACACTAGTTTTACTAGGGTTTTTTTAATAGCTTTTGTTCAGTTTTACCTCCTTTTATTAGCAAAACAACGTAAGACTTGACTGGAAGTAAACCCTTAAGAGAGTTCGAAGAGTCTGAAGTTTAAGAAATAAATACAAAAATGTGATGAAAAAAAGAAGAAGAATTTGTTGATTTGATTAATGCGTGCAAAACTATGCGTTTAGAAGACTAGAAGACTACCATGTTATTGTTGTTATTTTTGTTATACAAATATCCTTTGAATGTTGCAAGTAATATTGGATTTTTGGAAAGCATTGGATTAGTTTGTCAAATTGGTTTAATCCTCTACAATGTAAACCGAGTGTAGAGCAATTAATATTTATTATGGCCGCATGGTATACATAGAGCCAGCTAGTGCCATATATTTTCTATAAAACTTCAGTCATTATGAATAAAGAAGGCAATGCAGAAATGAATGAAATTCTTAATTTACATGGAGGTACCTGATACCTTGTAACCTCTGTGATTTGGCTTAAGTACCAAACTAGTTCTGCGATGGCCGCCATTAGAAAAATGAAAAAAACATTATACTGTACTGTGTGTCTGTGTGCTCTGTTTGTTTTCATAATTAGGCAATACAACACCCTTTAGTCGGGATTACAACCTAGCTTCTCACAGCACTTATGTTGTGTGTGTTAGTTTTTATACATGAAATTAAAGTCAACTCCAAAAGAAAAATTTTTGAGAAACTTTCTTATGACAATATTATTTTGACACTCAGAGTTTTTGCCAAAAATCTGCTGAGAAGAAGTTGCCGATGAAAAATTTTTTTAATTTTTCGTTTTGTTGGAGATCTCTGGTCTGGGGTTCTCACGTATGATAAGCCAACACACTACCGATCTAATATACATCAAATAAGTGAACAAACAACGTCATATTCTTTCATCATGATAAAGAATTTTTTAACAGAGAATGTTGATTTGCTGAAAGCATTAATTTTTTGTTTTCATTTGAAGAAAAGTGTTAGAGAGCCGCATCGAATGTTTGTCGAGGCATATGGTGATCATTCTCTATCAGAAGCAACATGCAGAAGATGGTTACAATGGTTCAGAGATAACGATTTCGATGTATGAAAAGAAGAACTTGGTAGACCACCAAAAAAGTTTGAAGACATCGAATTGCAAGCAATATTCGATGAAGGTGACACATTGAGTCAGCAACAAATGATCAGAAACGTTAAATCTGGCACAACAAACAATTTCTAATCGTTTAAAAGCCGTGGGAAAAATCCAAAAGTCTGGAAAATAAGTGACAGAATGACAGACAAATGGAAAACCATAATTTTGCTTCAAACGTTTTTAACTTTTTTTTATATTATTCTCAAGAGTTTTTAAATTATCAATTAATACTGTTTGCCAGTTCTTCCTTAGCATGATTATGCTTACAAAACCAAATTCATCAAACGGCAACGCAAACTACAATTTTGTATGATTTTTCACTTACCCAAACCACCATTAGTTACATTAGTTAGTGTTTTAAAGAACTCTGTTTTAGTTAGTATTTTAAAGAACTCTGTTTTGATTGAATTTTCAATTGTATTTCTTCTACAGCCAACTGATTTAATTCTCCTTTCCACTCGGGGGTTACTTTATAATTATTCATTGCGCGTATTTACATTCACCCCATTTCACTGTTTTTCTTCTCCCCAGCGGAAGTAATTGCCATTTGTCTGTCATCCGTATATTCATAATTCATTACCTCTTTTATTTAAAGCCACCATATAAATACGTGTGATTGTCTGCTTCCATTTGCACCTCTGCTTCTGCTTATACCCTGCTTTAGAAATGCTATTCAGCATGAAGCATTGTGTATGTTCAATTGAATTATGCTTGCTTTAGGAAAAGGAGACAAACGAAAACAGGAAGAAAATGGGTTGTTATGCAATTCTACATGGAATGCAATGGCTCAACGAGCAGATGCAATTGATCATGCAAAAGGAATGAATAGAAAGGAAAGATGATGTCACAGAAAAAAATGAAAGCCACGCTTCTTCCAATAGTAGTGTGGAAGGCGTAATGGCATTAATGAAAGTGAAAAAACGTAAATAAAATCAAAACTGAAGAAACCAAAAAGTGTGATTGGAGTTAACGCCTTTAAGGAAGACCTAGACATTGTTACGAAAATGAAAAATCTATATTCTGGTGTTTTGCTTTTACATCGCTTAACAGTAAAATTATAAACAAAAGCTACAAAAACAAAATAATGCAAGTTAACAAACCTGTTTACAAATTATCGTACTGCTTAACATAACAACAAACACCAGCATAAAAAATGGTAAACAAGTAAACAAAAATACATCAACAACACTACAAGAATAAATGAAAACAACGATGTTTACATTTATAGAGATTGCGAGAAGGCGAAGTCATGAACATTCGCCTTCAAGAACATTCATCAGACTTTTTACCCTGCCATATAAAAGGCAAGGCAAAGCAGGCGAGTCACTTAGTGAAGTTCAGTCAGTCTTGTGTGAAGAACAGTGCGTTTGAAGAGAGTAATTGTGGTTTGAAGATTTCCGCTACAAAGGTCTGTCGAACAATTGTCTAGTAATTGTTATTGTTTACGCAGATGAATAACAATAGAGAAAAAGGCAATTGTTGTTGTTTACATAAAGTTGTGAACAGTGGTACACAGAATTGTGCGATTAAAAACGTAATAATATTTACGTAGCTGTGATTTATATTTCCTTTCATACTTTTGGTTTAAATTGTTTTGCACGATTTATACGTTAGTACATAGAGAATATATGGAAGTAGACTTGTAATTGTAAATTTGTATGTTGTGTGTGGCGGAACCTACAGTTTAAAGAATACGAATCATGTCGGATTCTTGTCTGCTCACCATTAGGAATATCAACCTTACTTTCTATAGAAAGTCTGTATATTGTATAAACTTCCTTACCGTCTTTCAGTCGATTTCTCTGTTATAAGTTATGCCTGTTATAACGTCCCGTGGTCTTCTAGGTAGTGTGTTGCCTTATTAGACGAAAAGCCAGGGTTCGAGCCCCAGGCCAGACATCAAAATAAAAATACAAAAAGTATTTCTTCGGCGTCTTCCTCTCAGCAGATTTCTGGCAAAAACTCTGAGAGTAAATAAAATTGCCATGAGAAGTTTCTCAAAAATCTGTCGTTCGGAGTCGACTTTAAACTGTAGGTCCCGCCAATCATATATAAAATTAACACACACAACATAAGTGGTGTGAGAAACTAGGTCGTAATCCTGACTCAAGGGTTGTAATGACCAATTATCTATGTATGTATGTATGTATGTTATAGCGTCAGCTCCGAAATATTGGTATATCGAACTTACGAAAGCTCTAGGCAATGACACAGAAAGTACTCCATTCTTTCGTTCCTCTCCACCACATGCTCTGCATTTATCGTTTTCCATCACGCCAATACGGTTCAGGTGTACATGTAAGGCGGTGTATCACGTAAGTACGCTTATTAGCGTGTTTTGGTCATACTTATTTAGTTTTAAAATATACAGGATTCTCTCCTTATTAGGATCATACATAATTGTTCATTACAATTATTTAGTCTGGATTGCAACCTATTTTTTCACCCCACCCATGTTGTGTGTGTTAATTTTTACACATGAGTGGCAGGACCTACAGTTTAAAGTCGATTCCGAAAGACAGATTTTTGAGAAGCTTTTCATGGCAATTTTTATTTACTCTCAGAGTTTTTGACAGAAATCTTCCGTGAGGAAGTCGCCGACGAAATATTTTCGTATTTCGTTTTGTTGGAGATGTCTGACCTGGGTTTTGAACCGTAGCCTCGCGTCTAATAAGCCAACACACTACCTACTAAACTACGGTGCCTTTCGTTGAGCACAGGAGATTTATGTCCACATTATTGGCGTGCAATCTCCCCTCTTCGCAAACTCCTCTACTTGCTTATGGCCAAGACTACCCGCATGATTCTGTTTACGCTGAGAGTCTAATATCATCATCGATTTATCCTCATAAAAGCGGAGTGTCGCATAGTACTGCTTTGTACTGTCATTTGTACTTTCTGTTCGAGTTGCAGAGACTGTTGGGGAGATACCCGCGCAGTTTCCTCATGTATTCGAAGTACTTCTCTGGGACCAAAAACTTGAACCGAAAACTAAAATTGGAACCAGAAATTTACATGATTTAATGGGTATATCAATCATGTTGGCTGCCTCTTCGCATTATTAGTTGTGAACCCTGTGGTTTCTTATGTATGAGTGTTACAGCGTGGGCTTCAATTGGAAGTTTAAAATAAATAAGAAGTTGTCATAGTCTAAAAGGTAGTGTGTTGGCTTATTAAACGTGCGGGCACGGTTCAAACCCCAGGTCACACATCTCCAACAAAAGGGAATTTAAAATATATTTTCCGGCGACTTCTGCTCAACACATTTTTGGCAAAAACTTGAAGAATAAATAAAAATTGCCGTGAAAAGTTTCTCAAAAAAAATCTTTCGTTCAGATCCCGCCACTTGTATGGATAAAATTAACACACAACATGAGTTGTGTGAGAAGCTACGTCATAGTCTGTAATCTGAAGAGTTGATATAACGAATTATGTATGTATTTATGTATTGGAGGCTCCGGGATCTCATGGGTCTTGGTACCGACAATTTTGTTTTGTTGACGTCCTCATTCATCAAGAAGTAAGACTCATCGCTGATCAGTTGCCAACTTCTGCAGAGCCCTTTCAACAAGCACGTGTCGTTGCCTGTGGTAGTTCATGGTTATTTTGCAAAACAGACTGAACAAATGTCAATCAATTTGACAGATGTAGCCTCAACAAGAAAGCCGTTATCAACTACCACAGTTCACAAGTTCTTATTGGAAGACCTTGTATAGTATACGTATGTTTGTTTTCCATTTGAAAACAATACTTGTACCTCCAGCTGTGAAAGTAATTTCATTCATCGTTTAGACAGCAAAAAAAATTTTCTTTTGAAGGGCAAGCTATCCGCTTTCAAGGGATCCCCATGTTATAAGACAACGATTGTTGCTGTCTAAACAAAGGTAAAGTAATAGAAAATTCAGAAGTCGTTTGTAGCAACATGTCTAGATAGAATAATAGTTGCATGCAACATTTTACAACAACAGTAAAATGTTGTTTGTTTAACTGTGTTACTGGTCAAATCAGAGAATCGTGAACGTTTAGATGTTCAACTTTTTTTCATTGTTTTATTTGGTCTTTGTAAGCAATTTGTTCGCACTTAAAACAAATCATGCTAAAGTACAGTGGTTCCGAAACTGTTTTGTTATATTTAGAGACACTTCTTCAACATATTTTTTATTTCATTTTCCTGCGAACGGGGCCAGTGACCCTTCTTTACTTTGAAAAACTGAAATTCATGCCAATTTTTCTTCCATTCCATTGAACCCACTGTTGTTTTGAAATTTTTTTATTTTCAAAAAAATTTATTGCCACTGCAACGTAAAAAGTAAAAGAATTACATCGGCTGCTGTACTGTATGGCTTGTAGAAATATTTTGTTTGTTGGTTGTTGTTGTTTTTTTTTGTCACAAACTGTAATAAAAACTAAAGAAACTAAAGAAATAAATTGTTGTGAAGAATTTAAATTTGTTACGACTTGAACATTTGTTGCTTTGACAACGTTCCGTCCGTGGTTTATAATCACAATTGAAGGGAAATATTTTTTAGCAGGAATGTGTAGAAAACATTTAAATGCTGTCAACATTTTTAAAGTCTAATGAATTGAATGAAAAAAAATATTGCAAATTGAACGTGTGTTCTTTTAATAGACTTGAAGAGATGTAATGAACATTTGAAAGGGAAAGGGATCCTTTGGAATCAAGAAAAGAAAATCTATTTGAGCTGAAATATTTTCAACATTTCATTGATTTATTTTACATACATAAATACATACATACATACCTAATTCGCTCAGATTACGGATTATGACGTAGCTTCACACAAAACTTATGTTGTGTTTGTTAATTTTATCCTTATAAGTGGTCGGGCCTACAGTTTAAAGTCGATTCGGAACGACAGATTTTTGATAAATTTTTCATGTCAATTCTAGTTTGCACTCAGAGTTTTTGCTAGAAGCCAGCTGAGACGAAGTCGCAGACTACGGCGAGTTTACGTGAGTTAACGTAATGAAAATAATTACCAAGTACTGTACAGGGTTTTAATGAACACAGTAATGAGTTTTAATAAGTATGGTACTGAGTTTTACTGAATTCTGTACTCAATTATACTAAGCACTGTATTGAGTTTTTACTAAGTACTGTACTGAGTTTTACTAAGTACTGTACCGAGTTTTACTAAGTACTGTACTGAGTTTTTACTAAGTACTGTACTGAGTTTTTCTAAGTACTGTACTGAGTTTTTTCTAAGTCCTTTTCTAAGTACTGCACTGAGTTTTTCTAAGTATTGTACTGTATTTTACTAAGTACTGTACTGAGTTTTCCTAAGTACTTTACTGAGTTTCCCTAAGTACTTTACTGAGTTTTTCTAAGTACTTTATTGAGTTTTCCTAAGTACTTTACTGAGTTTTTTCTAAGTATTGTACTGAGTTTTACTAAGTACTGTACTGAGTTTTACTAAGTTCTGTAATTGTCGTTTATGTTTAAAAGAGCTTCACTTCTTTGAAAAACTTCTACTGCAATTGAAACATTTATACGAACTTTTGTAAACATTCTTTGCAGGTGAAATATTGTCTTCATATTTCGTTTTGTTGGACATGCTGGACCTAGGGTTTGAACCGTGGCCACACGTCTAATAAGCTAAGACACTACTTACTAGACTATGGTGACTAAAAGTCAGTTCCCATATACTCCGCGAGCGAAAATATTACTGTTGGGTGGGGATTTTGAACTGTCGACGTTATCGGTCCATATTTGCTTGAAAATGAGGATGGCGCAAACATTACGGTTAACGGAGACACCTATTGCACTATGATAATCGATTTTTTTTTACTCGCTCTTCATGACATTGATACCGAATGGTGCAACTTGCTACACACCTCATGACACAATCGATTTATTGCGTCAAACGCTTGATAGCCATTTAATTAGCCTTCCAAGAAGCTGCCATTTGACACCGTTGGACTATTTTGTGTAGGGATGGCGTTAAAGAAAAGTGTTATGCTGGCAATCCAGACACAATTAAGCAATTGAAGACCAACATTCGCGATGCCATTGCCGAGATATGACCCCCCAATACACTCGAAAAAGTGCACGAAAATTGGTCCGATCGATTGAGGTCAGCCACGGCAGGCATATGATTGAAATAATATACCAATTCAAACCGTTTTTGTTTCAGTGCATTTTTAAATTTAAACTTTAAAATGGCTCACCCTTTATAATTGGAAATCATGTTTAATTTTGTTCCAACGAATATTTCCTTAAAATTTTTTTTTTAATTTTGTTTGAATGAAGCCTGAAGGGGTACTATATTGCCAGAAAAATATTCTAGTAATCAACAATGCTTTATTGTCCTGTAGAGGTGTCACACAGTGCACTGCTGTTTTATGATATCAAAAATTATAATTCGAAAACAAATCACGACTGCAGTTAACCACCACGTGCATCCAATGACCCCCATAGTGTCTTTTGAACGGATGCCTGACAAAATATTAACAGAAATCGCTATAATTAATCAAAATCTATAACCGTTGACTTGACACCCGAACTAATAATTTTCCAAGGATGAAATATCTTCATTTAAGCTTCACCTCTCAATGCATATTACTTTACAATCCATAGGGTGTAGTCACATTTCAATGCTTGTATGGCAGTCAGACATTGATAAATTGTGGTTTTAAAAATTTTTATAAAACAATCGTTAAAAACGTTTCCATTTCTATTAAGTTGTAATAATTTTTCACTGTCATGCTGCGCTTCCCTATACCGATTGTAAAACTTACGAATTCCTTTTAAGGATGACCCTCCTCCTCTTTGTAGCAGAATTGTGAATATGGCTGTGTCGGCTGTTTTATTTGTGTTTTGGATGGCTGTTGTAACCCTTCAATTAAATTGCAAAATACCATTTATTTTATTGCTGAATCATTTGTTATAAAATCCACTTAAATGGAGTTGATGAAAACTCTACAGTAAAGCCATAAAAAAGCAACTTAAAATCCAATTTTTTTTTGTCAAGTATGGTACACAAGTAGCATACGTGTAAGCATGGCATTCTTTTTATGTAACGTGTGTGTAAAGATACACATAAAAAAACCCCGGGTTTCAGTTTGAAAGAATTTAAATCATGAATTTGATTCCAGACAGCTTTCCACTGTTTAAAGGAACATGCGAAAAACCCTGCAACATGACCGAAAACTCTTTGGCTAGGTAGCTAGATAGATAGGTCGAAGAAGAGAAAAGACCAAACAAGGGCCTCATGCCAATTGGCATACACCTCAGACATCATATAAGCCTGTTGTGCGCTCACATGCCTACTTAGATACATAATTAGTCATTACAACCCTTCAGTCAGGATTGGAACTTAGCCTCTCACACCACTTATGTTGTGTGTGTTAATTTTATGCATGAATGGCGAGACCTAAGGTTTAAAGTCGACTCCGAACGACAGATTTTTTGAGAAACTTTTTCATTTCAATTTTATTTACTCCCACAGAATTTTTGCCTGAAGACTGCTGAGAGGAAATCGCCGAAGAAATACTTTTTGTACTTTGTCTTGATGTCTGGCCTGGGGCTCGAAGCCTGGCTTTACGTCTAATAAGGCAACACACTACATACTAGACTACGGTGACTTCTAAAAAAAATCTTATTTTATAAAAATCTTACTTTCTATACGAAGTCTGTATCTTGTACAAACTTCCTTACCGTCTTCTAGTCCATTTCCTTGAGCTGAGTTGTGCATATTGCATACCACATTAAACTTTTGTTGGAAGAGCATACAACAGTGTATGATTGTTGTTGATATTTTTCATATAAAAATCCGATACACTTACACAAATTTTTTTCATATGTTTTTGGAAGTTGTATTGGTTTCGGGCTATCAAATTGTTTGAATGCCACGATATACACAATACAGCATAACATTGAGCGTTCACAAACAAACAAATGTATTCAATACAACATACACGATACAAAGTCATGTGAATTGCTCAAATAAGTTTCGACATTCATGAATAGAACTAGTGAACGCAGCACGAATGGTGTGTGAAATTAGGTTCTACTCCTGACTAAAGGGTGTGTAATGAGTTATTAAGTAAATAAGTGGCATTATAGTTGTGCTGTGTACATAACTGAGTAAACGAAGATCAAATCCAAGAGAAGTCTGAAATATTCATCAAAATTTCTTCAGAAATTTATTCATTTAGAAATTTAAAGAATTCATTCAGGAAGTCACCAGGAAGTCACCTGATCCAGAGCGGATTAAATCAACAGTGAATACAACTGGAAGAAGAACAAAGTTCGTGACCACGACACTTTAGACATCCGCTTAACACATACTCATACAGAGCGTTGTTTCTAGAAAACGGGAGTTGGCAACCCTATTACTTCAGGACATACCAAAATAGAACAATCATCCCATTATGTTGCAATACTTGATTAGGGAAACTAAAACAAGGCAAAGACAAAACATAGATGTTCCACTGAGATGAGTTATGTCTGGTATAGTGCCATGCCCAAAGTACTGCAATCTCGAGCTTACGAAAACCTGTCAATGACTCAAAAAGTGACCCATTGTTTTGATGTCTTCACCGCATGCCAGGCAAAGTAACCTGTAAGGATGCTCATTAGTTCAGGTCGCCCATATTTGGTTTTAAAATATTCATAGTTACTCATTGAAGTCACTGTAGTGTAGTAGGTAGTGTGTTGGCTTATTAGACGTGAGGCCACGGTTCAAACCCCAGGTCAGACATCTCCAACAAAACGAAATATTTCTTCAATGACTTCCTTTCAGCAGATTTCTGCCAGAAACTCTGAGTGTAAATAAAAATTGCCATGAAAAGTTTCTCAAAAAATCTGTCATTCAAAGTCGACTTTAAACTGTAGGTCCAGCTACTCATGTATAAAGTGACATAAGTGATGTGAGAAACTAGATTGTAATTGTGATTAAGGATTTGTAATGACTAATTATGAAAACAAACAGAGCACACACACACAGTACACCATAATATTAACCCATTAGTGCCCAGTGGCAATTTTAGTTGCCAGCAAAGGTTGCCTTAGTTTTTATGTTCTGAGAGGCAATTGAGTGTAAAAAACAAAACGGTAACCGTTAGAAGAAAAAGTAATTCGGGCATTAATGGGTCAATTTCATCATTCTAATGATGGGCATCGCAGAACTAATGTGGTACTTATGCCAAATCACAAAGATTACAAGGTATCAGGTACCTCCATATAAATTAAGAATTTCATCCATTCCTGCATTGCCTTCTTCATTCATAATGACTGAAGTTATATAGAAAAAATGTGGCTTTAGTTGGCTCTATGTACACCATGAGGTCGTAATAAATATTAATTGCTCTACACTCGGCATACATTCTACTTGTGGAGCATTAAACGAACTTGACAAACTAATACAATCCTTTCCAAAATCCAATATTACTTGCAACATTCAAAGGATATTTGTATTACAAAAATAACAACAATAACATGGTAGTCTTCTAGTCTTCTAAACGCATAGTTTTGCACGCATTAATCAAATCAACAAAATTCTTCTTCTTTATTCTCCTCACATTTTGTTTTTATTTCTACAACTTCAGACTCTTCGAACTCTCTTAAGGGTTTACTTCCAGTCAAGCCTTACGCTTTTTTGCTAATAAAAAGGAGATAAAACTGAACAAAACCTACAAAAAAACCTTGTAAAACTAGTGTACACTGCGGTGATTAACTAAGTAGTTTACGACCAATGAATAGGAAGGAGATAGTCAGACAGAAAAGGGAATAATGCCATCATAAATCAGATTTTAACACTTTATGCAACACTTTTGTAATGACCAATTATGTATGTATGTATGTATGTGTTATACCAGGTGTACCGGTATGAACTGAGCGTCAACCTACAAATCTCTTTATAGGGAACATTTATTGTGAAAGAACCTTATTTCTATTTTTCTTCCATATGAAGAAAAATGTTCGAGAGTGGCATCGTATGCTTGTCGAGGCACATGGTGATCATTCTCTATCAGAAGCAACATACAGAAGATTGTTACAACGGTTCAGAAATAACGATTTTGATGTATGAACAGAAGAACATGGAAGACGGCCCAAAAAGTTTCAAAACATTGAATTGCAAGCAATATTCGATGAAGATGACACATTGAGTCAGCAACAAATGGTCAGAAATGTTGAAAGCTACACACCAAACAATTTCTGATCGTTTTAAAGCTGTGGGGAAAGATCAAGAAGTCTGGAAAAGAAGCGCCACATGAATGACAGACAGATGGAGAACTTAACGACATACACACACACATATATACATACATAATTGGTCAATAGAACCCTTTAGTCAAGATTACAATTTAGTTTCTCACAACACTTATGTACGTTAATTTTATTCATATAAGTGGCGGTACCTACAGTTTCAAGTTGACTCTGAACGACAAATTTTTAGAAACTTTTCATGACAATTTTATTTTACTTTCAAGAGTTTTTGCAATAAATCTACTGACATGTTTTCTCGTATTTGTTTGTTGGAAATGCCTGAACTGGGGTTTGAACCGAGGCCTTACGTCTAATAAGCCAACACAGTGACTATTAGACTACGGCTACGACTACCGTTTGTGAAATCTTATTTCAAAAATACGATAGAAAATCAGTGTTGCATTGAATTGTTACTCGCGATGAAAAATGGATTTATTTGCAGAATCCTAAACGGACAACATCATGGATTCATCGTAGACAACCATCAACTTCGGCTGCAAAACCAGATCGCTACGGCAAGAAGGAAATGCTGTGTGTCTGGTGGGACCAACACGGTTTGGCCTGCCATGAGATCCTAAAAACCTGGTGAAACCATTAATACAGATCGCTATCGACAACAAATGATCAATTTTAACCCTGCATTGATCGAAAAGCGAACAGAATGGGCCATATGGGACGGCAGGGTTATTCTGAAACAGTAAACAGTAAACCAGAACACAAAGCAAAACCAGTTCAAGATTCAATCAAGCCATTATGCTTGGAGTTACTACCTTAGCAGCCATATTCTCCAGAATTGACTTCGGCCGACTATTGTTTGTTTTTATCGATGGAACACGCATTGGCTGTGCCACACTTCGATTCTTACGAGGAAGTCGAAAATTAGGTGACTAATTGGTTTGCTTTAATAGACGAACAGTTTTAGTGACATGGAATTCACAAATTGCCTAAAAGATGGAAAGAATGTGTCGCCAGAAATGGCCCATACTTACAAAGAAATGTCTTTTACATTCCCATTAAAGATATGAGTTTTATTTGCACAAAAAAAAACTTTCATTGCATATCGATGCACCTAACAACCGATTTTATAAAACATCACTTGACCATGTCTTCGCAACATATCCATAATCATGTTGATTTCAATTCGTAAATTGGGTCTGTGGTGGTTATATTTTAGCATGTGATTGCTTTCTTTCAAACAACAATTTTTTTCTTCTTCTTTTTTTTCTCAAACCATTCCTGGTGATTGTTCGTTCGCGTGCTTGTTAGTGTCTTTCTTTCATTTTTTACGAGGCTTACAAATTATTTTTCTTGTAGAGATGCTGTTGCGGTTAACATTTGCTGCTTCATTGAGATGCTGTTGCAATACGTATTAAAAAAATCTCTCTTCAAACTGGGTTTTTTTTTTTTGTTGTGTTCGAAGTTAACCATTTTAGCCTTGATAGTGTGTATGGTTTGTCTTGTGATTTCTACTTTACTTTGTTATGAAAGTGTACCACATTTCAGTTTCTGTTTTCAAAGTTGCAACTTGAAAACTTGATTTTACCGTTAACATCATCAAACAACAAGTTTTGAACATTTCGAATATCGTTTGCTGCAGCAATTGGTTAAAAAAAAATAATCAAGACTTTAAAAGAGTAAAAAAGGCTAAAAATTTCAATTCGATTTCAAGAAGATTTTAAACCCCTTTTTCAGGACATGGCACAGGACTCTAAAAGATTCCAATCGTTGCTCATACTTTCCTTTAGCCATATTCTGTAAATAAGCTGGTGCAAGTACTCCACCAGATCGTCACCTCTGGACAGCGTGTAAGCCGTCAGAGACTGCAGCCTTATAGTTTTTAAAACACAGAATCACTACCTCGGAATATCCACACTGTAATTATCGCAATTGGGATCAGTACATCATCATCTCTAATGAACGTATTGGTGTTGTCACCGCCTTATAGTAGAGTAGTCTACATAATCTCAAAACCCGTTGCAAATCTGTAACCAAGCTCCCGTTTTCTCTGTGGTCTCTAATCACTTAGGTTTAGGTTTAGGTCGGAGTGGTAGCTCTGATATCACAAAGCTCACTTGAGCACGCATAGTGGCCCGTTGTGATGCCACGGGTGAACGCAATCCCTGTACTGACCAAGTTCCACCAAAATCAGGGAAGAGGAAGAAGTTGGTCAGCGCAAGGGCTGCACATCAAAAGCACGACTACCCCACACTGGAGAACCAGCCAGAAAGTTTGATAAACGAAGCTATATCCTTGATATCAATAGATGATAGCTCTGTCAAGCTGACAAGAAATGGAATAACCTATATCTATACCTAGCAAGAGACGGGCACTGATAAAGAAAATGGATAACAGTCTCCTCTTCCTCAGCAGAAGAAGTCGTTAAATGGGAGCCTCATTCTCTCCACATGTCTACCCATAACGCAATGACCTGTAAGCATGGCCACTGTGGTTGAGATGACGTCACGACCCAGACCAAGTAATTGGTTGGTACGTCTTCTATCCATCAAGGGCCAGGTGAGTCTAGCGGTGGAGCAGGACTCCTCACTGACCCAGGATAGGTTGGCGTCCCTAGAGAATTTCCGCGCAATGTCCAACTTGACCGAGGCAAGTGGAATACCCAGTTCAATTGAAGAGGATTCCGGAAGGAGCGCATCAGCTCTTGCGAGCTCGTTAGGATATCCGGCTCTCTAATCACTTAATGTCAGGAAATGTTCTGGATAAGGAATTGAAATAATTAGTAAATCTAGTGAAAGAACCTGCTGATCAAATACATATATACATAATTGGCCATTACAACAATTCACTCATGTTGTATGTGTTAATTTTATACCTACAGGTTGAAGTCGATTCCGAACGACAGATTTTTGAGAAACAATTTTTATTCACTTTCCGTGCTTTTACCGGAAAAACAGTTGGGAAGAAATTACCAGAGAAATATTTTTTAATATTTCGTTTTGATCGAGATGTCTGACCTGGGACTTGAACCATGGCCTCGCTTTTAATAAGCCAATATACTGTCTACTAGAATTCGGCGACTTCGGATGAGTTAACCTAATGAAAATAAATTTTAATCAATTTGAGTTTTACTAAGTAATGTACTGAATTTTACTAAGTACTGTATTGTGATTTTTACTAAATACTGTACAAAGTTTTACTAAGTACTGTTTTGAGTTTTACTATGTACTGTATTTTTTGTTTAAGTTAAAAAAGGACTCACTTCTATGAAAAACTTCTACGTCAGTTAAAATTTTTATTCAAATTTTTGTAAATAGTTACTCCAAGTGACTGAAACCAAAAAACAGTAATTAAACACAGAATTTAAATTTCACAAAAAAATTCCACTTTCTGTGCTTAATTTTTGCGTAAGTACCTTAACATTTTCTCGTAATTGCTTCAGTTTAAATTCAAATGTCACCACATAAGTGTTACATATGAAAAGTTTTCAAGTTTCTTGAGAATATAAAGTGGCGTATTCAGTTTATGTCTGATATCAGCTGATATTACACGTGAATTTATAGCGCTCGCAAATAAAAATTAAATCTTTTTCAATTAAAGTTACCAATTGCTTTTTTTAACTATTATATTGACGTTATCTTGTTGTAATGAAAAGAAAAAAGATCTTTGGTAATAATCCCAAGTTTAAGATACAAAAACCTTCGGATCGACCCTCAATAAGTCGTGCGGCTATGGCTAACCGGTTTCAATACCTCGACGACGATACGGATGGTATTAGCGATTGCGAAGAGGAGATTAAAACTCCTTATGAAAAGATTCCTCCAATAGTGGTGGATGTTTCCACTAGTTTTTCAACTGTCCATAAACTTATGGGGCCTCAGTATAAGTTTCAAAGAATGTCAATCGGAACTAAAGTTATATCAAGCTCACTTTCTCTTTATGAAGATGCCTTGAAATTACTGAAAATCTCAGGAGTTAAGTTCTACACTCACCAACTTAAGGATCATAAAAGGTTTAAACTTGTGTTATTTGGCCTCCCCCAACTTGATTTAAAAACTATTACTGATGAGTTAAAATTTGCCCACAATATTGAATTATTAAGCATAAAAGAAATAAAAACAAAGTTCTCTAGCTATGATGATGCAGTATATATGATTGAATTTGATAGAGATCAAGTGTCAAAAAAGGAAATTCAAAAAATTAGATTCTTCTATAACATCGCTGTTAAATGGAGAAACCCATATAAAGGCAATAAAGGGCCCACTCAATGCGGCAAATGTTCTATGTTTGGCCACGGCGCTAGTAACTGCTTCCGATCTCCTGTTTGTCCGGCTTGTGCTGGTAGTCACGACCTCTCGGTATGTACCCTTAGTAAATGTCCTAACGAGGGACCTGTAATACATAAATGTTTTAATTGTGTAAGCAAAAACTATAAAAATGTTAACCACAAAGCGGATGATATTAGATGCCCTTGCAGACAAGATTACCTTGATGTTCGCAAAAGGATTACTTCAATTTCAGCTCGCAAACCAGCAAAACGAAGAAATGTTCCAATTGATTTTAATTTACAACAAGAAAATTTTCCCCAATTAACTTCAACTTCTACACCATATGGTCAGTCAGCTGGTCATCAAAAAGTGTTATACTCGAACATGGCAAAGTATAACAGCCAAGAAGAAAATAGTGATGATATATCAAACGATAAATTATTAGATATTTATTTTGAAGCAATCGATGCTCTCCAAAATTGTAAGAATAAATATGATAAATTAAGAGTGTTAGGAAATATGTTAAGACATGCCATATAATATCACTAACTTAAGTAAGATTCGTGTTATGCACTGGAACGCCCAAGGCATAACGACAAATTTAGCCATAGCTGAATTAGAGATTTTTGTTCAAAAGAATGATGTAGATATAATTTTGTTAAATGAAACTTTTCTCAAAAATAATCATAAATTTTATATAAATGGATTTAAAGTTTATAGAAGGGACCGCATATCACATGGCGGAGGTATATTGATTGCTGTACGAGATTGTATAAGACATAAGATCTTAGATCCAGATGAAACGTCTTTAATTGAAAATCTGTTAATATCTTTGGATTTAAATGGTAAATCAATAACAATATCATCTGTATATGCTCCAAAATATTCTGACCAATTTAGATATGACCTTGACATCTTAACTAATAAACCAAACGATTTTTTCATATTTGGAGATTTAAATGCTCAACATTTAAGTTGGAACTGTTATTCCAATAATATTGCCGGAAATGTACTATTTAACCACCAAAATCAATCCAACTACTATGTCTATTATCCATTTAATTTTACACGTTATAGCCAATCCTCCACTCCTTCTTTGCCATCTACCATTGATGTTCTTCTCTCAAACTCTAGTTTGCCGTTCTCGAATTTGGAAACTTATCCAAATGTATTACAATCGGATCATGTTCCCATTATATGTAATATATATGGGAATGTGCAATGTTCACATTCTAAAATCCCGCTATATCACAAAGCGAATTGGACTCAGATTGGAAGATGGGTTAAAAGAGAGATTGTGTCTCATAATCTCCTTGCTGTTCAAGTAACTTTTGATAACATAGAATTATACTTGAACCAAATAATGGTTATTATTAGAGATGCTACAGATCAGATTCCAATGGGAGAACACAAAGGGTGGCAAAGACGCTTATCTGTTCTAACATTAAGGCTGATTAAAGAGCGTAGAAAATATCAACGTAAATTGCAAAGATGTAGTAATAATCTTGCAAGGCAGTCATTTATAGCGATTATGAGACAATTGAGGTTGCTGATTGATCATCATCTTACTAAAGATAGAAATGTCCAATGGGGCACTTTCTTATCGAAATTACCTCCGGGAAACAAGAAATTTTGGATGATATCAAAATCACTTAGGAATAAAAGGTCCACAATACCAAATCTGACTGTTGACAATAGAGAAATTAGTAATACTGATTCCAAAGTAAATGCAATCGCAAACGTATTTGAACAATGTCATAAATTAACTTTAAATAATACATCCACAATGGATAACAAAGTTCAGAACTACATTAATATTATTAATATTCATAATATAAGACCAGAAGAAGTATTTTTGACTGATAGCAACGAACTAATTAATATCACGAACAAATTTAGGAATAATAAATCTCCGGGTTTAGATATGTTGCAAACTGTAGTTCTGAAAAATATGCCTCGAATTATTTTTGAAGTCCTTGCAAAGGTGTTCAATTTTTGTCTGTTAAATGGCTATTTCCCAAAAATATTTAAAAAAGCTAAAATAATCCCAGTTCCCAAAAAGGGAAAGAATCCTAAATTACCGAATAGCTATAGGCCTATTAGCATTCTTAGTGTCTTGGATAAACTGTTCGAAAAGGTAATACTTCATCGCATACTATCCCATTCTGAGATAAATAACATTATAAACAAGGAACAATTTGGATTCAGGAAAGAACATTCGACTGTTCATCAAATAAAAAGAGTTATGAATTTTATAGAAATTAACAAATCCAACAGAAAAAGCACTGGCGTGGTATTCCTGGATATCGAAAAGGCGTTTGATACCGTTTGGCACGACGGATTAATATTCAAGCTCAATAATTTTAGATTTCCATTGTACATTCAGAAAATCATTAAACATTTTCTATCAGATAGATCATTTGTAGTATGTATTGATAAAAGTTGCTCTTCACCAAGAAAAATTCCAGCAGGTTTACCACAAGGCTCGGTACTTTCTCCAACGTTATATGCTATTTACACTTCAGATATTGTTATCAAAAGAAATAACGAAGCTGCATTTTATGCTGACGACAGTGCTTTCGTTTGCAGCGGAAAGCTCTCTAATGCGATCATTAAAAGACTAAAAGAGTCATTATCATGCGCTGAAAAGTATTTTCTAAAATGGAAAATCAAGATTAATCAGGAAAAGACTCAGGCAATAATTTTTCCATTTAATAAATCCCCAAAGAGAATTCCCAGTCTTCCTCTCACAGTAAATGGTACTACAATTGAAATTCGGGGCACAATCAAATACTTAGGAGTACACTTGGACAAAAAGTTGACTTTTAAAAACCACGTTGATCACGTAGTTGAAAAAGCCATAAAGTGTGGTAGAGCTTTGTTCCCTCTATTAAACAGGAAATCCATTTTGAACCTACAGAACAAACTGTTACTTTATAAAATATGTATAAGGCCAATTATGACTTACGGTTGCCAAGCTTGGTCCCCTAAGACAGCTAAGACGCATATTAGAAAACTACAGATTATACAAAATAAAAACCTTAAGATTATACATAATTTAAAGTTTAGATACTCCACAAATAGATTACATGTCAACTATGGTCATAAGAAGATCAGTGATGTAATGAGAAACCAGACATTGGCATTCGTCACTAGATGTCAGCAGTCAAATTATGATATAATTAGAAATTTATCTTAAGGACAACACCTTCAACTTTTAGTTTAAAAGTTCGTTTGTGTGCTGTTTTTATTATCTAATAAATTTTGTAAAATGAACATTTAATACATTCATATATGGATTAATTAATCATTCATAGGGTTTTTTAAATCCTCACTTTTCATCCCTAATCTGTGATATACTTACATATTTAACTAAGAATAATATACCTAAAACAAATGATACAATTGTTGTAATACTAATGTAAAATCTCAAAAAATGTTATCTAACTCTAAATAAGTAAATTGAATAAAGGAGTTTTGTTTTAATAAAAAAAAAAAAAAAAAAAAAAAAAAAAGTGGCGTATTGGCGTTATCTAATTTAGTTTTGCAAACTAAGTATGTCTGCCAGCAGTTAAATGTTCATACAGCTAATAAGCACGTGTGTGTGTCGTTATTTAGTTTCCTGCAATTCCGTTGAAGTAATAATTGTCACGAAAACTTTAGGCGTTATTACAATTTCTGCCTGTCACTCTAATGTGATGCTGAATGCCAAAATCATTCGAATACATTGAGAAAAAATTGTTATTAAATACATCGATATGATGCGATAAGTATCTTAAGATCGTTAAAACTTATGTCAAAATAAAAGTTAGGTTAATGGGTAGCTTGCCGTTCACAGGCAAGTTCACTCGGTGGTCTTTATAGTCGATTGTGTTATTCAACATGAGGTAAGCCTCCTAGCCTTTATCCCTTAACAGTGGATGTTCAGTTCAACTCAGTGGCACGTTCGCCACCATGCCCACATCTTCAAACGTTCTGTCATTAAAAAACCGTTGATGACATCAGTTCTGAAGTGTATTTCAGTCACAGAAAAGTCCAAGCATAAGTTGTAGAAAATTTCGTTGCTTCTCAATATTCGAATCTAGCGTGGCTGCAGAGTCTTTGCAAAATTTACCACATCCACCCCGAAGAGGCAGAAAAAACATTATGCGCGACCATAGAGATATTGCAGAGCAGAAAATTGAAAACGCATTTCATATTCCGAAATAGTTTTCAAAAATGATAAAATTCATGTTTCTCTTGAAACAGCAAGAAGTACTCTACGAGGAACTGGCTTATAAGGACGTGCTAAAGTGAAAAAGCCAAAGCTTAACAAAAGGCATTAGTAGGTAGGTAGGTAGGTGGGTAGAAGTGGCTGTCCAGAGCCCATTGTGATACCACAGTTTTAAATTTTTCCCGTAGACCAGGAACCATTCGGAGCTTCCGGAGGTAGGAAAAACTGACAATAGCATGGCAGTCGCCGCAGTCTTGTAGGTTTCGTGCTGGCTTACTAGACGTGAGGCCACGGTTTAAACCTCAGATAAGACGTATCCAGTATTTTTTTCAACTAGTGCTTATTTCGTGAATGGTAACACTTAGCTCATGTCTGATTTGACAGATAATTAGTTTTATCCTTCCGCTGAACGAATATGGTTATGTATACGCTTGAACAACGCTGGGAAATATTGCGACATTACTTTGAAAATCATGGTAATGTTGCAGAATGTGTGCGAAAATTGCGTACGGATTTTGGAAGAAGAGAAGCACCGTCAGCTCCGTATGTTCGTTATCTTGTGAAAAAAGTGAAAGAAACTGGCATCATCATCGATAAACCAAAGCGTGAAAAGCTAAAAACAGTGTGTACACCCGAGAATATTGCTGCTGTGGCAGAAAGTGTGCGCGAAGCGCCATCAACATCAATTCACCGTCGTTCTCAGCAATTGAACATTTCGGAGACTTCATTGAGACGAATGTTGCATAAAGAAGTTGGTATGACGCCATTCAAAGTCCAATTTGTTCAGGAGTTGAAGCCAATTGACCATCCAATGCGTTTTCGCTTCGCTAAGTGCGCCTGCGATCGATGCCGATTTTGGCAAAAAAATTATCTTTCCAGATGAAGCTCATTTTGATCTTCGCGGGTATGTAAACAAGCAAAATTGTCGCATTTGGGCCACAGAAATCCGGCACGCATACATTGAAAAGCCGACGCACCCAAAACGAGTCACTGTTTGTTGCGGATTTTGGTCCAGAGGCATAATGGGGTCATTTTTCTTCGAAAATGAGCAAGGAGTGGCCGTTACAGTCAATGGCGAACGTTATCGGGCCATATTGAACGAATTTTTGTTCACAAAAATTGAAGAGGAGGATATTGGCAACATTTAGTTTCAACAGGACGGCGCTACGTGCCACACAGCCGAAGCTACACTCGATGTTTTGCGCCCTGTTTTTGAAGATCGCTTTATCAGCCGCAGAGCTGATGTCGTTTGGCCACCTCGGAGCTGCGACTTGACACCGTTGGACTATTATTTGTGGGGTGCCGTCAAAGGTAAGTGTTACGCGGACAAGCCAGAGATAATTGACGCTTTAAAGGACAATATTCGTGAAGCCATTGGTGAAATACAGCTGCACACAATCGATAATGTGCTTAAAAATTGGACCGATCGTGTAGGCTACTGCATGGCCAGCCGAGGCAGCCATTTGAATGAAATTATTTTCCATTATTAACCGGAAGGATTGTATTTTCAAATAAAAAAAATAAATTTGAGATAATATTCAGTAGTTTTTTTTAAAGCATTTAAAAAAAATATATATATTTATTTGGCGGACCATCTATTTCGGTGTCTTTCTATAGAAAAAACACGAACGCAAATATGTAAACATTTCTAACAATCCACAGATATGTTGAATGACCCACAACTCGTTAAATATTTCGAATTTCTATAAAAAAAAAAGAAAAATTTATACAAAACTTAAATTTAAATAATGTCTTCTACTCTCCACTGCTCTTAGTGGAGCCATTATTGTGTGGCGATTCTATTGTTGTTGGCGAGTGTAGCGAGTGTTTCGAGCATTCAAATATTGCAACAGCTGCAACCGGAGTTGTGTGTCAATGTTTACGCAGGTAAACATTTAAAGTGCAATCCATATCAGCAGCATTAACATGCAAAGAGACCACAACGACAACAACAATAGCCGCCAAAGGCAACATCGTAACAATGTTAGGAGATGTTGCATTCTATGGCTGCTGCACTACAAGTGCTGCTGCTGTTGCTATCGGTGTCAGTTCTTTAGTAGTTTATATAAGGAAATTTTCGTTCTGTGCCGCTGGTTTTTTATTTTAAATTTTTAAGCGACTACTTCTTCAATAAAAACAACAAGAAACGAAAATCACAGCTGGAGGTACGTTTTTTAAAATAGAATTTCGCACGATAAACACGTACAAAATACATTGGGTCATGCTTGTTGCTGTCTTAAATAATTTCCATTATCATTCTATTCTGTTCTACAGCGTTGCGCCAAATGTTCACAAATGTAAAAAAACGATGGAAAGTTTTAAAAAAAAAATTTTTTTTCTCAAACTTTTTTGCTAAAAGAACAGAACTATTGAAGAGTGTTGTGAATACTTAGATGCTATTTTTAGATATTTTCGCTATACTCGTTAATAACTCGTGAATATTTTTCTTTAGGAGGAGACAATCACTTTATCTCTGAAATTATTTTAGGAAAGAAAGAGTTTTCTTGTGAAACCTCTGGCACCTAATAGTCTGTTCATATTATTTTTTGAAAATATTTTGAAAACCCTACGATAAAAATATAATGAAATCGATTTCGTTAGAGAGCAAATCAAATTTGTATCCTTAAAAAATGCTTTTCTACGAATATATCATCTCTCAGGCAATTTATGTATTCCATGCCAATTAAACTGTTCGTTTGTTTGAAGCAAACCAATCAAACTGCTGCTCAACTAATGGGACTCGCATATATGAAAATATATGGTAGTCCGAAGAAGCCAAGTCTGCTTTGATTGCATTCTGAACCGCTTATGCTTAGCATGCAGGTGCATTCTCATGCTGAAAATTTTCTTTAGCGTGTCTTGTGGCCCTTTCTGATCGTTTTTCGATCAATACATACTACATAATTGGTCGTTGTAACCCTCCAGTCAGGACTACGACCTAGTTTCTCCCACCTCCTATGTTGCGCGCGTTAATTTTATATATGAGTGGCGGGACCTTCAGTTTAAAGTCGATTAACTTAAACGAACGAACGAAAGATTTTTTAAAAATTTTTCATTGAAATTTTTATTTATTCTTCGAGTTTTTGCCGGAAATCTGCTGACAGGAAATCACCGAAGAAATATTTTTTCAGATTTCGTTTTGTTGGGGATGTCTGATCTGAGGTTTGAATCGTGGCCTCATGTTTAATCAGCCAACACACTATCTACTAGACTACGGCGATCAATGTATGGTTCAAATTGATCATTTGTTATCGGTAGGGATGTGTATTAATGGCTTCACCAGGTTTTTAGGAACTCATGGTACACCACACCGTGTTGGTCCCACCAGACATACAGCATTGCCTTCTTGCCGTAAAGATCTGGATTTGCAGCCGAAGTTGATGGTTGTATAGGCTGAATCCATGACGTTGTCCGTTTAGGATTCTGCAAATAAATCCAGTCCTCATTACCATTAAAAAATCCATGCAACAGTGATTTCCTAACGTGTCCTTGAAGCCAAAATTTCTTAAATGTTTCTTCGTTTTTCCATCAGCCTGTCATTCAATTCATGTATCAAACATTTTCAAAAATTTTGGCTCTTTCTCACAGCTTTCAAACGACAATAAATTGTTTGAACATTTCCGAACATTTGTTTCTGACTCAAAGTGACTCTTCATCTTCATTGACTATTGCAATTCGACGTCTTCAAACTTTTTTTGATGGTCTTCCAAGTTCTTATTTTTTCTTATCAAAATCGTTATCTCTGCACCGTCAAAACCATCTCGGGCATATTGTTTCTGGAAGAGCATGTTCAACATAAGCCTCGACAAACATTCGATGCAATTTCCCAGCACTTTTTTTCAAATAAAAACAAAAAATTAATGCTTTCCGCAAATCATCATTTTCTGGTACCACATACGCCATCTTTGACGCGATGAAAAGGATTTGATGTTGTTTGTTCATTGGTTTGATGTATACTGAATATGTTTGACAGATGTCATCGCCAACATAAAAATGGATTAAGGGTCGTTCAGAATAAACATTTTCTATGGAGAGATTTGTGTCTTGATCGGTACACCGGTATTGCAAAACAATTGATCAGTTTGATGTACATATCATAGGGCATAGCAAAGCTATATTATATCCAGAGAATATGACAATATTTAGTGAAGATTTTCCACTGTTTTATAATATTCATAGCTTCACTACATTCCTGGCACAACCTTTACTTTCATGCATTTTATCAGTGTCATGATTTTACTTCACGAATTCTAAATGTAATCAAATTAAAACAAAAAAATTCTTTACTTAAGAAACATTTGCTTTACATAAAATTCATGTCTCATTACGCACAAGACAATTAAATTTCATGATTAAACCACCAAAATATCAGCGACCACAAGGACATCAAACAAGCTGCCATCAGCAAAGGCGTACTCATTAAAACGCCACAACCGGATATAACGGCAACAAATTTTTCAACCATGAAACTGGAGCGCCATCATAAAACAGATCCTGTTATAGTTTTTTGAAGGTCATACGATAAAGACGTTTGCGTGAACGCTCAGACAGAACGCAAAATGTAGTTAACACAAGAAATTTTGGGCTTCAAATCAAACGTCATGTATAAAACCAATTTAATTTCTCTCACTCTCTTTCTCCTTCTCAACTACAAATTTTATTTTCCATGTGCAATAAAACGAATCAAATTCTTTAATGACACAATAATATGGCACAAGGATTGAGAAAGAACGAAAAGGGAAGGAATAAGTCATGTTGTCCTTGAATAGTAAGTTTAGATTTAAAGGAAGAAATGCTATTGCTACGTTTTTACCTTTTAAAAACGTTAAAAAAATATGAACTCGTAGATTTTAAATAAAATAAAAATAAATTTGTGTTCAGTTCTAATTAAAATTCTTTATTATTGGCAGAATTCTATGTGCCACTGTTCACAAGTTGATGTAAACAACAACAATTGCTTTGTTTGCTATTTCTCTGTTTACACAATTACTAGACAATAGTTCGACAGATCTTTGTAACGGAAATCTTCAAACCACAATTACTTCCTCCAAACACACAGCGTCTTCACACAAGACTGACTGAACTTCACTAACTGACTCTCCTGCTTTGCCTTGCCTTTTATATGGCAGGGTAAACAGTCTGATGAACATTCTTGAAGGCGAATGTTCGTGATTTCGCCTTCTCGAGATCTCTATAAATGTAAACATCGTTGTTTCATTGTTGTTTGTGTATTTTGTTTCCATTTATTCTTTGGTGTTTGTTGTTGTATTTTTGTTTACTTGTTTACCAATTTTTTATGCTGGTGTTTATTGTTGTATTTTTGTTTACTTGTTTACCATTTTAATATTAAGTGATGTAAAAGCATAACACCAGTATCTTGATTCTTCATTTTCGTAACACTATTATTGATCTTGTTCTAAGGAATATTCAGGAATTTTGTAGCAACAGTTACCTATCATCGGCAAATTCAACATGCCACGTAAGTCTCTATAGATCGTATTGCAGTGAATTTCGGTCTACAATGCTGTGAAAACCTGCAATGTAAGTTTATATCAAAGAATGGAGGATGGCAAACAAACATTTTTTTAAAGTAATTATGTACTTAGGTTAGGTTAGGTAAGATGGCGGATCCTTCTTAAAGTAAGAGGACACAATTAGGCCTATTGTGATACCACAATCAAAATTCAACCCGGGGATCAAACATTCCCTGCAGAAAACGAACCGGAGTCCTAAATAAATTTTACTATTGCAGCAATCCTTATCCTAGAGAAGCTTAAGATGTCAGAAAATTAGAAGTGAAAAACCTCCTCCCTTTATGACAAGATGAGGGCAGTGACACATAAGATGCGAGACAGTCTCCTCTTCTTAGGTCTAGTCTTTCGGCATGACTACCAAAAAGGACAGTGGTCTGAAAGAACCGCTATTGTGCGATGGATGGCCTTGCTATTTAGAGATAGAAGTGATTCGGTTCTCTTCTTATCCGTACGTGTATAGAAAAGTTTAACAATGTTGAACGTACACTCTTGCAGCTAACGAGATTGAGCTTTCCTGTAATAAATATAATAATCACCTGAACATACATAAATATTCAATTAATAAAATTGCTGATTGCAACCCTTCAGTCGGGATACGACCTAGCTTCTAACATCACTTATGTTGCGATTGCTAATTTTATACACGAGTGGCGGGACCTAAAATTTAAGGTCGACTTCCATGTGGCATTTTGCCTGAAAACCTGGCCAAAATTAATAGAAGTGTTTTATGAGTTAATGGCTGGAATTTTTTGATAGTGTTAGTGATAATTAGGCCCAAGGCTGAACCTAACTGATTTTGGTTTAAATCGGTCGGTGAGTTCGCCTAGCCCCCATACAAATTCCCCTCGAAATTGCACTTATTTACACATAATTATGGTTATTATGCAACAGCATGATAACATTTAGCATGGATCAGTTCTGTGTACTAAGAAATCATGGTGTAAAGTTTGGTGAAAACCGGATCACATTTGACCCTGGTCCCCATATAAAGTCCCCTTTAGAAATTCACGTTTGCGCTTATAAATGGCTTAAAAACATCGGTAACGTGATGAAATTCGGTATGAACGTGTGTTTTGTGAATCTAAATCATATTACCAAATTTTGTAATGTTCGGTCCATAATTGCCCCTTGGTCCAAAATTTAAAAATTTTTAATTTTAAAAATTTTATTACCTCGATGAAATTCGACATGAACATGTTTAATTTGAATTTGAATCATTTATGATCACATTTTATTATGATCGGATCATAAGTGCCCCTAGGTACCACATACGGTCCATTAAGAAAATCAAACATACATCTCATATTGTTATAATAGTCGATATACATATGTATGTAATTAAGTTTTTAAAGTTCTATGATAATTAATATTTATTTATAATATTTATTTTACATTATTTAATACTTAACTTAAAAATACTTAAAAAGTGAAACTAACTACAATCGTTAAAATCGTTATCATTTTCATCATCAATGTCAGGAAGGAGTAATTAAATAGTATCTGATGAAAATGCTTTTCTATTCCTTCGCGATTTTTGTGTACTGCAGCTTATAAAAGGGTCACTGCTTAAAAGTAACCTATTCAGGATATCTCGATTGGTATCGCTTCTACTGAATTTCCTCGCATAATTCGTACGCCATATGGCTTTATTGCCTATGGCTTTATTATACTACGTCTAATTTTTTAATTTTTCAAAAAAAAGTAAAATTTTCAAAAAATCGCCAAAAATAATTGCGCAAATTTGCGCAAACTTTTTTTTTAGTTCCTGAATGTAGAGAGTTTATATTTTCTTGTGGTATATAACATTAAACTACTAAAAACTAATTTCACCTTTAAAATCCTTACCTTTTTTTAGGATGGGTAAAAAATGTGAAATTTTTATTATTTTTAAATTTTGAACGAATAATTTTAACCTTAATATATGAGATATATATATATATTAAAAAAACTGAAAGTAGCAGTTGCTCATACCTTTCAAATAAAAAAATCAATATAAATCCTCTATTTATTTAGCCACAAAAAAATTTCTTTTAAACCTATTAAAATTTCAAAAAAAACACCAAAAACGCATTTAATTTTCTTCACTTTTCTGACTTTGATATCGTCGCAAATCTACAAATCTCAACTTAAGTCGTGAAAATTCACTATATAATGCAGAATTTTGTTGTCTATCGAACTGCATACTCAGTTTCTTAAATTTCTTTAAATTCATTTTGCCTTTTTGGCCAGCTTTTCAGGGTAAATGCCGCATAGTGCGACGGATTTTTTTTGAGAAACTTTTTCATGGCAATTTTATTTAGTCTTAGAGCATTTGCCTCTGCTGAGAGGAAGTTGCGGAAAAATATTTTTCGTATGTATTTCGTTTTGTTGGAGATGTCTGACCTTCGAATTTAGAATATTCAATTCAAAGTATTTGTTGCCATTTGTCGTTTTTCTTTTTTTGTGTCATGAAATGATTAATGATTTTAAAATTCATTTTACATATGTGTGTCCATATGTATGTATGTAAATTATGTAATTAATAATGAATGCAATTTGTTACATTCAAATTCAAATGAATCATTAATTAGAATTGATTTCTATCGATAATAAATTATTTTATACCTTGAGGATTACGATTATGGTTGAAAAGTAAAATTGAATATCAAATGCTACACTTACTATTTGTGTACCCAGTGACCATTTTCTAAATGCAAAATACTCTGTAAAATTTCTGCGGTCATGTGCAAGCTGAGGAGCACATTAAAAACTTTAACGTGGATAAATTTGATACTTACTTACATACTTACAATCCTCTTATTCAGGATTGCAATTTAGCTTCTCCCTCCGACCACCCATGTTGAGTCTGTTAATTTCACACGAGTGGCGGTACTTACTATTTAATATTACAAGTTGATATCAAACATAACATGTAATCTCAGAGCTTCGGCGGAAATGAATCTGAACAATTTCAGTAAATCGCAGCTCAACAAGTCTATATCAAGCTTGTAAAGAAAAGCGCTAGATACAGTAAAATGTAACAAAGTAGACAGATTGCCATCTAAGCCCAGGCTTATTTATGTTAATATACACGAAGTCATTGCCTCCAATATACACTTCAAACCTGGAACCATGCCTTTGATGTAAGGCATGGTCAATTATAGGGGCAGTACCTCAAATATCGTATTATATTGCGTATGATTATTTTTTTACAATTTTATTATTACAGCTAATACGTCATGGTGGCAGGTTGTAAAAAAGAAGCTTAAAACCATACGCAGCATGTTATATTGATTCAATACATATTGTTACGAAAATGAAAACACAACAAACACCAGCAAAAAATAATGGTAAACAAGAAAACAAAAATACAACAACAAACGCTACAAGAATAAATGTAAACAATATGTTTAAATGTAAACAATATATTTAAATCCAGTCAACCTTCCTATAACGCGGTGAGTGCGTACCGCGTTGTATGGAAACCGCACTATAAGAAACTCAGATTTAACCATACAAACCAGGCTAATTCGTAGCGCGTTCTATGGAAACCGTCTACCGCGTTGTATGGAAACCGCGCTATAAGAAACTCGGAATTAGTACAAATCACATCATTCGTACCGCGTTATATGGAGACCAAGACAAGATAAATTATAAATTACTTTTATTGAATTATGTACTTTACTTTTATTTTATTATGTATTATGTACTGTGAAAGAGCTCTGTGATGACTGAAATCGATGTTGTAGACAGCTATGAGATAAGTTGGCATGTTTATATAAACATGTTGTTTACATATCTCGGCTGTGCTTTTGCGTCGAAATTAAAACTTATATTAAACCCTCTTACAATATCTAGTTACTAGCGTAATTCACAGGCTATGCGGAAGGAACTTGTGGGATGTTGTTGAAAGGAAACCGCGCAGTAAGAGTACCGCGTTATAGGAGGACTGTCGCAATTTCAGTTCCGCGTTATATGGAAACCGCGTTCTGAGAGTACCGCGTTATAGGAGGGTTGACTGTAATATGTTTATATTTATATAGATTTCGAGAAGACGTAGTCATTCGCCTTCAAGAGAATTCATCAGACTGTTTACCCCGCCATATAAAAGGCAAGGGAAAGCAGGCGAGTGAGTTAGTGAAGTTCAGTCAGTCTTATGTGAATTCGCGGTGCGTATGAAGAGAGTAATCTTGGTTTGGAGATCCGTCGAATAATTGTCTAGTAATTGTTATTGTTTATGCAAAGAGTATAAACAGAGGAATAACAAACAAAGCAATTGTTGTTGTTTACATCAAGTTGTGAACAGCGGCACACAGAATTGTGCGAATAATAAAGAATTTTAATTAAAATTAAACACAAATTTATTTTTATTTTATTTGCAATCTATGAGCTCATATTTTAAACGTTTCGAAAAGGTAAAAACGTAACAATATTTTGTGAGATTGATTAAGCAGAAGTCAGGAGGAAGATTGACTGATGGGAATACTCTCTTAGGGTTACACAATTAAAAGTTGCCCGAGAATAGCACGAAACAAAGCTTGATTTAGTAAGGCCTTTCACGTGCGTAAAAGAGCGATATTTCTGAGTGTAAACATTTGTAGGAGAGTTTTTTTTTATATCATGGCAATACTACCGGGCATATCATCTCAAAAGACAAATCACATTTTGTGCAAAGACTGCAAGTTTATAATCGATGTAGATAAGTGGTTATCAATCAATCATGTTTTTACACGATTTTATTCGGAGAGAATATTGAAATTTCTGTCAGTACAGTTACTTTTTTCCAGGAACATATTTTAAAGTAGAATTTACGGAAAACCAATCACAAAATCGAATTGTTTTGGAATTCTTTTAAATATTTTGTTTATTTAAATCTGCACTCATATCAATGTGTCCTTTTGAATTGAAACATATGTTCACAAGCTTCAGTGCTTGCTTTGCACCAAACCTTGATAATAATTTTCTCTCCCTCTTAGAGCTCTCTAAAGAATTTATCTCTGTGTGCCCTATCTCTTCTCAACTCACATACTCTTAACATTCTTCACTCATTGCGATGTCAGTTAATTAAAAAATATTCACCGCATAGCATAAGCAATGTCGACATACGCTGCCAACGGTTGAGTGAAAGCATGACTGAGACTGACTCTAAATGAATAAATGCGTGAATAAATGAATGAATTTTTAAATAACATATGTACGTATGACACATATCATGGGCACACATACATAGTCAATCATATTTTGGATATGAAAACATTATTACATAGCAATGTTTTTATATTGCTGTTATTATTTATACTTCGCCTTCGTATGAATATTAAGGATGTTCTATAGAGGATAACAACGGAAATATGGAAATAAGATAAATGGTTTGAAACTCGACGTTTTCAGTCGAAAGTGATATGCTTGTATGGGTTTGTATATTGGATAAAAATATATCGTATTTATCGAAATGTGGATACATTTTCAATTGAATTAAGTGAGGTTAAGTTGGTTGGCGCACCCTTTTTGAACAGAAACTTAATATTTTTGACCTGGGGTTTGAACCCTGGACTCAAGACTAATAATCCAACACATTACCTACTAAACTACGGCGTCTACCGTGATATTACAATCAATATTAAGCCCATGCATCAATCTTTGTATTGAAGAGTTCAGTCAAGTATTACTGCAAATGAGAGATTAAGAATCTCAGTCTCTTTATAACAAAAGTATACCTTGTTCACCTTTAGGTTAGGTTAGGTCGGAGTGGTAGCCCTGATTTCGCAAAGCTCACTTGAGCACGCATAGCGGCCCGTTGTGATGCCACGGGTGAACGCAGTCCCTGTACTGACCAAGTTCCACCAAAATCAGGGAAGAGGAAGAAGTTGGTCAGCACAAGGGCTTGTTCACCTTTAGACCCACAGCTACTGCATAAGTCAGCTGAAGTAATGCCATCCAATAGAACGTTGGCCTGGGAGAGTACAGATGAAAATCAGTCCACTTTTTACCCGTAAAAGTTTAGCACTGTCTAGCAATATTGCATACACTTTCCACCCTGTTAAACGAGAGAAGAACGGATAATCGGAATACCTATGCTCTGTAACACGTCGGAGTTTGTGAGCTTCATACCTGCTTTGTTCAGTTCGTCAGAAATGCCATTCCAATGGCATACCTACATATGTTCCGGAACCCACATAAGGATATCCTTTAAATGATTCGAAATTTCTCTAAGAAATCGCCGGTGTTCATGGACTAGAAGGGTTATTGAAGTGACGTCTGTTAAAGACTTAATTGGAGCTTGGATATACCAGTAAATGAAGACATTTTCATCGAAAACATCGAAAAACTACAGTGGTCTGACACGGAAATAGAAGATTCAGAATACAGATTCTTTAGTGCATATAACACCTCGGTATAAGCCCTGGGGGTCTTACTGCGAACATGCGGATGTAAGCTTCGTGTCTGCCATGGTCAGTATCACGTTCTGCAACCCACTTAAGCGTTACCATTGAATAATTCAAAATTTCCCCGAAAACTCATGGACGAGGACGGACGTTGGTTTTGCATCTGTTAGGGACTTAATCGTAGCTTAACTATTCGCGAAAATATAGAAAACACTGCAGTGATCTGACATGAAAATCACATAACAGAACCCTCAACTTGGGGTCTCTGGTCTGAAGATCCGGACGTTCCCAGTAAGAGCCTTAGGGCTTACACCTTTAATCCTCGGTATAAGCCCTAAAGATCCGGACGTTCCCAGCACAACCCTAAAGCTCTTTGGTATAATCCCTCGGGTTAAGAGTATAAGCCCTAAGCGTGTTACTGGGAACGTCCGTATCTTCAGACAAGAGACCCCACGTTGGAATTCTGAAATAATAAGGACACTAATACTCGTCCCGAATATGTCTTGTCAAAATTATAGAATTCAACTGCATTGGGCCTTATGGGCTTTAGATCACTTCTCTGCTTCCGTAGAAGGTCAGGACCGAGCCAATTGGATATTACAAGGGGACCTGCACTAGATTAGATTTCTTAAAGCCAAATATAGGTTAGAAAAGCCGTGACTTAATTGAGAAGATAATTGCAGACAAGGATTAGACTAACTGGACGCAGTTGAAATGAATGCAGTGCTGGAACGAATTTCATAATTTTCATCCTTAATTATGAAAATTCATTAAAAGTATGTGCCATCGGTTTATTATGTCGACATATTCATAAACTTTCTCTCACGTACACAGTTGTACGTACTTTCACTAGAATACATGATACATTATCAACCTATTTTTTTCTCCCGTTACAAACATACGGGAGATATTTGCTTTTGACATGTGTCAGGTTACTTTTTTTTTGACATGTACAACTAAGTGAGTATTGTTAAATCAAATATGTATGCATACGTGCATACATTTACATACATACTTATACAATATCATACGGATATCATTTTGAATTTTTTTTTGATGATATTTTTGAGTTTTTTTTTTGGCTGATGTTTTAAATGCTGTCTCGTTCATAGCTCATAATGTTTGTGGGTAATTAAATACATTGTCGCCTGTCATCAGAGCAATTTAATATTTATTTCAGTGCGTTTGTTTTAAACTCTCAATAAAGATTTTTAGTTTCAACTTTTTTATTCGAATTTTTTTTTGTGCCATTCAATAGGGCCTTTCCATCAAGTTTGTGGTCGTAATGAATATATCAGGAGGCACACATAGTTTTAGAGAATGTTTTAATCAAGTTTTAGAACAGATAACAGAGCCTAATTCTACTGACACACGATACAAATGCTTTTGAACGAGTATGTCTACCACACACTTTATTGTTTGAAGTTTGCTGTTCTTTTTACATTAAAAAACTCATGTAAATTCTAGGACATGAGACATGACGAAAATGGAAGAACTCAAGATACTGGTGTTTTGATTTTACATCGCTTAATATTAAAATTATAAACAAAAGCTACAAAAACAAAACAATGCAGATGCAACAAACCTGTTTACAAATTATCGCGGTGCTTAATATAACAACAAACACCAGCATAAAAAATGGTAAACAAGTAAACAAAAATACACAAACAACACTACAAGAATAAATGTAAACAACGATGTTTACTTTTATAGAGATTTCGAGTAGGCGATGTCATGAACGTTCGTCTTCAAGAACATTTATCAGATTGTTTACTCAGCCATATAAAAAGCCAAAACAAAGCAGACAACTAAAGTGAGTGAAGTTCAGTTAGTCTTGTGTGAAGACACGGTGTGTTTCGTGTTGATCAAGATCTCTGTACTGGGGTTTGAACCGTAGCCTTACGTCTAATAAGCCAACGCACTACCTACTAGACTACAGTGACTTTACATTGATCTGCTTTATACCAAATTACAAGCAACAAACAGCTGTTCTTTGCTCCCACACCACATATTTTCATGTACTTTTGTTAAATTCTTTTATTGTTTTTCGCTTGAACTTTATTTTTTAAACATTTTTTCAAGAGACTTTTTTCTTTGACTTCCATTGCGTAAATTCATAGAGTCAGTGATGCGCATTGAAAAAGAAAAACTGAAACGGAAAAATTCTTTTACAATTTCGCATTCGAGTAAAAAAAGGAAAATGAAAACCACATCAAAAGAAGAAGAAGAAAAAGAAATTTTAATTTGGTTTTACAAGCAAATTAACACACACATGAGTTAAAGCCAAAAATCTACAGACGTACTGCTATTTAAATGATATTTTATTTGAAGAGGTTTCTTTAAATTTTCAAGATTTTAGAATTTTTTTTATGAATCATAGTTCTTGGATAAAATTGTTTAACAATTGATTTTCGTTGGAAAAAATACAGCAAAATTTTTGGACACATTCATTGAATTATAGGGTTGTCCAATATTGACTTTCGAATTTTGACAGTTGATAGCGGCCATCTTGTTGAAGCTACATCTATTGACCATAGACATGGTTAATGTTCTAATATATTGTTACGAAAATGGAAAAATCTAGATACTGGTGTTTTGCTTTTACATCGTTTTACACTAAAATTATAAACAAAAGCTAAAAAACAATGAACTTGTTTACAAATTATCGCACTGCATAGTATACCAAGAAACACCAGCATAAAAAAATGTTAAACAAAGTACACAAAAATACAGCAACAAACAATACAAGAATAAATGTAAACAAAATACACAATAATAATGAAACAACGATGTTTACATTTATGGAGATCTCGAGAAGGCGAATTCACGAATATTCGCATTCAAGAACATTAATCAAATTGTTTACCCTGCTATATAAAAGGCAAGGCAAAGTAAATGAGTGAGTTAGTGAAGTTCAGTCAGTCTTGTGTGAAGGCGTGGTGTGTTTGAAGAGAGTAATCGTGGATTGAAGATCTCCGTTACAAAGATCTGTCGAACAATTGGCTGGAAACTGTTTATGAAAGGGATGTAAACAGAGGAATAACAAACAAAGCAATTGTTGTTGTTTACATCAAGTTGTGAACAGTGACAAACAGAATTGTGCGAATAATAAAGAATTTTAATTTAAATTAAATACAAATTTATTTTTATTATATTTACAATATACGAGCTCATATTTTAAACATTTTTAAAAGGTAAAAATGTAACAATATGCACGCTCCAGAGACTGTGTTTAACTTAAGTCCATTGGGCCCACTGTGTTAAACAGTGTAAGGTAAGCAATGATCCAAACTAAATAGCTAACTGGGAAAATTAAATTTTCACACTTTTCTTTGTGGTAGATTGGAGTCCAGAGTTAATGGTGTTGTACTTCCGATGTATGTATATGGGATTGAATTTGGTTTATAGGGATTATATTTGGATATTTTGCAAGATCAGTTCATTCCTAGCACTCTTGGACTTGGTTTAGAGTGCACTATATGTGTTCGCTCATTGGTGTTGTGTGTGTTATTGTTACACATGAGTGGCAAATCCTACAGTTTAAAGTCTACTCCGAACGTTAGATTTTTGAAAAACTTTGCATATCGTTTTTATCTACTCTCAGAATTTTTGCCAGAAAACTGCTGAGGAAGTTGCGGAAGAAATATTATTTCTAATTTCGTTTTGTTGGAGATCTCTTGGCTGGGGTTTCAACTACGGTCTCACGTATGATAAGCCAACACTACCTACTAGACCATAAAGACTTCAAGTGCATGGTATATAACATCGTTTATATGTCTGACATGGCTTCTTTGGGTGGTTCGCATACGAAATGTCTACTTTTTCATTACTCTGGCTTGTATATCACACTGCATTTAATCAATAGCATGGGTTGTTTTGGCTTTAGGGACCGCTGTGTTTTATTCGCATAACATTTATACATACATGATTGGTCATTACAACCCTTTCGTCAAGATTATGACGTAGCTTCTCACATCACTTATGTTGTGTGTGTTAATTTAATACATGAGTGGTGGGATCTACAGTTTAAAGTCAACTGGAAACGACTGATTTTGTTGGTTTACATATTTTTATTCGCATAAATCTGAGACAAACAGAAAATTCCATACAAAAAATTCACTTGATTTCGGTGGCCAGTTTACATCACTTCCAAGTGAGAAGACCATGCCCTCAAATTGCTTGTGCCGAATATTCAATGCGGACTGAGCTGTATGACACATAGCGCCATGCTGTTGAAACCATTTGATGTTGAAGTGCTTATACTCCAATTTTAAATTTTTTTAATTAATTTTTTTTTAATATTCGAACTTATTTTCCATTCAGCTAACATAGCTCAAATAAGAAAAGTATTGCTCATGTAGATGCCCATTAAAAAAACGACAATTTCCAGCACTTGTGAAAGAAATAAAAACTTTTGTCATAAAAAAGTAAAAACAACGAAAGAAATTGGCTGCAGTTGGCGAAAATCCAAAAGTATAATTAAATGAATTTCATTTTTAATTTCTTTATAACTTTTCATATAAAAAAACAACTCAGGCACCAGGCAGCATCTTAGGAATATAGGGGGTATGTACACAAATAACAGAAAATTTCATTTCATTTCTGTTTGCCTTGCAGTGTTGCAGCCGCAGCAGCCAACAGTTAGGCCAACAACAATATGGCATCATAAAATTATGAATAAAAAATCTTCTTCTCTTTTTTTCTTTTAATTTTTTGTTAAGGAAGTTGAAAAATATGATGACTCCTCTTTAAATTGGAGTTAAAAAGAAAACATCGATGTGATATCGATTTATCAGAAAATATATCGATGTTTTCAGTGCATCGATTGATTTTGTAAGTGTTGCGTAGAGGTAACAGAGTGCCGCTATTAGAGAGTCCCCGTTATGGCTCCCTTAATCCTATTACACAATATACATATGTACATAATTGGTCGTTACAACCCTTCTGTCAGGATTACGACCTAGCTTCTCACACCACTTATGTTGTGCGCGTTAATTTTATACATGAGTGGCGGGACCTACAGTTTAAAGTCGACAGATTTTTGAGAAACTTTTTCATGGCAATTTTTATTTACTCTCCGAGTTTTTGTCAGAAATCTGTTGAGAGGCAGTCACCGAAGAAATATATTTTTCATATTTTCGTTGGAGATGTCTGACCTGGGATTTGAACCCTGGTCTTACGCCTAATAAGTCGACACATTACCTACTAGGCTACGGCGACTACAGTCCTACCTTAACCCTATTGCCCTGGCAAAATTCAGAATGCTAGTCGGCATCACTAAGGATAACTTCCTGCCCCCATTACCCAAATGATTTCCCTTTAAAAGTGTAAGTGTAGGTAATTGGTATTGTGATTTGTTCACCTCATCTCCTGCTCTTTGAGTATTTGAATAACCGGAGAAAAGCTATTTCATATCCAGCAACTACATCTGGATACATATATGCATACATAGTTGGTCATTACAGCCCTTCTGGCAGGATTACAACCAAGTTTCTCACACCACTTATGTAGTGTGTGACAATTTTTATACATGAGTGGCGGGACTACTCCGAACGTTAGATTTTTGAGAAACTTTTTCATGGCAATTTTATGTTACTCTCACAGTTTTTGCCAGAAATCTGCTGAGAGGCACAAATATTTTTGTTTTGTTGAAGATGTCTGATCTGGGGTTTGAACCGTGGCGTTCCGTCTAAAAAGCCAACTCACTACCTTCTAGGCTACGAGCTATGTACCACACGATCCATAAAAAACTTAAGTTTAGTAACTGATCTTTTGATAGGGCACTATAGACTCAGTGTACACTTATTTGGAATGATCGCTGTGTCGAGCCCAACACATAAGTTTTATGGTGGTGGGTAAAAAATCATCGAAACACAGTCTTTGAACCCGTAAGACTTCAATGCATCGCAGAAGGAAGCAGCAGCGTGTATAGCCTATGCTAGGTTTGTTAGAGCAATAGGCTTACATACATACATAATTGGCCATTACAAACCTTCAGTCAGGATTACGACCTAGTTTGTCACACCACTTATGTTGTGTGTGTTAATTTTTTACATGAGTGGTGGGATCTACAGCTTAAAGTCGACTCCGAACGACAGATTTTTGAGAAACTTTTCATGGCAATTTTATTTACGCTCTCAGAGTTTTTGCCAGAAATCTGCTGAGGCAGAAACATTTTTGTTTTGTTAAAGATCTCTGATCTGGGCTTTGAACCGTGGCGTTACGTCTAAAACACCAACACACTACCTTCTATACTACGCCAACTACGTGTCATGTATCACACTTTCCATAAAAACTTAAGGTTGGTAACTGATCTTTTAACAGGGCACTGTAGACTCAGTGTTGTGTCGAACCCAATACGTAAGTTTCATGGCGGTGGGTAAATAAATCATTGAAACACAGGCTTTATAACCATAAGGCATTAATACATCGCAGAATAAGCAGCCGCGTGCTTATCAACTCCTAGGCAGTGAGATTTTATTGTTGACACCGAACAGCGTTCTGACGTTTGTTAGAGCGATAGGCTTTGAGGAGGCATTATGCATAAGGGTACTGTATAAAGTTTAATGGTAGTACAATAGATCGTACAGAGACAGTACTAAAGCAGCTTTTCATGACAAGAATGATTAGCATTCCTATTCTTCGCTTAGGGTGTAGGGTGTTTTACAATGTGGTTGTTGCCTTACCAACACTGTTACAATTTACGTACCTAAAAATTGATGAATTACGAAAATGGAAAAAATCTAGATTGTGGTGTTTTATTTTTACATAGTTTAACATTAAAATTATAAATAAAAGCTACAAAAACAAAAACAATGAACTTGTTTACATGATAAACAAATAAACAAAAATATACCAACAAACACCAGCATAAAAAGATAAACAAGTAAACAAAAATATGCCAACAAAACACCAGCATAAAAAATGATGAAGAAGTAAACAAAAATGCAACAACAAGCACTACATGAATAAATGTAAACAAAATACATACACAAGCAACAATAATGAAACAATGATGTTTACATTTATAGAAATCTCGAGAAGGCGAAGCCACGAACATTCGACTTCAAGAACATTCATCAGGCTATTTACGTCGCCATATAAAAGGCAAAGCAAAGCAAGCAACTAAGTTAGTATAAGTTCAGTCAGTCTTGTGTGAAGACGTGGTGTGTTTAAAGGGACCAATCGTGGTTTGAAGATCTCCGTTACAAAGATCTGTCGAACCATTGTCTAGTAATTGTTATTGTTTATGCAAAGTGTATAAACAGAGGAATAACAAACAAAACAATTGTTGTTGTTTACATCAAGTTGTGAACAATGGCATACTGAATTGTTCGAATAATAAAGAATTTTAATTGCAACTAAACCCAAATTTATTTTTATTTTATTTGCAATCTATGAACTCATATTTTAAACGTTTTTAAAATGTAAAAACTTAATATTTTTTATTAAATTTTCTTACAAAATTCTTTATCCTCTTGTCATAAGTATTCTCAATTTAAATACAAAATTACATGCTTGAGTTGTTGTTTTATTCTTCTTGTTTTGAAGTGACCATTAATTAACGACTTCATTAGAATGTTTATATTTAACATCTGAATTTTTCCTCATTTATCTTTGTAAACCTCTTCATACATTTAAGCTATTGGGGATACCAGATACCCTATAATTAAAATCAATTACATGCCTGGGTTGCTTGTAAGCCTCAAAGCCATGGGTGGGAAATTGTAGAGAAGATGGACAACGAGTTTAACAGCAATCTGTCATATGTACGGGCTACTTCTTCTAGAGTTTAAGCTTCTCTCTCAAAACGTAATTAAGTGTTCTTTGTTTGATTTTTGTCATAAACGAGTTCTCTATTACTTGGAGGCAAAGTTGATGTAATAATTTCATTAAAAAAATTACACGATGTAAGTGAAGTATAGAAAGAAAACAAATATGAAATGAAAATGCTGATGTTATTTACCATACCAAGAGAAATATTTTCTTTTGCAAACAGAATCAAAAAGAACTGCACTACTGCAGCTGCTGTTTATTTAGCAACGAAATAATGAATTCATGCGACAACTCCAATCATTTTAATATCAATTTTACTACCTTACTATAGTCGTCCGCCTTTTTCATCATCAGTTTCTCAATTTCAGTTGCTGTCTAGATTTGATGGTATAAACAATGATTCAATCTTTACCATGGTATCGTCATCAAACGCATTCAATTCATTGTGTGGCATCAAATTGGCAGTGGTATTAACAATGGATTTTGCCAATTAAAGGCGATACAGGCCCATCAATGTCATTGACATTGTATTTATTGCTGCTGGTTGACGTAATTTGTATAGAATTTGTGGATTTTTGCTATGCAGCTGAACAACATAAAACTATTGCTGCAGCATATTAAATAAAAAACAAACAAGACTATAAAATAAAAATAAATTGTTTGCAGTCAGGAAACATATCAAAGATCGACTAGGCTAAGAAACTCCTGCTGGATATGCTAGATACCCAGAGTTTTTTGAGTGCAAAGCTTAGTGGGGCTAAATTTTGATGGAATTTTAAGACATTTTACGGCAGAAAAGTAAGTCAAAACTTTTTTTCTCAAATCACTACACCTTGAATCGTTATATACGATCAAGCCAAACTAAAATATCGATGCACAATCCAAAACCCGCAACGTTGCAAGAAGGCAATGCGCCTCAAAAGCGATATCAAACATAAAAATGCATGCCCGGCTATGCCGCCTGTGTAATTAAACTAATTATAGTCTACGGGCCCACGGTTTGATGATTGGCTTGAAGGAAAATAAATCACCAAACACGTTGAGAGTGCCCCATAAATATCCATAACAAGCGTTTTGATAATTATATCCTCAAGTAAGTCTATCCTTAAGCGCCTTTTGCCTTATAGGCGAAATGACTGCGAATGTGGTACTAAGACTGAGTTTTTAAGTATACAAGCTTGATCCCTATCGAGTAGTACAAAATACCTGACTCTATTCCTATACTTATTTTCTGATAAAAACACCGAATAGGTTTACACACAAAAGCACATAATTGGTGATTACAACCCTTCAGCCAGGACAGCAACCTAGCTTCTTATACCAGCACTTATGTTGTGTGTGTTGTGTGTTAATTTTATCCATGAGTGGCGGGACCTACAGTTTAAAGTCGACTCCGAACTTCAGATTTTTTTGCGAAACTTTTCACGACAATTTTTATTTACTCTCCGTTTTTTGCCAGAAATCTGCTGAGAGGAAGTCGCCGTTTCGTTTTGTTCGAGATGTCACACCGGAGTTTGAACACTACCTACTAGACAGCGGCGCCTTAAAATATAAGTTTACACTTCCCATATCATGTGACCTAATCGGATGTGTAATCTTTTTGAAACCTCTAGACTACCATTATGTGTGGAATAAAACATCGTGCAAATGTTCGCCAGTTTCTCTGGGTGGAACGTATCCAAAATGTCATATTTTCCATGCCGAAGCATACAAACAGAATTTGACTGAAACCTTCATAGGTAATGTTGGGTTTGAGGACAGCTGTGGTTTATGGCCTTTGAGATGACAGCATAATCGCTTGCTATTTCTTTGGGAACGGAAGGCTAATACAAGTGCACTATGAATTGAATGATCTGGACACCAAAGACACTTCGTGCTATGTGGGTCATTCCACATTTGGGGGCATGGTCATCTTATGTGAAAGTGATGTAAACTGACTACCGAGATCGTAGAATCGTGGTGTTCTAAGTACCTTCAGTCAGGATTACAACCTAGGTTCTCACAGCACTTATGTCATGTGTTTGTGTTAATTTTATACATGAGGGGTGGGATCTACAGTTTAAACGAGTCTGAATGACAGATTTTTGAGGCTGTTTTTATGGCAAGTTTTATTTATTGTCCGCGTTTTTGCCAGAAGACTGCTGAGAACAGTCGTCAAAGGAATATTTTTTCATATTTCGCTTTTCTGGAGATGTTTAATTTGGAGTTTGAACCACGGAGCTCTCATCTAATACCCACAAGACTACTGCCACTTCGTGAATTGTTTTTATTGAGTATTCCGAAATGAATGTGATATTTATTCCATAAATATTCTAGAGCCTTAAGAACACTATCGCAATACGCTTCTTTCTAACGCCAACGTTAAATATTTCTTTTCTAAAGAAAATTTGTAAATTAAAGTGCCCTTTACTAGTCGAAAGGATGGAAATATAATAATATTCCAGTAATTGGCATACAAATACGTTACCCCACTTGCCTCGATTTATGGAAAGTGTTGCAAAATGAAATAAAAAAAGGCATAACGCTGGAGGCAGATGCACAACAATACTGCAAGAGCAACGATTGCCTCAATATTTTTGAACTTACTTTTCTGCGTAGTGAATACCATTTCATGGCAATTCGGTCGTACAACATTTAAGCAACATTTAAACAACAATAAACAATTGCCGGCAGAGCTTCTCAAGAGTACCAATATTGTACACAATTGGTGTTCTTTTACACCGGAGTTTAAAATGTTCGTAAAAATGAAAATGAATGAAGAAATTTAAAGTATTTAAGCGTGAGGCACACTTCTCATTTTGTTAAGGATCAAACGCTACCACTTGTACTGATAATATTGGCGCCCAGAAGCAACACATTGCCAATGTTCTGCAAACAACCTCTCATAAGAAACACACGCTAAATCTACACGCTAAATCATTACAACCCTAAATTCAGAATTACAACCTAGCTTCTCACAGCACTTATATTGTGTGTGTGTTAATTTTATACATGAGGAAGGGGCCTTACAGTTCGAAGCCGACTTTACCTAATTCACAAATATGTTCGAATAAGCCATAAACTACATATGCACATACTCGTACGTACATAAATGGTCATTACAACCCTATAGTCGGGATTAGAACCTAGCATCTCACATCGCTTAAATTGTGTGTGTATTAATTTTATACATGAGTGGCACAACCTGAGGTATAAAGTCAGCTTCAAACGACAGATTTTTTGAGAACATTTTCATGTTAATTTTATTTTATTCTCAGAGAGTTTTTGCCAGATATCTGCTGAGAGGAAGACGCCGAAGAAATATTTTTTCGGATTTCGTTTTGTGGGAGATGTCTGACCTTGGATTTGAACCATGAAAACACATTAGCTAACACACTACCTACTAGACTAAGGCCACCTCACGCTATCGAAATATTTCCCCGCAAATTGGCTCAAAAAAATATTCAGCGTGCTGCTTTTTTGATTTCCATATGATTTTCAGTCTCCCCAGCAGCTTATTTTGTATATACAGTAGAGTACAGTAGAATACTTATATTGTTACGAAAGTGAAAGCTCAAGATACTGGTGTTTTATTTTTTTACAGCGCTTAACATTAAAATTATAAACAAAAACTACAAAAACATAACAATGCAATAAACAAAGCTGTTTACAAATTATCGTACTGCTTAATACAACAACAAACACCAGCATTAAAAATGGTAAACCAGTAAACAAAAATACACCAACAACACTACAAGAATATATGTAAACAAAATACACAAATAACACTACAAGAATAAATGTAAACAACGATGTTTACATTTATAGAGATTTCGAAAAGGCGAAGTCATGAACATTCGCCTTTGACTGAGTTTGAAGAAAATAATCGTGGTTTGAAGATCTCCGTTACAAATATCTGTCGAATAATTGTCTAGCAATTGTTATTGCTTATGCAAAGGGTGTAAACAAAGGAATAACAAAGAAAAGCAATTGTTGTTGTGTACATAAAGTTGTGAACAGTGGCACACAGAATTATGCGAATAATAAAGAATTTTAATTAAAACTAAACACAAATTTATTTTTATTTTATTTGTAATCTACGAGCTCATATTTTAAACGTTTTTAAAATGTAAAAACATAACAATATTATAATTAAACATTCTAAAACCCAAAATGCTCTACTAAGCATGACCAACTCCTTTATAAATTGCACATATGCTTTCCATTAGGGTACGTTAATGCCCCCAGGACATTGCATTTTATGCACATCGTTTTATTTAATTCTCGTTCAATATAAAACGATTGCAATGCATTCAGGTTTGTAATGCACTGTTGCAAGACAGCACAAGAGAGTTGGTTGCACTCCAAATCATGCAGATGTACGTATGTACGCATGCGCGTGAAAATAAATTTTTTAATTGTGAATAAACGATGCGTATGGACATTGTCGCGCAGTGTATTGAAATCAACGAAAAGAAAGAAAGAGAAACAAAAGATTGGACTTAAAAACCAAGCGTAACGAAGAAAATATAAATTGTTTGGCATTGTTTTTGCCTTACAATGGAGACTTTATTATGGGGCACAGTATGTGTTTGATCTACGAATTTTAAATAATATTCTGTTGTTGTAGATGTTGTTGTTGTCTTCGATTTTTCTTTTTATTTTTGGTTGCCTGATTTTTCTCTTTTTTCCATATTTCTCTATACATTTGGCTTGTGAAACCTATTGTCTGCGATCATCACTATTCCTAGGGGTTTCAAACTATTGTTTCTTTTGTAATCTCCCTGCGTATGGTATAATAGTTTCGTTTCATATGATATTTGATTTAATTGTTGTTGCGGTTTGGATTGTAGGCATTGTATTTTGAAGTTGTTAAGGATGTAATTGAAGTAAATTTGATAATTCTTCTGTATGCCTACTTAAAGTTTTTATGCTCAAACAGCAAACTCGTTAAGGAAGACTTTATACTTACTTAACTGGCCATTACAATCCTTTAGTCAGGATTTCAACCAAGCTTCTCACACCAACAGCAAATATTTAAGAAACTTTTCATGGCAATCTTATTTTACTCCCACAGTTTTTGCCGCGGGAATCTGCGGAAGTCAGCGAAGAGGACAGCCTTGTTTGCGTGTGGAAGGACCAAATCGAGGAAGCCCTGTCTTTGACTGGTGTGCCCAACTGGCGAAGGCGCGTAAGAAGTAGAGGCACATGGGAAAATATGTTAAGGCAGGCCGAAATCCATTAATCGATTTGTTAATGGCCAGTTAAGTAAGTAGGGTAGATTATGTTAGGTTAGAGGACGTGTAATTGCCACTTGAGACAAAAACAGTACCCGGAGGTCCACTTGACCCATTGTACAATGTCCTAAAGGGGAGATGATAATAGTGGAGATAGGGAAAAAAGAAAGGAAGTGGTAAAGAAGAAAGTGAATAAGATTTGTAATGAAATATTACAACATGAATAAAAACAAAAAATGAAAAATCACTAGACATACATGCTCTCAATATATTGTTACGTTTTTACCTTTTAAAAATGTTTAAAAGATGAGTTCGTATATTGCAAATAAAATAAAAATAAATTTGTGTTTAGTTGCAATTAAAATTCTTTATTATTCGCACATTTCTGTGTACCACTGCTCACAACTTGATGTAAACAACAACAATTGATTTTCTTTGTTATTCCTCTGCATAAGCAATAACAATTACTAGACAATTATTCGACAGATCTTTGTAACGGAGATCTTCAAACCACGATTACTCTCTTCAAACGCACAGCGTCTTCACACAAGACTGACTGAACTTTTATTGACTCACTCGCCTGCTTTACCTTGCCTTCTAAATGGCAGGGTAAACAGTCTGATGTTGTTTACATTTATTCTTGTAGCGTTTGTTGTTGTATTTTAGTTTACTTGTTTATCATTTTTTATGCTGGTGTTTGTTTTGTATTATTGTTTACTTGTTTACCATTTCTTATGCTGTTGTTTGTTGTAATATTAAGCAGTACGATAATATGTAAACAGGTTTGCTTACTGCATTGTTTTGTTTTTGTAGCTTTTTTTATAATTTTAATGTTAAACGATCTAAAAGCAAAACACCAGTATCTAGAGGTTTTATTTTAGAAACTACGACACTTCCCTGTTGACACATTCGTAGATGTCCATTCACTTTCTGTTTGTCTATCCCACATGAAAAAAATCCAAATGAAATTAATTGTGAAGCTTTAAAGCCACTTGTCGTCTTTTATTTTCTGAGAACCATAATATCGTTTGCTTGCTTATGTCACTAAAGAATCTCTTTCTCTCTAACCCTCGTAGTACATAGAGGACCTAACCTAACAGAAAACAATTGTTTTTTTACATCAATTTACGTGTGAGTAATTGTGAATATGTCCAATGCTTTCAACAATTTTTTAGCAGTAAAGAGTAATTGGAAATATTCCCCTCCCTCTCTCTCTCTCTTTTAACCATATTTACACATAAAAAATGAATTTTTTCTTTGGAAGTAGAACAATGTCACATAAAAACTAAAAATATGGCACAGGAAGCAAAAAGTGCAGTCATGTGTAAGAAAAATGCAATTTCAGTAAATCAAATAAAAAAAGGGAAGAATAAAGCACAGAGAAAAAAGTTCCTGTCATTATAAAAAAATCATCACTGTTTGGACAAAGAGTTGAGAACGAGAGTAAGTTAGAGGGAGTAGAAAGAAGTAAAAGTGATGATTTCCAAACATATTTTCACAATTTTTGGCGCCAAATTAATCCTGTTGAATTGCCTCAATTTTCTACTTGAGTTTTTAGTGCCATTGGTTGTTTGTATTTCCATTTGGTGTTAACAAAATGCACATTAGGGCATATAGGATGGTTAAGCTTAATTTGTGATCAAGAATTTCTCATTTCGAAAGCGTAACGAAAACCTAACGAGAACGAGGGTGAATCATAAAATAGATATTCTTCTTACACTACGTAAGGAGAAGTCCTCTATCTAGTATAACTTATAAAACCATCACCTCTCTGGTGCATCACGTGTGCAAAATATCCAATAAGGTATGAGGCATTTATGTCATGTAGCGGTGTCCAATTGAAACAACAAATCGTTGGTGTCCAGATCATATAATTCAAACCAATAAGAGTTATTAATCATCGACCTATACTGCTCGCCGTTGATAGTGATGGTCTGTTCAACGGTATGGATGCCGACAGCTCAAAATCTCCACGAAACTGTCACTTTTTGGATATGCATTGGGTATCGTTCGCAAATTCTTCAATTTTGTTTGTTCACGTACCCATTCCTTCTTAACAATGAAGATTATTTTCTGTTCCAGAGACCATTCAACTAATTTAACACGATGTTGCTTCAACAAGAAGGCCGTTATCCATAGTCAAAGTTCAAAAGTTCGCTGTTGGAAGACATGGGTGTGACATGTTCAGTTCAACTATTCATAAAAACAGCCACTGTCCAGGGTAAATTACTTCCTTAATTGTTCTTAACAATCCATTCGCCATAACTACAACCTATCTGCTCACATCATACAAGTTGTGTGTGTTAATTTTATCCGTCAGTGTTGGGGCCTACAGTTTTGTGGACTCCGAACGGCATTACTTAAGTGCACCAATCGATGTAGTCGCCACAGTCTAGTCGATAGTGTGTTGGCTTATTAGACGTGAGGCAGACATCTCCATTAAAATGTCGTATGAAAAGATATTTTATGTGGCGACTTCCTCTCAGCAGATTCTGGATTCGGAGAGTAAATAAAATTTGGCATGAAAAGTTTCACTCAAAAAACTGTCGTTCGGAATCGACTTTAAACTGTAGGTCCCGCCACTCATGAATAAAATTAACGCACACAACATAAGTGCAGTGAGACGCTAGGTCGTAATCCTGACTGAAAGGTTGTAATGACCAATTACGTATGAAATTGTACGCATTATATCCATTCCTAGTCATCATGGAGGGATTGGAAATGAGGATGCGAATATTCTGGCTAATAGAGCCAGAGTACGACACATACCATAAGCTTGGATAATCGAATACCTTTCAGTGCCTCAAAGACCAAGCTTGGAGTAGAAACGTCACATCAATTATTGTTGGAATAATAACTTAGCAAGGGGAATTAAAGAAAAATTTTGGCACAATCCTAATAGGGAGAGAACCATGAGTATTTGAAAATTAAATGAAGGCGACCTTTTCACGCTAATGATCACGAGACGCCTCGCCTTACAAGTATACCTGAACCGTATAGGCGTGGTGGAAAATGATAAATACAGCGCGTGCGCTGAAGATATCGAAGGCTTGTGATCCTAATATTCTGAATATGACACTATACCAGCCATAACTCCTATTAGAGGAAAGGACTGAAATAAGTTAAGGAAGTTTGTACAAGGCATAGACTTCCGATAGAAAGTAAGGCGTAGTAATCCTAATGGTGAGCGCACAATAAGCCTACATGATGGCTTATGGTATATATCAATTGGCATGAGGCCCTTGGTAGGTCTCCTTTCCTTTAACCTACGTAGTTTTCGTTTATTTAGTCTGTTTTGCTAAATCGTAACGGCATTGTTTTTATGAAAATCGGTGTTCGTTATGATCCTGAAAAGTCGTCTTCAATAAGAACGTCAAATGCATTGTGACAAAGTCACTATTTTGTATAGATTTTGGACTAGCGGCAGGACAGATCATCACTGGTAACGTCGATCACTATAGGTCGATGATTACCAATAATTTTTTTTCGTATGAATTGGATGATCTGAACCCCAATGACTTGTTGTTTCAATAGCACAGCCACACAGCCCATAACCACATTGGATATACAGCACAAGCGAATTGAGCGCATGTTGACCGAGAACGTACGATATCATGACGTTAAATTGACACAGCCGTCCTCAAGACCATTATAACCCATGCCATTTATCAAATTCAGACTGATTTATGCACCAAATTGTCCATTCTTTACTCAACAAACGAACTCAATCAATATAAATTCGATGTCGCAAATTATCATTAAGTCAGCGTAGCCTAGTATGTATTGTGTTGGCTTATTAGACGTAAGGCCACGGTTCAAACCCCAAAAACGAGTTGAATGTACATACAGGTTTCTTCGGTGACTTCCTCTCAGCAGATTTCTGGCAAAAACTCGGAGAGTGAATAAAATTGCAATGAAAAGTTTCTAAAAAAATCTGTCGTTCGGAGTCGACTTTAAACTGTAGCTCCCGCCACCTTTGGATAAAATTAACACACACACAACATAAGTAATGAGAGAAGCTAGTTCGTAATCCTGATTGAAATGATCAATTACAAGAGACTTTCAGTGGAAGTAGTCGATAAAGCCGTTACCAAGTAAATGAGGTTCCTCAAAAAAGTGGCAATAAAAATCTAGGGGAGGTAGGTAGGTAGGTAGGTAGAGGTCGCTGTCCATCTAAGAAAGTTGGATGGACACACTTAGGCCGCATACCACAGTTTTCCGCCATCTCCTAGTTTCGGTAAAAAGTCTAGCGGAATGAATAACTGAAAACCTAGGAATTCTCGCGCAATTAGGCATATGAATTATGAATCTGTAGACTCACTAGGTTAGGTTAGGTTAGGGGACGTGTACTTGTCAATCAAGACAAGTACAGTACCCGGAGGTCGAATTGACCCATTGTACAACGTCCTCTAGACTAAAGAGAAAATTGCGTGCAAAAGTGGCCGACGTGTAACATCGACACTTTCCCAAATTCAAATAGAGTACTGAGCTTAATTTTATAATATTTCTTAGTAACTTTTGAACAGAATATCGGGATTAACTTGTTGATTTGAGTTTTATACATGATTTGTTTATAAACTAGTATTTATAAACATACTCTCCAAAGCAGCTCAAACTATATTATAACAAGAAGCCGTAACACTTGAGGATAATAACATAGGGGAGCATTGTTTCTCAATAAACAAGTATAGAATGCCATAAGTTGATTAATTTAGTTGATGCAAGGTGTTTCTTAAACATTATTTGTATGAAAATATGTTTCATAAACCTTTTATAAATCAATAAAAACTTTTTATGAAGATGTGTATATTTACCTCTTGCAAATGCTTATATACATTTGCTTCCACTCAGTTTAGATTCAACTTAAGTATAAGAAATGTTTATAAGCAATAAATGTTTATAAATACAAAAATGTATATAATAACCAGTTGAGTGGTTATTTTCGATCATACAGGTTTGATGTGATTTCAAACCACTTACAGCTGCAACAAATGTTTATAACGAATGATGAACATTGTGAAATATCAGTCTGACATTTATTTTTTAAAGGCAGAAAGTCAAATAGCATAGGTTTTGACAAGACAGTCTTCGTTAAGCCGTTATAAGTTTTACTTCAGTTTTTAATTTTTTGCGTTAAGGGAAATGCCGAACATTTGTTAAAGAAAAGAACCGTGAAAGTCTGGAAACAAACGTGATTGTGAGAAAAAATTTCGTACAAAGTGTGTGAAAAAATAGTTATAAAAAGAGAATTAAAAAGAAACTAATTTTGTAGAGAAGAAATGGAAATTAAATTCAAAGAAAAATGAATATATAGTCTGAAATAAATTATAAGAGTAAAAGAAGAAAAAAAGTGAACAAAATTTGCATTAAAATGCGTAGAAAAACTTTTATAACAAAAACAATTTTTTTGTCTTTTGTTTGTGTTCCACCGCTTGATAAAAACTTTTACCCACCATATTCATAAAAATTATTTTTGATTTATGAAGGATTTCTGAAACAAATTTTCATAAAAATTATGTTTTATAAACGGTTTTATAAATGGAAAATAATTTTCATAAATATGGAAGGAAGTTAGTCAATTAAATACCCAGCAAATGCTTGCGTGTGTAACATGCTGTTAGGCATTGTTGCAAAAGAAATCATAATGACCACGTTGTTTAACAGTGACAAACTAAAAAAACAAATTAACCGTTTTAAAACAATTTCAAAAAACATACAAAAAACATACAGCTGCTTATTACACAGCAACAGCTGCCAGAATTCTCACATCATACCGAGTTGGTTTAGCGCATGCCAATAGAACCCAACAACAATGCACACAGAGAGAATTTTATTTTTGAAACAACAACACTGCTTTTCCAGGCAGCCTGCTTTTGCAATGCAATTACATTGAAAAAAAAAAAAATTAAATAAATACCATCGTAAACATGTTAAGAGAAATCTTTACACTCTTATTTGTACACATAGTGCCAATATGTAAAGAGAAACAATAAAAATGTGATAATTATGTTGCCAGCAATTTTGTTATTGGCATGCCTTCTTATAAGAGTTATACCTTGTTGTTGCTTTATTTCGTTACGGTTTCCTTTAAGAATGCTTCACTTTCTCATGCAATAAACACAATAAACACGCAACATTTAAGGGCACAGCAATATATCAAAAATAGTATACATGGTTGTATATACATGCGTACATACATAATTGGTCATTACAACCCTTCAGTGAGGATTACAACCTATAGCTTCTCACAGCATTTACGCTGTGTGTGTTAATTTTATACATGAAAACAGAATACGAACGACAGATTTTTGAGAAACTTTCATGGTAATTTTTTATTCTTTTGAGTTTTTGTCAGAAAGCTGAAACAATTTTCTTTTCGTATTACGTTTCGTTTGATATGTCTGAGCCGGGGGTTGAACCGCAGGTTCTCGTCTAATACTATAACAACTGACCACTCTTCTTGTTTAATTCTAAAATTTCAGTTTTACACAAAGGTCTTGAATCTCATTCAAAATAATTTGAGTCGTCAAATTTTTGTTGGCTTAGTTCGTTTAAAACTGATTGAAAATGAGAATTTTAAACAAGGAATTGTGTTGAGTGAAGAATTGATTCTTCGCATTCTGAATTTGATAAATGGCATGGGGGTTATATGGTTTTGAGGAAGGCTGTGTAAATTTAACGTTATGAAATCACACGATCTCGTTCAACCCGCGCCAAATGTGGCAATGAGTTGTGTGGCTGTGCTATTGGGTTCAATTTATACCAAAAAAAAAATTGGTAATCATCGACATGTACGGCTCAACGTTAACAGTGATGACCTGTCCGGCCGCTGGTCGAAAATCAATACCAAATAGTGACTTTATCACAATGCATTTGACTTTCTTATTGAAGACGGCTTTTCGATGAATTTTAGGATCATAACGAACACCCAGAAGTCGCCGTTGTCTAGTAGGTAGTGCGACGGCTTATTAGACGTAAGGCTACGGTTCAAACCCCAGGTCAGACATCAAAACGAAAATATGGAAATAAAATTATTTCTTCGGCGACTTCCTGTCAGCAGATTTCTGTAAAAAACTCTGAGAGCAAATAAAATTGCCATGAAAAGTTTCTCAAAAATCTGTCGTTCAGAGGCGACTTTAAACTGTAGGTCCCGCCACTTATATGGATAAAATGAACACACACAATATAAGTGGTGTGAGAAGCTAGGTAGTAATGTTGACTGAAGGGTTGTAATAATCAATTATGTATGTATGTATATAACGAACACCCATTTTAATAAAAACAATTCCGTTACGATTTATCAAAACAAACGAAAACTAGGTAGGTTGAAGGAAAGGAGACCAACCAAGGGCCTCATGCCAATTGACATACAGCATAAGCCATCATGTAGGCTTATTGTGCGCTCACCATTAGGATTACTACGCCTTACTTTCTATCGGAAGTCTATGCCTTGTACAAACTTCCTTAACTTCTTTCAGATCACTTCTCTGATAGGAGTTATGGCTGGTATACTGTCCAGCTTTTGATGTCTTCAGCACAAGCACTGTATTTATCACTTTCCGCCGTGTCTATACGGTTCAGGTGCATTTGTAAGGCGGAGTGTCCCGTGAGTACTCATGTTTCTCTCCTCATTAGGATGAGGAGTCAACAATTCCATAGTCGATGTCACGTTTCTGCTCACTTTTCCAGCTTGGTCTTTAAGGCATTGAAAAGTATTGGGTTATCCAGGCTTATGGTATGCCATACTCTGGATCTACTAGCCAGAATATTCGATTCCTTATTTCCAATCCCCTTATGATGACTAGGAATCGATGTAATGCGTACAATTCAATGCCTGTCGTAATTGTTAATCGCCTTTTTATTTTCCAGGACAGGTTTTGATGTCGTAGTCATATTTTGTTTTAATCAAGGCAGTGGGAAATTATTTCTTTTGTTAACTAGGAACCAGTAACCTCATCCACACCAGTCGGCAGAATTTAAATTATTAACCAAACTTACTTGTGCATGACAGATTTCTGGGATTAACAATGAAAGAAAAGGTTATAAAGAATAAAGGATGCAGAGAGGACAACTCCTCCAATAAGGAGGCCGAGAACGAGATTCGAAAAAATTCGCGTACGGATATAGCAATAGAAGCAGCATTCGAATCCAAAGAAAAGACGAAGGCTTTGGTTAATTCTAAGATAGGCCAAGGCACAGAAATCCCGAAAAATAACATGAAATCATCAGCGATAAGCGTTGACCCCAGCAAAGCCAATGGTACGGAGGATGACCATGCAAAGGGTCCCAAGCCTATCAGAAATTCTAGGCAGCAGCAGCGAAATGCAAGGCGATTTATCCAGAGAATCTTAAAGATCCCTGCAAATAGGCGAACGCAGCGCGATAAACGGTCGCTTGCCTGGGCTACAGAGAAACTAGCGAAGCTGAGTAAAATGACAACCACGAAAGCAGCAGAAAGTCGGCAATCTACCGATAAAGACGCATGTCAGACAAAAAAGCAAATAAGTTTACGCCAGCCTTACATCTCAAACAGTGAGGTATTTAAGGATAGCCTGGTAATGGCTGTAATTGATCGCTCAGATCCGGATGGCAGCATAACACCTTCAAATTGGCGACTAGTAGTGGACGCCTTAGCAGACATCTACTTAGACGTAATGGAGAATTACCCCGGGCCAATACCAGTATATCACAAGTGTGGCTGGTACCAAGGCCATATAAAGTTAGTGACGTGTGCCGACAAAAGAGCCCGAGATCTCTTCTCCATCGCTCTTACAAATGCGGGAGAAATCTGGCCGGGTGCTAAGCTGGAATTAGTGCCGCTAGATGGCATACCTAAACGACCACTTGCACGCGCTTGGATACCGATGAATCCAAAAGAGCCAGAAGAGATATTGAAGACGTTAAAAATTTGTAATCCAAACTTGCCAACTCATAATTGGAAGATCGTCAAACTAAAGGAGCAACATGGACATCGTTGTGCCAGTATTATCGTGAATAAAGAATCCTTGGAACACCTAGCGAATTCGAATGGTGTGGTAGCATTTGGACTTGAACACATTGCACTCAGTGTATATGAAAAAGGCCATACGTTCCATAGAGTATGGCAAAGGCAAGTATAAAGAAGATAAAGGCAAGCAATCGTCCGTTGCTGATCCAAAGCCAGTTCAAATTCTTCCATTGGATCGCTAATATAACTCATAGAGGCCGCTTAGAGGAAGCTAGACATTAAGAGCATAGCCTCGATCTAATGATGGTGAAGAGGAATGGGGATGAGAGCAACCATGGTGGTTCGAATAGTCGTACTAGATCTTCATTGCTCTAAGCCTGTCTTAGATGTTATCTCTCTCCCGTTAACAGGCAGTAAATAACACTCTCATCTCAGCATCATAGTTTGTGGCCAAAAAGCTTTGTGAATTAAGAAACAAAATTACAGACTAACAGCCTATTTGGTTCCATATTTCAGCAGCCAGAACATAACCACGATTGCAATTGAAATCTTTGGAAGAGAGGATCTCCTCGCGCTATACGAAACATGATTAAAAGCAAAGCCCTTCACCGAGTCTAGGAAATAAACCATTAAAGGAAGCTAGTTGGGCAAAAATTCATCAGGTAATCTGAAGTGATGCCAACTCCCAACATAGTGTACGAGGCAGTAACGACGTCAATAAACAAGGTGAGACGCTTTTTAATTTTATTTTTTGCCAGAGATACTAGGGCGTGTAAGGTGGATGACTAGCCTATATGCTTGACTTTTAAAAGGAGAGGGGTATTGGGCATAACTCTTCCAACGAGAAATATTCGTGACAATATCAGGAATTTGAAATCTTTCCTGAGAGTGAACATGTGCAAATACAAGCTGTGATAGCATAGTTGTCAGGGGCTTAGCTCCACATAAGGGAAGTTGAGTTAATAATGTCTGAGGGTTACTGAATGTGGTTTACACGAGTCTTACTTAGTTATCCTGCTCCACCGCTAGACTCACCTGGCCCTTGTTGGATAGAAGGCGTACCAACCAATTACTTGGTCTTGGTCGTGACGTCATCTCAACCACAGTGGTCATGCTTACAGGTCATTGCGTTATGGGTAGACACGCGGAAAGAATGAGGCTCCCATTTAACGACTTCTGCCGTGAATGCAGATCCGCTGAGGAGGAGGAGACTGTTATCCACTTTCTTTGTCAATGCCCGTCTCTTGCTAGATTTAGATATAGGTTATTTGGCTCCCCATTTCTTGTCAGCTTGACGGAGCTATCATTTATTGATACCAAGGATATAGCTTCGTTTATCAAACTTTCTGGCTGGTTTCCAGTGTAGGGTAGTTGTGCTTTTGATAAGCAGCCCTTGCGCTGACCAACTTCTTCCTCTTCCCTGATTTTGGTGGAACTTGGTCTGTACAGGGACTACGTTCACCCGTGGCATCACAACGGGCCGCTATGCGTGCTCAAGTGAGCTTTGTGATATCAGAGCTACCACTCCGACCTAAACCTAAAAAACCTTAGTTAATTGGCTTCTCACATCACTTAGACTGTGTTTGTTATTTTTATCCATAAGCGACGGGACCTAGAAGCTTAAAGTCGACTCCGAATGACAGATTTTTGAGGAACTTTTCATGGTAGTTTTATTTTCCAGATAGAGTTTTTGCCAGACATCTGTTGAGAGGCAGTCGCCGAAGAAATATTATTTTTCATTATTCGTTTAAGATGTCTGACATGCGGTTTAAGCCGTGTCCTCGCATCTAATAAGACAACCTACTAGACTATGGCTTAGAAAAAGGCAGAACCAAATCGGGTCAAGAAAGGTATTCTGAGTAAAACTGGGATTGCGACTGTAAGCGTCTTGTTTAGCCTTCAAGCCAGCACGAAATTACAGGACACTGGGAACATTATAATTTCCGAATTTCCTATGGGGTTAGGCCCCCAAGTTGTCAGCTTTTGCAAAACTTTGTATTCGAAAATGAATGAAAAGTAAGGTGCTAGTTGACTTAATATTTAAACCAACTTGTTCCAGACATATTTATCGTATTAGTTTAATAATAATTTTGATTTGTTTCTTTATTTTTTTTAAAACATTTCAGTGTCCGCTACTCCTCTAAAAAGAGAAAACAAAAGATGAAAGCTCTCTGCCCTCTAAAATGACTGGAAAGTAGAAAAACCAACGATAAGATGTTGCTCATAACTGGAGGTACTACATTCTCTATATTGTGTGAGACGAGGGTTAATTAAAAGCGCTTGGATTCAGCTTTAACGGGGAACGCCAGAGGCTATAGAATGCTTTGGAACATATCTCTGGCTACCTGAAACTCTGGATGGTAAGTAAAATGCCAAGATTTTTTTCTTGTCCAAGATCTCCACGAATTTAATTTGTTTCTCATTTTTTTTAATATATTTTTAGAATTGTTTTAACATAAAAAGAAATGCAGAAGACAAAATTGGAAAAGTTTTCCTAACCTTGGCCCAGCACAAACTGAGTTTTTGGAAGATAAAGTGGATAAAGTTTCTGTGGATTTTAAAGACTAAATATTTAAATGATGTTCAGACTAATATTTCTGTTCTTCAATTATTTACCAATAAATTGTTTAAAGAATATAAAAAAATCTCTTATCATTTGAGGCACAGCATAATATTGGATAAGTATGAAAGAGGGGATTATTTTTGGGTATTTGAAACTGTTAATCGTGCGCATAAAATTTTGTTCAACTGCATAAAAATTCAGGCATTCAAAAAATTACGCTAAATTTCCATGACGAGAAAAATCGTTATCATCATTGTATGACGAGAAAAATCGTCATCCCCATTGTATGACGAAATATTTCGTCATAACCCGTTTACAGGTTAGCTTAGATTGGAGTGGAGTTTCTTGAGCTTGCAAAGCGGCTTGTTGTGATGCCACAGGCGTCAGCGCAGTCCGCATACTGACCGAATTCCACCGAACTCATCGAAGAAGTTGCTATGCGCCGGAGCGGTTAGCTTAGGTTGGAGTGGAGTTACTTGTGTCTCGTTGTGATGCCACAGGCGTCAGCGCAGTCCCCGTACTGACCGAATTCCACATAACTCATCGAAGAAGTTGGTCAGCGCAGGAACGGTTAGGTTAGGTTGGAGTGGAGTTACTTCTGCAAGCAAAGTGGCTCGTTGTGATGGACGTCAGCACAGTCCTCGTACTGATCGATTTCTACCGAACTCGTCGAAGAAGTCGGTCAGCGCAAGGGCTGCACACCAATACCCTTATGTTCACATAAAATACAAGATCTGACGAATTTTATGCTGCGATTAGGGCCTGCACTCATACAACTATACAATATACAACTAGTCAACTGTCCCAGGAATTGAAGACAAACGGTAACAGACGACTTTTGTTTCCCGAAAGGGCTCAGGAGTCCAACTATTCCTTCAGTTGGCAATTCATTTCTAAATAAATGGCTAAGGGAGGGACTCCAATGCATCCCGTAAATTTCATAGTTTACTGTAGATTTTACGCTGGCGACGTCCTTGGTCCATACGTATGCCAATGATTACTAGTTTATTTTGCGCAGGAGCTGCACACTAAAGGCACTACTCTCCTAAGCTGGAAACCAGCCTGAAAGTTCTTTAAACGAAACCATATCCTCAACATCAATGGATGATAATTCGGTTAAGCTGACAAGGAATGGAGAGCGAAATTACTTAAATCTACCACACTCGGTAGGCATCAGCAGCGAAAGTGGATCAAAAAGATAGCTGCTAATTAACTTTCAAAAGGGTGCCCTGGTAGTCTAGTGGGTAGTGTGCTAGACTATTAGCGTAAGGGTCGTGGGTTCGATTCCCACCAGAGACTCTGGTCTGTGACACTACACCGAGCACATAGTCAAGTTACTTCGCTCGTATATAATTAGGATATAATTTGTAATTGTATTGTAATTAATAAATAAATAAAAAATGAATAAATAACTTTCAAAAGTTTGGTATTCCCTGTTGGAAGGTTCTATAGAAGTAATATTGGCTTTAATCAAATTGAAACTCTTCGCCGTAGTCTAGTAGGTAGTGCGTTGGCTTATTAGACGTAAGGCCTCGGTTCAAACCCCAGGTCAGGCATCTCCATCTGAAAGAAATATGAAAAAATATTTCATCGGCGACTTCATCTCAGCCCATTTTAGGCAAAAACTCTGAGTGTCAAAATAAAATTGCCATGTAAAGTTTCTCAAAAATCTGCCGTTCGGAGTCGACTTTAAACTGTAGATCCCGCCACTCATGTATAAAAATTAACGCAAACAACATAAGTGGTGTGAGAAACTAGGTCGTAATCCTGACTAAAGGGTTTTAATGACCAAGTATGTATGTATGTAAGTGTAGTCTAGTAGGCAATGTGGTGGCTTATTAGACAAGAGACCACGATTCAAACCCCAAATCAGACATTTCCAATACAACGAAAATATTGTTTCAGCAACTTGCTCTCAATTGCCATGAAAAAGCTTCTCGAAAATCTGTTGTTCGGAGCCGACTTTAAACTGTATAAAAATTTAAAACACACAACATAAGTGGTGTGAGAAACTACGTCATAATCTTAAACGAAAGGTTGTAATGACCAATTAAGTGTGTGTGTATACAGTTTTAATTATACTTGACTGTAGAATTTCATGGATTTGAAGGTTCCTGGCAAAATTTTGTTTATTTAAACAAGATTATGAAAAATTCTCTCAATGAGTTAAGCAGCTCTAATCGCATTAACTGTGACTTTGCATTTAAATTCCCAGCCAAACCCAAAAGGGCTTTATGTTGAATGCCACAATTGCTTAATAAATTGGCGGTTGCACACGTCGTTTACATATCCAAAGAGCTAAATATCCTTGTGGTAAGCAAACATAACTACATATATACAGAAAATAATACCTGTTGTAATAATGTTTGTATGTCATAAGCTGAAGTCTTATTTGTGACTACTTGATGATGATGATTATGTTCATCATCATCATAACTTAAAAGTGAATTAAAGACAGAAAAATATGTGTGTATTCATTATCATCATCATCCTGCTGTCAGTTTACAGTGGAGTATTCGACAGTGATTTAGTAAATGAGGCAAATGCCTTTAAGACGGACGGATGGAATGAACGAATGATTAAATGAGTACATGACACAAAACATAAAATAGGTAGACAGACAGTTAGGCATGAAGATTTTTTGAATTTTCTTAAGAATATTCCTTGATAATGTGATTAAAAAATTTCATATCGTTATGACAGTTGAAATTTAAGTTCAATTGAGCTTTTAAATACACACGTCGCGATAAAAACAAATCTTAGGATTTTAAAAAGCTTAAGAAAATTTAAAGATTTCAGCATTAATATGCCAAGGCAAAGTGAAGTTGTGGTGCAAAAGTTTTGAAGAATGTTTAATGTTTTTATGTTTATTTTTTGTGTGTCAAATTTGTTTGTTTTTTAAGCTTCAATACATGGCAATATTTTTAATTCACGCTGAAATGTTAAGAACTGATGACCAATTACCAAAATAAGTGCAGCAGGTAATGTAGGATGGGCCATCTATCGATTTAAATTTGAACCATCGTTTATTTCGAACCCGGCAACACTTATGTCATTCTATTGGCTCTAATCACACGAGAACAATTGTGCTGCCGAAAAAATGATAGTTTATTGACAAGAGAGGTAAAGAGAATCAGCTATAATACCGCATTACTAGCACAAAACTAATACATGCACATTTTTAAAAATCAAATGAAGGCAAAAACACTAATACATACAACCTATACATTTCATGCCAAACTAATGTTCATTCCGTGTGATTTGAAAAATAACAAAAATTGTGCGACTTAAAATTGTTCTCGTATGATTAGAGCCATTCTGTCACAAAATTCAGTCAATTATCTCCACTAAACGTAATGAATCAATTTACGCATGAACAACGTCGGGATTTACTAAGCCAACGAGAAACTTCACGAGAAACTTGCCAAAAAAAGTCATCTTTTCGAATGAAGCTCATTTTCATCTTGGTGGGTACATTAATAAGCAAAATGGCCGTATTTGGGGCTCAGAAAAACCACATGTGGTCTTACAGAAGATAATGTTCGCATTACGAGTAAGTGGTTAGTGCGCATAACTGCCAGATAAATGACTCGCTAAATCGTCAAATATTTAAGAAAAAATCGTCAAAATCGTCAAAGACGTTTATTAGAATCGTCAAAAAATCGTCAGAAAAAATAAATTAAGAACCAAAATTATTTCTATTGTAGTAAAACATATATAACATATCTGAATATCTAAATAAAACATTTAAAATAAATTTTTTTTTAGAAATAAAAAGCTGGCGTCCCTCATTTTCATTTATTAATTTTTTCCAAAAACGGAGAAATTTTATATCATTTTCAGGGAAAATTTGTTTAAGGATTAAACAATCTATCCGAGCGTTGTTTATTGACACATAAGCGAAGCAAAAATATTGCATCATCTATATCTATGGGCGGTGTAAATATTAGGGAGTCAGAAGCTATTGATGTTCTGAGCACGAAAATTCAGTGTATTGTTGGCTTTAACTGACACATTTTTCAGTTCCTTCTTAAGATCTTATGATCTTACTATTTACACCATTCGTAACCGACTGAGACTGGAATACAACTCTCATGTATGGGTCGTTGCCTCAACGTCTATTTTGAGGTTTCTCGAACATGTACAGGAGAGGCCATAGTAGCTCGTTAATGACGCTAGTGTATACAACTCCATTGAATCATTGGAGAATCGTTGCAATGTGGTTTGTGTTTCACTGTTCTATCGCTTCGACCCGAAAATCATATATTCCTACGTAACGGTCTTCTTTGTCGGCCACCAATTCCCACACTGGTAAAAATACGTTTTTTAGTCGGACTATTCGTATGTGGAACTCATTCATTGCAATGTGTTCCTGTTACTTATGGTATAAATATACACAAGCCTAGCGTCCATAAACACTGTTCTCTCTTTCCTTCTTCACATAACATATTTCCATAGTTCCAAACACAATGCCATCGATCCCCTGAGTGTTGGTAGTACGAAACAAAATAACGGCGCTTGCCTTTGTTCTTTCGATGGTAATACTAGAAGCTATACTCGAATTTTTAAAATTGTCTGCAACCACAAGTGATAAATTATTCTCAACTACGATGTTATTTAGGAGTTGTAATTTTTTGGCTTTTAATGGGTTAAAAAGGAATAAAATACAGAAAAATCATCACAGATATTCGAAAATAGCTTAAAATATAACACTTTACTATTCGTTATTATTAACTTAATTTTCCAATAGTAACAATTGCAAAGTAAATATAAAGCTTGCCTTTTAATGTACTAAAGTCAGGAATATGATGTAAATTTTTAATTTCCAAAAATCGTCAAAATAAGGGCATAATTCGTCAAATCGTAAATATGATATTTTTAAAGCTCAAAATCGTCAAATCTGGCAGCTATGTTAGTGCGGCTTTTGGAGCGCAAGAATCATTGGCTGATATTTCTTTGAAAATGAGGACAGGGCAACCATTACGCTTAATGGATACACCTAACGCACCACGATAACCGATTTTTTTGTGCCCGCTTTTCATGGTATTTATGGAAACAATTTTTGGTTTCAACAGGATGATGCAACTTGCCACATATCTCATGGCACAATCGCGTTTAATGGCCGTTTAATTAGACGAAATGATGATGTCAATTGTCCGCCAAGAACCTGCTATTTGACACGTGCTCTTACAGAAGCCAATGCATCCATTACGAGTGATTGTTTGGTACGGCTAGTGGAGTGGAGGCTCAGGCTCATATTTCTTTAAAAATAAGGACGTCTCAACCATTACGGTCAATGGAGCCACCTATTGCACATGCCAAGAGATTTTTTGTATCCGCTCTTCATGGTATTGTTGTGAACGATGTTTGGTTTCAACCGGACGATGCAACTTGCCAGACATCTCATGTCACAATCGATTTATTGTATCAAATGTTTGATGGCCTTTTAATTAGCCCGAAAAGTTGATGTCAAGAAGCTGCGATTTGACACCGTTGGACTATTTACTGTGGGGCGCTGTTAAAAAATCCTCCGAATATTTAAGCTAGGAGTCTCCAGTGGAAACTTTAAAATCCAAGTTATAAGGAAACCTTGAATCGACCTGAGTGTGCCTAAAATTGTGTTTCAAATTGTGTTACTTTGCATATGATGCTGGTAGAAGGCAACAAACACTACGAAAGTATATTTTGAAACTTATTTGTCACTGTTAAACACTTTTGCCACAACGGCAAACTATATTATGAATACAGAAATGAAGTAAGAAACGAATATCAAACGAGAGACATAAAAGTTGTTGTAGTCATTAGTGTTATGGCCTGTTAAAGAGCATTATGCCTCTTTGGAAGGAACCAAAAAAAAAAACCATGAACAAAACCTTAAATACTTTTGATGAGAGGCCTTAATCACGTATACGTGTCTTACCTGTGAAGATAAGTTTAGCACTCTTGATGACATCGTTGATAATCAAATCAAAAATGCTACGAAAATAAGTGAAAACATAAAAATTGTTTATAATGACGGCCATCAAAAATTATGACGGGAATATAAATTTTTTAATATTTTTATACGTATTTTTTTTAGTTTAAGGTCCACATACAGAGAGAGAATAGGTAAACTGAAATTAAGTGGTAATTTTTGTTGTTTTTGTATTCCAGATGCCAGAATATAATGACGGAATTTCACATTCCAATGGCTAGCGAAATAGAATGCTTCGCCTTTTTTTTTTGTTTCATTATTATGTTTTTGTCTTTAAGTGTATTTAATACCTACTAAGGACTGTTACTAGGCAGTTGAAATCCAGGAATATTTCACACCGAATGTCCTTACACCATTTCCCAAAGCAAATACGAAAGCAATTTAAGTCGAAAGTGACCTAAAAATTGTCAGCAATTGTTCGATTAGAAATTGGTTCGATACAAATTGAAGTATTCGATAACATAAATGCCAAATGTTTGCTTTGTTAAAATAGGTTCTTTCTGTAACAGTTGAGACTGATCGAACTAGTTAAAATTATAAGGTCTTAAAGGCATCAAATCGGAGAAAAAGATTCTACTGGCTTATCTGTTGAAAGACTCCAGCAATATTTTATTTTATAACCATTAGACTATTGCACGAGAAACATAATCCCCGTAGTTTAGTAGTTGGTAGGTAAGTAGGTTGGTATAGTAGCTTTTATACCAAAAGCTCACTTGAGCACGCATAGCGGGCCATTGAGACGCCACGGGTAAGCGCAGTCCCCATACTGACCAAATTCCATCGAAGAATTGGTCAGCCCAAGTCTAGTAGGTTGTGTGTTGCCTTATTAGACGTGAGGCCAACGGCCAAACTCCAGGTCAGACATTTCCAACAAAACGAAATATAGAGAAAATATTTCTAACTCTCACCAGATTTCTGGCAAACACTCTCTGAGAATAAATAAAAAAATTGACATAAAAAAATTCTGTCATTCGGAGTAGATTTTAAACTGTAGATCCCGCCACTCATGTACAAAAATTAACACACACAACATAATTGGTGTAAGAAACTATGTTGTAATCCTGACTGAAGTATTGTAATGACCAATTATATATGTATGTATGTAATCGTCTTCATAGGATGAGCTACTGGATTTACAGCGACTTCCGAACTTCTTGCTCAAGCTAGATCTGTCAAATTAGTTGACATTTACTCAGTGTTTCGCTAATTTTGATCGAAAAATCGTCTTAAAAAATGTGGTCCATTTCTGAATACATGGGTACGTGAACAAGCAAAATTATCGAATTTTGAAGGATAGCATCCCGAAATAGTCACTGTTTAGTGTGGATTTTGCGTTGGTGGTGCCATCGGCCAGATCAGGCTAATCATTGTCTGAAGGTCGATGATTATCAACTCCTATTGGCCTAAATCGGATGATCTAAACACCAACGATAAATGGTTTTAACAGGACGGTGATAAACGACCCACTGCTCACGTCACATTAAATATTTTGTAGGACCGTTTTTTGGTCATAGTCATCTTGTGCGGTTGTGATGTTAACTGAGCAGTATGAGAGCAGTATAAGAGTAGTATAAGAGCAATACAGAAGGAACATAAGAGTAGTATAAAAGTAGCATACGAGTAGGATAATAGTAGTATAAGAGTAGTATAAGAGTAGTATAAATGTAGTATAATAGAAGAGTAGTATAAGAGTAGTATAAGAGGAGTATAAGAGTAGTATAAGAGTAGTATAAGAGTAGTATAAGAGTAATATAAGAGTAGTATAAGAGTAGTATAAGAGTAGTATAAGAGCAATATAGAAAGAACATAAGAGTAGTATAAGAGTAGCATATGAGTAGGATAAAATAGTATAAGAGTAGAATAAGAGTAGCATACGAGTAGGATAAGAGTAGTATAAGAGTAGTATAAGAGTAGCATACGAGTAGGATAAGAGTAGTAAAAGAATAGTATAAGAGTAGTCTAAGATTAGTATAAGAATAGTATAAGAGTAGTATAAGGTCAGTGATTCGGTGATTGATTGAACTTTTTCTTGTGGAATTTCTTAATTCACAAACTATACCGATCCTCACAGCTAAAGTAATCCATGCCATTGATCAAATTCTGTGCTTAATTCAACTTGTGGGACGATACATAGCAATAATATCTGTCAGTCAGACCTCCATACGTGCCTTAAAATCCTATGATGTAGACTTGGGATTAGAATGCAAAACTGAATCAGTTGTGTAGAATTAGATCTCCCAGTCAAGTAGGAATTTCCGGTAATAAGCAGGCAGATGAGTTTGCGGGAAGCTTAATTTCCGCGTTACTGATGAGATCAGAAGCTGTCGGTGGAGTATGAAGATGGGTATGAAAGAGTATGCTCGAGGAAAGCAAAGATAAAGACCGACAGATGCTCTTCTTAGCTCGAATAGGTTTGACAGAATCTTAACTTGTTCACTCTCTCTAGAAAATGTTGGTGATCACCGTGTAGAATTTATTTTTGTATCATAACGGTTGGTTAGAATGGAAAGCTGAATCAGTTGTGTAGAATTAGATCCCCCAGTCATGTAGGAATTTCCGCTAATAAGTCGGCAGATCAGTTTGCGGGGAGCTTAACTTCCACGTCACTGATGAGGCCAGCAACTGTCGGGGGAGACAGGCGGATGCTCTTCTTAACTCCAATAGGTTTGACAGAATCCTAACGTTTGTTCTCTCTCTACAGAAAATGTTTGATCATCGTGTAGAATTTATTTTGGTATCACAATGAATTTAAATGCTGGCCTAACTGGAACTTTTCCTTTAAGAGGTTGTGGTCTACCACATTAGCTAACCTAACCTCAATTAGTTTAGATACTGTTATGATAGTACTGTTTACAAAGTATAACCCCCACGGTGATTATTTCTGCTTATATTTGTTTTCTTAATTACAGAGTTTTATGGCATGCCATTAAATTCTCTTACAAGCGATTTAAACATTTTAATTTCATGGCATTTTGTTATGTTACGCCCAACCGTGTCTTCAAAAGTCAATTAACCAAAGACAAGAAAAACCTAATTGAGGATGTAAATCTTATCAAAAAAAAAAAAAAAACAAATCAACGCAGAGCATCTCTTAAATCAAGTAATTAAGTTTGAAATTCATTTTATTGTGGCGAGTCTGATATTCTCCTGTAAACTTCAGTTTTTTTTTTTTTTGTTACTTTGTGGCTCATCTTTTATAATTTATTTGTTTAATAAAGTCATTCAAATAAATTCCTTGAAATTCTGCAGATGCTTGGCTATGATGACAAGTCCATAAATTTAAACTCAAGTTTAAGTTTCGAGGACTTAACAAAACTTAAATTAATCGTCTTTAAAGAAAAAATATGGGAGTAGCATAGTTGAACAATAGGCAGCAGCAAGAATGAATGAAAAAGAATGCATGAAGACTTCTCGTGCCAATAAATGTTGGTTAAGAAACCACGGTTCAGTCTAGTCTCACCGCCAGACATATGCAATGTTGTGTGAAATAGTGAATATTGCACTGCTGAACAATGGCCAGTAATTCTGGCAATAATGGATGATTGGTTGTAAAGAGGGTTTAACAATGCAGCAACAATAACAAAGGTGAACAACAAAAATTACTATGGAATGTAATAGGCTTTGTACGTATTGTGTTAAAGTGTATGAACGAACATACAACAACCTTTTATACTTAATTGGTCCTTACAACCCTTTAGTCATACCACTCATGTTGTGTGTGTTAATTTTATGCAAAAGTAACGGCACCTACTGTTTAATGTTTACTTCGAGAGACAGGTTTTTGAGAAACTTTTCATAGCAAGAAAAAAATCTTAACCGAGTCAAATCACGCGCTCTCGGTGAGCAGTTCACATCACCACCACAAGAGATGAACATGTTTTTATATCGCACTTGCAAAATAGCCAATAAGGCGTGAGCTGTGTAGCGCTTAGACCCGTCCTATTGAAACCATTGTTGTTAGTGTCCAGATGTGGGTGCTGATCCGCTGAGGAAGGGGAGACTGTTATCCACTTTCTTTGTCAGTGCCCATCTCTTGCGAGTTGCAGATATACATACGTTATTTGGCTCTCCATTTCTTGTCAGCTTGACAGAGCTATCATCTATTGATGTCACGGATATAACTTCGTTTATCAAACTTTCTGGCTGCTTTTCCAGCGTAGGGTAGTCGAGCCTTTGATGTGCAGCCCTTGCGCTGACCAACTTCTTCCTCTTCCCTGTTTTTCAGGCCAAAATAAACTGCTAATCATTGGCCTATATATGGACCAAGCACATGGCCAGCCCAAAATCTATAGCAAACTGCGACTTTTTCAAGATGCATTGGAGGCTCTTGGAACTCATGTGGATTGGTTTCTTTCCAAATTGAAATATTTCTTATTCCCGTAGCCATTTATTTAGAAATGAGTTGCCAACTGAAGGGATAATTGATCTCCTGCGCCACTTCGGGGAACACTAGTCGTCTATTACCGTTTATCTTCAATTCTTGGGACAGTTGACTTTTGTACTAGTGCAGGCCCTAGTCAAGTTTTGGCCTGCTAAAAGCCGAGTTCTTATAAGCGATGTGAATTCGACTACCTTGGATTCTCCTGCACACTCTCTGATGGACAGCGGCGGTGTTTTCAGCAGATCTTGTATTTTTCGTGAACATAATGGTATTGGTGTGCAGCTCTCGCGTTGATTAACTTCTTCGATGCGTTTGGTCGAATTCGGCTAGTATGGGGACTGCTCTCACGCGTGGCATCACAAGGTGCCACTGTGCGTGATAAAGTGAGCATTCGTATCAAAGCTACCACTCCCACCTAACCTAACCTAACCTAAGGGTATTGGTCGAAAACAAATTCTTAATAAGCATTTGAAATCGCCGTGGTCTAGTGAAGTGCTTTGGTTTATTAGACGTGAGGCCACTGTTCGAACCCCAGGTCAGACATTTCCAGCAAAACGAAATATTTGCAGCGACTTTCTCTCAGCAGATTTCTGACAAAAACACCTGAGAGTAAATAAATTTGCCATGAAAAGTTTCCAAAAATCGATCGTTCGAAATCGACTTTAAATTGTAGGGCCCACCACTCATGTATAAAAAATTAACACACACAACATAAGTGGTGGCAGAAGCTAGGTCGTAATGACTTAACTAAACAGTTATAATGACCAATCGTATATGTAATGCGTGGCAGGTTCCAGGCATATGCGTTTCGTTATTCGTTAATTCATTATCATATATAGTTAGTTCGTTATCATTCTCGTTACAGAAGCAACATGTTGGTCTCGCCTTCAGTAAACCAAAAGCAGATAACTAACGAAGCCGTATAAGGGACGTGTGTCAAAATACTTTAATGAAGCGATTAAATTCTTCAAGTGTAAGTTCGATGACTAATCATAGGAAATAGGAAATCTTGCTTTTGTTTTTAACTTGTCATTGACATTACTTGACAGTCTATAAAACAATCGTTAAATCGTTTCAATTCCCATTAAGTTGCAATTAAATGCGATTGTAAAATTCCATTAATATTGTGCTGGGTCCTCTGTTAATTATGAGGAGCAATACAGTGGTACTTATTGAAAATCTAGAAACAAATTTTTATATATAAAAGTACGCATGTATGTACATGCATAAGTTTCTTTCGAAACTTAATACGAAATCCTTCACTTGCTAGAAACACAATAAACGCAAGGCAGCAAGCGCAGCAATCTCTCAAAAGTAAAATACATGCGTGTTGTCTATGGAAGTGAATAATTTAAAGGCAGCGCCACAACAAGCAACGATTCTGCTGCTTTGAATTAGTGCTCACAGTGAGATGATTTGTGCTGGCAATGCTAGGATTAATGCTGTCAATACAATAACTTGCCTGAAATAAAGGTTTTAAAAACGCAATCTATGAAATACAATACGAAATAACATTTTAGTGGCTCTATTGATAACGAATTAATGAATTGTTTTACTTTTTATTTGTTTTCCTTAAACTTTGCTGCTGCTGCTGCCTCTGTTATAATTAATAAGCATGCAGCTTACCTTAGGTTGCAGTTGCAAAATTTTAATACTTGCTGCGTTGCATCTATTGTGTTCATAGCATGTGCAGTATTATAATAATAAAACGTTGCCTCGTTACTCACATGTTAAATTTCCGAGTTTTTCTTATTTTTATTTCTTAAACTACAGGGATTTTGAATACAACACTTCTGATCAAGATTTTCTACAAGATTTTCTGCGAAAATTGTTAAAAAAAAACTACAAACAAAGCCAATAAAAGGGTATCTAGTGAAGTTTAACTATGGAATATAAGGAACAAACAACATGGTGTCGTCGCAAAAAGAAGCGACAATGAATAAACATTGTCATAAATCATTAAGCATTTCAAATTACAGGCAGCTAAATGCAACAAGACCTTTATATTCTTTTAATGTTAAGGTAGAGCTTCGCAGCATACAAGCTATGTTGCAAAATATTTCTTCAAAGTGATTAAAACTACAGGTAGATAAGTGCAATAATAGCTGGAGATAGGTAACTAATCTGATTACATACATACACACATAATTGGTGATTGCAACCCTTTAGTCAGGATTATAACCTTACTTCTTACTTACTTACTTCTACTTCTTCTTCTTCTTCTTCTTACATCCACCCATTGTTGTGCGTGTTAATTTTATACATGAGTGAGAGGATCTACAGTCTAAAGTTGACATCGAAGGGCAGATTTTTATGGAACTTTTTAAGGCAATTTTATTTACTCTCAGAGGTTTTGCCAGAAGACTACCACTAGGAGGCAGTCTCCGAAAAAATATTTTTTAATATGTCTGACCTGAGGTTTGAATCGTAGCTTCCCGTCTGCACACTACCTAGTAAAATACGAAGAATTGCGAATTGTCTGATCTCAGTGGCCAGTTCACAACACCTTCATGTGAGATGACCATGCCCTCGTTTGGTATTATTTGCAGTCAAAGGGATATTTTGCCCAAATAGGTACTGCTTATGTTTTAATAATGACTACGTTTTTTGAAAGTGAAACTCCCATCATTGCTTACCTAATTCTGCTCCTTCTTATTGCAGACCAGACGCCAAACTCTAGATGATAATTTCATATCCAAGGCACAACATGCATACTAGGGTGGTTTTATCTTATAGGGTAAAAAAAATGTCAGAATTTTTTTGGTGGCACCACCCTAAAATGTTTCTTTCTGTCAGATTTTAGGATTGCCAAAGTTTGAGCACAATTGGAATATGTTAACCCGTGCCACTGGGGCCTCAAAGTTTTGAAAATCTCGATTTTTTGGCAGTTTTGTGACTTCGACGATCCATATCTCTGGAACGGCTACTGCTATTTGCCCGTGTCATATATCAAATTAAAGGTCATACTGTTTATAATATTTTATATTCTATACAATAAATACGTAACTTGTACTGAAACCGAAAAAATAGAGCCAATGTCCCAAAAAACGTTACTAGGTACCCCTGAGAGCGAAGATGCGTTTATTGTATTATTATTGGTTATTATGGACAAATGCTTGTACTTTGGAATCTCATTTCATTTAAATATGTTTGCTATGGTATACCGTTAATTTTAGACCCACATACGGTATCAATGGCGACCCCAAGCAGGTAAAACCAAACTAGTTTAAAAATGTATTGTTATATTTTAAATAGAAGTCCAGAGGTTCAAAGTCTGTTATTAAAGAAAGAAGAGCATAGCTAGGTGGTTCTTGCTTTTATAATTTTGTTTCTTGGTCAGTTGAAAATATTAACAAAGGACATTTTTATTTTAATTACGTCGCTACCTACTATCACGTAGTCTTTGTTTTAGTTAGTGTCATTCTGTGTCATTTATTCTAGTGAACATTTTTATCATAAATGCATACAATAAAAGGAAATCCACTGAGACTGCTTAGCATATCCTAAAGTATACGATGAAGATATCGCAGTTACAAAAGGAGTATGACTTGCATGCCTTCCAAGATGTAGAGAAAGCTTTCAATAATGTGGAATAAAATGCTTAGCAGGAGCTTTAACCAGATTGGATGTAGAAGACACTGAGCTCTACTGAATATCAAAATTATTTCAAACAAGGACAATCTCTCTCTCTCGACGCTAGTGACCATCAGTAGGAAGTTAGGAACACGAACCTCACAAGGTAAGTAGTTCTCTCTACACCTATGGCGTTTTAAATACATACTTCAGTGATCATTATAACCCTCAGGATTAAAACCTACCATCTAACACAATCCATATTGCGTGCGTTAATTTTTTCTATGACTGGCGAAACATACAGTATAACGACGACTACGAACGTCTGCTGTTAGGACCTTTTCGTGGCAATTTTTTCTTTAATCTCAGGGTCTTTACTAGAAGACTACTGAAAGGAAGTTGCCGAAAGAAAACTTTTAAATTTAAATTTTTTTCAAATTTTGTTTTATTTGAGATGTCTGCACTGGAGTTCTGATCGAGAAGTTCTCGTCTAACAAGCCAACACTCTCCCTACTAGACTTCAACGGTTTCTATGGCATCTAGGGATTTATAAGCCAAGCCTGTATTTTCGTTAAAATTTATTTAAAAAGAAGAAGGAAAAATATACACGAATCCCTTATAAAGGGTGGGCCACCTATCGGTTTAAATGTAAACGATCGATTATTTCGAATCTGGCAATACTTATATCATTCTATACTGTCACAAAATTCACTCAAATATCTCCACTGAACGCAATAAATAGATTTACGCTTGAGCAACGTTGAAATTTATTGGAAATTTATTTCCAAAACAAAGAAAATTCATCGCCAATTGCACGAAATTGTGGAATAAAATTTGGTCGCAGAGAAGAACCAACAGTGCCCGGTACACGTAAGTTTATTACTAAAGTTAGTGAAACTGCATTTTTAAATTTAAACTTTTAAATGGCCCACCCTGTACAATTTATCTCAATAAAGGGACTACCTTATTTGTATTTTAATCCTTTGCACTCGTACATCCTTGAAACGTGATATTATACAGTACTATTTTAGAACCAAGTAAGGAATTGTGATGGAATTTGTTGTATATGAATTTGTGGACATTGAAGAAGGGGAGGGATGGAATGCATGCAAACAAGGTAAAGTTTCTGATTGTGGTCAACTTGGCGACCACCAGGACGATCCTTGTCTTGCTGTATTCAAGTTGACACGCAGCCTCCTCGCGGCCCCTCCTGGATGGCATTCTAGCACCCGCTAGATGTTAACTAATGCGTGCAGCGAATGTCCAATCCCCTGGACGTTAAATTTGGGTTGTGCGTAGGGCTTGGAACCCACCACGTAAAAATTTTATCCAATGAAAACCGGAACAACAAACCTAAAAAAGATCCCCTCTAAAGTTGACGACCACGGCAAACGTTCAAAGGACAACGATTTAAGAATAGCCACATGGAACGTCCGCACCCTTTATAGGGTAGGCGCTTCCGCCCAGCTGGCGGATGCCCTCAAGAAATGTAAGACGGACATCACTGCCATACAGGAAATGCGATGGATAGGGCAAGGATGCAAAAGGCTGGCATCTTTCGATGTGTATTACAGCTGCCATGTTGATAAGCACGAATTCGGATGCGGTTTTGTGGTTAATAAGAGACTTCGACACCTTGTCTCTGGGTTCACGCCTGTGAACGAAAGAATAGCCACAATCCGCATCAGGGCAAAATACTACAACATCAGCCTAATTTGTGCTCACGCCCCGACGGAAGAAAAGGACGATGTGGTTAAGGATGCCTTCTATGCTAAACTCGAGGACGTATATGATAAGTGCCCGACCCATGACGCCAAAATCGTCCTCGGAGATTTCAATGCGAAGGTCGGGCGGGAAGGTATCTTTGGCCCCACTGTCGGACAGTTCAGCCTCCACTCGAACACTACCTCCAATGGTATGAGGCTGATCGATTTCGCCGCGGCGCGTAACATGGTAGTATGTAGCACTAAGTTTCAACATCTCGACATTCACAAGGCCACATGGATGTCCCCTGATCGATCAACATCCAACCAGATCGATCATATTGTGATAGACGGAAGGCACGTATCCAGTGTACTAGATGTGCGCACATTCAGAGGTCCAAACATCGACTCGGACCACTACCTTGTCGCAGCCAAGTTTCGATTGCGCATTAGCGCTTCGAGGTCTGCGCACTCTAGTGCATTGCGAAAGCTGGACGTTAAGAAGCTGCGATCACAAAGGACATCTGAGGCGTTCTCCGCTCAACTCTCGGATAAGCTCCGTCGTTCCCCATCTAATCTCAACGACATTGGCGGACTGTGGGCCAACATCTCCCACTCCCTGCGCACTACTGCGGAAACAGTCCTTGGTTTCGAACGCCCACCCCAACGAAATCAATGGTACGATGAGGAGTGTCGCGAGGCAACTGCAGCGAAAAACGCCGCTTACAAGAAAACGTTGCAGTCTGCCGCTACGCGAGCCATTGTCGAGAACTATAGAGAGAAGAGAAGGGATGAGAGACGCCTTTTCAGACGCAAGAAGAGGGAGCAGGAAAGGCGTGAGCGTGAGGAAGTCGAGATGTATAGATGTAGGAATGACGCTCGAAAATTCTATCAAAAGGTTAAGCGTCTAACCGAGGGTTATAAACCCGGAGCGTCTTCCTGCAAGGACGAAAATGGAAACTTAGTAACAGATCCGCAGGGAGTACTGAGGTTATGGAGGAAACACTTCTCTACTCTGCTACAAGGCGATGACGACACCAATACCGCCTTTAGAGATGATGTTCCGAACCCGATCGATGATGACGGCGTGGAGATTCCGCCGCCTAGCTATGAAGAGGTCAAAGTCGCGATTACGCGACTTAAAAACAATAAAGCGGCAGGTCCTGATGGCCTCCCCGCTGAATTGTTTAAGACCGGATGTAATGAGTTGGTAGGGCGCATGCACCAGCTTATTTACAAAATATGGCTAGAGGAAAGTATGCCCAACGATTGGAACCTCAGTGTCCTCTGTCCTGTCCTGAAAAAGGGAGACCCTACTATATGCGCCAACTATAGGGGTATAAGCCTTCTCCCTATCGCATATAAGGTTCTTACAGGCGTATTGTGTGAACGACTGAAGCCACTCGTCAAAACACTGATTGGACCTTATCAGTGCGGCTTCAGACCTGGTAAGTCCACCATCGACCAGATCTTCACACTACGCCAAATCCTGGAAAAGACCCACGAGAAACAAGTCGACACACACCATCTTTTTGTCGACTATAAGGCTGCCTTTGATAGCCCCATAAGGGATCGTGTTTTTGCCGCAATGTCTGAGCTCGGTATACCTGCGAAGCTGATAAGGCTATGCAGAATGACGTTGAGCAATTCCTGTAGCTCCGTCAAGGTAGGAATGGACCTCTCCGAGCCTTTTGATACCGTGCGAGGTTTCAGACAAGGCGACCCCTTATCATGCGACCTCTTCAACTTCGTCATGGAGAGTGTTCTGCGAAAGGCAGGAGTGCATCGTAGTGGCACTATATTTCAAAAAAGTGTCCAGTTGCTTGCGTACGCTGACGATATTGACATAATAGGGCGTACGAAGCGAGATGTTACTGCTGCTTTTAGTGCTATTGAACGCGAGTCTACTAAGATGGGTTTGGCAGTAAATGAGGGCAAAACAAAGTATATGTTATCGACAAGTAGAGACGTGCGGCGTATTGATTCTCAGATTACGGCCGATAACTATACTTTTGAAACAGTCAAGGAATTTATTTATCTTGGCTCCGCCGTTACCACCACAAATGATGTCAGTCTGGAGATCAAGCGCAGGATCACTCTTGCCAACAGGTGCTACTATGGTCTCAATAGGCAATTGAGTAGTAGAGACCTCTCTCGTACGACGAAGCTAACACTATACAAGACGCTCATCCTACCCGTGCTTCTTTATGGCGCAGAGGCATGGACCCTATTAAGTACTGATGCAGCAGCCTTGAGAGTGTTCGAGAGAAAAGTACTGCGTAAGATCTTCGGTCCAGTACGTGTTGGCGATGATTTCCGCATTCGATACAATAGTGAGCTGTATGAGCTCCTCAACGACATGGACGTTGTACAGCGTATTAATATCCAGCGGCTGCGCTGGCTCGGCCATGTCGTTCGAATGGAGGAGGATGCTCCAGCGAGACGGGTATTTGATGCGGGGATCTGCGGAAGTCGGCGAAGAGGACGACCTTGTATCCGTTGGAAGGACCAAATCGAGGGAGCCCTGTCATCGATTGGTGTGACCAACTGGCGTAGGCGCGCAAGAAGCAGAGGCGCCTGGAAGGATGTGTTGCGGCAGGCCGAAATCCGTTAATCGGGTTGTTATGGCCAATTAAGTAAGTAAGTAAGTAAGAAGAACACATGTTTACAAAAAAATAACAAACAAATTTTCTATTCGACGCTTCAGTACGAATTGAGATCTTGTATATTTCTTCTCTCGGTTATCGGATTTCTTTATTATCGTATCAAGTTTCCCACTTCATTGAGCCACACCCATGTAGCTTTGGACGAATAATCCACTATATCTACAAATTGCTGAACGGATCAGAGAAGTGTACAGTCCGTCGTGAACGTACTTCGCACGTTCCTTTTCGACGTGTAGAATGGACGATTTATTTATCATGCATCCTGAATTAATTTTATTACATTTCGATAAATTTTTTTTGTCATTTCATTCTTTTCTGTCTGAATTGTCTGTTCTGAACAGTAGAATGTTATTTTCGTAAATATTATTACAAAAATGGAAGCGGTGTAACATCGTTTAACATTAACACACAAAAAAACCATATACCAACAACAGCAGTATGAAAGAAAAGGGGATAAACAAATAAGCAAGAAAACAACAGCAAAAAACGTAAACAAAGTACACAAACAACAATAAAGTCGCGATAGAATTCTCGAGAAGGCGAAACCATGAATGTTCGACTTCAAGAACTTTCATCAGACTGCTTACGTGAGCATATAAAGAGGCAAGACAAAGCAGGTAACGAGTAGTAATACGAATTCAGCCAGTCTTGTGTGAAGACGCGTTGCGTGTGAAGATGTCCGTTGTAAAAATCTGCGTTGTAAGCAAAGAAGAATAGCAAACAAGCAATTGTTGTTGTTTACATAATGTTGTGATCTGTGGCACACAGAATTGTGCGAACAATAAAGAATTTTAATTAAAACTGAACACAAATTTATTTTTATTTCATTTCCAATCTACGAGCTCATATTTTAAACGCTTTTAAAAGGTAAAAACGTAACAATACATTTTATTAGTCCCTGCGTATTCTGTGCACAATGTCCGAATTTTCGTTTGACGTGCTTTTGTGTGGATAGTATAATGCTCTGGGGATGGATATCATCAACAGATATGCGAAATTTGAAATTTATTGAGCAAACAATGTAAAGATAATGTCTAATGGAGTATTCCAAATAGACAAATTGATAGCTTTGCCTCTTATGGTTATGAAAGGGTTAACATTTAATGAAATTATATGTTAAATGTTTAAAAATTTTAAACTTTAAATTTAAAAAATAAAGTAAAATGTATGAAAATGTAAACGGAAATGAAAATATTAAATTTCAACTTCATAAGTACACATACTCGTACAATAACTACATATTCTTAGAATTTAGAAAAATGCCAAGAACAACAACTAATTCTCAAAGTTCCGTTAACAGTGCAGAACAACAAAATTTAACCCTTTCTAACCCATCCAATTTATCATCCACATCTGCGATGAATAGACAAAACACAAGAGACCAAAATGTGAGTGAAATCTCAAATGCATCAAGAGGTTTTAATTTCACAGAATACCAATTCTCACAGTTAATAGAATCATTACAAGTTCGACAAGAAATCAGAACAACATTTAGTAGCTGTAGCGCTCGCTTTAATGGTGGCCGTAACACATCGAAAGTGGAGGATTTTATCGCCACAATTTTAGTTTTCAAAGAAGCGGAACGCATTTCAGACGCAATGGCATTAACCAGCTTACCACTTTTACTTGAGGGCTATGCATCTTCATGGTGGCAAGGTGTTAAGCATGAGGCGAAATCTTTTGACGAAGCCATAGAACTCCTACGTACTGCGTTTGCTCCTCCTAAGCCTGATTGGAGAATATATTCTGAAATTTTCCAGGACAAACAAAAATCGTTTGAATCAATGGATAGTTTTGTATGCAGAAAGTGGCGTCTATTTGCCCAATTGAAAGAAAGATTGCCAGAGAGCACACAATTGAATATGATATTTTCGTTAATTAGTATACAAATACGGGAAAAAATTTCTAGAGAAAATATTGTAAACTTTCAAGATTTACTTTCGAAAGCTCGTGATATTGAGTTACTTTCCCAGGAGAACAAAGAGCCAGCTAAAAGGTCATTAGAACCTAAGGATATTACCCAACCTAAATGCTCCTTCTGCAGGAAGAAAAACCACACGGCTGAAGTTTGCTCCAAGCGCCTAGAAGTAGAAAGGAAAAAGAAACCAGAAGAAAACACTCTAAATTGTTATGGCTGTGGAGCTATTGGTTTTTACAGGTCAAATTGTCCTACATGCAACTATAAAACCGTTATGGAAAGCCCAAAGGAAATGGACTTTCATAGTATTCAAACCAATATTGTAGGCCGCAATGTACCTACAGTAGAAATAAATGTTAATGGCCTAACAGGCGAAGCCTACTTAGATACAGCAGCAAGAACTAGTATAGCTGGACATTATTTATACAAAAAACTTCTAGAAAAGCAAGTAAAGTTTCAATCGGTCTATGCGGAAATAACATTAGCCGATGGTATTATTCGAAAAGAAAATGTTGAGGCTACTATAGTAGATATACTAATTGGTAATCGTTTGAAGAGAATTCGATTTATTTGCCTTCCGAGAGCTAAAAATAATAGAACCCTACTCGGCATTGACTTTTTGGAGCAAGCCGGTGTTGTAATGGACTTAGCTCAAAGAACATGGCATTTTAAGGACGAGCCTACAAAGATATTTGAATTTAAATTAAAACCATCAAAAGTTAAAGATGATGTAAATGTTAACCAAACATCTACAAATAACATTCCAAATACATCTAAATCTTCCAAAATACATGATTTTGTTTCCTGGTTCGAATTAAATAATAAAGAAGAACCAACAGAGCCCCCAACACTGAGATCATTGTATTCAAACACCAACGACTATTCTCCTAGAGGTATACTTAAAATTTTTGAAGACGCATTGCCTGATAATTTTGAAATGCCAAAAGAAAAGGATGAAAACTTATTTCCACCAATGAAGAAGAAGAGAAATAGTACTGAATCCTCACCGAGAAAGTTTTTCGAATTAAATGCAATCGATTTTAATATATGTGAAAATAATAAAACACATTTAAATATGAAGCAAAAAGAAGATCTAATAAATTTTTTAAACTCCTATGAAGATATTTTTGAAAATATTTGTTCACCCATAAAAGGGATAAAACACAAAATTGATACTAGGGATAACCCACCCATTTCCAATCCCCCATATAGACTTTCACCAGCAATGAAGATAAAACTAAAAAGAGAATTGGAAGATATGTTATCAAAAGGTATTATTGAAGAAAGAGAATCACCATGGGCGTTTCCCGTAGTTTTAATACCGAAAAAAGATAATTCCATACGACTGTGCGTAGATTATCGAAAACTAAATGCTATAACTGTCACCGATACCTATCCATTGCCGAGAATGGAAGATCTATTACATGCTGCAAAAACGACTCCATATATGTCTACAATTGACTTAAAGTCAGGTTATTGGCAAATTGAGAAGATAAACTGAAAACAGCGTTTACAACTCCTTTTGGAATATATGTCTTTAACAGAATGCCATTCGGCTTGAAAAATGCCCCGGCAACATTCCAGAGGATAATCGATAAGGTAAAATCAAGTCTCCCAAACGTTCTCATTTTAGCTTACATAGATGATATTATAGTTTGTTCAAATAGTTTTGAAAACCATTTAAAGGATCTGGACCTTACATTTGTAAAACTAAAAGCTTTAGGATTCCATGTCAATAAAGATAAATGTTTTTTCTGTAAACCTCAAGTAAAATACTTGGGTCACATTTTGACAAAAGATGGATTACAAGTGGATCCCGAAAAGACATCAGCAATTGTTGAGCGTCCAGCACCTAAGAACATTAAGCAGCTTATGTCATTTTTACAGACATGCTCTTGGTTTCGAAGATTCATACCAAGTTTTGCGGAAATATCAAGACCACTATCCAATTTAACTAAAAAGAACGCTATTTGGAAATGGTCAACGAAAGAAAACGAAGCTTTTTTAAAATTAAAAGAAAAGTTAGTAACTCCTCCAATACTGCAACAAGTAAGAGAGAATCAGCCATTCTATATAAAAACAGACGCTAGCAATTACGCGATCGGGGCTGTATTATTGCAGGGGGAGAACGAAGATGAGCATCCCATCGAATACGCAAGCCGCCTTCTAATTCAAGCTGAAAGGAATTATTCAACCACTGAAAGAGAAGCACTGGCTGTTGTATGGGCTGTTCAGAAATTTAGAGGTTATATTGAGGGATCGCAAGTAACTGTTTACACCGATCATCAACCGCTAAAATGGCTCTTCACATTAAAAACACCGACCGGGAGGTTAGCAAGATGGTCGTTGTTACTACAAAGTTATAACTTAAATTTTCAGTACAATTCAGGAAAGCAAAATGTCATTGCAGATACCCTATCCCGTCCGCCATGCGAAAATAGTCAATGCATTGAATCCTGTAATTGTAATGCTATTGAAATCGATTTTCCACGTGAAGGCCTAAAAGAGTTTCGTGAAACTCAGTTAGAAGATGAAGAATTGAAGAAAATTATAACCTCATTTGAAAATAACGACGAAAATGTAACTAGGCATACAAACAGAGGTTACATAATGATCGATGGTATTCTGTACAAGTACAACTCAGATCAAGATTCGGAAAATGGTCAACTTCTTATACCTAGATCACTTCGTCAGGATATTTTATACAAATTTCATAATGATCCCATGGCAGGGCACTATGGAATTGAGAAAACAACTAGCCGTATAATGTCATTATTTTATTGGCCCGGTATTAGAAGCGATATTGGAAAATATGTAAAAGCCTGTGAAATATGTCAAAAATACAAGCCATCAAATATGAAACCAGCTGGATTGCTGCAAACATTAAGCACCAATAAAAGATTCGAAATTATTGCAGTAGATCTATTTGGTCCTTTGCCTAAAACTGAAGAGGGGTATCAATGGATACTAATAATAGAAGATATTTGTAGCAGATGGATTGAGATTTTTCCATTAAAAGATGCCACAGCAGAAAACTGTGCACTAACACTTCTCAATGAAGTAATATTAAGATATGGAATACCACGTAGACTACATACCGATAATGGTTCACAATTTATTTCTGCGCTAATGCAAAAACTTACATTTTGTCTGGGAATTAAGCAAACTTTTACAGCAGTTTATCACCCAGAATCCAATCCTGTTGAGAGAAAAAACCGAGATTTGAAAACTCAACTGTCAATTTGCGTTGGAAAAGACCATAATAAATGGAACAGAATGTTACCTGCAATTAGATTCGCAATGAACACGGCAAAGTGTGACAGTACTGGTTACTCAGCTGCATTTTTAACTTTTGGTCGAGAACTAAGAACACCAACCGAAACACAATATGATTTTAAAGCTATTGTAAAAGCGGAAAATTTCATTCCACAAATAACACCACATCTGGTAAAGCTTGCAGAAACCTTAGAAATAGCAAATGATGCTCAAATGAAAATGCAAGATCGAAATAAAACATTTACTGATCGCAAACGAAGAGCTGCAAATAATATAAAAGTTGGTGATAAGGTTTTAGTAGCAACACATATCTTGAGCAAAGCTAAAGACGGCACAACCTCAAAATTCACGCCTCGCAGAGATGGTCCATATATAGTCACGGATTCTAAAGGATCATCCTGTTTTACAATTGCTTCAATAAATTCGCCAAACACGCCACTCGCGACTGTACATACATCAGCTCTTACACCATATGAAGGAGAGTCTGTTACACCAATCTACCCAATCCGAAAAAGAGGTCGTCCTAGCAACAGCCACCAGTCTCAAAAGAAACAGAATCTGGGTCAAAACAACACATATCAACCTGAAGATGAAAACAACGAAATTAAAAACGCCAACCATCAACATAAAAGAACTCATCATGAATTTAGTAACAACCCACAACCTAATAAAGCGAGAAACGATAACCAAACTAATTCAACTAGTTTAAGAAGGTCCATAAGGCTTGAAAAGAAGTCACAACAGCAAAAATCCTGGTTGCATCATCGGGACGATTAATGCACCAGAGGGGGAGGTTGCAGCGGCCTAAATTAACATAACATAACATATTTTCATATTATTTAAAATATTGCCTGACCGTTACATATATTTATTTGTATATTATTTATTTATTTTATTTGTATATTTGTATCACCCTGCGAATACATGTAACCAATAACCATGTAATTATAATCAATAACTGGATCGTAACTTTTCTCTCATTTTTTAACTGATCTCATTTGTATTACATTATTTTGTTTTTGTAATTAAGTCTCTTATTATGTACTAGACGACTTTCACGATTTTCATAAATTTAAGTAAGGTCAGGGCAATGATAAAATTGATGTCATTCTGATAGAAACAATCAAGGAATAAAGCTACTATAAAAAATCAAGAGCGCTTGTATTTGAACTTTATTTCTAAATAAAACTAAAAAGTGTTAGGACGCAGGAAGACCCTAGTGGACTACTGTGTCTGACATAAATAAATAAATAAATAACTTGTTAGGACGCAGGAAGACCTCCGTGGACTACTGTGTCTGACAAGTATAAATTTCCTAAATCAAATAACAACAACAACCATTAATAACGGCATTCCTCCCTTGGGATCTTTCCATAAAGGAATTCCCCGTTATTACAATTTTAAAAATACGAATAGCATACCTACATACATAATTGGTCATTACAACCCTTCAGTTAGGATTACGACCTAGCTTCTCACACCACTTATGTTATGTGTGTTAATTTTATACACACACGGAGAGTTCTACAGTTTAAAGTCGATTCCGAACAACAGATTTTTGAGAAAGCTTTCATGGCAATTTTATTTTCTATCAGAGTTCTTGCTAGAAATCTGTTGAGAGGAAGTCGCCGGAGAAATATTGTTTCATATTTTCGTTTTGATGTCTGACCTAGGGTTTGAACCACGGCCTTACGTCTAATAAGCCACTAGACTATGGCGACTTCAATACGAATAGCGTCCTGTAATATTTTTCCTCAGTCCATTCGTACATCTGGGCACATCGTGTCGTGTTAACTAATAAAGAGCATCGACTTATTGCTGTAAGAGAGAGTAAAGTATTTGCTTTTGCAAAGACAATTTGTGAGAGAACATAGAGAAATCATGTAGCAAACCAAATAACGGAAACCGGCTCGAAATGAAAGTAAGAATAAATACTTAGTAAAGTAGGGAGATAGGCAGCAACAAAATTGTTTTGTTGACAACATAATTATGATTTCATTTGATGCTATTTTAGCTACTGCACTGAAGGCCAGTACGTATACTAATGAACATATGATTGCAAAAATGTTAGTGATACGGAAGTTGTATGTTGTATGTTGTTTTAAATTTTGTTGTTTTTTGACTGTTGTATCTATGTATTTATGTGATATAATCAAATGCAATCCCTTGCTTATATTGACCTTGTTGGTGTTTTTTTTAGTTGCCTTTCCACTGTGTGTATTTTGTTTTATGGTTTTGAATGGCATGCGCTAAACCATCTGCATATGTTGTGAGTATTTTTGCACTCTCAGCTCTTTTTTGAGGCAGTTGTCAGCAGTCAGTCGTGTTTTCTTTTTCTTTTTAAGCGGCTACAAGCATTTTCTTGGCAATTTTACATTTTCGCACTGAATGTTAAAAAACGTGATGCAAATATTTTAAAACAAAATAGAAAAAATTTATTTTTTTTTACAAATTTTCATTTAAAACAAAAATTGTTTATAAATATAGAGTGGGCCATCTATCGGTTTAGATTTGAACCATCGTTTATTTCGAATCTGGTGATACTTATGTCATTCTATTTTGTCAAAAAATTCAGTCAATTATCTCCACTGAACCTAATGAATCGATTTACGCTTGAGCAACGTTGGGATTTATTTCAAATTTATTTCCAAAACAAAGACAATTGGTCGGTCGCCAGTTGCACGAAATTATCGTACAAAATTTGGTCGCAAAGAAGGACCAACAGTGCCTGGTATACGCAAGTTTATTGCTAAAGTTAATGAAACTACATTTTTAAATTTAAACTTTTAATTGGCCCACCCTGTACAATTTATCTTAATGAAGGGACTACCTTATTTGTATTGGAAGGACTATTTAGCGAGTGCCGGTAAAGCCATTCTTTTCTGTCTGAATTGTCTGTCCTGAACATTGCTACGAAAATGGAAGCGGTGTAACATCGTTTAACATTAACACAAAAAAACCCATGTACCAACAACAGCGGTATGAAAGAAAATGGGATAGACAAGTAAGCAAGAAAGCAACAACAAACAACGTAAACAAAACAAAACAAACAACAATGAAGTCGGGTGCCCTGGTAGGCTAGTGGGTAGTGCGCTAGACTATTAGCGTGGGGGTCGTGGGCTCGATTCCCACCAGAGACTCCGGTCTGTGACACTATACTGAGCATATGTTCGAAGTTACTCCGCTCGTATATAATTAGAATATAATTTGTAATTGTATTGTAATTAATAAATAAATAAACAATGAAGTTGCGCTAGAGTTCTCGAGAAGGCGAAACCGCGAATGTTCTACTTCAAGAACTTTCATCAGACTGTTTACGTGAGCATATAAAAAGGCAAGACAAAGCAGGCAACGAGTAGTAATACGAATGCAGTCAGTCTTGTGTGAAGACGCGTTGCGTGTGAAGAGAACAGTCGTGGTTTGAAGATCTCCATTGTAAAGATCTGCATTGTAAGCAAAGAAGAATAGCGTACAAGCAATTATTGTTGGTTTCATCAAGTTGTGAACAGTGGCACACAGAATTGTGCGAATAATAAAGAATTTTAATTAAAACTGAACACAAATTTATTTTTATTTCATTTGCAATCTACGAGCTCATATTTAAACGTTTTTAAAAGGTAAAAACGTAACAATATTTTCTCTTTATATACGTATTCTTGTGCACATTTTCTTAATTTTTACATACACTATACTTGTGTTCATCTATAATCGTGCTTATGCCGCCTGTCATCTTGGCTTTTCGCTCCCTTGAGCATTTAATCCATTCAACACAGCAGTTGCAGTTAAAATGTTTCATAACCAAACAATATTTGCTGCGTTTTAGTTCAAAAAAAAACTTCTCATATTTTTGTATGCCTGTCAGTCTGACAGACATAACAAATATTGTTGTTCTTCTTCTTCAAGAAAGAGAAGAAGAAAAAATTGTAAATTTAGCGAATATATGTCATGAATAATTCAATAAAAACTACAACCAACAATTTTTTTTATGAAAGTGACAGCAGCATGTGTTAGTGTGTTAGTAAACAACAGAAAATATTTTCGTTTTTTTTGTTTGACTTCTGTTTTGTTGAGGAGGAATAACATCGTAATTCCTCTGTACACTTGTACACTTGTATTGTTAAGTGTAAGGATTGAAAAACAATTTTAAAGCCGTCAGATGCCACACATTGAAATGAAATGTTAAGAGGTTCCACTTGGCGTTGTTTGGAAAAGGGATTGATGCTGGCATACAAAGTATTTATCCGATAGAGATGGTGACAAACAAGGAAATTATGGATGGTGGTTTGATGATAAAAAAAATGGAATAAGAAAATCAAAAAAAGTTTAAAAACAAGATACTGCGAATGAAGTACATGATGCCTAAATTTTTTTAAATAAATTTTAATTTCTTTCCCTTTCTATTTATATTCAAAGCATTGACCATTGCTGGTTACATATTGTTACGAAAATGGGAAAAATCTAGATACTAGTGTTTTGCTTTTACATTGTTTAACATTGAAATTATAAACAAAAGCTACAAAAACAATGAACTTGTTTACATGATAAACAAGTAAACAAAAATATACCAACAAACATTACAAGAATAAATGTAAACAAAATACACAAACAACAATGAAACAACGAAGTTTATATTTATAGAGATCTCGAGAAGGCGAAGCCACGAACTTTCGACTTCAAGAACATTCATCAGACTGTTTACCTTGCCATATAAAACGCAAGGCAAAGCAAGCGACTGAGTTAGTGAAGTTCAGTCAGTCTTGTGTGAAGGCGCGGTGCGTTCGAAGGGCGTAATCGTGGTTGGAAGATCTCCGTTACAAAGATCTGTCGAACAATTGCTTTGTGATTGTTATTGTTTATGCGAAATGTATAAACAGAAGAATAGCAAAGAATAGTTATTGTTTACATCAAGTTATGAAGAGTGGCACACAGAATTGTGCGAACAATAAAGAATTTTAATTAAAACTAAACAAGAATTTTCTGTACAATGGGTCTATTCGACCTCCGGGCACTGACTTGTCTTAATTGACAAGTACACGTCCTCTAACCTAACCACGAATTTATTTTTATTTTATTTGCAATCTACGTGCTCATATTTTAAACGTTTTTAAAAGGTAAAAACGTAACAATATTCTTAAGCACGTCAGTGCTTTGAAGCAAACCAATTAGGCAACCAATTTTCGATTTTCTCGTAAGAATCGAAGTGCTGCTTAGCCAATGCATATCCCATCAGTGAAAACAAATAGTAATCGGAAGAAGCCAAGTCTGGCGAATACGACGGGTGGGGTATCAGCAACCAACTTGATTGTATTCTGAACTAGTTTTGATTTGTACGCCGGTGCATCGTGTGGTGTTCTGTTCAAATTGATCACTTTTTATCGATAGAGATCTGTATAATCATACTATTTTGGTTCCACCAAACACACAGTATTGTCTTCTTGCCGTATCGATCTGGTTTTGCAGCCAAAGTTAATGGTTGTCCCGTATTAAATCTTTTCCGTTTACGATTCTGAAAATTAATACAATTATGTATGTATGTATGTGTGATATTTCGTTGAGTAAAGTCTGAAGATTCTTGTGAATACTTTAAATAAATTCATGTTTAGAACCTCAGCAGTTACATAATGTCGCTCTTCCATGAATTTATTTCCTTCTGCCAATATTTGGATTAAAACTTCTAAGGTAGCTGGAAAGAATTTTGAATCGATTATCTTCACTAAAATTGAATCGTTACTAACGATATAAGTGCCCTGCATAAAATTGAGACAATTTCAATTCAATTTTCATTTGACTTCAAAAGTCTTCTCAGTTTCTTTTTCACCAGCCTATGATTATTATATGCACGAATATTAAAAATAATAATAATTTCCCTTTGTCCATAATTAAAAAACGTTAATTAAACTGATTAATTTGCATTACATGAACCCATAAACCGAATAATTACAATCAATTACATGACATGTTGCTTGTAGCCCTCTGGCCATGGATGGAAATACATGCAAGCAAGACTGACTGGCTGTCTTCTTTCGCCAGCACGTAGAGACTTCTTTAAGATGTCGAAAGAACCAAACGAAACAAACACAAAACGAAGAAAAAGTCGTTCAGTCATTAAAAATTTGTGCGTATGGTAGACAAAAAAGAAGACAAAACAAATTAAATGTCTGAAGCTCAAAGTAATGACAGTAGTTTGGTGGAAAAGAAAATGCTTGTAAGGGTACTATTCCTGTCGGTGAAAAGTCCGGTCATAAATAGTGTAAAGGAACTCATAATAAAAGTAGGAACAACCAAAGATTGCTTCTCTGAGTGGGGCAGTTTTTGTTACAGACAATTTCTCATGATATTGTAGTCGCCGTAGACTAGTAGGCAGTGTGTTGGCTTATTAGACTTGAGGCCTCGGTTCAAACCCCCGGTCAGGCATCTCCAACTGAACGAAATATGAAAAAATATTTCTTCGACGACTTCCTCTCCCTCCGCAAATTTCTGGCAAAAGCCCGGAGAGTAAATAAAATCGCCATGAGAAGTTCCTCAAAAAAATATATCATTCGGTAACGACTTTAAACTGTAGATCCCGCCACTCATGTGTAAAATTAACACACACATCATCAGTGGTGGGAGAAGCTAAGTCGTAATCCTGACTAAAGAGTTGTAATGACCAATTATCCATGTATATATGTATGTATTGTCTGAGACGGGCATTAACTTCCCAGACCACTTATCCCATGTGGTTTTAACAGCAATAGGCCAAATTAAAGAGGCACTTTGTATTATCATTCAAAGGGAAATTCATCTTGCCTCTAAAACCTTTGGATATCATTCTACAAAGCATGGCTACTGCACTGAGGCTTAAATTCACATATATGTTTAAGCCATATGCGTTAGGGCACGGATTATAGATGCGGCTACATGGTACCAGAAGTTATTGTCGGACGAACAAACAGAATGTGTTGCTGACCCTGTAATCGATGACGGTGATGTTACGATCCTCACCAATGGCTCGAAAATTGAAAAGTAGAACTGAATTTTGGCACTCAACGAGTCATACAGATTACCTAACAATGCCCGTGTATTTCAGGGGGGAAATTTTTGCTATTGAACAAGCTGCAGGTATGATTGAAACCAGAAACCTACCGTCTTCGAACTTGATTATATGTATGGTCCTGTCAAGCAGCAATCAAAGTGCTGGGATACCACCTCGTCACATTAAAAGGCGTCAGGAGTTGCATAGACTCTCCATACTGTATACATCGACACAATACCCGCATTTATTCGGTTCGAAGCCTCTGTGGATTAGAAGGAAACGAAAAGGCGGACAAACTGGCATGGAAGCGATCGAGGATATCTGAGAAAAAAACGACAGAGGGCATATATGCGGCCCTACAAGAATACTGTTTTACCTTTTTCAAAACGTTTAAAATATGAGTTCGTTGATTGCAAACAAAATAAAAATAAATTAGTGTTCAGCTTCAGTTCAATTCTTTATTATTCGCTCAATTCTGTGTACTACTGTTCACAACTTTATGTAAACAACAACAATTGCTTGTTCGCTATTATTCTTTGCTTACAATGCAGATCTTTACAACGGAGATTTTCAAACCACGACTGTTTTCTTCATACGCAACGCGTCTTCACACAAGCCAACTGAATTCTTACTACTCGTTGCCTGCTTTGTCTTGCCTTTTTATATGCCCACGTAAACAGTCTGATGAAGGTTCTTAAAGTCGAACGTTCGGGGCTTCGCCTTCTCGAGAACTCTATTGCGTCTTCATTGTTGTTTGTGTATTTTGTTCACATTGCTTGTTGTTGCGTTCTCGTTTACTTATCCTTCTCCTTTTCTTTCATACTGATGTTGTTGGTTTGCTTGTAACAAGTTCGTTGTATTTGGTTGCGTTTCGTTTCGTTCATTTTAAGGTTAAACGATGTACACCGTTTCCATTTTCGTAACAGTACTTTTTCAATTTGAAAAAAGCAGCATTGAATGCAACACACTAATATACATACGTGGTTGCCGAATTTCAAAACTGCTGTGTCCAAAACTGGCCTACTTGAGTTCGACAGAAAAACGGTTAGACACTGTGCTATTGGCAGTTTCGCTGCCAAGCTCGATCTGACCCACCAGGATTACTGTAGAAACTGCCAAAATGTGAAAGAAACGGAATCGGTGCAACAATCTCACTCACTATGTTACTGCCCTGCACTTCGATACAGATGTCATTGGGCATGATGGCGAACTTGCTACTAAGGGAACGGGTCGGTTTCATCCTAAGATCGGTGTGGTTCAAACCCATCACGAACGAATCATGACAAGAGGACTTACACAAGAGGACTCACACTGCGTAACACACAATGGGCAATATGGGCCACCGAGTAAACTTGCCTGTGGATGGCATGCTACCCGCTTGCCTAACCTATTCTAACCATGTAGGACATAGTAATACTATGTCACAACTCCTTTCCGTTTCACCTAAGATTAGTATGTAACTGTCTGAGCCAGAGAGAATAGAGTACCAAAGCATTAGGACAGCAATGTGCTTAGAAAAATTCTTACTTAGCCTCTCATCATTTCCAAATTATTTGCCAATAAATTTCTTTCAAAGCAGCACGTAGTTGTTGTTACTATTGTGTGGTTATGTTTGTAGATGTTTCAAGCAGCTTTTGACCATAAAAAACCACAAAATAAAATAAAAATAAATTTCTTTTGTTGTTGTTGTTTTTGCAGTACTAGTATTAGTTATTGTTGTTGTTATTGATACCATTATTCCCCCAATTTTTTAAGTCATAAACAAATCAACTCAAAAGCATTTTTTTCATGTTGAAATTGGTTTCAATAACAGAATTTATGTCTCAAAAAATAAATTTTGTATCCTTGCTTTCAACGCTTACGTCCCTATTACTGGAAGTAGAAAAAATTCGTTTATATTTTACAATTCCAATGTGAAGAAAGCAAAGGAAATAAATTTTATGAAATGTCAACCATAAAAAATAAACAATTTTCTCTCAATTTTATTAAGAATCCTTTTTTTATTGTTATTGTACTCTACAGAAAATTAAAAATCATCAGCAAAAAAAAAAAGTTAAAAAAGGTCAAATGCCCAGTCATCCAATATTTGCAATCAGAATACTATTCTCATAAGGTTTTCGTTTCTAAATATTGTACTAAACTAGAACCCTACAAGTTCCCATTTACCCTTCCAATTATAAATAAGAATTTGGGATCTTTTTTAAAGCGTTTTCTATCTTTAAACTTAAATAAAACCAAATATATAGTGAACGAAATTTTAATAGTCGCAATAATAGATTTAATAGTACTTTTATGGAGTTGGTTCACCTTGTTTCCAATTTACCAATATTTCCCAATATTCAGTAGTTGGTAACTAGGAAATATTTTTGTTTACATTGTTGTTGGAATTTCCTCTCGATATAGTAATAATGGGACTTTTACTCAAAAAAAAAAAACCAAATAAAGAGCGAATTTAGAGCCCATTTAGGCACAAGTACTTTTACTTAATTTTTACAGTTACAAAATGCAGAGTTTTTTGTAAAAAAAACATGTGCTTTCGTGTTTGCATCATTGAGTATCAGTATCAGTCCATATCGAGAATTCTTAGGCGCAATGGGTATAGGAAAACACGTAACACAAGAGGAGCGATCTCTAATACGAGTTTTAAATGAAGAGGGCTATTCAAAAGGGGAAATAGGTAGAAGAATTGGATCAGAGGGTCTAGTTCGTACGCGTTTGCAAAAAACTCGAAAAATAATAAATTAGCAAAAAGAAATAATAGAAACACAAAATTGTCCTTCCAAATTGTCCTGAAATTAGGCTTATCTGTAGGAAAACGTCGAATTCAACAAATTGTATCATCTGACTGTAACATTAAATGGAAAAAATCAGCCAAAATCCCACCGTTATCATGCTCTCATAAATCGCGGAGATTGGAGTTTGCCAAAGATACCATGTCATGGACAGAGGAATGGAGAAACATTATTTTTTCCAACGAAAAAAATTCAATTTGGATGGCCCGGATGGACACAGTCATTATGGGCATGATATACAAAAACCGAACGCACCCAGAATGAGCAGAAACTTTGGCGGAGGTACTGTAATGGTATGGGGCGGTTTCAGTTACTATGGGAAGCTTCAGTTGTGTTTGATTTCTACTAAAATGAACTCCGAAACCTACGTGGAAATGTTGGAAGATGTTTTAGTAAATTATCTAGAAGATAATTTGGATAAAGACATGACTTTTCAGCAGGATAACGCTAGCATCCACGTCTCGAAAGTCTCAAAAGCATTCTTTTCATCGGCTTCAATCCCAATTCTAGACTGGACTGCTAGAATTCCGGACTTGAATCCGATAGAAAATCTTTGGGGAATCATGTTAAGAGATGTTTATAGCAACGGAAACCAATACAACACAGTGAGTGAGCTGAAAACGGCAATTCTCCAGTCCTGGCTAAATATTGAGCTTAGAATATTGAAAAATCTGGTAGAATCAATGCCCAGTCGTATATTTGGTGTTATACAAAATAGAGGAGGGATTACTAAATATTAATCAGTTATTAATTTATTTTTTACTCTAAATGGAATTAATATAACAAAGCAAATTGTTGTTGTTTATATCAAGTTGTGAACAGTGGCACACATAGAATTGTGCGAATAATAAAGAATTTGAATTAAAAGTGAACATAAATTTATTTTTATTTGCAATTTACGAGCTAATATTTCATGTAAGATAACCATGCCCTCAAATCGCATGTATAGAATATGCAATGTGACATGAGCTGTGCGGAACGAAGCGCCGTTGATGACCAGATCATCCAGTAGTATCCAACCCGAAAGTGGTTGGTAATGCTCGCTGTTGATAGTGATGCCCGGATTAAATTTGTTGTTAAAGAAATTCTAACAGAAAATCCACACCAAATAGTAACTATTTCAGGATGCATTGGCCACTTTTGATTCTTATGTGAATTGGTAGCATTTCACAATCGACAATTTTGTTTGTTCACATTCACATTCATGCCGTACTTGGTCCCCATCGCTGAAAATGATTTTTTCGATGAAAATTAGATTCAGATGCCACATATTCGGGAGCCCATTCAGAGAACACACCTCGTTGTCTATGGTCGTTTTCCTTCCTTCAATTACTGCATCAGTTAAGCTTATTCCAGTAAGACAGTCTTCCATCGATCGATACAAATGGTAGTTAGAAGCGACAAGGCCTCAGCCATACTGCGCGTTGCCAAAAAAAGTTTTGACCGGAAATTTTTTGCTCGCTTCAAACGAATTAATTGCAGTCTGTACAGGTCTCTCGTGATGTTCTGCCTTGATTATAGCAGTTCATAATGGAAGAAGAGGTAGGTAAACTATTCTTCACCTATTGTGCACATGTCCGGCACTTAGTCGGAGGAGAAAGAGGTACATGGGTGCCTACTACATGGAGGATATGGATGAACTGACATGTATGGATATGGATATTGGCAGCCTGAGTCGCTTCATCGGAAGCTCCGATTGGTTCCTGGAATAGGGGAAATGAGGAACTGAGGCATCACAATGGGCCCTGTGTGCGGCCTAAGTGTGTCCGCTCATGACTCCATCGAGGGGACAGCCACTTCTACCTACCTACCTAATGGACTACACTCTTTCGATCTCACCAAATACAGAGCATTACTTTGATGCAATAAACATTTTGCTTATTTGTAGATTTTACTCGTTGCCTGCGCTTCGCATATGATTTCTTGCGCTTGGGTTTGTCGTAATGAATCTATTTCATGTTGCCAGTGATAATTCGATGCAAAAGTGGTTTCTTTTTAAAATGATCAAACAGCATTTCAAACCTGAGAAATCGTCTTTAAACTCCTCTGGTTTTTACTCTGAAATTGATGCTTGAGTTACGGTTGATGGTTGTCCAGTAATGTTTTCGCATTTAGTTGGCTCTTCGGAACGCTCTTTGCTTTTGACAACACACTGTGTTTTGATAGAGCGTGCCCACCATATAACCAAAGGTGCAGTTTTCTGCACATGGCTCAACAAGGTTTCTGGCCTTTCCGCAAATTGGAAAGATTTCCATCGTGAAAAAAAATCCTAAAGTACACAAACGAAATCAAACAATGTTGACTGGTTTTGACACGTCAAGAATTTCTCTTTCAAACAACGTCTAATCTTTCCTAAGCATTAATATCAGTCCATTCATTTAAAATTTTCAAATTCTTAATAAGAAGCCAGCAACAACAAAACAAACTAACGATTAAATTTGTCAATGTAAGCATTTGTGAATTACTCTTTATAAATGTATTTCCCAATTGATAAATAAACTCCCAGAAATTACTCACTTACGCCCATTAATACGATTTGACACAATGCTGTGAACTAATAAAGACAACAAATAATGTTATCTCACACTCCTGGACAAATTCTAAACGCAGAGAACTTAATCTACAAATATTATACAAACGAAACACTAATGTCGTATTTACATTTCTATTGCCATCTGAGTATTAACCCAATCTAATCTACCCCTTCATTTTCCATAGGTTTTCTGTTTATTTTGTTTGACACCAGCCATTTAGTCCTTTAGATATTCGCACTCACTGATAATGTAAAGGTATCTGTTAAAGATTGAATATATTTTTAGGACATTCAGGCACAAACAAACTAGCAGGATAATAGCAAAAGTACCATAAAACAAAACAAATATAGAGATAAGGAGGCATGTTTCCCCTTTTACACGCATCTACCCTAACGAAATTTACATTTTCTGGACTTTGGAAACTTGCAATCATTATGTAACGCGCAATAAGTTCAACACAAAATACTGTTACGAAAATGAAAAAAATCTAGATACTGGTGTTTTGCTTTTACATCGTTTAACATTAAAATTATAAACAAAAGCTACAAAAACAAAACACAAATACAACAACAAACACCAGCATAAAAAATGGTAAACAAGTAAACAAAAATCCACAAACAATAATAAATATAAACAACGATTTTTACATTTATAGAGATTTCGAGAAGGCGAAGTCATGAACATGCTCCTTCAAGAACATTCATCAGATGAATGCCATGTAAAAGGCAAGGCAAAGCAGGCGACGTAGTTAGTAAAAGTTCAGTTAGTCTTGTGTGAAGACGCGGTGTGTTTGAAGAGAGCAATCGTGGTTTGAAGATTTCCGTTACAAAGATCTGTCGAATAATTGTCTAAACAGAGGAATAACATACAAAGCAATTGCTGTAGTTTACATCAAGTTGTGAATAATGACACACAGAATTGTGCGAACAATAAGGAATTGTAATTAAAACTAAACACAAAAATATTTTTATTTTATTTGCAATCTATGAGCTCAGATTTGAAATGTTTTTAAAACGTAATAACGTAACAATACCTTTTAGGATAAGGATAATCATAAACAATGACTTTTACATACAGTCACTAACAGACAAGACATCCATAAGTTCATTACGAAGTTATCGTTATGCTTCACATTAAAGAAGACAATGAAATACGAGTTTTATCACTTACCTCAATTATTATTAACCGTTTGACTGCTAAGCGATTCTGGTGATAACGTTCGAAAACTGCGGGACATATTTTGACTTGATGTTGTCAAATAAAACACTCTCATTTAGACAAATGTCAATAAATATTAATAATTCTTTTCGTATTATAATAATAATATATTAATTGTAAATGTGAATAAGAAAAAATAAACATTAAATTGTTTTTTTCTTTGAAAATTAAAATTTATAATAAAAATAACTTTAAGATTTCTGATCTTCTCTTATGATCAGCACGTAAAAGATACACTGATTACACCGATTTTCGTAACAAATGAACGCAGCGCTTTTGCGCCGCGTGGCAGTCAAACGGTTGGATGCCTTTAACCGCTTAAGCCGCCACAAGGACAAATACATTGAAATGTTTATCCTTTTAGTGCATCCAAACACTATCCTTAAACTTTTTATCAAAATAATACATTTCGATTATTTATTATACGCGTAAAAAATGTATCACGTAAATCACCCACACAGCAGGATCAACAACAACAGCCAACGAAAAGCAACAGAAAGAAATGATCAAATAAATAATCTTAAAGACAACAGCAACAAGAGTTTTTAAACTTTCAGGAACGTCACACCAAAGACAAAATGTAATTTAAAGACCATGAAGATGGTGAAATCAAAGTTCTAGATTTTGTACATAAATTTCAATTCCTTTTTTTGTTGCATCAATATTTTGTTATACTATCATCACACATTCTGTGATATTCAGCGACAGAGTTGCAAAATTTTAATTTTGAAATGGTACTGAAGTATAATTAAAAGAGTACTTTTTCGTATCAAATGGTATTTTTGTAAAAAAAAAATATTTATGTGTTTATATTTAATATACGTACGACACGGACAGAAACGGACCTAACGGCATATTCAAAACAAAAACAGCTGATTCGGAAAGTAACAAAACATAAAAGCCCCGTTTACGGAACATACGTTCTTTTTTAGCATGTGAAAAGCGTTCTCATTGTTTCGTCTTCTAAATACTGACATACGTTTCCAGGACATTTGGACATTTAAAAGAAATTAAATTAAAGACACAATATGAAAAAAAAAAATAATTTTGAAAAATATTTAAAATATTAAAAAAAAATTTTATATATAGACAACAAGCTTAAAAAAAATCAAAAATAGAACTTTTGAACACAAAACCTTTTACTCAGGCTGTTTTGATTAAATTGATGCAAAATTGTCTTCTTAAAATCTTAAACTGGCTTGTATGCAAGCAAATAACCTTGAAATCATTACAACACTACTGCAGTAGTAATTACTCTTTAAACTGTAGTGTTAGAATTTTTTTCTTATCTCAGATAACAGGTTGGTCTTTTGTACCACAAAACAACACTTTTTCCTCTCTCTTCTCTTTCTATTTTTTCAAACCTCGATGGTACACGATTTGTTTGCAAGCAATCATAACAAATTAAATTTATTGTGTTTGGTTTACAAATACTTTTAAAACTCACCTTTTAATAACTGCTCACCCACTCTCACCCTCTCTTTCACAACGTTGTTTCGATGTAATTTACTTCCACTACACACACATTTCAAAAGACATGCCTATATACCATACATAAGCATGAATCTACGCACAAAAAACACTTTTTCACACTCAAGGCCATGCACTAACAACACATAATTTTTTTTTCTTTGAGAATAAGCCGTACTGCTTACAACAACACTTCACCGACGATTTTTGCTTTTTGTTTTAAAGATTTTACTGATGTACACCATTTTGCAAATCTTTCAATGTTTCAATAAGAAACAAACAAAAAATTTTTATTAAAGCCTTTGTATTGCGTTATCATTTTTATACCTATTTTAATTATTAATAAACGATTACAAACCCTTGTATTAAACACAATACATAGGTATATTATTTTAGTAACACAAATTTTATATTTTTTTCTTACAAATACACACACTTTAATTTATTACTTTTACTTTCAATTATAAACCGCAAAGAACTTCTTCAAATTACACAAAAACTTCTACTAACCGGCTTCCGAAATCAAACAACATCATTTAACAACTTGACGATTACAAGACAATAACAACAACCATTTCAACGAGCTTCTTTAAATAAAATTGGCTGCATATGCACTCTCCTTTACCTTTGCTCTCTTTTAAAAAAAAAGAATATAAGACGAGAGCAGAGCATTTCATAAAAACTTAACGAAATGTGAACGAAATTACAGCAAAGTTCAACACGCCTTATAATTGATAAACGCATTGGTATTGTAAATGAAAAGAGTAAACAAATCAATGTTATTTTTGCTTGTCGTCAAACAATGTTAAGTAGATTTCTTGCATTCTACATTGCATAGAGTAAACAACACTCTTTCCTCTCTGTCCAATAATTTCAAAAGCATGCATAACAACCGAAAGAAAACAAAAACAAATACACTCATGTTATTTTTCTGTTTTCTTTTATTATGTCATTATCAATAAGAAAACAAAAACAATTAGAATAACTACATATTTCCACTCCACTCCCAAATTATGTAGTTTTACCAGTTAATCAATCATGCGGTTATTATTCATTCATTCATTAAGCATTAATAATTTAATTTAATACAATGTGAGATGAAAAACGTTCATGCATCTGCTTTCATGCTCCTTCAATTGTTATTCATTCAAAGTCCTAATGTTCTTCACCCACACACAAATTTCTTCGCTTTGTTATTCATGCATTCATTCAAAATACGAAATGGTCGTAAAAAAAACGTTCATGCATTCGGCTTCATGCAAAAATGCTTCTTCGATTGTTGTGAGATGAAACAGTGTTAGTTGTTCGCTCAATTAAAGGGTTTTAAAAACAACAACTCTTTTGTATAACCACACAGGCTTTGTTTTTGTATGTATGTAAATATATTAATCGGCTTGAGAGAAAAAGAAACAACATGAATGCGTTGGTCGATTCTATAACATTTTACAAGAACAATTGTATTGTTTTGGCTTTGCTACAATTTTTGTATATATTTTTGGAGATGACAACCACTCTTCTCCCACCTTGTTCACTAACAATTTAAAACACTACAAACAAACAAAATTTCAATGGCACTCGGTTACCTATGTACAAACTTTTTCTTTCGCTTGTTATGTATGTTATGTGTTTGTAACTAACGAACAGAGAGGAAAGAGTTTGATCTATGCAATGTAGAATGCAAGAAATCTACTTAACATTGTTTGACGAACAAACAAAAATAACATTGATTTGTTTATCCTTTTCATTTACAATACCAATGCGTTTATCACTTATAAGGCGTGTTGAACTTTGCTGTAATTTTTTTACATTTCGTTAAGTTTTTATGAAATGCTCTGCTCTCGTCTTACATTTTTTTTTAAATAAGACGAGTAAAGGTAAAGAAGAGTGCATATGCACTCAATTTCATTTAAAGAAGCTGGTTGAAATGATTGTTGTTGTTATTGTCGCCATGTTATTATTTGACGATATTTGATTCATTTTCTTTAAAAAGAACTACAAAGCCGGCAGTCGGTTAGTAGAAGTTTTTGTGCTGTATAAAGGTGTAAGGGAATACTTTTTGCGTTTTAAAATTGAAAGTAAAAGTAATAAATTAAAGTGTGTGTATTTGTAAGAAAAAATATGAAATCCGGGTTAATAAAATAATATACTTACATATGTATTGTGTTAAAACAAGCGTTTGTAATTGTTTTCTAATAATTAAAATATAAAAATGATAACGCAATAAAAAGGTTATAATTTTTTTTTGTTTGTTTCAATAAGAAACATTGGACGATTTTCAAAATGGAGTACATTAGTAAGTGTGTACCTTAAAAATAAAAAGCAAAAATCGTAATTTAAGTGTTGTTGTAAGTAGTAGGACTTATTATCAAAAAAAAGAAAAAAAAAAAAGAAAAAATTTTGTGTTGCTGGTGCATGGCCTTGAATGAGAGAAAGTGTTTTTGTTTTGTGCGTAGACTCATGCACATGTATGGTATGTAGGCATGTATTTTGTAATGTGTGTAATAGAAGTAAATTGCATCGAAAAAACGTTGTGAAAGAGAGGGTGAGAGCGGGTGAGCAGTTCTTAAATGGTGAGTTTTAAAAGTATTTGTAAAAGAACCACAATAAATTTAATTTGTTACGATTGCTTGCAAACAAATCGTGTACCATCGTGGTTTGCAAGAAATAAAAAGAGAAACATAGAGAGATGGAGAGGAAGAAATGTTGTGTTTTGTGGTACAAAAAACCAACCTGTTAAATGTTAAAGTGTAATTAATACGGCAGTAATGTTGTAATGATTTCAAGGTTATTTGCTTGCAGACAAGACAGTTTAAGATTTTAAGAAGAAAATTTTGCATGAATTTAATTAAAACAGCGTGAGTAAAAGGTTGTGTAAAATGTTTTTTTTTTAATTTTTCTAAGCTTGTCTTTATATATAAAATGTTTTTTTTAATATTTTATTTTTTTTTAGCACTATTTATTTTTTTTTAAATTTATTTTATTTATTAATCATAGCACAACAAGATAATAATCTTATAAATGAAAGTGCTATGGGAGTACATCAAATAGGAAAAAGTAATAACAAATCGCTCATTATATGAGTAATGAATTGTTTGAAGTACAGTATAAATAAAAATGAATAAGAATAAGAACATGATTTAACCTCAGGAAAATAGCAATCGATACAAAAAATTAGGATAAGAAAATGAGTATATGTAAAAAACTAAATTAGGAAAGATACAAATATAAAGAAAAATACAAACAAGGAAATATATTCATATAATGAGATACAATGAAACTTAAATAATAAATTAGAAAAATGAAAATAATTAATCACTAATAAAAATGAAGAGTAAAAATGTATAAAACAATCAAAATATATTACAAACTACTTAAACAGAATGTATAGCTCCTTTTTGAACTTAGTTGCATTGCCTATGTTCTGAATATAATTAGGTAGTGTATTCCAAAGACTGATGGTGTGTATAAAGAATTGTCGTTTCGACAAAAGAGTCCTAGGCCTGAATTGGATAATTTTCCTACCGCGGTTGGATCTAGCAAATCTAATCCTGCTAAATAAGTATACTGGCTGTTCCAAAGTAATAATCTTATGGAGGAGAATTAGGCACTTAATATTCAATAGATTATTAAAATGAATACCACATATCTGGTAAGAAAATTGTGATATATGGTCCCGACGTCCCTTAATAAATACATATCTGACTATGTTATTATAAGCCAAGTTGAGTTTCCGCCTATCATCCGCATCACAGTGCGAAAATTTCCGATCCATATAAAAGAACAGGAATCAAAAACGTTTTTGCCAGTTGCAGGCGTATAGCAAAAGGAGTCGAATCTATAACAGCCCATAAGTTCCTAAGCATACCGTAAACTCTGGTGGGAATCGAACCCACGACTCTCACGCTAATAGTCTAGCACACTACCCACTAGACTACCAGGGCACCCATATTTTAATTTATTTGTATATTTTTATCTTTTTATTCTTATGCCTGTGCAAATTTAATATTTGTTGACCAGCAATAAAATATAAATTTGTATTTATTAGTAGTGAATTATTTAATAATAAAAAATTGTTAAATGGTTCTGAACTATAACTGAAAGAGTACTTTTTTCATCAAATGCTACTTTTATATATAGATTTGAAGTCGCCATAGTCTAGTAGGTAGTGTGTTGGCTTATTAGACGTAAAGCCAGGGTTCGAGTCCCAGGCCAGACATCAAGACAAAATACAAAAAGTATTTCTTCGGCGACTTCTTCGCTGCAGATTTCTCCCAAAAACTCTGAGAGTAAATAAAATTGCCATGAAAAAGTTTCTCAAAAATCTGTCGTTCGAAGTCGACTGTAAACTGTAGGTCCCGCCACTCATGTATAAAATTAACACACGCAACATAAGTGGTGTGAGAAACTAGGTCGTAATCCTGACTGTCAAATGAATATTGAATAAGCAGCTGAACCGAATAATGACTCAATAAAAGTGCATATCTGAACATAGTATAACAGTGCTGCCTTAAAGCCAAATTTTGCGTTGTAAACTCCAAATGTGGCTCTGCTAAAGGTTTTGGTTTGTCTCTTATGTTAAATAATTGTTCCGGTAGATTCTTGCTTAAACAGTCACTTTAAATTGAAATTCAATTCCATTTTTTACTTCAATAATGCATTCCTTTACTTATCTTGCTTGTAATACGTTTTTTCTTATTGTCAATACAATTGCATTCATTTTTCAGCATGGAATACGTTTGGTTTCGTTTTAATTCTTGTCCTGCATCATACTTTATTCGAAAGTTATTTGCTTTTTAAAAATGAAAATGTATTTTTCTATCTCTTGTATGACATGTATAAATAGTTCTTTTTTTCTTTTTCTTCTTTGTGTTGTTTGTAAATGTTCAAAATATTGCTTAAGTTGGTCTGATGTAAACGATTATGAAGTTTGTCACTTTCTTATAATGGATGTGAATGTGAATAAGGGATCCATAACGTATCAATATATCGAGCCATAACCGCAAAAAAAGCTTAAGCGACATATTTTTCATATATCGTTTTTTGTAATAAATAAATTCATTACCCTCATTTGCATCATCTATAACAATTTGTAGTCGCCGTGGTGTAGTAGGTAGTGTGTTGGCTTACTATTCGTAAAGCCCGGGTTCGTATCCCAGGTCAGACATCAAAAATGAAATATGAAAAAAAAAAATATTTCTTCGGCGACTTCCTCTCAGCAGATTTCTGGCAAAAACTCTGAGAGTAAAATAAAAACCTGCCATGAAAAAGTTTCTCAAAATTCTGTCGTTCGGAGTCGACGTTAAACTGTAGGTCCCGCCACTCACGTATAAAATTAACGCACACAACATGAGTGGTGTGAGAAGCTAGGCCGTAATCCTGACTGAAGGGTTGTAATGGCCAATTATGTATGTATGTATGTATAACAATTTCAGGGTCACACTGTGCACCGTTATGAATTTATAACAAAAAAAAAAAAAATTCGGCAAGCGTTCTGATTACTTTAAGTATTCTAAAAACGAGCGTACGTTGCGTGGACGTTTGGCTAACCGGAGCTAAAACTAATTCTTTCTTTAGCATTATGTTGAACATGTTGCTAATCCATTAATTGTTGAAAAGCGAAAGACATTAAATATATAATTATTAAAAAAAGTACTGAAAGCATCGCGGGGATACCGCGGTATTTTTGAAATGGAAAAGTACTGAAAAAATTACTAAAGGACTGAATTTTTCAACACTGTTCAGTGACAAACTGTCACTGTGTAGACAAATGAAATGTTCGAATTCAATTACAGAAGAAAATTGCTCATGACAGGGCTACAACTGAAACAATTCTCACATCATACCGAACGCATGTTCCAACGCATGCCAATAAAAACTATCAAACAAAAGACGCGAGTGAAAAAAAATTGAGACCACAACACTGAATCTATACATTAACATACAGAAACAAAAAAGTCTCCATACAATGTGTATAGACTCTATGGTATACAGGAACATGATGATATTTTTTACTTTCACTCAGTACAGTAAAATACCGAACATCAATAAAAAAAAATAATTGTGCTGCCTGTTATTATTATAGATTTTGTAGATTGTTTTCATTTAGAGGCGTTTTTTATTGTGTTCATAGCCGTTGTGCTTATTGTGTTTATAGCTTCACTTTTTCTCTCTTCATTGAATCAAGTGTGTGTTTTTTTAAGAGAAATATTGTAAAACTAGTTGATGGTTGGTTTATTATTTTAAACCAGTGTGTGCATGAATTTATTTAAATTAACAATTTAAAGTATGTACTGTTGTTTTTGTTGGTTTTTTTCTTTGTATTCTCTGTGTCTTTGTGTTTAAAATTCTTGTGTAAATTTTTGCACGTCGCCACTTGTTTAAATATTTATTCGTTCGTTAATTATTAACGCCAGTAAGTTTATGTATTGTCTTGATATTCACACGGATCGGAAAAAATCACTTCCTTTATCTACTTTTTTCATGTGTGAGTTTTTTTCGCACATTTATGTCAACACAATTCTGCGTGACTTATTTTGTTGTTTCAACGGAATAGACAGGCACTTTTATTGAGTCAATATTCGTTTGTTTCAGTACAATATTTTAAGTATTCAGACACATAATATACGCAATATTTATTTTACAGCTGGTAAACAAAACAGCTGGTTGTCAATAAAAACTTGCCTTCCATCTGACCCGCTATTTTTTGTTTTTCGTTGTTGACATTTGAGTTGTCAAATATCAATTGAAAGTGTTCGGAAAATTGTAATATGCTCGTGAATTTTATTGAGTCAATATTCGGTTAATTGATATTGATACAATATTTTAAGTGTTCAGTCATAATACTATACGCAGTTCAGCTGCTTATTCTATATTCATTTGACAGTTGGTAAAAAACAGCTGTTACAACAACATTTCTTTTAAAAATTATTAAAAAATATTTAAAAATTGTTCGGCTAATTGTAATATGCTCACTTAACGTACTTATGACAGTGCTGTATTTTAAGTTTTACTCTATATTATAACAATTTGCATATTTATTGCGCAATAATTAATTGAAACTTTATATTACGTATTGAGCGTTTATTGCGATTTACGCAATAAAATTGGCTGTCTGAACATAGTATAAAATAAAATCCTGGCAATTGTGCAGGAAACTTTTTTAGGAGTGCATAAGCAGGGGCCGTCCCCGTAAAGAAACAAATAAAAAAAAGAAATATTTTATTATGATTATAGTGCGTATGCGTGTATTTGTATTGGTGTTATTGATTTTATTGCTAATTATGACAATAACTACAATAGTTTTGTTCCTTTTATTTATATTTTATTTTATTTATAACCCCTAATTACAATAACTTTTATTATTATGATTACAAACATATCATCAAACAAGAATAAAATTTATGAGAGTTCGTAAATCCAAAAGGGTTGCTAGTGGTTGTTTTGTAGTTAATTTGAATTGGATTTTTGGGTCATAAATAATTGAACAATAAATTAGCCTTTCAATGGAGTCGACATATCATAAAACAAATAGAGATATGTACTCCTATTAACAATAAAAATCCAATTAATATTGTCATCAACTAATGGAAATGAAAATACCGGAAGTATAACTTAAATAATGACGGACATATTTCGAAATTAAATAAAATTTTGATTGAATTGTTTTAATTGATCAAGAGTATATGAGGCAACAAATTATGTTTCAGCATCTATAGGGGAATATTATAAATTATGTTTTAAAGATTTAGCACAGTTTGAGACTTATTTACTGCCTTACATACATACATACATAGCTGATCACTACAACTCCTCAGTCAGGATTACAACCTAGCATCTCAACTTAGCATCTCACGGCGTGTTTAATATTATACCTGAGTGGCGGGACCTATAGTTTAAAATTGATTCCGAATGACAGATTATTTTTAACAAGCCTTTCATGGCAATTTCATTTACTCCCCGGGTTGTTACCAGAAATCTGCTGAGAGGCAGTCAACGAAGGCATTTTTTCTCAGTTTTCGTTTTGTTGGAGATGTCTGATCTGGGGCTTGAACCGTGGCCTCGTCTCTAGTAAGCCAATACTACTGTCGCTCGGAGAACACAGAAGTGTTTGTTGAAAAAGCTTACATCATGAAAACTGTCTGATTTTTTTTTATTTTTTTTTTTGCTATCAGTGCACTAAGGTTAGATTAGATTACGTTAGCGGGAAGCTTATCGTTCATAGGCAAGTTCACTCGGTTGCCCATATGGTCCATGGTGTTACCCAGTGTGAGGAAAGCTTCCTTGGCATAATCAGCAACAATTTCGGATGAAAGCGGCCAGTTTCCTTAGTGGCATCTTCGCTATCATGCACAGATCTTGAAACTTTCTGTCACCCAAACACCGATGACATCTGTTTTGAAATGCAGAGCACTCACAAAAAAGTGTTGTACCGATTCCGTTTCTTCCACATCATGGTAGCTTCTGCAGTAATCCTGGTGGGGAATAACACGCTTGTAAGCGAAATTGCCAATTGCGCTGTCTTACTTGAATTCTTGTTAGAGACGTTCTCTTGTCGACCGCAAGTAGTTCCTTAATTTTCCTGCTGTCTACTGCTGAACACAGTAGTGATGAGATTCGACAACCAATATATTGGATCAACCAACCGTTTCTTGAATTCCATGCTGCTTTTTTCAATTTGAAAAAAGTATTCTTGTAGTCGGCATAGGCTAGTAGGTAGTATGTTGGCTTATTAGACGTGAGGCCTCAGTTCAAAATCCAGGTCACATATCTCCATCAAAAAGGCCTCATAAAAAAATATTTCTTCGGTGACTTTTGCTCAGCAGATTCTGGCAAAAAAAAAACTTTGAGAGCGTAAATAAAATTGCAATGAAAAGGTTCTCTAAAAGATGCCATTTGAAGTTGAATTTAAACTGTAGATTCTGCCACTTATAAATTAACGCGCACAACATAAGTGGTGTGTATAGCTAGGTTGTAATCCTGACTAAAGGGTTGTACTGACCAATTATTTAGGTATACATGTATTCTTATAGGGATATGCCCACTATCGACTACTTCTCCTCATTTCAAATCCCTTCCCTGTCAGTTTGTTCGCCTTTTCGTTTCTCTCTATGGCGCAGTGGTTCGCAAACCAATAGAGGCGGGTGTAGTGTCGCTGTATACGGTGCAGAGTCCATGCAACCTGACCATAGACTTCCTATGCTACCTAGCCTTGATATATACTTATTTTACTTGGCTAACATCGTAGTAAATTTTTTTTTTTTTTTGATTGAAGATTAGTTGTAACGAACATTCTATTTTTATCGTGTGTGTTACACAATGTTAATGATAATAATGAGCGTTTCAATTTGATTGTTTATGGTGGAGTAAATAATTTGTTGTGTTATAAATACAAAGAGAATGCGATTAAACGCAATAATAACGAGACTTCAATTTTATTAATTTTTTTTCTTTCAAAATTTATTAAAATTTTCAGATTATAATTGTTCCCATCCATCTAAAGTAAACACTTCAATCAATTTGAGTTCTTTTGTTTAATTTTTATACAAACAAAATTACTTTTTCCACACTTTGTTAAGACTGGAATTTGAATAGCAATTCTTCTCTTTGAATTCTTATTTAGCCAGCCAGCTGAGAAGATAATTTAAAATCCATGGGAACTGATTAACTGGATGCTGATGATAGTGATGACCATGCTTAACTGGTTATTCACGGTAATCGCAATACTCTCAGTCTCTGTAGTTATAAATCGAAAGAAAACAAAATTTTGTATGCCTTTTAGTTTTATTTGTTTTTTTTTTCTTCGTGCCAAGTATGTTACTATCAAGCCTGTTAAAGTGAAGGCAGAGAGTGAAATCATTTATCATGTAAACCAAAGGTGAATAACCTCCAATAAGAAGAGTGTCTTGGTAAGCCATGCAGTTTTTCAAGATAATTGTAATATTTTTTATTGGATTGTAAAGAAAACATATTAGAATTAAGTGTGGAATAAAACATCATACCGTAGCTATGATACCTACGCAAATTTGATTCATAACTCTAGCAAATGGCACATTGAATATCGGTTTGAGTTCAAAAATGGTGTCTTACATACATTACAACCCTTCAGTCAGGATTGCAACCTAGCTTTCCACACCACTTATGTTGTATGTGTTAGTTTTATACACAAACTAGCTGTACCCTGCGCGTGTTGCTGCGCCACCAACTAAAATAAATTTGAAGGAAAGACATTACACAAATGTCCAATTAATTTTGAATCATTTTATTGATTTTGTTTCCGTTGTCCTGATGATTCAGATGAACGGACCTGAGTAGTACGCATTCGATCAGTTTCTAATCTCACTTCTCGCTGTTCAAGTGGTTCAGCGGCATATAGTCGAAGATTTTCCAGTCTCAATGCTCGTCTGATTCTGAGACCAATTCTGCTCGACCAATTGCTTGTCATTCATTTTGAATAATTTTCAGTAATGCCATCCATCGGAAGTTAATCGCACCAACCTCCGTCGACTCATGCGTAAAACTTTGTTAAAGAATGCACAGTTTGCGATTTAATTCATTTTGAGTAATTTTCAGTGGCGCCACCTGCAGGAAATTAGTCTTACCATTTATAAACCTCATGTGCAACAACTTTGCTAAATATCATATCATGATCAAATTCACAGTTTATGATTCAATTCATTTTGAGTAATTTTTAGTGGCGCCACCTGCCTGAAATTAGTCATACCAACTTAGAAAGCTTCCTCGGCTCATGCGCAACAACTTTGCTAAAGATCCAATCCGCCCATTTTGTTCATATATATGTACGTCAAAGTCGTCCATACAAAATTTGAGGACTCGAGTTGTTGTAGTTTATGACATATGTTACATTAAATACTTATTGGGTATGTGGGCGTGGCACCTCGACTACTTGAAATTTTAGTAGCCTATAACTCCTTCCAGACATACAGGAAGATACTGTGAAAATTTCAAGAAAATCGGTCCAGCCGTTTAGCCGTCTATAGACTTCAAACAAACAAACAAATCTACAAACAAATAAACACACATTCATTTTTAAATGTAAGAAGATGGTGTCTTGGCTTTCATAAAACCCCAAAGAAATTAAAAAAACCTCAGCATTCAATCGCATGATTGTTGGGGCCAGTTAGCATTAGAATTTTTTTTAGTCAGGTGGTGCCGTTTAAAACCTCACGTTGTCCAGATCTATGCCATTCAGTAAGGCCAACAAGAACTCTCCTCTCATATTGCTGTAATGGATGCCGTCTTCAAAAACTAAGAAGTAATCATACTACCTACCAAAAATCCACTTCAGCCGGTTGCTCGTTGTAAGCGCATGATCCTTGTGTCCAGAAGGCGTGGTCATGCCTCCAACCAAAATTCAGTTCCAGACAGTTGCTCATTGTAAGCGCATTTAATTTGAATGCATTACTTACCTACTTAATTGGTCACTGCAACCCTTCAGCTAGGGCTACAACCTAGCTTCTCGCACCACGCATGTTGTTTGTATGAATTTTAAACATGAGTGGTAGGATCCGAAATTTAAAGTCGTTTCCAATGACAAATTTCATGACAATTTTATTTTACTCTCAGACTTTTTGTCAGAAGACTGCTGAGAAGAAGTCTCGGAAGAAAAATTTTTCATATTTCGTTTTGTTCCAGATGTCTGGGCTAAGGTTTGAATGACAAGTATTTCTTAGCAATAAATATGACTGGCTTATACCATCAATAGCTTGATATTCTTTCTTAGCTAACAGATTATACTATGTTCAGACAGGCACTTGTATTGAGTCAATATTCATTTATTTGAGTGCAATATTTTAAGTGTTCAGACACATAATATACGCAATATTTATTTGACAGCTGGTAAACAAAACAGCTGGTTGTCAATAAAAACTTACCTTCCATCCGACCCGCCATTTTTGTTTGTCTTTGTTGACATTTGAGTTGTCAAATATCAGTTGAAAGTGTTCGGAAAATTGTAATAAGCTCACTTAACGTACTTATGACAGTGCTGTGTTTTAAGTTTTACTCAATATTATAACAATTTGCATGTTTATTGCGCAATTATTAATTGAAACTTTATATGAAATATTGAGCTCAATAATGGCGTTTATTGCGATTTACGCAATAAAAGTGAGTGTCTGAACATAGTATAAAACAAAAATCCTGGCAATTGTGCAGGAAACTTTTTTCAGAGTGTATGAGCAGGGGCCGTCCCCTGAGTAATGGTTGCATTTCAAAAATAAAGAAAGAAATAAAAAACGCAATAAAAGTGCCTGTCTGAACATAGTATTATGTTTAATTGAAATAAAATAGAATCGAAATCATGAAACCCAATAGAAAGAAAAAAATCTCATGTGATTAACAAAACATTGCCTTCATTTAGTATACACGTTTCAAAGACTAAAACAAAAACCTCATTTCTCATTATCTCAATTATTTTGGTCAAACTTCATTGTTTTGTTTGTTAATTTTCGGTACACAATACACTTTGCTTTTAAGCCACAGAAATGTTTTATTCAAACACTCAAGTCGCCTGCTGTGAATGGTAGGCTGTAACCAGAAGTTGTTTTTCCTGCCAGAATTTTAATTATTTTCATTTGTTTTTTATACAGAGAATTTTATTTTTAAATTGTAAAGAATAAATTAAAGAGGCATGATTAATTCATTGTAAAATTCATTTGCTTTCTTAAAGGGTATCTCAATAAGAGCACACTTTCACACAAATTTTTAAACCTCATTTTCTTGCTCTCAGCGGTCTTCTGGTAAAAACTCAAGGCGTAAAAAAAATGGCCATGAAAAGTTGCTCAAAAAAAAACTGTCGTTTAGAGTCGACTTTAAACTGTAGGTTAAAGTCATGAATATTCGCCTTCAAGAACATTCATCAGACTGTTTATTCTGCCATATAAAAGGCAAGTCTTGTGTGAGGACGCGGTTTGTTTGAAGAGAGTAACCATGGTTTGAAGGTCTCCGTTTTAAAGATCTGTCGAATATTTGTCTAGTAATCGTTATTGTTTATGCAAAGGGTATAAACAGAGGAATAGCAAAGAAAAGCAATTGTTGTTGCTCACGTCAAGTTGTGAACAGTGGCACACAGAATTGTGCGAATAATAAAGAATTTTATTTAAAATTAAACACAAATTAAATTTTTATTTTATTTGCAATCTACGAGATCATATTTTAAATGTTTTCAAAAGGTAAAAACGTAACAATACATTGTTTTTTTCAAGCCATTAGCATTGTATTCCATAAAAGAACATCTCATTTATAAGAAAAGAAATGAAAAATAATTTAATTTTATATGTCATAAACAAAACAATTAAATAACCACTGAAATGATCATAACAACAGTCTTAAACATGTACCTACCTGTCCTTGTCTCAATATTTATACTTAGTTTCTCTGTCTCTATCTGTCCAGGCTACCTTAATGACATGACGTTAATAACGAAATGCGAAAACGTTAATGGTGGCAATAAACCACGATTGTTATGATGGTTACTTTGAAAATAATGGCAAGAATATGAAACTTGAAGCATTTTTAAACAAGGTTTCGGAGGCTAAATGGCCCGTTTGTTGTTTATTAATTTCAAGAAGAATCTCTTAACATAAGTAATGAACGAATGAACGAATTTCTCAATTAAATGCTTCGCCACATATTTTTGTTTAATTGTTATGTCTTTACATTCCTTTTAATTTTATTTATTAAAGAAGTATGCAGTTTTTTTAAAGGAATGTTTAATAAAAAAATTACACCATTTCTCAACACAATGCAAAAAAAATCTATATTTTGAAAAAAATTTCGAAAAAAAATAGGGACTGTACCCATACCCATGAGATCTAAGAGCGTTCAAAGTATTCTGTAGTGAGGACCTTAAGCTGGCTGCGTCATATTTCTTTGAGGACAAGGTTGGTTTGGGCTCTCACTGTCAATGGTGGGTGATTAGCAACATTTTCTGGCTTCAATTAGCCATCAACCGCGAACTCTAGACAACCTCGAAGACAACCAACTTCTTTTGCTTATGCCACATGGGATATTTTGCAGAAGCGGGTTTTTGTTGGGTTTTTATTACAATACATACATACCGATGGCTTAATATAAAAAAGGCCTAACTTGATTTTTGGTTACTTTACAGGAGAAGTAAAAAACTTAATAAAATTCGTAAAATTTTAGATACAACAAAAATTTTAATACAATTTTTAATAAGAAACAGCAACACATTTAATCTCTTATTTATAAAGTTTTTATTTTTTTTTGTGCATCTGACATTTGTCTACCAGAATAAACAAAAAACCTTATTTTGAAAAAAATTGAGTTAGGCCTTTTTTATATTAAGCCATCGATACATACATACATAATTAATCATTACAAATCTTCAACCAGAATTACAACGTAGCTTACACCACGTTTGTTGTGTGTTAATTTTATCCATAGTGCCGGGATCTACAGCAAAAGTCGACTCCGAATGAAAGATTTTTTGACAAACTTTTCATGGCAATTTTTTTTTACTCTTAGAGTTTCTACCAGAAAGAAATATTTCGATTAATTATTCGTTTTGTTCGAGATGTCTGGGTTTGACCCGCAGCCTCACATCTAATCAGCCAACACACTACCTACTACCTTACTTACTTAGTTGGCCATTAATAATCTGATTAACGGATTTCGGCCTGCCGTAACACATCCTTCCAGGCGTCTCTGCTTCTTAAGCGCCTACGCCAGTTGGTCACACCAATCGATGACAGGGCTTTCTCGATTTGGTCTTCCAACGCAAACAAGGTCGTCCTCTTCGCCGACTTCCGCAGATACCCGCATCAAATACCCGTCTCGACGAAACATCCTCCTCTATTCGAACGACATGGCCGAGCCAGAGCAGAGGCTGGATGTTAATACACTGCACAACGTCTATGTCGTTGAGGAGCTCATACAACTCAGTATTGGATCGGATGCTATATTACGGCGACCTTAATTCACAATCCTTTTTAACAAACATCAAACGTTTCTTTATTCAATAAATCTTTTGAATACTTCTCCCAGCAACAAATTCTCTTGTCTCTAATCACTTACTGTTCACAACTGTGTGACAATATTGTCACACGCTCTATTTCTATCTCTTTTTTACTTCTATGTCTGTCAACTTTGCGATTTTTCTTTAAGTGTAGTTGTTGTAATTTTGAACTTTGGGATATCATGAAATTTCAAGGAGATATGAAAGCAACTTTTAGAGTTCCAAAGTTTTCAAAATCAATTTTAATTTTCGTTTATTTTATGATACAATAAAGTATTCATATATGAACTCAGTTTATTGCATTTGTGTGTATAGAACTTATATTAAAAACTTTCTGTAGAATTTTATGTTTAAAATTCTTCATTTTCTACCTGTTTATCTCGTATCTTTTAGTAGAAATAAAATTTTTATGCATTTAAACAGCATCACAATCACCAGCAGTAACAATATCAACAGCATTATGCATGCATCCATGGAAATATTGTGTTTAAAACTTGTGTTTATATTCTACATATTTAGCAAGAGTATTGAAAATATTTTAAAAGAAGAGTTTAGAAATACAAGTCATTTATAATAAACTTATGTAAACTGTATGTGTACAAGTGTCCTTAGAACTGTTGAAGGAAATTTGCAACATTAAAGCATGACTACAATATACGCTACACCAATACAGACGCTGAATGGCTTCAATGAAGTCATGATGAAAAATTATGGCTTCATGTCTGATTGCATATTCGGAGTGTTTTTCGACCAATGTTCGCTTCAAACGAATTTATTGTTGTCTGTACAGCTCTCCTTTAATAGGTTGGCCTGATTTTAGCAACTCATAATGGATCACACCCCTCCTGATCTTACCAAATACAGAGCATGACTTTTCTTACCATTATTCTCCATGATCGTAGATTTTTTGTCGTTGTTATGAGACTTCTTGCGATAGGGATTGCGTCGTAAAGAATTCATTTTTCTTAGCCAGTGATGATTGCATACAAAAATAATTTCTTTTTAATAATATCGAACAGTTTTAGACGTGCAAACTCATCTTACAACATCTCTCGGCTTCAATGCATATGACATAAAATTATTTTTAAGTTAGGTTAGGTTAGGCTAAGTAGCTTGCCATGCAAGTTTACTCGGTGGTCCATATGGCCTATTATGTTAAGCAGTGTGAGGTAAGCTCCCTTGTCATACTCAAAAACCAATGACGTCTGTTTTGAAGTGCAGGTCACTCACATAAAAGCTGTTGTACGTGGCACCTTTTGCAGCAATCCTGGCGGATCAGACCAAGCTTGTCTGCGAAACTGTTAATAGCGCAGTGTCCCATTAGAATTCCTGTTAGACTTCGAACCGTTCTCTTGTCGAACACAAGTAATTCCTTGGTTTTGCTGCTGTCCACAGCTAGACACAGCAATTTTGAAATTCGGCAACCAGATAGATATGTTGGATCACCTACGGTTTTTTGAATTCGATGTTACATTTTCAAAATTTGAAAAAGAATTCTTGTATGAGCGCATATATCCCCCAAAATCGGCTCTTCATCAGACATCTCCCATTCCTTTCGTGTCAGCTCGTCAGCCTTTTCGTTTCCTTCTAAGAAACAGTGCCTCGGCACCCAGTAGAGATGAGTGAAGTGTAGACGTATACGCTGTAGCGGGTTTATACAACGCCTGTCGCCCTTTGATTGATGACGATGTGGGATCCCAGCACTGTGATTGCTGCTTAACTGTCCACGCATATGATCAGTTCAGTCATGAGTGTAAAGATAAATTTGAATTTAAAAAGGATGCAAACCCACCCTTTTAGCAGCGCCACCTCTTGCCTCTAACAGGGTAAAATTTGCTATTAACAGAGCACTGTTAACTGTTTAACAGAGGCAATTGTAGATTAGTCTTCTACTTTGCAATTATTGCAGAGCATTGATATAAAATGTAATTCTCATTGTGATCATTATTATTTGTGAACAAAAGCGTTTAAATGTAAAGAATGGTTGGTGGATGCGGAGGACGGAAATTTTCTCAACTCTCAAAATTATTTCAGCTATCGCTCTACCACGGTTCGAAAGGGGACTCTCTGGACTAACATTTGTATATAGTCTGTATGGTTTACTATTTCTTATATGTTCCCAAATGGCCACTGATCTTCTAGAGAATTTTCAAAGCCAATTTTCTCAATACCATATCACTTTATATGTGACTATGTTGCTGATTATATTAAGAGGCTTTGGAATCTTCCTTTGCATATAGTATGGTACTCATAGACCTAGAGCATTTCCCAAAATTAGCTCCGAAACAAGTGGGCTTATTCAGATGGATACTGTTAACTAGCTAACAGTGCTCTGTTAACGTCAAATTTGGCGCTGCTAAAATTTATGGATTACGTCCGGGATTTTAAAATTCGAATTTATCGTCACACACATAGTTCAATCACATGTGCAGTTTGCTCAATGGCAAAAACCTCTGCTTGAAATACTTGACTTCCATCATTAAAGCTTGACGTTGATAACTTCTACAGGCGCTAAGGTGGATCTTAAATGAATCTGTCATACCATTTCAAAGGGCATCGTTGAAGTGGGAAAAAATTAAAATAAAATTTTCAATTATTTTTACGAATACTAAACGATTTGTTCTGTCACTTGTAATTTAATAAAGTTTAGTTTTGTACGCTCATAATGCCGCATTAAAATGTAAATTTCCCAAACAATTTTCAAAAGCATTTTTAATAATGAATTCTACACATACAGGGATGTAGACAAAGTAAATAAATTTCGAATTCTGTAAAAAATTCTATAATTTATGTATGTCTGTATGTCTGTATGGGTTGAAGTAAAACTAAAAACGTATACATTTAGGGCATCAGTTGGAGTACATAGTTACCTAAAAATTTATTCTTAAACCCAACAACATACCTATGTACGATACATTTACACTTTAAAGTGTATTAAGTTGTATTTTATTTCTGTGAAGTTGTCTCTTACAACCACAAATTAAAAAAAATATTTTGAATAGAACAGTTCTACACATACATTCTAGAATCAAAATAATATTGCCAGTGTTGCCATATATATTTTTAATACAACACATAGTCTTTAGTTAATCGCGTTTTATGTAAAACGAAGTGTATGTGAGGTCGCCGTAGCCTAGAAGGTAGTGCGTTGGTTTATTAGACGTAAAGCCCGGGTTTGTATCCCAGGTTAGACATCAGAACGAAATATAAAAAAAAAATATTTCTTCGGCGATTTCCTCTCAGCAGATTTCTGGCAAAAACTCTGAGAGTAAATAAAATGTCACGAAAAAGTTTTTCAGAAATCTGTCGTTCGGACTCGACGTTATACTGTAGGTTCCGCCACTCACGTATAAAAGTAACGCACACAACATAAGTGGTATGAGAAGCTAGGCCGTAATCCTGCCTGAAGGGTTGTAATGCCCGATTATGTATGTATGTATGCATGTATGTATGTATGTAAGTGTATGTGAGGTATTATTGAAATTTTTTATTCTTTTGAAAGACCTCTTGATGTCATTATGTGCTCAATATAACATCGTGGAAACAAAAGTGCACTCCACTCTGAAATGTAAAATTTTCATTGACTTTGACCGATGGCTTGAGTTATGTATGTTGGCTTTAAGAATCGCTGTGGCTTGTGGTTTATTAGCATACCTCTGCTTCTTAAAAAAAAAGTCAAATCAGACGATCGCTAAGGTCGGATCACATCACCTCCGTGTTAGATGACCATACTCTCTTATCGCTTATCCAGAATATTTAATGCGACATGAGCTATATGACACGCACCGACATCTTGTTAAAACCGCATATCGTTGGTATATCGATCATCCAATTAAGGTCTAAAGAAGTTGTTAATCATGCTTACCATTGCCTGTGATTCTTAAAGAAATGTGTACTGAAATCCATAGCAAGCATTAACTTTTTCGGAATGCATTGCATGCTCTTGTGAAGTCGCCGTGGCCTAGTAGGTAGTGTTTTGGCTTATTAGACGTGAGGCCTCGGTTCAAACGAAGGCAAAGGTCAGGCATCTCCAACTAAACGAAATATGAAAAAATATGTCTTCGGCGACTTCCTCTTAGCAGATTTCTGGCAAAAACTCGGAGAGCAAATAAAAAAGTTGCCATGAAAAGTTTTTCATATAAAAATCTGTCATTCGGAGTCGACTTTAAATTCTAGGTGCCACCGCTCATGTATAAAATTAACACACACGTAAGTGGTGTGAGAAGCTAGGTTGTAATCCTGACTGAAGGATTGTAAGGAACAACTAAGTATGTAAGTAAGTGTTATCAGTTCAATTGCATTGTCATTTACAATATATAAAGAATTTTAAATTTAAATGAAGTAACGATTAACAAAGGGAAATAAAATAATTTCTTTGAATTTAAATGCAAATCTTCGTCTCCATTATAAACGTAACAACATTATCGCCCTCCTTATCAATTCTTGTCATTTTTGGTTTTTCTTTCTTAAACGTTTTTAATTTTTATTTCTTCGTTTCTCTTTCTAAAAAGTCTCTCTCTTACCCGGGGGCTTAAATACTTCATATGTCATCGGCAGTATTTTCATATGAAATATTCATACATACTTTTAAGATCAACAATAAATTTGTTTTTTATTGTTATTGCTGCTGCTGCTTATATTGTTTACTTCCCACTTTCGCTTTTGTGCTTTTTCTATTTTAACACAGATAAACACAAAGAGAATAAGCCATGCTTTAATGTAAATGCCATTGTTTACATGTACATACATACATTGTGTAAAATAAGAATAACACTTTAAAAAATACTTGACACTTTTAAACTTTAACGATGTGTATACAAATACAACATGTGTGTGTAAGAGAAGGAGCCAAACGTTCATGGAACGTAAACGAAACATATGTTCGTTTCAATAAGGCGGGTCCAAAGCCAATGTTTTTACATGACTTAAGCCTGCATCGAAAAATTATTTCGTGTATGAGATAATATCGACACTTATGTATACATGACATTGCATATGTGTAGAATTCAGCATTACAACTCTTCACTCAGTATTGCACCCTATCTTCTCACACCCGCTTTACGTTGTGTTGTCTTATGCATAACTGGCGGAAGCTACAGTTTAAAGTCGACTTTTTTGAGAATATTTTTCCAGGCAACTTATTTATTTACGCTGAGAGCAAGTCGCCGAAGAAATATTTCTTCATATTTCGTTATGGTGGTGTTTTATCCGTCGCCCTACGTCTAATATGCTAACACACTACCTACTAGACTACGTGACTTCATGAGTAAAATATAAAATTGTTCAAATGTCGGCCACGGGTTCTGTGCGTGGAGCTTATCTAAAATCTCCAATTTTCCCAGCTTATGATGCATAAATCAGATTGAATTTGACCGATAGCTTGGATTGTGTTGGCATTGAAGAACGTTGTGGTTTATGGCCTAAATGAACAAAACTGCGACTTAAGAAAACCTCACAAAAAGTTTAACGGAGTTGGGTAGGTAAGTAGGATGGATGGACTCACTTAGGCCGGATTGGGCCCATTGTGCTACCACAGTCATCCGTTATACCCTAGTCTCGAAACCACCAAAATTCGTAAAGAAAGAGAGAGTGTGACGTATATATACGTCATTTCTGTCTATAGTATATAGATTTAAAATTTATATTGTAAAATGACAAACTGCAAAGAAACTGAATAAAAACGTAATGATTAGAAATTATTTACTACAGCAGTCGTTAGTATATTTAACGGTGATGTCTGATAAACTAAAAAGACGCAGTTCAGTGTAAACAAAAACTTCAATCAATTCAGGCTCAATTTATTCCATGGACACCGTAGTCTGGTAGATAGTGTATCGGCTTATTATTCGTCTATTTCGTCTCAATAGATTTATGGCATAAACTCGGAGAGCAAAATAAAATTGCCATAACCAATTTCCTTTTAGAGGACAACAGATTTTTGAGAAAATTTTCACGTTTTGTCTGATTATTAAGCGTCTGAAGATAAATTCGAATTTAAAAACCAAAGGCACAAACCCACACTTTTAGCGGCGCCACTTCTTGTCTCTAACAGGGTAAACTTTACTATTAACAGAGCACTGTTAACTGTTTAACAGTGGCAATAGTGGATTATTCTACTACTTTGCAATTATCACATGCTATTAGCATAAAATATAATTCTCATTATGATCATTATTGTTAATGAACAAAAGTGTTGAAATGTAAAGGATGGTTTGTCAGCAATTGAAGCTGCTGTGAAAATTATTGTGGACAAAAATGTTCACGGACGGAAAATCATCATACTTTCCGATAGCCAAGCGGCTATCAAGGCATTGGATTCCAGTGTAATAAACTCCAAGACGGTGTACAACTGTCGCAGATATCTCAATGAGGTGGCGAACCGATATGATGTTTGTATCACATGGGTACCGGGACATAATGATATTCCTGGTAACTGCAGAGTGGATGAACTGGCCAGAAGGGGCACGGCTATCGAACTCTCTGATGAATTCCCTACGTTGGGGATCCCTTTGGGGACCTGCAAACTTATAATTGACAATGCAACCGTAGATCTCGTCAACAGAATGTGGACAACTTCGGTTAAGGACAGAGCGGCGCAAAAGATCTGGCCGAGGCTGGATAGGAGGCGCACGGCGACTCTGCTTAAACTCCAAAGAAATAGGCTCAGCACTGTTATCGGGGTTATTACGGGGCATTGCATTATAGGAGCGCATGCGAGGCGTATTGGTCTTAGACACCTTGCAAATGATTTCTGCAGAAGCTGTGGAGATAAAGAGGAAGATGAGACTATTCTTCACCTATTGTGCACATGTCCGGCACATAGTCGGAGGAGAAAGAGGTACCTGGGTAGGATATGGATGAACTGTCTTGTATGGATATTGGCAGCCATCGGAAGCTCCGAATGGTTCCTGGAATAGGGGAAATGAAGAACTGTGGTATCACAATGGGCCCTGCGTGCGGCCTAAGCATGTCCGCTCATGACTCCATCGAGGGGACAGACACTTCTAACTACCTACCTAAAGGATGCTTGGTGGGGTTTGTTCCAGCTATCCCACTCCCACTCCCACGGTTGGGAAGCGCACCCTTTGGACTACCTTCTGCATATAGTCTGTATGGTGTACTATTTCCTATATGTTCCAAAATGGTCACTGATATTCTAGAGAATTTTCAAGCAAAAAATTGATACTTTCAAAGCCAATTTTCACAATACCATATCACTTTATATTGAGAAACTAGGTTGTAATCCCGATTGAAGGGTTGTAACGACCAATTATGTATGTATATATATCACTTTATATTGGACCATATTGCTTATTGTATTAAGAGGCCTTGGAACATTCCTTTGAGTATGATATGGTACTTATAGACCTAGTATATGCCCTAAAATTAGCTCCTAAACAAGTGACCTTGTTCAGATGGATATTATTAAATAGCTAACAGTGTTCTGTTAAGTTCAAATTTTGCTTTGTTAAGTGCAAATTTTACACTGTTAAAGCTAAATGTAGCGCTGCAAAAATTTATGGATTGCGTCTTGGATTTTCAAATTCGAATTTACATATCTTCACTCACATAAATTTATTTACTCTGAGAGTTTTTTGCCAGAAGACTGCTAAGAGGAAGTCACCGAAGAAATATTTGCTCATATTTCGTAATTTTTAGGAGGATTGTGCCAGGGGTTTGAATCACACGCTGCCTACTGGACTGCGGTGACTGTTTTACAAACACTGATTGAAAATATAACAACTACCGCAGATGCATTACATTGCTTAGAAATCTATTGCAACATGCCAGCGTCAGAGTAGTTGCCATGTAATTTAGGGACCCAAGCATATAATGAACAAAGTTGTGATAAATGGTGGAAATTGGCACTGGTATCCTCCTAGATTACTAGAATATTAAACAAAAATGTTGATTTATTCCTGCTTAATGGCCATATTACTTGCAACTTCCAACTTACAACTTTCAGTCGAATATTTACGTTGAGCTTACAGATGTTACAACAAATTGATGAATGTTTTACTCTGCAGTCGTCTAAAAGATAAAAATCTTAACGTATTAATCAAATCAACAAATTCCTCTTATTCTACTTATATTTCTACTTCTCCTTTTTATTTTTATTTGCTGTGCTTCAGGTTCTTTGGCCACCTCACACTTGAAATAAATATCTTTGAACAAAAGCTAAATGCATATACAGGCATAAAACAATATGTACTTATGTATGTATGATATGAACTTAGGTGAGGTATACATACACAAGGCAATTAAGATAAAGTGGTGCTACAAAGGAGTGTAATAAAAAAAAACTAAACTACCATCATAAATCAGAATTTGCTTCTGGAAATTACAAGAAGCGATATATCACATGGATTTTATGTGCTTCTAGGCAGAATTAGAATTTAGTGAAGTAAATGGAGTTCAAATTGCACTACAGTATAGTGTATGTATTTGTAAGCCCCGCGTGGAATTACAGAAATAAAAAAGAAGGATGGATAAATAAGGAATGGACTCTAAAGCAGCTATCAACTGACAACAATTTTCATTGAAAAATTATCTTCAAAGCTGAAACCCATTTCAAAATGAATGGTTACGTGAACAAAAAAAATTGTCGAATTTAAGACGATACCAATTCACATGAGATCAGTGTTGAAAAATTCAATACTTTAGTACTTTTTTCAGTACTTTTTCATTTCTTAAGTACCACAGTACCCTCGCAAACATTTTTATTACTTTTTTTTTATTAATATTGTTACGCAAATCGCAACGACCTAATATCGTTTAACAACAAAAACGATAAACAAAAGCCACACGATGCAAATACACACTAACACTAAGAATACAATGAACGTGTTGATTATCTAAAGCTGCACACACACATATGTACGACGAACCTGGTTGCGCCTGGTACCACAACAACATGTATGTGATAAAAAGGGATAGACAACATAAGCAAAGTACACAAACAACAATGTATTAGCAATAGCGCTCTCGAGAAGGCGAGATCACGAACTTTCCACTTCAAGAATGTTCGTTAGACTGGTTGTGTCGGACTATAAAAGCGCTGGACAAAGCAGGCAGCAGTCAGAGATAATTCAGTCAGCCTAGTGTAAAGTTGCGTGTGAACAAAATAAGTCGTGGTTGTAAAGATCCAGTGAATACTTGTGTCAACTAGTAAAGTGAATAAACAGATTATTATTGTTGTATCGTTAAGTTGTATAAGGTGGCACAGAAAAGTAGTGTAAAGAATAAAGAGTTTAACTGATATTAAACACATATTTGTTTTTACTTTGTTTACATTTAACGAACTCATATTTAAACGTTTTTTAAAAGGTAAAAACGTAAAATAAACGTGCATTCCGTTACGTTCCTTTGACATTTAACAAAGAGGGTCTTTTACGTTCTGTTGCGTTCCGAATCAGCTGTTCTTGGTTTATATATGAGAAACATGTATAAGTCGTAAGTTTTTTTTATTCCATTCCGTACATGTATTAAGTACAAATAAATATTTTTTTTTGCAAAAGTACCACTTGACGTAAAAAGTACTTTTTCAGTTATCGTTCAGTACCTTTTCCAAATTTCAAATTTTGCAACACTGCATGACATCCAAAAGTGTAGAATATATCACGATTTAGTTTGACGTGGATTTAGAGCTGATCGCGCTATAAGTCATTGAGAATGGCGAGGTCATAAATATTGTTACGAAAATGGAAAAATTCTAGTTACTGGTGTTTTACTTTTACATCGCTTAACATTAAAATTATAAACAAAAGCTACAAAAACAAAACAATGCAGTAAACAAATCTGTTTACAAATTATCGTACTGCTTAATATAACAAAAACTACCAGCATTAAAAAATGGTAAACAAGTAAACAAAAATACACCAACAACACTACAAGAATAAATGTAAACAAAATACACAAACAACAATAATGAATGTAAACAACGATGTTTACATTTATATAGATTTCGAGAAGGTGAAGCCATGAATATTCGCCTTCAAGAATATTCATCAGACTGTTTATGTTGCCACATAAAAGGCAAGGCAAAGAAGGCGACTGAAATGACCGAAGTTCTGTCATTCTTGTGTGGAGACTCAGAGACCAGCAATTAAGCGCTTTTTCGCTACTTATAAGTACTCATGAAATTTTTGAGTTACAGTATTGAAATTCAACTACTCTGATTCATTTGTACTCAGAACAACATTGATTTATAAGTACAAGTTGCAATGAGTATGAGTACAACGGTGACATCAAACTCATGACATTCGAACTATGTTTGATTCACACGCCTACTCATTCAGATTCATAATACTCATAAATGATTCGAGTGATTCGAATCATTCGTCAAAATTTACAGTCTTAGTTGTTGTTGCATTTACAAAGAAAGAAGAAAGACATATAAACAAAAAGACAAAGACAGCAAGGAGGGCAAACACACAAACCGTCTTCTGAGGATTGTAGTATTTGTACGCGAATCATACTTATTTTGTGATTCGTGTATACGATGAGTCATGGAGAATCCAAATAATTAACATCATGAGTATTGTTAAGTAAGAGTACGATGAGTATTTCAAACTTTGAATATGAGTAGTATGAATATGACATTAAAATAAGTATGAATGCGTATAAGTATCAGAAATTATAAGTATGATTCGAATCTACTCATCGTTTTAAATACTCATTGCTGATCTCTGTTATGTATACAAATAAAACACATACAAAGTAAGTTTTGTGAGAAGCAAGGTCATAACCTATCAGTAATCTTATGGCATATACCTTCAGAGCAAATACATAAATATGCCACATGAAAAATTTCTCGAAAATCTATCGTAGTCGCCTTTAAACTGTTTGTTCTAGCACTGATGCATAAAATTAACACAAATGGCATGTAGCCAAAAAACTAAACTCAAGGCTAAAAAAAGAACGTGGCAATAAGCATTAAAAACAAAAAAAAACGTGTTTCTCTATAAAAACTTTTAAACAGATACCCGTGGCAGCATTTGCCTGATGCTTAAGCAAAAAATTCAAAGTCCTCTACTATTGTTACGTTTCTAGCTACCTACTCTATGGTGTTTTTTGGTTGATGTTGTCCCTCTGAATATTATTGCTTGTATGGATAGCACTTTAAATTGTTTACCTATGGATGTTGCAGCTGTGCAACACTTAATAATGCCTCCCAACCAACAACAATAGTATCGTATCGTTCGTCATACAATAATAGAGCCTCAATGGCAACGACAACAATGCCTGAAGTGAAATTCCTCTTTCGCATCATTTCACTTTTGGTTTTGCGTGAATTGCGCTGTATAGGAATGTGAAACATTTTTTCGAATTGTGTTGCATTCAACACATCTATTGCTTGCCAGTACGTACTGTTTAAATATTTGATTTTCGTTTTTTTTGCTTCATCTTCCTCTATTTGTTCATTTTTTGTATTTAAGCGTACATATATAAAAATATTTACGTACAGTTTTCGTATTCAAAAAATATATTTTCTCTCTCTCTCTCTCTCTCTCAGTTACTAAAGGCATTTTCTCTACGTGCGGAGATTGGAAAACGGCAGTAATACGAGGAGTTTTTTGACGCTTACTGTCTTTAAATTTAAACAAGAGAAAGTGTGTGTGTGAGATATATCGAAATTGTTTATTCGTTCGAAAGACCTATTGATGTACGCCACGACTTCTTCGGATGCAGCGCAACCGAAATATTAAAGTTTTCATAACTCAAACGCATTATCAGGCTTAATTTAACCGCTGGTATGGGTTATGTTCTCTTTGTAGGACTCTACGGTTTGTGCCTCCTATACATATGTACGCCTGCGAATTAAGAAAAAGTCTAAGCATGATCTTAGGTTAGGTTAGGTTAGAGGACGTGTATTTGTCAATTAAGACAAGTACAGTACCCGGAGGTCGAATTGACCCATTGCACAACGTCCTAGTTTCTCACAGTACTCATGTTGCGTGTGTTAATTTTATACATGAGTGGTGGGGACCTACAGTTTACTCTCAGAGTTTTTTGCCAGAAATCTGCTGAGAGGAAGCCGCCGAAGAAATACTTTTTGCATTTTGTCTTGATGTCTGGTCAACACACTACCTACTAAACTACGGCGACTTCAATCAAGCATTATCTTGGTAACCAGTTTATTTCACTCCTTGTAAGATGACCATGCCCTTAAATTGCTTTGGCGATGTTGATTTTGAGGACTGGTCCTGCGATTTAAGAACACCCTACAAGAAAACGTCTAACAAGGTCTAAGCGATCTTGGTGGCCAACTCACAACTCGTACATGCGAGACGACCAAATCACTTCCACCGAATTTCCAAATAATTGGCCATTACAACCCTTCAGTCAGGTCAGCCATCAAAACGAAATTTAAAAAAATATTTCTTCGGCTACTTCCTCTCAGCAGATTTCTAGCAAAAAGTCTGAGAGTAAATAAAATTGCCAAGAAAAGTAGGTCCCGCCACTCATGTATAAAATTAACAAACACAACATAAGTGGTGTGAGGAACTAGGTTGTAATACTGGCTAAGGCGTTCTAATGACAAATTATGTATACAAATGTGTTTATAGAAAGAGAGCCTTTTCCTGTTATCAACGTTGAATTTCCTTCCTCCCAGAACATTTTGACTCCTTATCACCATAGACAGCCATTGCTACAAATGAAGCACTGAAGCACTGTAACGGCCTTGTGAGTTAGCAAACATTATTGGATCTCTCGCATGTTAAAATTTTCTGTATCCACCACGCGACTCTATGCTGAGATAGACTGTAGTTCGAATGTACTTCCGCCTCAATATCTAAAGTATTCATTCGGCAATCAATACTCATAATATGAATGCTAAATATTTTTATCGTCTAGGTTAGCGTCGATGGCCTATATGGCCCATTTTGTTACCCAGTGTGAGGTAAGCTCCAATGCCATGATCCGTTAGTGGTGAGTTTGAACCACCTCGAGCTCCTTAATCATCTAAAATGGTGGGGGTGGGATAACATTAGATAAAAAAGGGAGAAGATTTTTCTAGGCAGTGAGATCTTCTATATTTTCTTTTTTGAAAGTGTTGACAATAAGTTCTTGTCGGAAATCCGTTTTTTCTATAGGTTTTCCTATTACAACTTACCACTTACGTGCCTTTAATCAGAATCATTTAACCAGTAGTTTATCATTAGAACAGTTTCTCTCATATCAATAAATCACTTAAGAATTCTAGTGTAGTTCAATACCCATTTTAACAAGAACGTTGTTCTCTCCGTATCAGCAAAAGCCGGCTTAATTTAGTGATTAAAGCGTTTGACTAACAAGCCAAACAATTCAGATTCAAACCATTAAAAAGGCGAACAATTTTCTTCATAAATTTCAAATTTTACAACTAAGAGGCTTCAAATTTCCAACAAAATAAACCATTTCGGAAGCTCTCTGGCCTCTGACCGCAGAGGAGAATATTTGGTCTGCTTTTCATATGCTTTCCTAACAATGAATTTAGTTTTCTGACACAGGTTTTCTTTTTATTACACGGAAGACATTTCTAATGATCCACAATAACTTTTTTTTTTTACAATTCGATTTGATTTTTGATTCAGCTAAGCACTCCAAACATAGGAACAATTGTACTCATGCTCCCCATTAGCAGACGACAATTTCAAATACTTGTGATCGAAATAAAAAAATGTTGTTCGTTTCTTTTTTAAGATATCAGAAGCTAGTAATTGACTGCAATGGGCAAAAATCCATCGTATTTAATTTAATTTTCTTTTTTATTTTAAATTTCTTTTATTGCACCCCATTATAGTTTTAAGATGCTTACAAATCGTTACGTAAAATTTAATTTCACTTCGTTCTACCTTACTGCCTTACGTGCTATGGTCAAGATAATATCAATATGGGCTTGAAATTATACTCTGAATTCTTATTTTCGTTTGCTATTTCTCTCGTTTCATTTTATTATGGAAGTTATTAAATGTTATGTGACTTCTTATTTGCATTTTGAAGTTCGAAGTTGAATTCGACACAACGATATTGAATTGAACATTTGAATGGAATATAAGAAAAAACATTGTTTTTATGTTTGGAATAAAATGGCACAACTGCAGCAGTTATAGAATATGGACACTTGATTTTCTTATTTTCGTTTTTTCATATATGTTAACATACCCCCCATTTCATTTAAATATGAAGTCTTTGGAATATATTTTATGATTTAAAAGAAAATGAGCTTGAAACGAACATTTATGGTGAAAGAAAAAAATTAAATAATTGCCTACCTAAACAGAGGTCGATGGATTTGCACACGAAAGACAAGTAATGAAACTTTCATTACATGAACATATGTATGTATGGCATGCACATGTACATGAATGCCAGTATAGGTGGGAAGTACTGTTTCAATTTTCTTTCTCTAAACACAATAGAATTAAATAATTTGAACCTGAAGCTAAATGTTCCCTTATATTCAAAATTCTCTACAACAGTTTAACTATGAAAGGAACAAGGTTCAGGAAAAAATATGGAAACAATGGCTGTCCAGTATTGCGACTTAAAATGAAAAAATTATAGACTTCTCCGCAGAAGCCTGTAAACATTACAAATTGTTACGTTTACCGAAGACAAAGTTACTTCAATCCTTTACCTCTTAATTACAGATCTCAATACTGCACATGGATTATTAAAATTCTTGTGGTTTGATGATTAATACTGGATGCACTGATTTCCATACGATGTCTACTTTTACAAATTATTTTTCCATTCGACTTATTGTTTAACAAACCAAATTTTTGGGCGACACATTAAATTCTGAATGTATTATACGTCTCTAGGTAAACTTGCATTTCAGTAGTAAAAATTTCATCAGAACACTAATCTGAAAACATGTGTAGAAGACTAAATGTTAAGTGCCTCTGAAGCTAGCACGATAAGTTGCAATTATGCTTTCAACGTCATTCCGAAATTATTGCTCATTGATCTCATTTACTTGATCATTTTATATCAACGCCCGTGAATTTTGCAATTGCTCCAAAACTATCTGTTGCTCTGTATTGCCAATAGAATACAAATCTTAAGTGATTTTTGTTTTATCGCAATTTTGTGGCATTATACCGCATTTTGCCATCATTTTGACTTTTCGATTTACATACGAAGCCAAACAAATACTAGCAATCATGCATACAAAGCCCAACAGAATTTGATGTGCCACAGTGCAGTATCACTCATAGTATTTGTATTCCTCTTTAACAGCTCTAGTTGTGTTTATTTTTGTAGTTTTTGAATAAAATTTTACGAATTTCTTTTAAATTCTGTGAATATGCATCACGAATAAGTCGACAAAAACTGCAATAATTTTGGCAAAAGTTTTCTTAAACTGACAGTGATTTGATGTGTATTTTTATTTCATATTTCGTTCCCAAAGCGCATAAAAGCAGAACAACATGTGAGCAGAACAATTTTGAATACTTCAAATGCCACACATTTCAAGATTCAGAAATAAGTTTTTGAATGGCGGATGTTAAAAATTGCAAATATTTATACGAGAGACATAAAATATAAGGCAGTACAGGGAATTGTGATACATTGTCGGTAAAGCGTGCATCAGTAAGAATGAATGATTTTTTATTGTTTGGTATTGTAAAGAAGACATGTTACGATTAAGTATTGAACGGAGTATCCGCCAAATGGCTGTCACAGCTCTGAAGACAGGTCATTACTAAAATTTTCCATGGCTCTTTCCCATGGATGTTGATGTATTTCGCCAATAAGGCGATCTCGGATTTCATCTCGGAAATTTTTTAAGCTTATTAGTATATATAAAGTCGCCGTGGTCTAGTAGGTAGTGTGTTGGCTTATTAGACGAAAAGCCAGGGTTCGAGCCCCATGCCAGACATCAAAATAAAATACAAAAAGTATTTCTTCGGCGACTGCCTCTCAGCAGATTTCTGGCAAAAACTCTGAGAGTAAATAAAATTGCCATGAAAAGTTTCTCAAAAATCTGTCGTTCGGAGTCGACTTCAAACTGTAGGTCCCGCCACTCATGTATAAAATTAACACACACAACATAAGTGGCGTGAGAAACTAGGTCGTAATCCTGACTGAAGGGTTGTAACGACCAACTACGTACGTAGTATAACCCGAGGTTTCGAGTTTTTGAAGTTAAATCGAATGTTTTTGATGCCTAGAAGACATCAGAATTTCTTGAGTTAATTGTTTCTAGCAATCATTGCTGCAATAAATCGATTTTTATATGCACGGTGTGACAAGTGACGTCATTTTTTGGAATCCATATATTGTCGAGATTCGTGGTTTCTAGTAGAGGGTACAAGAACTTTGTTATTATGTTACGGTTCCACTTACTGCCGTCTTACCAAAACCCGCTGCAACTCTATGTTCATTTTTGGTGAATTTGCTTACATGGATTTCATGTAGATTTTCTAGGCCCAAAATAAGATAATTTTTCTAGGAAAAATTGGCACTGGCTTCACTCTGCTACATTACCCACTAAATGCATTGCCGGTGCTTTCCTTGTGGTCTGCTGCTAAGAGTTCTTCAGTACCCTGAATTTTGTATGGATAAAGGTGGAGATCTTCTATCAATGCCCTGCGTAGTTGTGGTGAATTTGAAGTAGTTGAGAACGATGCCAAATTAATGTTTTTAGGTTTTCGACGTCAGTCTCGTTTACAGCAGCAATATTTTCAAGAGAGCGACCGGTACGTTGATGCACAGGAGTCTTACTGTACATAACCAACCCAGCTTCATCGAACTTTTTGATCATACTACGAATGATTGACATATTAGTTACACATTCATGACTGAAAATTCTTCGAGGCCTCAGAATTCATAACACTTACGTTGTGTGTGTTAATTTTATACATGAGTGGCGGGACATACAGTTTAAAGTCGACACTGAACGACAGATTTTTTGAGAAACTTTTCATGACAATTTTATTTATTCTCAGAATTTTTGCCAGAAATCTGCTGAAAGGAAGTAACAGAAGAAATATTTTTTATTACACTTTTGTTTTGATGTCTGACCTGGTTTTTGAACTGTGGCCGTACGTCTAATAAGCATTAAACATTTCGTTTTAATGGATGGTAATGAAATTCTAGCAATATTTTAAAATTTTCCACAATCTACAAACCCAACTTTATTAGAAGAAATTTTATGGAAAACCAATTTCCCTTTTTCTATTTGATTTTTGAAGTAAATTCTTGTAATTCTTGTCAATATTTTGCAAAAGAAAACATTGCTCTTAAGGCCATTAACAGCAGTTTAATTATGGTTAATGACATTCTCTACATATTTCTTTTTGTTTTCTATACTTCGCTTACATCGTGTAATTTTTTAATGAAATTATTACATCAACTTTGCCTCCAAGTAATACTAGAGAACCTGTTTATGAAAATCAAACGAAGACCATTTTACTGCTGTGTACTGCAGCAGAAACAGTCCAGTTTGCCAGTCAGATTCCTGTTCATCTTCACTTGTACTTGCCACCCATGGCTTTAAGGGTTACAAGCAACAACGCATGTAATTGTATTTAATTATTGGGTATCTCTGATACCCCCAATAGCTAAAATATGTGAATGGATTGGAGCAGGATAGAAGGATATGATGTTAAAAAGATAACAATTTTAATAAAGACGTTAATTAATGTTGTCTTCATGTAAATAAATTAAAACAAAATAAAATAAAAATGAGGTTATTTATGTACACAGTGTTTTGTATTATTTGTTCTGATAATTTTCACAATATTCCACATTTTTTTTATACATTTTTAGAGGCAAAAAATTATTTCTGAATCCCGCAATGTGTGGCATTTGAAGCATTCAAAATTGTTCCGCTCGCATGTTGTTCTGCTCTTATGCGCTTTGGGAACGAAATATCAAATAAAAATACACATCAAATCACTGTCAGTTTTAGAAAATGTTTGTCAAAATTATTGCAGTTTTTGTCGACTTATTCGTGATGCATATTCACAGAATTTAAAAGAAATTCGTACAATTTTATTAAAAAAAAAATACAAAAATAGAGACAACTAATGCTTTAAAGAGGAATACAAATACTATGAGTGCACTGTGATACATCAAATATTGTCAGTGCTTGTTTGGCTTTTGTATGTAAATCGAAAAATCAAAATGATGGCAAATAATGGCGTATAATGACACAAAATTGCGATAAAAAAATCACTCAAGATTTGTATTGTATTTGCAAAATTCAGGGGCTTTGATATAAAATGATTAAATGTAGGAGATCAATGAGCAATAATTTCAGTATTGCGTTGAAAGCATAATTGCAACTAATGGTGCTAGCTGCAGAGGCACGCGACTTGCAGTCCTCTACACTCTGTTCAGATTAGTGTTCTGATGAAATTTTTACTACTGAAATGCAAGTTTACCTAGAGGCGTATAATACATTCAAAATTTAAATTCTCTTCCCAAAATTCAGTTTGATAAACAATAAGTCGAATGGAAAAATAACTTGTAAAATTATACATCGTATGGAAATCAATGCATCCAGTCTTAATCATCAAACCACAAGAATTTTAATAATCCATGTGCAGTATTGAGATCTGCAATTAAGAGGTAAAGGGTTGAAGTAACTTTGTCTTCGATAAACGTAACAATTTGACATATTTATAGTCTTGTGCAGTGAAGTCTATAAATTTTTACATTTTAAATAACAATGCTTGACAGCCATTGTTTCCATTAATATTTTTTCTGTACCTAGCTGCCTTGATAGTTCTCGTGTTGTAGAGAGTTTTGAGTATATGGAAACGATTAACTTCAGGTTCAAACAGTTCAATTCTATTGTATTTAGAGAAAGAAAACTAACCCAATACTTCCCAAACTATACTGACAGTCACGTACATGTGCATGCCATACATATGTACATGTAATGAAAGTTTCATTACTTATCTTACGTTTAAAATCTATTGACCTGTGTTTAGATAGGCAATTATTTTTTTTTTTTTTCACCATAAATATTCATTTCAAACTAATTTGCTTTAAAGAAAATCGTAAAATACATTACAAAAGACTTCATATTTAAATGAAATGGGGGGGGTTTTAACATTTAAGAAAAAAACGAAAATAAGAAAATTAAGTGTCCATATTCTATAACCGCTTGCAGTTGAGCCATTTTATTCCATCCACAAAATCAATGTTTTTTCTTAAATTCCATTCAAATGTTCAATTCAATATCGTTATGTCCAATTTAAATTCAAACTTCAAAATGCTAATAAGAAGTCACATAACATTTAATAACTTCCATAATAAAATGAAACGAGAGAAATAGAAAACTAAAATAAGAATTCGGAGTCTAATTTCAAGCCCATATTGATGTTGTCTTGACTATAGCCAGCAAGGCAGGAAGGTAGAACGAATGGAAATTAAATTTTACGTAACGATTTGTAAGCATCTGAAAACTATAATGGGGTGCCCCTGTGTATGTTAAGCAATAAAAAAAATTTAAAATAAAAACGAAAATTAAATTCGATACGATGGATTTTTGCCAATTGCAGTCAATTCCTAGCTGCTGATAACTTAAAAAAGAAAAGAAAAAAATTTTTTTATTTACACCATAAGTATTTGAAATTGTCGTCTGCTAATGGGGAGCATGAGAACGATTGTTCCTGATTGTTTATGGAGTGCTTAGCTGAATAAAAAATCAAATCGAATTGTAGAAAAACAGATAATTTTATTGTGTATCATTATAAATGGCTTCCGTGTAATAAAAAGAAAATCTGTTTCAGAAAACTAAATTCCCTGTTAGGAAAGCATATGAAAAGCAGTCCAAATATTCTCCTTTGTGGGCAGGAGTCAGAGAGCTTCGTGAATGGAGTATTTCATAGGAAATTGAAGCCTCTTTGTTGTTAATTTCGAAATTTATGATGAAAATTTTTCGCCTTCTTTAGGGTTTGAACCTAAATTGTTTGGCTTATTAGTCAAACACATTAATCACTAAATTAAGCCAGCTTTTGCTGATATAAAGAGTACAGCAAACCGCCATTGAAATAAATTAGAATTCTTAAGCGATTTATTGATATGAGAGAAGCTGCTCCAATGATAAGCTCCTGGTTAAATGATTCTAATTAAAGGCACGAAAGTGGTAAGTTATTGTAGGAAAACTTATAGAAGAAATGCATTTTCGACAAGAACTTATTGTCAACACTTTCAAAAAGGAAAATATAGAATACCTCACTTCCTAGAAAAATCTTCTCTCTTCTACTCTCTCTAATGCTATCGCCCCACCTTTTTAAATGATTAAGGAGCTCGAGCTGGTTCAAACCCTCCACTAACGTATTATGATAACGGATTATGATAGCGGATTATGATAATGGGTCATATAGGCCATCGACGTTAACCTAGACAATTAAAATATTTGGCATTCATATTATGAACATTGATTACCGAATGCATACTTTAGAGATTAAGGCGGAAGCACATTCGACCTACAGTCTAACTCAGCATAGGGTCGCGTGGTGGATACAGAAAATTTTAACATGCGAGAGATCCAATAATGTTTGTTAACTCACAAGCTCGTCAATAACAGTCCTTCATTTGTAGCCATGGCTGTCTATGGTGGTGAGGAGTCAAAATGTTCTGGGCAAGAAAATTAAACGTTGATTACAGGAAAAGGGTCGTCTTTCTATATACACATTTGTATACATAATTTGGCATTAGAACCCCTTGGTCAGGATTACAACCAAGTTCCTCACACCACTGAATTTATGTTGTGTGTGTTAATTTTATAAATGAGTGGCGGAACCTACAGTTTAAAGTCGACTCCGAATGACAGATTTATGAGAAACTTTTCATGTCAGCTTTATTTACTCTGAGAGTTTTTGCCATAAATCTGCTGAGAGGAAGTTGCCGAAGAAATATTTATTCACGTTTCGTTTTGAGACGTCTGAGCGAGGGCTTGAACCACATGCTCTAGTGTAATAAGCCAACACACTACCTACTAGGCCACTTCAAGATATCTTGAACTTTTTGATATATTCGAGTGGATATTGCATCGCCAATTATAAACAGAATGGCAGTTGAGTAGAATCCTTAAGGCTCGTTTTCATTTTGTCTGAGATTTCTGGAAAATAAAAAAATAAATCAGTTGCAGTTTAAGCTTTTGCTGCAACACTTAGTTGAATGCCATTATTGGTTACGTTTTTCTTTTCTAAGTTCACATTACGCTTAAACTACAATTCGTTGGCAACATTTAAAATGCTTGCTTGCTACTACTGTTAACAACCATTAAAGAGGGGTCTTTTAGCCATTGTTGCACATGCAACATGCAGTATGTTAGTTGTAGATTGTTGTGAATGCCGTTGTTGCCTGACATTACAGTCATTGGTTGATTTTGTTCCGTTTTTGAGCGTGCATTGTATGTGCTTCTTTACCAAAAGAATGTCTACACTAAACTACAACCTTTTAACCAAAATGATATCGATTCAACACAGTGTTACGAAAATGAAAAAAATCTAGATACTGGTGTTTTGCTTTTATATCGTTTAACATTAAAATTACAAACAAAAGCTACAAAAACAAAACAATGCAAGTAAGCAAACCTGTTTACAAATTATCGTACTGCTAAATATAACAACAAATACCAGCATAAAAAGAAATGGTAAACAAGTAAACAAAAATGCAACAACAAACGCTACAAGAATAAATGTAAACAAAATACACAAACAACAACAATGAAACAACGATGTTTACATTCGATGTTTACATTACATTTACATTCGCCTTCAAGAACATTCATCAGACTGTTTATGTTGGCATATAAAGGGCAAGACAAAGCAGGCAACGAGTCAGTAAAAGTTTAGTCAGTCTTGTGTGAAGATGCGGTGTGTTTGAAGAGAGTAATTGTTGTGTGAACATCTCCGTTACAATGATCTGTCGAACAATTGACTAGAAATTGTTTATGCAAAAGAGGAATAACAAACAAAGTACATAATTGTTGTTGTTTACATCAAGTTGTGAACAGTGGCACACAGAATTGTGCGAATAATAAAGAATTTTAATTGAACTTAAAGACAAATTTATTTTTATTTTATTTGCAATCTACGAGCTCACATTTTAAACGTTTTTAAAAGTTAAAACGTAACAATACATACTGGCATCAGTGGTTTTTCTACATTTCCTTTAATTTTTTGTTCAAACCTAGTCACACTAACAACAACGAATAAAAATTCGAATGAAAGTGTTTTCAATACTGCATCCAGTGTCCAGCACTGTTCAAATTTAATTTAAATTTTACTTGCATTCAAATATTTTTGTCTTCCATTTTCTTTGTGATTAGCAATGTTGTTGACATTTTTTCTTGAAACAACATTCCCAACAATCCTCAGCAGAGCCTATTAAATTATTCTGGTGTTGGTGTTGAAGGCTATCATAGACAAGATAAACTCGGAAAAAAAGAATTCTAAAGATGAGTATCAGGATGACAGTGAAATGTAGATTTAAACATTTGTGTCGGGGGTTTTACAATGTTTGTGAATCAAGACATTCAAATGACACAATCCCACACACACATAAACAACTGTTAGTTTGATTTAAAATTGCAGGAGAGAGAGAAAGAGAGTTGTTTTGTTTACATTTCATGCCATAACCTTAAAATGTTTTTCTGTCTGCTATCAAAGTGTCTGTGTGTGTTTGTGTTTTTTTTTTAAAGACTCCATTTGCCAAGGATTAAAATAATGTACGCCCCCGCCTCCAAATCTAATCCTATTTATAAATATTTACATGACACCATTGCTTGTTTTGACATATTTTATAGCCATGTTCTTATTGTTGTTGCATCCTAAACAAGTATTTGTAAATATGTTGACATAAATTATTACAGAAAAAATGTTAGAGAAACTGTTAATGCCCTAGTATTACAACTAGGAAAGGAGATAAGCATTGAAATGTGTTTTTAAATACTGGATTATGTTTCATACATAAATACATACGTACATACATACATGTGTTAGTGGCAGTTAAAAAAATTAAATTTTTCTCATCGGTTCGCATCCTTTAAGAAAATTCTTCGCTACCTTTATTGAAATTTTTTTTCATTACCTTGAAGAAAAAGATGTCATTTGAAAGAAAAGCCTTCAAAGTTAAGAAATGCTATTTCGCCGCTCTCTTTTTATTGAACAAAGAACAGAGGCAAAAGAACTGAATCTGTCTGTAGTCCTATAAACACAATAAACGCAACGCAGCAAGTGCAACAATTTTGCAATTGTTGCCTAAGGTAAGCTGCATGCGTATTAATTATAATGAAGACAGCAGCAACAAAGCATAACGTTCTTTCGCGTTATATTTCATACATCGCGTTTTAAATCCACTATTGCATGCATTTTATTGTATTGGCAGCATTAATCCTCCTTTAGGCAGCAAAAAACTTTTCACTTCTAGCACTAATTCTTCCCTCATTGCTGGAAATAAAACAGAAATTAGCCTTAATGCGGAGCAGTAGAATTGTCGTTTGTTGTCGCACTGCCTTTGAAATAATCACTTCCATATACACCCATGTATTTTATTGTTAAGACATAGGTTCGTAGCGTTTACTGTGTTCTTAGCACAACGCATTGTGCGATTCACTGCCCAATCAACAACGAATGAATGTGTTTTACGAAACGGACATGTATTGCTTAAAAATATAAGATTTTCGTGAACAGCTTGCTTTATTTTCCGCAAATACATTCTGTTGAAGTAGCATTAAAATCATAAAACACAGGCCTTGCTGCCCTAGCGCCCTAATATCTAAAGTTGGGTCCACTACTGTTATTAAAAACTATCTTCACCTTCTTCTGTACGCAAACACTAAGCCACAACATAAGCACCGAATGGATATATATGTATAAGTGGAGTAAACAGTAGCCACCGTAGTTTAGTTGGTAGTGTGCTGTCTTAGTAGACATGAGGCCACGGTTCAAACCCTCAGGTCAGACACGACTTCCTCTCAGCAGCAGATTTCTGGCAATAAGTCTGAGAAAAAATAAAAAAAATTTCTCAAAAAAATCTGCCGTTCGGAATCGACTTTAAACTGTAGGTCCCGCCACTTATATGGATAAAATTAACACACACAACATAAGTGGTGTGAGAAGCTATGTTTTAATCCTGACTGAAGGGTTTTAATGACCAATTATGTATGTATGTATGTATAACACATCACAGGAGCCTGTGCCCGTTGGCCGCAGCAATCGATGACAGGGCTTCCTCGATTTGGTCCTTCCAACACAAACGCCGAACTTTACATCAAATACCTATCTCACCGGAGCATCCTCTTCCATTCGAAAGCCGCAGCCGCTGGATGTTAACACCCTGCACAACGTTCATGTCGTTAAAGAGTTCATACAGTTTAATATTGGATCGGATACGAAAATCATCGTCAATGGATCGAAGATCTTACGTAGGACTTTTCTCTCGAATACTCTCAAGGCTGCTGCATTAGTGCTTAATAGGGTCCATGCCTCTGCGCCAAAAAGAAGCACGGGCAGGATGAGCGTCTTGTAGAGTAACAGTTTTGTCGAACGAGAGAGGTCTCTGCGAGTCAATTTCCTATTGAGACCTGTTGGCAAGAGTGATCCTATGCTGGATCTCCAGACTGACATAATTTTTGCTGGTAAAAGCCAAGATAAACAAAATCTAGGATCCAGTATGCCGTATATCCCTACTTGTCGACAACATATTGTTACGTTCTTACAATAGGAGCTCATAGATTGCAAATAAAATAAAAATAAATTTGTGTTTATTTTTAATACACTTCTTTATTATTCGCATAATTCTGTGTATCACTGTTCACAACTTGATGTAAACAACAACAATTGCCTTTGTTTGTTATTCCTCTGTCTATACCCTTTGCAAAAACAATAACAATTGGTAGACAATTGTTCGACAGATCTCTGTAACGGAGATCTTCAAACCATAATTACTCTCTTCAAACCCACCGCCTTCAGACAAGACTGACTGAACTTCACCAACTATTTGCCTGCTTTGCCTTGCATGTTCTTGAAGCCGAATGTTCGTAACTACGCCTTCTCGAAATCTCTATAATTGTAAACATCGTTGTTTACGTTTATTATTGTAGTGTTGTTGGTATATTTTTGTTTACCATTATTTTATGCTGGTGTTTGTTGTTGTATTTTTTTTATTTTTTTACTTTTTATGCTGGTATTTGTTGTTATCTTAAACAGTACGACTATTTGTAAACAAGATTGTTTACTTGCATTGTTTTGTTTTTGTAGCTTTTGTTTATAATTTTAATGTAAAAGCAAAATACCAGTAACTAGACTTTTTTCGTTTTCATAACAATATGCTTGGTTTTTTGCCCTGTATTATCGTATGAGCCCAACACTATTTATGGCACTTGTTCATGTGTTTGTTTTTTATTGAATGCTTTCAGTTGAAAACCAATAGATAGGCCTCCTGCTGAGAATTTAATTTCCTTTTTTTGTAATGTGCCAAGCAAGACTTTTGCGTGTTTCACACTTTGAAAGCATCTCCAGTGTTACAAAACGATGCTTGTTGCTCATATAAAATAAAGCAAATGTGGATATGTACAGACATGCATATGTATGTGGTGCTGTGCTTGTAACAGTGATTGGAACAACATGTTTAGGTAAATAATAGTTGCAACTATATGTTGCAGTTTCTTTAAATGTGTTATCGATAACATTACAACATTGTGAACTTTTATCGTGTTCGATTGTTTTTTGCTCTTTATTTTTCTGGTCCTTGTTGGCAATGTGTTCGTAGAAGTATCCACAGTGGGTCAGGAAAAAAGCAATTTTGGAATATTTGGATAATGTTTTTCAATTTCAATTATTTTCATTTTAAAATTTGTATTTAATTTTCTTAGGGTTGGGAACAGCAGTTTTCTTACGCTGTGTTTTGAAAGGTTCTTGGTGTGCTGCATCCGAATCCGAATTGCTCTTGGCTTTTCGAAATACTTATTTAATTGGCCAATCAGAATTACATTCTAGCTTCTCACACCACTTATGTTGTGTGTGTGTAAATTTTATCCATATAATCTGCAGGACCTACAGTTTTAAGTCGCCTCAGAACGGCAGATTTTTGAGAAACTTTGCATTGCAATTTTCATTTATTTTCAGAGTTTTTACCACAAGACTGCGAAAAGTGAAAGTCGACAAAAGAAATATTTGTCTTAATATTGCGTGTCTGTTTGAGATGTCTAAGTGGGGGGTTGAACCACGTGCTCTAGTGTAATAAGCCAACACACTACCTTCTAGGCGACTTCAAGATATTTTGACCTCTTTGATATATTCGAGTGGATAAGATACTACATCGCCAATTATAAACAGAATGGCACTTAAGTAGAATCCTCAAGGCTCATGCAGCCGTGGCCGGCCAAGGCATTCTTGGAGACGCCCGATACTCCACAGTTTAGCTCAGTGTAATCTTATATGGGAAGAGGCAAAATAACAGCAGTCAACTTGCTAAGATGAAAATGCTTTGTGAAAACCATATGCTTCCAAGCTATGATACGTAGCCAATTAATATTTTTTCTGGAAATCCTGTTGTAGCATCTGAGAGTTCTAATCTTCTTCTCCACCGATTTTGAATTGTGGCCATATCTTTATTTTTATCTCGGAGAATGTTCTCTAGAGTATAGCAAAAAAGCTGAGTTTACGTCAAATTTATGTGAGGATATCTTGAAAATCTAAAATGCTAGAGCATCTCGGATGCACATAATCTAACATAATTGGTCATTACAAACTTTCAATCAGGATTACAAACTAGCTTCTCACACTACTTATGTTGTGTGTGTTAATTTTACACATGAGTGGCGGTATCTACAGTTTAAAGTCGACTCCGAACGCCAGCTTTTTTTAAGAAACTTTTTCATGGTAATTTTATTTACCGAGTTTTGAAAGAAATCTGCTGAGGGGAAGACGCCGAATAAATATTTTTTCAGATTTCGTTCTATTAGACATGTCTGACCTAGGATTTGAACCATGGCCTCATGTCTAATAAGACAACACACTCCCTACTAGACTATGGCGAATTTCTTGCAACTTATAATATAAGAAAGATTCAAATATGTTGGCCACAAGAACTACTCCCTGGTTGTAGGGGCTATCATCTGAGTGTTAGGTTAAGTCGAAGTGGCAAGCTCAGTTGCTGGGAAAAAAAAACTGGGATTCAGCACACTAAAAATCATTAGAAAAGTGTGGTGGAGTTGTTTATGTTTTAAAAATCTTGTTCTCGACCTGTGTGATTGAACCCACTGTAGGTACCAGTTTTGAGAAATATTCTGAATTTTTTTCGTTTGTTTTCTGTTACAATCTTTTCAATGTTATTTCTTTTGCGCGAAATGTGATAAAAACTAAAGAAACCAAAAACAAATTGCTGTGAAGTATAGATAATTTGTTACGACTTGTTCTCTCCTTTGTTGCTTGCTTCAGTGATTTATAATCACAACAATTGAAGAGAGAAACACATTCGAAAAGAATGTGAACGAAGCATTTTAATGTTGTCAACATTTTTAGTCATCAATAAATTGGCACCACAGTACGAAAGGGAGGCAACAGTTAAAGGAACTCTCTCAAGTGTACACCAAATAAAGTTGAATACGATCCGAAATAATTTGATTTTAAATGGAGATTTCGTTTGTAAATAATTTTCGAAAATTCCGTTATTATTTCTCTCACTTTCAACATCCTCTCCTGTGTGCCTTCTTGAGTTTCTCTTTTCCATTTTCCTTTAAATTGTTCCACAAAAAATTTTGCCTGATTTTCCTATACATCCTGTTAAACATTTTTCACAGTGGGTGGCCAAATATTGTTGGACTGTGTTGTTATTGTAAAAGTTTGTTTGTTTTTCTGCATCTACTGCTTGCTCATAACCTAGAAGTAAAGCAATAATCGCAACTAGAGTACCATTAATCTGTAATTCTGATAAATTTCCATTCTTTATGGAGGTTGTTTGCATGCCCACTGAGATAGAATTAAAATTTTAATGAGAATGTTTCATGCTGCATATACATGGTTCTGTTGCTTTATGTGGCAAGTGAGAAGATAAATTGTTTGGTTGAAAAAATTTATATTTGTTGCAAAGGAAAATTCTCTGGTTTTTGTTTTATTTTTCTTTTTTAAAACAAAATGTCTCTGAAGTACTTCTAGGTTTCGTTATCGAAATTTAAGTGGGGAACAGAATAGACGCTGTAGTATAACGTAACGACGAGTGCTGCAGGGTGTTAAAAGTTAAAAACGGACAATTGAAATTGATATCATAAGAATACATAGTTATAGTACACGCTGTAGTAGAAGATAGCGCAACAGAATATGAAGTTATTGTAGTCGCTGTAGTAGAAACGCAACAGTATACATGCATAGTTATAGAAGACGTTGCAGTAGTCGCTGAATCGAAACAGAATACGCAGTTATATTAGTCGCTGTAGTAGACGCTGAAGTGCAACATAATACGTAGTTACGGTAGTAGCTTCAGTAGATGCTGAAGTGCAACAGAATACGTAGTTCTAGTAGACGCTGTAGTAGAAGCTGAAGCGCAGAGGAATACTTAGTTACGGTAGTAGCTGCAGTACAAGCTGAAGCGCAACGGAATACATGGTTATAGTACACGCTGCAGTAGAAGCTGAAGCATAACAGAATACATAGTTATAGTACACGCTGCAATAGAAGTTGACGCGCAACAAAATACGTAGTTATAGTGCACGCTGTAGTAGACGGTAAAGCGCAACAGAATACGTAGTTACCTTAGTAGCTGTAGTAGATACTGAAGCGCAACAGAATACGTTGTTCTAGTAGTCGCTATAGTAGACGTTGAAGCGCTACAGAATACGTCGTTATAGTACATGTTGCACTAGAAGCTGAAGCAAAACAGAATACTTAGTTGCGGTAGTAGCTGCGGTAGAAGCTGAAGCGCAACGGAATACATGGTAATAATAAACACCGCAGTAAAAGCTGAAGAGCAACGCAATACATAGTTATAGTAACCGCAGTAGTAGAAGCTGAAGTGCAACAGAATACGTAGTTATAGTACACGCTGTAGTATACGCTGAAGCGCAGCAGAATGCGTAGTTACGGCAAGAGCTGCAGTAGAAGCTGAAGCGCAATGCAATACATGGTTATAGTACACGCTGCAGTAGAAGCTGAAGCATAACAGAATACATAGTTATGGTACACGCTGCAGTAGAAGTTGAAGCGCAACAAAATACGTAGTTATAGTACACGCTGTAGTAGACGGTAAAGCGCAACAGAATACGTAGTTACCGTAGTAGCTGTAGTAGATACTGAAGCGCAACAGAATACGTTGTTCTAGTAGTCGCTATAGTAGACGTTGAAGCGCTACAGAATACGTCGTTATAGTACATGTTGCACTAGAAGCTGAAGCAAAACAGAATACTTAGTTGCGGTAGTAGCTGCGGTAGAAGCTGAAGCGCAACAGAATACGTAGTTATAGCACACGCTGCAGTAGAAGCTGAAGCACAAAATTCGAATTTTTTAAATTTGTCGCGCGACAAAATATAAATTGAAAACAGAGTTTCCATTCTTTTCAATATATTCAACATTTAGTATGTGAAACATAAAATTTAATGTTTTTGGAGTGAAATATGTAATTGCATATGCATTTATTATATAATTTGATACGTATTTTGATACAAAATTCCCATAATATTCTTGCATTATTCTGTAGGTTAGATTAGGTTAGAGATATGCATTTATTATACAATTTGATACGTATTTTGTTAGAAAATTCCCATAATATTCTTGCATTATTCTGTAATTGTTTTGAAAAGTTCGTTCGGCAACATTATAGAAGTGTTTCACTATTCTGTTTGCATTTTTCCTAGCTACATAATGAAGCTTACGTTGTAAGCTTCAGCTTTTACTACAACTTCTTTATTCTGTTTCAAGTTTTATGTCCTTTCTATCAAATATTTTAACAGCGACTTTCAAGCTCTAACAATTGATGATGGCCATCATTTAGAAGCATCGTCCGATAAATGAGTTGTCATAGAACAATTGGCAAAGGGCTCTAGTTGTCATAGAAAAATTAGCTTCAGCAAGGAGTCCAATTTCTAGATAAATGGGTACCTAGACAAACAAAATTTTCGACATGTCATCGTAGTCTAGTCGGTAGTGTATTGGCTTATTAGACGTGAGGCCACGGTTCAAATCCCGGGTCAGAGGTATCCGGCAAAACGAAATCTGAAAAACTATTTCTTTGGCGACTTCCTCTCAGTAGATTTCTGGCCAAAAACTCTGAGCGTAAATCAAAATTTCTATGAAAAGTTAGTCAAACCTATCGTTCGCAACACAACTGTGGGTTCCTCCACTCATGCATAAAATTAATAATTTAAAGCAATTTTATTTAGTTTCTTACATGCATATCTTGGTTGCACTGTAGTAGAATGAATACCAATATTTTTTTCTTAATTTTCTTTCCCAACCATCTTCGCGCCATGTCTTAAATCGCTGTCAATTAAATGGCACTTCTTACACCAGAAGCTGGTTTAATAAACTTCAATTTGCGTATTTTAAACTAGAAAACACTTGTTTCCGATAATAATAAGTTCGTGACTAATTAGAGTTTAAAAACTTTCAATTGTTGTCATGTCGAATAAGAAATTAATCTCCTCCGCTATTGCCATTTCACTCATGTTACACCCACCGCTTCAATTGAAATTGTTGGGACGCCACTTTTTCCCCATTTGCAGGAAAAAATTGAAAGAAAGAAATCGAAAGCAAAAAAGGAAAGAAAAGAAGAGAAAACTTTTGCGTGAATATTAAACCCGACAAGTAACATGTTGCGCCGCATTTACTTGGAGTTGTCTTAAATGAAACGGTGAGTAAAATAGAAAAGAAAATGTAAAATGAATAAAAATTAAAGAAAACGAATGATAAGATTGTTGTAAATTTTAAAGTCTAGTCTAGTTAGGAACACGTAGTCGCCACGGTACAACGCGTACATGGCGCAGTAGAACAGTTTTCGCAGCCTAAGCGGCTCTATGTTTCCAGGTAATCCATTGGAATTAAATCTTATTAAGGCTGTTATCGGTCACGGTGATATAACGATCTTCACCGTCGTTACTCAAAAATGGAGTGCGGAAGTCGATCTGGGGTCTACTCCGATAAGATGATACTGATCGGGTTATTACATATACCAGGCCAGCCTATTTCAAGCGGAACAAGCTGCACGTATGATTTAAACCAGAAACCTACCTCCTTCGAACTTTATCAGATGTGTGGCCAGTCAAGCAGCAATCACAGCGCTGAGATTCCAACTCATCAAATTATAGGGCATCCAAAGTTGAATACACTTTCTACTCCGTATACGTCTACACAACATCCACCTTTACTGGGTTCCGGGGCAATGTGGCAAAGAGGAGAACAAAATGATTGACGAATCGGCTTGGAAAGAATCGGAGAGGTCTGAGACGTTAGAGGGAATATTTGCACCCCTACAAGAATACTTTTTAAAATTAAAAAAAACAGCATGGAATTCAATAAGCAAGTTGGTGGTCCAACATGCCTGGTTGCCGAATTTAAAAACTAGTGTGTGCGCTGCAGTGGGCAAGAAACTGTCTGAGTACGGCAAGAGAATGGTTCGCACTCTAACAAGAATTCTAACGCGCTATTGCGCTATTGGCAGTTTCGCTAACAAGCTCGGTCTGCCCCACCGGAATTACTGCGGAAGCTGCCAGAATATAGAAGAAACGGTCTCGGTACAACACCTTTTATGCGAGTGCCCAGCACTTAAAACTATCATCGGTTCTTGGGTGACAGATTGTTTGAAGATCTGGGCATGGTGGCGAACGCGTTACTAAGGTAACTGGAACTCGGGGTGGTTCAAACCAACCACTAACGCAGCATGACAAGGGAGCTTATCTCACACCGAGTGAACGGCAAGCTACTCGCTAGTCTAGCCTATATATTAGAAATTTTGTTTGTAGATTCATCCGCATAATCTCAATCCCTAGGAGAGACTCCATGTAATCGCTTTTCTGTTCGAACAAAATTACTCACGATATTATCCAATTCGACGTTGTACAATAAAGATGAAATGCGATATCTTTTACTCAAGTCTTAATAAGATAGTTGTGACAAATGACAACCCATCATTAGCAGTATGGGTTGTAGCAGATCTTTATATCGAGGTTATTACCTGCACTACCATTGAGTCCCGGTTAACCAAACATCCTTGGAACGTTACGGAACGTACGTTCACTTTTAGCATATGATTAATACAAATTAAATTCCTACCAAAATTACATTAAAGTTCGGTAATCGCTCTCATTGCTTTTCATATTCTAAAAACCAACATGCGTTTGGCTAATCGGACCTTTACAATGTATGAGCATAACAACACAGACAATGTATTAAGCTCATCAACATTTATTTTTATTTATTTACTACTTATTTATTTACAATTAATTTTTTCCTTTTGTGCATCCTTATCGTCATTATTGCCTTGGCTTTTGTTGTTTCTTTGTCTGCTTGTTGGAGATGATGTCATAAGTCAAAATATGCAAGTATGCGGTCTGCACTCGACATCCTCGACATGAATAAAAATAAATTGTTGTAATCATATATGTATTCTAAGGCAACCACAACCGCAGCAACAACATCTTTCTGGCAAACAAACGCCACAGAGATTATACCAGAGTAGTAAGCAAACCAGCAACTATTCAAAGCACATTTAATCCAGAGGAGATGCATATGAAATGACTATCTGGTGCTGTTTGCCAGCCAACTAAAAATATTTTAAATATGATTTCAAGTATACATTGAGAGTGGGTTTGTAAATTTCAAATAAACTTCTACTGGTTATCTCTTTCTGAGGTAACAAAAAAACCACATACCATACCATGTCTACCATATTCATGAGCTGTTTTCCATGTTTTGTAGGGTATTTGGTGTATTGAAAATACTGCACAGAAGAACCGAATTTCATATCGGTACTCGTTTGTTGAAAATGAAATTGGGTTTGTATTCCAGCTCGAATTGTATCCGGTAGATCGCGTGCTGTACTTCAGTTATTTATCATAAATAGTGGCGGTTTCCATTGGAATGATCAAAAATAATACTTCATTCCTTCCAAGTCCACGTGTCATTGCAGCATACTTTTGAATTTTTGAAGAAAAGTGCTAGGGCTTCAATAGTGTAGTCGCGCTCTCTTGTATGTTTCGTTAGTCTGTGTAATTCTTCCTCTCTCCCCTATTATCCTCTTGCCTTTAGGACGTTATATAATGGGTCAACTGGACCTCCGGGTACTGTACTTGTCTCAATTGACAAGTACACGTCCTCTAATCTAAACCTAACATTTTTGGAACTTTTCTCAGGAGTAGTAAATTTCTTAAAATTAGGTTTCGTAAGGTGATGGACCCTTCCTAAAGGAAGACGTCCCAATTATGCCAGCATTTTGGCTAATTGTGATACCCCACTCCACATTTAATACGGGGATCAAATTTTCGCTAAAAAATCCAATCGTGTCCAAAATAATTCTTGCTATGACAGCAATCCTAATATTGGAAAAATCGGTTAAAGATGTCAGAAAATAAGAGATCAGAAACCTCAGTTCTTTATAACAAGAGCATGGCACTGAAAGACAGTATCTTCCTCACCTTAGATCTACAGCTTCCGTACAAGTCAGTTGCCGATACTTGGCATACCAATTCATTCGGTACGCCAACCAAAAGGACAGTGGCATGTAAGAATCGCTATTGTGCGTTGGATGCCCATACGATTTAAAGACAGAAGTGAGTCGGTCCTCTTCTTTTCCATAGCAATATTGCAGGTATTCTCTTGCTGCCAGCGAGATTAAGCTTCCCCGTAAAATAACTGAATAATTTCCAATTGAGCTGAAGCAACCGGAATACCTATGCCCTGTAACATGTCAGAGATTGCGAGCTCCGTATCTGCTCTGGTCAACTCATCAGCAATGCAATTACAAATGATATTCTTATGTACCAGAAGCTTACCTTTGAATGATCTAAAATTTCCCTTAGAAATTTCCCCGCGTTACAAGTAAAGAAAAACGGACGTTGAAACAACATTAGTTAGAGGCTTAATTGCAGTCTGGCTGTACGAGTAAATTCAGAGATTTTTAGGGAAAATCCCACCATCCAACAAGCATTGTGCCGCTTTCAAAATTCCCATGACCTTTGCCTAGATAACGGTGCCGCTATGAGCGATGAGACCCATTTCTGGATGAATGGATATTTGAACAAACAAAATTGTCGAATTAAAGACGATACGAATACATTTGATATCCAAGAGCGTCCAATGCATCCTGAAAAAGTCATTGCTTCGTGTTGCTTTTGAGTTGGCGCCGCTATTGGTCCATATAACATTTAAAACGATTCTGGTCAGTTCGCCAATTTCATATGTCGATGATTACCAACTTCTTTTGACCGGAATTGAATGATTTGAATACCAAGGATATACGGTTTCAATAAAATGACGCTACGTGCCACATAGCTCATACCATGTTAGATATTATGCACAAGCGATACGAGGACATGGTTATCTCACGTGTAGGTAATGTAAACAGGCCACCAAGATCTGGCCGATTTGACCCCCGTTCGAGTTTTTCTTGTGGGGTTTTCTTAAATCGCACGTGTTTGTGGATAAAGCACAAACCAACTAGTGGTTCTAACATACATACATACATAATTGGTAATTACAACACTTCAGTCAGAATTATGACGTAGCTTCTCACACCACTTATGTTGTGGGTGTTAATTTTATCCATATAAGCGGTGGGACCTGCAGTTCAATGTCTATTCCGAGCGACAGATTTTTGTGAGATACTCTTGTTGGCAACTTTTTTATTTACTCTCAAAGTTCTTGTCAGAAATCTGCTGAGAGGAAGTCTCCACCGAAAATATATTTTTTCATATTTCATTGGAGATGTCTAACCTTGAATTTGAACCATGGCCTTACGTCTATTAAACCCACATACTACCTACTAGACTATTGCGACAAAATTCATAATGCTTTATTTCACTTCTGGCAACTTCGCAATCTTTTATGTAAGTATTGTTATTACTTTCGACCATTGCCTTCTAACTGTTCATGTAAAATTCTACGTATTTGTTCGCGTGTACCGTACGATGTGTGTATTCTGTTGTTGTCTGTTTATCTTGTTTAATTATTATTATTGAGTTTCGCTTTGATCGAGATACTATCTGTCCTGGGCTTCATGGCAATTTTTTATTTACTCTCATAGTATTTGCCAGGAGTCTGTTGAGAGGGAGTCGCCGCCGATGAAATATTTTGTCAATTTTCGTTTTGCTGGAACTGTAGTCTCACGTCTAATAAGCCAACACCCATATTGCTAGACTACACCGACTACAAGCGGTCCTAAAAGCCTACATACATACATAATCCATGGCAGCGGTGAAATTCAGTCTAGAAGTCGTGTCGGACATAAGAACCATGTCCTCCTCTACACTTGATGGCCTCCACAGATTTTTCAAAGGGGAATGAAAAAATGTCGACAATATCTCACACACAGTTTTTTTTTTCAATTTAGAAATACGAAGCGTTTTATGAAAGACCCTATAATAATTCGTAAGAATAGGAAGTTTTGTAGGTGAACAACAAAGTTCGCATTTTATTTTAAAGTTTTTTTTGTTTGCTATTTTTGTTGTAGACATTCGCAATTGTTTAAAATGTTAAAGGAGGATGGTTTGATGGTTTTTATTTTTTCTGTTGTTTGCTTACAGTCTCGTACATTCAGCTTAAAGTTACATTATATTGTTGTTATATTCATTGTTTTTGTTTTTGTTGCTGTAGTTGATCATATAAGTTATGATGTTGTTAAACGTACACAACATTGTTTATATATTATTGTTGTTGCTGTGGTTGTTGCGCTATCTGTTTACTGTGGTGAGTATAGTCATGTGGAGAAAATTTTGAAGCAAAAAAAAACTATGATGCAAAAACAATGTTTTTAATACAAACAAATTTATTGCATTTGTTTGCATGTGAATGTGTTTGCTGCTGACAATACAAACTTACAGTTTTTAATGTCATCGTACCCACATGCATTCGAATGTTTCAAATACCAGTAATCGGGTGCGATAAACAAAATGAATGAAATTTTTTTTGGTGAAGTTTAGAGGTTAACCATGCTTAATTAACACTTAACGTTTACAATGTATTTTACATACATACATGCATACATATTACAAGCGAACATGTGGTTATGTGGTAGACACTTGCCTACATTAAGGTTTTTTAATGAGGCATGACGTATGATTATGGCTTTAGGATTATAAGATATTCAGCGATAATTTCAATAAATTGAACAGGGCACACAAGAAAAAAATTCATTTAATTATGCTGCTGCGTTTCTAATTAACTTAACATTCGTAATATTTATGCCAACCACATACCACAATTTTGCCTAAAAACAATAAAAAAAATTCTGAATGATATTTCAAATGAGTACGTATTTATGTATTGAAGTTATTGAATTATTAAGTGTAGAACAGAATAGTCGCGTAATGAGTAGTGCTGCAAGCTGTCAAAATTAAAACAATGTCTATTCAAATTGCTGTAAACAGAATAGGAGGTTGTAGTAGTGGCTGTAGTAGAAGTTTTAGCGCAAAATTCGAATTTTAGAAATTTGTCGAGCGACCAATATAAATGGTAGACAGAGTTCCATGCTTTTCAATATATTCAAAATTAAATTGGTGAAATATAAAATTTAATATGGCTTCAGAGAAATATGTAGTTGGATATGCATATATTACATCGGATGGCCCATCTATCGGCTTAAATTTGAACCATCGGTTATGTCGTCCTTCGGTTATGACTGTCCTTCAGTCAGGATTACGACCTAGCTTCTCACACCACTTATGTTGTGTGTGTTAATTTTATACATGAGTGGTGGGACCTACAGTTTAAAGTCGACTCCAAACGACAGGTTTTTGAGAAACTTTTCATGGCAATTTTTATTTACTCTCAGAGTTTTTGCCAGAAATCTGCTGAGAGGAAGTCGCCGAAGAAATACTTTTTGTATTTTGTCTTGATGTCTGGCCTGGGGCTCGAACCCTGGCTTTACGTCCAATAAGCCAACACACTACCTACTACACTACGACGACTTCAAGTCTGTTATGTAAAGTTAATGAAATATTTTACACACTGAGTGCTTAAGGGAATTGATTTGAATTGGTGATAGGTCCCGTAGGAGTAAGGCTTTAGTATAGTTAAGACTGTTGGGCCTGGATTACCATCAATGGAAACTTTCTTAAGATTTTTATATAAGGTGCAGTGTGCAAGCTATTCGACAAATTGATTAAAATCAATTGTCTCAATTGACAATTGTTCGAGTACCCATTAAAAATTTCTTTTCACGAATTTTTTTTATTATGCCTCTAAAAAATATTATTACAGTTCACTTAGTGTTTAGTCGCCGTAGTCTAGTAAGTAATGTGTTGGCTTATTAGACGTAAAGCCAGGGTCCGAGCCCCAGGACAGAAATCAAGACAAAATACAAAAAAGTATTTCTTCGGGGACCTTCCTCTCAGCAGATTTCTGGCAAAAACTCTCAGAGTAAATAAAATTGCCATGAAAAGTTTCTCAAAAAATCTGTCGTTCGGAGTCGACTTTAAACTGTAGGTCTCACCACTCATGTATAAAATTAACACACACAACATAAGTGGTGTGAGGAACTAGTAAGTTGTACAAAGGGTCAATTCGACCTGTGGGTACTGTATTGTCTTAATGGACAAGTACACGTCCTTTAACCTAACCTAACCTACATAACAGACGATACTTGAGATTGTGTAAAACCTTCTGTAGTGCTTAAACTTCGATGACCAGTACACTGAAGAGTAAGCGTGATACGTTCTAAGATCTGTTGATATCGTTCTGATTAAAAAATGTATCGCTAACGTCAGTATATTTCACAGTAACTCCATAATTAACTTGACTAGCCAAGTTAACTTCCAGTATATTTTCCTACACATTCTTACTCTCTTTGACTCTCCTACCAGAACAATTCAAATGAAATGAAATGTGAAGCTTCAAAGCCACTTTTTTCTTGTCATTTTTTGAATATTCTTTGTAATTCCCTCTTCCGTCTGTCTTTTTGTTTTTCTCTAAAGTATCTCCATAACAATTATGGGGCCTACGTACATAAATCAAAAAAAGAAGCACAAACTGAACTGAAATGTTGTTTTTTTACATCAGCATGTATGCATATGCGTAGCTAAGCAAGTGTAAAATTGTAAATGCCATCCAGCAATTGTGCTGCTGCAGTAAAAAGTAATTGAAAAAGGTTTTTTACTGTTACTGTCTGTTTTTTTAAACAAAGAATGCAAAAAAATTCTCTCTTTTTTGACAAATATTCACAGAAATTTTGTTTTTTTTTTAGCAGTAGAATAACGGCACATAAAAACTAAAAATAGAACAGAAAACAAGGAAACAGGTTGCCATTCATGCGTAAGAAAAATGCAATTTCAGTAGCTCAACCCAAAAAAAAAAAATAATAAAGTAAACAGAGACAGCTGTTTGCTCTTATAAAAGAGAGAAATTATCGAACAAGAGTTAAAAAAAAACAGTTAAGCTTTAAGGAATCTGGGTTAAAAACATTTTTTCACATTGTTAGCCAATTTTATTTCCCCTTGAATTGCTTTTAATTTAAATGTACTTGAGTGTTAAAGGCCCCCTTTAACTGTATGTGTTGAAAATCATTTTTCCATTTCCTTTAAGAACGCCTTTGAAAGCTTACATACATACATACATAATTGGTCATTACAACCCTTTACACAGGATTACGACCTAGTTTCGCATTGACGCTGTGTGTGTTAATTTTATACACGAGTACCTACAGTTTAAAGTCGACTCCGAACGACAGATATTTGAGAAACTTTTCATGAACGGGAAACTTTAGATTAGAGCCGTGTCATCTGCACAGTATATCACTTTTATATACTTAGGTGGAGACGACAACACCGAACCTTGCTAAAAACTTGCTGTAATACGTTTAGGAAAAGAAAATGTATTGTTAACCTCTAGATTAGGTTAGGTTAACTGGCAGCTTACCGTTCACAAGCAGGTTCACTCGGTGGCTCATATGGCCCATTGTGTTATCCAGTGTAGGGTAAGCCCCCTTGTCATGATCCGTTAGAGACTCCGGATGAAGCCAATCAGTTCCCTTAGTGAAACGTTCGCCACCGCAGATGTAGGGGAGATGTATTGAGAGATGGAGGTGGGAACATCGTATGATTTTGGAGTTGTAGTCTGAATGAATTTTTAAACTCGAGAAAGTTTCAAGAAGAAGAAATATTTTTTTCAGATTTCATTTTGTTGGAGATGTCTGATCTGATCTGAAACAACGCAATACCTACTAAACTACAGCGACCATAGCATACTAGAACGTATTCATTTAATAAATTCAGGTAAGGTGCCGGATCGCCCTTAAAGGAAAAGGTTCCAATTAGGCCAACATTTTGGCACATGCTGATACCACAATCAATTCCACTCCGAGATTAAACATTCCTCGAAGAAAATCAACCCGAGTTCAAAATAAACTTTGCTACCGCAGCTATCTTTATATTAGAGAGACCGGTAAGAGATATCAGAAAGTAAAATCTCAAAAACCCTTGTCTCTTTATAAGGTGAAAAACAGTCTGTTTCTTCTGCTCAGATCCACAGCTCGTACAGAAGTCTTTTACCGGAACACCAAGTCTTATCACATGTCTACCAAGAGGACAGTGATGTTCATGCGATTTAAGTATAGAAGTGAGTCGTTCCTTTTCTTATACATACGTGTGCAACAGAGTCTAGCAGTAGGGCACATACCCTCTGGCTGTCAACGAGATTAAGATTTCCTTTAAGGAGTGTGGGTAACGTTTAAGTTAACTGATGTAATCTAAATACCTATGCTCTGTAACATGTTTGGATATTGCAAGCTCCGTAACGACTCCGGCAACCTATTTATCTCAGATATCCTTGACATTCACGCACAAGAACGAAAGTTGAAAATGCTTCTGTTTGGCACTTAATCGTAGCCTGGTTGTCTGCCACACAACAAGAATTAAATTGCTTTCAAAATAGCTTTGATATCTGATTGGAAAGCAGGGCTGTTGTCAGGCAGCCTATGAGAAAGTTTACTGTTAGGCACCTTAATAAATATACCACAGTTCATCCTGTCACTCATTTTTGAGCCATCAGCGTAAGTCTCAAGCAAATCTTCTCCTACAAATCTTCTTTTTTGCGCAAGGAACAAATATTAAAGATGGCTGTAGTCTAGTAGGTAGTCTTTTGGCTTATCAGACATGAGAACAAGGCTCACACCCTGGCGGAGACATCTCCTACAAAACGATATATGAAAAAATATTTTCTTAAGGGACTTCTTCTCGGCAGTCATCTGGCAAAAACTCTGACCGAAAAGTTTTTCAAAAAAATTGTCGTTTGAAGCCTCCGCTTATTGGTGAAATTAACACACACAACATGGGTGGTGTGAGGAAATAGATTGTAATCCTGACCGAAGGACCAATTATGTAAGCAAGTAATGAATATTGGAGGAAGGGTATAAAGTTCAAAGGAGACAGGCTATATTGAGCAATCAAATGATTGGTTATCAAAATATCTGTGTTTCACTCAAAATCTCAAAACCTTATCGAACGCCGAAAAAGTGGATCAAAGAAGTTGCATCAAATTTTGTGTAAGAAATTATATTTAATGTTCAAAAGCGTGCTTTATACTATTGTAATAGATTTTGTTTTGAAAGGTAAGGTAAACAATTTTTTACTGCAGATTTTTAATAATCTTATCGACTGACTGGTATAATTTTTAAGGTACTTTTTTGTACAACACGAAAGTACTTTCTTTTTATTAATTTTTATTTTGGTACTTTTTTAAATTTTATCGACTCTTATCGACTAAGTGATATAATTTTTTAAGGTACGTTTTTTGTACAACACAAAAGTACTTTCTTGTCATTAATTGTAATTTTGGTACTTTTTTAAATTTTATCGACTTTTATCGAATGACTGGTATAATTTTTTAGAGGTACATTTGTTTGTACAACACAAAAGTACTTTCTTTTTATTAATCTTAATTTTGGTACTTTTTTAAATTTTATCGACTAACTGGTATAATTTTTTTTGTACAACACAAAAGTACTTTCTTTCTATTAATTTTAATTTTGGTACTTTTTTAAATTTTATCGACTAACTGGTGTAAATTTTTAAGGTCCTTTTTTGTACGATACAAAAGTACTTTCTTTTTATTAAATTTAATTTTGGTACTTTTTTAAATTTTATAATATTTCTAATCTTTCTAAGTCATTTTTCTTATCAAAAAGTACTTTTTTATAGACAAAATATCTGCTGTGATGCAAAAAGTACTTATTGCTGAGTGTACAGCAATTGCCAGTCATTTTTAGTTTCAATTTTGACAAGTTTTTGTTTCAAAAATTCATTGAATTTTTATATTTCAATACAACAAAATTTTCGTGTGCTTTAAAATTAAAAAAAAAAACGTAGAAAAAAACGTGAAAAATTAAAAAAAAATAGCAAAATGCGCATTTATCCTACAGCAGACATTGACCACTATTGGGAAATTCCCTCTTCCTGGTCCATGTACTGTCGAACGCCAAATAAATCTTGGCATCGTAAACAGCATCAAGGCAAGCATTGGTGTGATTTGAAGGGTGGCAAAATGGATTTAATAAGGAATAAGGATTTACATATAAAGAGCTGGCCGAATACGCGCATACGCCTAGAGGCTTGTTTGCCTCAGTACTATTGTGTGGGTAATCGTTTTATAAGTTTGGAAAAATTTAATCCAGTCGACTACAAGTGTCGGTTTTTGCCTTTGAATTTAATCGAAACCCGGGCCATTAATGAGTATGATGCAGAAAAGAGAAAAAAGGCCCGTTTAAAAGAAAAGGAAGCAAATCGATTGGCTAAGGAGCAAGCTTCAGCACAAAATACTAAAAAGAGAACTAAGAGTTAGTCGGGGGCACCTATAGACTCTTTCAACTTCCAAGTTCATGTCGTGGAAAATATAAATTTTAAAAATTTATTGTAAAAAATGTCCTTCTTTACCTTAGTACTCTTTATAAAGAGTCACAAAAGCGTGCTTTGGTACCCAAAAAAAGTACTTTTTTAATTTAGTACCCAAGTTCTTTGTTTCTTGTTATAAAGTTTGTAATGTTTCTGTACAAAATTGATCTGCGTTAATAAAAATAAAAAATTATTCGGTTTATTATTTAAAGAAAAAGTCCCTTAAGTTTTTAATACTAAAAAGAGTACTTTTTTATTTTAGCAAAAAAATTCTGTTCCGCATTTTTTGTACCATGGACTCTAATGTTGACTGATATGATGATGAGGTTGATGGCGTACCCAAGGTATGTAGGTAAATTAATTAAAAAGTACTTATGGAGTTTATTACTTAGAAATTTAGTACTTAGAAGTTAAATTTACTTAAGTAGGTCAAAAAAGTTACTGATTGTTGTGGATTTTACGCAGACGACGTCACTGGTCCATGTTTATTTGGTTTTCTTGACATTTAACTGAAGGCCAACAAATCGTGCAAATTTTCGAAATTTTCTTCTAAGTTTGCCTACATGTTGGAGCTCTTCTGGGAGAGTAGGCGAATACCACGTACATTATCCATATCCTCGTACATAGTTCTGATGATTAGAATTATTTTCTTTGGTAGTTTGTAGACCATATCTCTCATCATCACTTTGTTTTATTTTTATTTAAGGCTGGGAAACGCTTAATGAAATGCCTGATATAAATAAGTTAAGTTGCTGATTTCATATACAATTTCCATTTGCATTTGAATTTAAAACAAAACATCTTTCAATTATTAACAAAATTAATAAGAACAAAATGAATTTCAATTTCATAATAATATTGGTATTCAATAATTCAGTCGTTGTTAATTCGAAGTGTGTATGGGGAGTATATGTGGTTAGCATTTGCTTTAAATGCTTATAAAACACAATACAATTTGCCCATAAGGTTGTAATAATAATTCATTATTAATGTCTTTATGCATTACCTGGTGTGTAATTAATTAAACACAAGCATGTTCACTTATACAGTGGACAGCATAAGTCAAGGTATTCTAATTTATACAAATATTTTATGAAAATATTTTATTAAAGAATAGAAATAAATTAAAAGAAAATATAAAATTTTAGAAATTATAACTGCACGTTCATACAGTTATTTATATTGTTACGTTTTTACCATTTAAAAACGATTAAAATATGAGCTCGTAGATTGCAAATAAAATAAAAATAAATTTATGTTTAATTTTAATTAAACTTCTTTATTATTCGCATAATTCTGTGTGCCACTGTTCACAACTTTATGTAAACAACAACAATTGCCTTTTTCTCTATTGTTATTCCTCTGTTTATACCCTTTCCATAGACAACATCAATTACTAGACATTTATTCGACAGATCTTTGTAACGGAGATCTTCAAACCACAACTACTCCCTTCAAACACATCGCGTCTTCACACAAGACTGACTAAACTTTTATTAACTCAGTCGCCTGCTTTGCCGTGCCTTTTATATGGCCTATTAAACAGTCTGTTGAGTGTTCTTGAAGGCGAATGTTCGTGACTTCGCCTTATCGAAATTTCTATAAATGTAAACATCATTGTTTACATTACACATCATTGTTCACATTTATTCTTGTAATGTTGTCTGTGTATTTTTGCTTAGATAGGTAGGTAGAAGTGGCTATCCCCTCGATGGAGTCATGAGCGGACACACTTAGGCCGCACACAGGGCCCATTGTGATACCACGGTTCCACATTCTCCCCTATTCCAGGAACCACGCTGAGCTTCCGATGAAGCGACTCAGACTGCCAATATCCATGCATGACAGTTCATCTAGGTCCTCCATGTAGTAGGCACCCAGGTGTCTCTTTCTCTTCTGACCAAGTGCCGGGCATGTGCACAGTAGGTGAAGAATAGTTTCATCCCTTTTCTCATCTCCATAGCTGCTGCAGAAATCATTCGCGAGGTGTCCAAGACCAATACGCCTCGCATGCGTTCCTATAATACAATGCCCCGTAATAACCCCGATAACAGCGTTGATCCTGCTTCTTGGAGTTTAAGCAGAGTCGCCGTGCGCCACCTATCCAGCCTTGGCCAGATTTTTTGCGCCGTTATGCCCTTATCCGAAGCTGCCCACCTACTGTTGACAAGCTCCACGATTGCATTGTCAATTATAAGCCTGCAGGTATCCAAAGGGATCCCCAATGTAGAGAATTCATCAGAGAGTTCGATGGTCGCGCTCCTTCTGGCCAAATCATCTGCTCTGCAGTTGCCGGCAATATCTCTATGTCTCGGTACCCATGTGGTACAAACATCATATCGGTTCGCCAACTCATTGAGACATCTGCGAAAGTCGTACATCGTCTTGGAGTTTATTACACTAGAATCCAATGCCCTGATGGCCGCTTGGCTATCGGCTATTTTTGTTTACTTGTTTACCATTTTTTTATGCTGGTGTTTGTTATATTAAGCAGTACGATAATTTGTAAACAGGTTTGTTTACTGCATTGTTTTGTTTTGTAAACAGTCTGATAAATGTTCTTGAAGGCGAGCGTTCATGACTTTGCCTTCTCTAAATCTCTATAATCGTTGTTAATGTTTATTATTGTAGTGTTGTTGGTATATTTTTGTTTACTTGTTAACATTTTGTATGGTGGTGTTTGCAGTACGATAATTTGTAAACAAATGTGTATACTTAGATTGTTTTGTTTTTGTAGCTTTTGTTTATAATTATAATGTTAAACGATGTAAAAGCAAAACACCAGTATCTAGATTTTTCATTTTCGTAACAAAATAACTTTTGTGTACAACTGTAAGTGTAAATAATGCACACACTCTTATGAAATATAAATAATGCAGCACACTTATCAAGTACTTTAGGAGTCAAAAGATAATTAATTTAAATTATACAGTGTGCATTGGACATCACCTCATGACATCATGTGGCATTAGACTGTTTACTGACTGCTTCAATATGGAATCCATTTATTAAGTTATATATGCTTAACAAATACTGGGTGTGCTTTCATTTTCTAAATTTGAATGGAAAAGTAAACGATATCTTATTCAAAATATTCAACATTGCTGGTTACATACATATCTTACTGTAACATTATAAGCCACATTTAATTTTCTTAAGACAGCCAGAATCACAGGAGGTAAAGGTTTCCCCATGCGTACAAAAGTACTTATCAAATTTACTGTATCATAAAATGCAAATCAGAAAAGATTAGTAATTTAGTTTGGTTTCAAAAATAACCATTGCGGTGATTGAATATAAATTTCTTCAACAATTCTTGTAATAGAGATGTACAGTGAGCGTCAAAAGAAAATACACATTAAAAAATATACATTTATTAATTACCGTTATTTTTATTTTAAAATTGTTTCATTGCCAGTTTTTAAAAATTAAACCAACAAAAATTACAAAAAAATTTCAAAATATTGTGAAATTTTTTTGGGCACTCCTCTTAAATGGTATAAGTTGAGTTGTACCAAACTATCCATATTGTACAGTGTCTTTTATATAAAAGTATATTCCCAGCCATATTAGTTTACTGAAAAGAAGGATGAACTTCACGGAATCTCTCACTCCATGTCGAGGATTTGAATAATGTGCGTAGTATTCACCTACTCTCTCAGAAGAATTCCATTATGTAGCTGAACTTAGAAGACTTGGGAAAATTTTACAGACATTGTTAGGTTTAGGCTAGAAGCAAGTAAAATACCCGAAGATCAAATTGACCCATTGTAATACGTCCTAAAGGAAAGGGGATAATAAAGCAGATAGGGAAAGGCGTAGGAGGTAGGAAAGGGAGGATGAGAAGGCGTAGGATTAACACACAAGAGAGCGCGACTGCACCATTGAAGCCCTAGCACTTCTCAAACTATGATTGAATCTATGGAGAGTCCTAGTCTAGTAGGTAGTGTGTTGGCTTATTAGACGTAAGGCCGCGGTTCAAATGCCAGGTCAGCCATCAAAACGAAATTTGAAAAAATATTTCTTCGGCTTACATTACATTTTTGTGACAAAAACTCTGAGAGCGTAAATAAAAATTGTCATGAAAAATTTCTCAAAAATTTGTTGTTCGGAATCGACTTTAAACTGTAGGTTTGTAATGGCCAATTATGTATGTATGGAGATACGTAATGTCGGCAATCGACAAAGCGTCCAAACCTACTAAGGGCTGTGCAGTTAGTTCCAACTCCTCCTCGTCGCAACATACCCTGTAATAGTCCGGCTGGGATCTGTTCCAGATCCTTCTCAGCGATCTAATCTCTCAGTTTCCTGTAATAAACCCAGTAACTAACCTCAGACTGGCCTTATCTAAGCCCAACAGCTTCTTCGACGACTGCCTCTCTGCAGATTTCTGGCAAATGCTCTGAGAGTAAACAAAATTGCCATGAAAAAATTCTTTAAAAATCTGTCGTTCGAAGGCGACACTCATGGATAGAAATTAAGACACACAACAATGGGTGGTGTGGGAAACTAGGTTGTAATCTAGACTGAAGGGTTGTTATGACCAATTATGTATGTATTTATGTAAGTGGCATACCCAGTTCGATTAGCGAGTGTTTCGGAAGAAGTGTAGCTGTTCTGGCAAGTTCATTGGCTCTACAGTTGCCTGGAATGTGTCTGTATCCCAGTAACCCTGACAATTGAGAGGCTGAAGCGTCTAGAGATAATGTCGAGACAACGGCGACACTCTGTAACGAGTTTAAAGAGGGATCTAATAACAGATCTTGGTTATCAGTAAAGATTGAGATATACGGGTGATAGCAGCACAATTGATGAGCATCCATTAAAAGGCCTCCGCCATTATCATTTGTTTTAATTTTTTTCTTTTTAAGTATGATGTGAGCGTAATCCTTCTGTTTAATAGCCAATCATGTAAACATCTTGTAAAAGTTTTAAGAAGACTCTGGCATCTTGCAGGCTGTATGTCATTCCATGCCACTTGACGTCTTAAATATTTAAAATTTTTCTGTTTGTTTTTCAAGCACACTTTATATGTACATCAGTTTGCCTATTAAACTTTTAAGTTCACCCGCAAAAAGTTCATGGCTAATAAGACTTAAAAAACTTTCATTTGTTTCTGTGTCCCGTCGTCTACTATTTCTGTCATGTAACACACACACTTCACTTTGGCTAAAAATTGTTGATTCGACAGTCACAAAGTAGTTTTGAAAAGAAAAGAAAAGCAAAGAAAAATTGAGATCTTCCATGACAATTCACATGGAGAGTGAAAAGAAAGTGTAAAGTGAACAAAACCTGCAGTAGGCAGACATACCTGGAAGTCAAATATATGTATGTCAGCATGTAAAATAAAGAAGAGTAGAGAAATAAATGAAAATGTTGCATTGAATCTAAGAATCATTGTTTTCCGTTTCAAATTGCAATTCAAACTTTAATTTTTTAGTTGTTAAGTTAAATAAACCATGCCATAACATGGCAAGCTGAGTGTTATCTCGCACCTGCCTAGACACGAATGTGCTCATGCCTTAACGCAACCCTTAACCACATCCTATAAATAAAATTTCAGTTCCTATAATGGCAAGATATTGTTACGTTTTTATCTTTTAAAAACGTTTAAAATATGAGCTCGTAGATTGCAAATGAAAATAAAAATAAATTTGTGTTTAGTTTTAATTAAAATTTTTTATTATTCGCACAATTCTGTGTGCCACTGTTCACAACTTTATGTAAACAACAACAATTGCTTTGTTTGATATTCTCTGTTTACAGACTCTGCATAAACAATAACAATTACTAGTGAATTGTTCGACAGAGCTTTGTAACGCAGATCTTCAAACCACGATTACTCTCTTCAAACACACCAACGCGTCTTCACACAAGACTGACTGAACTTTTACTAACTCCGTTGGCTGCTTTGCCTTGCCTTTTATATGGCCGAGTAAACAGTCTGATGAATGTTCTTGAAGGCGAATGTTCATGACTTTGCCTTCTCGAAATCTCTATAATCGTTGTTTACATTTATAATTGTAGTGTTGTTGGTATATTTTTGTTTACTTGTTTACCATTTTTTATGCTGGTGTTTGTTGCTTTATTACGCAGTGCGACAATTTGTAAACAAGTTTGTTTACTGCATTGTTTTTTTTTTGTGGCTTTTGTTTAAAAATTTTAATGTTAAACGATGTAAAAGCAAAATACCGGTATCTAAATTTTTCCATTTTCGTAACAATATAGTACCAAGACTTAATGGAATGTTAATCTGAATAATCAGCTGCTCTGATCCTATTGTCCCAACAATAAATTGTACAACATTTGCTTGCGATGGTCCCCTAAATTTTAAAACAAAAACTGAATGTAAGGGCAAGCGAAAAAATAAGGCCCCAGGTCAGGCACTAAGCAAACAGACAAGCCTGCTAGAAGAAGAACTTTTATGGCAATGCTTTGGCCTGAACTATTCTGTGGAAAGTACTCTCAATGGAATGGAGAATTAAGAGAAGCAAAGACTATTCCCAAATCAAATGGTTTTGAAGCAATCAAATCTTTTGTTGATAAATTAACAATAAGAGGCGATCTGAGTCATGCTTCACACTAGCCATAAATAACCTGCGGGTAGTTATTCTTGCCGTGTATTGGCTGATTAGGCATGAGGCCGTGGTTCCAACTGCTCAGGTCAGACTTCTTTAATAAAAAACTTCAGCTAATCAGATTTCTGGCAACAACTCTGAAATGGCTATGCTACAGAAGTGCATCCAGTTCTTTTCTTATTCATATATGTCCAGCAGTGTCTAGAAATATCACTTGAGCGCAGAATATTTAACGTAAACAAACGAAATATTTCTGGACCTGTAAACGATGAAGTCGCTGCTGTAGCCTAGTAGTAAGTGTGTCAGCTTATCAGGCATGAGGACACAGTTCAAACTCCTGGTCAGACAGCGGGAATAACATGTAAATATTTTTTGAGATGACTACAGCCTCTCAGAAAATGTTTGACAAAACTCTAAAAGTAAATAAAAATTGCCATGAAAAGCTTCTCAAAAAAATCTGGCGTTCGAAATCGTCATACATAACAGAAGTGGTGTGAGAAGCTAGGTTGTAAGCCTGACAGGAGAGTTGTAATGACATGGCATGTTGTGTATAAGGGGAGGAAAGATTTAATTTTATTGCCTCAGAAACTGTGGTATCGTAATGGGCCCTGTGTGCGGCCTAAGTGTGTCCGCTTATGACTCCATCGAGGGGACAGCCATTTCTACCTACCTACCTACCCATTGCCTCAGATCTCGACCACTCTACTTTAATTTATCAACGAAATTATGGATCATCATTGCGTAATAATGAACTCAGTCTACTGAAATTTTTGAAAGAAATTGAAAAAAATTTGCTTAAAACTACCCTACTAGTGTGCATGTGTGCGTATGATAAACATTTTTAAAACCTATTTTGATTACTCATACTTAGTGTATACACAAAAGAATTAATTTTCAAAATAATATCACGTATACGCCTACGATTAAAACCATTTAAAAATGGGACATAAAAACAACTTAATATATCTGAAAACAAAACAGCTAAGCATTGAAGACAACGATGTATTCAGTTATAGGCCTTATGCTCGATGTAGTGTAACAGACCAGAGTGTCTGATCGAAATCGAATTCATGGCCCTCACGTTAATAGTCTGACAGATAAGCAGGTCACCCACTTTTTTGGTGATAAATCGATATTTCTTTGCGATGCAATGTATCGAAAAACACATTGATGTGTTCTTTTAGAGTCCATCACTAGTGCAGACGTTTACAGCACATTTGAAGGATTGTAATGACTTCAGAATATGTTGGAAAGATATTGAAGTAAAGATTGCTTTTATAATCACTGAGGGACAAAACAAACAACATTTAATTAGAGGAGGATTTTCTTTCATTAATTAGGGCACAGAAGGACCATCACCTTAGTCTAGTAGGTAGCGTGTTAGCTTATTAGACATGAGACCACGGTTCAAACTGCAATATATTAAAAAATATTCTTCGTCGACTTTCTCTCAGCATATTTCTGGCAAAAACTCTGAGTGTCAAAATATAAATTGCCATGAAAAGTTTCCCAAAAAAATCTGTTGGAAGGCGACTTTAAGCTGTAGGTCCCGCCTTCACTCATGTATAAAATTAACACAAACAACATAAGTGGTAAGAGAGGCTAGGTCGTAATCCTGACTGAAAAATTCTTGCCTCTTGCTGAACACAAGTGAACACAACATTGTTACAAACGTACATTTATTGCAACATTATAAGCAATACAGTATTTAACATAAATTTTCGTCACCATTTAAAATACTATAAAAAAGCCTCAAATACTGACTGACTCTGTACTCTCCAAATAGCAGTCAAACGAATGGCAGTCACTCAACTCCAATGCAGTTGATGTTTCTGGTATGGAATTGAAGAAGAACTACAGTGTTCTCGTTGTGTGTATGTCAACAAAGAAAGAAGAATTTTGTCAGTTTCCTCCATATTTGTGCAATTTTTTGCGAAACAGCACCAGCACCAACAAAGAAATGAACATTTAATATCAGTTTTCCTAGTGCTGCTTAAGAAATGTGCAGAGAAAAATGGTTTAATTTAACAAAACAACCAGAGTCATAAAGGAGTGTAATGACAATGTGAAAAATTGTTGTACTCGCCCCAAACTGTATAGAGTATCCGTTTAATGCCCCTCGCCCCAAGTCTATTGCTTCAATTTACTTAAGAATTCTAGGCTCCCTGTCAACAGTTTCCTTCTGGGATGTATTAATGCCCCCCTTCCCCCCTATGTTCCAAGAATGTGTTCCGATTGTTTATCCGCATCCTTACAGAATCTACATGTTGAGCTCGAACAAACCTTCATTTCTAATAAGGGAACGCTGAGCCTACAAAGCATTGTCAAAAGTTTAGATTGCCTTAAATCCATCTGGCTATAGAGAAGCCTTTTCCTCTCCTTGTCTTTCTTTCCTTATAGCATACATACATACATACATAGATGCGTTGATCATTACAATCCTTCAGCCAGGATTACTACCAACCTTCTTACTTCACTTATGTTGTGTATGTCGACTTCGAACGCCAATTTTTATTTACTCTTAGAGTTTCTGCCTTCAGGGGCAAGTAATGGCCATCTAGCGGACTGCTCAATGGATCCTCGCATCACGATCTTTTCTGATAGTCAGGCTGCCATAAGATCTCAGTCGAACGTTGTGAATAACTTCAGAATCGTCAGGGAATGCCGCCGTTATCTCGACCTTCTTTCTGGTCGCTTCAGTGACACACTTTATCTGGGTCCCCGGGCACAGTAATATACCGGAAAACTGCAGAGTCGATGAGCTCGCTAGGGCTGATATACTACTTCCGAAATTCTCTTCAATCGACTTGGGAATGCCACTTACCTCGGTTAAAATGGCCATCGAGCAGAAATTCTTTCGAGACGCCAACCTAACCTGGATCAATGAGGAATCCTGCTCCACCGCTGGGCTCACTTGGCCCTCGACGGATAGAAGGCGCACCAACCAGTTACTTGGACTTGGTCGTAACGTCATCTCGGTCACAGTGGCCATGCTTACAGGTCATTGCGTTATGAGAAGGCACTCGGAAAGAAGGCAGCTCCCATCTAACGACTTCTGCCGTGGGTGCAGCTCCGCTGAGAAGGAAGAGACTGTTATCTACTTCCTCTTTTATCAATGCCCACCTCTTGCGAGGTGCAGAAATGAGTTATTTGGCTCTCCAAGCCTTGTCAGCTTGACGGAGCTATCATCATTAATGACAAGAATATAGCTACATAGCTTCTCACACCACCTAGCTTCTCACACCACCCATGTTGTGTGTATTAATTTTATACATGATTGACGGGACCTACAGTTTAAAGCCGACTCCGAACGAAAAATTTTTTAAGAAACTTTTTCATGGCAATTTTATTTTACTCTCAGAATTTTTGCCAGAAATCTGCTGAGAAGAAGTCGCCGAAGAAATATTTTTCATATTTTCATTTTGATGTCTGACCTGGGGTTTAAACCATGGCCTTGCGGTCTAATAAGCCAACACGCTATCTACTAGACTACGGCGACTTCCAAGGATATGGCTTCGTTTATGAAACTTTCGGGCTGGTTTTCCAACGTGGGGTAGTCGTGCTTTAAATATGCAGGTCTTGCGCGGACCAACTTCTTCTTCGTCCCTGGTTTGAAGGAACTTGGCCAGTACAGAGACTGCGTCCACCTGTGATGTTACAACGGGCCGCTATGCGTGCTCAAGTGAGCTTTTGGTATCAAAGCTACTCCTCCAACCTCGGTTAGGTTAGGTTAGAGGACGTGTACATGTCAATTAAGACAAGTACAGTACCCGGAGGTCGAATTGACCCATTGTACAACGTCCTAGTTTCTCACACCACTTATATCGTGCGTGTTAATTTTATCCATATAAGTGGCGGGACCTACAGTTTAAAGCCGGCTCCGAACGACAGATTTTTAAGAAACTTTTTCATGGCAATTTTATTTACTCTCAGAGTTTTTTTTTGCAAGAAGTCTGCTGAGAGGAAGTCGCCGAAGAAATATTTTTTGTGTTTTATTTTGATGTTTGGCCTGGGGCTCGAACCCTGACTTTACGTCTAATAAGCCAACACACTATCTACTAGACTACGGCGACTTCACCACTCCAACCTACCTACCGAGAGTTTTTGCCAGAAATCATCTGAGAGGCTGCAGTCATCGAATAAATATTTTCATGTCGTTCGGGGTGTCTGATCAAGGGTTTGAACTGTGGCTTCACGCCTGATAAGCCGACATACTATCTACTAGACTACAGCAGCGACTTCATCGTTTACAGGTCCAGAAATATTGTTTACGTTAAATTTTCAAGTTTTTTTGACGGAACGAGGGTACGAGCGATATTTCTAGTCTCTGCTGGACATGTATGAATACGACGATAACTGGATGCATTTCTGTAGCACCGGCAATCCATCACAAAATTGAGATTCTAATGGGCAATTGTCTTATTGAAAGTGTTGCCAATAGTTATGTTGACCATAATCTAATTCTGTTAAGGAATACAAATTATTTCTTAAGCTTCCTCAGCTACTCTCTTTTTTATACACGACTTTGTGTATAAAACTTTGTGAGCCTTCACTAACAGCAGGAAAATTATAAGAAAATATTGCTTAAACAGAATCCATTAAACGAGACGACAATATGAAGAAACACTTTGAAAAGAATACAAGAATACAAGACGGGAATAATGAAAAAAGGAACGAAAGTAATTGGCTGCAGTTGGCGAAAATCCAAGTCTAAAAAATATACTTTAATTATGCCATCTTTAGTTACAAATATTCTCATATTTTTTATTACATTCTTTGCGAGAAACTCTAGCATGTGGCAACAAGACATTAGAAAAATATGGCACATCAGTGGGTATCGTTAAAGAAAACTTTCTCTTCATTGCTGAAGCCTGAAATTAGAACAAAAATTCTCCTTTTTTCTTCTTCTTCTTTTTTATTGTTGTTTTTGTATAAAATCTTATGACTTTTTATGACACTTTTTCTGGCACTTTTTTAATGTCATGAAATGTTTATTCATTCTGAACAAAGAAATCCGAAATACTGCCGGCAGTTGCAGTAGATGCTTGCCTGTGTCTCTTTATTATTTTCGTTTCAGTGTCTCATTTTGTTTAAATATTTTCGTTTGATATTCTCAAGAGTTTATTATTCAATTTGGTTTTTAAGAAACATATAAATCGAATGGATTTCTAAGAAAAGAAAAAATAAACAACACGTTGCCATAAAGAACAGAATTCAGAATATTGCTCGAAAAGTCTTCCTGCAAGTATAGCGGCAATGGGTCAACTAAAACAGAAGAACACAGAACAGAACTTGCCTGAACTTGCAAGAGAACTAATAAATAAATTAATAACTTCAGCACACACAGTACGCTCTGTCACTCATCTTTAAGCCATCAGTCAAGGGTCTAATAGAGAAGCTCCGGACGTTCAGTCGCCGTGGTCTAGTAGGTAGTGTGTTGGCTTATTAGACGAAAAGCCAGGGTTCGAGCCCCAGGCCAGACATCAAAATAAAATAAAAAAAGTATTTCTTCAACGACTTCCTCTCAGCAGATTTCTGGAAAAAACTCTAAGAGTAAATAAAATTGCCATGAAAAGTTTCTCCAAAAACCTGTCGTTCGGAGTCGACTTTGAACTGTAGGTCCCACCACTCATGTATAAAATTAACACACACAACATAAGTGGTGTGAGAAACTAGGTCGTAATCCTGACTGAAGGGTTGCAATGACCAATTATATATGTATGTTTAAAGTCGACTCCGAACGACAGATTTCTTGAGAAACTTTTTCAGGGCAGTTTTTGTCCGAAATCTGCTGAGAGAAAGTCGCCGAAGAAATACTTTTTATATTTTATCTTGATGTCTGGCCTGGGGCTCGAACCCTGGGTTTACGTCTAATAAGCCAACACACTACCTACTAGACGACGGCGACTTCATATGGATTGGTATCGTGAGAAATGCGAAAATTTTGTTTTTTACTTACCGTTTTCTTCAGAAAAGGGGGGCTTCATCGCTGGAAATGTGATTTGGATGATGCGAACAGAACACCCATTTTAACAGGCCAGTCGTACAGCCAATTAATGTGTCTTGATATACCAGTGAAATATTCAGCAACCTTGAATACCTGCCTTTAAATCGTTTCTATCGAAAATATGACGAGAACTACTTTAGCATTCCATAGGAAATATTACAATGAAATTGATTGAAAGAAAACAAATTGTATTGTTATGTTTTTACCTTTCACATGAGCTCGTAGATTGCAAATAAAATAAAAATAAATTTGTGTTTAGTTTTAATTAAAATTATTTATTGTTCGCACAATTCTGTTTGCGACTGCTCACAACTTGATGTAAACAACAACAATTGCTTTTCTTTGATATTCCTCTGTTTATACCCTTTGCATAAACAAAAACAATTACTAGACAATTGTTCGACAGATCTTTGTAGCGGAGATCTTCAAACCACAATTACTCTCTTCAAACACACCGCGTCTTCACACAAGACTGACTGAACTTTTACTAACTCAGTCGCCTGCTTTGCCTTGCCTTTTATATGGCAGGGTAAACAGTCTGAAGAATGTTCTGGAGAGTGAATGTGCGTGGCTTCGTCTTCTCGAAATTGTTGTATTGTGTATTGAGTATTGTAGTGTTGTTTGTGTATTTTGTTTACATTTATTCTTGTAGGATTTGTTGTTGCATTTTTGTTTACTTGTTTACCATTTCTTTTTATGCTGGTGTTTGTTGTTATATTAAGCAGTAAAATCATTTGTAAACAGGTTTGTTTACTATATTGTTGTGTTTTTGTAGCTTTTGTTTATAATTTTAATGTTAAACGATGTAAAAGCAAAATACCGGTATCTAGGTTTAGCCTTTTCGTAACAGCAGATTTCCGGCAAAAACTCTGAGAGTAAATACAAATAAAAATTGCCATGAAATTTTCTTTAAAATCTGTGGTATGGCGTCGACTTTAAACTGTAGGTCCTACCCCTCATGGATAAAATTAACATACCTAACATAAGTGGTGTGAGAAGCTAGGTTGTAATCCTTAGTCAATAAGAATTATACAAATGCCCTCCGGCCTTCACTTCTTGCCTTGTTATGGCACTCACCGAAGTTATGACAAATTAGCTATGATTTTAAACATCCTCACAATGAAGGAAACACGCCAGTCGTTTAGTCAATTAATGTGTCGTGATAGCCCAGTGAAATATTCGGCAAACTTTAATACTTTCCTATAAACTGTTTCTGTTTCTATCGAAAATATGACGAGAACTACTTTAGCCTTCCATAGCAATTATTACACAATGAAATTGATTGAAAGAAAACAAACATGTATTCATCATGTATTTATTTTATAAATACAAATGCAACACAATAGCATTAACATGTTATCGATAAATAGGTTATCGATGTCTAATTATCCAAAAATATCATACAATACTGCTGATTGAATGCTTTTTCCGCCTGGGGGTCACAATATTTACTGACATCGTTTTTATTCACGGCTAATACGCCGCCATTTTTAAACATAATCTCGCCGTTTAAAATCTCCACCGAACAAACGAATCCTTCTCTTGTAGAACTGCTCTTATTCACGAACCTTAAATTATCGTCCTCCTCTACCAGCATTAATGCCTCCTTTTTAGCTGTGTAATCATTGACAAACGCTGGCCATAGTGGTGGTATGTATCCTTTAAAGTAAAAAACATGAAGTATTTAACGAAGTGAAGTATTTAACGAATTCTAAGAAGATTTCTTAAATCGTTTTTCAAAGTTTTAATTCGAAATTATTTTTACTTTTCACTTACCGTAGAAACCGTGAATATAGTTTTGAAGTTGGCTTAAGCCATCGGTCCATATGAAACCGCCCATTCCGATACCTTTACAGAATTGAAAAGCTTCGCTGATATTTTCCTAAAAAAGAAACGTATTTTTATTTAAGGATTATTTAAAATGAAAAAAAAAATTAAGTTTCAAAAAAGAATTTATGTCCCTTCAGAAAGCAACGCGTAAAAACATGCGAAACTCAATAAAAAGTCCGCGTAGTAAGTAGGTTAGAGTGCTCACTTGAATACACATAGCGGCCCTGTACTAACCGAATTCCACTAAACTAATCGAAGAAGTAGTTGGTCAGTGCAAAAGGCTGCACACTAAAGCATGACTACACTATGTTAGAAACCAGCCTTAAAGTTTAGTAAACGAAGCCATAACCTTGATATCAATGGATGATGATAACTCCGTTAAGCTGACAAGGAATGGAGAGACAAATAACCGAAATCTGCACATGGCAAGAGTTGGGCATGGACAAAGATTGTGGATAACAGCTTCTACGTATTCAGTAGACCCACAGCAGCTCACCAGAAGTTGTTTGATGGTAGCTGCAGTCTTTCCGCGTAGCTTCCTATAACGCAATCATGGCCACTGTGATCGGGATGGCATTGCGATCAAGTTGGAGTAGTTGATGGGTACGTTTTCCAACCATCGTAGGCCAAGTGAGTCAGGCAGTAGCGTAAGATATCTGATTGATAGAATGTCTATTGGCTAATTTAACCGTGGTGAGTGGCATTATTAAGTCGCCGTCATCTAATGGGTAGAGTGTTGGCTTATTAGACGTGAGATCACGACTCAAACCCTACGTCAAACAACTCCAACAAAACGAAATATGAAAAAATATTTCTTCGCCGACTGACTCCCAGCAGGAAAATATGAAATGCCAGCAGATTTCTGGCAAAAACTATGCGAGTAAAATAAAATTGCGATGAAAAGTTTCTCAAAAAATCTGTCATTCAGAGTCGATTTTAAACTGTTGATCTTGCCACTCACGCATATAAATTAACACATACACGACATAAGTGGTGTGAGAAAATAGGTTGTAAACCTGCCCGAAAAGTTGTAATGACAAATTGTTTACGTATGTGTGTATGTGAATGACATACCCATTTCGATTGGCAAGGGTTCCGGCAGAAGTTTACATGCTCTGGCGAGGCCATCGGCCTGAATAGTTCCTCAGAGTACATTTCGTTAAAGAAGTGAAATACGAGACACTCGGCAACGGTGCTCAAATCAGTAGAGTTCGATAGCCATCTGTCATTAATAAGGACGGACGTGAAAATACTTAAAAAGACAAAATAAACCTTCAGATACAAACCACGATACGTAATTGTTGCATGGACCTAATAAGGTTGCTAGGTAGGTTGAAGTGGGTGTCTGCTAGATGGAGCCATGAGCGGACACACTTTGGCCACACACAGGGCCCATTGTGATACCACAGTTTCACATTCTCCCCTAGTCCAGGAACTTCTCGGAGTTTTCGATGAAGGGGCTCAGACTACCAATATCCATGCATGACAGCTCATCAAAATCCTCCATGTAGTAGGCACCCAGGTGCCTCTTTCTCCTCCGACCAAGTGCCGGGCATGTACACAGTAGTTGAAGAACAGTCTCATCCTCATCCTAATCTCAACAGCTTCTGCAGAAATCATTTACAAGGTGCCCAAGGCCAATACGCCTCGCATGCGTTCATATAATACAATGCCCCGTTATAACCCCGATAACAGTGCTGAGTTTACTTCTTTGGAGTTTAAACAGAGCCGCCGTGCGCCTCTGATCCAGCCTTGGCCAGATTTTCTCCACCCTTCTGCCGTGTCCGAAGCTGCCCATCTACTGTTGACAAGGTCCACAATTGCATTGTCAATTATAAGCTTACAGGTAACCAAAAGGATCCATAATGTAAAGAATTCATCAGAGAGTTCGATGGTCGTGCCACTTCTATCCAGTTCATCTGCTCTGAAACTGCCGAGATTAAGACATCTGTGACAGCCATACATATCGTCTTGGAGTTCATTATATTAGAATGCCATGAATACATGAATGCCAATGCCATGATAGCCGCATGGCTATCGGAAATTACGGTGATTTTCCGCTTGTAAAAATTTTTGTCCACAATAATTTTCACCGCAGCCTGGATTGCTAATACTTCCTCTTGAAAGACCCTGCAGTGATTTGGTAGCTCTATAGACCGGGGAAGTCGCCGTAGTCTAGTAGGTAGTGTGTTGGCTTATTAGACGTAAAGGCAGGGTTCGACTTCTTCTCAGCAGATCTATAGTTTAAAGTCCTCTCAGCAGATTTCTGATAAAAACTCTGAGAGTAAAAAAAAATTTGTCATTACAACCTTTCAGGCAGGATTACAAGCTATTTTCTCACACCATTTATGTCGTGTATGTCTTAATTTTTATGCGTAAGTGGCAAGACCAACAGTTTAAAGTCGACTGAGAAACTCTTCATGGCAATTTTTTATTTACTCTCAGAAAGATTATGCTAGAAATCTGCTGAGAGGAAGTTGACGAAGAAATATTTGTTTCGTATTTCTTTTCGTTGGAGATATCTTAGCTCGGGTGTAAATCGTTGCCGCACGTCTAATAAGCCAAAACACTGTCTACTAGACTACGGCGACTAAATACTGTATTACCGTACACATATGTGGGCCAGTAAAAGCGCCGGCGCCGTTTTTTGAGATCGATATTGAAGTCATTTCTTTTTTTCTCCATAATAAAGTGCATCCGTTCAAGTAAAAATGATTTATTTTTCAATAGAAATTAACAACACACAACAAATATTATCGTACAGATTTCAATATAAAATTATTTGTATCACATTATTTATATCCTTGAGTAGATTTTTATAATTTTAAAGAATAATTTTGCACATTAATTTCCTTACTTTTTGTTCAACTTCAATATAAAATAAGATTGTATCAATAACATGCCAATTGTGGCTTCCACTATTAACACAATAACTTATCTGGGAACATAATATCGTTAAGAAAATTAAGAAAGAAATTTCTTTGGATCTCATTGTGTACGTAACAAAGTTATTCGTTTTAAAGTCTACAGAATACTGAGAGTATTGACAAATCGTATGTTATTATTGTTTTATTTTTATTTTTATTCTGTTAACCACAAATCGGAAATTATGGTTATATTTTTATTTCTTTATTTAAGTACGTAATGTATTTTGAAATTACTTTTTCACAAGTTCTATTAATATCGTCATAGTAAATTGTATTGGCCTGGGGTTTGCGAGTATATTCATCATGCAATAAATATAATCTACGATCGCAGATCAGTGAAAAACGACTCTGAAGAACTTTTATATTAAAAAAATATTATAAATTCTGTCTTTATATCTCATATTTAAGTTTGAAACGATTTATACTTAACCCTGGACGGTTACTGTTCGTCGAATCGACGAAACTCATTTACTCTTTATCACATAACTCTTTTATGTGTGACCAAATTTCGCTCTTTTTTAACAACGTTGGTTGATAATGAAAGCTTGCAGTCAGTAGACGAAAAAAAATTTTTTGTTCGTCGATTCAACCTTACTGTAAATGACCACCCAGTATTAAAAAATGGGTTGCCAGGGTACGTTTACTCACTACAAGCTTTCGTTATCAACAATCATTGTTGATAAAAAGAGCGAAATTTAGTCAAACATAAAAGAGTTATATAATAAAGAGTAAATGAGCAGCGTCGATTCAACGAAGAGTATTCTTAATGTACAAAAATGAAGGGTAACCGTCCAGGGTTAAGAAGTATCGGTTGCCCAGATGGTCTAGTTGGTACTACCAATCAATAATGAATCGTTTTTTCGCTACTCATAAGCACTCATGAAATTTTGAATATAAGTGAGTCAACAATATTGAAATTCAACAACTCTGTCTGATTCATTCGTACTCACTCACCACAACGTTGATTTATAAGTAAAGGTTGCAATGAGTATGAATACAACGTTGACATCAAACTCATACCATTCGAAATATGTTTGATTCATATGCCTACTCATTCAGATTCATAAATTTAGAAAAATATTCATAATACTGTTACGTTTTTACCTTTTTAAAAACGTTTGAATATGAGTTCGTTAACCCTTTCATGCCCGAATTTTTTGGGCCAGAGATAAAATGTTTTTAAGGACATGTGTTTGTCAGTCATGGCCTAAATATGAAGTGATATTAATTTCAGAGTCCTACGTATTCTGGTTTTACACGTTTTTAACCAAGCTTGTTTGCAAAAAAAAAATATTTAAAAAAATTTAATATTACGGAATTTATGAACAAAAATGTACAATGTTTCCTATAGACAACATCGGGCATGAAAGGGTTAATTGCAAACCAAGTAAAAACAAATATGTGTTTAGTTTTTCAGTTACAATCTTTATTATTCACACTACGTTTGTGCCACTGTTTACAACTTAACGATACAACAACAATTTGCTTGTACACTATTCTATTTCACACTTCTGTCCGCGTTAACACTAACAACTGTTCGTTAGATCTTCTCTGCTTACAACCTTTTTGCAAGCAATGCCGCTTGCACGTTCCAACCGCAACGCGTCTTCACACAAGGCTGACTGAATTATCACTGGCTGCTGCCTGCTTTGTCCAGCCCTTTTATAGTCCGACACAACCAGTCTAACGAACATTCTTGAAGTGGAAGGTTCGTGATCTCGCCTTCTCGAGAGCGCTATTGCTAATACATTGTTGTTTGTGCAATTTGCTTATGTTGTCTATCCCTTTTTGTCACATACATGTTGTTGTTGGTTCCAGGCACAACCAGGTTCATTGTACATATGTGTGTGTGCAGCTTTAGATAATCAACACGTGCATTGTCTTCTTAGGGTTAGTGCGTATCGTGTGGCTTTTGTTTATCGTGTTTGTTGTTAATATTAATACTTATAAATGTTTCCAGTAACTCGAATCATTCATCAAAATTTAGTCTTAGTTGTTGTTGCAAAAAACAAAAAAAAACACGTAAGAAAAATAGGATGAGCAGCAACCAGAGTAAACATACAACCTTCTAGTGAGTATTTTAGTGTTCGTACGCGAATCATACTTATTTTGTGAATCGTGTATATGTTGAGTTATGGAGAGTCGAAATCAACAACATCATACGTGTTGTTAAGTATAAGTATAAGTATAAGTATGATAAATATAAGTATGATGTGTATAAGTATGATGAGTACTTCAAACTTTGAATATAAGTAGAGGTTCCATGATATTCAAATAAGTATGAATGCGTATAAGTATCAGAAATTATGAGTATGATTCGATTCTAATCATCTTTTTGAATACTCATTGCTGATCTCTGGTTGGAAACGGGCTGAACCTTAAGTTTCGAGGCCTTGGTTTCGTTTCCCACCAGAAACCCTAGGTGTTTTGTGATTGTTTGCATATGAACAGTATATGTGATGATTACCCGCAATAGAAAAATAAAGTGAGAATTATTTCAAAACAATTCTCGAGAAAAAAGGAACGAAGGTTTTGCACTGGTCCTGGCACTGGTCATTCCTATACATACATATGTACATACATCATTGGTCATTACAATCCTTCAGTCAGGTTTATGACGTAGCTTCTCACACCACTTATATTGTGTGCGTTAATTTTATACATGAGTGGCGGTACCTACAGTTTCAAGTCGCCTCCGAATGATAGATTTTTTTCAGAGACTTTGCATGGCAATTTTAATTTTTTCTCAGAGTTTTTGCTAGAAATTTGCTGAGAGGTAAACGTCGAATAAATATTTTTTTCATATTTCGTTTTTATCGAGATGTCTGACCTGGTACTTGAACCATGGACTCACGTCTAATAAACCAACACACTACCTATTAAGCTACAATGACTTTACAAAACAAAACTTAAACTCTTTCCCGAACTATCCTATAAAAGGTGACATCCCATCATGCAGAATAAAATCAAATTTCCGTCACACCTTCTCTAAGTGGAGCGCATTCCGATTGAAGGAATTTCTATGACTACGGCTCATAAATTAGGTAGAATTTGATCGACGACATGCGTTATGTTGGCTTTGACATGTGGTTCCATGTCGTTGGTGTCTAAATTATCAAATTCAAGCCAAACAGAAGTTGGCAATATTCTCGTCGTTTATAGAGATAGCCCGACCAACAAACAATGAATTTTTCGGGATTGCTGGATTGAATTTGTCATCTTAACTTTGTTCTTTCCTTCTGAGAGGAAGTTGTCGAAGAGATATTTTCTTCATATTTCGTTTTGCTTGAGACATCTGACCTGGAGTATTCCTGCTAAATCTAACTGTAATGACTTAAATGTTGCCTTAGAATATTATTTAATTCCCTGTGCCTCTAAATAAAATTCAATTGTCTTTCAATCTTTAAGGAAAATCTCTCTCACTCTCTCTCTCTCTCTTCTTCCATGTTCAGCATATAAAATCCTGTATGCTTAAAATGGCAACACAAAGTGTTTGTTAGTTTGTATTAAACCCTCTTATGTATGTGGAATCTGTAGGTGTGTCTTCTTAATGTCTGTCTTGTTAATTGAACGTTTCATGTTCTGTTTGATTCCTTTCGATTTCCTTAATGAATTGCTTCTGTTGTTGAACGTTGACTCGATGTTGTATTAAAGATTACAACAGGAGGATAAGTTTTACCAGAAAGTATGCAAGTACAGTGGAATCTCTACAAAAAAGACAGCACTTAAGCCTTAGAAATCAAAGTGAATTTCAAAAACTTTGATTCAAATTCCTTAAATGCGCTTAACTGCACATTCAGATTCAATTGTTTAGAGCTGCAAATGCGTGCTCTACTGCTGTTTATATTGACACATTGAAACAACAAATAAAAGCAACAACAAGAATCGTGATTTTGAATGAGGTATAATGCTACAACAATAACTATTACAGTCAAAGAAAAATGTATACATCACCACTGTATGTAGACTTTTTTCCTGCTGAATTTTATATTTCTTCCCGATAACATCTTTTTTCAATTTGGAAAAAAACCAACGGGAAATAAGTTTACATACAGTGGTGTATGTGGACTTTTTTCTTTGACTGTATCATCGAAATAATAATTGAAGATGATTTTATTTGATCTGTAAGTACAAATGTGCAGACGTATGTACTTTTCCCACATGAAAGTAAATAATTGTCATGACAGGATTTCTCAATACTGTATTTAAATATCGGGTCTTTCAACAGAGACTTCCAAAGCTACATCTTTTAAATTAATTGTCATTTAGTCAGTCTGTTTTGTCAAATCACCATGGACAGAAACAACAGCTCAATAACACGTGCAACTAATAAAATTGTTTCTTCAAAATGGATGTTCTCTTCGGAAAACGTACCGCTTGACTTCGTTTGGCTTCGCTTGGCTATGGCTGGTTCCGAAAACGATCGTACCGTAGGCCAACGAAACGCAAGATCCGTCAAAAATATAGAGTGTGTGGACGAATGCAATGCAGATTATTTCGCATATCCTACAAGAACTCGGTAGTTTGCAGACCTCATTGCATCGTGATTTATTACTGCACGCCTACAAAATTCATGTAATGAAGAAACTGAAGGTAAACGACTATAGACAACGACCTTTGGACGCTGAATTACCTCTGGAATAGTTATCAAAACTGATTTTTCATCGAAATATCATGTTCAGCAATGAGGCTTATTTTTGAATGAAGGAGTACGTGAACAAACAAAATTGGGCGTATACCAATCCACATCCCAAAAAAAATCACTTTTTGGTGGTGACTTTTGCCTGGCCAGGCCACCTCTATCAAGGACAAGCACTATTGGTCGATAATTACCAATTTCTTTTGGTCTGAATTAGATGATCTAGACACCAAAGACATATGGTTCCAGCAGGACTATGCGATGTGCTACGCAAAATCTCAAATCCAACATAACCCATGTTATCGGTCTAATTTAGCCAGAGTCATGGAAAATTAGTCCAGAGAACTGGTTAACAATGTTATATTCTACACGTAATGGCATCTTTCTTAGGATAGATTAGGAGATTTATATTATAAACATGTAAACAAAAATGTTCCAACAACATCAGTATAAAGAAGACGATAAACAAGTAAGCAGAAATGCAACAACAAGCAATGTAAACAAAATACACGAACAACAATGAAACAATGATGTTTACATTATGTAGATCTCGAGAAGGCAAATCCACGAAGATTCGAATTCAAGATCATTCATCAGACTGTTTACATTGGCATATAAAAGGCAAGACAAAGCAGGCAACGGAGTGAGTAAAAATTCAGTCAGTCGTGCGTGAAGACACGTTGCGTGTGAAGAGAATAATTGTGGTTTGAAGATCTGCGTTTCAAAGATCTGTTGAACAATTTTTAGTCTTTACGCAAAAGAGTGTAAAAAAGAATAATAAACAAGGCAATTGTTGTTGTTTACATCAAGTTGTAAACAGTGGCACACAGGATTGTGCGAATAATAAAGAATTTTAATTAAAATTAAACACAAATTTATATTTATTTTATTTGCAATCTAGGAACTCATATTTTAAAAGTTTTTAAAAGGTAAAAACTTAACAATATTAAGCTTAAAAGCTTTACCATGATGTCTTCTTTGTTTTTGTTCTTTACGCTGTTGTCTTTCTTAAAAATAAAACAAACAAAAATTAAAAGAATGCCAGTCTTTTAATGGTAATGGTGCCAATATTTCCCGGGTGCAATAAATTATGTACACATGTCAACTTTATCTACGTGGCGCGCGACACGTCTTTTCATTATAAAAAATAGGTGTGCGTTGTTGTCATGGTCACGGCACGATATTCATGTCAATGTTGTTTATAAGTCACACTGATATTAAAAGAAGATGCATTTTATTATTATTATTGTTGTTGTTGTATTTGTTTTGCTGATAGTTGTCAATGTGCTGTGCTTATTGCAGACGCTATGTCATGAAGAGTACTTGAAAGGAATTCTTATCAAGGTGGACAATAAAGTGTACGAATGATGTACGCATACCAGTGTTATAAATTGATTTTCCAATAAAACTTGGAGCGAAATGCTTTTAAAATAATTTCTAAAAAATAATTCTTTTGTATGAAATGAAAAGACAGGAGAAGGCGGATATTTGAAAGAGGCAAGCAAGTATTGTAGTTGCAGAATTAAAGTCAATTCCTGGAAAGGAATATTAATACTGACTTCAAACTATAAATACTAGTATACATATATGTATGTACAGCATACATAATAATTGAAATATGTCATGTCCTTGCCAATAAAATGCTTCATGGCAACAGTTCTTGTAGATTCATTTCATTAAGCACGTCAGGACTTTAAATTGAAATTAAATAAAGTGTGTGTGAGATAGTCTAGTAGGTAGAGTGTGGGCTTATTAGGCATAAGTCAGACATGTTGAACCAAACGAAATATGAAAAAATATTTCTTCGGGCAATTTGGGCTCTCAGCAGATATCTGGCAAAAACTCTGAAAGTAAAATAATATTGCCACGAAAAGTTTCTCAAAAAATCTGTCATTCGCAGTCGACTTTAAACTGCAGGTCCCGCCACAGACAACTTGGGTGGTGTGAGAGACTAGGTTATTATCCTGACTGAAGTATGTGAGTGATATAGCATCGAAATTTCTTATTCGTTTGAAAGACCGATTAATTCAATTTTTTAATTGAATATAACATCGTTCAAATGTCCATCCTAGCTGCTCTAAGAGGAGCGTATCCGAAATACACAATTGTGCAGGAGTCTGGCGCATAAATCAAACTGAATTCGATTTATAAGTAATGTTGGCCTGAGGACCGCTGAGGCATACTTGCACAAATTTGCGGCTTAAGAAAATCACACAAAAAAGTCCAACCATGTCAAATCGCATCATTTCAGTATCCAGTTGACATTACCTCCATGTGAGTTATCATGCCCTCTAATCGCTTTTGTTGAATATCCAATGTAGAGGTTTGACGATCAGCTGAGCGCCACGTTGAAACCATATATCGTTCAGTTTAAAAAAATATTGATAATCACCGATCCTTAGTGCTCACCATTGATAGTGACAGCCTGGCCAACGTTATTCTCAAAGAAATATGAACAAAATCCACACCAAACTATAGCATTTTCATATGTATTGGTATCGTACTAAATTTGACAATTTTACTTGTTTACGTACCCATTCATCCAGAAATGGGCCTCATTGCTGAAGATGATTTTTGGCGCGACACATTGCCCGAAGAGGACACCCATTTCGATAAAATATTTTTATTATCTGCACGTGTTCTTGAATGCTACATACGTCCAACGTGATTTAGCACAACAGAGTGAATAAATGACAACTAATTTGACAGTTGTAGCTTCAGCAAAATGGCGGTTATCAACAGTCAATATACATATGTATAACGCGACGAACGATATATTACGGGACTCTATGAAGTTTATTGTAAAATCCCTGCTTGTGGAATTGAACTGTATTTCTTTTTTAAAACACTAAAATTGCCACGATTCATTACAATGATAATCGCGTCAATGGAGATGATAACACTTAAAAAGTTTTGTAAATGTAGATGTAGCAAACCAGTGCAAACTATACATGTTGGCTTGAAGTTATTTCCTAGTCATCGTGGCATTTGTATTAAAACTCAAAGCTTCACTTCTAATCATTGTTTTTTTATTTCTACACATCAGTGTTCATTTACTTTTTTTACTTAAATTTGTAAAAGTGCCCGAGTCACATTGTCACCATGTGGTAAACGCGTGGCATTTATTTTTCTTTCATGTTCATTCCCTTTGTGTGATCCTCACAACAGTTCATCGCGCAACATCGAACATTCCATATAGAATTGCATAACACAACCATTATCTTCCTGTTTTTTCTTTCTTCCTTTTCTTTGAGCATTCATTCAATTGAACACACACATTCAATGGTGCACAGCATACTGTACTGTACTGTATGAGAGACACACAGAGGTGAATATGATAACAGAGACAATCACTCGTATTTAATTTTACATAAAAGAGGTAATGAAATATGAATATGAATACACGAATGACAGACAAATGGCAATTATTTCCAATGGGATTAAGAAAATGAAGAGCGAAGAGGGAATGCATAATGGTATGTCCAATGAACAATTAAATTGTAAAGCAAAGGAAAAGGGAATTAATTGCGTGTATAGTTACACAATTCAATAATAAATCAAAGGAAGTTTATGTGTGATATTAATTTAAATTAGAAATACTATGTTAGTTTTTAAAGTCTAGTAGATAGCGGGGCCACAGTTAAAACACCAGGTCAGACATTACCAACAAAATGAAATATGAAAAAATATTTTTTCGACAACTTCTTCTCAGCAATCTTCTGGCAAAAACTCTAAGGATAAATACTTTTAAAAACGTTTAAAACATGAGCTCTTAGATTGCAAATAAAATAAAAACAAATTTGTGTTTAGTCTTAATTAATATTCTTTATTATTCGCACAATTCTGTGTGCCACTGTTCCCAACTTTATGTAAACAACAACAATTGTTTGTCTTTGTTATTCCTCTGTTTACACCATTTGCATAAACAATAACAATTACTAGACAATTATTTGAGAGATCTTTGTAACGGATATCTTCAAACCACGATTACTCTCTTCAAACACACCTTCACATCTTCACACAAGGCTGACTGAACTTCGCTAAATCACTCGCCTGCTTTGCCTTGACTTTTATATGACAGGGTAAACAGTCTGATGAACGTTCTTGAAGGCGAAATCTCTATAATTGTAAACATCGTTATTTATGTTTATTATTGTGGTATATTTTTGTTTACTCGTTTATAATTTTTTTATGCTGCTTTTGTTGTTGTATTTTTGTTTACATGTTTACCATTTTTTATGCTGGTGTTTGTGGTTATATTAAGCAGTAAAGAGATGTAAAAGCAAAACATCAGTACAGTCAACCCTCCTATAACGCGGTTTACATATAACGCGGGGCTGAAATTGCGACGACCCTCCTATAAAGCGGTACTCTGAGAACGGGGTTTCCACATAACGCGGAACTGAAATTGCGACAGTTCTCCTATAACGCGGTACTCTTAATGCGCGGTTTCCCTTCAACAACATCCCATAAGTTCCTTCCGCACAACCTATGAATGACGCTAGTAACTAGATATTTTCGACGCAAAAGCGCAGCCGAGATATATAAACAACATGTTAATATAAACATGACAACTTATCTCATAGCCGTCTACAACATCGATTTCAGTCATCACAGAGCTCTTTCACAGTACATAATTCAACAAAAATAATTTATAATTTATCTTGTCTTGGTCTCCATATAACGATACGAGTTCCTTACAGCGCGGTTTCCATACAACGCGGTAGACGGTTTCCATAGAACGCGCTACGAATTAGCCTGGTTTATATGGTTAAAATATGGTATGCACTCACCGCGTTATAGGAGGGTTGACTGCATTTAGATTTTTAATTTTCGTAACAATACAATTACCATGGAAAGTTTTTCAAAAATCTGTGGTTCGGAGTCGAGATTGATTTAATGGCTGTTACGCAGTAATCTCTCAAAAATAGAATGCATGGGTGTATATGAAAGTGATTATTTTAAAGACAGCGCGACAACAAGCAACGATGCTGCTGTTATTAGCCTAATTTTCTATTTCTATTCGTAGCAATGAGAGAATTAGTGCTCACATTGAGACGATTAATGTTGCCAATACAATAGCATTCAAGAAATAGAGGTTTTAGTGGCACCATTAATAAAGAACTCTTATATTTTTTATATGTCTTGCTTATGCTTTGCTGCTGCTGCATTTATTATAATTAATGCGTATACAGATTACCTTACGCTGCAATTACAATTACGCTGTTGTGTTTGCTGCGTTGCGTTTATTGTGTTTATAACATATTAATACTCCTTATTCCTGCATAAATTTTAATATTCAGACTCTAAAGTAGTTCACAGAGTTTTTTGGGTTTCAACGTTAATCATTTCCTCGTATCAATATATTTTTGCTTTAATGTTTGTTTAGGTGAGTTCTTCTTCAGAAAAAGCAAACAAATAAAGAAAAACAATAAAATACCAAAAAAAAACCCGAGAGAAATTTTTTTGAAACAAATGAAAATTTATCGTTGCACTTGCCTTATGTTTAAAAAGTGTTTACTCTAGTAAACGTCCCAACATGTAACATGAAACATACTCATAAAACTTATCCCTCTGTCCCCTTTGTATGCGCAGAAAAAACTTGAAAAAAAATGAAAATTTATCATCATTATTGCATACTAATGGTACCCCAGTTCTGAGTATAAGTTTGTGTTATGAAGCAAAAAAAAGAAACGAGTGCAATATTTGGCCGCCCTCTTTGAGAAGTGGATAGCGGAATGAATATTAAAATATGACCCCACACTTATGCTACAATCTAAAGAAGATAAAAACAAAAAACACCAAAGGAAACAAATAAAAAATGTAAAAAATTTTCAATTTCGTACCCCTTATGCGTTTCCATCAAACTTGTTTATAAGTTTACTTTCACAAAAATGGGTCTCATCGTTGAAGATGATTTTTTGGTGAAAATTACGGTAAATTTCAGCTCCTTTTCAGCGATCACAGGTTTTTGTCTATGGTAAGGCATGGTGAATTGGCAAAACAGATTGAAGAAATGACAACTAATTTGACAGAATAGATAACCATGATCTCCTCTTCCTGAATTATAATATGTCTGTAACTTGTGCTGTGGACAGATATGTCACTTATCGTGATTTTAAGAATTTAGATAATGTAACTTTGAATCATGAACTGGATAACATACATTGGGACCAGGTCTATACACTGAGTAATGCTAATGACCAATTATTGTTTATTCAGGAAAATGTGCGTCAGCTTTATGACAGATGCGTTCCTGTCAAAACCAAGCTCATTAAACCCAAACAACAACCGTGGTTTACTACTGAAATAAAAGCACTAATTGAGAAGAGGGATAGTGCCTACAAGCGGTGGAAGAGGTACAGGACTGATGACTTGAAAGCTCTTCATAAATCCACACGGTCGGAGGTTACTAGGCGCATAAGAATTGCGAAAACATTGTATTATGGTAGAAGGTTTTACAATGCGATGGACAATAAATGTAAATGGAATGTGATTCGTGAAATAGGAATTGGTGGAAAATGTCCTAAAACTGATTTTGATGTGGATGTAAATAAATTTAATGACCAGTTTGTACATTCAAGTGTTCCGACGGCAATCGGTGATAGGTATGATGACGTTTGTTGTGTCCTTCCACAATACTCCTTTAGTTTTCGTTGCGTTGATCAGTTCGAAGTTTTGGAATGTATTTCAGCGGTAAAATCGAACGCAATTGGTTCCGATGATATAGATCCTGTGTTTTTGAAAGTTTTGACACCTAGACTTTTGCCATATTATACCCACTTATTTAATACAGTGCTGACTAAGTCTACTTTTCCTAATGAATGGAAACTTGCTAAGATCCTTCCCATTCCCAAGTCAAACAATGAGTTTAGGCCAATTGCCATTCTTCCTTTTTTGTCGAAGGTAATGGAAAACATTATAGCCAGACAGATCAATGGTTATCTGGAAGGTCATAATTATTTAACAATCAGTCAGTCAGGTTTCATGAAAGGTAGGAGTTGTACTACCGCTCTATTGAATGTAGTTGAGGATCTTAGGTTGGAACTAGATGTAAATAGTGTAGCGTTTTTAGTTCTTCTCGACCACACCAAGGAATTCGATACAGTCAATCATAAAATTTTATTGAATAAACTCCGGAAGCTGTTTAATTTTTCTAATTCTGCCGCTAGTCTTATATGTTCTTATTTGTTGAACAGATGTCAGAGGGTTCATTTAAATGGGAATATTTCAGATTCGCTAAATATTTGTAGAGGTGTTCCCCAGGGATCAATACTGGGGCCACTGTTGTTCTGTATGTATGTTAATGATCTACCGGGTGTTTTGGTTGACTGCCGTGGCATTATGTATGCTGATGATGTGCAGATTTATACCAGTACTCGTAAGGGGAATATTGATTCTTGTTTGCACTCTGTTAACAGTGATTTGGATAGGATTGACAGCTGGGCTTCGGCGAATGGACTACGCATTAATCCCTCAAAGTCCAAATGTTTAATATTTTCGAAGACCAATACTTCGTTTGACTTACCTGGATTGAGTATCAGGGGAAATAAAATTGACTTTGTCAAGTCTGCTACCAATCTTGGTATTGTATTTAATGACAGATTATCGTGGTCTGCCCATATAAGTCTCGTTGTTGGCATAATATATGGCATGGTTCGGAATCTATGGGCGGTCATTGATTCAACTCCTTTTGAAATTCGTATGCAACTTGCTAAAACTTCTTTAATTCCTGTGCTATTGTATGGGTGCGAAATTTTTGCAAACTGCGATAGTAATGACAAACGGAAACTAAACTTGGCATACAACAATATAGCAAGATACGTCTTTCTTAAGGGTCGCCGGGATCATATTTCTCATTTAGCGTACCAGATATTTAGTGTGAAATTTGATAATTTCTGAAAATTAAAATTAAATACGGGACAGCCGGAATATTTATTAGGCCGAATTAAGTTTGCTATGTCATGCCGGGGCATGAAGATTATTCAACAAAGTTACAGGACTCTTTTGTCACAGCGACAATTCTTTATACACACCACTAGTCTCTGGAATTCCCTACCAAATTACATCCAAAAGATAGGCAATGCAAATGCGTTTAAAAAGGAGTTATTTAAATTATTCTCTTAATGAAAAGTCTGTTACGCTCTTAGCATGGTTATTATATCGGTTACATATTTATCCTTTCTTTCCTTTACCGATTTTTGTAAATATTTCTTTTTTATATTATTGGAATTCTTTATGTTTTTAACTTTTTATTTTCTTTTTATTTCTGTAGTATTGTTAGTTTTTCTATATTGCTTTAAATTATATTTCTACTTAAATTTAATATTTTAATCAATTTGTTTTTTATATTAATTTGTTATTTTTACTTAACTTCTTATATTTCACAATTTTTATTATTCTTTTATGTTTTATATCTTATTGATCCTAAGCATATAGCACTATAACTTATAAGATTAAAATCTTGTTGTGTTATGTTAATTATAATAAATAAATAAATAAATAAATAAATAAAAAGAGGCATTATCAACAGCCAAAGCTCAGGAGGATATGTTAGAAGATTTGGTAACTTCTAGAATATAATTGTTGATTTGTTATTGTCTTTTCCTATAGAAAAGAAAAATCCATTTCCATATTATCCGATTTAGATCAAATAAAACTGGTAATCAAACTACATACTTTGTCATTCCAACCCTTTAGTCCGGAAAACACGGCCTAGTTTCTCACACCACTTATGTTGGGTGCGTTAATTTTATACATGAGTGGCGGAATCCACAGTTTAACATCGACTTCGAACTACAGAGTTTTAAGAAACTTTTCATGGCAGTAGGGAATCCTTTATTTTCATTTAAGATCAGAATTTATTACCGAAGTAAAGTATTATGAACACAAATGTAACCCAAAAAAAAAAAAAAAATTAAAACTGAGAGAGTTATTAACGACTAATTAGACTTCCTTTCTTTAATTCTCCTCCTGTATGAAAAATTATAAGTATTTAAAAGGATGTGAAACCATTACCATCACTATGGTTAACTCATTTCAACGTTTAATGCCATCATTTATCACCTGTGCTCCAAGGTAGCTACATACCTTCCTGGTTTTCTTCATTAGTATTTTCAACATAATTTTTTTCGTTTTTGAAATTATTTTCGTTATCCTGCCTCTTGCTTAATTCACAATTAATTAGTCTTCATTATTATTCTCTCTCTCTCTCTCACCCTCTCTTTCCTCATCATTTTTCATTTATAATCACCCAAACTTTTCTACTCAGTTTCCCGTTTTTTTTTGTTTTTTGCGGTTTAGCAGGGAATTGTTGAGAGATCATGAGAGATGGAAAACAATTTCATTTTCTATTCACTTTCAAGTTTTCTTTAATATTTATATGTGCGGACAGTAAAACAGTAATAAAAGGCGTCTCTACACGGCCTACTTCAACATAACACTCTCCTCTATTGGATACCGGGCCATTGTGGCATAGAAGGAAACGTAAAGCCGTACGAACTGGCATGGAAGGGATCGCAGATGTCTAAGGAAGAGACAATAGAGGGGATATATGCGCCCCTACAAGAATACTTTTTCAAATAGGACAATGCAACATGGAATTCAATAAGCCGTAGATGGTCCAACATATCTGATTACCGAATTCCAAAACTTCTGTGTTCAACAGTGGACAGCCAAAACCAAGAAACTACTTGTGTTGGACAAGAGAACGATTCGAACTCTAACACTGCGCTATTGCCAGTTTCGCAGACAAGCTTGGTCTGCCCTACCAAGATTACTGCAGAGCTGCCAGGATGTGGAAGAAACGGAATCGTTACAACACCTTTTATGCGAGTGTCCTGCATTTCAAAACAGTTATATTCGGTTTTTGGGTGACAGAATGTTTGAAGATCTGGCCAAGGTGGCGAACATGGCACTAAGGGAACTGGGTGTTTTAAACCCACCATTAACGGATCATGACAAGGGGGCTTACCTTACACTGGGTAACAAAATAGCTCATATGGCTCCCCAAGTGAACTTGTCTCAAACAAAAAAGAATATAAAAAATAAATCTTCGGCGGCTTCCTCTCAGTAGTCTTCTTACAAAGAATTAATGAATTGTTTATTTTTTATTTGTTGTACTTATGCTTTGCTGCTGCTGCCTTTATTATAATTAATGCTTAAGCAGCTTACCTTATGTCGCTGGCTGCGACCTGAGCCTATGAGTTGAGGACAGCGAATTTAACAAGTCCCAAATAAATGCACCACAAATTGTTTAAATTATGTTACATATATTTGAGCAACCGTTTATTTCTAATAAAAAATATTAAATTATTACAAATAACTTATAAGTAAATTAAGCGACTTACCGCAGTCTTTATCCCCAACAATCTAAATTTTATAATTAGAGCCAGTAGTTACTAAGCCTATAATTTCTGTTTGCTTATGTACTTTTACAACAGTTCATTTCCAAATAAATAAACTGAACGAAACTGCTGCAGTATAATATAGGGACAAAGATTGCGTTTAGTTCGTAAACAAATAAGGACAAAAAGGACTGCAAAACAATATAAAAAATACTAACAGACAAATGAACCAAACAACAATGATCATACAATTGGTAAACAAATAAGGACAAAAAGGACTGTAAAAGGACAATAACAAAATCCTAACGGACAAATGAACCAAACAACAATGATCATACAATTGGTAAATAAAAACAATTTCAATGAACATTAAGGTAGCTCATAAACAATATTTAAATTAACAAAATTATTCAAATTATATGAAAATAAACAAACAAATTGATGAATTCATGAGCCATTAGGCGACATTCCCACCCCCGTGGATCGGCAACGATTCACCATCTAAATCAAGAACTGCTAGTTTGGAAACTGGGCGTTTAAGTATTCCACTACTTGTTTGGACATCAGCTCTTCTTATTACACCATCACTGCCAGGGAACACATTTATGACACGACCTCTCTTCCAATCTCGACGGGAAACAGCTGGATCGCAAATTAGTACGAGATCACCGGGAGCCACAGGCTTGGTATATTCACACCATTTGGACCGTCTTGTAAGTGTTGGCAAATATTCCACAATCCATCTTTTCCAGAAATGATCCCTTAGCTGTCGAGCAATTCGCCACTGCTTTTTCAATACTAATGGCTTTGTAATTTCAACACCTTCGGGTGTTTGAGCCGTATTTGCAGAACCCAACAAGAAATGATTTGGCGTCAATGGTTCTTCGTCTTCAGGGGTGACAGGCAAGTGAGTCAATGGCCGAGAGTTTACGATGTTTTCGGCTTCAATTAAAAAACTTTGCAATGTGTGCTCTTTTGGGGCAACTTCTTTTAGAGTTACTCTTAAAACCTTTTTAATACATTGAACCATTCGCTCCCATATACCACCTTCTGCAGGATTGTGTGGACAATTAAACTGCCATTCAATGCCCTTTGTGGACAACTCATCTTGAATTTTAACCAGATCAAAAACTTCATCAAATCGCTGGGCTTCCTGGTTAACTCCAACAAAATTTTTTCCGTTGTCGCTTCGAATCTTCAACGGGGTCCCACGACGATTTATAAAATTCCGTATACACAAAATACACGCATCAGTCGAAAGATCATAGGCCACTTCTAAATGTACTGCTCTAATTGTGAGACACGTAAACAGTGCAACCCAACGTTTTTCATGACGTCTACCAATAGTCACATTTATTGGGCCAAAATAGTCCACACCAGTATAAGTAAATGGACGGACGTATGGAGTTAGTCTATCTCTTGGAAGTGATCCCATAAAGGGCGTTACTGGAACGGCACGACGAATCTTACAAATGTTGCAATTTGATGCGGTCTTACTCAATAGCTTTCGTAGTCGCGGAATCCAGAACCTTTTCCTTATTTCGCCTATGGTAGCCTCAAAATTTTGATGTTTCATCTTGTTATGCACATGGGCAACAAATAGTTGTGAAAAGCGGTGACAGGGTGACAAAATTATAGGGTGCCTGGCATCTAAAGGCAACCAACTCGCAGCATCAATACGACCGCTCACTCGAAGTAAATTATTTTCATCAAAATAAGGCGAAAGCGAAAATAACTCGTTTTCCTTTTTTAAAGAACCACCATATTTTAAAATGTTTATTTCAAGGGCGAAACACTCTTCTTGGGACAGACGACACAGACTAGTTTCAGCAACCCTTAACTCTTCAGCACACAGGCATCTCGAACCTTTATATTTATCATCTTTTTGGCATCGATTTGTAAATCTCAGAACCCAAGCCATTGTTCGTTTAAGCCTGAGAAATGAAGAAAAACGGTTAAAATCTATAACTAAATTTGTACTGACCAGCATGACAAATTTGGGGCGTAGTTCTTCTTCACACAAATTATCAGGTTTCGCAGAATTCTTATTCGGCCAATCAGCCTCGTTTTTATACAAAAATTGTGGCCCTTGGAACCAACATGTTTCAATGGAAAAATCAACACCATTTTTAGCTCTTGTAATATCATCGGCAATATTGAGATCTGTAGGCAACCATCTCCAATCAGTCGGGCGTGTTGAATCAAGTATTTCGGCAATTCGATGGGCAACAAATGGTTTATATCTCCTACTTTCAGAACCAATCCAACTGATGACGGTTGTAGAGTCACTCCAACGAATTCGACGAGAAACTTTAAGTTTATGTTCCTTCACTATAGTGTCCATCAATCGGGTCCCCAAAACGGCGGCTTGTAGTTCTAATCTGGGAATGGTCATACATTTCAATGGGGCACATTTCGACTTGGCAGATATAAACGACACTCCTATTTGTCCATCAGATGTTGTATATCTCCAATAGGCCACTGCACCGAAGGCATCTTCACTGGCATCAACAAAAACATGCAGCTCTAACTCCAAGGGCAAACCATTTCCAAAATAAAATCGTGGTACCTTTACATGGACAACATTTCTTAGTTCTTGGAGCCAATTATTCCACATCACTTGTAATGACGCGGGCAACATCTCGTCCCAAAGTACACTATGTCTCCAGACTTCTCTCATCAAAAGTTTGGCAGTTATCATAAAATGGCACAAAAAACCAATTGGATCAAAAATGGACATTACGACACATAACAACTCACGCTTTGTGGGACACCTTTTACCATTTGTGACGTCAAAATTCACTCGATGGAATTTCAAAACAAATTTGAACGCGTCGTCCTTTGGATCCCATAACATGCCAAGTACCTTTTCAGTTGAACCGTCCAACTCATTTACGCCACCTGAGAAACTAACCTGATAATTTAAACTACCTTCTAGAGCCAAGACCACCTCTGATGAATTCGAAGTAAAATTACGCATTTCAAAACCAGCAGCTTTATGTATTTCACGAACTTGCAAGGCAATTGCGATGGCTTTTGATGAGCTATCAAAACTATCTACAAAATCATCTACGTAATGATGGTCCAGAATTGACTTCACGGCTCTAGGGAAACGATCTCTATATTCCATTGCATTCGTTTCCTTTACGTAATGGGCAATACAGGGTGAACAGGCAGCTCCAAACGTCATCACAAGCATTTCATACACTTCCGGTGGACCACTATCATCATCTCGCCACAAGAACCTCTGCGAACACCTGTCTTCCTCAGCAACAACAACTTGATGAAACATTTCCTTTATATCTCCACATACAGCTACGGAACCGACTCTGAAATTTAACAAAACTGATGGCAACGGTTTGTACTGCTGAGGGCCTTTCAATAACTTCGAATTCAATGAGACACCTTCCACCTTTGCTGCTGCATCAAACACCAAACGAATTTTCCCTGGCTTATTAGGGTTGACAACACCAAAGTGGGGCAAGTACCACGTTCTCGGATGAAATGTATCGACTTCACTCAATGATAATTTGCGTACATAGTTCTTTTTTAAATATTCACTCATTATTTGTTTATAGGCCGCACCAAAATCAGGATTATTTTTCATTCTTCTTTCCAGTCCAAAAAATCGATTGAGGGCCATAGAATAGCTATCCGGCAGGACTATGTCATCATTACACCATAGTAGTCTGGATTCAAATCTTCCGGCAACCCTCTTCGTCGAATTTCTCAATATCTCACGTGCTCGCAAATCATCCCTTGACTCAATCACCGGTAGAGCTTTAACGCCAAAATTTTCCGTTTCAAAATAACTTGTCACCAAATTATTCAAATTATCCAACTGTGTTGTCAGCAAACAAGTTTGTGTTCCAGGTCGACCTCCTTTCACGTTTCCAAAAACAACCCATCCAAGAGGCGTATTGGCTGCATATGGACCAGCATCTTCCAAAGAGACTATTTCATCAGGCAATCCTAAATGGCAATGGTCTAAACCAATTAGTACCTTTGGAGCCACACATTCATATGAGCTTAAAGGCACACCACGATTCTTTACTAAATCCGCTTTAAAAGTCTGACTAGGCAACTTCAAATTCGAGACACCATACACATTTTTCAAAGCATATTTCCTCTTCTTAAAAACGCCGCTCACATGAAGATCCACCACCATAACTGGTTCTTGTACCGATTTACCACCATACCAACTCAAATTCAATTGACTTTGTCGACCTTGTAATCCAAGCTGTCTCACTAAAGAGCTATCCACCATCGTGACTGAAGAACCTTCATCTAGGAGCGCATAAGTTTCAATAGCACAATTTGGTCCATAAAGAACCACTGGGAGCACTCTGAACAGCAAGTCACTTTTTTCACAAGCACTGGAAACACAACTTAGCACTGGCTCGACTGTTGGAACACTCTCTGTAGGGGACACATTTTCAGGTCTTTGACTTGGTACTTTAGGCTTAATTTCATGCAATAATTTATTGTGGTTTCTTTGGCACTTTTCCATGGGACACTGCTTACGCCGACGACAATCTTTACTTGAATGGCCACCACTGAGACACGAAAAGCACAACTTCAATCTCTTCACTTCATTCCATCTATTAGGCACACTCAATTCTAAAAATTTCTTACAATCAAAAATTTTATGTGGGCCAACACAATAAAAACATTTTAACTGCCGTCCTGGGCCATCCGAAGCATATAAAACCACTTTTCGTTTTGGATCACTGCTAGACCTATAGCTACTTGAACTACTTATTTGCACACTTCTTACCAAATTTGCAACACGCTGGAGCCAGGTACTAAAATCCAAAATAGTCGGCAACTGAGGTAAAGATGAGGCAAACTGGGCCCAATCCAAACGTTTACTCATTGGAAGTTTCTGGACTAACTCCTCCATCAGAGTTGGATTCGACAAATGTTGATGACCATTGGCAGATTCCAAAAATGCTGCTAAATTTCTGACCTTAATGGAATATGGCACCAATTTATCGATCGCGTTTTCATGTATGGGCTGAACTTCCTTCATCTGTTGCAATTGGCATCGAATAAGCAACTCTGGGCGACCATATTGCAGCTTTAATTGCTCTATAACTGTTGGCACATTATTTTGGTGGATGAGCAACGACTTCACACACTCTCTGGCTTCACCTTTCAAAGCCTTCTGCAATCTCAAACAATTTTCAAAATTATTGTACGAATATGCGGCTGTCGAATGTTCAAGGGCAGACAAAAACATTGGCCAGTCCTCGGGAGTACCACAAAATTCGGGCAGATCATAAAGTTTGCGTTGTACTGGCATGGGCACTGTAGCAGGGGAAACAAAAAGAGGCTGTGATGTCATCAACTGGTCTGACTGACTAACATAGGAATATGGCGTTGGATTCCGGCGATCAACCATGCCTTCAGGGCCACTGCTAATACTTTGGATGACTGGCACATTTTGTCCAATAACACTCGGCATATTTAAATTTTGATTTGCTCTTAAAGCGCGTTGAGCGTTTGCCAACTGGGCTTGCAGGATATCAATCTGTCGTTGTAGGTTCTCATTATCAGATGTAGCTTGTGGTGGCTGGGTTCTCACATCAGGACCGGGCACTAACGTCGGCAGGCTAAGGGGCTCTTCATTTGCTGAACTAAAAATGTTTTGCGTTGATACAGCAGGTGTCGTTTCACAGGGGGCATTAATGGAGGCACAAGTTGCGGTTATTGTTGTTCCGGGGGCAACAGAGCTTCCATTTGGTGCCGACGGCATTTGAGAAACATTTAATGAGCTCTCTGTTCCGGCTGGCATGAAACTTTTCGCAGTTTGGCTCGTTGCTGTCTGCAAACGAGAGCTTTTTCTAGCAGGCGACCGTTGCATTATGAATCACAAACGTTTCCAAACGCACAAAAATTCACAAATATTTAACAGCAACCATTCCAAATATTTCAAAAAAAATTTATTTATTCCGGCAGGCTTGGGGCTACACAAATTTTAAATCAAATTTTAATTGCTCCGGCAGCCAAGGAACCACACAAATTTCCACAAAAATTAAAAACACTTTGTTCCGGCAAACATAGAACAACTTCACAATTACTTCAATTTGATCCGGCAGCTTGGAACCACAAATCCAATAAAGGCGTATCTTTGTTCCGGCACCTTGGAACACCTTCGCTCAAGATGCGAAATAAAATTTGTCGCTGGCTGCGACCTGAGCCTATGAGTTGAGGACAGCGAATTTAACAAGTCCCAAATAAATGCACCACAAATTGTTTAAATTATGTTACATATATTTGAGCAACCGTTTATTTCTAATAAAAAATATTAAATTATTACAAATAACTTATAAGTAAATTAAGCGACTTACCGCAGTCTTTATCCCCAACAATCTAAATTTTATAATTAGAGCCAGTAGTTACTAAGCCTATAATTTCTGTTTGCTTATGTACTTTTACAACAGTTCATTTCCAAATAAATAAACTGAACGAAACTGCTGCAGTATAATATAGGGACAAAGATTGCGTTTAGTTCGTAAACAAATAAGGACAAAAAGGACTGCAAAACAATATAAAAAATACTAACAGACAAATGAACCAAACAACAATGATCATACAATTGGTAAACAAATAAGGACAAAAAGGACTGTAAAAGGACAATAACAAAATCCTAACGGACAAATGAACCAAACAACAATGATCATACAATTGGTAAATAAAAACAATTTCAATGAACATTAAGGTAGCTCATAAACAATATTTAAATTAACAAAATTATTCAAATTATATGAAAATAAACAAACAAATTGATGAATTCATGAGCCATTAGGCGACACCTTATACTATGTTCAGATATGCACTTTTATTGAGTCAATATTCGGTTAATTGAGTACAATATTTTAAGTGTTCAGGCATAATATACGCAGTTCAGTTGCTTATTCAATATTCATTTGACAGCTGGTAAACAAAACAGCTGGTTGTTTCATCAACATTTTATTTTGGCCGCCATTTCTTGTTTGTCGTTGTTGATATTTGAGTTGTCAAATATCAACAAAAGAGTTCGGTTAATTGTAATATGCTCACTAAACACTCTTATTAAAGTGCTGCATTTTAAGTTTTACTCAATATTATAACAATTTGTGTACTTATTGCGCAATTATTAATTGAAACTTTATTTGAAAAATTGAGCTCAATAATGGCGTTTATTGCGATTTACGCAATAAAGGTGTATATCTGAACACCGTATTATTGTTGTGCTTGCTGTGTTGCGTTTATTGTGTTTATAGCATCACACATCTGTCCTAAGATATTTATTTTCATTTTAAAAATACGAATAGCATACCTACATATGTACATAATTGGTCATTACAACCCTTCAGTCAGGATTACAACCTAGCTTCTCACACCACTTATGTTATGTGTGTTAATTTTATACATGAGGTACCAGTTTAAAGTCGATTCCGGAAGACGGATTTTTGAGTAAGCTTTCATGGCAATTTTATTTTCTATCAGAGTTTTTGCTAGAAATCTGTTGAGAGGAAGTCGCCAGAGAAATATTTTTTCATATTTTCATTTTGATATCTGACCTAGGGTTTGAACCATGGCCTTACGTCTAATAAGCCATCACACTACCTGCTAGACTACGGCGACTTCAATACGAATAGCGTCCTGTAATATTTTTCCTCAGTCCTTTCGTACATCTGGGCACATCGTGTCGTGTTAACTAATAAAGAGCATCGACTTATTGCTGTAAAAGAGAGTAAAATATTTGCTTTTGCAAAGACAATTTGTGAGAGAACATAGAGAAATCATGTAGCAAACCAAATAACGGAAACCGGCTCGAAATGAAAGTAAAAATAAATACTTAGTAAAGTAGGGAGATAGGCAGCAACAAAATTGTTTTGTTGACAACATAATTATGATTTCATTTGATGCTATTTTAGCTACTGCACTGAAGGCCAGTACGTATATTAGTGAACATATGATTGCAAAAATGTTAGTGATACGGAGGTTGTATGTTGTATGTTGTTTTAAATTTTTTTGTTTTTTGATTGTTGTATGTATGTATTTATGTGATATAATCAAATGCAATCCCTTGCTTATATTGACCTTGTTGGTGTTTTTTTTAGTTGCCTTTCACTGTATGTATTTTGTTTTATGGTTTTGAATGGCATGCGCTAAACCATCTGCATATGTTGTGAGTATTTTTGCACTCTCAGCTCTTTTTTGAGGCAGTTGTCAGCAGTCAGTCGTGTGTCCTTTTTCTTTTTAAGCGGCTACAAGCATTTTCTTGGCAATTTTTACATTTTCGCACTGAATGTTAAAAAACGTGGTAATAAATGATGAAGAAAAGTTTAAGATGGTGTTAAAAAAAAATCGCAAAACATTTTTATGCAAATATTTTAAAACAAAATAGAAAAAATTTATTTTTTTTTACAAATTTTTATTTAAAACAAAAATTGTTTATAAATATAGAGTGGGCCATCTATCGGTTTACATTTGAACCATCGTTTATTTCGAATCTGGTGATACTTATGTCATTATATTCTGTCAAAAAATTCAGTCACATATCTCCACTGAACGTAATGAATCGATTTACGCTTGAGCAACGTTAAGATTTATTGGGCCAACAAGAAACGGCACGATTATGTCGATTTATCAAAAAAAAATATCTTTTCGAAACTCATTTTCATCTTGGGGGGGTACATTAATAAGCAAAATTGCCATATCCAGGGCTCAGAAAAACCACACATGGTTTAAAGGAATCTAATGCACCCATTAAGAGTGACTGTCTGGTGCGGCTTGCGGAGCGGAGGCATCATTGGCCTTTATTTCTTGGTGGAGGATGGATGAGAATGGTGCAACCACTTCGGTCATTGGAGATACCAAACGCACCATGATAACCGATTTTTTTTGTAACCGCTCTTCATAGTATTGATGTGAACGATGTTTAGTTTCAACAAGATGGTGCAACTTGCTACACATCCCATGCCACAATAGATTTATTGCGTCAAACGTTTGATGGCCGTTTAATTAGATGAAATGGTAATGTCAATCGGTCGCCAAGAAGCTGCGATTTGACACCATTGGACTATTTTCTGTGGGTCGCCATTAAAGAAATGTGTTTTACCGACAAACCATAGACAATTGAGTATTTGAAGGGCAACATTCGTGATGCCATTGCCGAGATGCGACTTCATACAGTCGAAAAAGTGCACGATAATTGTTGCGATCGAATGAGGTACTGTAAGGCCATCGGCGGCAGCTATATGATTGAAATAATATTCCATTTCTAATTGTACTTCACAACAAAAAAAAAATTAAAATTGCATTTTTAAATTTAAACTTTTAAATGACCCACCCTATAATTGTTTCACCTTTCTCATCTTTACTTTTTAATAACAAAAAAAATGTTGTGGACACATTTCTCTTGTTTTAAATCAATTCTCTTTTTAATAAATTGTTTACTGTTTCTTTTTTTTAATAAAATTTTATAATTTGTTGCATGACGTTTTACACGCGTGGAATTCGTTTTTAGCATTTTTAATTTTCAAGTCTTTCTCTTAAAAAATTGAATAATCACGTATAGTGCCACATTGAAGACTGTTTTGTCTCAATCTTTAACATTCCGCTCTTTGCTTTAAAAATCCAGTGATGGTAAATTAATGCTTGGTTTTAATAGTTGTTGGAGGTATATGTTGTGTTATACCACATCAAACCTTTAGTTTTCAAAAATGTTTACACCACTCCTGCACTACTGCAGTGTAGCAATCGTGCAATAAATGTTTATAAACATTTTTAAAATCAATTTTTTTCTCTTGTTTTTAAATATAATTTTATTTGCAATAAATTTATACAATATTAAGTAAATGTTTAAATATAAAATTGGAAAACCAAATTAAAATTATTTACAATTTAATACATGATAACACAAAATTTTGTATAATAGAGGTTAAAGAGGTGCTTATAATCATTTGCTTGTAAGCAAATGGGAGACTTGATGTTTATACACATTTGTACTTAAGCAAAAGACACTATCCTTTTTGGTGCATTATTAATACACAAGTTGAGCGAAACTTAAGATTTTTCAATACATGTATACTTATGTCATATTTGTCTATAAGCAAATGTTGCATTTGAGAATATAAACATTTCAATGCAAGCAAAATAAAAACTGGTTATTTGTACATTATTTATACACATGTTATTGCCTTACTTCATCGCAAGTAACCCCTCAATTAAACGAATGAAGATACAGCATTTGCTTATGAGGCAAATGATGATTTACTTTAGCCTAGTATTGTATTCAAATTTGGGCAAAATGTTGCACAACATTTTTTCTTACGTACAAAGAAGTTGAAATGCAGCATATGCAGTAAAGCTTGGAAACGTTTCAACATTGTTTTATATGTGTATGCACTAGAACTTGGTTTCAAGTTGCTCATAATGTTGCACAACATTTATTCTTGCATATGAAGAAATTGAAATGCAACGTGCGTATCTAGTAAACATTTTGATTTTACAAAGTTTGTATTGTTTATTGCTTGAAATTATGCAACATTGTTTAAATTGTGTATAACCTAGGATCGTTGTTTTAATTTGCACAACATTTCATCTTTCTTTGCAAATCAACAAACGTAGACAAAATTTTTTAAGGTTTGTGAATCTGATTACGTAGTGAAATATTGTTATTGATCGATCTCTTCATAAAGGATCTTTTTCGAAGTGCTTGCTTACTTAAAATTTAGATAAAACAAAATATGTGTGTGATATCATCGAAACTTGTTATTCGTTTGAAAGACCGCAGTTGAAATGCTCAATTTTCCATAAATAGGTTTTTTTTTTTACTCATGCAGTGCATTGTGAAGGTTTAGGAAAATAGGTTATAGGAAGATGGGAAGAGGGAGTAGTGTTTGTGGACATTTGATTTAAACTCAAGATGTGAACGGCAAGGAAACGAGTTGCTGCTAGGTGACTATAAAATGGCCAGTGCTATACCTTCACCATTAGACCGTCTACAGCAATCGCCCCCAAGAAGCCCGCATCATAAGGTTATTTGTTTATTTATTTTTGTTGTTATTGTCTTATTAATATTTAAATTATTGCGGTTAAGTGTATGTAATAGGTATGTATGTATGTATGTATGTATGTATGTAATAAGTTATTATTAATAAATATTTCGTTTGATGGTGTTGTTGTTTAAAAACTGTAATTCTTGACCGCGAAATTTTTATTGTTTTGGTTTGTTTTATTTTAATTTTGTTTTCTCTTTTAATTTTAGCATTTTAGTATTTTTATATTTTTATGTTATTGTTTGTGGATTATTTTAAATTGATCTGGTTTTTATAAAAACAAATGCACGAGCAAAAATAGACGGACGACACAAATTACACGGACAGTGCGATTACATCTGCACACGACGGATGACAAAACACTACTCCTTAAATCAAGCTGCATTTGATCGACGGCATGGGTTATGTTTGAGCGCTTAAGAACTAAAAAAGTTAATATCGGTGGCCAGTTCTCATCACCTTAACGTAAGATAAACATCTTATAGGTACCATGTAATAGGTTGTTTGACATGTAGTCGCGTGTCCTGTTAAAACCACATATCGTGGGTCATCCAATATAAGCCAAAAGAAGTTGGTAATCATCGACCAACAGTGCTCGCCCTCGACAGCCAACTTCGTTCCCATAGGTTAGGTTAGGTTAGAAGACGTGTACCTGACAGTTAAGACAAGTACAGTACCCGGAGGTCGGATTGACCCATTGTACAACGTCCTAAAGGAGGGAAGGATAGTGTAGGGGATAGGATAAAAGGAGGGAATATCGGAAAGGCGGGAGTGGTAAGCGGAGGAATCACACAGACCAGACACAACAAAAGGATGGGAGAGCGCGACTACACCGATGAAGTCCTAGCACCTCTCAACCAGCCTAAGCCACTAATGAATCTGTGGAGAACCTTGATATCGGCTCTCGACACCGAATTCAAGCTCCCAAAGAAGGCCCTGCCAAGGGTCCTCAATCTCAATCTACCAAGGGCTGGGCAGTTACAGAGGAGGTGTTCGATAGTCTCCAACTCCTCCTCATCGCAACACGCCCTGCAATAGTCCGGCTGGGATCTGTTCCAGATCCCCGTCAATGACCTAATCCCGCAGTCATCATCATTGCCCAGTATTCCGCTATGTCCCGGAACCCAGCATAGACGGATACGGTCCGGTCCAAAAGTCCTCAACGACTCCTTGCACTCGCGAACAAGCCGTGATTTGCACCAGACCGACGCAATGGCCCTAAGGGCAGCCTGACTGTCAACGAAGATCATGTAAGATTCAGAATCCGAAGCTGGGCCACCAGCTATGGCCCCAATAGCCTTCAAGATTGCGAAAATCTCCACCTGAAGTGGAGTTCAAGACCGAGTTCCCTACAGAAAACCCCAGCACCTGTACGTCCACCTAACTTAGACCCATCTGTGAAGATGGGTATACCACTCTGCCCCTGGAGTACCCCACTATTCCATTGTGCCCTATCCGGTAAAAGTATTCTTAAACCAGGCAGGAACATAGCCTCAGGCACAATATTATCAGTGGCTTTTTCTGAAAGCGCATATCTTCCATCAGGAAAGACGACATTCAGAACTCTGGAGTGACCTATCGAACGCTGTTTCCAGCAGCCCGATTCCCTCAGGCGTATGACGCTACGCGCTGCACACCGCTTGACATACGAGTCAAGCGGAGTCAGGCAGAGCACAGTGTCAAGAGCCGCCTGAGATTTTCCGTTGAAAACTCTTATCTGAGGCACTCCACCAAATAACGCAGCCATAAGTAATAACCGGTGTAACAATCGCCGTATATATCCAGCGAATGGCCCTAGGCGGAAGACCCCAGCTCTTACCTATGGAGTTCCTACACTGGTAGAAAGCATTCAGTCCCTTCTTCATTCTTTCCTCGGTGTTTCTTTTCCAGTTCAGCTTACTGTCCAGGACAACACCCAAGTACTTGACCTCAGAAGACAACGGAAGCTCCCTATTTCCATTTCTACGATACAGATTTCCATTTGCATCTTAAATGACATAAGAACGAGGATGAATCTGTGCCTTAACTACTGCTGGATTCCAAGTACTTTGGTTTTGCGTTCTAGTGACCACTGTATCACCTTCAGTAAATTGGGGAGGACTGACTCTTGCACCACGATTTGCGTACTCACTTTGCTTATCTCTTTCATCTTTCAAATATTTTGATATTCTTTGGCTTTCTGATGAAAGAAGTGTGTCTTTTGATGTTGGTAGTATACTTCTCGTGGCATGGCCAAAGAGGCGTTGAGATGGTGAACCAAGATTGCCACGTGGCGTGTTCATGTAGTTTAGAAGTCCTAAATAGTAATCGCTGTTGTCATATGTTGATTTTTTGAGGATATTTTTTGCAATCTGCACTGCCTTTTCTGCCAATCCGTTTCCACTTGGGTGATACGGCGAACTGGTGCGATGATTGAATTTCCAAGTTGATGAAAAAAGTTTAAATTCACTGCTTGAAAATTGAGGACCATTGTCAGTTTCTAAAGTAAGAGGGGGTCCAAACGTGGAGAAAATCTCTTTTAGGAATGAAATTACTTGCTTTGAAGTTGTTTCGCTAAGTTTTTTAAATTTGAGGTAGCCCGAGTAGCTGTCAATGAAAACAACATACTCGTCGTTGTTGAAGTGAAACAGGTCGGTTGCGCCTATTTCAAACCCATGGGATGGTATCTGTTTTTCACCGATTTTAATTTTCGTATTTTTCCGTTGGTAAACTTGGCACGCTGCACATTTTTGAATAAGATTATGAATGTCCTGACTCATACGAGGCCAAAACACTGATTCTCGTGCCATAGCTACACACTTAGCATAACTGAAATGACCAGTGTGAATATCTCTTAAAAATTTTTCTCTCAGTTTTTTAGGTACGAAAACTTTAGAGGCTTTAAAAATTATACCGTCGTCATTTATTGATAGCTCATCTCTAAAATCCCAATATTGTTTCAACTCAATCGGCAGATTTTCTTTAGACTTTGGCCAACCCGTTCGTATCAGCTTTATCAACTTTTGGCAGATATTATCAGAAACTGTTTCTTGTTTTAACGTTTCTAATTCCTTGTCACAAATTGACAATATTGTCTGAATTTCCAGATTCTCATCCTCTTCTTTGTTAACTTTATTAATGCAATCTCGACTCAGAGGATCTGCTAAGGACATTTTGATGCCAGGTTTGTATACTATTTTTGGGTTGTACGTTAACAAACTTAACCTGATCTTCAGCAGTCGCGATGGAGACGAATGTAGAGGTTTTTTGAAAATAGACTCCAACGGCTTATGATCAGATTCGATAACGATGTCTTTGCCCCAGACATATTGGTGAAATTTTTCGCATCCAAATTTTACGGCAAGTGCCTCTTTTTCGATTTGGGAATACCTCGACTGAGTGTCTGATAAGGATTTGGAAGCATAAGCTACAGGCTGATCGTTCTGTAGCAGTACTGCACCCATGGCGTAAGAGCTAGAGTCAACCTGTAGCTTGACATCTTTGTTGACATCGTACAATTTCAAAACTGGTGGTTTGCTAATAGCTTCTTTTAATTTGTCAAATGCTTGTTGTTGTGTTGTATCCCAGTAAAACGAGGTTGATTTTTCTAGTAATGCTCGTAATGGTGCAGTAATATGTGAAAAATGTTTAATGAATTTACTCAAATATGTAAACTTACCTAAGACCCTTTGCAACTCTTTCTTGTTATTTGGTGGCTTAAGTCGATTGACAGCGTCTATTTTTTCTGGGTCTGGAGACAAACCTGCTTCGCTTATTACATGGCCTAGGAATTTGATTTCTCTTTGCTCAAATTTGCATTTTTCTTTATTTAATTTTAATCCATTTGATTTAATTATATCAATAACCTTTTTTGTAGTTGCACGAAGTTCATCTAAGTTGTTAGCGTGTATTAAGATGTCATCTATAGCAACTTTCACGTTTGGTAAACGTGAGAAGAGTTGATGCATAACACAGTGAAAGATTTCGGGTGCTGATGAAATTCCAAATGGTAACCTTTTACAGGAATACCGACCCCAAGGAGTAGAGAACGTTAGTATTTTTTTCGTTCGGTCTGTAACCGGAATTTGCCAAAACCCCTTTTTACAGTCAAGAACTGAGAAAAATTTTGCACCTTTCAATTGAGCGGCAATTTCTTCTAGAGTGTTCATGGGGTAGTGGCGACGTTTAATATTTTTGTTAACGCTGGTAGGGTCTATACAAATCCTAATTTTGTTATTTTTGCGTACTACTACCATTGGAGATACTGCGGGTGTTGGTTCATTAGTAGGTTCTATTACTCCCATGCTTACCATTTTGTCAAGTTCGGCTTTTACCTGTTCTTGAATTTTAAATGCTATTCGCCTGGCGGGGGAAATTTCAAAACGTGGGTTTTCAACTAAGTCTATATCGTAAACAAAATTTTTGATGCACCCAAGGCCTTCAAATAAGTTTTCGGCAATTTCCAGTTCTTGTATTCTTTTTACTAAGTGTAGTTTCTCACACGAGTTTGCTCCGAGTATTGGTTTTACGTTTTCGTTCACTATCTTGAAATAAATTTTACATTTTTTCTGGCCTATTTTGCATGTTAACAAAACCTCACCTACAACATTCATTTTATGGTTTCCAAAGGACACCAGATTTTTTACGCGGCAAGGCTTAATGCTTATTTCTTTATTAAATGTTTTAAGCTCATCGATCACACTTTTTGGCAGAACATTACACTGGGCACCAGTATCAAGTTTAATATCATAATTTTTCTCTCCGATAGTTAAAGTTTCTGTAAATTTCTCTTTTTCTTGCCTATTATTTTTCGTAACACAACCAATGAATAGCTCCACGTCGCTGTGAGCAGCGCTGTCGGCGTCACTGTCGCTACCTTTAAATTCTTTTTGTTCACAAAAATCAATATTTCTGTTTTTATCAAACTTATATTTTGCCTTTGTCTTACACATGCTTTCATAATGGTTTTTTCTTTTGCATTTCTTGCACTTATGACGAAAAGCTGGACAATTGCGAACTGTGTGATTTTTACCGCAATTGTGACAATCAAAGCTTTTGGATTTATTAAATACGATATTTACATTTTTATCGCTTTCGCTATGTATTTCTGCAGTTTGTTTTTGTGCTAATTCGGTGGCCTGACAGATTTGAAGGGCTTTTTCTAAGGTTATGTCTTCTGACAGCAGCTTTGTACGGATGGTGTCACTTTTAATGCCAAGAATGAGTTGATCCCGTAAAATACTATCAGTTAATGCTTCGAAATTGCAATTTTTTACCTGTAGTCTTAATCTGGTGATATACTCATCAACGGTTTCTCCATCATTTTGCATAATTTTATGAAACTTATATCGTTCAAAGGTTGTGTTCAGCTTTGGTGTAAAATATTTCTCGAACTTTCCTTTAACGACGGCTAGCGTTTCGTTAGTTGTCGCCGGCAACGAATTGTAAATTTGTATTGCCGAGTAGCCAATGGATGACATAAATGTTGCAAATTGTATATTTTCGGGTTTTTTATCTAATCCTGTTGCAACCTCAAAATATTCATACTGCTGCTTCCACAGTTTCCATTCTTTGGCCATATCTTTGTCGTGTTCTATCACTAATGACTTCGGCGGTCTTAAAAAATTGCAGGCGTCTGCCATTTTAAAATATAGCTCAAACAATGAGTTCTTAAATTATTCTTATTGCTGTATTTATTATTCTTTCCACTACGGGTTTCGGCACCATGTAAACAAAATAAATAATTTGTTTAATATTTAATGAAATTTTATTAATAGTAGAATTCAGTTTACAACAATATGAACAGTCGAATATACTAGAAAGAACTGCGCCTGTATAAATGACAATCAGAGTTTGTTATATGTAACAGAGTAGTAACTAACAGTACAAATAGAAATAGTAGTAAAAGTGATATTGATAAAAATAGCAGTAACTGCAGATTTAAGCCCATCTTCTCACCAGCTAACCTTGGCAATCTGAAGGTTTCAATCTTGTACCGACGCGAGAACAAGACGAGGTCCGTCTTATTTGGATTTATCAAGTTGAATTAGTTTTCTTGTTCTCTCTATTTTAAATTGGGTGGACGACCACGTTAGTGCCCGTACTCCATGCCAAACTTTGTCTATTTATTCTTAAATTGAGTCTGATTTTAAAATAATTCGTAGATGCCAAAGACTGAATGCCTTCGACATCAGATTTAAGTTTTTTACCCTTCATTGAAGTTGAAGTGTTGCTTGTGAAAGTTACGTTGGTTTCTCGTGTTGCTTTTATCATGTTTTTGCTTACAGAAGCACATTTTTTTTGCCTTTGTTTCTGTCAATTTGAGATTTTTCATTGTCACTGGTGTACATCAGTTTGCAAAAAATTTTTTTTGTTTTACCATGGCATTGATGTGCCGTTGTTGGTGCTTAACTTGATAAATCTTTACATGTGTAACAAGGAATCGAAATTTATTACCACGGGTGTACTTTCGTTCTTTTTTTCGTCGTTTAATGGTGGAGATTTGCATGCTACATGCACGATACAACTCAAGTGGTAAATAAAAAGGAGTCAAAAAAACAAACAATTCCAATACCTTCAAAATGTTCTACCATTAGGGACAAGATTTCTATCAACAACTGGTTGCCAAAAGTGGCTTAAAATAACGATGGCCTGAGTTATGCTGGTATTGAGATTCGCTGTGATTTATTCTCATTTACGTGCGACTTAAGAAAACTCTACAAGAAAACGTGTAACGCTGTCAAATTGCATAATCTCGGTGGCCATTTGACATCATCTCCATGCGAGATGTCCATACACTCAAATCTCTCGTGCAGAATATCCAATATGGAATGAATTGTATGATATGTTGCATCATACCATTGAAATCACATGCCGTTGGTGTCCAAGTCATTCAATTTAGATCAAAATGAGTTTGTAATCATTGACCTATATGGGCCGATGATGCCGTCAGCCTAAATTCCACACCAAACAGTGACCTTTTTTGGAATTCATTGAAAGCTCTTGGATATTATGTTAATTGTTATCGTAACAAATTTGTCAATGTTGTTTATTATTATTCTATCAGTAATGAGTTATGATGATTTAGGTTCAGTTGTCCACTGCTCCAGAGCCCATTCAGCTAAAACACTCCAGTTGATTTTTATACAAGTGCAGGTCCAAGTTACGACGCAAAATTTCGCCAAATTATGCTGAGTTCGAGTCGAGTTCTTGTGAGTGCCTCGAAATAGTCTTTCCTGCACACTCTCTCTGACAGCGCTGATGGATTGAACACGAATTTATACACCACATTGTGAAAAGATCTCTTAGTTGGACGATTGTGGCGATTATAAAATGTGTGAATCACGTTGAGTGCTAAATAAACATCGTCTAGATGCTGCTCTCGCTTTATTGAACCTGTTATTTCAGACAGATTCTATGCTACTATTCGTTACCACTGCCCTGCCTAGCTTGATGTTATAGACGTGAGGACATCGTTCATACTTCGGACAAAACGAATTATGAAAAAAATATTTCTTCGGCGACTTGCTTTCATCAAATTTCTGGTTGAAACTCTAAAAGGAAATAAAAATTGCCATGAAAAAGTTTCTCAAAAAGAAAAGAAAATTAGTCGTTCGGAATTGACTTTCAACTGTAGGTCCCGCCACTCATGATGGCGTGAGAAGCTAGGTTGTAGTCCTGGCTGAAGCATTGTAAGTAAGTCGACATATGTACGTAGCTTCAACAAGCTGGCCCTTATCAATTGTTAAAGTTCAGAAGTCCCTGTTGGAAAAGTACTGACACACATAACCAGTGTTTGCGACAAAACTATTCCATATTTGATTCGCAATGAAATGTGCTACCAGAAGCACTAAAAATGACCGTAAAGACGCATGACCAATCTTATGTAGAGACCTACATAATATTATTCTTGTTGAATTCAATAAATTCTTAAATTCTTAACGTAATCATGTTGCATGTACCATACAAAACATGCCACAAATTTGAAAAAAATCCAAAGTAAAAGTTGTACACGAAACAACCAATTCACACTACGAAAGTAAATATTTCAATAAATCCCAAGCAATAGAGATTGCAAACCGTAACTATTGCAGGCCAAAAATGAAAAGAAAATTTTGGGAAAAAAATATCAAAGCAATATCAGAGCCCTTGATCTTAACCATCACAGCAACATTAAATACAAATTTCAATAATACAAGACAATAATATTGAAAAAAAAATTGATTTTGTAAATGATATAAACAGCAGCGTCCCTCAACAAAACGTTCCTCATTTCAGCTCTAAAACAATGGCAAGCAATTTATATTTTTTCTTCTGATTATTTTCTCCATGTTTTTGAGACTTATGCCTTCTCTTACATTTTACTTTTAACGTTGAATTTATTTTCGTTTATTTTGAATTTAAATTTTGACATGCACGCACATGGAGTACATGTTTAACATTGCCTTGTGATGTTCCAACTCTTTTGTATTCTTCTCCTTTATAACGTCAGACTGCAAAAAAAAAGAAAAACAAAAATATGTTGCAGCCATGATATTCAATTCAATGAATATCATCTCCTACATGTCCAAGAACCTACACTAATGGCAAGCACGTGAAGCATACTGATTACCATATGTGAGGAAATGAACGATATTCTTCAATGAGAAATTTTATCAAACGAAGAAGTCTGTTTTGAAGTGCAGGAAGAACATTCCATTTCTTTCATAGTCTGACACCTTCTGCAGTAATCCTGGTGGGACAAACCCTGTTTATCAGCAAAACTGCTAACAGCTCAGCCTCCCATTAGAATTCCTGTCAGAGTGCAAACCTTTCTCTTATCGAACTCAAGTTGTTACTTGGTTTCTCTGCTATTCACTGCCGGACACACATACATAATTTGTCATTAAAACCATTCTGTCAGGATATCGACCTAGCTTCTCACATCACTTATGTTGTGCATGTTAATTTTATACATGAGTGGCTGGACCTACAGTTTTAAGTCAATTTCGAACGACATTCAAACTTTGAGCAATTTTTCATGCCAGTTTTATTTATTCTCAGAATTTTTGTCAGAAATCCGCTGAGAGGAAGTCGCCAAAGAAATATTTTTTTCATATTTCGTTTTCATATCTGACCTGGGTGTCCTCATGGCTAATAAGCCAACACACTACCTACGGCGACATCTGCCAGATACAGCATTTTTGAAATTCGGCTAGCAGATATGTGGGACTACCCACGTTTTCTTGAATTCCATGCTGCTTTTTCCAATTTGAACAATTATTCTTGTAGGGGCACACATCTCCCCTCTATCCTCCCTTTCTCAGACATCTGCTGTCCTTTCGGTGCCAGTTCGTACGCCTTTTCGTTTTCTTCTATGCCACAGTGACCCAGAAGCCAGTAGAAAAGGGGGTCCTGATGCCCTTTGATTTGCCGCTTTACTATCCACACTTATGATCAAGTTCGAAGGTGGTAGGTTCCTGGTTTCAATCAAACGTACTGCTTGTTAAAATAACCGCCACTGATGACAGCTTTTGCAACACTTTCTCTCTGTAGGGGAGCGCGAGTTTTATATTGTTATGTTTTTACCTTTTAAAAACGTTTAGAATATTAACTCGCAGGTTGCAAATAAAATAAAAATAAATTCGTGTTTAGTTTTAATTAAAATTCTTTATTATTCGCATAATTCTGTGTGCCACTGTTCACAACTTGATGTAAACAACGACAATTGCCTTTGTTTGTTATTCCTCTGTTTACGCCCTTTGCATAAACAACAACAATTACTAGACAATTGTTCGCCAGATCTTTGTAACGTAGATCTTCAAACCACGATTACTCTCTTCAAACGCACCGCGTCTTCATACAAAACTAACCGAACTTCACTGACTCGCTCGCCTGCTTTGCTTTGCCTGTTATATGGCAGAGTAAACAGTCTGATGAATGTTCTTGAAGGCGAATGTTCTCTGCTTCGGCTTCTAGCGATCTCTATAACTGTAAACATGCATCTGCAGCTTACGAAAACCCCATAAGAAAAACGCAAACGTGATCACTGTGCACGATTTCGGTGGCCAGCTCATATCACCTCCGCATGAGATGAGCATGCCGTCAAATTGCTCGTGTATAATATCTATTGTGGCATGAGCTGCGTGGCATGCAGTGCCTTCCTATTGAAATCACATGTCGTTGGTGTCCAGATCATCAAATTCAGGCCAAGAGAAGTTTATAATCGTCGATGTTAGTGCTCGCGATAGCCAGTAATGGTGTGCCCAATGTCGCTCTCAAAGAAATCGGGACCAATGGTGATGCTGGATCAAAATCCACAAAATGTAGTGAATATTTCGAAATGCATTGGATGCTGTGGTAAGTGATATGGAATGGTATCCCCCCACTACAAAAATTTTTGTTTGTTTACACAACCATCCATTCAAAAATGGAGTTCAACCTTGAAGATGATTTTTCGATAATTTCGTTGAGGGTACATTGTAACCACAAACTTTATTAATTGCACGTATTGTTGAATGCTCTATCGGTCCATGGTGATTTGAAAATCAGACTGACTAAATGCCAAGTAATTTGACAGATGTAGCTTCAACATGAAGGCAAATGTCAACTTGTCTAAGGTGGTCCCAAAATCTATTTCAGAACGACTATCTGGTTCTTCTGTCGGAACATTCCCTTCACTGTTCCTAATTACCCAAAATCAGAGCGCCTTAGTCTCTCTCTATTTCAAGTCATTTAAAAATTTCTTCACATGTTATCGTGTTTTTTAAAAATTAAATTTTTTTCCTTAAATTTTTTTTCTTCGTTTCTTTTCAAGAAAACCTTGGAATAGAAAATTTTCGTGAAATTAAGAAATATTTTTCAGTTCTTTTACTTTCCAAATGAGTGCGTAATTTCATAAAGTCAGTGATGCACATTGAAAAAGGAAAATGAAAACTAAAAAGAAAAATTCTTTTGCGTTCAAACCAAGGAAAATAAAAATTCATGGAGAAATGTGGAAAAAAAATTAATTTTTACTTCTCTCAAGGCTGCAACCACACATGAGTTCAAATTAAAAATAATAAGAAATAATAAGAATTTCTAAAGGTGTTGCTTAAAAAATTAAATCTTTATTTAGGGGACAAAATTTTGTAATTGAGTTCCTTTTTTTTTGGTGTTCTAGTCTACCATCATCTAATTTATCCAATTAGAATTAAAAGAGACATACATTTCAGACTCCATCAGAGAAATTAATTACCTTGTAACCGTCCTATATACCACAGACCACAGAAAATTTCTGATCTTACCAACATAGTTTTTTCCAAAAAGTTTGTCGATTAATTATCAATACGCCATCACTTAAACAACGAGTATGCTGTTCATTTATTTCTTCACATTTAGAATTCATGTGCCGTATACATTTATTGTTACGAAAATGGAAAAATCTAGCTACTGGTGTTTTGCTTTAACATCGTTTAACATTAAAATTATAAATAAAAGCTACAAAAACACAAAAACAATGAACTTGTTTACATGATAAACAAGTAAACAAAAATATACCAACAAAACACCAGCGTAAAAAATGATAAACAAATAAACAAAAATCCAACAACAAACCCTACAAGAATAAATGTAAACAAAAATACACAAACAACAATAACGAAACAACGATGTTTACATTTATAGAGATCTCGAGAAGGCAAAGCCACGAACATTCGACTTCAAGAACATTCATCAGACTGTTTACGTTGCCATATAAAAGGCAAGGCAAAGCAAGCAACGAGTCAGTAAAAGTTCAGTCAGCCTTGTGTGAAGACGCAGCATGTTTGAAGAGAATAATCGTGGTTTGAAGATCTCCATTACAAAGATCTGTCGAACAATTGTTATTGTTTACGCAAAAGAATGCAAAGAGGAATAACAAACAAAGCAATTGTTGTTGTTTACATCAAGTTGTGACCAGTGGCATACAGAATTGTGCGAATAATAAAGAATTTTAATTAAAAATAAACACAAATTTATTTTTTTTATTCGCAATCTACGAGCTTATATTTTAAACGTTTTTAAAAAGTAAAAACGTAACAATATTTTTTAATCCAATTCTAGACTATAAACCATTTCTTACGATTTAAAATTGATATCATGTGGATTGATTTCCTTCGGAATTCGGAAATGTTGCTTATTTATAGTGGTCCATTCGCATAGAAATGGGTTTCATTGCTGAAAATAATTTTTCAATACAAAAATTTGTCCAAACCATTATGTGCACACATATTTTGGAGACAGAAATTTGTTCAGTACTGGGATCGCGGTTACCTGAGGCGGCAAAACAGGACGCTATTCGCTCTCAAGTGATTCTTGGTATCAAAGCTACCATTCCAACCTACCTACTTACCTATGACAACTAATTTGACGGATGTACCTTCAACCAGTTGGCCGTTACCAACTGTCAAATTTCGATTGTTAATCGTTTACATGCATTATTATACCACTCTCTCTCTTTTACCCTCGCTACAGCACACATCCTAGAATGATAATCGCTTGTAACACGTTTTTTTTTCTTTTTTTTTTCTTGTTAATTTTGTTCGACTTCATTACACTGCTTTAGTCAACTGTCATGCACATGTCAGTCTTCATTCATTCATTCATTTCCATGCACAGTTAATTAAAAATATTTATCACGCTTACAATGTTGACACACCACGCCGGCAGTGGTTGAATGAGTGAATGAATGCATGAAACTGACTGACAGACTGAATAAATAAATTAACGAATAAAGGAATTTTACAATAAAAAACAACAACGTTTTCATACTATATTCTCATGAATGCATATGAAAGGAATATTAGCAGTACAGTGAGGAACAAATTGGAAGAAATTTTTAGCCTTGTTTTCTTGAAATCACCCAATTAAATGAAACATTTTTTTTTTCAAAAACTATCCACAGTTTATAAGTCCATAGTGATCAAATCAGGTTCACTATAGATCAATTCTTCAGAGGAAATAAATCCTGGTAATCTGCTTCGGAGACAATTTTATGTCCTTTTTAACGCTATAAATTAACGCAAAATGTTGCTGGAAGTCTGCAGATGGCCGTGGTATTTAGAACGGCTAAGTGGTATTGGTCTAGTAGGTAGTGCGTTGGCTGATTAGACATGAGGCCACGGTTCAAACTCCAGGTCAGGCATTTCCAATAAAAGGAAATCTGAAAAATATTTTTTCGGCGACTTTCTCTCAACAAATTTCTGGCAAAAACTCTGAGATCGTAAATAAAAATTGGCAAGAAAAGTTTCTCAAAAAATCTGTCATTCGGTGACGACTTCAGACTGTAGAGCCCTCGCCACTCATGTATAAAATTAACTCACGCAACATAAGTGGTGTCTGAAACTAGGTTGTTGTCCTGACTGAAGGGTTGTAGTGAACAATTAGGTATGTAAGTAAGAATGTATGTATGTATGTGTGAAACAACAGCGGATCTCAAAGCCAACAATAACCCATGCCACCGGGCAAATTCAATTTGATTTATATGCCAGAGTCATGGATAATTTGATGTTTTCCACCCAAAGATGCCTTGGCGTTCATTTGAGCCATATTGTTACGTTTTTACCTTTTTAAAAACGTTTAGAATATGAAGCACACTACTTTTATGTGCCACTGTTACAACTCCAACAATAATTGCTGGTTCTACTTTATACCTCTGTCCGCACAAACACTAACAACTCTTCGATAGATCTTCACAACAGCGATCTTCAAACCACGACTGTTTACATCGCACGCAACACGTCTTCACACAACGCCTGACTGAATTCTTACTGACTGGTTGTCTGCTTTGTCTTGCCTTTTTATATGCTCGCATATCAATCTGATGAACGTTCTTGAAGTGGAATGTTTGGGGTTCTGCTTTCTCGAGAATTCTATCGATACTTTATTGTTGTTTGTGTATTTTGCTTACATTGTTTGTTGTTGCTTTCTTTCTTACTTGTCTGTCTCCTTTTCTTTCATACTGATGTTGTTGGTATATGCAAGCAAGTTCGTTGTATGTGTTGGTGAGGCTTTTGTTTATCATTTTAATCTTAAACGATGGTATGTCGTTTCCATTTTCGTAACAATATGTTGCTGGACGTATAAGCTATGTTAAGTTTATAAGTAAGCATACGCCATAATGTACAAATTGGTGTTACATACACCTAATATTACATAAATGGTGCTTCATGGCGTATGAGTGATGAAAGGCGATGTCAATAAAATTATTCATACGTTGCTCTAGAAAGTGAATTAATTCCTGTGTTTCTACAAGAAGAACAATTGCAGAAGAACGTCTGTATATTTGTGTATATAAAACATTGACTTTCTGGAAAATTTTTAGTCTTTTTTTGATTCTTTCATCAAATAATTTAATTTCTTTTTTTTTCTTAATCCATTTAAACACATTGAAAAGCTATTCCATATTTTTCTCTACAATCCAAGGATAATTTCAGATTTTTTTCAAATCATTTTCTTTTCTTTTTATCCCCTTTTTTATACAATAATTAAATGTTATACAATGATTAGATCAAATTCTGTTTTGATTTGAATGTTTCAAATCCCTTAAGCAATATTATACGGAAAAATAAATCGTATGTTTGTTGGGGAAAAAGAAATTTAATATGCTTTGCAAGTAACAATATGAAAGCAAGTGCACAAGGCCTTTATGTATGGCAGTCAGTAAAATAAGTTCACAATTCCCATAGCAATTGTGATTTATTATCAATCCTTATAAGCCAATAACATCAGCTATCAATTCATATGTATAACATACTATACATGTACTATAATTGCAGAAAATTCAAGGAAAAAGTAGATACGTTTCCTGTGTCCATTGTCTGTTGTAAGAGAGAGAACATGAAAGAGAACAGAAAAAGCTAAAAATAAAATAAAATAAAATAAAATAAAAGGGAGTAGTGCATCCGAACTGCATTGACGTGTAGAGTGATGAATATTTCAATCATAAAATCACAAAGCCACTACAAAATACAACCGCCGTACAGTTTTTACTCCCCGACTGCACGAACAACAGATGAGAAGAGGAATGAATGTTTAGCAGCCACATGAGGTCTAACAGTGGCCCGTAAAGTAAATATGATATGGATTTAAAGCTGATGTCATCGGTGTCATCGATGCTACTTAGTAATCCACGAGTAATTTTTTAGCATATTCATCTCACGTGAAGGTGATGTAAAGTAGGAACCGGTATCGTAAGATTTGACCCCTTTGGACTTTTTCTTATGAGGGTTTCTTAAGTCACAAAGCACAGTGGCGCACAAAGTCATCATAATCCAAGCGATCGGTGAAATTCAGCTTGATTCCTGAGCCATTAATATATTTTGTTACGTTTTTACATACATACATACATAATTGTCATTACAACCCTTCAGTCAGGATTACGACCTAGTTTCTCAGTTTGTTTGTGTTAATTTTTATACATGAGTGGCGGGACCTATAGTTTAAAGTCGACTCCGAACGACAGATTTTTGAGAAACTTTTCATGGCAATTTTATTTACTCTCAGAGTTTTTGCCAGAAATCTGCTGAGGGGAAGTCGCCGTTAAATACTTGGTTATTTTGATGTCTGGCCTAGAATTTAGTTACGTTTTTACTTTTTCAAAACGTTTAAAATATGAGCTCGTAAATTGAAAATAAAATAGAAATAAATTTGTGTTTAGTTTTAATTAAAATTCTTTATTATTCGTACAATTCTGTGTGACACTGTTCACAACTTGATGTAAACAACAGCAGTTACCTTTGCTTGTTTACACACTTTGCATAAACAATAACAATTACTAGACAATTATTCGACAAATCTTTGAAACTTAGATCTTCAAACCACGATTACTCTCTTCAAACACACCGCGTCTTCACACAAGACTGACTGGACTTCACTAACTCAGTCGCCTGCTTACATAAATACATAATTGGGCATTACATCCCTTCAGTAAGGATAACGGCCTAGCTTCTCACACCACTCATATTTCTTTATATTTCGTTGCTAATGTCTGACGCTACCAACTAGACTACGGCGGCTTCATACAATAACAATTACTAGACAATTATTCGACAGATCTTTGTAACGAAGATCTTCAAACCACGATGACTCTCTTCAAACACACCGCGTCTTCACACAAGACTGACTAAACTTTACTAACTCAGGCGCATGCTTCGCCTTGCCTTTTATATGGCAGAGTAAACAGTCTAATGAGTGTTCTTGAAGGCGAATATTCATGACTTCGCCTTCTCGAAATCTCTATAAATGTAAACATCATTCATTATCGTGGTTTGTGTATTTTGTTTACATTTATTCTTGTAATGTTGTTGGTGTATTTTTGTTTACTTATTTACCATTTTTTATGCTGGTATTTGTTGTTATATTAAGCAGTACGATAATTTGTAAACAGGTTTGTTTACTGCATTGCTTTGTTTTTGTAGCTTTTGTTTATAATTTTAATGGTTAAGCGATGTAAAAGCAAAATACCAGTATCTTGATTTTTAATTTTCGTGAAAATAGTGTATATGTAGTCAAATTAGTCTGTCCCAATGGATACTCAGGTATTTTGTGTACTTTTCAACATTTTCATAGGCAAACATAAGCCCTCTTAGTGTATCTAAATGTTTAAAGCCATTGCCTTTGCTCACTGATATGAAAGTGTAGTTAATATAATACAGAAGAGGAGTCATGACCGTTGTTGACATTTGACAATTCATGTGTATATTTGAAGTGTACTGTAACAGAGTAACTAAGTTATATTTTCTTTCTTTCTTTCTCCTTTTTAACTATGTCTTGCAACTATTCCCATTTGCTCTACTTGCTTGCATTAACAACAATACGTTCCATTTCACGTCTAAGCCTTTCGTATCTTTGATAAGGTGTAAGTTCATCATGAGTGTCTATTGTATGCAGTTGACTTTTTTTTTTGCTCATTTCACAACTTGTACAGCGCAATCAGTACTTCTCTCTTCAGTTCACAGTAGCAATAGTATGTTTGTTTGTATCCATGTATCTGTTAAGGGTACTAAAGTAGTTTCTACATCATGTGGCAATTGTGTATTCCTATCTGTTTCATGTTAGCAGTTGAACTATTGGCCACCTTCATTTGCGACAAGATTGTAAAAAGTTATTAGGTGGATACATACATATGTACATACATACATAATTGGTCATTACAAACTTCCAGTCAGAATTGCAACATAGCTTCTCACACCACCTATGTTGCGTGTGTTAATTTTATACATGAGTGACGGGACTTACAGTTTAAAGTCAACTCCGAACGACAGATTTTTGAGAAATTTGTCATGTCAATTTACTGTCAGAGTTTTTGCCAAAAATCAGCTGAGAGGAAGTAGCCAAATAAATATTTTCTTTATATTTCGTTTTGTTGAAAATGTCTACCCCGGGTTTTGAACGCTGGCCTCATGTCTAATAAGCCAACATACTACCTACTAGTCTAAAGACTACAGCGATTTCAATGAAGTCTTGTATAAATTTACTTAACTTCTACCAATATATTCCTATGAGATAGTCATGTCTGGTGTAGTGTCATCCCCACAATATTTGGATCTTGAGCTTACAAAAGCTGGTCAGTTGACACAAAAAATCTTGCATTGTTTCGCTGTATTCATCACTTGCCCTGCATTTGTTATTTTCCACCACGCTATGTAAGGCGGAGTGTTCCGTAAGTAAGCTCATTAGGGTACTCAGGTCGACCTTATTTAGTTGTAAAATACTCATGGTTCTGCTCTCATTAAGATCGCCCCAAAATATTTTTATGATTCGTTCGACTGTATTACTCTTCCACAATAGTTGATGTGATGTTTTCGTCAACATTCACGGCTAGGCCATCACTATCAAAGGCTAGCACTATAGGTCAATGATAAGCAACATCTTTTGGCCTGAATACGATGGTCTTGATACCAACTATACGTATGCAATTTCACACAGATGGATATGCCATATTGGATATTCCGCATGAGCGATTTAAGAGCATTATCATCTCACATGGATGTGAGTTAGTTACTACGATTCTGTGTTTTGGCTCCGTTAGACTTTTTCTTGTGGGATTTTCGTAAGTCACAGATGTATGCGAATAAGTCACAAACCACAGCAGTCTTCTAAGCCGACTCATATTTCATGACATCGGTACATCAAATTCAGATTAATGTATGCGTCAGAATCAAAGACGAATGCATTCCACCCAAGGAGCGAATGCATTCCACCCATTCTCTCGCACTTTATTTATTTAAGTTTAGATATAGGAAACACTTAACGAGGATCCTATATAAACAAAAAATAAATAAAAGTAAAACTATTTTTTTTATTTATTTATTAGAATACAATTACAAATTATATAAGAATTATAAAGAGCTGTGTAACGTAGATCTTAAGCTCGGTATGGTGTCTCTAATGAGAATCGAACACACAACCGTCACAGTTTAGTTTAGTACAATACCCTCTTAACTACCGGGGCATTCAAAAATAGAAGTAATTTTTTCAACAATAAAATGAATGAAACAAATTCACAACAACATATTGTTACCAAAATAAAAAAATCTTGATTATGGTGTTTTGCTTTTACAATGTTAAACATTAAGATTATAAACAAAAACTACAAAAACAAAACAATGAAGTAAACAAACCTGTTTACAAAATTATCGCACTGCTTAATATAACATCAAACACCAGCATAAAAAATGATAAACAAGTAAACAAAAATATACCAACAACACTACAAGAATAAATGTAAACAAAATACACAAACAACACTACAATTATGAATGTAAACAATGATGATTACGTTTATAGAGATTGCGAGAAGGCGAAGTCATTCATCAGACTGTTTTCTTTCCCATATAAAAGGCAAGGTAAAGCAAGCGACTGGATTAGTGAAGTTCAGCCAGTCTTCTGTGATGACGCGGTGCGTTTGAAGAGAGTAATCGTGGTTTAAAGATCTCCGTTACAAAGATCTGTCGAACAATTGTTTAGTGATTGTTATTGTTTATGCAAACGGTGTAAACAGAGGAATAACATCAAGTTGTAAACAGTATCACACAGAATTGTGCGAATAATAAAGAATTTTAATTGAAACTAAACACAAATTTATTTTTATTTTTATTTGCAATCTACGTGCTCATATTTTAAACGTTTTTAAAAGGTAAAAACGTAACAATATTAATTGCGGTCAAAGGCCTGACCATGACTGTATGTATTAAACATCGTTAGTTTAAAAGGTTTAAATTTTAAAAATTATTTTTTCATTTAACATTAACAATTTTGCTAGTTTGCTTACAAATGCAACATAATTAAACAACATTTCCTTTTGTTTTGTGTTACTTATCAAGAAAATTAATGAAGATTGAAGAGACTGTAATTAACGCTGACTGTCTTAATATTAGAGTCAGAATGGCATTTCATGCATCATTAACATGCCTCAATGAAGGCAAGCGCATACCACATTAGCATTCGGTGCGGGTGCATGCACAACATTTAAAAATTTATTCAAAAATTTAAACATTTTCGCCTTCACCTTCTGCCTAAAATTCCTATTCCCTCATTTATATTTTGGTATTTGAGAAGTTGTAAGTATACAGTGAGCGTCAAAAGAAACTGTACATGAAAAAGAAAAATATCCATTAATAAATTACCGACTCCGTTACCTGTTTTGCCTTGCCTTTTATATGGCAACGTAAACAGCCTGAAGAATGTTCTTGAAGTCGAATGTTCGTGGCTTTGCCTTCTCGAGGTCTCTATAAATGTAAACATCGTTGTTTTATTATTGTTGTTTGTGTATATTGTTTACATGTATTCCTGTAGTGTTTGTTGTTTATTTGTTTATCATTTTTTTATGCTGGTGTTTTGTTGGTATATTTTTGTTTACTTGTTTTTGTTTTTGTAACTCATGTTTATAATTTTAATGTTAAACGATGTACAAGCAAAACACCAGTATCTAGATTTTTTCCATTTTCGTAACAATTGCTTCATTGCCAATTTTTAAAATTGAAACAAAATTCAAAATATTTTCAAATTTTTTCGGGTACTCGCCTTAAATTATAAGAAGATGAGTTTGTTATTTGTTAGAAATTTATCCATAGTGTACAGTTTATTTTGACGCTCACTGTAGAAATGAAATCTTATTTTTACCAAGAGTGCTGCAGTCGTAATGTGAAGAGCATTTAAAAAAAATTTTGTTTTCAATTTTTGAACGAACTCTTGCAACAGCAAGAGCATCAAAACTTTTTCTTCTTCAATTATGTCCACATGACTACACTTAAAGGTAATGCTGGCAACATTATATTGACAATATTAATCGATAGCAATAACAACAACAATAACATTTTGTATATTATCATGACTAGCACTTTCAAAAGTAGAAACAATGGATTTCAAAATTCCATGTTTTTTGTTGCATTTGTTTCCAAAAATTTAAAAAAAAACTCGTAAAAAAAATAACAAAAACTTGCATATTTTTTGAATGTTATTTTTGGTTAACAATAATAAAAGTCTATAGCAACAACAACAACATAAAAAAATAACAAAAAAAAACTTTAAAACAGAAGACGACCTCTCTGTTCATCTACAGAAGGAGTTCATTCACTTACTATTCGTACATACAAAACCATGCTTTGTTATTGCAATTATTACAGGGTGAAGCAGATGATTTCTTACAAGAATTGAAAGTGTGTCAGATGAAGCACAATTATATGTAGTTTCAGGAAAAATTAGTTCCGTTATAAATCTTTATCAAGCTCTTGGTTATCTAAATGCGAGAGAAATGAATAAAAACGACGGCTTTGTTAGCTTTAATTTCCGAAGGAAGAATAAGAATCTCCAATAATGTTCACAACTTTTTCCACTAGCCTTTCCAAAAACCTCCGACCGAAATAGCCACCTCCGCCATCATATCTCCTCACATTAGGTGAACTGTCCACCGACACGATTTGAGCACGTCAAACTTTTTCTTGTTTGGTTTTCAAAAGACGCAAGTATATGCGAGCACTCCACAAACTACGGAGATCCTCGAAGCCAACATAATCCATCAAATTCGAACCAATTTATGCGCCCAAATCATGGAATATTATATTCTTCAAATGCGCGTCACACAGAGAAGCCATGTCAAACATTTGAAAGATGTTATGTTCCACACAAAATAGCATCAATAGGCCTTTCAACATACATAATTGCTCAGTCAAGATTACGACTCCGCTTCTCACACCGCTTAAGTTGTGTGTGTTAATTTTATCCGTGAGTGGCGGAAAGAACAGTTTAAAGTCGATTCCGAACTCTCAGAGCTTTTGCCAGAAATCTGCTGAGAAGAAGTCGGCGAAAAAATATTTTTTTCGTTTTGGGGGAGATGTCTTAGCTGGGGTTTAAACCGAAGCCTCATGTATAATAAGCCAACGCACTACCTACTGGACTACGGCCTTTCAAACGAATAACAAATTCGATGGCATCTCAAACTTTGTTTTATTTAAATTTAAAGATAGGAAGGCCTTACAATATATCTTCCATGTAGCCTCTCGGGATACGATTTTTATGATGGCGCAACGCATTGAACAACTTTCCGCCAGAATCTGTACCGGTAAGTTAATTTTCTTAATCACTACCCCATAATATGCCAGGGTTCATGTTACAATATTACTAGTAATGTGACACTATCATCTTCAATCGCTATCATCCTCAACCTACACAAGTTATCCCCTCCTGTCATGTATCCCCTTACCGTAAAGTCATGACGAACTTTATTATGCTATTCGGATTCATTAAGTATAACTTCCTGGCCAATATTTTCTGGTCACCTAAGTGTTTCTTTCTCAGACACAGTAACGGCCGCACAGGTTCCAAATATGTATTCCAATGGTTCGTAATCCATAACACAGAATCTGGAGAAGTGTTCCTTCGGTGCCTGATCAGCCAAAAATCTCTTACCAGCAAAAGTTTAGATTATATTAAACGAATTTCGTTTGAGAAGAGCATACGCCAAGTATTCACTTTCAAAATTATCCCCCCATTCCACAGAAAGATCCTGCCCCTAGAAGCGGCGTGGTATTACATTTTCACGCAAATTCATCTGCCGACTTATTGAAGTGAATTTCCACTTCACATGTGATCCATCAAAGCGTGATCCCATTTCGTAACCCAGCTTATTTAGCTTGCCCAAACAGCGTCATTCTATCCTCAACTCAATTTGATATGAGTTAAGTACTTGGATGATTAGATTGTATTACTATTATATCCTATCCTTTGTACTTTCTATTCAAGTTCCATTGATCATCTCTTTTGATAGCGTAGACTTTTGCTAGGAAGATGTTCACGAGATATCCCATATGTTCCAAATATTTCACTCAGAATCCAAACACATCCGCTTCTGGTTCACAACTTGTCCTTGATCCATCAGAACATCACAAAATGGTCCCCTCGGTTTTAAGACCGTAAAATGAAATGAGTTCTTCTAGATTTACCTGACTTCAGAGATCTATTTCGCCTTATATACGGTCTTCCGAAAGGGACATCTGAACTTTGCAACTTAATAACGCTTGTTGACACTATATCCGTCAAATTAACTGTCAATCAATTAAACTGTTTTGCAAATCACCGATTAACAATCATTGACAATGACGTGTGTTCGCTGAATGGAAACTAAAGTAGTTGTCAACTGGTTTCGAATGGCAGCATCATCGGTTCATATTACTTTGTTAACCTCAGCGATCTGCAAAATCAACATAACCGATCGAATTCGGTCTGATTTATCCGTCAGAGCCATTAAATAAAAATTTGATATTTTAGATTCACTTTACCCAAAGAATCCGTGGCTGACATTTGAACGATGTTGTATGCCACACACATACACATACATACATACATAATTGGTCATTGCAACACTTCTGTGAAGATTACGACTCCGCTTTTCACACCACTTATGTTGTGTGTGTTAATTTTATGCATGTGTGTTGGGGCCTACAGTTTAAAGTCGACTCCGAACGACAAATTTTTTAGAAACTTTTCATGACAATTTTATTTACTCGCAGAGTTTTTGACAGAAATCTGCTGAGAGGAAGTCGCCGAAGACATATTTTTTCATATTTCGCGTTGATGTCTGACCTCGGGTTTGAACCGACTTCTTATATGCCACACACAATGACATAAGTCGGTGATGTCATTCGGTATTTCGTTTTATGTTAATTTAGCGAGAGGAACCCTTTCAAAAAAGGTTTAGTTTTCGAAAAAAGAGTTTGGGGCCTTCGAGGCTAAAAAAGGCTGAATAATATTTAAAAAATTCTTTGAATACAACTCTGCAAACGTCATCATTATCATGCAAAACTACCATTAAAAAAATGCTCCTATTGACAACACTTCTTGTCAAATTGGCAATATTTTCAGTAAACAATACATGGCAACTATGTAACTATACAAAACATGTAAAATGACTTGTAAATACTGTTGCCATATGTACGAGTATGTGGTTTGTATAATCAAAACTAATGATGTTCAATAAAAATAAAATGTTAGGAGAGACAGACACAGAGGGAAAGACAAGCAATGGAGTGACTTGAACTAGCAGCAGGTATACAATTTGGATGCATCTTCCATTACCAGATTTAGAGTTGATTTAATAGTTGCTGGATTGGTTATTTGGTAACCTTTGGTATTTGTTTGTTTGTCTAAAAGCTGTTGTTGTAGTTGTGGTGGCATTATACAATGCCTGATAATATGTCGAGAGTCAGCCGCATAGTTGTATACAAGCCATATAAGGGGATATGACATCACTTCTAAACAACAGACAAAGAAACGACAAAAGCCAAGGTAGATAATATCTTTTAAATTGAAAAAAAAAGAAAAATTAAAATATTTTTTAATAAAATAATACATGGCTTTTTTGTTTATTATGCAAGAATAATAATAATATTTTGTAAATAAACATAAAAGTTAATGAGCAAATATTTACATCATGTGTTGTGTGTCGTAAGGCTTACGCTGCCTAGAGAATTATTAAATTATAGAAGGTTTCATAATAAATTGTAAAATAAAACAAAAATTATAATTATTTATTTATCAATTACAATAAAAATATTTTATTTATATTTTAGTTATTACGAACGACGTAACTAAAACTATATGTTCGACGTAATGTAACATACCAGAGCCTCCCTCTAATAATAGCCTAGCACCCTACCCACTAGACTACCAAATGAACCAAAAATGATGTCTTTTGAGTTCAATTATGTGGGGGTCTAGAGACCCATACATACACACATAATTGGTTATTACAACCCCATAGTCAGGATTACAACCTAGCTTCTTACACTACTTATGTTGTATATGTATGTTAATTTTATACAAGAGCGGTGAGACCTACAGTTTAAAATCGACGCCGAACGACATATTTTTGAGATACTTTTCATGGGTTGGATAGTCATACCCTCAAGAATTCCAAAACAGGTTTCCTTTCTGTCCGGCATTACTTAGAACCGGAGATATCGGTGACGAAGCAAATATAGAAGCTGAAGCTAACATCTTTAGCGTTTGAGCTATTGTCCAAAAAATGCATGTCATCGACAAAGCAAAATACATGTCACCAATTAAAAAATTTAAGTTATTAACCAAAAAAAATGCACGTCATCCACCAAAAATGCATGTCATTGGCCAAAATATGCGAAACTGAAAATGCGACCGAAAAGTCATCGACCAAGAAAAGTTCAAGTCATAGACAAAAAATTCAAGTCATTGACCAAAAAAAATTATAGTCATTGACCACAAAATGCAAGTCATCGACCAAAATATGCAAGTTATCTCCCAAAAAAGTTTACTAAAGAAAATTAAAGTCGTCGATAGAAAAATTAAAGTCATCTCCCAAAAAAATGCAAGTCATCGACTATAAAAAATGCAACTTATCTCCCAAGAAAAATTCAAATCATCAACCAAAAATATGCACGCCATCGACCAAAAATGTAAATTATCAACAACAAAATACGTCATTGGCAAAAAAATGTGAAACAGAAAATGCGATCGACCAAGATAAATGGAAGTTATAGGCAAATTATGCAAATTATCGACCAAGAAAAGTGCAAGTTATAGACAAAAAATGTCATTGACCAAAAAAAAATGCAAGTAATCCAGTATAAAATGCAAGCCATCGACCAAAATATGCAAGTCATCGACCAAAAAATGCAAATTATCTCCCAAAAAAGTGTACTAAGGAAAATGCAAGTCATCGATAGAAATATTGAAGTCAGTTCACAAAAAAAATTCAAGTCATCGCCCAAAAAAATTGGAGCCATTGACAAAAAGTGCAAGTCATCGATAAAAAACACAAAACACCGTTAAATTTGCACGGCTTATATAGAAAATTTTTTGTTGCTCACTTGTAGAAGAGTTAGCTTCGCCGCCTATATCTCCGGTCTCAAGTAGCACCCGACTGTAAGGAAACCTGTTTCGGAATCCTTGAGTCTATGGCCATCCATCTTACTAGGTCAATTTCCCCCACCAGGTCCATTTTTAACCGATTCTGCAAATTTGAAAAAAAGTTGACTTCGTCGCCTATATTTTCGGTCTCAAGTAACTTGCGACCGTAAGTAAACCTGTTTTTGAACCCTGCACTAGGTCCATTTCTTATACAGTTATGCCTGATTTATATAGAAGCACTTTTTGTTTTTGTCAATTTGAAAAGCAATTTAGCTTCGTTGCCTATATTGCCGGTCTTAAGTAACGCTCGACCGTAAGTATACCTGTTTTGGAATCGTTAGTCCAATATCTATCCAACCCACTAAGGATGTTATCAAAAAGGACGTCCTAAACCTCAAAATGGAGATCTGAGATCTCTGCGAAGAGTATTCGTACTGGAATTAATTGGAAGACTTAAGAAAAGTTCTCTGAAATCTGCTAGGCCAGGATTTGTTACACATTCAAAGGAATACTACTAAGTTAAGGGTCCGCCAAATAACTTTTTTTTTTTTGAAAATGCATGGCCAGCTGAGGCATCCATTTGAATGAAATTAGTTTCCATTATTAACCGGAAGGATTGAACTTTCAATTAAAAAAAGAAATTTGAAAAAATATTCAGTAGTTTTTTTAAAGCATTTTCAAAAACAAAAAGTTATTTGGCGGACCCTTAAGCATTGCCACTAAGTTTTAAAGTTAAGAATTGTTGTCTCTTCAACATTCTAAAATATGTAGAAAAATTTAAAAAATTACAGTCTTTTAATGAAGACTGAAGATGTAATAAATTATGCTCTTACTCTTCTGTTTTATTTGTGTGACATGCAACACTGTTATTTATTATACTTGTGAGAGTACATACATATGTACATATATGAAAGGAATATATTCATGGTTTTGTCGTGATATTCATGTCAATGTTATTTACAAGTCTTTGGTACTCATGTTACATTAAAAGGCTCGGTTACATGGGATATGTTTTGTAAATGTTGCTGTTGTTGTTGTTACTGTTACTGCAATTGTCATTGTTCTTGTCCTTTTTGCGCTGTGGTCTGTGCTGTACTACATAACCTACAAGATGTCAAGAGTAATACTGGAGTGAATTTTTTCTTTGAATATTTCATACATAGACATACAAATGTGAGACAATAACTCGGTTTAGAACTGGATTTTCCAAGGAAATTTGTGAAAAAAGTGTTTATTTTCGTTAATTACAACGTGCGACAGAGAAGTTGCCGTAGTCTAGTAGGTAGTGTGTTAGCTTATTAGACGTAAAGCCAGGGTTCAAGCCCCAGGCCAGACATCAAAACAAAATACAAAAAGCATTTCTTCGGTGACTTCCTCTCAGCAGATTTCTGGCAAAAACTCTGAGAGTAAATAAAATTGCCATGAAAAGTTTCTCTAAAATTTGTCGTTCGGAGTCGACTTTAAACTGTAGGTCCCGCCACTCATGTATAAAATTAAAACACACAACATAAGTGGTGTGAGAAACTAGGTCGTAATCCTGACTGAAGGATTGTAATGACCAATTATGTGACAGAGAAAATACACCAGAGTAACTACATAGTCTATGTTATTCACTAGATAAAGTAGAACTCAAAATTACTCTTTTTATTTTTCTCGAACCCTTCAAACTTGTTTTATTCGACAAAAACTGTATTTTTGATCTTTTCACACAAAATTATTGATTACCCAAATATGTTTCAACCTATTTTTAAAATCCAAAGTTTTTTGAAAAGGGGAGAGTTTAGTCTTTAAAACGATATACATAAACATTTTGTTCAAACTTACATGCTTTGAGATTTGATGGGGTAAACTTGCAAAATATTATTTTTTCTTATTTTTTCAAGTTTGGCCATTCTTAATTGCGAAATTTAATTAAAACTATGAAATAAGTTGAGACATTCTTAAAGTGCATTCTCTTGCCAAGAGTTTGACACTTCGTTTGATAAAATTGGAAAAAAATTACCGTAGTTATCATTTAAAAAGTATAACAACTTATTCATAATTTCTATATATGCTGTCTCATCAAATGACTTTTCATTTTGAAAACTATCAAAATATTTTGATGGATCTTGATTGTTTATCTGAGAATTTGCTCTTTGAACGTTTGAACTACTACCAAAAGTAGTCTAATATTTCCGTTTTTCGCAAATATTATTATTTCACTTTGCGCAAACATTAAGATCCATCAAAAATGTTGAAAATTTTTAATTTAAAGTTCATTTTATAAGAGAACATATATAAAAAATATGACTCAGCTGTTACACTCTTTAAATCATAACTTCTGTAAGTTTTATCCAATTTTATCAAAGTGTCAAACTCTTGGTAAGAGAATGCACTTTAAGAATGTTTCCAGTTATTTCATATATTTTAATTAAATTTTCCAATTAGGAATGGTCAAACTTGGAAAAATAAGAAAAAATAATACTTTACAAGTATACCCCATCAAATCTCATAACATGTAAGTTTGAACAAAATGTTTATGTATACCGTATGAAAGGCTAGACTCTTCTCTTTCTAAAAAACTTTGTATTTTTAAAATAGGTTCAAACATACTTGGGTAATCAATAATTTTGTGTGAAACGATCAAAAAAAACCGTTTTTTGTCAAATAAAACAAGTTTGGAGGGTTCGAGGAATATAAAAAGAGTTTTTTTGAGTTCTACTCAACCTAGTAAATAACTTAGACTATGTAGTTACTCGGGTGTATTTTCACTGTCGCACAGTGTTATTTCAAAAATTCTTGTAAAATGTAAGCAAGCAAAATTAAAATGTCAATCCATATTTATTCCATCAAACAACTTTTGCTTTAATTGCTGCAATTGCTTGTCAAATCCAAGCTGTTAATAGAGTGCTAATCGGGATTTATTCAGTCTTTTACTAGAGTTTATAAAACTTAATTTTTTTTAATTTCCTCAGGTTAATTTTTTTATTTTTTTATTGTTTTTGCTTTAATTTCCATATTATGACGGCAATTGAAAGTTTTTGAATAAAAAAAAACAGAAAAAGTTGCTTGAATTGCATACACACTCCAAGGCAGGCATTACCGAACATTTATTCTTCAAATACTTTTACCAGAGCCATGCTGTTCGTGCAGTTAAAAAACACGTATGTTTCTCTTTTATTACTTTCCCGCTTTTGTTCGGATGTAAGTAATCGTTAAGGAAACTTAACCTATTTAAATACAGTCTGCAAACTTTCTCTCTACTATCTTTCTCTTGCATTCGCTAATGTGATTCTAACTACTAATCGAATTAAGTATGTACACTGAGAGAAAAGTTTAGGAGATAAATTTAAAATGTTAGCAAACATCTTACACTGTTAAGACGCTGTGCACTAGTAGGTAGTGTGTTGGTTTATTAGACGTAAAGCCATGGTTCAAACCCCAACAAAACGAAATAAGAAAAAAATTTCTTCACTGACTGCCTCTCAGCAGATTTCTGGCAAAAACTCGAAGTGTAAATAAAAGTTACCATGAAAACTTTCTTTAAAAAAATCTGTCATTCGGAGTCGACGTTATGCTGCAGATTCCGCCTCTTATGAATAAAATTAACACATGCAACATAAGTGGTATGAGAAGCTAGGTTGTAATTCTAACTGAAGGGTATGTAAGTGTCTTATGTTAGGTTAGGTTAGGTTAGAGGACGTGTACTTGTCAATTAAGACAAGTACAGTACAACGTCCTAGTTTAAGTGTAACTGTCTTATATGTGATGTAATTTTTTCCAGTGTATTGAGCTTATAAGTTATAATTTCGTATTTGCTGACGTAATAATGTTGCCAACGTTAATTCAAATTAATGTTTAAATGGAAGAGCTTTCACCTTTTGAACTATAAAAGGAGGATTTGTTTTATTTTATGGCAAAGCCTTCAAATTGTGCTGCATAATTTAAAATTCCTAAAATTTTAAGGAAATTTTTTCTTAAAGAAAAAGCCTAACGGAGTCAAATTTAACGAAACACTTCACATCACTTCCACATGAGCTGACCTCGTACTCAAGTTCCTCGTGTAGAATATCCAAAATGGCAAGAGCTATGTTGTACACAGCAGCGTTATGTTGAAACCACATGTCATTTATGTCCAGATCATCAAATTGAATCCAAATGCATATTAATAATCATCGAGTTAGAGTTATTATTACGTTTTTACCTTTTAAAAACGTTTAAAATATGAGCACTTAGATTGCAAATAAAATAAAAATTAATTTGTGTTTAGTTTTAATTAAAATTATTTTTTATTCGCACAATTCTGTGTACCATTGTTCACAACTTTATGTGAACAACAACAATTGCTTTTCTTTGTTATTCCTCTGTTTACACAATTTGCACAAACAGTAACAATTACTAGACAATTATTCGACAGATCTTTGTAACGGAGATCTTCAAACCACGATTACTCTCTTCAAACACACCGCGTCTCCACACAAGAATGACTGAACTCCTGGCTGACTTATAGTGCTCGTCGTTGAGAATGAGAACCTGGCCTAAGTTGTTCTCATAGAAATATGAACCAGTGACGCCATCAGCCAAAAAACTGCACCAAAATTGATTTCTTTAGCATGCATTGGACGCTCTTATATCTCATGTGGATAGGTACCGCCTGAAATTCAATACATACATACATAATTGGTCATTACAACCCTTCAGTTAGAATTACAACATAGCTTCTCTTACCACTTATGTTGTGTGTGCAAATTTTATATATGAGTGGCGGAATCTACAATTTAAAGTCGACTTCGAACGACAGATTTTTGGAGAAACTTTTCATGTTAATTTTAAAATTCAATAATTTTTCAATTCATTCAGAAATGCATCTCATCGTAAAAGACGTCAATGTCTTTGTCAATGAAAATTTTATCCAGTTGCCAGAGCCAATCCAACGATCAAATATCGCGGTGTACGGTAGTTTACCTTCAGTTTCTGCGTAATTTGAATTTTGTACGGAAGGAGGCCTAAGTCATGAGCAAAATTTACAAAGTTCTGGTCTATGGAAGACCAAGTTCTTGTGAGCCACGTGAAATCGATGGCCTAAAGACAGCACACTCTCACGGACAACGGCTATGTTTTCGTCAGATCTTATGTTTTGTCAACGTAAGGGTGTTGGTCGATCGTTTGCTGAACCAGTTGACTCGAATTTATTCGCCACATTATGAAACCCTCTCTCCAAAGGATGATTATGGTGATCGGAAAATAAGTAAAGCACACGGTATGTTGCCTGAACATAACACCCATTTTGATGAAACAATTTTATTATTTGCATGTGTTGTTAAATGATATGTATGTATATCCGTCCATGGTGATATGGTAAAAGAGACAGAATAAATGACAACTAGATATACAGCTTCCATATATACGTTCCTGGACGTAGAATAAGAGCCTGGCCGGTATGTAGAACACAATCTGCAATATTTTTTTACGGCAAACGTACTTTGATCGTCTAAGATAGGCTAGGTATCCTCTGTTAAACAGAGAGGCTTAAATTCGTTGACACCATGAAAATAAGTACAATATTGCAATTCTCTGATGGACTTGTATGTATAAGAAGAGAACTAATCCACTTCTGTTCTTAACTAGCATGACCATCTATCGCACAATTGCGATTCTCACGGGCCACCGGCTTAACCGAAGGCATACCATTGAATGTCTTCCACAGGAGCTGAGGAGAAGTAAGAGATCAGTGCCATACTCTTAGGATTAACAGGTGGAGGTTCATAATTGTTGATTTTCTATCATACTTCACTGAAAGATTTCTGCAATACAAAGGTTTATTCTGTAGTTAGGCTGAGTTCTTTTAGAGAATGTTTGAGGAACTAGGCTATAATCCTGACTGAAGGGTTGTAATGACTAATTATGTATGTATGTTGATCAACGGGATGAATATTAATTATGATATTACAAAGCGCCTAAGCTCTGGCCCAAGTGGGACATTATAAATTGTTTTTATGTAAATTCCTATTAACATACATACATACAAAATTGGTCATTACAGCCCAATTATTCAGGTTAGGATTCCGACCTAGCTTACTACAACACTTATGTTGTGTGTTTTAATTTTATGCATGAGTGGCGGGGCCTACAGCTTAAAGTAGACTCTGAACGACAGATTTTGGAGAAACTTTTCATTGCAATTGTATTTACTACCACGAGTTTTTGCCAGAAATCTGAACCTGACCTGGAGTTTGAACCGTGGCCTCACGTCTATTAAGTCAACACACTACCTACTAGACTACGGCGACTACATACATACCACATATTATTAAAAGACGCTTAGAATTTAATTTTTTGTTTAATTTTCAGTTTTAAAATGATTTTTTTTCCTTAGCCTATGTTGATGTTTATTGGGTTATCAATTCAATTATTCATTGCACGACGTATCATTTGTGACTTTACTTTTCATTCTTTTTCTTCACTTTACCTGTGCAATTGTCATTTGTTGCACGTCCGAGTTAAGTAGTCTCTGCATCTGTTTTACCTCATAATAATTATGTAATACTGTGTGTGTGTGTGTGTAGGGTTCAAATAAATTCCTACAAAAAAAAAAGAAAAAAGAAAAGGTAGGAGCAATAAGGTTGGTTATGCAATCCTACATGGAATGCGGTTGCTCAACCGACTAAGCTGATGTGATGTTCATACAAAAAGGGAATGAATATGACAGAAAGAAAAAAAGGAAGAATGAAAGATGACAGACAGAGAAAAATTAAAGCCAAGCATCTTCCAGAGAGACCAAAGTGCCACAAAATAATACGAAAGAATGTAAAAAGAAGAAAGAAATTCATTAAAACTTAATTGAAGAAATGGCAAAAGTGTGGTGGGAGTTGACTTTTTTTCTGTTCTTTTCTATTTTTTATTCTCCACATAAATGAATGAAGACTGAAAGATGTGACAAAAAAGTTTATGTAAAGAAATGAGTCAGCAGATTGCCGCATTTGTGTTAATGTTTATCAACAACACATACATACATACGTATTGTCTCTGGTGTACTGAATGGTAACTAAAATAAGAGAGTGACTATAAAACACTGCGTTAGCAAAATAAAATGAAAAAGAGTTTCCTTAAAGACATATAAACTTTATAAAAAATTATTTATCGGGTCTTCCATTGGCAACACACCGTGCGCTTCGCTCATTTTACGACCGTCATAATCCTTCTTTGGAGAAAGCGTTTCATAATGTGATGAATAAATTCGAATCCACAAAATCTGCCAAAAAAAATAGCCGTTGTCCGTGAGAGTGTTTTGTCTTGAGGCTGTCGATTTCGCGTCGCACACAAGAACTCCTCCTGTCGCAGAAAACTTTTTTTTTTACGCCGAGGAGGGGTAAATGTACCTAAGCACCATAGAAGAAGTCGTCACATCCTCCGTGTGTGGGGCCCTCACCCACTACATCACCCCTCGTCTCGTGGACCCGTGCCCACTCCGGAACTACGGTGGCATTACTTCGGAGTGGAGTCCTTTTGGCCGTTTGGCCCCTGCGTGTGCATATCCGCGTCCGGATTGCGTGTCGAAAGTTGAGGAGACATCTAAGTGTCTCCACTATTCCTTTCGTCCAGGTTCCTGTGTCGGATTTAGTTTGACACGTGTACAGGTATCATCTTTGCCGGCGTGCCTACCTGTTCTGCAGCCTCGCGATCTCTCTTCTTCAGTCTTAGGATACGCTCCACGTAATTCGCCACTGAAGTCCAATTTTCCCTACTCGCAATCATAACCCCGACAATGTTAGCGTCATGTTACTTCCTCCTCTTCGTCAGTTACTTCCTCCTCTTCGTAAAGGCAATAAGGGGAGGCGCTCTTGCCCATTCCATGCAGGCACTTTCTAAAATACCCATGCCCCGATAGCATCTGTGTAGTGTAGCAGTTCACCTCCGATTTTCCATCCAATCCATAGCCCAATATCCGGGATAAGTCTCGCCGGCCACCTTTCCCTGTCCTCTTCATCCCATTGGCGTTGCCATTTTGAGATGGTGTTTTGCCTGAAGGAATCTATTGTATAACTTCCGGTCGCAGACAACAATTTGTCGATTATGGCGTTAAGGCTTGGGCCTGCACCCGAAAAAAATTTGGCTGACCCTAGAACTGAAGACAACGACTAGCGCTCACTGAACCGCCTCTATAGCAGTTCTTCGCCTAAAGAAATTCACAAGGACTGTCTTCCTCTAAGAAAGCAATGAAAATTATTACTTCTGGCTAATCTCTGAATGTAATATTCTTAGTATTTTCTGCAAGTAATAACAGGGGAACTTCCTCCTCAAGTAAATTCCTATGAATATCAGTCAACACTTTAATCGGACCTTCCTTACGTTCGCATCTTTGATTTTAAATAATACCTACATCCACTGGCTTCAAAACTGTTTTCAATAATCTTTAAAATTTCAACCACAAATTGAAAATCTTAAAACAAAAAATACTCGGCTGCATAAATTATGCTATAAACACAATAGACGGCGTTACGCAGCATGTATTAAAATTTTGCAATTGCAGCCTAAGGTAAGCTGCATGTGCATTAATTATAATAGAACAAGCAACGGCAAGCGTAAGTAAAACAAGTAAAAAATGAAAGAGTTCATGTATTCTTTATCAACAGAGCCACTAAAACATTATTTTGCGGTATATTTCATACATCGCATTTTTAAGCCTCTATTTCATGCATGTTATTGTATTGACAGCATTAAATCTCGCATTGCCAGCACAAATCCTCTCACCGCGAGCACTAAGTAGCAGAATCTTTGCTTGTTGCCACGCTGCCCTTAAAAAATAATTACTGCCATACACAGTCATGTATACTATTTTTAAGGGATTGCAGCGTTTGCTGCGTTTAGTTTATTGTGTTTATGGCATAAGACTTAATAAAACACGGTAATGTGCGATTTTTTACATTTCTGGCGGCTGTTATTAAAAATAGATGCTTTTAAGAGAATGTGACCTTACATAACAATAGAAAATAAAGCTAAAACTAAAGCAGCAGAATCTTTGCTTGTTGTCGCGCTGTCCTTAAAATAATCACTGCCATATACACCCATGTATTCTGTTTTTGAGAGATTGCTGCGTAGCTGCGTTGCCTCTATTGTATTTATAGAAGAAGACTTAATATTTTTTAAAACTAAAAATTCCACTAAGCTTTTATCAACAGCTTATGGCATGTTTTTGTTGTCCTCTTTGTTGCTGTTACCTTTGTTCACCTTTGTTGCAAGTTCAAATAGGCTTAAAATACAATAAATTGCTGTATTTCGAAAGGTTACTTATACCTCTGCTTACAACCATTATGGTGGCTGTTGCATTGTATTGCTATTGTTGCTCATCTATACTACGTGGGTTTTTGTTGTAGACGACATTGTTAAACATCCTCAACAACTGTTCGCTCATCTATTAACGCCAGATATTTTGGTGGCTATTGTTCCATTATTCAGTGTTTCATTAAACATTGCATGTGTTTGGTTCCCAAAAGACTTGGCTAGAAAGTAAGCTACGTTGTTTCATTGGTGGCATCAGGGGTCTTAATGCATTTCCTTCATTTCCATTTCTGCCTATGACTTAGCTGCCCTAAGTTCTTCTTTTTGTTTATTGGCGATTACTTAGGCTTTTGTAATGATGTCGTTTAAGATTGTTGGGGAATTATTTTTCAAAGACTTTATTTGAGAAATGAATTACAAAAAATGAAAAACTTTTATGTAAATCGTTACAGCGGACGCTTACGACATTAGCGCTAAAACAGATCAGAAGCAGATACCGCAGCTTGATGAATTTGTCGCGGTAGTCTAGTAGTAGTCTAGCAGTAGTCTAGTAGTAGTCTAGTAGTAGTCTAGTAGTAGTCTAGTAGTAGTCTAGTAGTAGTCTAGTAGTAGTCTAGTAGTAGTCTAGTAGTAGTCTAGTAGTAGTCTAGTATTAGTCTAGTAGTAGTCTAGTAGTAGTCTAGTAGTAGTCTAGTAGTAGTCTAGTAGTAGTCTAGTAGTAATCTAGTAGTAGTCTAGTAGTAGTCCAGTAGTAGTCTCGTAGTAGTCTAGTAGTAGTCTAGTAGTAGTCTAGTAGTAGTCTAGTAGTAGTCTTGTAGTAGTCTAGTAGTAGTCTAGTAGCAATCTAGTAGTAGTCTTGTAGTAGTCTAGTAGTAGTCTAGTAGTAGTCTAGTAGTAGAGTGTTGGATTATTAGACGTGAGGTCACGGTTCAAATTCCACATTCCATTGTAAATAAAATTGCCATGAAAAGTTTTTCAAAAATATCTGGCGTTCGAAATCGACTTGAAACTGCAGATCCCGCCGCTCACGTATAAAATTAACACACACAAAATGAGTGGCGTGAGAAGCTAGGTTGTAATCTTGACTAAAGGGTTGTAATGAGCAATTATGCACGTATGTATGTGGTCTACGTAAGGTCGAGTTCTTGTGAGCAAAACAAAACCGGCTGCTTCGAATTCTCCTGTACACTCTCAATAATAACGGCTATATTTTCGACTGATCTTGCGTTTGCCTATGCACGCCTGGTTGGTTGATCTTTTACTAAACCAAAGAACTCGAATTTCTACAGCACAGTGAGAATAAATCTCTCGGTTACAGAATGCTATCATGAACAAAGCCTGTTTAGAAGAAAGAGAAATTACCAGAAGTCTTTCACGTGAACTTGAAGACTTGGATTATGCAGATGATATTTGTTGAGTCATGAACAACATCTCCAACAAGTAGGAAAAAAGGGAAAACTTGGAAAGATTAGTGAAAAAGTTAAACATGAGATAAAAATCCTGAAAAATCAAAATCATAAGAATTAATAACGTAAGGAACTCTAACATCAAACTACTAGACTAACCAGCCGAGTACAGAGATACACACATATGCATGGTCATTCCAACACTTCAGCCAGGACTACAACCTAGCTTCCTTATGCTGCGTACGTTAATTTTATAGATGAGTGGCAGTACTTTCAGATTTTAGAGAAAATTTTCATGGCAATTTTATTTACTCACAGAGTTTCTGCCAGAAACCAGGGGGGCTAATTCTGGCAGTCGTATACGAACGATTTTTTACTCGAACGTGCAAGTTTTTTTAGTTTTGGGATTCTCTTATTCGTTATCGAGTAAAGTGTATTGAAATTTCTAATGATCGCATTCGATAATGCCACCTTGCGAGTTTTTACTCGTAAGCACTAAAGCTTTCGAATTAACGTTTTTCTGCTGTAAAGAATAATATAAAAAAATGTAAGTAACAAATTTATAATAATTTATGAATAAAAAATTAATTGCAGTATTTGTAGGTTAAAACTTTTAAAAATTAATTACACCCAGAACAAAATTCTTGCAAATTTCATGGTTAAGCATTCAGAATTGGCTAAGAGTATTATACCAAATACTTCTCAGGGAAAGGCAAGAGCTAATCAGCTATGGGAACAGCTCACAGCTAAGCTCAATGCTTCCGGCCCACCAATCAAAGATGCAATAATGTGGCGTAATGTAGTTTAACAAACTCTTGTTTAGTTTAAAATTCTGTTGAGGGTGTACAAAATTTCCAAACTTTTGGGTCATCAGAAGTAAAAAATAGTATTCCTGACGTATCTTTCTGCTGTTTATCGAATTATGAAGACAAAATGGAACCTACCATGTCTTCTTTCATAGAATTTGAAGATGATACTGCAGAAGAAACTTCAGCCGCAGCTAATAATAAAATAAAACCAAAATATGTTATACATACGAAAAATTACAATTTTAATAAAACTTTTCTTCCTTGGATTAATTTTCTTTTATTTCTGTAAGAAAACATACGTTTTTTATTTACAATTTTTGCATTTTAGTCAGTGCTGTAAAACGAAATAATTAACTCGTTTCACAACACATAAACAACAAATAGATTCGTTTCGTATCGAGTAACATTATCAGAAAATTTATCGCTATCGAAATTATTTTCTATTCGAAGGCAATTTCGATCGCGACTGTGAGAATTAGACCCCTGGTGAGGGGAAGTCACCGAACAAATATTTTTTCATTTCTTGTTTTGTTGGAGATGTCTGTCCTTAGCTTTAATAACCCAACACACTGTCTACTAGACTAGGGCGACTTTTAAAATAGCTTCTGTTTAGGCAGTGTAGTGATAACGAATGGTAGCGGAGAAGCATACTTAAATAACAGACGCAATAAAACGAGAGCGGTATTTCGACGACTATAGTCAGTATAGAGAATTTCACTAACATACAAACTAAGCTTAGAATGTTCAACACAATGATTATTGAAAATCAACTCTGTTTTACGTAAGTGAAACCAGGTTAGTTACGAACACCACCAGGCACGCAACATCCCATATCCATCAACAAGTTGCTCAAAATCATACACAAGCTGCTCTGGCATAATAACAACAGCAACATGAATCTCTGGAACCAAGCCTACATACATACATACATAATTGATCATTGCAACCCTTTAGTCAGGATTACAACCTACTTTCTCACACCATGTTGATTGCGTTAATTTGTATACAGGACTGGCGGATCCTACAATTTAAAACAGACTCCGAACAATAGATTTTTGAAAAACTTTTCACGGCAATTTTATTATTTACTCTCAGAGTTTTTACCAAAAATCGCCTGAGAGGAAGTCGCCGAAGAAATATTTTTTCATATCTCGTTTTGATGTCTGACATGGGGTTTGAACCGTGGCCCCACATCTAATAAACCAAACACTACCAACTAGACTACGGCGACTTGTACGGACTAAGCTTAGAGTATTCAACACAATGCTTGTGGAACATCAGCTCTGTTTTACGCAAGTGAAACCAGGTTAATTACGAAGACCATCACGCATGCAACACCAGCAAGTTGCTCAAAATCATACAGAAGATATTCGCTATTAATAACTTCAGCAACATGAATCTCGGGAACCAAGCAGGAAACCATAATAACAAGCAGGAATCCTAATAGTATAACGTAGATGACACTCGGTTCAAATCTTCAAGAGTTAGGAAGTATTAGGTTAGGTTAGGTTAGAGGACGTGTACAGTACCCGGATGTCGAATTGACCCATTGTACAACGTCCTAGTTTCTCACACCACTTATGTTGTGTGTGATAATTTTATACATGAGTGGTGGGACCTACAGTTTAAAGTCGACTCCGAACGACAGATTTAGGAAGCATTAACCGATCAAAAAATGGCGAGAGACATTAAATACTACGCGCACTACGACAGTGCAGTCTCATATATGAAGACGGAAAAATAACAACAGCAAATCAGGTAATATGGGAATGCTTAGTAGTAGCCATGTGACCCCAAGAGGGTTGATGGGTGGGGAAAAACATACAAATGGTACTGATACACACAGCACACACAAAGCCAACATAAATTCCCAATTTAGTCGTGTAATAAAAATACGCAAAAACTATAAAAACCAGGCTGCTCACATAGTGCGCCTGAATTAGTTACAGCGTTATGTTCAACATTTTTTTTATTGCTACACAGATTAGCTAAGCTTCAGATATGCAAAATGCCGGGGTATGACTGTAGATGCCTATCTATGAATGCCTATTCACATTGAAAGTGTTTCACCTTAATTACACACACAGGTTTCAAAATGAAAACGAAAGGAAAGTGAAGAACAAAGGAAGAAGAGGCCGTTTGCAAATGACTATTCCAACATCCAATATTCAATGCGTAGAGCAATAGGAACGAAATAATATTATAGAGAGACGTAGATTACTCTACTATTACATGACGTATTAGTTGCTCAAACAGCAGAGTTATTATGCCAACAAAAACAATAAAAAACTACATTTGACTTGTGGAATATTGATGAGGCCTTCTTTTATTGCCTGCAATTATTGTTTAAATTGTTTAACTTTTTTTTTATTACTTCTTATGGTTGTTTGTTTGCCGTACCATTTCTTATGGCTTTTGCCGCGTACATTTGTTGTAAAGGAATTTATGGCAACAGCAGAAAAAATTATACTGACGTCAACAGCAAGTATACTCTAGTAAATGGATTTGTTTCTTGAAGTCGCCGTAATCCAGAACGTAGTGTGCTGACTTATTAGACGTGTAGCCACCTTTCAAACCACAGTTCAGACATGTCCAACAATAACGAAATATTAAAAAATATTTCTTCGGCAACTTCCTCTCAAGAGATTTCTGGCAAACACTCTGAGAGTAAATAAAATGCCATGAAAAGTTTCTCAAAAATCTGTCGTTCGAAGTCGCCTTGAAACTGTAGGATCCACCACTCATGCATAAAATTAACTCACACAACATAAGTGGTGTGAGAAACTAGGTTGTAATCCTGACTGAAGGGTTGTAATGACCAATTAAGTATGTGTACGGACTACAATGGTGGAAATATAGGGTGGGCCATTTAAAAGTTTAAATTAAAAAATTCAGTAAGACAAAAAAGGTTTGAAATTTTTTATTTTTTTTTTTGTTGTGAAGTACAATTGCCGCGGTTAGAAATGGAATATTATTTCAACCATATGACTGCCGCGGCTGGCCTCACAGTACCTCATTCAGTCAGACCAATTTTTGTGCAAATTTTCGAGTGTATTGGGGAGTCGTATCTCGGCAATGTCATCCCGAATGTTGGCCTTCAAATGTTCGATTGTCTCTTGTTTGTTGGCATAACACTTTTTCTTTAACGCTGCCCTATAGAAAATAGTCCAACGGTGTCTAATCGCAGCTTCTTGGCGATCAATTGACATCACAATTTCGGCTAAGCGGTCATCAAACGTTTCATGTAATAAATCGATTGTAGCATGAGATGTGTGGCAAGTTACACCATCCTGTCGAAAGCAAACATCGATGAAGAGCGGATGTCTTCATTGACCGTAATGGTTATGCCTCCCTTATTTTCAAAGAAATATGAGCCTCCACAAGGCGTACCAAACAGGCACTCGTAATTGGTGCATTGGCCACGTGTGGGTTTTTCTGAGTTCCAAAGCGAGCAATTTTGCTTATTAACGTACCCACAGAGATGAAAATGAGCAATACCATGAAAAGCGGTAACAAAAAAATTGCGTATCATGGTGCAACAGATGTCTCCATTGACCGTAATGTTTGCGCGGTCCTCATTTTCAAAGAAATATGGGCCAATGATGTCTTCGGTCCACAAACCGCACCGAACAGTCACTCGTAATGGGTACTTTGACTTCTGTAAGACCAGGTGTGGGTTTTCTGAGCTCCAAATACGGCAATTTTGCTTATTAAAGTACCCATCAAGACGGAAATGAGCTTCATTCGAAAATATGATTTATTTTGGCAAAATCAACATCTTCGTGCAGTTTCCCCTTGGCCCATCTAAAGCGAAGCGAAAACGAATCGGATGCTCATGCGGCTTCAACTCTTGAATCAGTTGAACGTTGTAAGTCGTCATACCGAGATCTTTTCACAAAATTCGATGTAAACTGGTGTGTAAAATGTTCAATTCTTGAGAACGATGACGAGTTGTTGTTGATAGATTGTTACGCACAATCTCAGCCATAGCTGCGATATTTTCTGGCGTACGCACTGTACGAGCACGCTTACGTCTTGGCGCATCAACAAATGAAACCAGTTTCACGAACTTTAGCAATAAACTTGCGTATATCGGGCACTGTTGGTCCTTCTCTGCGAGCAAATTTTATACGACATTTCCATGCAATTTCCGACGGACTAATTGTCTTTTTTTTGGCAATAAAATTTCCAATAAATTCCATTGTTGCTCAAGCGTAAATCGATTCATTACGTTCTGCGGAGATAATTGACGGAATTTTGTAGCAGAATAGAATGACATAAGTATTGCCAGATTCGAAATAATTTTTTTTGTTTTTCGTGTGTTTTTAATTGCGTTAAGTGGACTTATTGATTTTCAAAATGGTATCACGAATGTGATTTAAACTTTTCAATTGTATTTTAAACTTATAAATATGTTATGTACATACAAAAATACAACGCCTTAGTATACATATGTACATATTTCTTGTAATATTTTTGTATTTGCCTTGATTTTGAGTTTCTATGCTACTATTGCAGTGGGTTGTCCTGAGGCTAAAGGAATTATTTGTAGTGAACTTATGTGTGTGTCCACAAACATTAACTTGTAAGACAATGTCTTGTACTATAAAATAATTTTTTGATAAATTTTTCTCTTCTCTTTCTATTTCGGAAGTTATAAAATGTTTAAAAACTTCCGTATCCTTTTACCAATGTATGCAGACTTAGAAATTTATTGCATTTAAGTCAGAAATTTAAACAGTTTTATACACAGCATTTGTTGAACTTAAATTCCAACATAACCATGTTGTACTATTTCCTAAAGGAATATGGAAACAGGATTATTGCTATCATCACATTGCTTTCATAAACTTATTGTTTCCATTTTTTGTTTCCATTTTTACTTTTAATTCTCAAATAGTTTCCAAAGATAACGTTTCCAAAAAGTTTAAATGCTGCTTAAGGGGTTTTAAATACTGCAGACTGCAGTGACAACTGCCAGCAGCACTAATGTTCAACTGTTTTGTGTCTTTTTCCTTAAACTTCTAAGTTTTATTTAATTTTCAAAGACAGTTTCCTTACTGCAGTAATATTGATATCCGAAGTTGTTTAATTTTTTTCGAATTTTTGGCAACAATTGCTAAATATGAGACATTTTTAATCTTAAGAAAGAAATACCACGTATTCATAGTAAGGAAAGCGCTAGTAGAGCCTTTTGTAATCCCGGGCATATAACATCTGATATTAATCTTAAGCGCAGTAGCCGCAGTCTTGCTTACCTAATTGGCCATTAACAAACCGATTAACGCATTTCGGCCCGCCTTAACACATCCTTCTAGGCGCCTCTGCTTCTTTCGCACCTACGCCAGTTGGCCACACCAAACGATGACACAGCTTCCTCGATTTGGTCCTTCCAAAGCAAACGAGGTTGTACGCTTTGCCGAATTTCACAAATCGCCGCATTAAATACCCGCCTTGCCGGAAAATCGTCCTCCATTCGAACGACATGGCCGAGCCAGCGCAGCCACTGGATATTAATAGGCTGCACAACGTCTATGTCGTTGAGGAGCTCATACAGCCCACTGTTGGATTGGATGCGGAAATCATCGCCAACTCGCACTGGACCGAAGATCTTACGTAGGACTTTTCTCTCGAATATTCTGAAGGCTGTTGCATCAGTGTTTAATAGTGTCAATGCCTCTACGTTATAAAGAAGCACGGGAAGGATGAGCGTCTTGTAGGATATTAGTTTAATCGTAGAAGCGAAGTCTCTGCTACTCAATTGCCTATGGAGATCGTAGTAGCACTTGTTGGGAAGTGTAATCCTGCGCTTGATCTCCAAACTGACATAATTTTTGGTAGCAACGGCGGAGACAAAATAAGGAAATTCCTTGACTATAGCAAAAGTATAGTTATTGGCCGTAATCTGACATCCAATACGCAGCACGTATCTACTTGTCGATAACATACGTCGTTTTGTGCTCATTTACTCCCAGATCCATCTGTTAGACGCATCTGAATAGGCTCTTTTCATTGGATAATTTTTTGCGTGGGCTGTATTTACGAAATAGTTTTTCAATCCCTTATCAGTTGATCCACGTAACTTTTATGAAGTGAAACTTAAAATTTCTTCGTTAGTAGTTGGTTGGTATTGCTGGTTTAGCACTCCAACACAAATATAGTTTTGCACTCTCATAATGCCACGGGCATATACATATGTATGTATATAAACTTTACGCATTTTACAAACAGTTATCAAACAGAAGATATTTACGTACAGAAGTATTATTTATAATATGTTTTACATACATACATATATATATGTATATATATATACAGAGATACAGCTTAAAATATAAGGAAAAGTTTTATTTATTAAAATGTTTATGTGGCTGTACAACTATATACATACGTAAACCCAAAATACATACAAAATTTCATTGTATTTTATGGTTATGTTATCTGTCTGTTCTGCATATGAAAATGGGAAAATATTTTAAATTGTGAGTTTCAGAAAATATTTCATAAATTGTATACAAAATTCCAGCACTATTTATATAAAAAAGCATTAAACATTGCACAGAACCGTGTTTTATTGAGTATAACGCTAAAAACACAATAACCGCAACACAGCAAACGCTGCAATCCCTTAAAAATAGAATATATGGGTGTATATGAAGTGATTATTTTAAAGGCAGCGCAACAACAGGCAATGACTCTGCTGCTTATCTTTTAGCCTTATTTTCTACTTTTGGTTTCTACCAATCTATCTCATCGACACAATCGATTTATTGCGTCAAACGTTTGATGGCCGTTTAATTAGCCGAAATGGTAATGTCAATTGGCCGCCAATAAGCTGCAATTTAAAGCCGTTAAACTATTTTCTGAGGGGCGCCGTTAAAGACAATTGTTATGCCGACAAACCAGAGGCAATTGAGCATTTGAAGGCCAACATTCATATTGCCATTGCCGAGATACGACCCCATACACTTGAACAGGTGCACGACAATGGATACAATGGAATGAGGTACTGTAACGACAGCGGCATACAGCGCATACATACATAGACAGCGGTATAAATGAAATAATATTCCATTACTAATCGGAACAATTGTACTTCACAACAAAAAATAAATAAATTTCGAAAAATTTCAATTCGTGATTGTTTCATTGCATTTTTAAATTTAAACTTTTAAAGTGCCCACCCTATATAACGGTGAAGCTAACAATGACCTTCGTTGCTGAAGGTAATTGTTCGATAGAAATACATTTCTCACACAGTTGGAACAGCTGAAAATAAAATTCAGTGATTTGCAAATGTAATACGTTTCTGATCAAATTTGTGTCACACGTCACGAATAATTTCCTTATACTTAAAAACTACTAAAGGGTGTTTTTTATAGAGGTATAGAACTTTAAGTTGCAATAAAACAACGATGGATTATTCGATTGACATGAATTTTATTTATTCGAAAGATAATCTTGTGGCATTACATTTTAAATATGATTTCTGGCATATGACCGCCACGGCTGGCGCGGATGTAGTCCAATCTGGACGTCCAATTTTCGATGACTTTTTCCAACATTTGTGGCCGTATATCGGCAATAATACGGCGAATGTTGTCTTCCAAATGGTCAAGCGTTTGTGGCTTTACCGCATAGACCAATGACTTTACATAGCCCCACAGAAAATAGTCTAGCGGTGTTAAATCACAAGATCTTGGAGGCCAATTCACAGGTCCAAAACGTGAAATTAGGCGGTCACCAAACGTGTCTTCCAATAAATCTATTGTGGCACGAGCTGTGTGACATGTTGCGCCGTCTTGTTGAAACCACATCTCCTGGACATCATGGTTATTCAATTCAGGAATGAAAAAGTTAGTAATCATGGCTCTATACCGATCACCATTGACTGTAACGTTCTGGCCACCATCGTTTTTGAAAAAGTACGGACCAATGATTCCACCAGCCCATAAAGCGCACCAGTTTTTCTGGATGTAACGGTGTTTCCACATACACTTGAGGATTACTTTCACTCCACATGGCACTTGACGTAGCCATTCAACCAGAAGTGCGCTTCATCGCTAAACAAAATTCGCTTATGAAAATCGGGAACAACGGTAATCTCGTTTTGGGCCCATTCGACGAATCTACGCCTTACTTGATGATCGTTTGGCTTCAAATCTTGCACGAGTTGGATTTTGTAAGCACGCAAACCAAGATCCTTCCGCAAAATCGTCCCTAAAGTGGATGGACACAGATCCAATTCCTGTGCTCGATGGCGGATGGACTCATTCGGGTCTTCCTCAATGCTACGCTCTACAGCAGCAATAGCTTCTTCTGTACGCAACGTACAGCGTCTCTGGGGATGCGAGTTATCAATAAGAGTAAACGTGGTGCGAAAACGTTCCATGGTTAATCGAATTAACTGCTCTGATGGACGATTTTGTCGACGATAAAATGGACGTAGTGCGCGATACGTTTTCCGCACAGAACCATTATTTTCGAAATAAAATTGCACTATTTGCAAGCGTTGTTGAGGCGTGAGTCAATTCATGATGAATTGCCAAACCAAACTGAGAATAAATCACTTGACAGCTGTTAAATCGCTCGCCATCTTGAAAAGTAATGCCAACTTAAAGTTCTATACCTCTATAAAAAACACCCTTTATTATATATTATTCGCAGCAATGAAAGAATTAATGCTTACAGGGAGAGAATTTATGCTGGCAATACGAGGATTAATGCTGTCAATCCAATTACATGCATGAAATTGGAGATTTTAAAAATGCGATGTATGAAATATAACGCAAAAGAACGTTTTAGTAGCTCTACTGATAAAGAATTAATAAATTGTTGTGATTTTTATTTGTTTTCCTTATGATATCTTGCTGCCGCTTTTATTATAATTAATGCGCATGCAGCTTACCTCAGGCTACAATTGTAAAATTGCTGTGTGCTGCTGCGTTGCGTTTATTGTGGTTAAAGTATACGGTTGTAAATTTCATTGTTCATTAAGAAGAACCGCTCAAATAGCAGAAAACTTATCAAACAGTCAGGTGGGTCATCTATCGGTTTAAATTTGAACCATCGTTCATTTTGAATCTGACAATACTTACGTCATTCAATTCTGTCACAAAATCCAATCAATTATCCCCACGGAATGTAATGAATCCATTTACGCTTGAAATAATTTTTTTATTGGAAATTTATTTCCAAAACAAAGACAATTGGTCGGAAATTGGTAAAGTTGCAAAAAAAAATTCAAATGAAGCTCATTTTTATCTTGGTTAATATTTAAAATTTCTCGCTTTGAGGCTCAGAAAAGCCCACACGTGGTCTAACAATGCACCGATTACGAGTGCGTGTTTGGTACGCCTTGTGGAGGCTCATATTTCTTTGAAAATAAGGGAGGTATAACCCTTACAGTCAATGGAGACATCCAACGCACCATGATAACCGATTTTTTTGTAACCGCTCTTCATGGTATCGATGTAAACGATGTTTGGTTTCAACAGGATGTGGTGCAACTTGCCACACATCACATGCCACAATCGATTTATTGCGTCAAACGTTTGATGGCCGTTTAATTAGCCGAAATTGTGATGTCAATTGGCCGCCAAGAAGCTGCAATTTAACACCGTTAAGCTATTTTCTGTGGGGCGCCGTTAAAGACAATTGTTAGGCCGACAAAGCAGAGACAATTGAGCATTTGAAGGCCTCGTGATGCCACTGCTGAGATACAACCCCTCACACTTGAACAAGTGCAAGAAAATTGGTCCAATCGAATGAGGTACTGTAAGGTCAGCGGCGGCAGGCATATGAATGAAAAAATTTTTCATTTCTAATCGGAACAATTGTACTTCACAACAAAAAAAAATTATTTAAATTTCAAGCTGTTTTTGTTTTATTGGATTTTTAAATTTAAATTTTTAAAGTGCCCACCCTATATAACAGTGCAGCTAACAATGAGCTTCGTTGCTGAAGGTAATTGTTCTCTAGGAAATACATTTCTGACACAGTCATAACAGCTGAATAAAATTCAATGATTTTGCAAATGTAATACGTTTCTGATTAATTTTGTGTCACATGCCACGTAAAATTTCCTTATACTCAAAAACTACTATTAGTTTAATTCAATAACATGTATACTTACGTAACTAGATTTCAAAACATACATAATTGGTCATTACAACCCTTTAGTCAGGATTACGACCTAGCTTCTCACACCACTGATGTTGTGTGTGTCAAATTTTGTAATTGAATGGCTGGACCTGCAGTTTAAAGCAGATTTCGTGTGTGTCAAATTTTATACATGAATGGCGGGACGTACAGTTTAAAGACGATTCCAAACAACAGATTTTTGAGAAACTTTTCATGGCACTTTTATTTACTCGCAGAGATTTTGCCAAAAATCTACTTAGAGGAAGTCCCAGAAGAATATTTTTCATATTTTCGTTTGAATCGAGGCCTCACATCTAAAAAGCCAATACACTACCTACTAGAGTACGGCTACTTACTAGATTTCAAAAACTAGATTCAAAAAAGAAAAACTTAATCCAAGTCTTAAGCAACAGGAATGTTTAAACATTCATTACAGAAGTTGAAACGTATTTACATCTCAAAACAATACTTTTTTCGCCATATTTCCACAATGTAAACGCAAATCTAAAGAATGAAAGTTGTGTTGACAGCAAAATATGTGTGTGCATGAAATGACAGACAGACTCAAGTAAAATAAAAATAAGTTTTACAAAAACAAAGAAAACAAACAAAAAGTAAAGCAAAGACAAAGTATTATTATCCTCTGGGGCCATTCCTTTTAGCACACAGGCACAAATAAAACTTTTCGAAAGTGTTGAAAAGTCAATGAAAATTAATTGTGACATTTTGACAACAAAAACAATAACAAAAGAAAAGTAAATAATAATACCAACAACAACAACAATAAATAAATATACCCCAAAGACTGTTTCCGTATATAATACAAAAGGGAAGAAGGTTTTTTTGGCCAATGGCAGTTGCATTAATAGAAGAAAAAGAAGTTATTTGTAAAATTACACTGCCAAAGGGGGTGAGGGGGAAGGGGGGCTAACAAATATTATTCCTCTTATGCTTTCAATTTTCTTGAAATTTATTTCCAGAATTATGAACAATTATAATACAGTAGCAGTAGCATATTCCTGGTACAGCGCCCAGACAAGTAAGAAGACAAAACAGAAGATAAGAAATACAGTTGAAAAAGAAGTTGTTAAAATAACAGAAATAAGGGTAACTATGACACAATGGGGCGAGCCAATAGCCACATATTCTTTGCCTTCACTGTGGCATATATTGCCTTCTAGAGCCAAGACACTCAAGGCTGTGTAAGTGATATTTTAAATACGGCATTATGAGCCATCAAAGCCAAGGTTAGGTTAGCGGATAGCGAGTTCACTCGGTGGTCATACATATGACCCATTGTGTTATCCAACCACCTTGTCATGATCCGTTAGTAGTGGGTTTGAGCCACCCTGAGCTCCGTATGATACCCGTCAGTTCCTTTAATGTCATATTCGCCACCGCAACCAGACTTTCAAACGTTCTGTCACCCAAAAAACCGATGACATCTGCCCTAAAGTGTATGGCACTCGCATAAAAGGTGTTGCACTGATTCTGTTTCCTCCACATCATGTCAGCTTCTGCAGTAATCCTGGTGGGGCAGACCGAGCTTGTTAGCAACACTGCCAATAGCGCGGTGGCCTGTTAGGATTCCATCTGGAATGTCAACCGTTTTCTTGTCGAACCCAAATAGCTCCCTGGTTCTCTCACTGTCCAGCAGCAGTTTGGAAATTCGGCAACCAGGTATGTCGAACTACCCACGGTTTGTTGAATTGAAAAAGTATTCATGTCTGCTTCTCAGACATCTCCGAACCCTTCCATCGCAGTTTGTCTGCCTTTTCGTTTCCCCCTATGCCACAGTCACCGGGAATCTAGTAGAGGCGGGTATTGTGTCAACGTATACGGTATACAGAGTCCATGCAACTCCTGACTGACGCATTTTGATTTCTGCTTGTCTGTCTACATATATAATCATATGATCGAAGGATGTAGGCTTTTAGTTTCAATCATACTTGCAGCTTGGTTAATAGCAAAAATCTCCGCCCCAAATACGCTGGCCTGGGTCGACGGTAATCTGTATGACCGTTCAGACCCAGTTTATAGGAATAGACTTCCAGATTCGTGTGGAGGAACAAATCAAATCTACAGCCGTCTAGTGTAGTAAAAATGAAAACTATGATTAGTTACATCTATAAAATCACCAGTACAGTAATCCCTCGTTTAACATAAATCGAAACGACGTAAATCGAACTTCATATTGCTCATACTACAAAGTAGTATGTTTTTAACAAGGAGCTTAAAAAGTTACAGTAACCCCTCGATTTAAGTCGCAGTTGGTTCCAAAAAAGGCGACGTAAATCGAATGACGACGCAAGTGAAGTTAGAGGGAACAAAAAATATGACGACGTAAATCGAAACAACCTTAATCGAGACGACGTAAATCGAAGGACTACTGTATTATATAGGTTCTTCCAACAGGGTATTCCGAACTTTGACCGTTGACACCACATTTGTTAAATTAATTACCTTATTTGTTCAGTCTATTTTGATTTGAATTTCTTATGCGCGAATGCTGTCCTTATTCCATAGACTTCACTGTACTTACATTTTTTAATGCTGAACATATCGCGTCAATTGTAATCTTTTACACAACAAACAGACAATGTTCGATGACAGATAACAGACAAATGGAATTCATGAAGACCAAAAGGAAGCAAACTGAATACGAAACGTTTAATTAACAAGACAGGAATTAAGGAAGACACAACCTACAGATTTCAATACATATGGCCCTATAAGATGACCCATTCATATAAGACGAAAAAGTGGGATTTAGTTTGGCATGTATTTATGTAATGAAGATATGATCTTAAATCAAATCTATAATTGAAGGCTGTTTTAGCAATCTCATGTTCTATAATTTAAATCCCTTTTTAGCAATTTTATGTTCGTTAACAATCACTTAAAAAACTTATTTTAAAAAAATTTTTTTTCAACGATTTTAATGTTTATTGTTTCTCTTGTATTTTCATTATTAACTTCAACATCAATATCGCCAGGTTTTAATGGCAGAAAATTTATTTTGTTTTTCTCAATTATTGAAAAGCAGTACACAGCAGGAGAGCAGCATTGTTTTATCACAATGAGGAAGGATGTGGCAAACCATTTGCTAATTATAGACTTTAATTTCTGTGTTTCAGTATACATTTGAACTGAAGTAACCTTTGAAATGAATCATTTGGACTTTTATTTACATTTATTTCTTAAGGTCAAACACTTTTGCGTATTTCTGTATTTACATGTAAGTAAATTATTTCCACACACTGTAGCATAAGCTAAAACACATACAAATAGTATATAAAAGAAATAATTTTTGTAGCAAACATCAACCGGCTACCAATGAAAGCAACAACACAAATAAATACTATTTTTTATTGTTGTTTTATTTTACACTGCAGTGAATGCATGCATATACCTAAAAGACATCATTTCGCTGTCATTTTTGTCTCTGTAGAGTTTCTTTTTAAATGTTTAGATTTAATGTTTATATCGCAAATCAGTTGCATGTGAGTGTTTGTATGATGTGTTGGTGCGATGATGTTTTTTTGTTATTGACATGCGTTGAACCAACATGGTTTGATGCAAGAGTTTTTTTCAGTAGGATATGTACGATGTTGCTGTGTTTTTGCACTGTATTTGTTTTTTAATTGAGTTTAAATATAGCGTATCAATTTTGACAGTGTTGGTGTAAGTGTTAAAGAACGTGTATAAAATTTGTATTTCCTTTGCAAAAATATATAAAAAAAACGAAATAAATTTGGGCATAAAAACTATAATTTTGTTAAACAAATTGACATTCAAATTTTTGTTTAAAAATAAAAATAATTAAAATAATAATTTTTTTAAATTTAAAATTTTAGTGGCTCAACAATTTCTTCTTTGAATTTTTTTATTTTTCTCGTTTTCCCATTTCAGCAATTAAAAATCAAAATGAATTTTTTTTTCAATTAAATTTTTATTTCATATTTTTTGTATCTTTTTAATATTTGTTTTGCCACCGTCTAATGACCCTTGAATCTATTTTTTTCAGGCACCTACGAATCTTTCAATTTTCTTTTGCTTTACCATCAAAATTTGAGAAACATAACAACACGTATGTATGTACATCAGCGCAATGCAGACTGTTTTGTTTAAACCTTCAATATATGCCGCTCTGCTTTGCAAATAAATGCCGGATAGGTAAGTAAAGTTCGTTTAACGTATTTGTTGTAGTTTTATTTTGTTTAAACCAACATCATCAAACGTTTATGTTGTTATTAGAACCAACCATACAACCTAAAGTGTATACACTTCTACAAAAACACGCTGCTTCCTAAATGACGTCCAAAAATGTTTATAAGCATTTGCTTATAAGAAAATGTTTATGAATATTTGCTTATAAGAAATAAACAGTTCAAGTTGCTTATATTTCGTTAATGTTGAAGAAGAAAATTGATAAACAATTTTTAAACTTTTATTATAACAAATGTTTACAAATAATTGTTTATAGACAAAGGAAACATACAATTACAATGGAATGTTGCTTATTTTTTCACTTTACATGTATATAAACAATGTATTTAAGCAACAAAAATTCAACAAGTGTTAGAGATTTGAAGACTTAACTAGTTTAAGATGCTTTGGAGTTTTATTGAAATACTTTACGAGTTTTGATTTAACCTTTGTTTTATTATCCGGTAAATATATTTGGCCAAACATATTCAATTTCCGTCAAATCAGTGTGCAAACAATGTCTAATTCTTTCATCGTGTTAAAGGTTGCAAATTTTGTACCAGAAAATGGTGATTTTGGAAAAAAAAATTGTGTTTTCATTTGAAAAAAAGTTCTAGAGACTCACTCTGAACTCTCGTCGACGCATATGGTGATCGTTCTCTATCAGAAGCAACATGCAGAAGATGGTGGTCGTCGATTCAGAGATAAAGACCTTGATGTAAGAAATGAAGAACACGGGTTACAGTTTATATCATAATTATTACGAGCTTAGTAACGTAGACCTTGTGCTCTTTGTAGGTCTGTGGTGGGAAACGAACCCATGACCCCCACGCTAATAGTCTAACACACTGCCCACTATTTAAAACTGTAAGTTCCGCCACTCATGTATAAAGTTAACACACACAACATAAGTGGTGTGAGAAACTAGGTCGTAATCCTGACTGAAGGGTTGTAATGACCAATTATGTATGTATGTATGTACTATATGTTTAATGTTGACACTATTTAAAGGAACACCCTTTAATATTAACGGTTTTTTTATTATTATATATTCTTTGCTTTTTTGTATTTTGCTTTATTCTTTTGCTTCATTATTGCTAACGAGCAGTAAAGTTTTTTGCTTATGTTCACTCTTGTTTCGACAGTGGATTAGTGCAGACAAATAGACATAAAATAAAGACACAAATTGCATTTAAACAAAAACCAAAAACAATAAACAAAGTGTGAACAAAAGCATAAAATAAAGACAAACATAAATTGTAATTAAATATAAATAAAACAAAAACAAAATCATTGTATTTAAAATAAAATCTGAATTAAAAAAGACATAAGATTTAAACATTGAATTTTATAAATTAAAATTACAAAACCAACAAAACCATCAGTGTTTTTTTTTGAACTAAAATAAAATTAAAAGAACAATTAAAAAACGAACCAGCACAACACATCAATCATTAAACACTATATGCTTATTATGCTTATAAAAATACCGTTAAACACTGAAATTGAAATCGAATGTTTTTTGTGTACTACTGCTATCATTCAATTCCTCATCTCCAGCTCTATGCCGCCACGAAATGTCAACACACAACCCATGTATGTGTTAATTCCCCTCAAAAGAAAAATTATTGCTGCCGACTAAATGTGAACGACCTTAAGCCATAAATGTGCCCACAAACAACTGAAGAGACTTTGAGAAAAAAACACAAAAAATAAAGTTAAGGCAATTCAATTTGGCAACACAAATTTGAAAATATGGTTTCACTCCACTTTTCCACTACAATTCTTACTCCCTTTTTATGACTCTTGTTCTTTCCAGTGGGTAACCTTTTTATAACACCAGAGTGTTTCTTCTTTGTTTGCCTCTTTTTGCTTCTTTTTTTTTTTGGGTTGAGTTACTCAAATTGCATTTTTCTTACTCATGAATGCACTTTTTGTATCCTGTGCACTGTGTTCTGTGTTTTTATGTGTCATTTCCTTGCTCCTAAAAAAACGTTGTTTTTTTTTTGTATGAATGTGGGTAAGAGAGAGACAGAGAAAACAGGCATCTACTGCAAAAAAAAGAAAACATTTTCAATTAGTTTTTACTGTTACAAAATTGTTGATGACATATAGAGTTTTACAGTTACAAATACAAGCATACATACATACATACATACATATATACATACATATATACATACATACATACATACATATATACATACATACATACATACAAACATACATACATTGATGTAAAAATGTTTTCAGTTTATTTTTAGGTTTCTTTGTTTATTTGTCCCCCAAATGGGTCGAGAGATCCTTTACAGTTACACAGAAGCAAACAAAATAAAGATTTATGGCTGTAAAAAAGTGAAATCCAACGTTTTTTCTCTTTCCATTAACTTTCTCCAAAGTGTTGTTTCTTTTTTTGTTTTCAACTGAAAATGGCAAGTGACTGCAAAGCTTCACATTTCATTTCATTTGAATTGTTATTGTGGGAGAATCAAATAGACAGAGTGAGTGATATTAAACTGGCCACTGGAAAACATATTGTTACGTTTTTAACTTTTAAAAATGTTTAAAATATGAGTTCGTAGATTCCAAATAAAAATAAATTTGTGTTTAGTTTTAATTAAAATTCTTTATTATTCGCACAATTCTGTATGCCACTATTCACAACTTGATGTAAACAACAACAATTGCTTTTCTTTGTTATTCCTCTGTGTACACCCTTCGCATGAACAATAACAATTACTAGGCAATTATTCGACAGATCTTTGTAACAGAGATCTTCAAACCACGATTATTCTCACCGCATCTTCACACAAGACTGACTGCACTTTTACTAACTCAGTCGCCTGCTTTGGCTTGCTTTTTATATGGCCAAGTAAAGTCTGATGAATGTTCTTGATGGGGAATGTTCATGACTTCGCCTTCTCGAAATCCCTATAAATGTAAGCCTCGTTGTAAACCTCGTTGTTTACATTTATTCCTGTAGTATTGTTGGTGTATTTGTGTTTACTTGTTTACCCTTTTTTAATGCTGGTGTTTGTTGTTATATTAAGCGCTACGATAATTTGTACGCAGGCTTGTTTACTGCATTGTTTCGTTTTTGTAGCTTTTATTTATAATTCTAATGTTAAGCGATGTAAAAGCAAACCACCAGTATCTTGATTCTTCATTTTCTGATTGTACTATTATATTGTTTTTAATCGTTGTCTCTTTATAAATTTCACAGAAGTGGGAGTCAAAGTCGCCTTAGTCTAGGAGGTAGTGGCCGTAGTCTAGTAGGTAGTGTCTTGGCTTATTAGACCTGAGGCCACGATTCAAACCTCAGGTCAGACATCTCCAACAAAAAAAAATATATAAAAAATATTTCTTCAGTGATCTCTGCCAAAAACTCGAAGAGTAAATAAAAATTGCCATGAAAAGATCAAATCTTGGCAGAACTGTAAGTACAAATCGTTCATATATTTCCATGTGTATTTGAAGTAAAAATGAATGAAATGCAACGAATGTTAAACTAACTTAAACTTAACTAGAACACTAAACACTAGACTTCCAGATCACTTAAAGGACAGAAAACATTTTTTTATTTTTCAACGATTTCCTTACGTATTGTTCCCACTTAATGTAGTCCTCTGTCCTGTGATTTTATATAACTCTGACATGTTCAGTAAATTGCATACTGACAGGATTTTTTTTCAGTCTGATGATCTAAAAAAAGTACAGAAAAGTTGGGTCAACACAAGACACACATATTATACATGCGTAATAAAATTTTAAAGTTTGAAGAAAGTATTCATATGAACATGCAACGAATATATACAAAGCAACATAAGGTACACTCGTATGTTGAAAGATAAATTTTAACTCCTATTAAGGGACACTGTTTTTATTTGGTAAACGAACTTTAAATGGTATTTTCTCATAATTTCCTGTGTATTTGTTTGTGCCATCATGTATACCGTACAATGTGTGTATTTTGTTGTTGTCTGTTTGTGTAGATATTATTGTTAGTTTTGTTAGTCTTATTTTCATCATTGTTTTCATTTTCCTTTCTTCTGTCGCATTTTTTTCTTCTTACAATTCCTTGGGGTTTCTTGCTTTTTTGGCAAAGTTTGAACTAAGTTTTGTTGTTTCCCGCATTGTGTGATGTTTTCTTGTATTTTTTATTTATTTGTTTAGAAAGTGAACAATTTTTTGAAAAGTTGTTCTGGAAAAGCTTTAATTTTTTCCTCAAATCCTCAAATCAATTAAAAAGTCTGCGACGTTAAATTTGTCCAATTTGATTTGTTGTATTCCAACTTTTCATTCTCTCACATGCAATACATACATAACTGTTCATTACAATCCTTCAGTTAGGATTACAACCTAGCTTTTCTCACCACCTATATTAAACTTATACATGAGTGGCGAGGGGTCTACAGTTTAAAGTCGACTCCGAACGACAGATTTTTTTGATAAACTCTTCATGGAAACCTTTTAATTTACGCGCAGAGGAAGGAATGTTTCTTTTGTTCGAGATGTCTGAGCCAGGTTTTGAACCACGGTTTCTTGTCTAATAAGCCAACACACTACCTAGAAGCTCTTAAAAAAACTTTCTATAGACGAAATTTACATCACAACTGGAATCTTAGACCTGTACAGTCTTTTCAGGTCGTATTAGAGAAGAGTGTTATGTAATGGACACATACCCTGCCGTCAGGATTACAACCTATCTTCTCACAACACTTACGCTGTGCGTGTCAATTTTATACATGAGTGGCAAGACTTGCAGTTGCAAGTCGATTCTGAACGACAGCTTTTTTGAGAAAATTTTATTTACGCGCATAGTTTTTGCCAAAATCTGCTGAGAGAGGAAGTCGCCTAAGAAATAATTTTTCATATTTCGTTTTGTTGGAGATGTCTGTCCTGGAGTTTTAACCGTGGTCAACACACTACCTACTAGACAAGGACGACTTTAGTTCAGTTAGTTAGTTTTAAGTCATTGCCTTATGCCGAAGAACTAGCAACTATTAAATGTATTGAAAGCTACCACATAACGCTGTTCAATACTATTGCGCTTAACCGGCACCTTTTAATGCAGCTCTCGTTTATTAGTTACAGATTTACGTATCATCACTGCCCGACCCTGTTCCTTATTTTACGTCTGGTTCCTTTGCGATCCTCTTTTAAGCATTATTGTTGAATTTTTGATCTTTGGTTCGTTCTCTTCTTATAAATTCCTGTGTATTTGTTTGTGCTATCATGTATACCGTACGATGTGTGTATTTTGTTGTTGTCTGTTTGTGTTTTTTAGCTATACTCATTTAGTTTATTTTTCAACTCCGTAAATATATTTAAAAAGAAATCTATAAGATTGTATTAAAAAAATTCATTTAACAATAGACCTGCCATGTATTGTCGCCTTAAGTTGACATGTTGTGAATATTCATTGAAGACAACTTTAAAAGCTTAGCTGATTAAATTAAAATGTTTATGCTTCTGTGAATTTAAAATGAAATTGAATTTCTGTAAATTACTTAGTATTTCTCTTAGCCTTGTTTTTGATTAACAATTTTATTAAAAACCGTCTGAAATAAATAAAATTAAATGGCGTTCGGTATTGAATTCAATAAAAATGTTCTCAATATTGCTGTCATATGTAAATACAAAATTCTACCATGACTGATGCAGCAACAAAAATAATGATTTTCGTTTAAGACAACGATGTTCTCATATCGAACATTGAATTTCTGCTGTCGTAGCTACTTTGTTTTTATGGTAATGACAGCCATTTTACTTCAGCGATGTTACATTGTCAGCATGATTGTTCTCTGTATTGCCATCAAAATCATTCAATTTGTAGTCAGCCTATGAATTTTTTTTTTTTTTTATTACAACCCGTTGTCAATTCCATTCACAGTCTCAGTCTGAGACTCAGTTATCGTCCTTGCCATCGTTATAGCCATGGTATTGATAGTCGTTTGTTACAATTGGCTGTATTTTATTGGTATGAAAATTAACAACAACAGCAATAGAGAGACAATCGTTGCTGATATTGTATTTGCAACAAATTAAATACAGCCATAATGGCAACACAAACATAAAACAATGTCAAAAACAAGATACAAAATGCAAAGAAATTTATAACCAAAAAAATTTGAGTGCCCTACTACTCTAGTGTGTATAGTGCTAGACAATTAGCGTGAGAGTCGTGGTTGCAATTCCCACCAGAGACTCTGATCAATTATACTACATCGAACATGAGGTGTATGTTCCCCAGCTCATGATAATTATACAATAATTTGTACAATCCTTTAGTCAAGATTACAACCTAGCTTCTCACACCATTCATGTTTTTTACATGCGTGGCCTAACCTACAGTTTTAAAGTCGATTCCGTACGACAGATTTTTGTGAAACTTTTCTTGGCAATTTTATTTTCTCTCAGAGAGTTTTTGCCAGAAATCTGCTGAGAGAAAGTCCCCGAAGAAATATTTCTTTTGTTCGATATGTCTAAGCCAGGTTTTGAACCACGGGTTGGTGTCTAATAAGCCAACACACTGCCTACTAGACCACTCAGGGCTTCTTAAAATAACTTTCTATAGAGGAAATTCGCATCACAACTGGTATCTTAGACCTGTACGGTCAATTTAGGTTATATTAGAGAAGAGTGTAATGTAGTGAATACATACATACATACATACTTGGTCAATACAACCCTTCCGTCAGGATTACAACCTAGCTTCTCACACACATTTATGTTGCGTGAGCTAATTTTATACATGAGCGGGGGGACCTACAATTTTTTAGGCGATTTCGGAGGACCTGTTTTGGATTTTATTTAAGTTCAGAGAGTATTTGCTAGAAATCTCCTGAGAGGATACATAGGTTAGACTAGGTTAGGTTGGAGTGGTAGCTTTGATATCAAAAGCTCACTTGAGCAGTCCTAGAGGGCCGTTGTGACGCCACAGGTGAACGCAGTCCCTGTACTAACCAAGATCTGCCAAACAAGGGAAGAAGAAGAAGTTGGTCAGCGCAAGAGTTGCAAATTAAAAGCGCGACTGACCTACGCTGGAAAGCCAGCCAGAAAGCTTGATAAACGAAGTTATATCCTTGACGTGGATAGATGATGACGATGAATAGATGATAGATGAAAGAGACGAAGTCGCCGAAGAAATATTTTTAAGCCAACATACTACCTACTAGATTACGGCGTCTTCGTGATGTAGTGGACGAACGCGACAAAAAATTACGTCAATTAAGTTTCCCAACAAACAGTTAAGCATGGTGGTGATAGTACAATGCTGTAGGAACGTGTGTTGGCACCAGTTTTGGTCAGCCTAGAATTTATTGAGCACAGAATGAATAACACAAGGTATTTAAACATTCTTTAGAACAACTTCAACTAAAGTGCGTATTGCTATAAACACAATAAACGCAACGCAACAAACGCAGCAATCTCTCAAAACTTTATATTTTTGTTTGCAGGAATGTGAGTATTAATACTCACAGAATAAAGTACCATGCATGAAATAGAGGTTTTAAGAACGCGATGCATGAAATATAACGCTAAGGAATGTTTTAGTGGCATCATCGGTGAAGAAGTAATGAACTGTTTTATTTTTATTTGCTTTGCTGCTGTTGCCTTAATTATAGTTCATAGGCATGCAGCATAGGGTGCTTAGGATGAATTGTTGTACTTGCTGCGTTGCGTCTGTTGTGTTTATAGCATAAGAGTTAGAAATACTTCGTGATTATTACCTTCTAACAAATCAATGATAATAACTATACTGGTGCTTATGTGAACCAAAGTTCCAATAGACTTAAAAGTCCTCAACAAAGTCTCTATTAGACTGTGGAAGAAGAGGTATTTAAACTTTTGTCCATGACTGTATATTGGTGTACCCAGACTTATGCTTTCCACTGTATGTATGCCATACAAGGCAGAGTTAAAAATATTTTTCTTCTCTAACTAGAAACCAATAAAACTACAAAAAACCACTGATTTCCATAATTTATCCTCTGTCGACATTTGTTACATGTTTTCTAAACGTTTTCTTAGCCTGCTCCTTTAAATACAAGTTTTGTTAGGTTATGTGTGTGTATACGGTACATTTGTTTATCTACAATACTTTTACTAGTCTTCCGTCATCCTGTGGGTTGTTGGCAATTTGGTTGACATTATCTCCCCCCTAGAAAACATTCTTGTCAATCTTCAAATGGCTTCTAAGGAAGGATCAGAGTGAATATGTATGCGTGAATGATAAAGAGGCTGGCAACAATATAATATCGGGACAAACTAAGCAAAGGAGGACAAGAGTGTGTATGTATTAGAAAAATACTGGAAATGAAACACTCGTCTTTGGTTTTATACAATATCTGTGGATTAAGTCATTTGCAAAGAGAGAGACAGAGAGGGAGAGAGAGTGAGTGAAAAGAAATCGTATTAATGGGCCTCCCAGTGAATAATTTTTAGTCTTCAAGAACTGAAACCACAAGGAATACAAAATTAAAGGAAATATTCACACAAATCCCCACACTCTATTCTGCATTCCTACTGCCAAAATTCTTTAATTTTCAACAGCAATTTCTGACCACTTCAGAACTTTTCCCACAAAAATGTAAAATCTCTTCGGTTGTTATAAAAACAGATTCTTTATAAAATACAATAAAACATGTTTGTTGTTGTTACAGTTGTTGCTATTTTGACCATTTATTTGTTATCCTTTTCTTTTCTTCACATTGTTATTATAAAACTTTACTAAGTATACAATCAACGATACAATCAAGGGCTCAACATTTATTTTTTGGAACATAAATTTTATTATTGAAACCAACTTCAACATGAAAATACTTTCAGTTGAGTTGTTTATGATTTAAAAAATTCCAGAATTATGGCATGTATTTGTTACAACAACAACTACTATAGCAATTACAAAGTAAAATAAAATAATTTATTATACTTTGTGGTTTTTGTGGTCAAAAATATATGGAATACGAGTACAACATAACCAGTGTAGCATTGTCCCAAATAGGAGGTGATAGGGACTGTTTCATACCAAACACAGAAAAGCTTCTTATATTCAAATCAAATCTACAGGGGCTAGCTATAATAATAAATTACTTACTTACTTAACTGGTCATTGACAACCCGATTGACGGATTTCCGCCTACCTTAATACATCCTTCCAGGCGCATCTGCTTCTTGCGCGCCTACGCCAGTTGGTCATACCAATCGATCCAATCCCCTGGACGTTAAATTTGGGTTGTGCGTAGGGCTTGGAACCCACCACGAAAAAATTGTCTCCAATGAAAAGCAGAAAGATCACCTCAAAAGTTCACGACTTTGTCTGTCTCTATGTGAAAGACTGCAGTTGTCGAAATGCCGCTCTCGCCTTATTGAACATAATATTTAAGTATGTGTCTACGCTACTGTTCGTTATCACTGCACTGCCTAGATAGCAGAAACTCTCTCTGTAATGTACTTGACTGGTTGGTCTTGTAGTTTGATGTTAGAGTTCCTCACGTTATTAATTTTCATGGCTTTGGTATTCGCGCCTACGCCAGTTGGTCATACCAATCGATTACAGGGCTTTCTCGATTTGGTCCTTCCAAACAAACCAGGTCGTCCTCTTCACCGACTTCCTTAGATTCCCGCATCAAATACACTTCTCGCCGGAGCATCCTTCTCCATTCGAACGACATGGCCGAGCCAGCACAGTCGCTGAATGTTAATGCGCTGCACAACATCTATGTCGTTGAGGAGCTCATACAGCTAACTGTTGGATCGAATGTGGAAATCATCGCCAGCTAGCACTGGACCGAAGTTCCTACGTAGGACTTTTCTCTTGAATACTCTCAAGGCTGCTGGATCAGTGCTTAATAGTGTCCATACCTCTAAGACATAAAGAAGCACGGAGAGGTTGAGCGTCTTGTAGAGTATTAGTTTTGTCCTACGAGAGAGGTCTCTGTTACTCAATTGTCTACTGAGACCATAGTAGCACATGTTGACAAGACTGAGCCTGCGCTTGATCTCCAGACTGACATAATTTTTGGTGGTAACGGCGGAGTCAAGATAAATAAATTCCTTGATATATAATCATAAGAAATACAAGAGTTATTTAAGGGCTCAATTGATTTAAATTATGTTTCCTGATCGATTGCAATGTGGTACAAATAATGCGCCTCAGACAGGCACTATGAACTAAAGTACCATACGAAAGAAACGAAACGTGCATTCAAAGCTGAAACCTCAGCCTAAATCTACTAAGTCTAGGTAATAGAAAACAGCGGCCTTATTTAATCTTGAAAAATTGATACCATTATAGGCAGAATATCGCCCACAGCTTCTCCGAGCAGAGCGCATCAAAAATGTTCAATTTATTATTCATGACTTTGGCGTATAACATACATACATACATACATAAATGGAGGGAACTATAGTTCAAATTCGGAAGAAAAATGTTGTCCAGTTATACACCTTCTTTTTCCAATTTTTTGATAAGTTTTTGCAACGGTGTGGTATCCTGTCTGAAGTTTATTAAATATTGTTACGTTTTTACCTTTTCAAAACGTATAAAATATGAGCTCGTAGATTGCAAATAAAATAAAAATAAATGTGTGTTTAGTTTTAATTAAAATTCTTTATTATTCGCACAATCCTGTGTGCCACCGCTCACAACTTGATGTAGACAACAGAAATTGCTTTGTTTGTCATTCCTCTGTTTACACCCTTTGCATAAGCAATAACAATTACTAGACACTTGTTCAACTGGTCTTTGCAACGGAGATCTTCAAACCACGATTATTCTCTTCAAACGCGTCTTCACACAAGACAGACTGAACTTTTACTAACTCAGTTACCTGCTTTGCCTTGTATTTTATATGGCATGGCAACGTAAACAGTCTGATGAATGTTCTTGAAGGTGAATGTTCGTGGCTTTGCCTTCTCGAAATCTCTATAAATGTAAACATCGTTGTTTACATCGTTGTTTACATTTATTATTGTAGTACTGTTTGTGTATTTTCTTTACATTTATTCTTGTAGTGTTGTTTGTGGATTTTTGTTTACTCGTTTACCATTTTTTAATGTTGCTGTTTGTTGTTATATTAAGCAGCACAATAATTTGTAATCAGGTTTGTTTACTGCATTGTTTTGTTTTTGTGGCTTTTGCTCATAATTTTAATGTTAAGCGATGTAAAAGCAAAACACCGGTATCCAGATTTTTCATAACAGTACATACTAACATTACAATCCTTTAGTCAGGATTACGGCCTAGTTTCTCGCATCACATGACTCGTATGTTGTGTGTGAGTTTTATCCTTATAAGTGGTGGGAACTATAGTTTAAAGTCGGAAGAAAAGTGTTATCCAGCTATGCGCCTTCTATTTCCATTTTTTTGATATTTTGGAAGGGTGTGGTACCCTGATAGATATGTATTAAATATGTAGCGAAGATTACTACCTATAACTATAAGGCTATAACTATTTGACAGTACTGCATGAAAGTTTTCAATCAAAAGAATCGTCCTTTTGTTAGGAAAAGAATATTTGGTGTGCTATTTAAAGATTCTAAAGATTTTATTTGTGTTTTTCTGTTTAAGTATCTACTGTTATGCATTGTCGTCCATACATCTCCATTACACTTTGGCTTTGCTTTTGACGTCATTTATCCTTTTACTCTCTTGAGAATTTAAATCATTCAATAAAAATGTACTAACATGCCTGGCTGATACAGTTCAAAGGAACTATTCAACCATGAGAGCGGTTTGCAGTCAATACGATCCGTTCCTGCCTTAAGTATTTCTTAACTTTCTTTAACGACATAAGCTGTGTCTATTTGTCTGCCAGTAAAAGCAAACAAGAAATGTCTATCCATACAAGATAATAAAAAAAGTTTTCCATCCTTCTGGATTCTACAAATGTGCATACATACATAAGTACATATGTATATGTATGTATATACCAGGGAAAATACTTTAAAGCTGACAGCGAAACCGTTGTGTTAGCTAACAATAGGACTTTCTTTTTTTATAAATCCTCTAGAAGTAATAGATAATACCGTTTAAGCGGCATATTGGTACTGTAAAAAATCTGATGACGTCATATGTCACACATTGAAAAACTGAGAAATTACCTGTTCCTCTGAATATGGCGATTGATTTGAGGTTAAAGCAGCTTATGTGATAGAAATGATAACAAGTATAAAAATTGTTTGTAATATTATGACAGGATAAGAAGGAATAATAAAATAAGAATACGAGTAAGTTTATAAGTTGAGTAAAATTTTGATATAAGAAGCTTAATTACTTTCGTATTAAACACATAGGAATTATGCGTCTTCGTGTTTAATCTTATTCGTAGACTCTTGCCAATTTCTTAGTGTTTTAGTCATACAATTTTTAGGTTATATTTTCAAAAATTGTTTTTAATCTGAAAAATTTTGCCATAAACAAGTTTTTTTACGAACAACACCTTAGGGGATGGACCCTACCTATGAAGTTCATTGTGTTGGAACTAGTTTGATGATTACCAATTTCTTTTGGCATGAATTGAATGATTTCGACACCAAAGACGCTACTTGCCACACAGCTCATGTCACATTGGATTGGATTGAGGGCAGGATGATCTCATGATCGTGCAATTTGAGCCCATTCGACCTTTTCTTGTTAGGTTTTCTAAAGTCATAGGTGTTTGAAAATAAACGAAAAACCACAGCAGTTCTCATAGCAGCCAATAAAACTCATGCAATTGATCAAATTCGGCTTAATTTATACACAAGAGGTCGAGGTAGTTTAGGAGGCAGTGTTTTGGCTTATTAGACATGAGGCCTCGATTCAAACCCTAGGCCAAACATCTCCAACAAAATGAAATTTTAATATTTCATCGGCGACTTCCCCTCAGCAAATTTCTGGCAAAAACTCTGAGAGTAAAATAAAATTGCCATGAAGAATTTTCTCAAAAAGATCTGTCATTGTAGGTCAGGTCCCTCCACTCATGTATAAAATTAACACGTACAACATTGGTGCTGTGAGAAGCAAGGTTGTAATCCTGACTGAAGAGTTGTAATGATGTATGTACGTAATTATGTTTTACTCCGTTGTTGTGTTAATAATTGCCTCTTTTATATAAATTTTTTTTCTAATTTTCCACAGCACTTGTACTGTGAACTCATTACACCGTGTTAAACATAAATTGCACCTGTTTACGCATTTTTAAGACAACAATTTTTTAATTTAATTAATACAACACTAACAACATGAATGCCAACAACAACAATAACATTGCAATTGTTGTCCTAATTAAAAAGTACATTCCACGGAAATGTTTTCATTCTTATTGTGCCATTGTTATTAACACAGTGCTACAGAAAAAAAAACCCAGAATAAAGGAAAAAAATAGTAGAGAACGTATAAATAATTGAATGGATGTTGTTAACAGTATTCCTTCGTATTACGTTCAGACTGCAGTTTTTTTGTTGCAGCAAAATTATTTCAATGTTTTAAGAAAAAAAACTACAACATGAACAATGCCTGGCATGATGGGAATGCGAAAAAAAGTGCACCTTGAGCATTGCTTTATTAATTCAGAATATTTCAACGGTTGAAGTACCATTTATGGCCATTAAATGCAATAAACAGGTCGACATCCAACGCTCCTATTTTCGCAATCATTAACAGCTGTTTGCTGCTTATGTTGCATGTAAGTTTATGGTGGTCAATGCCGACTAAATATTTATTTTTTTAAACAAATTTTAAATAAATTTTTTTTTATAAATTTTGATAAAGATTAAGGATTTATAAAAACCTATGAGTCAACTGCGCCAAAGCTTATCACGTGTTTACTTCTTACAAAAAATTGTGCCCAATTGTGGCATAATTTTTGCAGTAAAACACAACCCTTTTGATTAGGGGAACACACACTGAATTCGTTCTTTAGCCAAACTATTCGTATGTCTTACTCCCGTCTTTTCTGCCACTTATACTTTTCTTACGTTTATTCCTTTTACTTTTGTGTGCCACTGTTCACAACTTTATGTAAACGATAACAATTGCTTTGTTTGATATTCCTCTGTTTACCCCCCTTTGCACAAACAATAACAATTACTAGTGAATTGTTCGACAGATCTTTGTAACGGAGATCTTCAAACCACGATTACTCTCTTCAAACAAACTGCATCTTCACACAAGACTGACTGAACTTTATTAACTTACTCGCCTGCTTTGCCTTGCCTTTTCTATGGCGGAGTAAACAGTCTGATGGATGTTCTTGAAAGCGATTGTTCGTGGCTTCGCCTTCTCGAGATCTATATAAATGTAAACATTGTTGTTTCATTTTTGTTGCTTGTGTATTTTGTTCACATCTGTTGTTTGTTGTTGTATTTTTGTTTACTTGTTTACCATTTTTTATGCAGCTGTTTGTTGTCGTATTTTTGTTTACTTATTTACCATTTTAATGTTAAAGCAAAGGTATCTATATTCTCTATTTTCGTAACACTATCACAAACACTACTCCCTGGTCCACACACCCTGGCTTTATAGCAACGTAATTACACCGTTACTAACTTCTGCTTCAGTAGTCTGGTGGGCATCGATGGACAGAAAGTGCCACAGTGAAATAACTCTGAATGTTCAGAGAATGTGTTGTTTAGGCATAAGCGTCGAGAAGAGGATAGTACCTACAGGGGCATTGAAAACAATGCTTTTTATCCAACCAACTGATATAGGAGAGCTATATGAGGCATCTCTTAGGCAAGTAGGTTGGAGTGGTAGCTTTGATATCAAAAGCTCACATGAGCACGCATAGAGGCCCGTTGTGACGCCACAGGTGAACACAGTTTCTGTACTGACCAAGTTCCTCCAAGTTCCTCCAAAACCAGCCCGAAAGTTTGATAAACGAAGCTGAAAAGGATTGAGGAACTTATATCTGTACCTAGTAAGAGATGTGCATTGACAAAGAAAGTGGATAACAGTCTCCTCTTCCTCAGCGGATCTGCACTCATGACCTAAGTCGTTAAATGGGAGCTGCATCCTTTCCGCGTGTCTACTCATAACACAATAACCTGTAAGCATGGCCACTGTGATTGAGATGACGTTACTATCAAGTCCAATTAACTGGTTGGTGCACCTTCTATCCATCGAGGGCCAAGTCAACCTAGTGGCGAAGCAGGACTTCAGATTGACTTAGGATAGGTTGGCATCTCGAAAGAATATCCGCGCAATGGCCAGCTTGACCGAGGTAGATGGCATCCGTAAGTCGATAGAAAAGCATTCCGGAAGTAGAGCACCAGCCCTGGCGAGCTCGTCGGCTCTGCGGTTTCCCGGAATATTAGTGTGCCTGGAAACCCAGATAAGTGTGACACCGAAGCGCCCCAAAAGAAGGTCGAGACAGCGGCGACGTTCCCTGACGGAATCATCACTTACGTTGTCTTGTTTTCAAACTATAGAATAATACATCGACAAGAGCCACAAATCGTATAAATCGAATATTATTTTAACGATATGTCCAACAGATTGAGATAGGAGAGCTATATGAGTCAACTGTCTTGTTTCCAGACTGTAGAGGAACACATCGAGAAGAGGCACCAACCGTATAAATCGAATATAATTAAGACACTGTTAACACCAAGTTATGCTACAGATATCTAGATCATAAATATAAAATGTCCTGTAGCTCTATAAAAATTTCAGAATACTGTTCAGCATGAGTACATTATTTCATAAATACATACGCATTAATGCCGTAGTCGCCGTCGCCTAGTAGGATATGCCAAGTTTACACACAGTAAGTAGCCTGTATTCGATATACTGTTGTCTGTCCAAGATACGATAATTTTAAAATTTAATAAAAAAAAATTTTGTGAAGGAATTTCACGGTGTGTGGACTGCAATGTTGTCGCCATAGTCTAGTAGGTAGTGTATTGGCTTATTAGACGTTAGGCTCAGATATCTCAAACAAAACGAAATATGAGGAAGAGATTATTTCTTCGAGCACTTGCTCTCACAGCAGTCCAATGGCAAAGACTCTAAGAGTAAAATAAAATTGTCATGAAAAAGTTTCTCAGAAATTAGTCGATTTGAAACTGTAAGTTCCGCCACTTACTTATAAAATTAACACATTTAGAGAGCTGCAATGATCTATTAAGTCAAATTCATTAACGCCGTCCAAGCATGAGTTCTGGTAATTCTTTCTCCTTAGTACGTGGTCTATATTTTGGTACTGAATACATGCCTACTCTCAACATTAAGTTTAACAGAGCCTGCGGCGCCATTATAGCAAAGGTTCTCATTATCATGGTCATTCAAATCCACTTAAGCTGTTTTAAAAAATGTATTTATAAACGTAAGAAAATTCGCCGTAGTCTAGTAGGTAGTGTCTTGCCTTATTAGACGTGAGGCCAAGGTTCAAACACCACGTCAGACATCTCAACTAAAACGAAAGATGAAAAATTATTTCTTCGGCGGCGACTTCCTTTCAGCAGATATCTGGTAAAATCTCCGAAGAGCTAATAAAATTACCATAAAAAGTTTCTCAAAAATCTGTCATTCGAAGGCGACTTTAAAATTGTATGTCCTACCCCTTATATGGATAAAATTAACACACACAGCATAAGTGGTGTGAGAAGCTAGGCCATAACAATGACTGAAGGATTATAATGACCAGTTATGTATGTATGTAGGATAAATTCGAGTCCACTGATTTAGTAAATGATCGACCAACACCCTTACATTAAGAATGTCGCTGAGAATGTGCAGAAGTATCCAAGGCAAACGATTTTACGTTACTCACAAGAGCTTGGCCTTTAGCAGACCACAACTTAATATATTTTGCATTATGATTGGAGCCAGCACCCTTTTCCATGTTCGAAAGACTCAGAAACTTAGGGGCAGCGACGTGTATTCGCTGAATAGGCTCTGAAGCAATCAACAGATGACTCCAATTTTTTTCCACTAGGACACGCTGCCTTACATGCACATCTGAACCGGGCGGGCATAAGGAAAAGGCATAAAAACAATTGAATACTTTCTATGTCATTAAACAGTCTTGGTACAGTGAGCGTCAAAAGACACTGTACACTATGAATAAAATTCTAACAATCATCAGACTCAACTTTTACCATTTAAGGAGAGTGGCCGAAAAAAATTGACAATATTTCGAAATTTTTTGAAATTTTTTTTTGATTTTAAAAACTGGCAGTGAAACAATTTTAAAATAACAATAACGGTAATATATTAATAAATATTTTTTAATGTACAGTTCCTCTTGACGCTCACTGTATAGTTGAGATCTGAATATTTTATAGAAAATACTTTACCAGACAAAATTCACCTCAGAGGAGTCGTCTGCAAGAATCTAAGGAAGCTTGTACAAGGTACAGACTTTCTGTAGGAAGTCAACATTAATGGTGGGTCCAAAACAAGTGTACAGGATGGCTTAGGTGTATGCCGATAACTCATATGATTTCTCTCCTCCCCTTCAATTTAAACATCCTGCATACAGGATGGCTTCAGTGTAAAGATACTCGTATGCCGATAGTAATGAGGCCTTTAACCCAGAATCTAAGGAAGCTTGTGCAAGATACACACTTCCTATAGCAAGTCAACATTAATGGTGGGCACAAAACAAATGTACAGGATGGCTTATGTGTATGCCGATAACCCATATGATTTCTCTGCTCCCCTTCAATTTATCTACTTACATAGGTATGCCAAGTATATTTCAAAAGTTTAAATTATTAACGATAAACACTATTAAAACACTTCCACTGTTTTATTACTTTTTTCCCGTTATTCTTGTTTTTATTTACATTTTTAAGATTTTCATTTAATCCGCTTTTATTGGTACTTCCGTTTCCGTTTGTTTGCAATCATCTCCATACACACTGCCACTGCCCTTGTGCTGATACTGTTACAGCGCAACCAAACAACTTCCATGAATTCCATAAACTGAGTTAAAATTTATGAATTTTTTCAATACAAAAAGAAAAACAAATTTAAAATGAAATTAAAAACAATGAGTAAACAATATATGCAACAAATATGGTGAATATTAAATAAAAATTCCATATAAAATGTGGTCTTAAAATAATGCCAATTGATTTGTGTGAGAGAGAGAGAGAGTACATTCGATTTTATTAAATTTATTAATTTGGTCATTAATAACAACAACGACGATATTTTATATTTAAAAAGTTTTATTGTGGTTTTTATTTTAATAACAATAAATAAAACATACAAAAAAAAAGAAATCAAATATAAGCGGCAGCGTACAGATAGGTAAGCAATATTTCACTGTATTAATGCCATACAGAATGAATTTTTATTGCTTGTTTGAGGAAATAAATTATGAACTGAAAGCAAATGTTCAAAAGGATATAGAAAAATGGGGTTTTTGAATAAGCTAAAGAGCACATCGGTAAATATTTATAGCAATGCTGAAGCACAATTTAGGGCCATCATGCTTTGTTGCTTAATTAAACAAGTTTCTTTAAACGCAGTGGCAATGACGGGTTTTTATTTTTTGTTGTATTTGCTCATTTTGGTTTCAGTTAAAGGTAACTTTAAAGTTCACTTTAGCTAAAGTTACCTGTAACTGTAAAGTTACCTTTAAAATTCACTTTAGCTAAGTTACCTTTAACTGAAACCAACTTTAACAGTTACCTTTACTGAAACCAACTTTAACAGTTAAAGGTAACTTTAGCTAAAGTGAACTTTAAAGTTACCTTCAACTTCTTTTCGTTATTACAACTTAATGATAAAATAATGTTAACTTTTTCAAAAATATGGCAGTGCCGGAGCAATGTCGATGACATTGCTTAATTAAACAAGTTTCTTTAAACGCAGTGGCAATGACGGGTTTTTATTTTTTGTTGTATTTGCTCATTATGTTTATATTTGAAGTTGCCAAGTTGATGGAGAAAGTGGTGACGGATTATCTCTTTTTCAATACGAGATCTTTAATATCCCCTTTCCAGCATGGTTTTTTGAAAGGTAGGTCGGCTGTCACTAATCTTCTTGAATTTACTACACATGTTTTCAGGGGTTTTCTTGCCAGGGCTCGGACTGATGTAATTTATACTGATTTCAGTAAAGCTTTTGATAGGGTTGATCATAGAATTTTGCTTCTTAAACTTTCGTTAATCGGTATTCCTGATATTATTCACAGTTGGCTAGACTCTTACATCGCCCTTAGGGCTCAGAGGGTATTGTTTAGGAATGTATTGTCTAAGACTGTATATGTTACTTCTGGTGTTCCGCAGGGTAGCCATTTGGGTCCTTTACTGTTTTTATTGTTTCTTAATGATCTTCCTTGTGCTATTTCTGATTGTAATATTCTGATGTATGCTGACGACGTTAAATTATTTTATACTTTTGATGATAATCATGGTCAGGCTGTTCTTCAACGAAATATTGATTTGTTTGTAACTTGGTGCAGAATTAATTTAATGGATCTTAACTTGAAAAAATGTAAATGCATGGTTTTCTCTCGCGGGGGCGTAATTTCGTCTACTTATGTGATTAATTATTGCCCTTTGGAAACTGTGACTACATTTCTTGATTTGGGAGTATTATTGGATATGAAACTGTCTTTTATTGATCATATTAGTATGATGATTGGCAAGGCTCGGGCTGTTCTTGGTTTTGTGAAAAGATGGGCTAGGGAATTCATTGATCCTTATATAACAAGACTGCTACACATTTCACTTGTTAGACCTATTTTGGGGTATGCGTCTATTATTTGGAATCCATACTATCGTTTTCATAGTGATTCAATAGAGTCTGTGCAGAAGCAGTTTTTATTATTCTGTTTACGTGGCTTAGGATGGGATTGTGCCAATGGGTTTCCGTCATATGGGGCTAGATTAGGTTTGATAAAACTTCCAACTTTAGAACGTAGAAGGGCTGTTTTAGGGGTTTGTTTTGTTTTTAATCTGGTTAAAGGTGATATCGATTCTGAGTTTTTGCTTTGTAACCTGAATTTCAGTATTCCAGCAAGATTTTCACGGCACTATCGTCCTCTTTCTTTAGATTTTTATAGAACGAACTATGGATGTAATTTTCCTTTTCGTAGATTATGTAATGATTTTAACTTATATTATGATTTTATTGATTTTAATTGTAGTGTTTGTAATATAAGACGTAGCTTATATGCTGGCATTAATTTGTAAATTATTATATAAAAATGTATTTTCGTTCTTGTCATAGGTAGTTCCTGTTTATTGTTACTTTAATCAGCTTGTGATTAAGTTCTGTAGCTGATTTATGTTCTCGTTGCCATTACTTTTCCCTTACCCGCTACAGTCCGGACTGTAGTGTGTACGTGTCCCTACGTAATGGGGACGAGCCCTCCGCGGTCGGGTGAGGGTGGGTTAGTGTGAGGCCGGGGATGTTCGAAAAAAAATAATATATAATATGGCAAGTTCAAACATACAGGCTGCCTTCCAAAATGTATCAATACAGAGTTTGTATGCTGTTCGAGTACTGTATATAAACTATGTAGATATGCAAAGTAACCAAACAATGCATCAACTATAAATCCGATGCCCGATTGCTTTTTGACTGCGTTAAAAATATATACACATTGACGACGTTTTGAAATAGAATACATAGTATATATTTTGTACAGCGGCATTATGAAACACGATACTTTGTTCAAACAAAAAGCAATTAACATTTTGGAAAGCAGCCACATTTAACTTTAAAAGTTAAAGTTAGGATGATCTTCCCTTTAGCTTAACGCTTACTTCTATCTTATTGTCCACTTATAATAATGAAAAACAATTTATCTGCCCGTTAAAATCCTCCCTTTAGTTAATGGAAAGTTGTAATAATGGCCCTTAGATGAACAAGGACGATATGGATAAGTTTCCCAAAATGAAATCTTTGAAAAGTGTACAAAGCGTTATACAAAGAAATAAAATATTTCGCGTCTTCCAAAAGGGATTTCAGAATTTAGTCAGTTGATAGCTCACATCTTGAAGTCGCCGTAGTCTAGTAGGTAGTGTGTTGGCTTATTAGACGCAAAAGCCTGGGTTCGAGCCCCAGGCCAGGCATCAAAGACAAAATACAAAAAGTATTTTTTCGGCGACTTCCTCTCAGCAGATTTCTGGCAAAAACTCTGAGAGTAAATAAAAATTGCCATGAAAAGTTTCTCAATAAAAAAAATCTGTCGTTCGGAGTCGACTTTAAACTGTAGGTCCCACCACTCATGTATAAAATTAACACACACAACATAAGTGGTGTGAGAAACTAGGACGTTGTACAATAGGTCAATTCGACCTCCGGGTACTGTACTTGTCTTAATTGACAAGTACACGTCCTTTAACCTAACCTAACCTAACCTAGCTTACATCTTCTAGAAACTATATTTTGTAGAATTAGTTGTCATACTATAAAACACAATAAACGCAACGCAGCAAATGCAGCAATCTCTCATAAATAGAATACATGTGTGTATATGGCAGCGACTATTTTAAGGGCCGCGCCACAACAAGCAACGATTCTGCTGCTTTGCTTTTAGCCTTATTTTCTATTTTGATGCGCAACAATGAGAAAATTAGTGCTCTTAGTGAGAGGATTTGTGCAATTCGAGGATTAACGCTGTCAATACAATAATATACATGATATAGGGCGTTTAAAAACGCGATGTATGAAATATAATGCGAAAAAAACGTTCTACTGGCACGACCTGTTAATTTTTTATTTGTTTTGCTGCAGCTGTTTTGCTGCAGCTGCTGCCTTTATTATAATTAATACGCATGCTGCTTACCGTAGGGTGCAATTGTAAAATTATTGTGTTTGGCGCGTTTTGTTTATAACATCACATATTCTATTTTACCAAATCACCATGGATGGATAGAGCATTCAACAATCAATAAAATTGTTTTATCAAAATGAGCTTATTTTACGATCGCCATAATCTCATTTCGGAGAGGACTATTTACAATGCGATGGATAAATTCGACACTGGTTTAATAAACGATCGACCAACACCCGTGCATTGAGAATGTCCCTGATAGTTTACAGGAGGATCCTTTGGCTTTTTGCAGACTACAACATAATGAAGTCTGCATAATGACTTGAGCCACGAACTGAAGGTAAACGACCTTAGACAGCGACGTATATTCGCTGAATGGACTTTCCAGCATTCGGCAACTGACCCTAACTTTTATCGATGAAGCGATATGAGGCAACACTTACACTATCTTGTTTTCAGGCTATAAAAGCCACAAAATCTTATGTCCAACCGATTGAGATAGGGAAACGATATGTGGCAGCACATGTACGCTATCATGTTATCAGACTATATAGACTATGAATCAAATATTACTGTGACACTGGAGGTATGCTCGCTTAACACGGAATTATCAAACAAAATGTCTAGCACATCGATCGCGGCCAATTGTATCACTCTGATACCACATCGATTTACACACTTAAACGTGGGTACTGGTTTCTATGCTGAAGGCATTAAGGATGAAGATACAAGAACCAGAAACCAGAATGGACTCTACAGCAGTCGGCAACTGACTCTAATTATCTACAGCGATCAAGCCAATTTTGGGATTTATACGTACCTAAACAAACAAAATTAATTAAGACCAGGAGCATCGAATACATCCCGAAAGAGTCGGCGTTTGATGTAAATTATGGCCTGGCAACATCATCGATCGATATTTCATTTAACATAGCGTTGGCAATGATATCTCATGTACACTTTATTTTAATTTAATTTATAGATTGGAAAAGCTTAATAGAAAACCCTACTGAAATATGTTTGTTTTACATAAAAATCGTTTGAACGTTAGCACTTCTTTTAAAACTATCAGCCAACAACGCATTGACATGTCGTAGAAATATTAACTTTAATTGTCCCTGCTGTTGTGTATTAAGAAAAACGAATTTATTTTCAATTATTAAAAAAGAATTCATTTCAAAATCCAATACACCTGAGTATTTTTACAGCCTGTCTGTTTTAATTACTTTTTGTTTTCTGAAGCTGCAAATTGTCTTTCATTATCATTATCCTGTTCACACAAGTCATTTATTTCAATTGTCTTTTAATATTTTTTGAAGGCAATTAAGAATTTATTATCTTGTGTTAAAGTGTTAAATAAAATGGAATTAATTTTAAATATTTCATACGATTTCTAGAAAAATAAAATAGTAGATTGCAAATAAAGTAAGAATAAATTTGTGTTTAGTTTTAATTAAAATTATTTATTGTTCGCACAATTGTGTGTGTGCCACTGCTCACAACTTGATGTAAAAAACAACAATTGCTTTTCTTTGTTATTCCTTTTTGCATTCCTTTGCATAAACAATAACAATTGTTCGACAGATCTTTGCAACGGAGATCTTCAAACCACGATTACTCTCTTCAAACACAACACGTCTTTCCACAAGACTAACTGAACTTTACTACTCCGGTCGCCTGCTTTGCCTTGCCTTTTATATGGCAATGTCTGATGAATGTTCTTGAAGGCGAATGTAAAACTTTTTTTTTAATGTAAAGACATTCTTAAAATTAATAATAAAAACAAAACTATGACTAGTTGGTTAACAAAAGTTCATAATTCCAAGAATTAAAACTTCAAAAGAAAATAAAACTTTTGCCATTTCATTTGTATTGCCACAGTTTGTACAATTGTGGCCCTCCACATAGTGTGTTTCTTTTTGTATTTCTTCTAAAGTTTCTGTGGCATACAATCGCTTGCAGAGGCATGAAACTATGCATTCAAAAAACTAATGCCGAAATTCAGTGCCCGTAGTCTGGTAGGTAGTGTGTTGGCTTATTAGAAGTGAGGCCTCGGTTCAAACCCCAGGCCAGACGTCTCCAACTAAACGAAATATATACAAATATTTCTATCTACTACCTCTCAGCAGATTTCTTGCAAAAACTCTGAAAGCAAATAAAATTGCCATGAACAGTTTCTCAAAAAAATCTGTCGTCCAGTGTCGACTTTAAACTGTAGGTCCCTGCCACTTATGGATAAAATTAACAACCACAACATAAGTGATGTGAGACCCTAGGTCGTAATCCTGACTAAAGGTTTGTAATGACCAATTATGTATGTACGTATGTAAAGCAATGCAGAAATACTAACGTCAGCATTTTTATTAGAAATAACAGCACTAGTTCGCCGTAATGTGGTGTATTGGATTAATAGACGAGAACTTTAGTCCTGATATCTAAAACAGGAGTATAACCCCCACTCCCAACATCCTTCTAGTACAAACTCTAAGAGCAAAGTAAGCTGAGCAAAGTACAGAGATTGGCAAGCTTGGGCATCACAGGTGCTCTGAAGTCTACGCCACAGGCTGGCTTCGAGATCATCTTGTCTCAACATCTTCCTCCAAAACCTGGTTGCTAGAACAGCACTGAGGCTTGAATTCTCTGATAAGTTTAGGCACGCTCCAATACTGCAGGAAGTTGAACCGAATCCTTCGAATTTTAGATGCAACTGCATTTTAGGTTAGAGGACGCCGTACCCGGAGATCGAATTGACCCATTGTACAACTGCATTTTACCAGAGACTGTTTTCGGACGAACGCATAAAACTCGCATTTCTGCACGGGATGAATTGGTTGCTAAAGCAACCGATATAACGATCTTCTTCACCGATGTCTCAAAAATAGAACTGAATCTGAAGATTTATTCCGATAAGCTGAAACTGAACGAGTTGTACAGATTACGTGACTAGGCCAGCGCATCTCAGGCGGAGATTTTTGCTATTGAACAAGCTGCACGCAAGGTTGAAAGCGATGACCTAACTTCTTCGAACTTAATTATATGTGTGGACAATAGAGCAGCAATCAAAGCGCTGGAATTCCGCCTCGGCAAATCAAAGGGCGTCAGGAGCCACATGGACGATTGGAAAAAGCAGCATGGAATTCAACAAACCATAGATGGTCCAACATACCTCATTGTCGAATTTCAAACTCTTCTCCACTTTATTGCAAACAAAATATCACTGTGCGATATTTTATGTCAGCTAGTGCAGCATAATAAGAGAACTAAGCTGTTGTTTATTAGACCATCATTAAATTCGTTTATAGTTCATGGTGTTTTCTATTCAATTAAAATATTTTTGGCTTAAAAAGCTTTTTAATTTTAAACTTGCAAATGTCTTTACAACTACAAGCATTTGATTTATTTTCATACCATCTCTCTCTATTTCCCTCTCTCTTGCCACTTTTTACCATTTGATGAGGGAAAAAAATATAAAATAAGTAGAATGAGAAAATATGTTCACAGATATTTTCGTAATTTCATTCGTTATGATGTTCTCGATATAAAAAGTTATTTCTGTTACAATTCCTTAACATCACCTCGTAACATCGTCTTCATTTCATTTGTTTCCGCTTAACATCGGCTGACTTGCCATTTGCAGTGGAGTGTTCGTTTATAACCTGAAAAATATCGAGAAGCTATGTTAAACGACTGTTACATGTATTTCTCCGCTAGTGGTGGATTTTTCTCTTAAACTATAGTGACAGGCATGTACCCAGAGATGAAAAACAGTTTCCTTCCTTTTCTAATCTCTACAGCTTCTGTAGAAATCATTAGCCTATAATGCTCCTAATGCAGTACCACGTAAGGACACTATCAGCCACACTGATAATGAGTCTTTGGAGTTTAATACGTTCACGCTGGCGCGTACCACCGGTGGCCCGCACTAGACTGTCTTTTCGGGCGGCACGTACCACCGGTAGCCCGCACTAGACTGTCTCATCAGGCGGCGTGTACCACCGGTAGTACTCAATTGATCAGGCTACTAGACGACACGTAATACCAAATATTTAAATCTTTAACACTTCGAGTGACGAAAAAAAATACCTGAGACTCACATCACGGTAGAGCGAAAAGCTTTAAGTGCAGCCGCCAGTAGGCGACAAGCATGAATTAAAGCGCCGGCGTGAAATTGTTAAGCAGACCCGTCGTGCGCCCTCCACACAGTTTTCACCAGATTTTCTGTGCCGTTCTGCCGCAGGTTTTGTAGCCACTCATCTATTGGTGACGGAATCGATGATCGCATTGTCAATTATAAACTCGCAGGTTTTCAAAGGGATTTCCAAAGTCGATTTCGGACAGTACGGTAGCTATGCTAAGCCTGGCCAGTTGCCTGGAATGTCATATGATATGGATATCAAATGGTTCTGCTATCTCTTTGAGGTATCTGTGACAGCTGTACATTCCCTTAGAGTTCATTACGTTGAAATTCAGTGCATTGATAGCCGTCTGGCTGTCAGAAAGTATGATAATGGCCCGCTCTGGGGATATTTGCCATAATTTTTGCTGCCGCTTTTATTAACGACACGAAGTCGCCGTAGTCTAGTAGGTAGTGTGTTGGCTTATTAGACGTAAAAGCCAGGGTTCGAGACGCAGGCCAGACATTAAAACAAAATACAAAAAAAAAGTTTTTCTTCGGCGACTTCCTCTCAGCAGATTTCTGGCAAAAAAAACTCTGAGAGTAAAATAAAATTGCCATGAAAAGTTTCTCAAAAATTTGTCGTTTGGAGTCGACTTTAAACTGTAGGTCCCACAACTCATGTATAAAATTAACACACAGAACATAAGTGGTGTGAGAAACTAGGACGTTGTACAATGGGGCAATTCAACCTCCGGGTACTGTACTTGTATTAATTGACAAGTACACGTCCTCTAACCTAACCTAACCTTATTAACGACACTGCCGCCTAAAAGAAGCTACAGTGATCAGGCAGCCTTATGAAATGGACTATTCGAATTGATTTCGAAAAAATTCACCCTCCATTTTGAAAATGTAGGAATAATTGCCCAAAAACGTAGCGGAACGTATGGTAATACCCCACTAATTTCAGCCGCCGCCTTTATTAACGGCTCCTTGTTCTGAAAGACGCTACAGTAATCTGGCAGCCTTATAAGACTGGTCAATCGTTTCGTTCAATTTGAAAAAGAACGAAAAAGGGCCCGAAAACTTCTTCAAAAGTGTCGTCTGCAAGCATTATAACTTAAAGGTTTCCCTCTTTTAATTTTACTTTTGATACCGGCAAATGGATGACCCTTTACATCTATATTACACTCTTTCAATGCTTTAGTTTAACTGCTAATATTGAATAGACATGCATAAACACTTTCCAAATGAAGCCGTAGTAGGACATACGGCTTAACAACGATACATAAAACGAAGAAGAAAGGTTAAAAAGTGTCAAGTGAATACAATAGACACTCTTGATGAACTTATAACTTATCAAAGACGTGAACAGAGCTAATGGGAGAGCAATATGTGGCTGATATGGGCCAGTATGGTAAATGGAACAATTGCAATACAATGTCATATAGAAGAAGAGTCCAGATATCAAATGTCAGAATTTCTAAAAGATTTTAATGAATAAATAAAGTATTGTTCAGTGCAGTGTTGTTGTCATATGTATGTGCAAGAGATAAAATGGAAAATATGGAAAGTGAGGTTAATGAAACTGTTCACGTTCTCTATGACAAAGAATTGAAGTGAGTTCGAAAATAAAACAGACTACAAGAGATTTTGTGTAGAACTTTGTATACAAATCGTTGAACATTTTTATAGATTTCTGATGCTATTTGCATATACCACTTGAAGGCATCAATTGATGCATCAACAGAGTAAGACATTGCTTTCAGTCTCAGTGCTACTTGACTTTAAGGCTTTTGAAAGAACTACCGGACCCAATACACAACACAACTCCGGTTTCTTACTTCCAAAAAAAGTACTGGAGAAAATTCAAAGTAAAAAGAGATTTCTATAAATATAGGGCCTATAGTATCCGTTGTAACGTTGTTATAACCTATTCCAACATACAATTATAACGTCTGGCTGGCATCTCTCAGTCATTCCGATAGTTTTATGAAAGTGTGAATAGAAGCCGTGGTAATTTAGTAGCTAGTGTGTTGCCTTATTAGACGTGAAGCCTTGGTTCAAATCCCAGGTCAGATATCTCCAACGAAATGAAATTTCTTCGACGACTTCCTCTCAACAGATTTCTCGCAAAAACTCTAAAAACGTATATAAAATTGCAATAAAAAGTTTCCCAAAAAATCTGTCGTTCTATATCGACTTTAAGCTGTATGTCCCGCCACTTAAGTATGAAATTAACACACACAACATAAGTGGGTGTGAGAAGCTTGGTCGTAACCCAGACTGAAGGGTTGTAATGACCAATTATGTATGTATGTATATACATAAGTGTGAATCCTATACATATCAACTTTGACAAGGCACGTTCTGTTAATAAATTATGGGTGCCCAAGAATCCTTTGTCTCCGATACCCAAGTGCCGAACAGTTATAGAAAAGATGTTCTTTGGTCTCCTCCTCTTCCTCATGCTTAGATCTTTTGAAAAAGTGGTTGTGAGCTGTTTTTAGTTCGCGGAGGTGTGCCCCCGAAGGCGGGCTATAACGGAACATACCGTTAAAACCGGTTACTAATAACATATCGGTTCAGATCTGTCTGTCTCTCTAAAGTGGGTTCTTTTTCCCCCATTTTTCTGTTGGATGAGATCTTTTTTTCGGCTCTGCAAAGGAATGTCAATCACACATATCAGTTTGACGATGTTGTATGAGTGTGGTGATGTTGTATAAGTATGATGATGTATGAGTATGATGATGATATTTGAGTTTGACGATGCTGTATGAGTATGATGATGATATATGTCAATCATACGTATAAATTTATTTGAATTCACTATTGTATTAGCCTCTGCAAGGGCATTAGTTTTATTATCGCCAATATCCCTGTGTCTAGGATCCCATAAAAGGGTAGCTTTCAAATATCCCACTAATTTCTTCAAACTCAATTGGCATTGTTGAACAACATTTTAAATGTGATGGTGTACACACTCTTTAGGGAACTAAAGGGCTCTTTACGGTCAATAAATATGCTTATGTCTCGATTCAAAATGCTCTAATAACGCGGTCATTCTTTACATTTTTATGTCAGCCTGAATAATGCTAAAGTGGCGCCAAAGAAAATTTAGGATTCAACTGTTCTGAAAAGATTCGAACATTCGACTTTGTTGTATAATTTCGATTACTTACTTAATTGACATTATCATCCCTTAGTCAGGATTACGAACTAGCTTCTCACATTACTTATGTTATGTGTATTAATTTTATACATGAGTGGCGGGATCTACAGTCTAAAGTTGACATTCAAGAGCAAATTTTTGAGAAACATTTCATGGCAATTTTTTTTCTCTCAAAGTTTTTGCCATAAAACTGGTTCTTCAAATCACTGTATATTAGCCGTTGTTTACTTGTGATCTTTTGCTGTAATAATAATCATAATTTTTAAGTCCTTTACTGTCTTTCTTTGTAAATCAAAATCAATTTTCCAATTTAATCCAATGGTTCTGGACCATAAAATGGTTTTTTTTTCTTAAATAACTCAACGTCAACATTTCTGTTTAAAGAATTTAAAAAATTTTAAAAATTTATTACAAACACTAAAAAAAGGAAGAGACATGCAAAAGAAAGAAAAAAATGTTTCCTTTTATGCAAGATGGCACCACACTTGTTCCACTTTATTTTAAATTAAGTGTGCACTTCCATCAGCAGGAGCATTATAATGAATACGAAAAAAAAGAATTTAAATTTTCATTTCACCCTGTTGGTCATTTGCAACAAAAACAAAAAAAGAGAAAAAGGGAACGAATACATGGAGGATCCAAAGAAGCAAGTAAACGACTATGAGTAGTAATGGCCCTTCTTCTGTGCCACACACACACAACACTTTAATGCTCAAATTAAATGTCATTAGTTGTTGTTGTTGCACAAGCAGAATTGGAACAGAAGGAATGTGACAGAAATGCAAAAAAGTGTAAAACTGTGATTACGTGCTTGAAATGTATGATTTTTGTTTTTGGTTCCTGTGTGTGTGTATGTATGTGTGTTTTTTAGATGAAATGATAGACATTTTGGTATTTGGCTTAAGTGTTCAAGTGTTGTACGCCCGGTTGAATAACTAGTTAAATGGCTCTTTGAGTGACAGCCTGCCTACAAACTTGACAGTATGTTTGACATGAATTGCGTACGTGTTGGTGTGAAGAATATACCTTCGTGGGATGCATATCTACCACACCATGGTTTGGAAAAAAAGAAACAAAATAAAAAATTATTTTTAAAATGGTAACCAAACTAAATGACGTACAACAGGATTATAAACTAATATACTGGATCATATGAAGAGCATTCTTGCAGTTCATATGTTGGGCAACAGTAATCTAATAAACGTGTATTTGAAAGGAGATACTGTAGGTGACATATTAAGATGAAAACAGTTTTATATTTCGGCGCTTGAGTGAAAAGCTGTAAGTAATAATTTGAACATGAGTGAACTACTCTTACATACATAATTGGCCATTACAACCCTTCAGTCAGAATTACGGCCTAGCTTCTCACACCACTCATGTTGTGTGTGTGTTAATTTTATTCATGAGTGGCAGGGACCTACAGTTTAAAGTCGACTCTGGACGACAGATCTTTAAGAAACTTTTCATGGCAATTTTTTATTTACCCTCAGAGATTTCTGGCAATCTGCTGAGAGAAATTCGCGGAGGAAATATATTTTCATATTTCGTTTTGATGTCAAACCTGGGGTTTGAACCGTGGCCTTACGTTTAATAAGCCAACACACTACCTACTAGACTAAACTCTTTATTGTTCGCACTACATTTATGTGCCACTGTTGCAACTGTTACTACCACGACTGCATTGTTGTTTGAGTATTTTGTTCACGTTCTTTGTTGTTGCGTTCGCTTATATTGCGTTTCATTATCTATCCCCTTCTCTTTCTTACTCATGGTCTTGGTTTTTGTAGCTTTTGCTTATTGTTTTAAAGTGAAATGTTGTTACACCGTTTCCATTTTCGTAAGAACATTATTTATTCACTTACTGATTAAATTAGCCATTAACAACGCTTTTTGGATTTCGTTCTTTCTTAACTCATGCTTGCAGTTGCCTCTGTTGTTTCTGTACCTTCGCCAGTTGCTCACACCAATCGATGACAGGGCTTCATCGATTTGGGCCTTCCAACTTGTATAAGGTTGGCCTCTACGCCGACTTTCACTAATCCTTATAATCAGCGTTGCACAACGTACATGTCGTTGAGGAGATCTGAAGCAGCTCATTGTTGGATTGGATGGGAAAATTATTGCCAACTCGCATTAGAAAATCTTGAGTAGGAGTTTTCTCTCAAATACCCTTAAGGATAGTGCGGTTAGGATGAGTGGCATGTGGAGGATTAGTTTTGTCGTACGAGAGAGGTCTCTGCTACTTAATTGCCTATTGAGACCATAGTAGCACTTATTGGCAACAGTGGTTCTACGCTTGGTCACCAGACTGACACAATATTTGGTGATAACAGCGGAGCCAAGATAAACAAATCCACTGACTATAGCGAACATATAGCCATCGGCCATAATTTGAAATCCAATACGCCACATGTATTGCCCACAGCAAATACTTCTTTTTGTCGTCATTTACTACCATAATGATCTTGATAGACTCCCGTTGAATAGCGCTAATGATGTTAATGTCGTCGGCGTACACAAGCAACTGCACACTTTGGTAAAAAATAGTGCCACTGTGATGCACTCTCCATGACAAAGTTGAAAAGGTCGCATAGTAAAGAATCGCTTTGTTTGAAACATCGCGCGATATGTTCGAAGGTTCGAAGAGGTTCATTCTTAAGCTGACAGAGTTGTAGAAGCGTTCGGAATAGCCAAAAAAAGTTTGAATAAATAAATAAATAAATTGGATTGGACATTACACGATCAAGATACGTGTCAGACGCATTCGGCGTGACTGAAACAGACATTTCAAAGCGTTTAAAACTCATATGATTCTTTTAAAAGCAAGTAAATGCATGTCTGAAATGCTGTTTCTATCGAATGCGATGAAAATGAATTCATTAGGACAGCTCCAAGCGTAGGGGGTTATATATGAAGCGCCGACAAGGATCAACTGCGCCAAGGTACTCGGAGGGATCTGAAGGCTGCGATCCATTATGAGTTGCTAAAACCATGACAGACTATCACGGGAGACGTATACAGTTCCACAATTAATTCATTTGAAGCGACCATGAAAGCGAGCTTGAAATAATTTTACCAATAAGTTCAGTTGTTTACAAAGAAAAGTATGGTATGTAGCCAAATTTATTCAGATGCACTCCTTGCTTCCCGCGCCATTTTTCTTTTCATAAATGTAATTTCAATAGTTTTTAAACATGTCAGAATAGAAATACAAAAAACAACAACTTGAAGTCTGCTCAACTTTTATTCGAAAAAGAAGAAGAAGAAGAAGGGAAAAAGCCAAAAATTTCCAAACAAAAATGTTTTGAATAATTCATGGCGACAATTGTTATCAAACAAAGAATGGAAAACGAAAATAAAAACAAAAATTTTCTTTTTCTTTTCAACCATAATTTTTCTTATTGTTTGTATGTGAAAAGATAAAACAAATCAAAACATAAAAAAAATAAAAATTAGGATGCGAAACAAAATATCAAACAGAAATGTGAATGTAAAGAAGGCAGATAAACGGCAATAGAATGAAAAGAAACAAAAAAGTTAAAGCCATAAACAAAAATAAGATATACGAGCCATTTTTTCTTACTTTATTCGAAATAAATAGATTAACCTTTAAACGGTAGGAAAAGCAAAATATGGTAAATATGGATGATAAAACCGAGATTGGCATGCCTTGTCATAACGGGGCAATGAGAAGTTGTTGCACGGCGGCGTTGAAGGCTCTTTTGAATTTGAAAAGAGACCGGCTTTATTGGCATTGTAATCTAACAAATTGAGGAGCTGGCAGCTCTTTTGTTAACCGCCCCTTGGACAGCACTACCAAATGTAATTGGATATAAGTCTTGTACCGAAATGGAGCAATAGAGCATTATTATAAATCATAACCATAGTCATACATCATAAATACAGGCATACATCATCATCACACTCATACACCACCATCATACTTATACATCATCATCATACTCATACACCATCATCATACTCATTCATCATCACCATACTCATAAATCATCATCATATTCATATGTCATCTTCATGCTCATGCATCAGCGTCAAACTCATACATTATCATCATACTCATACATCGTGCTCAAACTCATACATCGTCATCATACTTATACATCATAATCATCATACTCATACATCATAATCATATTCATATGTCATCATCATGCGCATGCATCAGCGTCAAACTCATGCATTACCATCATACTCATACATCGTCCTCATACTCATACATCGTCATCATACTTATACATCATTATCATACTCATAAATCATTATCATATTCATATGTCATCATCATACTCATACAACAGCGTCAAACTTATACATTATCATCATACTCATACATCATCGTCAAACTCATACTCATACATCGTCATCACAATTTGGGAGCTACATCCTCTTCGAATAGAAGGATTAGATGGATCAAAGACAGACGGTGTGAAAAAAAAACAGGAGTGTTTAGTCTCACAGTGAAACATTCGAAAGCCATGGGGAAACTCGCAGATGTCTTTCAAACGAAAGTTTACACTAACGAAATATATGTTCAAATTATTTTGGACAGGAAGTACAGAGGACACAACATAACAATATTATCTGCAAGTCAGGCCGCTATACGAGCGCTTAGCTCTCTTGAGGATAACTTGGGCATCAACTCGGCATGATAAATAGGTTCACCCCTCGCTGGATCGCGGGTCATGTGAGTAGGCAGATGAGCTTGCCATTAGAGGAGCTTCCCTCCAGAACCTTTCAGAGGAGTGGGAAGAGAGAGAGATAGAGGAGGAGGCTCTTTCTAAGCCAAACAAGCTCGAGAGAATCTAAACTTTTGTTATTTGATTATAGAGGGAGGAGATATTAATGCATCAGACGATTTCAAAACAGCTTAAGAATAATAATAACTCATCAGACACCGGGCATTGTAGACTCAAAGAAGATTTGTTTAAAATAGGCATCATTCCACATGTAGATTTTGTGATGAGGATAATGTATCACCAGAACCGTAACCTAGAATAACAGGTATTCTTTCAACTTCTATGCTGACAATGTGCTGATCTTTCTTTGTTTTCTCTGTGGTTTCCAGGGTTTTAAGCGATTGATTGACCAGAGCATTTGAAGTCGGCGTATGCTAGAAGATAGTGTGTTAGCTTATTAGTCAAAAGTCTGCGGTTCAACAATTAGCGTAGACAACTCGAACATAACGAAATATGAAAGAAAATATTTCTTTCGACGACCTTATCTCAGCAGTCTTCTGGCGAAATCTCTTAGGGTAACTGGAATTTACTATAAGCAGTAGGTCCCTCCATTCATGTATTAAAATTAACACACAACGTGGGTTGTGTGAAAAGTTAGGTTGTAATTCTTACCAAAAAGCTGTAATGACCAATTAAGTGGGATTGACCAGAGAGATCAGCTCGAAAACTATCATATCATTACGCTGCTGACTTCCTCGTTACACTATCGCCTTCGTTAACCTTCACAAACTCTTTTGAAACTTTATCCAGCTAAAGGGTTAATTTTGTGACAACCACAAAGTAGGATATCAATTTAAAGTTTTGTAAGTTGTTTTCGGTCTCCATTAAAACTCATAAATCCCTCTTGAAAGCAACACTATTTAACAGCCTAAACCATAGATGATACAAGACAGACAGACAGACAAAACAGCAATTCGAAGACATATTTAAACAATGTTCACAGTCGTATTTACCAGAAAAGCATCTTCAAAATAGACAGAAAGATTTATTTCACAACTTTGTTGTGAAACTAGTTTAAAGAAAACAAAGAAAAAAATGTTTGTTATTAAAAAAGAAAAAGTTAAGCATTCGGGTAATTATATAACACCCTACACTTGCTAGTGCTTTTGGAATACCTAACTTGTTCAGTTATTGTTAGAAGTAATGAGTCAAGCATACTCTTAAACTGGGCACTCTCTTCCTATTGAGAGAAATAATGTGGAGAGAAACAACAGTTATCCGCATTGGATTGAAGAGTTTGAGTAGAACTTTTCCAATGAATACTTCATACCATTAAAACAGGTATAAGTGAGTTGTAGGGTGTTAGCTTCATTGCATGAGAGAGAGAATGGCATACATATATGCTACTCAATTGCCATTGGCACCATAATAGAGTCTGATGTCAAGACTAAAGCTATTCTAGAACTTCAGGCTGATGTTTTTTCGCTGGTAATGGCAGAGCCCTAGGCTAGTATAATCACAACCACAATCAGCATCATTGCACAATCATCTCCTACAGCAGTAGTAACTGTCAGCTTCCCTATGTACTCCCATTTCGGTCAATAGTTCAGTTGTCACTGTCACGTAAACAAAGTTGCAAATACGATGCCAAACGGAGTGAAGTCAATCTAACCGACAGTCCGGTAAGTGCACCAATAATAATAAAAACGAGAATCAGTCTCTCAATGTGATCTTACGGTACCCACTAGAGTTATTAGACGTGAGGCAATGGTTGAAACCTAGGCCTCTCCATGGTGAAGTTAAGGATGCTGCATGATAAAGATCGTTTTGTCTATGCGAAAAGATCTTCTCCTAATAAAGTTGCAAGACCTAGCCAACGTCGTAGCATGCAGAATTTTCAGTTTCGTTAAAATACCGATTGCAGCAGAAACGTAATCCCTTTTCGAGACATAGATTGTTGCCTTAAAGTCGACCAAAAAGATGGAGGTTATCGACATGATTTTCATCGATCTGCTATGCAATTTGAAATAGCGTGACTAGGTGGAAGATGATAAGCTTACCAGCTCAGAGGACGCACTGATAAGGTGTAATTAGTGCCCTGGCAAGGTTCTTCAGTCGTTCAAACAATACTCTTGTAAGTACACTTATTTACATACAGCGAGTTTCCCTTTTTCAAAAAAGAACGCAAAGTTCAGAGGTACTAATTGTGAATCTAAGAGGAAAATAAACAGATGCTGCTGTAAAGCAAAGATAATTCTCATACACCTCACACAATACATACATAATTGGCCATTACAACCCTTCAGTCAGAGGATTACTGCCTAGCTTCTCACACTATGTTCTCACCTATGTTGTGTGTGTTAATTTCATCCAAAGGTGCCGGGACAGTACAGTTTAAATTCAATTTCGAACGACAAATTTTTGAAAAATTTTTCATGGCAATTTTTATTTCTTCTCAGAGTGTTTGCCAGAAATCTAGTGAGTGGAAGTCGCCGAAGAAATATTTGTTCATATTTCGTTGTTGTTCTAGATGTCTGACACTAGACTTCGGCGACGTCAATACATGGTGGACTTAATTAAAACTCTGGACTCTGTAGCGTCATTGGTAGCATGCACTTGATAGTCCACTTATCCTAAATATTGCAATTATTTTGCGGCGAATTTTTTTTTACGAAGAAGTAAACAGAAAAACAGAGTAGTGTCTATAGGGTACTATCAAAGCGAAAAGAAAACCAGAAGATATTGCAATAAGCCTCTCGAAATTAACAAAATTATCCAACTATTTACATAATAGTTGTCGCTTAACGCAAAAAACTTTGGTTTTTTTATTTTATTTTGTTTCGAAGTCCTGCAAACAGTGTTTGCGGAATTGTCTTGTCTTAGATTTTTACTGGTAAAGACTTCAAGACGTAAATCCTTGTTAAGAAAGTTTTCTTCTGCTGTTGTTGAATGCTCTACGTTTTTTGATGCTATTTTCGCAAGTAAAAATGAGAAGAAATAGAAAAAAGAAAATTGGAAAACTTGTAGAACAAAAACTAAATAATAAACGAACACAACTAGAATACCAGAAGTACGAAAAATATTTGCATTTTAAGCCCATATTGCTGCTGTTGTGTCCACCGCGTTAAGTCATCAGCCTTAATGGTAACTTATTTGCAAATAAATATTTCGCTAAACGGATACACAAACACTCAGTGTAAGCTCAGTGTTGTTAAGAAAGTCAAAATAAAAAAAATTAATTTAAATGTGTAGTAATTTAGAGTAAAAATTAAATGTAGAAGATTATATCGAGTTATCCAATTAGTGGCTGCAAAACCGATCGGTTTGGAAAGGTTGTCTGTCCTCTGAAGATATGAAGTCGCCGTGATCTAGTAGGTACATTGGCTTATTAGACGTGAGGCCATGGTTCAAACCCCAGGTCAGGCATCTCCATCTGAACGTCGACTTCCTTCGCAGCAGATTTCTGGAAAAAACCCTGAAGGTAAATAAAAAAAATTCCCATGAAAAGTTTCTCAAAAATCTGTCGTTCGGAGTCGACTTTAAACTGTAGATACCGCCACTCATGTATAAAATTAACACACACAATATAAGTGGTGTGAGAAACTAGGTCGTAATCCTGACTAAATGGTTGTAATGACCAATTATGTATGTATGTAATCTGTTAAATATAGTCAGACAATGTTGAAAATACCGCTTGTTTTATACACCGATTGCTCTAAACTCGTTAGTGGTGGTAGCGGCAGACTGGCCCTGAACATTTTGCTCCGACTGCCGTATTATTGTAGCGTGTTTCAGGCGGAAGTAATGGACATCTCCCCCGGGCTGCTCAATGGATTGTCGTCAACGGTGTTCCTTTCACCCGCATTTCGATCTTTTCGGATAGTCAGGCTGCCATTAGGTGTCTATCAAATGTTGTGAATAACTCCATAATCGTCAGGAAATGTCTCGGCTGTCTCGACCTTCTTTCTGTGCCCTTCAGTGTCATATCAAATGTTGTGAATAACTCCATAATCGTCAGGAAATGTCTCGGCTGTCTCGACCTTCTTTCTGTGCCCTTCAGTGTCACACTTATATTCCGGGAAACTGCAGAGCCGACGAGCTCGCCAGGGCTGGTGCACTACTACCAGAATCCTCTTCAATCGACTTGGGGATACCACTTGCCTCGGTCGAGGTAGCCAAAGCGCGGAAATTCTTTTAAGACGTCAACCTACATACATAATTGGTCATTACAACCCCTCAGTCAGGATTACGTCCTTGTTTTTCACACCACTTATGTTGTGTGTGTTAATTTTATACATGAGAGGCGGGACCTACAGTTTAAAGTGGACTCCGAACGACAGATTTTTTGAGAAACTTTTCATGGCAATTTTATTTACTCTCGGAGTCCTTTGACAGAAATCTGCTGAGAGAAAGTCGCCGAAGAAATACATTTTGTATTTTGTTTGGATGTCTGGCCTGGGGTTTGAACACTGGCTTTTCATCTAATAAGCCAACACACTACCTACTAGACTACGGCGGCTTCAAGACGTCAACCTATCCTGAGTAAATGAGGAGTCCTGCTCCACCGTTAGGCTCACTTGGCCCTCGATAAATAGAAAGCGCACCAACCAGTTGTTTGGACTTGATCGTAACGTCGTCTCGATCACAGTGGCGATGCTTACATGTCATTGTGTAATGGGAAGACAAGCGGAAAGAATGCAGCTCCCATCTAACGACTTCTGCCGTGGATGCAGATCCGCTGAGGAAGAGAAGACTATAATACACTTTCTTTGTCAATGCCCATCTCTTGCGAGGTGCAGATATAGATCATTTCGCTTTCCAATCCTTGTCAGCTTGACGGAGCTATCCTCTATTGATGTCAAGGATATAGCTTCGTTTATCAAACTTTCGGGCGGTTTTTCCAACGTGGAGTAGTTGTGCTTTAAATGTGCAGTACTTGCTGAATAACGTACCAAAATTCAAAATATTGTTACGAAAATGAAGAAATCCAGATACTGGTGTTTTGCTTTTACATCGCCTAACATTAAAATTATAAAAAAATGGCAAACAAGTAAACAAAAATGCAACAACGTACACTACAAGAATAAATGTAAACAAAATACACAAACAACAATAACGAAACAACGATGTTTACATTTATAGCGATCTCGTGAAGGCGAAGCCACGCACATTCGCCTTCAAGAACATTCATCAGACTGTTTACTCTGCCATATAAAAGGCAGGGCTTAGCAGGCAACTGTGTTAGTGAAGTTTAGTAAGTCTTGTGTGAAGATGCGGTGTGTTTGAAGAGAGTAATCGTGGTTTGAAGATCTCCATTACAGAGATCGAACAATTGTCTAGTAATTGTTATTGTTTATGCTAAGGGTGTAAACAGAGGAATATCATTTAAAGCAATTGTTGTTGTTTACATAAAATTGTAAACAGTGGCACACAGATTTGTGCGAATAATAAAGACTTGTAATTAAAACTAAACACAAATTTGTTTATATTTTGTTTGTAATCTACGAACTCATATTTTAAACATTTTTAAAAGGTGAAAACGTAACAATATATTGAATGTAAAAAATCGGGAGACACTGTGTAACTACCAAAGTACAGTCTATACTAATTTGTAACAGATTTCTTCAAAATTTGTTTTATTTTCCTCGTTAGTTTGTTTTAATTTTCTTCTTATTTGTCCTCATTATTTATGTATGTAAGTTCCTATTTATTTGTATATACGTAAATAAAACGTTATTTCCTGTCTTTTTGTTACTGCATCTGTAATCTACTGATGCTATTATTGTCTCCGCTAATGTCATTACCGTTAAATGTTGTTATCGAATCCAGGAGGAATATAAAATAAATGACTTTATAAAGTCAGCGAAGGAGATTAAAGTTTTATGGAGGCTTAAAAATGAATTTTCACAAATAACTTTTCTATTATTGCCAGAGAAATGACGCTTTTAACATAAACAAACATAATTTATAGCCGTAAAAATGAAAAAGGCAGAGCATAGGACTCAGGACTTGTGTAAATAATGACTGAAGAGGAAGAAAAAAATATTTTTATTTTACTTTCTGTACATGTTATGTAAATAAATTTGATTTTCTTTGTTATATTAAAAATGGCCACAAGATAAATAATAAGAATTTCGTTTATAAATTTTACTAAGAAAAAAGGTCGTTTGGATCGGTAATATTTTATCAATTCTGGTGTAAGGAGTCCAAAGGAAGATTCAGTTTTCTGAGGGATAAATTGATGTACAGACCTTTAAGGTGTTGAGATTTATACCAGTAAAGACGTTCTGTAAAAGTCGTAATAGTGGGTTAGGTACAAAACATCTAAACTTTTCAGCCTAGCTGAGGTCTACCGTTGCCTTGCTGTTGAGCAATTCTCGTCTTTTTAAGTGTATTGATTGTTGTAATCTTGTTAATTGTTGATAGTAGAGATCAACATAGTCGTCATAGTCTAGTAAGTAGTGTGTTGCTTTATTATGGCACGGTTCAAAGCCCAGGTGACTTCCTCTCAACAGATTTCTAGCAACAACTCTGCGATTAAATCAAATTGCCATTAAAAGTGTCTCAAAAAACTGTCGTACGAAGTCGGCTTTAAACTGTAGGTCCCGCTAATCACATATAAAATTAACACACACTACATTAGTGTTGTGAGTAATTAAAATTATGCAGCAAAGTCGAATGCAGAATGTTTTTAGAACAGTTGAATCGATCGTACTATTTTAGGCTGACATAAAAATGTTAAGAGTGATGATGTGCGATTCCGGTATTAGAGCATTTCGAATAGAGATATGAGCATAATTATTGTCCGTAAAGCATCCATTAGTTCCATAAAGAGTGTTTACATTATATTTAAAATTGTTCAACAATGTCGATTGAGTTTAAAGAAAATGGTGGTATATTCAACGGCTATTAATTTATGGGATCCTTTGGAGATACATAATTAAACAGCCGCATATATCATCATTATATTCATACATCATCATCATATTCATACATTACCATCATATTCATACACCATCGTCAAACTCATGCATCATCATCATACTCAAACATCATCCCATACATCATACTCAGCAGATTTATGGCAAAAACTCTGAAAGAGAATAAAATTGCCATGAATAGTTTCTCAAAAATATGTCATTCTGAGTCGATTTTAAACTGCAGGTCCCGCAACTCATGTATAAAATTAACACACACAGCATGGGTGATGTGAGAAACTAGGTCGTAATCCTGACTGAAGGGTTGTAATGACCATTATGGTCAGCAACTGTTTGCAACCTGTTGCACTTTCGATTGGTAAGACAACCATAAGTGCACTGTAAGGGTCTACCACCGATAGCTTATTGGAAATTCCGAATAATTCTAATATTTTTTATCGAATCATGGTTGCTCAGTGAATATCAGAAAGTAAGTTATTTGAGGTCTATTGAGAATCAATAATATTTTGCTTAATTTAATGCGAAAAATCCAATCTCAAGTATCAGACTTCAGTCATTTCCCGATATCGAACATTCCCAACTAATCATCCAACTTCCATCCAACATGAAACCAGTTACTGCAGCTAATGAGTATCTTCACCTACTTCTGTAGAGGTTTATATCGGGTCTTCCAACAGAAACTTAAAGACTGACAACAGTCATCATTTTGAAGCTATAACTGACATATAACTCACCAAGTTTTTATCAAAATGGGTATTCGTGCAATGTACCGCACACTTCACATATTTTACGACTGTCATAATCATCTTTTCGAGAGCACTATTCGGAATGCGGTGGATAAATTCGAGTTCATATTCAAGTCAATAAACGATGTATCATAATTAAGCACGTCGATGATATAAAAGGTTGGCATCATCGCCTTTGCCTGTGTGCAGCAGAATCCGAGACAGACAATTTCGGAATGCTCACAAGAAATCGGCTTTTCACAGACTATAACTTAACGAGATTTACGTATTAATTCAGACCAGTTGGCAAATGACCATAAATTTCATTGAAAAATCATCGATGTGGCCCATTTCGAAGTCGCCATAGTCTAGTAGGAGGTATGTTGTTATGTTATTAGACGTAAAGCCACGATTCAAACCCCTGGTGAGACAATTCCAACAAAACGAAAAATTAAAAAAAAAATTTTAGGTTACTTCCTCTCAGCAGGTTTCCGGCAAAAACTCTGAGTGTAAATAATAACTGTCTGATGTTATTTATAATGTCCAAGAACACCACAACCTACACTTCCACTATCACTGGCAGTGCACAAAAACACTAACTTTTAGGATATATAGACAGCATGGGGAGAAGATTACGTTTTTTTTTTTTTTTTTGGAATCACATTGTTTTATTTCCGTTATTCCGTTATTTTTTTTCCTGTTAATTCTCGCTGTTTTTATACTTCCGCTTTCGTTAAGTTTTATACCCTTAAATTGTACATTTAAATTGCTCCACCATATTTTCATACTCAACCAGTTTGTTGTCGTTACTACTCGCGTACCAAACGGTAAAATACTGTACATGCTTTTAACTGTAAATGTTGTCCTATTTTTTCTTTTTCGGTTTTTTTTTTAATATTTTTTATTACCACAGTTTTGCTTATAACCCAGTAGAGAATAGAGCCATAATCGAAACCAGAGCTATCATTAATTCTCATCTCATGGGGTTTTTATTTGCTGCGCGTACCGAGAGACAGAAAGAATTTTTATGAGGATGTTCTCCATGTTGCACACTTACAATTGTATGTATTGCAGTGTGAAGCTGCATTTTTTTTATCAGCATTTAAAATGTGGCAAGTAACATGATAAATTGGGTGTGCATTTTACACATCCAAAAAAAGAAAAACCGAACTTCCGAAGCAATAACACAGAAAAGTTGTCCTGGTTTTATGGTTTCTTTTTTTTTAAACGTAAAAAATTTTTGGTTCAAACGAATATAAAAAAAAATTGAAAAAATTTCAATTGAAAACTGAAAGTTTCTATGAGCACATCGGCAGCAAAAGGTCTGTGAACCACTACTACCACGGTGAACTACTTTTGGATCTTTATTATTTAAATTTATGTGGTCCCTCCATAGCGTTGTAAAATTGTTATAAAAAAATAGATTAATAGGGTCGCAGTATATTTTTAATTTGAATAATTCGTACGTAAATTTAAGTTACTCTATGGGATACGAGTAACATTGAAATCCTTTTCCATCTACCTAAGGTAGGTGGGTAGTGATGGCTGTGATCACTAAGAGATTGGGTAGTGACATAACATACTGTTACGTTTTTACCTTTTAAAAACGTTAAAAATATAAGCTCGTGGATTGCAAATAAAATAAAAATAAATTTGTGTTTAGTTTTAATTGAAATTCTTTAATGTTCGCACAATTCTCTGTGCTACTGTTCACAACTTGATGTAAACAACAACAATTGCATAAACAATAACAATTACTAGACAATAGTTCGACAGATCTTTGTAACGGAGATCTTCAAACCACAACTACTCTCTTCAAACACAGCGCGTCTTCATACAGGACTGACTGAACTTCACTAACTTACTCGCCTGCTTTACCTTGACTTTTATATGGCAACGTAAACAGTCTGGTGAATGTTTTTGAAGGCGATTGTTCGTGGCTTCGCCATCTCGAAATCTCTATAAATGTAAACATCGTTGTTTCATTATTGTTGTTTGTGTATTTTGTTTACATTTATTCTTTTAGTGTTTGTTGTTGTATTTTTGTTTACTTGTTTACCATTTTTAATGCTGATGTTTATGGTTGTATTTTTGGTCACCTGTTTACCATTTTAATGTTAAGCGATGTAAGAGCAAAACACCAGTATCTACATTTTTCATTTTCGTAACAATAATTTACATAATTGGTCATTACAACACTTCAGTCAGTATTACAACCTAGCTTCTCCTACCACTTATGTTTGTGTGTGTTAATTTCATCCATAAATGGCGAGGCCTACAGTTTAAAGTCGACTCCAAACGACTGATTTTTAAGAAAGTTTTTATGGCAGCTTTATTCATTGTTAAGTTGGAGATGTCTGACCTAGGGTTTGAACAACGGCCTCAGGTTTAATAAGCCAACACACTACCTACAGTGACACTAAGACCATCCATGCTTCCAGAGCTTTTGAAAGAGGTAGTCAGAGTGATATTGTGCACTTTCGACCGACCATTAAGATGGTTTCGATATTAGAAAACAAGAAACCAGTGCTTTCTCCAACAGAGCGCTGGGCATATACATGAACCCATAGCTAAACTACAGTGTCCTCCTCTTCCTCGGCTTTACAATATCCACATAAATCGTTTGACATATGTCCCACAACAACATCTGTGCCCACCTTAGAATAACCAGTAGTTATTTCAACCATTATGCTGAGCATGCTCCTTTGGAGTTCAAGCAGCCTTAAAGCAGTTTTACCGTGCTCCATCCACCCAGCCTTGGTCGGATTTGCTGCTGGATCACTCTTGCTAACAGCTGCTCAACATACAATTGAGTAGTAGAGACCTCTCTCGTACAATAAAACTAATACTGAACAACACGCTCATCCTCCCCGTGCTTCTTGATAACGCAAAATCATGGTCAGTATTAAACACTGATGCAAAAGCCTTGAGAGTATTCAAGAGAAAAGTCCTACGTAGGATCTTCGGTTCAGTGCAAGCTGGCGATGATTTCCACATTCGATCCAACAATGAACTGTATAAGCTCCTCAACGACATGGACGTTGTGCAGCGTACTAACATCCAGCAGCTGCGCTGGCTTGGAAATGTCATTCGAATGGAAAAGGATCTTCCGGCAAAATGGGTACCTGATGCGGGGATTTGCGCAATTCGGCGAAGAGAACGACCTTGTTTGCAGTGCTAAAGTAGGAGTTAATCCGATATTTGGATTGTTAATGGCCAATTAAGAAGACGAAGAAACATGCTATGGGCACACAAAAAGACTTCCGTTCTTGTGTCTTCGATTCTTTTTTGATTCCTCTTTTTTGGAACATGAGGAAAAAAGTTGTTGACCGATTAGTATATATTCTAAGATAAGTTAAAATATCAAGCGGACTTGAAGCAGCAACCCAATACTCTTATCGAAATCGAAAATTAAGTCCATTCATACTTATTTAGACTGGTTAAGGTAAAATTAAACTCAAATCAGTTCGGGCTAACCTTTTGCAGCTCACTTCACTAACATCAACACATACTTCTAAAAATATTTGAAATATTACTGTGCATGTCTGGCAATGGTGTAGTTTCGTTTGCCATAAAATTATCGATTATTTGATGTTCTTTTTAGAAGCAATACCTAACCTCTAATAAAAGTTTACTGCTTCTGTATAAAAATAAAATTAAAATGGAATGAATACCAAGAATACTATAATAATTATAAGAGAAATATGTGGCATATTTTATTTCAGAAATTGACGGGGTCCATCCATTTAAGCAATTTCGTTGTTAAATTATGATATTTTAAATGTAATAAAAAAAGGCAAAATAGCCTCTTAATTTTTATTTATCTTATGTTTGTTTATATGTTTGTATGTGTACCTTTTAAAAATCATAAAAAATATATTCTCTCCTGTCATATTTTTAAATGGCCATCATTATAAACATTTTTCACTTCTTTTTCTTTTGTACACATTATATGAAAACGATGTCATTAAAACAGAACGAACGGACGGACAGACAGATGCTGGTCATTAACTTTTTCATCATGCCAAAAAAATTATGGAAACAAAGTAGGCGTTAACGTAATGTCAGGAAACGTACGTGATTTGTTGTTGTTGTTGTTGTTGCCAACAACATTTTAGTGGTTATTTAATGGTCTTGTACATCCTCCTCGCATTTTTCCCTTAAAGGAAGAGCTAGCTGATGCTCTTTAACAGGCTATAACGCTAATGGCATGAAAAACTTTAATGTTTCCTTTTTTATTTTCCTCTCTTTACGTTTTCCTCTCTTTAACCTGGTTTTGTTCAAAGTTGAGCGTTTTATAGTTTGAACAGCAAGGCAACTGAAAAGGTTTTCAGCAACAAAAAAAGTTTTAAACAAAAAGTCTATGAAGACATTTATTACACGTGATATGTTTAACGTTTTATCATTTTAATCACGACTGCCACAGCCACATATTTAATCAAGCAGATTGCCTTAGAAATCTTAACTTCAGACTAATACCTACAAAACTCTAAAGCCACATACTTAAACAAGCAGATTGCCTGAAAAACTTTACCTTCAGACTAATACCGGCAAAACTCTTAAATCCTTAATCACTGTACTGCCTCCCCGTAGTCCTACCAAATACATGGTTTATGTCTGATCAACTTCTGAATACAACAGTACCTATCTAGAAGCCACGTATGCTTAATTATCTTTACAATAGCGGAGTCCTATAATGACACTGTTGTTATCAAGCTTAACAAAACAGTTCCATATCACGCTTACTAAGTTTGAGCAAAAAAATTTGCTTAGTAAGAAACTATCGCATTTAAAACGATTCTTAGATAAAAAGCTGATCTAGAACACTCATCAGCTATTTTCCAATATCCAACATCCCTAACTAATCATGCAACTTTCATCTAACATCAAACCAGTCGCTTTCTTACTGACTTGTTGTGGCCACAAATATTGCAAATAAAACGACTGCTAGATTAAAAGCCGAACTCATCAGTCATTTTCCGATGTGCAACATCCCCAACTAATCTTCCAACTTCTATCCAACATCAACCCAGTCGCTGATATTCTTGTGCCATTTATGTTACATTTATGTATACAACACACCAACTAATAATCCAACATCAAACCAGTCGCTAATAAAATGCCAATCTAGAACACTCATCAGTTATTTTCCAGTATCCAACATCCCCAACTAATCATCCAACATCAAACCAGTCGTCGATAAAAAACCAATCTAGAGTACTCATCAGTATCTAACATCCCCAACTAATCATCGAACTTCCATCCAACATCAAGCCAGCCCATGATATAAAACCAATCTAGAGTACTCATCAATCATTTCCCAGTGTCGAACGTTCCCAACTAATAATCCAACTTCTATCCAACATCAAACCAGTTGCTTTCTGTGTCGCTTGTTGTGGCCACAAGTATTGCAAGTAAAACGGTTTAAAGTACCCATCAGTCATTTCCCGATATCCAACATCCCCAACTAATCATCCAACTTCTATCCAACATCAAACCTGTCGCTGATAAAAAGCCAATCTAGAGTACTCATCAGTCATTTTCCAGTATCCAACATCTTCAAATAATCATCCAACTTCCATTCAACATGAAACAAGTCACTGCAGCTAATGAGTATCTTCACCTTCTTCTGTAAAGGTTTATATTGGGTCTTCCAACAGAAACCTAAGGACTGACAACAGTCATCATTTTGAAGATACAACTGCCATATTAGTTGTCATATATTCAGTTTGTTTTGCCAAGTTTTTATCAAAATGGGCGTTCGTGCAACGTACCGCACACTTCACATATTTTACGACTGTCATAATCATCCTTTCGAGAGTATTATTCGCAATGCGGTGGATAAATTCGAGTTCATATTCAAGTCAATAAACGATGTATCATCATCAAGCACGTCGACGAAATAAAAGCTCTATAACATCGCCGCTGCCCGTGTGCAGCAGAATCTGAAGCAGACAATTTCGGAGTGCCCACAAGAAATCGGCCTTTCACAGACTATAACTTAACGAGGGTTACGTAGTAATTCAGACAAGTTGGCAAATGAAGTCGCCGTAGTCTAGTAGATAGTATGTTGGCTTATTAGACGTGAAGCTACGGTTCACACCCCTGGTCAGACATCTCCAACGACATCTTCCTTAACCCATTCGCTGCCAAGCTTAAATTTATGAAGCCATTCCCATTCCCATTTATATTTTGAGTGTTATTGTTTACCAGAACCCTGTTATTTCTTGGTAAGAGCACATATGTATATTATCATTTAAAAGCAGAAAACCAAAGACGAGTGTACTCGTCGTTGGCAATAGGAAGGCAGAAGGACTCGATATCCTTTTTCGTATTTGCGTACGTTTTAGTAGAAAAACAAATAATAAATCACGCAGATGGATAAACTAAAGAAAATGGAATAAAACGAGACACAACGCGAAAATTAGCAACACTTAGAAATTCACTATTGTCGATTACAGCGTCTCAGCACGTTATAATATATTTGAAGTAGGACGAGTATACTCGTCTTGGCAGTGCGGGATACCCTGTCAATGATGAGTATACTCGTCCTTGGCAGCGAATGGGTTAAAGATTTAAAAAGGTTTTATTGAGTGTAGCACGAAGCGTTATTATCGTAACTTTTATCACGTTTCTCGAATTATCCAGCTTTTTCAGGGGTGGAATTGAACGAGTTATTATAGATGGAATGCCATCAGACGAGTTCAGTCTTAATATGAAAAAATATTTCTTCAGTGACTGCCTCTCAGCAGATTTCTGGCAAAAACTCTGAGTGTAAATAAGAAATTGCCATAAAAAGTCCCTCAAAAATCTGTCGTTCAGAGTAGACTTTAAACTGTAGGTCTCCCCTCATAAGGATAAAATTAACACACACAACATAAGTGGTATGAGAAGCTAGGTCGTAATCTTTACTGAAGGAAACCTATTATTAGCCGTGTCCCAGTTTAATTCAGCTTATTTTTCGGTGGCTTATAGACTTCTGTTCTGTTGTTCCGTTAGAGGACAGTTTCGTATTGTCACGGCTTTACCATCCTACGCTAGCTTTGGAATGTAATTATTTCGATAATTAATTGTAATTGTATTGTCTTTAAGACTTGAAGTATTGACGCAAATATTTCCCCGTAAAAATAACAACAACAATTCATCCAAAATAAAACATCTTTAGATTGTCATTTAATTCCCTGTAGTAAAATTTGTGTTGGTGTCTTAATCTTGAACTCAAATCTTTTGCTCTCTCTGTTACAAGCGTAGACACAACATAGTCTATCAAACCAATTCAATACGTTTGTTTATCTGGTTGTCCGTCTGTTTGTATTGTATTTGTATCAGTTGTATGTATTCAGTGTTACTGTGTACATCTCTGTGGATAAGTCCTTTTAATTACAGTCTTGTTAATTAAACGTTTCATGCTCTGTTGCCTTAATATCATGTTGTTGATGTTGTTATTGTTGTTCCTTTGCTATACAATGTTGTTTGTTTTTAAAGATTGACTGGATGTTGTTTGTCTGTATAAGAAGAGATTACAATGAATGATAAATTTTACAAAATGTATGTATGTATTGTATGTAAACTACAGTGTGTAATCCACTTAAGAGAGCGCAATGAATTCGTTTAACAATCTTTTGCCAGCAATTGTCGTTAAAGAATTTTTACTGTCCATATTCCTCTGCAAATGCGATGCGTGTTTACTTACATTCGTGTTTGTATTTAAACGTTCGATTGCAAACAACAACATGAAAATCACGATTTGAAAGCATACAAGACAAGAAACAGCAACTACTACACTATCACACTTGGGGAATAGGTGAAGTTGTTGGTTGGTGTACATATTGTTACGAAAATGAAAAAAAATCTAGATACTAACATTAAAATTATAAACAAAAGCTATAAAAACCAAACAATGGACTTGTTTACAAATTATCGCACTGTGTAATATAACAACAAACACCAGCATACAAAAAATGGTGAACAAATAAACAAAAATCCACAAACAACACAACAAGAAGTAAAGTAAAGTAAACAACAATGTTTACATTTATAGAGACTTCGAGAAGGCGAAGTCATGAACATTCGACTTCAAGAACATTCATCACACTGTTTACTTTACTGTTTTTACATATAAAAGGCAAGGCAAAGCAGGCGACTGAGTTAGGAATAGTTCAGTCTGTCTGGTGTAAAGACGCGGTGCGTTTGAAGAGAGTAATCGTGGTTTGAAGATCTCCGTTACAAAGATATGATGAACAAGTATCCAGGAATTGTTATAGTTTATGCAAAGGATATAAACAGAGGAATAACAAAAAAAAGCAATTGTTGTTGTTTACATCAAGTTGTGAACAGTGGCACACAGAATTGTACGAATAATAAAGAATGTTAATTAAAACTAAACACAAATTTATTTTTATTTTATTTGCAATCTAGGAGCTCATATTTTAAACATGTTTAAAAAGTAAAAAACGTAACAATATTTATAATTGCAGTACGTACCGTACATTTCACAGTATTTACCCACACATTTGTGCCCATCTATTCATTCATTCATTCAATAACACCTTCATATAAGAAATTATCCATCGATTCATACTTAAGCTGCACGCATCTGGTTGTGTTTATTTAAACGCAATCAAGCTATTGTAACGACGCAACGGTAATATAAAAATATGCTTTGCAACAAGCCTAGGCTCCTTAAAGATTTGAAAAGCTTTGTTAGAACGTGGCACGAAGCGCTAAATCGCAAATTGTATCACGTCTCTCTTTAGGGGTATGAAATTGTTCGAGTTATTGTAGATGGGATTCCATGAGACGAGTACGGTTTTAATGCTGGGGTACCAAAGTTGTTACCACAGAAACATAGTCCGCTGAAGCCGCCAGCTCCAAATCAGATATCAGCAATGAATCGTTTTTTCGCTACTCATAAGCACTCATGAAATTTTGAATATAAGTGAGTCAACAATATTGAAAATTCTCTAATCTGTCTGATTCATTCGTACTCACTACAACGTTGATTTATAAGTACAGGTTGCAATGAGTATGAGTACTACATTGACATCAAACTCATACCATTCGAAATATGTTTGATTCATAAGCCTACTCATTTAGATTCATAACTTTAGAAAAATACTTATAATGATTCGAGGTTTACAATCTTAGGTTATTGTTGCATTTACAAAAAAAGAAAAAAGACACATTAGCAAAATAGACAGAGCAGCAAGCAGAGCAAACCTACAATATACATGCACTTTAGTGTCCGTACGCGATTCATAAGTTGAGTTATGGAGAGTCGAAATAAACATCAAACGTGTTCTTAAGTATGAATATAATGTGTACTTCAAACTTTGAATATGAGAAGAGGTTCCATGATATTAAAATAAGTATGAATGAAATGAAGTATCAGAAATTATGAGTATACGTTCGATTCTACTCATCTTTGTGAATACTCATTGCTGAACTCTGCTTCAAATCCACGCCAAGCAATGACTTTTTCGGGATGCGTTGAACACTCATGACTATCACTTGGATTACTTATATACCTAATTATATATCCCCTGAAAGCATATCAAATTCTTTGCAAGGATTTCTTTTGTGAACTAGCCTCTGGGGTAACCCCCTACAACCCCCTAACAAATTCCTATTGATCTTATATGGAGCATAGGTAGATTGGTAGTTTGGAGAGGCAGCTTTGATTACCATACTCCCGTTAGTACTCATAGCGGCCGGCTATGACCCCAAGGGTAAGCGCAATCCCTGTACTGATCGAATTCCATCGATTCTATCAAAGAAGATGTTGTTCACCATAGGGCTGCGCTATATGGAGCATAGGACTTCACAAATTGAGTTGCAAATAACTTAAGCTTATTCCGCAATTTATTTATCTTTGATGCCTCTATTTCCATATTTCCTGGACCATGGACTACCCAGAACAAGGCAGACCGATCTTCGCTTTCATCTTCATATCTCGGTCTCAAATCGAGGTTGCCGAATATGTACCCAAAGTTAAATATTGCAGATGGTAATTGGCCAGAAAATCCAGAAAAATTCAAAAACGTCTCAACTATGAGTTGACAAAAATCTGAATTGTCCAGACGTCACAACAAGCTACATTCCAGGACCTGCATCCGTACAAAGGAATAGATTTTGCACAGCTGCTAAATGTGTTTAGTTTAGTGCACCGTGAGCTATATCAGCTATATAACTAAGTGCAGTTGGCCGCAGGTTCTATTGCTATTTGTTGTAATAATACATACATACATAAATTAGCCGTTACAACCATTCAGTCAGGGGACACGACCTAGCTTGTAATACCGCCCATGTTGTGTGTGTTAATTTTATACATGAGTGGCGGAACCCACAGTTTAATGTCGACTCCGAGCGACAGATTTTTGAGAAACTTTTCATGGCAATTTTATTTACTCTCAGAGTTTTTGCTAGAAATCTGTTGGAAGAAAGTCGCCGAAGAAATATTTTTCTCGTATTTCATTTTCTTGAAGATGTCTGATCTGGTGTTTGAACCGTGGACTCACGGCTAATAAGCCAACACTGTACATACTAGACTACAAAAGTGCTCGCCTCCTAATTAAAAAAATATTATGTATCTGTACGATTTTTAATGACATCAGTGTACAGCTGATTTATCCCCTTGTTTGAACAGAGGAAATGTACTTGGAAATCTAATAACAAAGACCATCCTTAATTATTTCCTAATTAGATATCCTTCCTTACTTTGTTTCTCTCATAATCGAATTAACAAGTATTTATTCTTCTTACATTACCTTACCCAAGTACTCCTTCATAATTTTCATTATAGTCATGTTTAGTCTACTTCAATCACAGTCACAGTCAATCATTTTGTTAGCATTTATGGTACAACAAACTAAACTTTCTCTCCTCTTTTACTTGCTTTTCAATTTATTTTTGTTTGCTTCTTTTCTCCCCCTTCGTTTTTCTTTATTAATACGCAATTAGTTATTATTCCTTAATTAGTTGCTTCTTCTCATCGTCTTTCATTTATATCCACCATCACGAAAACTTTTCCTCTTTTCTTTTTTTCGCTATTTTGTGGTTACCTTACCGGACTTGTTGTATGTCGGTCGGTATGTGGTTGGTATGTTGGATTGAAAACTTTCCATCATTTGTGTCGTTTTCAGTTTCTTCTTCTTTCTTAAGGTTTATGGTTCATTTTTAGAAACTTTTCTTTTGATTTTGTTTCTCTTTTAAAGTGTTTTCTGCTTGATTTCAAAAGCACATGAAAAGAACTGTCACCCAACCAACCAAATAAGTTGTTGCAACTGGCAAAATGAGAAAGAAAACTAAAGTCCATGAGAAGTAATGTTTGGTTCATAATGAGCTTTAAATAAACAAACCTAGAAGCGTAGAAGCTTTAAAGAATCAAACCTATGCTCACTGCGCCACACACAAGTATCGTGATTGATGCTTCTCAATCTTGTTTTTATTTCATTTTAAACAAAAGTCTGATAAAAAATAATTGTTACCTGTTATGATGCTCGTCATGAACCAAGGAAGCGTAGAAGCTTTAAAGAATCAAACCTATGCTCACTGTGCCACACACATGGCACTTGATTGATGGTTCTCAATCTTGTTTGGCTGATTGACGCATAAGTTCATTAATTTTAAACACAAGTCTAATAAAAAATAATTGTTACCACAAGGACAAAGATCCCCAATTAACTCCTTCCATTTGATCCTGTTCTAAGTAATTGGTTTGACTTCCCTCCAGTGTCAACCAATTTGGTTGACTTTACTCACTGTGCCACACACAAGTATCGTGATTGATGCTTCTCAATTTTGTTTGTCAGATTGATGCAAAAGTTCAACACAAGTCTGGTAAAAAATAATTGTTACCACAAGGACCAATATCACCAATTAACTCCTTCCATTTGGTACTGTTCTAAGTAATTGGTTTGATTTTACTTCAGTGTAACCAGTTTGATTGATTGTTCGTATGGGGAACTCTCTTCCGTTAGAAGATTTTCGTGTCTCTTATAATTTAAACAGAAACGGATATAACATCCATTAACATTACTCTCTCTTTCTCTCTCTTTCACTCAGAGCATACTTTCTTAGTTTGAACGCAATGCCCAGCATGGGTAGGGACCATCCCCGGAATGTTGATTGCAAATAGCCGAAACAGTGTTGATCGCAGAGCATTTTCAAATAAGCTGCTTAAGAGAGATTGCCAAATCTCTTTCATTGCTTTACAGACCAAGCTAACAAAGTGGGCAAAGACAAGACATCGACTATGGTGGGATAATGACACAGTAGGAAGAATTACAAAAACATGGGTATTTTAACATTAAATAAGGGCTACCTGAGCATACTAATGATCGTAGTTACGGGACACCGCGCTTTACATATAGACTTAAACCGTACAGGCGTAGTGAAAAATGAAGAATGCAGGGCATGCGGTGAAGAAATCGAAACGATAGAGCACTTTTTGTATCATTACCCAGCTTTCGTAAGATGGAGATTTCAATATTTTGGAGATGATGCTATACCAGGAAGAAAGTTTGTACAAGATACAGAGAGAGCGTAGAGAGTAAGGTGGTATTTCTAATGGTGAGCGCGCATCAAACCTACATGATAGGTTAGGTGTATGCCAATTGGCATGAGGCCCTTACTTGGTATCTCCTTCTCCTTCAATCTACCTACCTAGGATTTCAGAACTAAAGTTTGAAGAAATACTTGTATAAGATGCCAACACACTATCGTTTAGTCTATGCAGACCACACACGAATCTTAGTAGTATTTTGGAACCCTAGTTTTGATAATGTAGTTCCATTTACGTGCTTACCAAGGACGTGAGATATCTGTGATATCAAGCAAGAAATTTAAAGGGTGTATAGTCTTTAGTTGAAGTAGTCTATAGGTAGTGTGTTAGCGTATTCGAAAAGAGGCCTCGGTTCAAACTACAGGCCAGCCATCACCAACAAAACGAAATCTGAAAAAATATTTCTTCGACGACTTCCTCTCAACAGATTTCTGGCAAAAACTCTGAGTGTCAAAATAAAATTCCCATGAAAAAGTTTCTCAAACAAAAAGTTGTCGTTCGGAGTCGACTTTAACCTGTGTGAGAAGCTTGCTTGTAAACCTGACTGAAGGTTTGTAATGGCCAATTATGTATGTATGTATGTATGTACAGTCTTTAATTATTAAAAGAACATACATAGCTCTTAATATTGTTAGGTTTTTACAGTTTAAAAACGTTTAAAATATGAGCACGTAGATTTCAAATAAAATAAAAATAAATTTGTGTTTAATTTTCTGTGTGCCACTGTTCACAACTTTATGTAAACAACAATAATTGCCTTTTTTGTTATTCCTCTGTTCCTCTTTGCGTAAACAATAACAATTACTAGACCATTATTCGACAGATCTTTGTATCGGAGATCTTCAAATCACGATTACTCTCCTCAAACGCACCGCAACTTCGCACAAGACTGACTGAACTTAACCAACTCACTCGCCTGGTTTGCCTTGCCTTTTATATGGCAAAGCAAACAGTCTGATGAATGTTCTTGAAGACGAATGTTAATGACTTCGCCTTCTCGAAATCCCTATAAATGCAAACATCGTTGCTTATATTTATTATTGTAGTGTTGTCGTTATATATTTGTTCACTTGTTTACCATTTTTTAAGCTGGTGTTTGTTGTTATATTAAGCAGTACGATAATTCGTAAACAGGTTTGTTTACTGCATTGTTTTGTTTTTGTAGCTTTTTTATAATTTTAATGTTAAGCAATGTAAAAGCAAAACACCAGTTACTAGATTTGTCATTTTCGTAGCAATATGTTAGACAGATTCAAAACTGCATGACTGCGAAGGAAGAAAATAAATACTGACTACAAAATGTTTCAATACCTTATCATGCAGTCCACTGTATTTTTTTAACACTGACTAAATGCTATTGACATTTTATCACAATTTTGTTTATGTACTTACATACATACCAAAAGTTTCTATCTTTTATTCGTTGTTTTTTCTTTTTATTTTGTTCCCCATTTTCGGTCTCAACTTTTTGAAAAGAACACAAAAAAATTTTTTTTTTAAATTTCTAACCAAAAAGTTTTTGCGGATGAAAAGTAAAACTTTTTTCAAGTTTCTTTTGTCCTGAGTTCTTTGAAAATTTACTGTCCTTTTAATACAAAAAAATTCTGGTAGTGGCGGACATTTTTGTACTTCTCTGGTAAATCCTACTGGTGAAGCAAGTTGAAAGTACTTGTGGTAGGTAACGTGGAAGAAGCATAATGGACTTCGAATTGGAAGTGAGAAGTGAATCTGCTTAACTCAAGGGGAATTTAAAATATTTTTTTTATACAATTTCCTTCAATAAATATTATTTGAAATGCTCGTCGTTGTATTTATTTGAATATTAAATTGCATTGTGGGGATATGCTATATACAAGCGAGCTCTTTATGGTAATTGCTGCTGTTGAGAGAAGCGAAATGTTTACAAATAAAAAATTTGTTTTGATTTTAATACAGTTGGGAATGTTTTCTTTTTCTTTCTTTTTTTAACCAACATCCTGGGGGATGGTGCCTAGGAAAATACATTGCGGGAGTAATGCCCAATAGCAGTCCCGCAGAGGAAGAATTGTTGGAAGATATAGGGGGTGGGTTTAGTATCCGGTTTACGAAAATAAAATCCACACTTCCTCTTTCCTCATCAGTTACCAATCGATAGCGGTAGACATACATACATAATTGGTCATTACATCCCTTTAGTCAGGATTACGACCAAGCTTCTTACACCACAGATGTTGTGTGTGTTAGTTTTATATATGAGTGGCGGGACCTACAGTTTAAAGTCGACTCCAAACGACAGATGTTTGAGAAACTTTTGATGGCAATTTTATTTATTCTCAGAGTTTTTGCCAGAAATCTGCTGAGAGGAAGTCGCCGAAGGAGTATTTTTTTCATATTTTCGTTTTGATGTCTGACCTGGTGTTTGAGCCGAGGCTTCATGTCTAATAAGCCAACACACTGCCTACAAGACAACGGCGACTACTACTACTCGATAGCGGTATACTTGGCAATAAAACCACGGATGCTTTCGCTAGATTAGAATCACTTTCTGAGGGCGATTTTATAGTTGGCCCTGATCCCCCAATCTGCTCCCTCTACGAACTCATCACTGGATGGGTCAGGCGAGAAAAGCAGAGGCGTTGGATGAATGGATCAGGTTATTATGTGTTTAGGTGTCTATAGCCTGCTATAGACAATAATAGAACAGGTTTGCTGCTGGTTTTAGATAAAACCAGTCGAAGGTTATTTACTTGGTTTTATTACAGGACACTGCGAAATTAGATCGCTGACGAGGATCTGGAACAGATCCCAGCCGGACTATTGCATGATATGTTGCGACAAGTGGGAGTTGGAAACTATCGAACACCTCCTCTATAACTGTGCACCTTTAGCAGGTTAAGATTAAGGACCCTGAGCAGGGGCTTCTTCAAAAGGTTTGGACTCTTTGTCGAAGGCTAACATTAAAGCTCTCCATAGATTCATTAATAGTTTGAGCTGGTCGAGAATTACAAGGGCTTCAATTTTGTAGTTGCCGCGCTCTCTTATGTGTTTGTGGTCGACGTTTTTTATCCGTCCCTTTTCTACCTCTTCTTCTATTCCCTATCTTCTTTATTATCCTTTCTCTCTCTCCTTTAGGACATATTACAATGTGTCATTTTGACCTCCGAGTATTGTTGTTGTCCAAATGACAAATACACCTCCTCTAACCTAACCTGCCAATCGATGCTTAAACGCCGCACTTCTATTTCTGTTTAATTATGTGCATAGTTTTCACGGATCTTTAGGCGATGAACATTCAAAGACCTTTTTATGTTTCCTTAGCCTTTTCTGGTCTACTCAGCTCAATTGAAGGACGACTCAAATATTCGTAACTTTTAAAGTCTGTCGCACAATATTTTATAGCCGGACATAGACTCTCTCCCAGAGTAGAATCTAGTTTGGCTTTAATACTAGGTAATATAACTCTTGACGTTTGTTTACTCACTTGTAACTCTCCATTGGAATAAAGACCAATTAGTCCATTAATTTTGTTTATTTTGTTATCGATTATGCGATTCTTATTGAAGTCCTTTTTGCAAATAGTTTAAAAGTTTATTTTTCTGTCTTTAATCTTTGCTCAACAACTGTATCCTTCCATTTAACTTGTCAATCTTAATTTGTGGGAGACACTCAAATGATTAACTTGGCTAATATGTACTGTCATTAGCCAGCTATGCAGTTGCAGACAAAAAGGAATTTTCTCTAACGATATCCTTTTGATAGGCAGGCATTTAATTGATTTCTCAATTAATATTACCATTGTACTACTCATACACCTACACACACAACTAAAATTAGTCTGATAGTTTTAATAATATTAGTGTGCCTAACTCACCATTGTCCAGTTCATTGCATACCTGGTGGCTGTTGTTCAATTAGAATGTCCTTCTTGTATATTTACTTGCATGCATATCATGCATACTTAAGCCAAAAGGAACATTTATCATTTAGGTGTGTGTGTATATAGATTTAAGAGTCCATATACATATGCATTCATAGACTCTACATATGTATATATGTGCATTCCAATCTCATTTATTATCAAATCCTTCAGCTCATTGCAAGAGTTGCTGTTTCAGTCGGCATGTTTATGTGCCTACAACAATTAAATCCTTAATTCTATTATTGCTACAGGCAAAAAGGTATCTCTCTCATAAGGACAGTTATATTCCTGTCCTGACCTGTAGCTCTGCGTCCAGTAATCCAACAAACTAAAGGGCTGTCACAAATCGTCTCCTCTAAACTCCTTTTTATTTATTTGCTTTTGTTTCAGTTGCATTAACCAGGAAGTATATTGAATTTATTCGTTGCGGAGAGTTTCCAGGGTGGTTAGTTTTTGTAAACTGTGGTGAATTTGTCTAATGTGGTGAATTTTCCAGGGTGGTAAGTTTTTGCAAAGTGTGGTGAATTTGTTCGGTATGGTATATAAAATTTAAATTCACCAAAGTGCCGTTACTGGAAATAGGTACTTTGTTATCATAGATCACTGTACTATCAATGGTGAATTAAGCGGTGCGTGTCTAGAATAAGTAACTTCCACATCCAATATCGAAGCCATTACAGTCACATAGTCCTACCATTGTGTCAGTAAATTCTATTTATTACGCACCTAAAAAAAAATTGAAAAATATTGTGTAAACTGTAAAAAAATAAAATTTAAATAATTTTGTGATTAAATTTTTGAATATTCTTCAATTTGTGAATGAAACGGACCTAAATTTAAGCATAGGAAAGATATATAAAAAAAACTATGAACTAAACAAATTTGGTTATTATTTTCTCGCCCTATTTTGTGATTTCTTTTTCAGAATTTAGCTACAAATTTATTTTAATTCCTGGCAACATTGGCAGCAGTGTAACAGATTATTTAATTCTTGTTAGATGCACCCTGTGTTTGAGTGACATCATTATTATTGTCAGTCTGTGTTATTGTTGTACTCTCTCTGAAGAGCAGAACAATTTTTTTCGCAAACGTCAAATAAACAACAAATTGGACAGAGAAACATTAAAAAATTTCGTAAATTTCTTTCAATTGCAGTGAAATTGTTTACGGCAATTATTTTGTGTGGAGAAACCAAAAGAATTTCAATAAAAATTAAGATTTTGACAACCATAAACAGTGCCCGTCATAATGGCCGATCCAAAATTCGAAAATTTACCAGGCATTGTAAGTAAAAACCAAAAGCAAAAAATTCGCAGAATTAGTCATCTTTTACAAGACCCTCCTTTATTACCAATTTTCACCTGTCCACTCTGCGTATGTACTCTTTTAGGCTTATGACCAGCCTGATGTATATGAGACTGCGGATAACCCCGAACAGGAGACCTCCGACTATTATGAAGAGGAACCGGAGAATGAGGCCATCGAGCGTTTGCACATCTCCACTAAAGACTCATACCAACGTTTCCGTGGCTCGACCCTGGAAGGTAATGTTGATTTTTCTGATCGCATAGGGCGTCGTCAATGTCGTGGCTATGAAGTCAGCTCAGGCGAGTTTGAATTAGTGGGCATGGGCGAACGTGAGAGTCCGGTCCAAAAATGCCGACGTTTACAGTGCGAAATGAATGAATTGCTCGAAGAGGTGTCGTCCTTGCAAAACGATCGTAAGCTATTGCAGGAGGAAAAGGAATCATATGATGCCGTAGCTACTGTCATTGTTACTGCTAAAAAAGTATTGGATTCCTTAAGACTCGAACAGGTATTGGGTAAGGAGCAGGCGCCCAATAAAACAGATAAAGAGGTTAAGGCTCTCATCAACCAAGTGGAGGAATATAAGAAATCCGGGGTCCTAACTGCTATACCCACACCTGGTACAGATTTAGCCGCTTCGGCTCGTGTAGCTAAACTTGAACATCGTTTGCATCAATTGGAACAGGCTGTCGGCGCCCAGCCGGAAAAACTTAGTCGTCTTACTTCTTTAACTCAAAGCACTAATGTTATGGATGCAGTGCGCCAACTAAGCACCAAAGCAGCTCTCTTGCAATCTGAGAAAATTGATGCCATTGAAGAACGTTTGGGTTCTTTGGCAACGAAAATGGATGCTATTGCCGAGAAATCAAGTGGTTCGGCTGATGATGCTAAACGTGATCAAAAGGTTACTGACTTGTATGATATCGCCAAGCGAACTGAACCAGTAGCGGAAATATTACCCGACATTATTGAGCGTATGCAAACTCTGGAGGCATTACATAAATACGGTGAGTAATTAATTAATTTTTATCTCATATGTATTCCAAAATTTAAAGAGTAGCATAGTTTTAAAATATTCCACACCGCTAACGGAGCGGTGGTTTATGTAGTTCTTAGCGAAACAAAATCTTTTCATGTCACCCCAACTATGATTGAAACAATTAAGTTTATCCGTAGTCTTGTAGTCGCGTAGTCTAGTAGGTAGTGTGTTGACTTATTCGACGTGAGTCCACGGTTCAAACCCCAGGTCAAACATCTCCAACAAAGCGAAATATGAAAAAATATTTCTTCGCGACTTTCTCTCAAGAGATTTCTGGCAAAAACTCTGAGAGTAAATAAAATTGCCAAGAAAAGTAGGTCCCGCCATTCATGTATAAAATTAACTCACACAACATAAGTGGTGTGAGAAGCTATGTCGTAATCCTGACTGAAGGGTTGTAATGACCAATTGTGTGTGTATGTGTACTTTAACTTGCTTACAATCATACAAATAACGAATACACCGTCATGAAATATACTGGAACGTACTCATACGTCTCATTGTGAAGTTTACCCAACCCGAGAGATCAGTATGAAGTTGCCTTTTGCAATTTCTAGGAACGTACTCGCTGAATGCCAGCATAAATGTATGTCCACGAAGCACTACTGGCACACATACTGGTTGCGGTTCTGGTTGAAACAGCTTTCGCTGGGTTGACAATCCTTGGTCGATGAGTAATCGATTCGTTCCTGAGCGTAAATCCGATTGTCGTGGCCCACATACCAGTTGTACTTAGCTTAAAACTCGAGATTTAATTGCCAATCCACATACATCTGTATTAAGGAGAACGATCGATGTTATCATCCCAGTTAGTCTTATTGGATTACAAAGAGTACAAATCGTAATAACACACCTCTTGTGTCCAGGGATTCTTAGATTGCCGACATTGTTAAATTAGCCTTCAAAGGTGTTGATGTACCTTCTATGTATACATGTTAAGAGGGGAATAAGCAACCCGAATGAGTCAATCTTAACTGAGCATTAGCGTACCTTTCTAGCATTATCCTTTAACATCATTCGAAAGGAAGAGTTTCCCTTTCTTACTTACTTACGTTATTGATCATTACAAACCTTCAGTCAGGATTACGACCTAGCTTCTCATGCCACTTATGTTGAGTGTGTTAATTTTATCCATAAATTGTGGAAGCTACAGTTTAAAGTCGACTCCGAATTACTGATATTTGAGAAGTTTTTCATGGCAATTTTACTCTCAGCGTAATTGCCAGAAATTTGCTCAGAGGAAGTTGCCGAAGAAATATTTTTTCAAATTTCTTTTTGTTGGAGATATCTAGTCATCACGTCTAATAAGCCAACATACTAGGGAGTAGACTACGGCGACTTGTCTTACTTAGGTATAGAAATAACACAACCTCAACAAGACTTTTCTTTTAACATTTCTGATAAGATTTTTAAAACTGTCCCAAAATTATTTATACATGCAGCATTCTCTCAGATCTTTGCATCATTATAGAATCAACAATGTTCAATATGATCTCAATCTGTGTATTAAACAAAATTTATGGGGGATTTTCATATCACTGAGTAGATTGATGCTGTCAAGTTTGGTGACCGAAAGCTTGATAGTCCATCACAGTAAATAAGCACTTAAATTTTGGTTTTATTAGGCAATTTATTACTCCATTAAAATACGTAAGATTTTCAGATGTACCCAAAATAGGAAAGCATTTAAAACCAAGAATACTTTATATATTCCGGAATTCATTATTTCTCTACCATGTTTGTTTTTTATTTTTTATATATAACTGTAGCTATGAACTTTGCCAAGATTATTGCTGAAATTGAAGAGAAACAAACCACAATTACCACATCATTGGTCAACAATAAGGAACTTCTGCATTCAGTGCAAGAGACTTTTGCACAAAATCTCGAAACCATTAACAAGGAGGTGGCTAAAGTTGAGGAGCGTGTCAATGCTGTGGCAGGCAGTAAAAAATAAGAACGTAAAAGACATTACTCATCATAATCTTAATTACTTTACATTCTTAATTTAATAATTAAAACCAAGTGAAGAAATTTAATAAATTAAATACAAAAGAATATTAAAAAGAATAATTTACACTGGAATCAAGATTTTTGGAAATATGGAAGTCATATCCACACTGTATCTGCTTTGAAGTTGGCAATATTAAGGAGAAAAAGGTATTTTGTTTTGTTGATTTATGTAAACGAAGGCCTTTTAGGCTTTCATTTAGTTGTATATTGCGGTTATTAGACACGTTTTAACTCGTCTGTATTTAAATCCTGAATTTTATAGACTAATGCGAGATAGTCTAGAAACCACACATCTTTTAACTGCCTTTAATATTTATATCAGGAACATTTAAGCAAAATCAGTATTGAGCCTTAGAAATGAAATGGGATTGATTGTGACGTCAAACAATTCGTATCCTTTAAGGAGAAGGAGCATCGTTCTGTATTATACGGATGGATCAAAGACAGGAAGTATTTTGTAATCATGTGGAAACTCGAGTAATGTTTACGGGATTGATTGGTACCACCCCCAAGCCGTGAAAGTGGTTGAGCAATTTGGAATCTACATTAATACGCTTTGAGCAGAAGGATTATTCTGTGTTATACAGATGGGTCTAAGACAGGTCGTGCAACAGAAGCAGAGAAATTCCATCATAGAGCAAAGTATTTGAAAACTCGAGTAATGTTAACGTCATCGAAAGACGTTCTTAATACAACTCGGATAGGAAGCACAGAGGACGTGACTATCTGTTCAGAATAGTTTTTTTAGGGCAAGCTGCTTCAGTTAGGCATAAGAAACAGGGGCATCCTTTGCCGGTTGTCTTATCATGTGGGAATTCAAGAGAATTTTCTTACTAAAGGGTGAACAGAACGTTTCTGTAAGATATAAAGATGAGTACACGGCAAAACGCAAGAGACCTGAATACGGAGAATATGAGATGAGGACGAGAAAATATTCCTCGAGACTAAGCGGAGTCAATGCATTTCAGATAGAAGTACCTGGCAATGAAGAATGAGGATACAGGGTTTAGGGACATATTTACTTAATTGGCTATTAACATCCTGATGAACGGATTTCGGCCTGCCTTAACACATTCTTCCAGGTGCTTCTGCTTTTTGCTCGCCTTCGCCAGTAGTTCACAGCAATAAATAACAAAGCTTCCTGGATTTGATCCTTCCAACATAAACAAGGTCGTTCTCTTCACCGACTTCCCAAAACCCCTGCACATCTTGTCGCAGCATCCTACTCCATTCAAACGATATGGCCGAGCCGCTGGATGTTAATACGCTGCACAACGGCCATGCCGTTGAGGAGTTCATACAGCTGATTGTTGGACCGAATGCGGAAAACATTGCCAACTCACACTGGACCGAAGATCTTACGTTGGATTTTTCTCACGAATACTCTCAAAGCTGCTGCATCTGTGCTTAATAGAGTCCATGTTTCTGCGCCATAAAAAAGCATCTTGTAGAGTATTAGTATTAGGGTTGGGAGACATATTACAGGAAAAACTTATAAGGATTGATGGCAGTAGAATAGATCATCTGGGTCGCGGTACTTTAGAGCCTCTACACATACAACAATAACGTGTCTTTGATTATGGTCTGTGATAAACATCTTGTTGAACATCTGCCCTACAGGGATAGCTATGTCACAAGAGATAACTCTGTCTTACTTTTATGTATTGTTCATAGAAAAATGGTAGCTGGTGTTTACTCTTAAGGTCTACAGATTTCTGAGTCTTAGTTGGAAATAAATGCCTAGAATCTAATGTACGATATGACCTTAACCGTAATTAAGTGATCGTTAGTCGGAATTACTTACTATATGTATGTGCTTTAGGGTGTCCCGAAATTTTTTTTTAGATTTCCCTAACGCAAGACCTAAAATTTGCGTAATTGATCGTAGAGTATCAAAATGATTTTAAAAATAAAATGAAACTATATCTTCAGGTTTCTGCCAATCTTCAAAGTTTTGAAAAGTAGTTATTTTCATGATTATATTTCGCTATCCTTAATTTCAACACCTAAACTAAATATGCCACGACTATGTATAACAACAACACTTTACTGGCGACTACGAATTTGCTAGACACAGTGGAGTTCTTTTATAACGTACACCGTTTATAATGAATTTTTTATAAAAAAAAAAGATTCCGGAAAAAAAAATTTCCCAGACCCAAAACATTCACTTTCAAATTATATACCAATTATTACGATTATAGCGAACTATTGTTTATTACGAACCACTTTTTGAGTTCATTTTATAGTTACAGCTTACTCCCTAAAAGATAGAAACTTGCACTTCGGGACCTAGAGAATATTGTGGACTTATTGGAAAACAAACAGCTTTATGAGATATGTAAAGCTGTACAAACTAATTATTGTAGTCTTGAGCTGACAAACCGTAAACCTGGAAAAATTGCGCGCTCGAGATGGCTAACCTTTGCTAATCGTCTACTCAGAGTTTACGTAAGTACCCTTAATCCATTAGAAAATTTGCAACTGCTTGTCAATTACGTTGTTAAAGTATATGCTCCGATTTCGTTCCTAATCAAACAAAAACCGTCTTTGAAAGAAGGAGCCAAACATATTTTTCATTTGATTATGTACTCTTGGTTTTTACCCGAAAATAGCAGATCAGTTGTGGATTCTGTTGTCGAAAGAAATGTTTTTTTTTGCTCACCCGGAAAATCTACTTGTCAGTATGCTGTTTGATGATAAAGACCATATTCGGGAGCTGGCATCGCAAAGAATAATCAAAGCTAGAGAAGCTGAAAGTAGCATTATTACATGGCACGAGTGTAGGGTTACAGCACCTCCGGTTCTTCGGCATATTTCCAATGAGGACCTTCAAATCATGACAAAAGATAACAGCTTGGAAATTGATGACTTTCCTTGTCACACACAAGCTGTCACAGAAGCCTCTCAATGTGTAACTAAATCTGCTTCTAGAAATGGCCTTATTAGAGCAGAAATGCCAAATTTTGGTCAAAAAATATGTTTAAACTTTAAGTTTTGGTCATTTATTATAAGTTTTATTTTCTTGTAGATTAATTGCAGGTATAAAATATATTAATAAAATAAATTTGTATCTCGTTTTTTTTTTTATTTTAAGCATAGTTTAAGTTTAGGTTTGTAAAAACGTTTTCAAAAGTAGAGCCCTCAAGATGGCGATTTTTTTACTTTTACCGTAATCTGTGTAAAATTACGCAAATTTTGATACCTCTTGCGAAAGTGTAGCTCAAAAAACTATTTTTGTCATTCAAGAACGGGACAGCCTAATGTGCGTGTCTCAACAAAGAGGCAAAGAAATTGGTGAAGAATCTTGAATATATCACGAATGTGCTATTGAATCGCAGTTATTGCAAAAGTTGTGGATGGTTTTTTAAGTGTATAACAAGTTCCAAGATAGTACCTGCTAATAACCAGCGAATTCCTTTTACATTAGAGGAGAGTTAATTACTCCTTTCCAAATTAAAACAAGTGTTTGAGGTTTTTTTGTTTGTTTTACAATTTTTATTTAAAGCCTTTTTCTTTAATAATTTCTTTCTTATTTCTCTGCTTTCTTTTCCTTCAAATATTTATTTGTTTGTTTGTTGGTTTTTTTATTTATATTTCTCTTTTTGGAGTTTCTTTTTTGTTGAAATAGTGTTGCGGCCCACCTGTATATATTCAATTTTCATTTTTTTTATTTTTTGTTTTTTTATTTGTAGATTAGTTTAAGGGTATGTATGTATACGAACTCTTCAGGTTGTCTATGTTATTACATGCTTAAAAGAGTTTTTAGTTGTGGTTTTTTTTTCTTGTTTTAAGATTAGAAATTCAAATTAATTTTTAGCATTTGAATGTTATTATACTAACTTGTCTGTGATTTCTTGTATTTTTTTTTTAATTTCTTACTTAGAAGATGTTACTTAAGGTTTAAATAATTTTTGTTTTTTTTAAATACATGTATAATTTATTTATTTTTAATTATTATTAACTTTATTTAATTTTCTTTTTTTTTTTTTGTAGTAATAGAGATGACAAATACATATAATGAATTTATTTTTAATTTTTTATTTTTTTTAAATAATAATTAATTAATTAATTAATATGTATAATTTATTTTTTAATTTTATATCCTTTTTTCGTTTGAAATTAAACAAGACTTTTCATTTACGCATTTCCGTTCTAATTTTTTCCTCATTTTTTATTTAAACATTGTACATAAAATTTTTATTTATTTCTTTAATTTTATTCGTATATTGTAATTATTTCTTGTTGTTAGAGTAGAGTGAGTGACTGAGTATAAGAGTGGTTAAAATTTTTATTTTTTAATTAAAAATTTTAGTGCGTTTACCTCTTCTATATCCAAACCATACTTTATTGTTTGCCAATGTTTTTTTATTTGTATGTTTTCCTAACTCAAAAATATGTTTTCTAAATAATAATTAAAAAAATAAAATTAACTTTATACACTGTTTTTAAATATTATACAATTTATTTTAAGTATTTTTCTTTTGTAATAAGAAATTTCCCATAAGTGAGGTTAAGAACAAAAAAAAAAAACTTTTTTATTTATTTTTTTTTTTTTTAATTAATATTTCATATAATTTCACTACTAAATAAAGTCTAGCATAAAACGTAAATAAGCTTTTTTGCTAAATATCATTTCATAACTTTTAACTTTTTTTTTACTACATTTATACACAAATTTCGTATTGAATATCATTTTCCTCTTCCTCTCTGTTACTTGTTGCTTGCCCATACCTGAGAATTCTTAACATTTTGTATTCACCTATGAAATACAAATGAAAAAATTCCTTCCTTTATTTATTTTCTTAATCTTGACAAACCATTATCAATAAATCCTTTAAGTTTTCTTAACTTTTAAGCTCGTCCATGTTTCATTTTAGCAAAAAAAAAATTAAATTATTTTTTTGTAAATCTTGTAAAAACAAACAAAATTAATTAATTGTTTTAAAATATATATGCATATTGAAAGCCTAAATCAATTGTTAAATTATGCTTTTTAAATATATTTACGTTGATGGAAAATTGTAGCAAAGATATCGGCGCTTGAAATGTAAGCAACTTTACTTTAATGGTGTAACCTAAAGGTAGATGGCGAAGGAGTTCAAATTCAACAAATAGCTGCTGATAAAATGTTAATGGCTCTGTGTTCCTTACAGGAGTAAGGAAGGTCGTAAATTGAATTAAAATTTCAATCCCTCTAATGAAAACATTTTTAACATTAAGGTTTATACGTAAAGAAGGGTGCAATGTGAACACAAGGACCAAGCCTTAATTTCAAACATCGTTCTCAATGAACGTAAGATCTTCGGTCCAGTGCGAGTTGGCGATGATTTCCGTATCCGATCCAACAGTGAGCTGTATGAGCTCCCTAACGACATGGACGTTGTGTAGCATACTGACATCCAGCGGCTGCGCTGGCTCGGCCATGTCGTTCGAATGGAGTAGAATGCTCAGGCGAGACGGGTATTTGATGCGGGAATCTACGGAAGTCGGCGAAGAGGACGGCCTTGTATCTGTTGGAAGGACCAAATCGAGGAAGCCCTGTCATCGATTGGTGTGATGAACTAGCGTAGGGGCGCAGGCCGAAACCCGTTAAATGGATTGTTATGACCAATTAAGTAAGTAAGTAAGTTCTTAATGAACAAAATATTCAATTTTATTTCTTATAGTGACGTTTAGCAAATTATCGGGACTTTAACGATACAACAGTGCATTAAGGCTTGTATCAGTCGTGGTATGTATTCAAGAACTTTCGCTAAACCGATTTCATATCTTCTAACGCTTCTCTAGTGCTTATTTCAATATCGTGAAGTATACATGTTTTCAACAACAAACAGTCGCATAAAATGATTTCTGTGAAGTCCAGTAAATAAGTTTCAGTTTTATTCCTTCGTCCTCCATATTACAGTAAATTGTTGGTGTTACAGTGAGGCAAGGAATCTACCGTGAAAAGATTTTAAGCTCTACTTTGCTATTTTAGGTAAGTGACTAATTCTGTAGAAATCATTTGTCTTCCAAACAAGACATGGTTACCATACGTTAAATTACCTAATGGAATTTCCATATGGTCCATGTGCTGTAGGTCATCTGTTTTAAGTGTAGTTCCCGCCACTCTGGGATAGAAATTAGTACACACAACGTGGTTGGTGTGACCAATTACTGACCTGATATACTTGGACAGCCAGCTGCCATGAAGTCTCTTTCGAGCATCACATAGACGTCGAAGTTTGGCAATGACTGTCGCCTATTTTCTGGTAGATGACGGATTAATGTAAGCCTTCCGTTATTTAGATCGCTAGTTATAGTAACATTCTCGTACTCGAGTGCAACGCTGGAATACTCTCTATGTGGTCCCCATAGCGGGATCTTTGTAAGTCTACTCTTACAAATTAATCTTTGCTTAGAACCAACGAGTACGGTCTTCTCCCTAAAAGTGATTTTTAAAGGCAAACAACTTAATAAACCTGCCAGCATTTGAAATTGCTTACATTTCGAACATCAGACTTCTGTATTTATATTGATATAAATCGTTTTTTTTAAATGAATTGAGCTTCTATATACTTTCGTTTTTTAATCTTTTAAAATTATAAGTTTTGTTTTGCATTGAAAAGCGCATTTAAATTTAAATTTGTATCAATTTTTACAAATTATAAAATGATTTGATTTGATTTTTAAAAATTTGTCTAAGCAAAATTTGTTTAGGGGTAAGCACTTGGTCTCCCCTTCTTATTAAATTTTAATACAATTAAGTTTTATTGTCTTTTTTTTGGTTAAGTATGTGTGAAATAAATTTTTTTTATAAAATTTTATTTAAGGACGGTAGTCTTATAAAATTAGCGAACGCTTTATTAAGGTATACTGTTGCTATTAACGTTTCTTATTGAACGGAAATTTATGATATTTTTTTAAAAGAGCTGTTGCTTCCTCAACTCTAAAACCATATTTCAAATGTTTTTTGATGCTACAAAAATTCATTTTAAAATCTATTTTCTAAAGACGTAATTTTTATTTATAAAACTTTACTTTTTAGGCCTCTTTTTAGAAGCTTTATCAGGTTTTCATGGCTTGAAAATAACACCATGTTTACTATATAATTTCCAGTACGTACTGGGGAACAACAATTAAAAGTTGAAGACCTTACTTAATATCCCCCTGTTAACTTTAAGTTTCTTGTTGAAAGTTTTAAAATATTTTTTTTTATATTAAAACCAGTATTCTAGTTAAAAAAATTGGCAATATTTTGAAGCTATACATACAGTGTTTCAAAAGAAACTGTACATTAAAAAAAATATACATTAATAAATTACCGTTATTATTATTTTAAAATTATTCCACTGCCAGTTTTTAGAATGGAAGCAAAAAATAAAATAAAAAAAATTTCTAAATGTCAAATTTTTTCGGGCACTCTCCTTAAGTGGCTAAAGTTTTTTTTTAACAGCTTTCTCTGGGTTGACAATTCTTGGTCGATGCGTGATCGGGTCGTTCCGGAGAGTAGATCCGATTGCCGTGGGAATTGGTGATTGTTAGAATTTCATCCATAATGTACAGTTTCTTTTGATGCCTACTGTAAGTATTTTTTGGTTCTTTAATAACTTTTTAACATCCCCTTTATATTCCCTTAACCATGCTGGTATTATTTATTAGCTACTCTCTAAATGCTTTCCAATATTTTTTTAGCCTATCATACATGCCATATATATATCCCTATAATGCTTTTACAGACATTTTTCTAAAGTTTCTACAAAAGTTTGTATTTTTCAAACTGATTTTATATTCTTTACTTTCTATACCTTTCCGAAAAAAATAAGCCTTGAATGTAGATTGGAGTTGTAGTGTTAGCTTTGAAAGCAAAGCTCACATAAGCACGCATAGCTGCCAGTTGTGATGTCACAGATAAGCTTAGTCCCTATGCTGGATGAAGGGCTGCACACTAAAAAATAATATACAGTCTAAAAACTCTTTTTCAAAACCAGTATTATTTAGTCTAACATCAGCCTCTAGGCTTATAAAGATATCTTTTTAAAGCTTTAAATAAAGTTTTTGTTTTTTAAATTGGTTTTTCTTATAAGCTCAACCGTTGAAATTCTTTTGATTCGTCTAGGTTGTATATGGCTTTGTAGATAAATTGTTTTTAAATTATTGACGTCTACCTACCTACCTACGTAAAACCTTGTGATGCAACTTTCATTAAATGATTCATTCCCCTGTCTATTACAATACGAATATCTTAAATTTGTATGGCAAAAACCCTTATTATCACAAAAGACAAAACAAAAGAGATTGTTTTTCTCTTCCCAGAATTTTTATTTTCTTGTATAAAAGTATAACAAAATTTCGAAGACAGAGTCTATAGGAAATTGCAATAGAAAAACGAAATGGGAATTATTTCAAAGTAATTCTCGAGACAAAAAAGAGACGAAGGTTTTTTTGTCACACTCTACATACTCTTTCCTTTCGCTTACAACTATCTTTCTGCTGTTCCACCAGAATGTACTCAGCATGAGTAGAGTTCATCTGCTGAGAGTTGGTCATAAAGCGAAATGTTTTTACCTACAGCACCTTTTGAAAGATTAAGTTTTTTATTTTGTATGAATTAGTATGAATTAATAAGAATCAGCCAGTTTGAATAAGTGTTTTGAAAATCTGTTTAAAAATATTTGAAAAATTCTTATACATTTGGGGGAATAAACAAATTTTGCTTTAAACAAACTTTTTGGTTTTTAAAATTATTTTATTTTTTTTAACAAATGATAAAAATTATATTGTATTTAACTATAATTGATTTATTTTTACCATTTGTAATGTTTTATTTTTGTAAGTAAGAGAGTTATATACTTCGGAAATTAGAGATTATTTCATTTAAACAATGGTTATACAATGGTTGGTTTTTAGTACATAATAATCATTTATTTCTTTATTTATTTCACTGGTTCTATAGTTAATATTCGAATTTCGTTTTTATATATTCATGTTGTTGCCATTTCACTAAATACTACACATTACTTTTTAAACGTTCGTACTTAATTTTCTGTTTAAATTTTCTGGATTAAATAAACATTTATTGTTTTATTTTAGTTTTCTTCAAGATTTTTGTTTTTTTTTTTTTGTTTAAGAAGTAAAAGTTTTAAGTTTTCTTTGTTGATTTTTTCTTTTTAATATAATTATTGTATATATTATGTATTTATATATATAGTTTCTTTTATATATATATATATATCTGTTATATATATTATATAAATGTAAATAGTATATATATATGTTATATTTTATTTATTCCTTCTTTCGTTTTTTATTTTTTTGTGAATTCATTTTATTGGTAATAATACTATTATTTTCATTTCTTTTCTTTAAGCATATGGTTGGTAAATAAGTTTTCAAAAGCAAATTAATATTACAAAATATATTAATTTTGAATAAAAAATAAGAATAAAACTATATAACAAGCATTAAAAAATCCTTGAGAAGAATAAATTTAAACTAAAAAAAGAAAAACTAATTAAATATTAAAATTATTTATACTTAATATACATACATATATATATGGAAACTTTATATCGGGTTTTACACTTACACAAAAACGCAAAACAAGAAACTAAACTTACTTAAAAACTATGTACAATTAAAATATTTAACAAACATATACAATTAATACAATACAATACATAAGTAATATATAATAAAAAAAAAATTACAAAAAAAAACAAAATTAAAACAGTTGAGGTCAAAAATTTAAATTCTAAAGACAATTTCAATACACATTGGGTTTCAAAAAACATTTTCTTAAAAATGGTAAGAAACTTTAACTATGATTTTGGTTATGTTCGAATTCTTCTCCTTAATTAATGATTAACATCTACAAGCTAATTTATATTATATGAAGGCTGTAGTATTTAAATCACCATGTGGCTTAAACGTTTATGTGATCTGGATACAAGTACTCGCCCTCAAACCTAATCTAATCTAACCTTGCTTATAACATTGCTTGGTTGATTTGCAATTTTTATACAAAATTCTAGTGAAAGCCCTTAAATACTAGTTCTTCTGGTTTATTTTAAATTTTTTTCTGTGCATATATTTGATATCAGTTTAACACGTTGAATGCCGCGGCAATTTTCAGAAAACTGGCCACACAAGCCAACATTGACTTTTTGTTCTTTTCCCAGAAGCCATTTATCGATACTAGCACTGATATAATACGATTTTATTTGTAGCTACGCAAAAATGGCAGTTTTAGTGAGTACGAGATATCTCGTAGTTGGCTCCCTAGAAGGGAACGTAATCTACGAGTTATCTAGTACTCACTAAACCTGCTGTTTTTGTGTAGCTACGAATAAAATCGTATTATATCAGTGCTAGTATCGATAAATGGCTTCGTAGTTGGCTCCCTAGAAGGAAACGTAATCTACGAGTTATCTCGTAGTCGGCAGTCAACAGTGTTAAAAAGGAAATTCCTAAACCAGTTAAATGTAAAAATTTTGAATAAATTTAAGGAAATTTTCCTTATATTCTTAGAATCATGGATAACTTAAATGCAGCACCGCGCTTAATGGCTTTAAAATTGCTTTCTAAACACTTAACTGTTTGGAAAATTGTTTACTGCTTTCAAAGTCCAAACAAATCTAATTCTAGAAAAGTAAAATACTTCAATAAAAATTGTTTTTATAATTGAGTGGCGAGCCGTAAACTATAGAAATAGTTTTTTCCGTTAAAAAAGGTGTAACCTCAAAGCCGAATTTAAACCATAGAAATAGTTTTTTTTTATTAAGAGCAGTATAACCTCAAAGCCGTATTCTGCCACTAAAATTATGAAAAATACTTTGTGAATAAAAAGAAGTGTAAGCCTCCATTGAGAAAATACAGTCTAGACATGAAAAAAAGTGTATTTTGCACGGCAGTTAAAGTAAAGTGGAAATTCCGGGTCTTTCCATTAAAAGCAGTATAACCTCAAAGCCGTATTCTGGTATTAAATTTATGAAAACTACTTTGTGAATAAAAAGAAGTGTAAATCTCCATTGAGAAAATACAGTCTAGACTTGAAAAAAGGTGTATTTTGCACGGCAGTTAAAGTAAAGTGGAAATTCCGGCTTTTGGGCTAAATATTGTAAGTTTGTATGAAGAAAAAACAAGCCAGCCTTGAATAGAAAGCATTTTGCATTCAATTTAAGCTTCGTTATTTTGTAAACGTAACCTGCATCGAAGATTTTTTTCTGTTTTGTTTGAAAGCAACGGATGCTAGTCACTGTCGACATAAAAATAGTCCAAGCTTGTACCATAATGGTAGCTTGGTTATATAAAGGATTTATTTCCCAGGATTTATATATCACGAGATTAGCAACGCATAGAATTCTGCTGAATTATTTCATTTTGTTCAGAGGGCTTACTTGTGGAATCACAACGGACCTCTATGCATGCTCGAATGAGCTTTGGTATCAAAGCTAACACTTCAACCTAATCTAAACTGCATTGAGGGCGTTTATTAGAAGATACATTAGAATCTAATTATTAACGTATGCATTAGTATATTATAAAATTACATACAAATTTACAAACTACATACAAATATTCAAAAAACTGTATGTTTTTCATATAAATTTTCAATCAAATTAATCTTTTATGTCAAGCAAGCAAGAATTTAAGTTTACAAACTTTAAATACGTGGGGTATATAAGAAAATATATTTTCAAACTTTTCGTATAGAGGGCTAACCTGTGGCATCACAACGGGCCTCTATGCATGCTCGAGTGAGCTTTGGTATCAAAGCTAACACTTCAACCTAATCTAAACTGCATTGAGGGCGTTTATTAGAAGATACATTAGAATCTAATTATTAACGTATGCATTAGTATATTATAAAATTACATACAAATTTACAAACTACACATAAATATTCAGAAAAAACTGTATGTTTTTCATTCTAAATTTTCAATCAAATTAATCGTTTATCTCAAGCAAGCAAGTTTTTAAGTTTACTAACATTAAATAGGGTTGGGGGGTCTAATTTTTTTTAACAAAATATATTTTCATATATACACTGAGCGCCAAAAGTGAGTAAACACCACTGAAATAATTCATTTTCTTAGGATAGCGAGAAAAGTAAATGAGAATAGTCGAATAAATTTCCAAAAATGAAAACGTCAAAACAAAAACAACAATTCATGATAAAGGAACTTTTTTATACTTAAGAACAAAAGTGTTGACTCACTTATGGCGCTCAGTGTATATACATAGCTTTCATTGTTGTCTTTGAACATTTTCCGATTAGCATAAAAGAAAGTAATTGTTTTAAATTTATTTCAAGCTTGATAATGCTCAAGTAGTTGAAAGCCATGCCTTAAATATTTGAGTTATTTTGAAATTTCTTTAACAAAAAAATAAATTAATTAATGATTATGAACGGCTTGATAAACGTTTTACCATTTAAAATAGTTGTTAAAAAGATTTTGCATTTTAAAAAATAAATATTTTAATAATTAGAAATGAAAAGTTCTTAAACAAATTTTTAACCTCAACTGCTTTAGTTTTCTTGTTTTTTTAGATTTAATTTTTCATTTTTGTTCTTAATTAATTATAATATCAATTAGAAATTAAAAGTTTTTTTTAAACGTTTCTATTTCATATAAAGTTTGAATTTCATTAATTTCGAATTTTATTAATTTTTTGTTTGTTTTGTATTTTAATAGATAATCAACAATAAAGCCTGTAAATTTATTTCTTTTTTTTAGATGCCATAATAATAATAATTAATTGCAAATAGATTTGTTTGTTTGTTTTTTTTTAAACCGAAAAAAACAAAATGAATTTGAAAAAAGTTATACATCCATTCATCATATTTATATGTAATTATTAAATTGTAATTGTTGTTGTTTATGTATATATGATAACATTTATAGTTAAGAAATCTGTTTTATAGAGGGAGTACAGGGTTTGGGGGGAGGGGTAGGAAGGAGAAGTATTCTTACTTCTTTGTTTTATTGAAAGTAAGAAAGTAATGTTAAAATACTTCTTTTAGCTTTTCTTCTTCTATCATTTCATGTTTTTTTCTATTTCAATTAATCATTTTCATTTTACTTCTCGTACTTAAATGTTAATAAGTTTTTATAATATAATTTCCTTTTTTCATATATATATATATACTCGTATTATATAATATAAATATAATTTAATGCCTGCATTCGTAACCTTATAAATTTGTTTTATAGTTTATCGATGGAATCCGTTTAAAAATTTCTCAAACCGTTTCTTTCCTTCTTTTCTTTTTTTGGTTTTTTTCTTTAGAAAATATATTGCACTTCCATGTAGTTTTTGTCTAGACATACTGTACTGCTTGCTTGTAGCTTGTTTTTTTCCCTTTAGCATCCATTAAATATTTTTAAAACATTTCACTTTCATTTGTTTATTTGATTTGGTTTGGTTTGGTTAGATTTTATTATGTGTGTGTAATTTATAATTCTCATTATCGTTTTTCATTTAAATCGTAATCAATTTGTTTTTAAAGTGTATTTATATTTATTAATATACTAAAACGGATTCCATCGTTATTGTATCTCATTTATTGTTCGAGCCCGTATTTGTAGCGGTTGTAGCTTGAATTTGAGATGCTGTTTGTGATGCTGTCTCTTGTGTGCGTCTAGCTAAACGTGATCTACATGCAGAAAGTTAGGAAATATGTAAATACATAAGCTTAGGACTGTTTTTAGATATTGTGTAATCATACCTTATTTGTCCAGCTAACAAAGGATTAATGGCATATAACCAATCATGTACCTCCTTGTCACCCAAGGTTTGTAACAGATAACCACGGTGTTTGGTAACCACACTGTAAAAATAATTATTTAGTATTGTAAACATTAAATTAAGGCTCAAAACTCAATCAAAAAATTTTACTAAGCATTCAAGCTTAACTATGTCGGGTTCTTCATTTAATGGTTTCGAAATTCCAGACGTGCGGAATCAATAGTAACAATTGTATCATTTTTTTAGTGAAAGGTTGATTTAAAAAACTTTAATTCAAATGCTCTCAAAAAAAATATGTGATTCAAATCTAAACTTTTTTCGAGCATTGCTGTGTCATTATGGCCAGCATTTAAGAAACTAGAAACCTTACAAGGTCGCCATAGCCTAGTAGGTAGCCTGTTCACTTATTAGACTCGAGGTCAGAGGTCAGACATCTCCAACTACACGAAATATGAAAAAAAAGACATTTATTTAGGCAACTTCCTCTCAGCAGATTTCTGCCAAAAACTCTCAGGGTAAATAAAAATTGTCATGAAAAGCTTCTCAAAATAATCTATCGTTCAGAGTAGACTTTAAACTGTAGGTCCCGCCGCGTATGGATAAAATTAACACACACACAACATAAGTGGTGTGAGAATTATATATGTATGTATGTGGTCAGGTCTTTTTTTGGCTTGGGCCGGAGGTGGGAATCTTCGAATGACACTTTTGTTCCAACAAAAGAGTGCACAATTCATTCATTCTTCAACCACTATCCCCCCGGGAGACTGCCGTTAGGTATTACTTCGCGGAGGGCTGGTTAGCTTTAAAGCCTTATCACACTAAGTCAAATTTCTCTTCCGTTCCTCCAGCCTTCCTGAATGAAGGGTTCTAATGGCCAATTATGTATGTATGTATGTATGTATGTACGAAATAATTTTCTATTTGCTTAGGTTAGGTTAGGGTATAATAGCCAACTTATAGAAAGATGAAAAAGTAGGACCTTGACTTGATCTCAAATATTATTAAGAGAATGTTCACAGCTGCAGCATTGTACTCGAAGTTGATTAGTGGATTTGCCATATACAAGGGATTATTTTGATATGAATGTTACAATTGATTAACTGTGCCAAATAAACCTACCTAAAGGTATTTGGTATTTTAACCATAGCTGCTTGATCTTCACTGCATTCAACTTGTGCTGTGCCCAAATTTAAGACAGCCCTTTCAACTGGATCTTTTTCGTTTTTGTAAATGAAAACATAAGGACGACGCACAATCTAAAGAAAATCCAAAAAAAAAAAGAATTAATCCACTGTATATAATGATAGAAATTGTTATTACTTACCACCCAGCGTTTCTTCCAACCAGAACCGCCATGTTCTAAAACATTCAATAGACCTTTGCGTGCCACCACAGGACTTACACGAATCTCTTCCAATTCGGGTACATACAAACGCAGAGGAAGTGCTGGTTGGGTAGCTGGTGCCGGAGCTTCCCAGCCATTTGGAGCATCAGCACGATCGGGAGAACATAACCTAGAGAAAAAGAAAACAATACACACACACACACATACAATTTTAGTAAATCAAGTAATTATAAGAGTTTATCGTATATTTGTTTATTAACAAAAATAACTACGGGGGGTAGTAAGTAGAGTACAATATTATTATTATTAGTGTGGTTAAGCAAATAGGAGAAGCAATTAATTTGTTCAAATAGTTTTACTTTTATACAGGAAAATAAAACAAAACAAAAAGTAAATTAAAACAAAAAAAAATTTAAATACAACAACTAAAGCTTAAAAAGTTGTAAAGAAAGTTGATTGAAGTAAGAAAAAACGTTTAAAGAATAAACAAAATAAAGAGACGAAATTTTACCTTCTTCTAATACGTGGTAACCAAATAAGAGTTTATTTATATAGTTTTTGTTTTTGTAATATTTAATACAGATATGAAAAAAAGAAAAAGAATTTTTACAAAAGTTAAAATCAAGACATAATCAATAACATACACGAGTATATTTTTGGAGGACAATTTCAAATGTTTCATTATATTTAGTTTAAGGGGTTTTTGGTGAGTGTGTTTTTGTTTCAAAAAATAAATGAAAAATTGAAAAGAAATTATAATTTAACAGGCATCATTTCCATTATCATTAAAGATCAGAAGTTAGGTACAAGCTAAATAATTAGAAGACGAAGTAAAGTCTGTATGTGTGTTTTTATTTCTACGATATCGGCGACTTCTTCTCAGCAATTTTCTGGCAAAAACTCTCTAAGTAAATAATATTGCCATGAATAAGTTCCTCAAAAAAATCTGTCGTTCGGAATCGACTCTAAACTGTAGGTCTCACCACTCATGTGTAAAATTAACACACATAACATAAGTGGTATGAGAATCTAGGACGTAACCCTGACTAAAGGGTTGTAATGTAAATACAATTATGTATGTATGTTTGTTCGAGATGTCTGAGCTGTCTCTCGCCTAATAAGTCAACAGGGAAATATCAAAGTTGTTTCAGTGCCCATCGTCACAAAGTTAGGTTGCATTGTGGCTACCAATTTAAGTATAGAACCGACTAGAAATCACCTATAGGGTTTCGTTATAATACCGAATTACTGACTGCACCATTAGAAATCTTAACCATGAAATCTCCTTGGGTCATAAAGAATCTTTCACAAAATTTTAGGTTGAAATCTCCCGTAAATTCTTGACAGATTAACCTCAAATTTTGTTCGGGGGGTTCATTTTCTCATAATTACATGACGAATAGTTAAATCAGAAAGTGATCCATTGAGCATGGATATGCTAATCTCACGCATAAATTTGTGCGAATTATCTGTTGCAACAGTTTTTGCTTATTAAGCACAGATGCAGCAGCCTTGAGAGTATTCGAGAGAAAAGTACTGCGTAAGATCTTCGGTCCAGTACGAGTTGGCGATGATTTCCGCATCCCTCAACGACATAGACGTTGTGCAGCGTATTACCATCCAGCGGCTGCGCTGGCTCGGCCATGTCGTTCAAATGGAGGAGGATGCTCCGGCGAGACGGGTACCTGCGGAAGTCGGCAAAGAGGACGACCTTGTTTATGTTGGTAGGACCAAATCGAGAGAGCCCTGTTATCGATTGGTGTGACCAACTGGCGTAGGCGCGCAAGAAACAGAGGCGCCAGGAAGGATGTGTTGCGGCAGGCCGAAATCCGTTAATCGGGTTGTTATGGCCAATTAAGTAAGTAAGTAAGTAACAGTTTTTGCTTAAGTGTTTAAGTTATGTTGCTGCCTTTAATGAGCTTAAGTGTCCAGCAGCCTACATAAGGGTAACAATTGAATATAAAGGTTATCTCCGCCAGATACAATTTTTTCAAATATTAGATATGGTGTGTGTACACACCCTCTAGGCATCTAATGTCAGTTAGCGTTTGGAAAATAAGGGTATATCTGTACTGAATATACTCTGATACCGAATCTCCACTGGGGCTATCGTTATGGAGATTATTCCAGCCTCAATAATACTACAAAAATAATCTAAAATTCAAATGATTCCACATTCAGCTTTGTCGCGTGACCCTTCTGTGCATGCATACTAAACCATTGTCATATTAAGATCACTACGGTGTTACTGTCATAAAACCGGAACAGAAACCAGGTTCAGATATCCAAAAAGTCATAAGGGAGATAGGCCAGATCAACTAAGCCATGTTTTGATGTTCTTGCAGTGTTCACTCTTTATCAAGTTCAAACCATGTTTGAACACTCTTTTCTCTAAAGCTTGGCAATATGACAGCGGAAGTGACCAATATCCACTTTTACGTCATTGTTATATGTGAAGGCAGCTTTATAAGTAGTAGTCACTGTAGACGAATTTCTGTTATTATAAAGGGGTAAGAACATGTGGTCACCGTAGTCTAGTAGTGTGTTGGCTTATTAGACGTGAGGCCTTGGTTCAAACCCCAGGTCAGACATCTTAAACTAAACGAAAGAAAAAATATTTCTTCGGCGACTTCCTCTCAGCAGATTTCTGGCAAAAACTCTCAGAGTAAATAAAATTGCAATTAAAGTTTCTCAAAAATCTGTCGTTCGGAATCGACTTTAAACTGTAGGTCCCGCCACTCATGTATAAAATTAACACACAGAAAATAAGTGATGTGAGAAGCTAGGTCGTAACTATGACTGAAGGGTTGCAATGACCAATTATGCATGTATGTATGTATATAAGAACATCCAGCCTATGTTATCATTCTAAACATATATTCAACCATCTTTCTAGACGAGGTATGTGAAACACCGATCTGATATTCAAGATTCGAAACAGGCGATTTAAAATCTGTTTTTTGTCCCATCAGAGCTTCGACTATTTAAAATAATATGCAAAGAGTGCATTGCGTCATTAGCAATACCTTGGGAAGGTTACATACTATAAATTTCAAACATCTCAACAAGAAACAACAATGAATCCACTTCTCATGTACAAAGCTTATATTCTTGTGCTCTCTTTTACAGAGATCAGCAATGAGTATTCAAAAAGATGAGTAGATTCGAATCATACTCATAATTTCTGATACTTATAGGCATTCATATTTATTTTAATATCATACTCATACTATTCATATTCAAAGTTTGATGTACTCATCATACTCATAATTAACAACACGCATAATGTTGTTGATTTCGACTCTCGTTTACTCAACATTTACAAGAATCACAAAATAAGTATGATTCACGTACGAACACTACAATACTCACTAGAAGGCTGTGTGTTTGCTTTGCTTGCTGTCTTTGTTTTTTTTTTTCTTTCTTCTTTTTTTGTAAATGCAACAACTGACAGTAAATTTTGATGAATGATTCAAATCACTCGAATCATTTAGGAGTATTATAAGTATTTTTCTAAATTTATGAATCTGCATGCGTAGGCGTATGAATCAAACATATTTCGAATGTTACTCATACTCAATGCAACCTGTACTTATAATTCAATGTTGTACTGAGTACGAATGAATCAGAGTAGTTGAATTTCAATACTGTTGACCTCACTCATACTCAAAATTTCATGAGTACTTATGTGTAGCGAAAAAACGATTCATTGCTGATCTCTGCTCTTTTCTATTTCTATTTTCGACTTCAATCCATCCACTTGAGTTGCTGTTATCAAACGCTGGAGTGGATAGTTATTTAGTTATGCGAACATCGTGAACTGCACAACCGCGCGCTTACATTCCTTCACATTCAGTCTGCTTTATGCTACTATTTTCGTCATTGAGTGGTCAAAAGTAATATTTTACTCACTTAGAAGGATGATAGTTCATTAACAATTACTGTCCGGGATAATGTTATCAAGTGACAAATCAATAACACTGTCATTATACATCAAAAACCGATGTCTGCATAGGAAAACAACACTCTTTTCATTTAGCTTGATCCCAACTTGTTTAAAAATCGTATAATTCTAACGTTATATGAATAATACTACGTTATATTTTTTATATTCACTTTCCAATTTAATCATTTTAACCATACTTACTCCATAGAATTGCTGGATATACAGCTGACCGTCATATCAGCACAGCCCTCATCACTGGGCGAAACATCCGATTGTGTTTGATTATCGGATTCAGATTTTTGATGGTGTCCTATAAAATCAATTGTTAATTTGTTACTGCGTTACTTAAACATGTTTGTTTTGCTTCTTTTTTATTCATTACCCTGTATTAATTTCAAGCATTTCATCATTAACTCCTTTTCATGTTCATTGTATTCACGTTCTGGTATCAATTGTTGTGTATCCTTAACGGGTGTTTGTGGCGATGGTGGTATAACCATATGCACTGGTGATGTTGCTGCTTTGGCAGCCAAATTGCAAACATCTTTTTCAGTTTTTGTTGTAGGATTTGGATTTGTATCCATGCCCAAACGTTCGCGCAACAATAGCAAATGACGTATACGGCCGACTTCTTCGAGCCGTGTCAACTTCTCCAATTCCCATTGATGATCGAAAATAAGCGAATCGCCGCGTGGACGCCAGCCATGAAGATTCTCTTCGCCACGCACATAAGTTGAGCTAGTATCGAGTACACGACGTTGGCGACGTTGAACACCTAATTAGGAGAACAGAAGAAGAAGTTATCAGATCTCAATAAAATAAAAGAAATGATGAAATGTGAACTCTAAAACAAAACAAAAATATATAGGACAGCACAATGAAAGCTAATCTGTTTTTTCTACAAGGAATGTTTTGTATCATTTAGTGATTATAACACCAACAAATGATTGCATACTATGAACATTGTCACAATTGTGAAGGCCCAATAATGAATTCAATTCAAATTTTTAAATTTCAATTCCCAAACAAGTAAATATAAAGAAATTTATTGTATATGAAGATGATTAATATAAAGGGTGGACCATCTATTGGTTTAAATTTGATTTTTCGAATCTGGGAATACTTATGTCATTCCATTTAGTCACAAAATTCAGTCAATTATCTCCATTGAACGTAATGAATCGATTTACGCTTGAGCAACATTGGGATTTATTGGGCCAACGAGAAACTCCACGATTTTGCCAAAAACAAATACATCTCATCGAATAAAGCTTATTTTCACCTTGGGGGGTACGTAAGCAAAATTGTCGTATTTGGGGGTCTCACAGAAGCCAAAGCTCCCATTACGAGAAATTGTTTGGAGGCAAGATTGCACTTATTTCCCTAAAAATAAGGACGGCACAACCATTATGATCAATGCAGACATCTGTCGCACCATGGTAACCGATTTTTTTGTACCAGCTCTTCATGGTACGGATGTGAACGATGTTTAGTTTCAACAAAATGGTGCAACTTGCCACACATCTCATACCACAATAAATTTATTGCGTTAAACGTTTGATAGCCGAAATGGTGATGTCAATTGGTTGCCAAGAAGCTGCGATTTGACACTGCTGGACTATTTTCTATGAGGCAGCATTAAAGAAAAGTGTTATGCCGACAAACTAGAGACTATTGAGCATTTGAACGTCAACAATCGTGACGCCATTGCCGAGATACGACCCCATACACTCGAAAAAGTGCACGAAAATTGGTGTGATCGAATAAGGTACTGTGAGACCAGCCTCGGCAGCCATATGAATGAAATAATATTCCATTTCTAACCGCAACAACTGTAGTTCACAACAAACAAAAATAATTTTTCTAAATTTCAAACCGTTTTTGTTTCAGTACAGTTTTTAATTTTAACTTTTAAAACGGCCCACACTATATTCAATCAGTGTCATTAATGATAATAGAATCCCAAGTCATTTCTATTGTGCTTCTAAAGGTAGATCTGCATATCAGGGTATTAGAGCACTTTGGGGGAATACACCATCAGGAAGAACGAGTTTTTTTTTTTTAATTATAATCTCATTGTAGATTCCAGAATTTCCGGATAATTACTCCTCTACCGTAGAAACATTTATAAAATTTAACATAGAATGGTTAAGGGGTATACACCTCCCTGTCCTATAGGATATAGGAGGCAACAAACTGAAATATAAAGCAGGTAGACGACTTATATTCTTAGAAGCCGATTAAACACATCAACATACACTATACCCTGTAAGTTTATTTAAAAAAAGATCGCTCAGGTCTTAATTGACGGCCAAGTAATCAGCAAAAGCAACAACTGCAAAGAACTAAAGCTACTGATACAAAAAAATCGATGGATCTTTTAAGAATCGATAGCAAGATATTTGCAATATAAAAAGCTACGAATTAAATTTATTTTTATACACCAATAGAAAAGCCACAGAAATACAAAATACGCCTTAATGTGATGAACGATTTTTTGAATATCATGAACTCCTTTTTTATGTCATATAAGAAAAAAAAAGCAGCAACAGCAGCAATTCTAAATATAATAACAATAAACCGTAAATAACTATAACAACCAACACTACATTTAAAAATTTCTACCTGGACTACCTGCATCTGATGCTCTTCTCAACGATAGTTCATAGACGCCGGGCAAACGATTTGCCTCTGGATTACGATATTGACCAGAGAATAAATGTTTCAATGAACGTGGACCAGTACGAGCATCGCGACCATAGATAATCATGCTTAAATCTTTGGTTATAATAGCTGGACGAGCACAATTTTCCAACTGAAAAATCAAAATCAAAAAATTATTTCCTATCTTATAGTAGGCATAAGAAAACAAAGTGTACTCACCTCCAAGTAAGCGCTCAAGGTTATGTAAACCGTTTCGCCACCCTGTGAGACACGATTTAATAAAGCCGAATTGTGTAGACTGGAATCCCATGCGGCCTCAAATCTAAAGAACGAACGATCATCACCGGGTACCTCCAATACTTCACCGGGAAATAGACCCAATGATAAAACACAAGAGTCTTCATCATCCTCTGATGATTCGGGAGTGTTGCGTATGCGACCCACGACCAATTCGCGTATATCTTTCCATTTCACCTCGGGTGTTGGCTCATGGACAATAGTTATACGTATACGTCTTTGAATGCCTTGATGCAAAAGGAATAGACCACGACAAGGAAGATCATCGCTGTGTTCAACAACCTAGAAATTCAGAAATTCATAAAGGTCTGCATTTATTTTAATTCCCAAAAGAAAAACCTACCGCTGGCACATATTCACCATTGGGTGCAAGTTCACATATTTCAAACCATACCAAAACATCATGTTTCGCCAAGACCGTTGATGATGGAGGACATGGTAAAGGACCGAATTTGGGACTACGCACTGGTTGCGATATTGGTATACTTGGTGGTAACATGCGTCTTGGTGGTGGTCTTGAAACAAACTCTTGCTTAGCATCCTTATGCAAAGGATGTGTCTGATAATGGCCAAATACTTTAAACATAATTGGTTGAGTTTTCAAATACTCAATGAATGACTTGGTAACTGGTACAGTAATCTATGAAACAAATAAAAAGTTTTTCATTTAATAGAAAAAGAAACATTTTAGGAAAAAGATGGAATCTTACATTTTGCACGTGATAGAAACCCAAACGATCACCTGCTGAATTCTTAACGGGTTCGGTAGAGAAAGCCTCCTCATGGCGGTGTAAGAAACTGTTCAAAAAAAAAAATAAGTTTTTCAATAATTATAAAAAACATCACAGCATATATATTTTCTTATGGTTCCCAAAAACAAATACAAAAAAGCAAGATATCCAGAAAAATGCAAGTCTTCGACCAAAAAAGTTGAAAGTCAAAAACTGTAAGTCATCGAACCAAAAAATGTAATTCACAACCAAAAAATGTAAGCAATTATTCAAAAAATGCAAGTCATCAACCAAAAACTGTAAATCATCGACCAGAAAAGTTGAAAGTCAAGAACTGTAAGTCATCGAACCAAAAAATGTAATTCACCAACCAAAAAATGTAAGTCATTGATCAAAAAATGCAAGTCATCAACCAAAAACTGTAAATCATCGACCAGAAAAATGCAATTCATCTACAAAAAATGCAAGTCATCGACCAGAAAATTGCAAGTCACCGGCCAAAAAAGATGAAAGTCATCAACTAAAAGCTGTAAGTCACCCAAGTAAAAAATTTAAGTCATCAATAAAAAACTGTAAGTCATCGACCAGAAAAATGTAAATCATTGACCAGAAAAATGCAAGTCATCGACCAGAAATGACAAAAAAATTGAAATTATCGACCAAAATAAATGTAAGTCATCGCCCAAAAAAGATGGAAGTCTGAGACCAAAAAAAATACAAGCCATCGACCACAGAATGCAAGTCATCGATGCCAAAAATGCAAGTCATCGAATTCAAATAAAAACGCAAATCATCTACAAAAAAATCGCAATGCGACAATTTTGCCCGGCTTATATACTAAATTTTCTCTTGTTCAATTGAAGAAAAGAATTAGTTTCGCCGCCTATATCTTTGGTTCCAAGTAACGTCCGATCGTAAGGAAACCAGTTTTGCAATCCTAGATGTGATGGCTATCCAGCTTACTACGTCCATCTCCCCCACAAATCCACTTTTTATCTGATTTTGACCCCATTTATACAGAGCATTTTTTGTTGCTCAAGAGAACAATTAACCTCGTCGCCTATATCTCCGGTTCCAAACAAAGCTCGACCATAAGGAAACTTGTTTTGGAATCTTTAATACCATGGCTATCCAGAACACTAGGTCCATTTTCCCCACAAGTGCATTTTTTATCCGATTTAACCTTAATTATACAGAGCACTTTTTGTAGCTCATTTGAAGAGAACAATTAACCTCGTCGCCTATATCTCTGGTCCCAAATAAGCTCGACCATAAGGAAACCTGTTTTGGAATCTATCCTACCATTTTTTATCTGATTTAACCTTAATTACACAGAGCACTTTTTGTAGCTCATTTGAAGAAAACAATTAGCTTCGTCGGCTATATCTCTGGTCCCAAAGGTTACCCAATCGTTAGGAAATATATTTTGGAATTCTGGACTATTAGCTATCTTGGCTATCTTAACCACTAGGTCCGATAATCATACCTTCTTAAATTTGATAGAATTTTGTCATTTGGAAACCATACTTCTTAAAGGTTTTTCTCTTTACTTACTTGAATTGACAGAATATATCAGCATATTCTGCACCAATGCCAGTAGCCTGTAATACCGTAACACGGAATGTAAATTCTTTGCCAATTTGCAAATGTTCACCGGGTTCTTCTTGAGCCTCTTGGCATTCAGAAGCCGAATTCGAATCAATACCACGGCCAGAATCTGCATCTCCAAGTTCTAATTATTAGTATGTGATTCATTCATTTCATGTTTCAATTTCAAACACAACAATAAACAGATACAAATTGAAAGGATACAACATGTTATGAACATGTTAAATAAGGTTGGATTTAAAGGATTCATTATAGTATAAATAAAACATTTATCTTTCTTACCCTCCAATTTTGAATCTAAGCCACCATTATCGATATAACGTTGGACATCATCTTTGTCATTCAAAGCACGATATTTGGGTTTGGCATCGTCTTCATTGAATACCAAGCGGGCTGATTGTTTAACACCATTATTGAAATCAAGGGACTCTTCATCCTAAAATAAAAAACAACAACAAATTGTTTTAATTCTGCCTTAACTGTTGACTGTTTTAATTAAAACTGTTTAATGACTTACCAATACTGGTTGAACGGCAATGCGTAAATAGCCACGTACATCACCTCTTTCATTAACAATTGCTACTTTGTGTACCAAAGGTACGGGATACAATAGATTACTTAAATAGACAAACGAACGTCCTACCATACGGAACCAGGGAAAACGATCATAGAATGGATCACCACCGGTAAGGGATTCCACATTATAGTCCGGCGAAGTTGGACTAAGTTCAGCTTCATTGTGATACATTTCACGCATCAATTCAAGACGTTGCCTATAAGAAGAGCACACAAATAAACAAGTTAATCGTAATTAATTTTGATACGATATGATGATAATGTTGTATATAATATCGTATATATGTATATATTGGTATGTATGTTATAAGCTAGACATTAAAAGCTTTAACAAAATAAATATATTTTTAGGCATGTGATAAAAAATCTTTGTAAATAAAAATTAAAAAAGCAAAGTTTAGTTTCAAAATTTCATTTAAGATATGTAACGGTAATCTGGCATATAGGACGGTATCCAAGTCAGCAGTACTGGTAATCAGTGGTGTAATACCTATAGGTCTAAGGGCAAGCAAGCGAAAGAATGTGTGGGAGACTAAAAACGTGCACGGAGATACAGTAAATATCGACGACGCCAAAACGCGAACCATACAACACTGGCAAGAGAAATGGGACAGATATTGCCCGCTGTATTGAGAGGAAATTTGGTGAGGTTAATTACTATTTAACGCAGCTGTTATCCGGTCGCCGTAGTCTAGTAGGTAGTGTTCTGGCTTATTAGATGTAAAGCCAGGGTTCACACCCCAGGCCAGACATCAAAACAAAATATAAAAAGTATTTCTTCGGCGACTTCTTCTCAGCAGATTTCTAGCAAAAACTCTGAGAGTAAATAAAAATTGCCATGGAATGTTTCTCAAAAATCTGTCGTTCGGAGTCGACTTTAAACTATAGGTCCCGCCACTCATGTATAAAATTAACACACACACACCATAAGTGGTATGAGAAACAAGGTCGTAATCCTGACTGAAGGGTTGTAATGACCAATTATGTATGTATATGTATGTATGTTATCCGGACACGATTACTTTTGTAAATATCTGTTTAAAATGGGGAAGATGACACGACCAAGTTGCATTTATGATGATGCCTCGATTAATGACGTGGAATACACTTTTTTTCATTGTGAGAGATGGAGTTTAGAAAGAACGAATCTTGAGGCCAAAGTTGGCGTCTGTACTGTCGAAAACTTCTGCGATATACTATACTTCTGAACAGCGAGGAAAATTGAAGTAGCATAGCCAGTTACACTGAAGCCTTTCTAAAATCTAAGAAACTTAACTTGAATGAGAGAATTAGAATGAATGTTTAAACACCTTCTCAGATTTTGTTACGCAATCCAGACTTGGATATGGATATAAAGGAACCAAATGGCTAGAGGGACTCCACTTCGAAGTAATACTACAGTAGTTCCGGAGTTCGGCACAAAGAGTACAAAAGAGTAGGGGGAGATTTAGTGCGTGAGGGCCCCACACACGGGGGATAGTGACGACTTCCCCTATGGTGCGGTTATGAATATTTACTCCTCCTCAGCGGAAAACAAAAAAATTATAGTGGTCGTGAAGAGGTGCAATAATATTGTACTTCCACGACATAAAAAAGTTTCTCAAAAAAAAATCTGTCGTTCGGAGTCGACATTAAATTATGGGTCCCTCCATTTATGCATAAAATTAACACACACAACATAAGTGCTGAATAAGTGTGCTTTGAGCCTACAAAGAGCCAGCTGCTAACCTCAGATTATTAAACAAATATAATCCAATTGTAATTAATCACAAAAAAGTGTACGTTCTCTCAAACCTATTTGGTTTAAGAACAGCCTCCACATTCCGCTATCTGCCCTTTCGTTGAGTATACCCTTCCAAACATCTCTTTCCACACCACACAAGGATTGTTACTTCATTAGCAGCCTGAAAGCTCCTCTCCTGGCAAGCTCAGCAGTCTGCTCATCCTCACATGACTAGGCATTCGGAAGAGGGTAACTCTATTTCCCCTACATAACTGAGTTTCGTCAAACAGTTCCATACATACATAACATAATTGGTCATTACAAGCCTTCAGCCAGGATTTCGACCACGTTTTTCACACCCATTTCTATTGTGTGTGTTAATTTTATCCATAAATGGAGGGACCTACGGTTTAACGTTAATGGGAGCGTAAAACTGATGAGAGTTGAATCGATTGAAACAATCAAGAAATCTGACAATGTCATCAGCTAAGATTTGGAAAACCGAAGTTGAAGTTGAAACAACATCCGGCAGTATCCGAGGCACTGGTTCTGTTCTTGTCCCACAATAAGCACATAATTGGCATAACCATCCATTGGATATATATTCGTGCAATATTTCTGTCTTGCATTAACTTTAAGTTCTCAAGCTCTTTTTTTTTTTTTTTTTTTTGAGGCCAACACTAGTCCTACTCATGCAGTAAATTGTGTTGTTATGGGAGATTGGAAAGAGGGGTAATAAGGAGCGGCTCTTGAAGTTTAGTACATTATCTACTAGGCAATAGGGGCATCTTAAAAACATACGATAAATAATAAATGCCGAAAAGGAAATTACATTTTCACTGCGTTTAATATTTAAATAAATTCTTAAGACAATACTACAGCACTGAATTCTTCCTTCAAATGCATATCGTCTCATGATAATGGCAACTTTTGTAAACAATTCCCATTAGCTAAATATTCCCTAAACGATTTAGGGCCATTATTATAACTTGCCATTAACTAAAGGGAGGATTTTAACGGGCAGATAAATTGTTTTTCATTGTTATAAGTGGGCAATAAGGTAGAAGTGAGCGTTAAGCTAAAGGGAAGACCATCCTACATTTAATTTTTAAAGTTAAGTTTATGTTTGAACTTGCCATATTATATATTATATTCAATATGGCAACTTCAAATATAAACAAAATGAGAATATACAACAAAAAAAAAAAACGAAACCCGTCGTTGCCATTGCGTTAAATAAAAACTTGATTAATTGAACAGTGTTATCGACATTGCTCCAGTACTGCCATATTTTTGAAAAAGTTAATTTTATTTTATCATTAGGTTGTAATAACGAAAAGAAGTTAAAGGTGAGTTTAAAGTTCACTTTAGCTAAAGTTACCTTTAACTAAACCAAACTTTAACCGCAAGTTGTAATAATGGACCTTAAACTTTTTCAGTGCATTAATAAAATAATACCGGCCTCTATATCCATCCAATAATGAAGAACTTTCAATAAAATTTACTGATGATTTGCTAAATATAAGAGGCTTTATATTTTTTTCCCATCAGGAAGGTAAGACCCAGACATCAGAAGAATAATAATACAACAATGGCCTATATTCCATTCTAATAACAAAGTTTGAAGTATCAATAATAACCTAATATGCTAATCTAACGGTAAAATATAAACTGTTATATTGAAAAAATAAATAAAATAAAAAAAAATAAATCGAACGTTTAATTTTAAATGTTTTTTAAGCGCAATACACTACAAAATTAGAATAATCCTCAAAGGCAACGTATTTATATTTAATTATAATACAAAAATAAATAAAAAAGAAGCATGTACACATATATTTAATTATAATATACGAGTATAAAATTAAAAAAAAATTAAAGAAATACTCCAAAAGACATGCAGATATGACATTTGAGATATATGTATGCCAGTCAGTATAAATATTGAAAAGGAAATTTCAATTTCTAATTGCTACAGAAGAAGTATTACATATGAATACCATTATGATTAAAAAATATAGGGTGGGTGATTTAAAAGTTTAAATTTAAAAATTAAATAAAACAAATTTTTTTCTTTATTTGTTGTGAAGTACAATGGCTGCCGCGGCTGATCGCATAGTACCTCATCTGATCGGACCAATTTTCGTGCACTTTTTCGAGTGTTAGGGGTCGTATCTCGGCAATGGTATCACAAATATTGGCCTTCAAATGGTCGGTTTGTCGGCACTACATTTTTCCTTAACGGCGCCCCACAGCAATTAGTTCAACGGTATCAAATTGTAGCCTCTTGGCGGCCAATTAACATCACCATTTCGGCTAACTAAACGGTCATCAAACGTTTGACGCAATTGCGTCAACAGGATTGTGAAGTTTGGTTCGTTCACATCAATTCCATTAAGAGCGGTTACAAAAAAATCGGTTATCATGGTGCGATGGGTGTCTCCATTGACCGTAACGGTTGTGCTGTCGTCGTTTCGAAAGAAATATGGGCCAATGATGCCTTCGCTCTAAAAACAGCACCAAACAGGCACTCGTAATGGGTACTCTGGCTTCTGTAAGACCATGTGTGGGATTTATGAGCCACATATACATCAATTTTGTTTATTAACGTACCCATCAAAATGAAAACGAACTTCATCCGCAAAAAATTATTTTTTTTTGGCAAAATCAACATCATCGTCCAGTTTTCCGTTGACCCATCTAGCGAAGCGAAAACGAAACGGATGGTAATGCGGCTTCAATTCTTGAACCAATTGAACTTTGTAAGGCGTCACACCGAGATCTTTTTACAAAATTCTCCGTAAGCTGGTGCGTGAAATGTTCAATTCTTGAGAACTATAAAGAGTTGTTGTTGACAGATTCTTACGCACACTCTCAGCCACAGTTTCGATATTTTCGGGTGCACACACTGTACGAGCACGCTCACGTCTTGACGCATCAACAATGAAACCAGTTTCATGAACTTTAGCAATAAACTTGGGTATACCGGGCACTGTTGGTCCTTCACTGGAACCAAATTTTATACGACATTTTCATGCAATTTCCGACCGACCAATTGTCTTTGTTTTGACAATAAAATTTCCAATAAATCCGAACGTTGCTTAAGTGTAAACCGATTCATTCTACAGGTACAGTAGAGATAATTGACTGAATTTTCTGACAGAATAGAATGACATAAGTATTGCCAGATTCGAAATAACCGATAGTTTAAGTCTAAAAGTAGCCGTAGTCTGGTAGGTAGTGTGTTGGATTATTAAAAGTGAGGCCAGGGTTCAAACCTTAGGTCAGACATTAGACAAAATATGAAAAAATATTTCTTTGGCGACTTCCTCTCAGCAGATTTCTGGCAAAAACTGTAAGAGTAAAATAAAACTGTCATGAAAAGTTTCTCAAAAAAATCTGTCGTTCGGAATCGACTTTAAACTGTTGGCTTCGGCCACTTATGGATAAAATTAACACACCCAACATAAGTGCTGTGAGAAGTTAGGTCGTAATCCTGACTTAAGGGTTGTAATAAATAATTATGTATGTTAACTTTAAACCGATAGATGGTCCACCCGTTAATTAATTAAAATTATAAACAGAGATTAGAAGAAATTTTGAAATATCCTTATTTTCTTAACGTAAAACATTCAAAATGCAGTTCAAAAACTAAATAAAAAATATGAAAGAATTAAAAATAGGGACTATAATAGTAGGGTAGTACAGATAACAATTAAACAAATGCAATCAATCAATATATGTATGCATGTATGGTATGTATGTAGGTTAATAGTTAAAAATAATAATAAATAAGTATGCATGTATAGATAAAATAGTAGAAAATTTAAGGAAACCTCGAAAAATGGAAAGCAAACCTAGAAGGCATAAGATTTGCCAATGATAAACGAGACGGTGAGTAAGTAGAAGAAGAAGAACTGTTGTTCGATTGTTTCGTTAACATGGATTTTGTGGTTGCATATTGTGGATGATGCTTCAGTTGTTGTCCTCCCAACAAATTATAATTTTTCGCTAAATCATGCAAATTACAAAGACCATTCTCATATAAACTAGAAGTTGTCGTTGTTGTTGGTGGTGGTGGGAGTGGTGGTGAACAATTTGTAGGAGTTGTATTGGTTGAAATGATGGTGGCGGTGTTGTTCAAAGTTGTGTTGTGGATACAGGGATTTATAGAAGTGGTAGTAGCATTAGTAGTAGCTGTAGCAGTAGTAGCAATAGTTGTGATGGTTGTACAAGAATTTTGTAATTGTAATTGACCATCATTTAAAGCTGAAGTATCATAGAGCATGGATGATGGTGGTGATTCCACATTATAAATTTGCCGCATCATTTCCAAACGATAACTATTTTTCAAGTGTGTGAATGTGAATGTTAAAGTAAAGTAAAAAGTAAATTATAAAAATATTACGAAAATAAAAACATACATATTTTCAACTAATCAAACATGTTTCAAAACAAATCATAACTGAAAATTTATTTCAAAACTAATTAAAAATGAAATGAAATTCAAATTCAAATTAAATGAAAACAAATGTAAAATGATGTACAAGGTTTTTAAAGTTTAAATTTCTTTTTCAATTGCATTTTAGTTGGACGATACTTTTTTTACTAGGAAAAAAAATCAGTATCAGACAGATGGATCCATGGAAACTACATCTAAAAAACAATTGAAAATTGAAACATTTTACCCGGAATAATTCGGTACACGACTTAGGTAGGCTGAAGGAGAGGACACCTACAAAGGGCGTCAGGCGACAATAGACATATAATTGGTCATTACAACTCTTCAGTCAGGATTACGACCTAATTTCTCACACCACTTATGTTGTGTGTGTTAATTTTATACATGAGTGGTGGGACCTACAGTTTAAAGTCGACTCCGAACGACAGATTTTTGAGAAACTTTTCATGGCAATTTTATTTACTCGCAGTTTTTGCCAGAAATCTGCTGAGAGGAAGTCGCCGAAGAAATATTTTTTGTATTTTGTTTTGATGTCTGACCTGTAGCTCGAACCCTGGCTTTACGTCTAATAAGCCAACACACTATCTACTAGACTACGGCGACAATAGGCAACCAAGTAATTATGTAGTTGTGCGCTCATCATTAGGAATATCACCTTTCTTTCTATAGGAAGTTTGTACAAGATACACTCCACTTCTCTGAGACGAGTTATATTTGGTATAGTGTCATGCCCAGAATATTGGCATTTTGAGCTTACGAAAGCTGCACAATGACACAAAAAGTGCTGTATTGTATCGATGTATTCACTATGGCTCGGCATTTGTCATTTTCCACCATGCTAATGCGGTTCAGTTGTACATATAAAGGCGGAGTGTCCCGTGAGCACGCTCATTAACCTACTAAGATCGCCCTTTATTTAATTTTAAAATACTCTTGGTTGTCTCATCATTAGGATCGCCCCAAAGTATTTTTGGAATGAACAAATTTACGCCAAGATCATCAGATTTAGTAGACGCCGTAGTCTACTTGGTAGTGTGTTGCCTTATTAAACATGAGGTCAGACATCTCCAACAAAACGAAATATTAAAAAATATTTCTCGGGTGACTTCCTCTCAGCAGAAACTCTGGGAGAAAATAAAATTGCCATGAAAAGTTTTTCAAATATAATTCGTTCGGAGTCGACTGTAGGTCCCGCCGCCACTCATGCATAAAATTAACACACTTTACATAAATGGTGTGAGAAGCTAGGTCGCAATCATAACTGAAGGGTTGTAATGAGAAATTATGTATGTACGAATGTAATACGTTGTAGGTGTATATGTAAGGCGGAGTGTCGCGTTGGGTACGCTCATTAACGTACTCAGGTCGAGTTTATTTAGATTTAAAATAGTCATAAATCACTCGTCGTTAGGATCGCCCCAAAGTATTTTTGGGTTTAAAGACTAAACAATTAAAGCATGCGATAACTTACTTCAACGTAGACTAACCATCCATTATGTAAGTTTTTTGACCTTTAAATAGGCGCGAAAATTCTTAAAAATCAAGGAAAGTCACGAGTTTTAACCTCTGTGATTAGATTCAAAACGTCTCACAAATATAGACGCCCCAGGAGTTTCCGAAAGGAGTTTCTTTATGTCATCCATTATAACGTAACCCCAATCAAGTTTCTATTTTAAGTGAAAACCGATGGCATTTTCTAAAATTTTCAAAATCAAGGAAAGCCACCAGTATTTAACCTCAGTGATCAGATGCAAAATGTCTCACAAATATAGGTACCCCAGTCTCAACTGATCTGCCTTTCCGGAAGGAGTTTCTTTATGCCATCCGGTATAACGCAGACCAAATCAAGTTACAATCTTGAGAGAAGATCGATGATATTTTCTTAAATTTTACGAAGACCGAAAGAAAGATTTATCAACTGGAAGTAGAAAAATGTAAGTCATCGACCAGAAAAATACAAGTCATCGACCAGAAAAATGCAAATCATCGACAAAAATAAGTGTAAGTCATCGAACAATAAAGATGAAGGAAATAAGGAAGCAAGAAAGACTAAAAAAATACGAACCATCGACCACAGAATAGAAGTCATCGACGTCAAAAATACCAGCCATCGATAAAAACTTAAATCATCGACAAAAAACTCAATAGGACAATTCTGCCCGGTTTATATAGGAACCTTTTTGTTGCTCATTTAAATAAAACAATTAGTTTCCCAAGTAATGTCCGACCGTAAAAATCTGTTTTGCAATCCTTGATGTCATGGCTATCCAGCCTACTGGGTCCATTTCCTCCATAAATCCACTTTTTATCCGATTTTGACCCTATTTACCCAGAGCACTTTTTGTTAACCTTGTCGCCTATAACTCCGGTCACAAATAAAGCTGGACCATGAGGGAAATTTGGAATATTTGATACCATGGTAATCCAGTACACTAGGTCCATTTCCTTCACAAGTGCATTTTTTATCCGATTTAACCCCATTTATACAGAGCACTTTTTGTAGCTCATTTAAAGAAAACAATTAGCTTCGTCGGCTATCTCTCCGCTCCCAAAGGTTACCCAACCGTTACGAAATCTATTTTGGAATTCTTGATTTGTTAGCTATCCAGTCCACCAGGCCCAAAAATTGCATCTTCTTAAATTTTATCGAATTTTGTCATTCGGAAACCATACATCCTAAAGCTTCAAGTAGTCGAGATATAATACCGAATACTAGTGTATATATATTAATAAAAACGAAATGAAATTTTTAATTTGCATTTGAAAAAGATACTTAAATTTGAAAGACTCTGTATGATCGTGTTATGGTGGTTCTAAGCAATTGAAAAATACTGTTAAAACTGTTTATAAATTTTTCAAATTAATTTAAGCGTCTTAAGAGATTTTTGTACAAATGAATGTTTGGCAATCTGACATACGTACAAGGCATTTCTTTTTTGCCCTCAACAAATCTTATAGAATTTTTTGTTTTAAACAGACAACCTACATTAAGACTTAGCAACTTAGTACACTGAAAATAATTTTTAGACATTTTTAAAATTAAATTACAATAATCAAGGGATTAGGGGGATTAGTAACATCAAATAGGAAAAGAGGGAGGGTAATTAGAAAATTTAACTAGACACTAGACATTGTATGTATGTTGTTGTACTAAATCGACAAAATCAAAAACAAAATTTCAAATGAAATTTAAAACTAAAACTAAACCACCATGCACGTTCAAAAGTAGAGTGTTATTAAATGGCTAAGAAAAGAAAACTAAAAGCATAAATTAATTAAACTTAAAAAGCCTTTGAGGTTCGGAAAAAAATGTTTCTTTTAAAACAATAAAATTTCATTTAAAACAAAACATTTAACAAAAATATTGCTTTTCTAAAGAAGAAAAAACCCATGAGAGTGTGTGTATCAAAACAAACTCAAACAAAATTTAAAGGAAAAAAAATTAATCCAAAAAAAAACCGAAAAAATATGCTTAAAGGGAGGCAAAAATGTTACTTACCGTAGCTTTTCTAAAGACCAATAATGAGTGGCACCATTTTTCGTATCGGTGACCTCTACAGCCACCAAAGTCTTTGAAACTGGTGGCGAACCGAATTCATCTTCCGATTGTAACGGTGATGCAGCTGAGGCCAATTCTGGCGGCAAAGGTGAATACAGGGTATCAGTTAATAGAGTAAATTGGAATTGGACCTTCTTTTTCAATTCAACCGAAATGGCATTGGCTTCTTTGAGGAATATAGCATTGCCCCAGAGATCATCACGCAATGAGGTGAATTGATGATAACGCCATTTGCGGAATGCCCAAGCGGCTAAGCCAGCTTCCCGGGCGGACCAGCAAGATTCATAAGGTGGATTAGCTAAATTAAATAAAAAATAAATAAATAAATAAATAAATACATTTCTTTCTAATACCACAAGCTTCTATGAAAAAAGAAAACACTCACAATAAACTTCCTCATCCTGCAAGTCTTCGGGTGTATAACTGCTGTACATGGACATGGTCATGGATTGTTCTTCGACTTGCTTTTGCAAAGCATCAATACGGGCTTCATAGGACTAAAAGAAAATATAAAAAAAATACAAATGAGATTACAATGAAGGTGAATTAAATACTTTAGGGGCTATTATTACAACTTCCCCTTAAAGTTGGGTTTAGTTAAAGGTAACTTTAGCTAAAGTGAACTTTAAAGTCAGCTTTAACGTCCTTTCGTTATTACAACCTAATGATAAATATCATCACTGTAGCCTAGTCATACAAAAGCTCGTCCTAAAGCTTCTCTTTATATTGATTCTTCAAAAGTAAAAACCACTGCTTAGTTTTAATTTTTGTTTAATTCAAACTGTATCACTGTAAGAAGTAGCAAACGGTTTGAGGTTAAAATACTAATGAAGTGAGCGGCATGACAGTAACCTACACATCTGGCTATAAAATCTTTCTTCGTCAGTATGGAAATGCGGTTGTGGGGTCTTGGAATATACTTCCTTGTAATACTCAGGTTTTATTGTGTGTATAATGGGATCGACAGCTAATCGGCTACAATGGCACGTTAAACTTTTAATTCGAAACTATTTTATCAACAAGAACTAATAGCCCCAAACATTAATATCGATTTAGCTACATTTGCAGATCTTGTTTGGAAGGTTCCTAGTCATTCATTTTATATAGGGTAGGCCATTTAAAAGTTTAAATTTAAGAATGCAATAAAACAAAAACGGTTTGAAATTTTGTTTGGCGTGAAGTACAATTGTTCCGGTTTCCGGTTAGAAATGGAATCACAGTACCTCATTTCATCGGACCAATTTTCGTGCACTTTTTAGAGTGTATCTTGGCAATGGCATCACGAATCTTGGCCTTCAAACGCTCAATTGTCTTCGATTTGTCGGCATAACACTTTTGTTTAACGGTGTCAAACGTCCATCAAACGTTTGATGTAATAAATCGATTGTGGCATGAAATGTGTGGCAATTTGCACCATCCTGTTGAAACCAAACATCGTTCATATTAATATCATGAAAAGCGTTTAGAAAAAATCGGTTATCCATGGTGCGACAGGTGTCCCCATTGACCGTAATGGTTGCGCCGTTATCATTTTCAAAGAAATATGGGCCAATGAAGCCTCCTCCTCCACAAGCTTTACCAAACAGTCACTCGTAATGGGTGCATTGGTTTTTGTAAAATCACGTGTGGGTTTTCTGAGCTATTAACGTAACCACCAAGATGAAAATTAGCTTTGTTCAATGATGATGACGAGGATTTTTTGGCAAAATCGACAGCATCGTGCAGTTTCTCGTTGGCACAATAAATCTCAATGTTGCTCAAGCGTAAATAGATTCATTACGTATGTGGAGATAATTGACTGAATTTTGTGAGAGAATAGAATAACATAAGTATTGCCAGATACGAAAAAACCAATGGTTCAAATTTAAACCGATAGATATCCCACCCGATAGTACCAAGTTCGTGAAATGTTTTTTTTTTAATTTTTCTTTTAAACCTTACCTTACGTTGCTCTTCAAACTCCTGATCGGCTTGCATTTTTTCCCTTTTGTATTGTTCTTCGAGGACATCTAAACGTTTTTGCATTTCAGCTTTCAAATCGATGCCTTGTTTCTCCAACAATTCACACTGAGCGAAATTCCAATCGACCTCTTGAGCATCACACTTTTCAGTTTCATTCTCAGCATTTTCAGCCAACTTTTCACGTATTTCACGAGCCTGCTCGGGATTGGTGAAACGGAATACATGATTTTTACCCAAAATCACACGAGAACCGGTACGCAAAACTTCCGGCTCGGCAAGCTTACGGCCATTTAAATATACCAGAGCATCTTTATGCGGTATTAGGGTAACGCAATTATTGCGATTCTCAAATGTGCAATGCTCTTTGAGTATATGCGAACCGGAGAGTTGTATATCCTGGGGCACATTAGCCTCATGGGTGCCTAAACGTGTAATGCCATCCTTAATGTAGTAAAGCAGACATTCGGATAAATTAGGATCTTCATTCAAATTAACTAGATGAGGTGTTTTCTTTGGCGAGAAAACGCCCACAGTTATGCCATCCTCCTTAACGGCCACACCCATTTCGGCAAATACCGCTTCACGTTGTAGACGTATCTCCTCGGTACGTTTAAGTTTTTCCTCCCAGGTTTCGTTTAATTCTGGATAAATTAGGAAATATTAATACACAGTTTAAAAGAAAATTTAATGTTGCGATCTTACCAGCTATTAATTTTTCACTTGCTTGCAATTGATCCACTGCCATTTCAGTAGTGGAACCATTACGATTACGGCCATTAGTTGGTGATTTAATATTGCCACCTGCATTACCAACTCCACCGCCGCCTCCACCTCCTCCGCCAGTTTTCATTTCATCTTCTGCAAATATTTTACAAGAGTTTTATAACAATCAAAATAATATTTGATTTTCAAAGTCATACTTCTTAGTACATTAGGAGGAATACAATTTAAAAAAAGAAAACGTTGTTATATTATGTACACAGAATAAAAGCGTTACCAATTATTAAAAAATAAAAAAAATGTATTACGATTACTAAAAAGCACTGGACATGAACGTTTTAATATATAAAAAAAAGTACAGATATTTATTAGGTAAACATTTGGGCGTTTAACACACAAGTTGTATTATCATAATATTACAATGGCTTAAAAAATAATTACGTTCGTAATTATATGGAAGATTCTCTACGATGGCACATTATATCACAGCACATGAATTTGTCAGCAATGAAGTTCTTAAGGAATAAATCAAGTATCATCCGTTAAACATTTGGGCATTTAACACAAGTTGTATTATCATATTGTTATGATATACGATAATATTACAATGGCTTACGTTCATAATCATATGCAAGATTCCCTAGGATACCACATTACAACACAGCACATGAACTTGTCAATAGTGAAGTCCTTAAGGAATAAATCAAGTATCGATCGAAATGGAATCAGCTTTTATAATAACACCTCTGTAGAACATTTGGGCGTTTAACACAAGTTGTATTGTCGTATTGTTATGATATACGATACCACATGGCATCTCAGCACATGAATTTGTCAACAATTAAGTTCTTAAGGAATAAACCCAGTATCGATCGAATGGGAATCAGCTTTTTTATTGACAGCGGTGCTATATTGAATAAGATGATTAAGATTTCGGAATCCGTTCTGTAACACCCTGAATATATCCTCTATAACTAATGCTGCCCTTAGAATAGAAATAGGTAAACTTTAGTTGAACAAGGAATATGATAGAACAGACACTATATTATATGTATATATCGCCATATCCAACCCACTGTGCAGGAAATAATTGGCAAGATTATCAAGAACAGATGTGCTTAGAGCTATGAACCTTCACAATGTAAGTACCGTCAAAAATATAACTCCTGTTAGAGAAAGTGTGGCACAATTCAAATTCGATTCCACGGCCTTTCACCGCAATTTAGCCTATCTTAGGATTTATTAAGGCCTATTTTGCATTTGTATTTCTAACTTCATTCAAAAAAAATTCCAATTAATGCAGCAATTAAAGCCTAGGTCGTAATCCAGACTGAAAGGTTACAATGATCTACTATGTATGTAAGTAGGTAATGGCAAGGTCCAAGCATTATAATGACATAAAAGTTTGAACGAAATCATAGTGTTATGCTTGCTTTTATTTAACCTCACTTTTGAAAATGAAGCATAGATAAACTTTTGCATATCCACTATACGTAATGGAATGTCATCTGTATTACAATAACTATAGAGATACATATACAATACGGTTATAATAGATAGGAATACAAAATTCAAATATTTAGCGTAATTATCTCCTTGTGAGCCATAAATGAGGAGAGAAAAAATTGAATCAAATTAATCGGCTTAATTAACAGTAATTTTAACGGCTATACATTCGAAATTGTGTAGTGTAGTAGATCGTGTGTCGGCTTATTAGACATAAGGCCACGTTTCAAAACCCAGGTGAGACATCAAAACGAAAATATGAAAAAAAAAATATTTCTTGGGCGACTTCCTCTCAGCAGATTTCTGGCAAAACCTCTGAGAGCAAATAAAATTGCCATGAAAAGTTTCTCAAAAATCTGTCGTTCGGAGTCGACTTTAAACTGTAGGTCCCGCCACTCATGTATAAAATTAACGCACACAACATAAGTGGTGTGAGAAGCTAGGTCGTAATCCTGACTGAAGGGTTGTAATGACCAATTATGTATGTATCTCCTTGTGAACCATAAGTGAGGAGCGAAAAAATTGAATCAAATAGACCAGCATAATTTAACAGAAGTTTTAACGAATGTACATTCGAAAAAATATGATTAACGGACCTTTAGAACAAGTATGCTTTGAAAACATATATCTTAAGGATTGGAAAGAACAGACGTCATCGGTTTTTGGAGATAGAACGCTTGAAGATCTAGGCATGGTTGCGAACGTGCCACTAAGGAAACTGTCTGGTTTCATCCGGAGCCACCACTAACGGTCCGTGACAAGGGTGGACTTAACTCACATTGAGCCACATATAGGCCACCAAGTGAATCTGTTAACAGCAAGCTCCGCGCTAACCTAACCTCACTTTTAGAACACGTATATACTTTAAAAGTAGGAAACATTTACATCAATTCATAACATTGTAGAGTTAATTCAATAAATAAATGTTTAATTTTAATAATTTGCAAATAATTCAAAATAAATATACAAAAAGTGTTTGCTTGGCTTGTCTTTAAAGCGAGAAATATAAATTTGCTGCCTCTTGTGTTTTAATATACTGTATGTAACCTAGCTATTATAAGCAATAGCGTGAGCCATAAATTGAAAGCAAAATTAAGCTTTAAAGTTTTAGCACAATACAAATTAAGTTTTTAAGCAATATAAATGCATATATACATAATAATTATTATCCTTTTTAAGTGTTCCAGATCGATTTAAAATGTGTGGAGTCATTAAATTATTTGGTACCAAAACAAAAATGGAGAAACTTTAAATTCAGCACATAACTTTCCTAACCTAAAAATATATATCGAAAGGAAATATTCGAAAATAAAAAAAGAGCACACAGGAAAAGAGAACACAAGAAATTACTGAATCTGGAAATTATTGCCCGAAATCTGTATAAATTACAAAGCGGCACATAAACCGCGATGAAAAACTGACCAAGTAACATAAAAGTCTCCTACTAAGAAGATAATCAAAATGTTGTCTTCACGTGGAAATTTATGGAAAGAAATTAATACAAACAAAAGAGTAAGTAACCAGTTAGGCCAGCAATTCAATCCAGCATCAAACAATAACCAATAAAAGTATAAACTGTTAAAAACAAGTTGCTAAAGGATGGAACTGAAAAGAACTCAAGCGTCAAGAACAAGTTGTTAATGAGGGGTAAATACCAGTGTAATCAGTGGAAGAAGCTTACAACAGATTGGAAACGATTAAGGTTTTTACCTGCTATTTAACTGCTATCAAAAGCAGGGTATCACTTTTTTTTTTAGGACTTAAATAAAATCTTAAAAATATAATGGCTTGGTTTTAGATATTCGTTCGTTTTTAAAAACCGAAGTTTTTGAGGTTTTGGAAAATCACAGAAGGACATTTTATGAAATCGAATGCATTATTTTTTGTTTTTGCTACATACGTATCAGAGCTCAGCAATGAATCGTTTTTTCGCTACTCATAAGCACTCATGAAATTTTGAATATAAGTGAGCCAACAATATTGAAATTTAACTACTCTGTCTGATTCATTAGTACTCACTACAACGTTTATTTAAAAGTACAGGTTGCAATAAGTATGAGTACAACGTTGACATCAAACTCATACCATTCGAAATATGTTTGATTCATAAGCCTTATATATGATTCGAGACGTAGTCTCAGTCTTACATGTTGTTGCTGTTACAACAAAAGATAAAAAACACATAAGCAAAAAACAGAGCAGCAAGCAGAGCAAACACAACCTTATAGTGACTATTTTAGTGTTCGTACGCGAATCATACTTATTTCGTGATCATACCTGTTGTTAAGTATAAGTATGATGAGTACTTCAAACTTTGAATATGAGTAGAGGTTCCATGATATTAAAATAAGTATGAATGCGTATAACTATCAGAAATTATGAGTATGATTAGATTCTACTCATCTTTTTCAATACTCATTGCTGATCTCTGATGCATACATAAAGAATAAATAGAAATTGTATATACTTATACACATAAACACGCACTCACACACATACTTATTATTAATATTACTACGGTCAATATCATCAATATTTATTAAAAATGAAATAAAATTTAAAAAAAAAATTATAATAAGCTTGGTATAGTATATCATAAATACTGTATTATATTATAAAGGGTGTTTTTTATAGAGGTATAGAACTTTAAGTTGCAATAAAACAACGATGGATTATTCGATTGACATGAATTTTATTTTTCCGAAAGATAATCTTGTGGCATTACATTTTAAATATGATTTCTGGCATATGACCGCCACGGCTGGCGCGGATGTAGTCCAATCTGGACGTCCAATTTTCGATGACTTTTTCCAACATTTGTGGCCGTATATCGGCAATAATACGGCGAATGTTGTCTTCCAAATGGTCAAGCGTTTGTGGCTTTACCGCATAGACCAATGACTTTACATAGCCCCACAGAAAGTAGTCTAGCGGTGTTAAATCACAAGATCTTGGAGGCCAATTCACAGGTCCAAAACGTGAAATTAGGCGGTCACCAAACGTGTCTTTCAATAAATCTATTGTGGCACGAGCTGTGTGACATGTTGCGCCGTCTTGTTGAAACCACATCTCCTGGACATCATGGTTATTCAATTCAGGAATGAAAAAGTTAGTAATCATGGCTCTATACCGATCACCATTGACTGTAACGTTTTGGCCACCATCGTTTTTGAAAAAGTACGGACCAATGATTCCACCAGCCCATAAAGCGCACCAAACAGTCAGTTTTTCTGGATGTAACGGTGTTTCCACATACACTTGAGGATTACCTTCACTCCAAATGCGGCAGTTTTGTTTGTTGACGTAGCCATTCAACCAGAAGTGCGCTTCATCGCTAAACAAAATTCGCTTATGAAAATCGGGAACAACGGTAATCTCGTTTTGGGCCCATTCGACGAATCTACGCCTTACTTGGTGATCGTTTGGCTTCAAATCTTGCACGAGTTGGATTTTGTAAGCACGCAAACCAAGATCCTTCCGCAAAATCTTCCATAAAGTGGATGGACACAGATCCAATTCCTGTGCTCGATGGCGGATGGACTCATTCGGGTCTTCCTCAATGCTACGCTCTACAGCAGCAATAGCTTCTTCTGTACGCACCGTACAGCATCTCTGGGGATGCGAGTTATCAATAAGAGTAAACGTGGTGCGAAAAAGTTCCATGGTTAATCGAATTAACTGCTCTGAAGGACGATTTTGTCGACGATAAAATGGACGTAGTGCGCGATACGTTTTCCGCACAGAACCATTATTTTCGAAATAAAATTGCACTATTTGCAAGCGTTGTTCAGGAGTGAGTCTATTCATGATGAATCGCCAAACCAAACTGAGAATAAATCACTTGACAGCTGTTAAATCGGTCGCCATCTTGAAAAGTAATGCCAACTTAAAGTTCTATACCTCTATAAAAAACACCCTTTAAATATGTATGTGTATTATATAATAATTATAATTAAATATAATAATTTCTTTGAAATAGCAAAGCGTGACGACAGAGAAAAATATAATATTACTCTATATGTATATGTAAATTGTATCTATATATAGTACGTATGCATATAAAATATTACTTTGTTGTATGTATGTAGATATTATATATGTATAGAGAACTACTTACTATTGGTATCGCGTTTTTCACAAACCACTTTGCCATCAGGCCCTAAATGTTAATAATATTTTATTTAATAATGATGAATTATGTATTTACCATACAATGAATTTTATTTTTTGTTGTTGTTGTTATTATTATTGTAGCTAATTATGAATTTATATGAAAAAATCTGTAATCAGGATATTAAATAATTATGATTAGAACGCACTTGTTTTTATTTCGTATTATTTCTTATTATTACCGAAAATAAATATTGATTCTCATTTGTAAGAAGAGAGCAGAGAGAGAGGCGGATTGTAAACATTTGTTAATAGAATAATAATACATATTTCTATTATCTAGAAGGCGATCCCTTATCATGCAACCTCTTCAATTTCGTCATGGAGAATAATCTGCGGAAGACAGGAGTGCATCGCAATGACACTATTTTTTATAAAAGCGTCCAGTTGCTTGACATCATAGGGCGTATCAAGCGAGATGTTACTGCTGTCTTTAGTGCTATTGAACGGGAGTCTACTAAGATGGGACTGACAGTAAATGAGGGCAAAACGAAATATATGTTATCGATAAGTAGAGACGTGCGGCTTATTGGATTTCAGATCGCAGGCGATAACTATACTTTCGATATAGTCAAAGATTTTATTTTTTCTTGGCTCTGCCGTTACCACCAATAATGATGTCAGCCTGGAGATCAAGCGCAGGATCACTCTTGCCAACAGGTGCTACTATGGTCTCAATAGGCAATTGAGTAGCAGAGACCTCTTTCGTACGACAAACTAACAATCATTCTCCCCGCGCTTCTTTATAGCGCAGAGACATGGACCCTATTAAGAACGCGTTGCGGTGCGAACTCTCAATATAGTGTATTAATTTCAAAGGTTAGTCGCAGTAGTCTAGTAGGTAGTGTGTTGTCTTATTAGACATGAGGCCTCTGTTCAAACCCCAGCTCAGTTATCTTCAACAAAACGAAATACGAGAAAAATATTTCTTTGGTGTGTGCCTCATAGCAGATTTCTGGCAAAAACTCTAAGAGAGTAAATAAAATTGCCATGAAAAAGTTTCCCAAAAATCTATGATTCAGAGTGGACTTTACGTCCCGTCACTCATGTATAAAATTAACACACACAATACGTAAGTGGTGTGAGAGTGAGAGGCTCACAATGCTCCTACGAAGCATATTGTTACGAACATGGAAATGGTGTTACATCGTTTAACATTAAAATAATAAACAAAAGCTACAAAAACAATGAACTTGTTTACATGATAAACAAGTAAACAAAAATATATATCAACAATATAAAAAGGGGATAAACAAACAAGTAAACAAAAATGCAACACCAAACAATGTAAACAAAATACACAAACAACAATGAAACAACGATGTTTACATTTATGGAGATCTCGAGAAGGCGAAGCCACGAACATTCGACTTCAAGATAATGCATCAGACTGTTTACGTTGGCGTATAAAAGGCCAGAATAAGCAAGTAACGGAGTTAGTAAAAATTCAGTCAGTCTTGTGTGAAGACGCGCGGTGTTTGAAGAGAATACTCGTGTGAAGATCTCCGTTATAAAGATCTGTCGAACTATTGTTAGTGTTTACGCAAAAGAGTGTAAAGAAGAATAGCAAACAAAGCAATTGTTATTGTTAACATCAAGTTGTGAACAGTGGCACACAGAATTGTGCGAACAATAAAGAATTTTAATTACAACTAAACACAAATTTATTTTTATGTTATTTGCAATCTATGGGCTTATATTTTAAACGTTTTTAAAAGGTAAAAATGTAACAATATATTAATCATATACAACTGGCTCTAACAGCCTTTCTATATTTAAAAAAATCAACTAAAATAGCTTCCTTTCAGATTTATAATTTCTAAACTGGATATGGTGGGACGCGATTAAAAAAGAAATACAAGGAAAAAGATGAATTTGAAAACGAATTTAAGACTAAAGTCGGAGTCGACTTTAAACTGTAGGTCCCACCACTCATGTATAAAAATTAACGCACACAACATAAGTAAACATAAGAGAAACTAGGTCGTGGTGGGACGCGATTAAAAATTAAATACAGGAAAAAGAGTATTCGATGCATTTGAAAACGAATTTAAAACAATAACAACCAATGATATGCACTTTTGTGTACTGATCGTTTATTAAGGATGCCAGTCTTGCTTTCTTATCTTATCTATCATTTCCTAGGGGTAGTAGCTACCCATTGGTCACTTATTATTATTACAACTTTTAAAACGCATCTTAAATAGAACTTAAATGTTACTTATTTATGCTTTTAATATAACTTTCTTTTAATTGAACCCATAACCTCATATGGGAACATGTAATTCTATAAAATCAATATTTATTTACTACGAACAATTAGTGCGTTTTATTCATAATCGTTTCTATCGTCTTGTATATATACTTTTTAAATATAATCTAAATAATTAGGGGGGCTTAACAATTATAATAGTTTCTTTAAAATTACAACAAATTAAAGAATAAAAAACTTGTGAAAATTATTACCTTCTTGGACTTCAATGCCCTCAGCTTTCAAAAGATCACGCAACTTTTGTATTTCCTCTTTAAGTTCGCGTATAAGTTTAGCATTGGCATCTTCATTGACCACAGCTTTGCAAACGATTTGTTTAGCACGATCGGCATATCTGGAAAATTTAAGAAAAAAAATTAATTGTTCTTATACTCTTGCAATTGAATAAACTTTTCTTGAAATCCTTACCTTAAAGTACTCAAAGTCTCATCATAATTGATATCAGCTGGTGATATAGCAGCAATCATGGCGGTTTTTGAATTACCGCCCAAGTTTTCACGCAGCAACCAGGTTAAAACCGAATCACGATATGGTATGAAATCGGCTTTTTTCGATTTTTTACTTTTGGAAGCCTAAGGTGTTTGTACAGTTAAAAAAATTAATAACGTTTTCTTATACGTTTAAGATGTTTTTCTACATTGGAAGCCCTAGGAATTCATTGAATTCATATTGACTTCCATTAAAAAGGGGTTAAAACTTAAGGAAAACCATGCTTTACTACAACTTAAAAATGATGAACAGTCCGGAAGAGTGTAAAGTCTGAAAATAAAGACAATTTTGAAAATATTGGAATCTAAGGGCATACTGACACTTAATGAAGGAGGTCTGGAAGGGAGATTGAACGGAAAGATTGCAGATAATGTTGCAGCTTCAGTAAAAACTTGAGGACAAAAATGGATATCAGCCAAACTATGCGGCTATCGTTCTATTTTCCTTTCTTTTTGTAGTAAGTCTAGTAGAGACAAAGATTTTGTACTTATAGAACCTGCTGGGTATAGATAAAGGCTAGTTTGAGCACCATAGCACTCAGGTTTATATGGTAATGAAATGTTTAGGAAACACCAGAGCCTGAATTTTGTGCCACGCGTCAAAAGAGCATCTGTTCCTTCCCTCGCCACAACAACCCGGATATACTGTAATTGGGACCATGTGAACAATGTTTGAAGTTGCCGTAGTCTAGCAGGTAGTGTGTTGGCTTATTAGACGTGAGGCCCCAGGTCAGACATCTCCAACAAAACAAAATACGGTGGGTTCCTCTCAGCAGATTTCTGGCAAAAACTCTGAGATTAAATAAAAATTGCCATGAAAAGTTCCTCAAAAATCTGCCGTTCGGAGTCGACATTAAACTGTAGGTCCCGCCGCCATTCATGTATAAAATTAGCAAATACAACAAATTACCAACACATCAGCGTCCGGCTCCCTACTTATAAAAGTTTAGGGCTGGCCTTGTGGGAATTATGTACTAATAATCTTTCGTAGCAAAATTGGACAACCTAGTTTAGGCTGTTCCCGAGCTCCGAACTTCCTGCAGACGACTCGGTAAGCCGTCCCAAAAGGATTAATATCAGCCGCCTGGCACATCCGCTGGAAGGACAGTTTTTTGCTTCTTTGCATGGCATTTCTAAGTCGGTGCCTTAGTTGCTCATATGCAGCCCGTTCGGCTGCCCATGTCCCTCTAGTACGCTACGCCCATCTTTTCACTCCAAAGCATGACGACCGTAAATTCCGAATTTCGTCGTTCCCCCAGTAGCAGGGGTAACGTCCCCTACATACAGTCCTCCTAGGCATAACAGCATCACATGCAGTGTTGCGCACTTCGTCTACGCTGCTCACCATTTCCTCGACCCTGACTAAAGATTTGTAGTGACAAATTTGTGTGTGTGTGTGTGTGTGTGTATATATATTGGCTCTAGAAACTGCCGAGAGCCTCCGAGCCTGGATCAAACAAGTTTATATGACCTAAACAGCATCATAAGCACGGAATGAAATCATTAAGAGACTAGAAAGAAATGATGCAAGACTTTTTCTTCGACTTTTTCTGAACGAACGTAGAAGTAAATACTTGGGAGAATATATTTCTCTAAATATCGAATACAAGTCAAGTTTTACGACTCCCATCAGTTATCACAGGAAGTTGTGGCTGTTTGCCGTTGAATAGAAGTTTGATTTTCACTATGGCTATCACAATGGACCTAATATCCTCTAATACATCCTGCGAGCATTGTATATAATATCAGCAGCACACTATTACTTCGGGAGAGATGGAATGCATGCCAACAAGGTAAAGTTTCTGACTGTGGACAACGTGGCAACCACCAGGACGATCCTTGTCGTGCTGTATTCTAGTTCACACGCAGCATCCTCGTGGCGCCTCCTGGATGGCTAGATGTTAACTAATGCGTGCAGCGAAGTCCAATCTCCTGAACGTTAAATTTGGGTTGTGCGTAGGGCTTGGAATCGACCACGTTCCTAATGGTCCCTAATATTCAGTCTTCTTGTGTATTTGTAATTCGTCATCATGCATTAAATGATATCGAAATGAATTATGATTTAAACAGAAAGAAGAAATTTGAACTTCAAAACAAAACTTTTTTAAAAAAATTAACTTTTTTGTTGTTTTTTTTTTTTTGTTTTTTTTAACTCATTTAACGTTGATACTTACAGACTGTGATTTATAATACACACGTTTAATGGGTTTATTTTGTCAAAAATAGGCATTAATTAATGGCGAAAGAAAATAAAGTGAAATTTTTTTGGATTTGTTTTAGAAAAGTTTGTGTTAAAAATTATTGTGTTATTCATTTTTAGTTTCATACACAAATTACAAAAACACCAATTACATTGAAAACCGAAAATAAAATAATAATGTTAAGTGAATAACAACTAACTTCGAAATTTAAAATAAAAAATTTAAATTTTTTCGAGAAGAGGGGACAAAAAGGCATAACAACTTAAGCTTCATATAACATTTATTATTCGATAAAAAAAATCGAAAACACTTCTTGCCATTATGCCTTTTAACCTCCCCCGAATGATTGTCACAATTAAAAACTTTTAATATTCCTTATGCAATACTTACAATTTCAGCTAAAGCAGAAATAACTTTGCCCAATGTTGTTAGGGATTTATTAATGTTAGCACCCTCCTTTAAGCGTGTACCCTTGGCACCAGTCGAATCGGCTCGTTCCGATCCGGCCAAATCAACTAAACTGATTTTCGAAACTTTTTCGGTTATCAAATCGGTCATGGTATCGTGACGACGTTGCGTAAAAAATATTGTAAATACAGCATGTGAACGTGAACTGGTCTCATTCATGTTGGTAGCCGCCACTGTACGGGCCTTATTACCCTCATCGATAAGATCGTGTATATCCTCATAGCTAGTAACTGCCAACTTGGATAAATCCTCTACATAGGGACCCAACAATGGATGTTCTCGTACACGTAAATTGCCCTTATTTTTGGGATTCAATAAATCTCGTACACGTTCACAGTAAATTTCCATGTAGGAAACTTCCACCTAAAAAAGAAAAAGAAACATTTAAAACGAACTTAAAAATTTTGTTAAATACTCCATATTTTGTACGGCGAAAAAGTTCAGTGTTTTCATTTAGAAGACTACGTATACAAAAAATTATTATTAAAGTTCGTTGGTGGCATTCCCATTTTTGAACGCATGGATTGCATACAAAAGTTGAATGTGTATCGCTAGTTCCTACAAGAGGTTATGGTCAATCACTCTTGAAACCATTCCCTTACAGTTGGCTACTCGCTTCCAGTTAAAAGTGTTATGAATTCTTAATTTTATAATTTTCAAAATCACTTCACCCCAAAACGCATCCGTCACCAATACTCTGGTATGCTTTTTATTCACACTATTTTCCTTCAAGATTATGTCAGTTGCCGTATGGACTTTTTAATAACAAAGGCGTTCTCTGTCTGACATTTATTTTCCTGATAACAGACCCGGCCATGTTGCTCTCTTCATTCACTAATGGTGGACTTTACAAGTGTCCATACTAAACATACGCAGCCGTCAAACACAATAAATCAAAAAATTTTATGGTGTTAGGTTAGGTTAGGTTAGTGGGTAGCTTGCCGTTCACAGGCGATTTCACTCGGTGACCCAAATGGCCCATGTCATGATCCGACCAGTGTTTGGGGAATAACTACAGTCCGGACTTTTTCCTTCTTACCATAAACAAGGTTCAAAGGGTTGATTCACGTTTGTGCACGTTTATATTAGTAGAGCTGAGTGAGGCGAATCTGGCAAAGTCCACGATTTATTTCTTACGGTCTTCGCCAAACTATTCTAAGGATTTATACCTGCTTGTTGGTCTCAATTGAAATGCGGGTTTTGTTATTAACCAATGAAAGAACGTAACGATGAGCTGTCAACTTCTACGTTGTTTTTTCATACACATATAAAATACCATAGAATTGACAAGCTCGGTCTGTCCCACTAGGATTTCTACAGAAGCTGCCATAATGTGCAGGAAACGGAATCGGTGCAACACCTTTTATGCGAGTGCCCTGCACTTCAGAACAGATGCTATCGGTTTTTGGTTGACAGAAGGTTTGAAGATCTAGACAAAGTGGTGAACGTACCACTAAGGGAAGTGGCCGGTTTCATCTGGAGCTCGGGGAGGAGGGGGGTTACAAACCCACCACTAACGGATCATGACAAAGAGGCTCACCTCCCATTGGGGAGCATAATGGTCAATATGAGCCATCGTGTGAACTTGCCTGTGAACGTCAAGCTCTCCGCTAACCTAACCCAACCTAAAATAGTTCCTGGACAACAATGTCATTGGAATGTTTTCCATTCTGTTTAGTTAAAAACATATTTTCCACGAATATCATATTTCTAGGCTATCAAGATCCGTAAATAAGCTTTGGTCGTGGATGGTATATCGTCTTTAATGCGTTTACATCCAAGAGGTTGGTCTGTGCCTTTTTAGTATATCCCCTGAAGCTTTAGAACTTGTGAAACAAATGGTTATGATTTTATTTTACTCGGTATATAGAATAGGGGAACTTCATTCTAAAAAGCTAATGTATTTTATTTAGGACTTGTAATGTTATTGGAACAAGTCTAATGCTTATCTAAGGAGATAAGCAAAGGAAGCTAACTAGAATAGTAGATTGGCTAGGAAAAATTTAATAAACTTCTGTGACTTTAAAAAAAAAAATATTGAAATGATGAAATGAAACTTACAGAATATTTTAATTCCTCCGATTCTGTGGAACGTATACGATTGAATAAATCTTTACAAATCATGGGTATAATACCCTCTTGATTTTGTTCTGGTTTACCCATCATGGTATAGGATTTACCAGCACCAGTTTGGCCATAAGCAAATATGCAAACATTATAGCCATCAAAGGAATGTTGTAACATCTCTTCGCCAATATCTTTATAAACCATGGCCTGTGTTGAAAAGTCCGAATCCTTGGGCTAAAATGAAAATGAAAAGAAACAATTTTAGTGTGAGTGATAGAAAATATATGGAAATGAAGAAGCAAGAATTAAACTTACATTGTGTGACCAATAAGAATAATCAAAATTGAAACGTTTAATAGCCTCACTGGAATTGGGTGGTACTTTGGGATTTGTAATGGCTAGAATATAAGAGTAAATAGAATAATTTCTTGTTAAAAGTTGAAATAGAAATTATGAAATGATTACACTTACCGGTGGTGGTGCCATCGAACATTTCGATAATACATTTCGATTCTCGACTGATTTCCCTTGAGTTAAAGGGTCGCACTCGAACCGCCACTTTAACGGACGACATGTTGGCGGTGAGTGGGCCAAATAAATTTGGCCTAAATTACTTGTAAGAAATATAAACCTAAAATGAGAAAAAAAATAAGAAAAATTATTGAAAATTTTTAATGAAAAATAAACACAAAAATTTTTTTTAATTTTATTTTTTTAAATTTCCATTCTCTATACCATATCAGTACCCTTTATTTAAGACAAAAAAATTAGTCTCCTTATAACACAATTGTTGCAAGCAAATTAAAAGGACGAAGAAAGAAAACTAAATCACAACAACATTTTTATTACACAAGGAGCATAAGATCCACTTTTTGTGGATGTATTTATTATTTCCATTGCGCATATACAGTCCACTTTTGAAATTCAATACGAACAATAAAGAAGCAGAACAGTAGAACAAAAACAATAACAACAATATGATATTAAAAGAAAAAAATTGTGTTTTTCTTGCATGAGTCATAGTATTTAAAAAGGCTACCCTCACCTCAAACCACTTCAAAGGTAAGAGAGAGAGAAGAAAAGCTCTTTAGGTTAGAAATTTTTTAAACAAAGAAAATTTTTTACAATAAAATGACTTCAAAAGCGAAAAAGTTTTCCTTTTTTATGAACAAATAATAGAATTGTAAATAGATTTTCATATTTAAAATAGAATTGAATTGTTAAGAATAGGGTTTGTTTAGGTGGGGCGTTTCTACTTAAACCCTATAACTTTGAATGTTTTTAAAAGCACTAGAATTACGGATTTCGAAAATATATACCAAACATAACACCAACAAATTTCGGGCAGAATCAAACAAAATATTTTCATGAGACAGTTATAAATCCCTTTGTGAATCCCTAAGAGAAAACTTTGTTTACCACAGTTAGGATATTCCATTCTGGTTGAATATACACCAATTTGTTCGATATCGATTGAAGTCGCCGTAGTCGTTTAGGTATTGTGTTGTACTTACTTACTTACTTAACCGTTTGACTGATACGTGGCGCAAAAGCGCTGCGTTCATTTGTTACGAAAATCGCGCAGTTTTCGAATGGTACTCACCAGAATCACTTAGCAGTCAAACGGTTAATTGGCCATTAACAACCCGATTAACGGATTTTGGCCTGCTTTGGCTCATCTTTCCAGGCGCCTCTGCTTCTTGCGCGCTTTTGCCAGTTGGTCACACCAATCGATGACAGAGCTTCCTCAATTTGGTCCTTCCAACGTAGACATGCTCGTCCTCTACGCCGACTTCCGCAAATCTCGGCATCAAATACACGTCTCGAGGGAACATCTTTTTACAGCCGACCGACATATCTGCGTCAGCGTATAAGTTGAATGTTAATGCGCTGCACAATATCCATGTCGTTGAGGAGTTCATACAGCTCATGATATCAGTGGTACATTTGCCACTATATACAAATGATAGTCCAAGGGGTCTACTTGAAAACTCTCTTTAAGTGGTATGTCTCAAATAACCGTGGAATTCAAAAATCCGGACTTTAAAAAAAGAAAAAACATTTTTCGAATGAAATTTCTGGTGGGCATTAGGAGTGGCATATGTGCGCATATCATGATCTTCTAGAGGAATGGAAAAGAATATTTTAATAAAAAATTATACTTCATTGGAAGTCGCCGTAGTCTACTAGGTAGTATGTTGGCTTATTAGTCATGAGGCCTCGATTCAAACCCCAGGTCAGACATCTCCAACAAAACGATACATACGAAAAAAATATTTCTTAGCCAACTTCCTCTCAGCAGATTTCTGGGAGAAACTTGTGATAGCAAAATAAAATTGCCATGAGAAAGTTTTTCAAAAATCTGTCGTTCGGAGTCGACTTTAAACTGTAGCTCCCGCCGCCACTCATGTACGAAATTAACACACATAACATAAGAGAAGCTAGATCGTAATCCTGACTGAAGGAAATGAATATGAAATTAATATTTCTTCAGCCACTTCTTCTCAGCAGATTGCTGGCAAAAACTCTGAGAATAAATAAAATTGCTGTGAAAAGTTTCTCAAAAAATTTGTCGTTCGGAGTCGACTTTAAACTGTAGGTCCCGCCACTCATGTATAAAAATAAGTGGTGTAAGAAACTAGTTTGTAATCCTGACTAATGGGTTGAAATGACCATTATATATATTTCCCTAGCCACACGGCACACGATATCACGAACACATTGAGGAACGAGATCGTTGCGAACTTAACCTCACAATTTCACACCACTGGAGTATTTTTAGAGATGATAAGTGAAGACACATAGACAAAAAAGCTGCAAATCTAGCCATAAGCCGTAAAAACTATGCCAAAATTGTGGCTCATGGAGGGACCACCTACAGAGCGTAACCGTTTGGCAACATTTACATGAAATAATCTTTAAAAGTACGTAATCGCCGTAGTCTAGTAGGTGCAGTGTTGGCTTATTAGACGTGAGGCCACGGTTCAAACTCCAAGTCAGACGTCTTCTTTGGTGACTGCCGCTCAACAGATTCCTGGCAAAAACTCTGATTAAATACAATTGCCATGAAAAGCTTTTCAAAAAAAATCTGTCGTTCGGAGTTGACTTTAAACTATAGGCTCCGCCTTTGGAAAATTTCGAAAATCCACTGAAATCTAATTGCATGAAGTATCACCATTAATCTCTAACAACAACAACAACAGCCAACATAGTGAGTAGAAATAAATGTTTTTAATGATATTTGAGATGAGAAATACTCATCAAGTAAAATTATTTGTTTACCTTTAACTTCTTCGCTGTTTGTAATAAAAATCCAAAGGATTAATCCTTATTTTTCTATATCAGAGTCATTTGTCCGTGTGCCTTTTTAATTTTATTTTATTAAATGTTTATTTTCTGTATAAGAACTTTATTTATTTTTTATGTCCGCAATAATTTTAATACTTCATTTGGTTTCTATTTAACAACAGTAATCAATTATTATTCCACGATTTATTTTATTTTTTGTTTTATTATATTTTATTAAACTAAACGTAGATTTATGAATTTTATATCATGATTAATACAAATTTAAAAAAAACATGCATAATTAAAAGAATATGAGTTAAAAAACAATGTAAATAATACAAAGCGGAGCAAAAGTAATGTCGTAATGGTAATTGACTGTGTTCGAATAGCGAAAGTTCAACGTGAACTATCAAAAATTGGTAAAAGAAAGAAGAGTCGCTCAGTGATAACTGGCGATTTGCCTGTTTAAATCTCCATTCTATACATTCAAACAAACATACATAATTGGTCATTACTACCCTTCAGTCACGATTACAAATGTGTGTGAAGATAATTTCGAATTTAAAAACCAGAGACGCTAACCCTAACTTTTAGCAGAGCCACTTCTTGACTCTAACAGGGTAAACTTTGCTATTAACAGAGGACTGTTAATTGTTTAACAGTGCAATAGTAGATTAGGCTTCTACTTTGCAATTATTGCATACTATTGACATAAAACATAATTCTCATTATGATCATTATTGGGACATAAATTTTCTCATCTTCTTTATTCCAGCTATACCACAACCACGGTTGAAATGAGGACTCTCTGGACTACTATTTGCATATAGTCTGTATGGTGTACTATTTTTCATATGTTCCAAAATTGCCACTGATCTTCTAGAGAATTTTCCAGCAAAAAAATTGATATTTTCAAAGCCAATTTTGTCAATACCATATCTCTTGATATGTGAATATGTTGCTGAGTATATTAAAAGGCCTTGGAACCTTCCTTTGCATATAGTATGGTACTCATAGACCTAGAGTATTTCCCAATTTTAGCTCCTAAACAAGTGGGCTTGTTCAGATGGATACAGTTAAATAGTTAACAGTGCTCTGTTAAGGGTAAATTTTGTTCTGTTAAGAGCAAATTTTGCTCTGTTAACGCCAAATATGGCGCTGCTAAAATTTATGGATTGCGCCTTGGATTTTCAAATTCGAATTTATCTTCACACATATGGATTACAACCACAACCACTTATGTTGTGTGTGGGTTAGTTTTATTCATAAGTGGCGGAACCAAATAGAGCCAAATATTTACACAGAAAGCGAGCAGTTTCAACAGCAATCATAATGGGGATAGTCTCTAAGTATTCAGTATGTAGTAATTACACCTATAGGACCTGACCTACTGAATTTTGTGCCACGAGTCAAAAGAGCTGTTGTTCCTTCCCTCGCCAGAACAACCCGGATATACTATAATGGGTACCATGAGAACAATGTTTGAAGTGGCCGTAGTCTTGTAGGTAGTGTGCTGACTTATTAGCCACGAGTCCACGGTTCCAAACCCAGGTCAGACATCTCCAACAAAACGAAATATGAATAAATTTTTTTCGATAACTTCCTTTCAATAGATTTCTGGCAAAAACTCTGAGAGTAAATAAAATAAAATTGGCATGAAAAGTTTCTCAAAAAAATCAGTCGTTCGGAATCGACTTTAAACTGTTGGTCCTGCCACTCACATGTATAAAATTAACACACACAACATAGGTGGTGTGAGAAGCTAGGTCGTAATTCTGACCTGAAGGGCCAATTATGACCAATTATGTATGTATGTATGTATTTGCTGTAGCTTACAGGCCGACATCATAGGTTCTTATTTCTTTCGACATTACGCAATTTTATTCGACTTCACATAATAATATGATAAACACGGCGGTGTAACTTGTAGAAGTCCCCTTGGTCTAGTAGCTGGTGAGTCGACTTATTAGACGCGAGGCCTCAGTTCAAACCCCAGGTAAGGCATCTCCAACAAAATATGACAAAATATTTTTTCGGCGACTTCCTATCAGCAGTTTTCTGGCAAAATCTCGGAGAGTAAATAAAATTGCCATGAAAAGTCTCTCAAAAATCTGTCGTTCGGAATCGACTTTAAACTGCAGGTCCCGCCATTCATGTATAAAATTACCACACACAACATAAGTGGTGTGAGAAGCTAGGTCGTTATCCTATTTTTATGTACTGTTGCGTTTTTACCTTTTAAAAACGTTGAAAATATGAGCTCGTAGATTGTAAATAAAATAAAAATAAATTTGTGTTTCGTTTTAATTAAAATTCTTAATTATTCGCACAATTCTGTGTGCCACTGTTCGCAACTTGATGTAAACAACAACAATTGCTTTCCTTTGTTATTCCTCTGTTTATACCCTTTGCATAAACAATAACAATCACTAGAGAATTATTCTACAGATCTTTATAACGGAGAAATTCAAACCATCAGACTATTATTTTTATTTGTATTTTTTGTATTATTATTATTATTTGTAACTTGCCATACAGCGAGCCTAACAATCGATTTATTGCAAAATCGATTCGGGAACCAACCGATTCCAGAAGTTACCCTATTCACTGACCTGCTTGTTTCTACGATTACTTTTAATTTTTTTAAATTTTTCACACGATATCTAGTGATTGAGGATATGAATTTCCAACATTTTAAATATTTTTTGGTTCCCTAATGTTTTCTTATGTTAAAGAGAAACTAAAAATATTTGAATATTTTTCCTTTCAGATAAAAATAAATCACAAAATCACACATTAATTTGAATGCGTCGTTACAACAATAATTTCCATAATGACAACTCCCCAAGCGCTATCATTATGACGAAAAGAAGAAGAAGAAGTCAATAAAAGAAATCAAAACCAAGATGGAAAGTACTTTCTGAACATATGATTTAATTTGATTACATTCGATTTACGTTATTTATAGAGACAGAGAGATAGGGTGAAAGAGAGAGAGTGAGAGAGAGAACAAAAATAATAATAGAAAATTATAAGATTATCCATCTCTGTTATTATATTATGTTTGTATCCTTTTTTTCCTTTTTATTTTTCGTTTTTCCCCCCTTTTAGCTGACGTATTATTGTTGTTACGGTTGAAAACTGTTTTGTGGTATACTTAATGAATGGATGCCATATTGTACCACCAAAGAATTCACCATCATACCTATATACGCCATGCCACTGCGTATTATCCTTTGTTTCCATTATCTTGACCTTTATTAATAAATTTTCATGTTATCTCTCTGATATACGAAACATAACAACAATGTTTTACACACAATTTTACTCTCTTTTTCTCGAGAGTCGTCATTTACGAGCAACGAGTAAATGCCTACATGCTTGTTAGAAGAAGAAAAACAGTACACCTAATTGGAGAAATTTTAAAACTAACAAGTCTACACACATAATGACAGTCAAAAAAAAGGACTTTTTATAAATTATTGAACTAAACAATACTCCTACACATAAATTTTATGGGATACAAAAGAATTGTGAAGGAAAAATTAAGAACAAAAAATTTTTTTTATAAAATATGAAGCATATTTGAAGGGATTTAAACAGGGTTTTTTCTTTTTAATTAAAAAATTAAGTACATGAATGATTTAGAAAGAAATTGATATTGAGAAATGCATGGGATACAAAAGAATTAAAAAGGAAAAATCAAGAACAAAGAAAGTTTTTATAAAATATGCAACATATTTGAAGGGATTTAAACGGGGTTTTTTCTTTCTTTTTCTAGAAAGTATGTGACATTGAGAAATGGATATTTAGAAAAATCTGTAGAGTATTTTAAGGGATTTATCAGGTTCTCTTCAAAAATATTGAAAGATGATAAGATTTTTAATCGCATAGGTTTTGAAAACTGAAAAAACACCGAAAAAATATTTAAAAGTTAAGGAAATATTTAATCGGGGCCGTAAATGGAGGCATTATATTTGCTTTTTATTTTTACTGACATAACATAATTGGCCATTACAACCCTTTTGTCAGGACTACGGCCTAGCTTCTCATACCACTCATGTTGTGTGTGGTTTAAAAGTTTAAAGTCAACTCCGAACGACAGATTTTTGAGAAACTTTTAATGGCAATTTTATTTACTCTCAGAGGTTTTGCCAGAAATCTGCTGAGAGGAAGTCGCCGAAAAAATATTTTTTCATATTTCGTTATGATGTCTGACCTGGGGTTTGAACCGCGGCCCTTACGTCTAATAAGCCAACACACTACCCACTAGACTAAGGCGACTTCTTTTTTTACTTATTTAAAGCAAATGCACGCAGTTATGCTGTCGCAGTAGGCCTGCAATTTTGTCATCCAGCATTTCAACTGGTATTTTTTTCTCTCTCTTTTTTTTCTCGATTACCCCTCTTAAGAGCAAAGGCAAAGCATTTTTAACTTATCCATTTGGCTGCTATTATTTTTGTATCTTCTCATGTAAAAATACGCCTTCCTTTTCGTGTACCTAATAATATTTTTGTTGATTTTTTGTTTGTTTGTTGATCTGCTGTAGCAGATACTGGTATAATAAGGCTGACTATCCTAGTCTTAGTCGTTGCCTAGGAAAAATGCCCTCCGAGTACGTGCGCAATAGTGGTGGGGAACCTAGCTAATCCTTGATCCCTAATACCCCGAAGGTTGCTAACAATTGCCATCTTGTATATAGCGAAGACTCCGTAGTCTAGTAGACGTAAGACCCCGATTCAAATCCCAGGTTTCAGCCATCTCCAACAGAACGAAATATACAGAAAATATTTCCTCGACGACTTTCTCTCTGCAGGTTTCTGGCAAAAACTCTGAGAGTAACTAAAATTGTCAATAAAAGCTTCTCAAAAATCTGTCGTTCGGAACCGACTTTAAACCGTAGGTCCCAGCACTTATGAATAACATTTACACACACAACACAAATGGTGTGAGAAGCTATTTCTAATCCTGACTGAAGGGCTGTAATGACCAATTAAGAAGAAGAAGATTTATTTATTAATTAGAATACACTTGGAAATTATATTTAATTATTTGCAAGCCAAGTAACTTCGCCGTTCTGCATGGTGTAGTGTAAAACACTAAAGACTCTGGTAGGAATCGAACCCATTACGCTCACACTAATGGTCTAACACACTAAGCACTACCAGGATACCTTGAATTAAAATCAAAAAACCAAAATTTTTACTTTTTTTAAATTCCATTTGCTTTTATTCGATTGAAAATACAAAACAGGTCTAGTAGTTAGAGTAGTTCTCTAAACATATGCCATTTTTTCATTTCTTTTATTTTATATGCGGGTACGAAAGCAAATTGCAAATGCAAGGTTTTAGTTTTGAAATCCCTGAATTTCTTTCTATGTATGGGGATACGTATTATGGTAATAAAAATAATAACAATTTAAATTAATTAATCGTTTATAATGTGGCACTTCTTTCTGCCATAAATTTTATGGCATTTTTTATTGCTTCATTTTTTATCATTGCATATGCAAATGAGTCACTTCAAAATGAAAGCATTTACCATCAAATCCATCTAAGATAAGAAGTTGTTTAAAGATAATAAAATTAGTGCCACAAAATGAAGGGGTATTGGGGACATTTTGAACGGATGTCTAAAGATTTTGAATTCATTGTAGTAACGTGATTTACTCAAACCGTTTCTGTTAGTTTAAAGATTTTTAAAGATTTAAAGGATTGATTTTTGCAAATCCCTAAATTCGGGATTTAATAAATTTAATAATTGGCATCCTAGCATATGCTGCTTAATCTATATCTTCAGGGGATTATATTTGAGGTTATATACTCAATAATTGTATCCTTTCACCAAGATGTGCACGTCCTTTCGAAATTGCTGAACGGCGTGTTGTGACATCAGCAAAAGTTCGTTTGAATTCTTACTATCGGCTCGGTAGTAAATATCAGAACTGCCGGCTTTACGTTTACTCTCAAGCACGAAGTATTTATCATCGAAATTCTGCCCATACGTAACGTAATGAAAAATGTGTCGCGAGTCAAGTGTTTACTCTAAGAGTTTTTGTCAGAAATCTGCTGAGAGGAAGTCGCCGAAGAAATATTTTTTTTCATATTTCGTTTTGATGTCTGACCTGGGGTTTGAACCGTGGCCTTACGTCTAATAAGCCAACACACTACCTACTAGACTACGACGACTTTTTCTTAAATGGAAGAAATAATTTAAACAAAACAATGCCATACAGAACGTAATACTAAAAACCTATGAAGAGAAGAGTTTGATGAGCAATTACTACCACTTTTTGAATGAGTCCATTATTGTGGGAATACATCAAGTTTATCGTGTACAATGACAAATCAGCTAGTCATCCTGCCCTGGAAGATAACATAACACCTGACATTGATGAGATTCTAAATAAAATCCTATGAAGTCCGTTACTGTGGGAATACATCAAGTTTATCGTGTACAAGGACAAATCAGCTACAATTCCTGTCTTGGAAGATAACATTTCGTGAGATAACATTGGTGAGATAACAAACGAAGTCCTATAAAGTATGCCAAATTGCCAAATCAGTCCGTTACTGTGGGAATACATGAAGTTTATCGCGTACAACGACAAATCAGCTACAATTTCTACCTTGGAAGATAACATTTCGGATGCCATTGCTAAGATTCCTAACAAAATTTTAGAAAGTATGCCAAAACAGTCCGTTATTATGGGAATACATGAAGTTTATCGCGTACAAGAACAAATCATATACAATTCCTGCCTTGAAAGATGACATTTCGGCTGCCATTGCTGAGATAACTAACGAAATCCTAAAAAGTATGTCAAATTGGAATATGTGAAGTTTAGTGCGTACAAGGACGAATCAGCTACTCATCCTGCCCTGGAGGATACCATTTCGGCTGACATTCTTAACAAAATCCTATGAAGTATGCCAAATTGAGAAATCAGTGCGATACTGCGGGAAATCAGCCACAATTCCTGCCCTGGAAGATAACATTAAAGTTGAAATTGGTAAGACTCCAAATGAAATCCCACGGTAACCCACAGAGGGACCACGTAACCCAATGCATTTTAAAAGTCTGTAATTTAGGCTGCCTTCCAAAATGTATCAATACAAAGTTTGTATGCAAATTAACCAATGCAAACAATGCATCAACTATAAATCCGATGCCTGATTGCTTCTTGACTGCGTTAAAAATACACATTGACGACGTTTTGAAATAGAATACATTGTATATATTTTGTACAGCGGCATTATGAAACACGATAATTTGTTCAAACACAAAACAACTAACATTTTGGAAAGCAGCCTTACTTTTCAGTTTATTTATCGCCCCAAATAAATATTTCCTCTTCAAAATTTGAAAAAAATTCGTTTTTATTATCCCTTAAACAATACTTTTGATGAAGAGCCCATATAAAATACAAATTAAATTAAAAAAATTAAATTAAAAAAAATTAAATTAAAAAAATTTTAATTATTTTGTTGTGTTTTTACATACGAAAAATAATTTATAAATTGTTTAAATATATGACCTTTAATGTATAATAAACAATAATTAAGAAATTAATCAAAAAAAGAAATTTTATGTGAATTTAATGGACCTCCTACTGTGGCCGCATGAAATCAACTTTGCCAAGAACAGTAGAAAAAAAAACGGCAATAAAAATATGATTCATACAAAAAGCAGAGAAACGAAAGTAATGTTCGTTAAAAGGAAATGTCCTTTGTTTAAAGACAAATAAATAAAGAAAAATTTTATGTTTTTTTATTTTGAAAGTCCCTGAAAAATGAAAATTTTTTTAATGAATTTTTGTTTTTTTTTATTTTGAAAGTCTCTGAATAGCTAGGTTTTGCGTATAAAAATTTTTTGGAAATAAAAAAAAATAATGAAAACTTTTTTAATGAATTTGGTTTTGATTGACTAAATTTTTTAAAAAAATAAAATTTTTGTTTTTACCAATTCTTATTATTTTTTGAAATTAAATAAATTTTCTTTTGCTTCGGTTTTTGTTAATTTTTTTTGTTTGTTTTTAAAAGGTTTGCAAAAATATTGGTTGTTTTTTATAGATTATAACATTTTGTTGTTGTTGTTGATGTTGTTGCTGTTGTTGTTCTTGTAGTTGTTGTTGTTGATAATTTTGATGTTGTTGTAGAGAAATGAAACCATTTGTTAAATTAACAAATTGCAAGTCCTCAAATAATTTGAATAAATTTTTACGTTTTGTTGTTGCACAAATCAGTAATAAAATAATAATTGTTGTTAAAAACAAAGAAAATATTAAAAAATATTTAAAAAAGCACATTACAAGGGTGGTGGTAATAATAAATTATTATTTTTATTATTATTAAATATTTTTATATTAAATATTTTACTTTTTCTTATTTGTTTGATAATACAAACACTTTCACATCATGATTACAGTTACACTGGGGGGGACATTTTCTCTTTCTTTATTATACAGAAATAAATAATTTCCAATGAAAAAAAATTTTCTTCTATTTCTGTCACTTTCAATTTAAAAATATTTTAAAAATTTTCTTTTAAACTTTTCAAAGAAATATTTTTTTTAATTTATTTCCTTTTTTGCAAAATTTTTTCTGGTTTAAAATCGATTAAAAATGATTTTTTCATTTTATGATTCACTCTATTTTTTCTGTGTATTTCTTTTTTCTTTCCATTATACCTATAAGTAGATATTCTTTCTTATTTTTTCAATAAATTTTTAATTCTTTTATTAAGTTTTTCGTTTCGCTTTTTTCGACCGTTAGTTGTATACCCAATAAGGGTAGATTTCGTTTTGAAATCTCTTAAAAGTTACGACAGTAACTTTTGCTGTCATTGAGGGTAAAATTTTTACCACACACACACAATATATATTGTGACTGAGATAGTGACAGTGACAGCAGCAGCAAACACCCTTTTAAAGCGCAGGCGTACTAAAAAAACTGAAAATTTATTGGAGAGTTACGTTATCAACGAAGAGCTTATTATACGAATACCGAGGCAATAGGAAAGTAATAAAACTAATAGAACATATCAGAACATACTTTAGCTTTCCATAAACACCCCCCCCCCTCCTCATTTGGGGAGAATTTTTCAAACTGGTTTAGAAACTAAATCACATTCAAAAGGAGAACTATTGAAAATAATTCAAGTATGGCAATGCTGTTAATCACAATTGCTGACCTCAAAAGAATGATTTGATAGAAAACTTACTGTAATAAGAAAGCGAATTGCTTTCAATTTTCTTACAATATTTTTTATTTACCACCCCGTTTTTTAACACTTTTACAGTTTACTTGAGTAATAACCCCAGAGTTAACTGATCAAATGATGCCTTTAGAATTTAGCTGAAAACCTGTGTGAAAGTTTAACAAACAAAGCTCTGTTAAATACATACTGTTACGAAAATGAAAAATCAAGATACTGGTGTTTTGCTTTTACATCGCTTAAAATTAAAATTATAAACAAAAGCTACAAAAACAAAACAATGCAGTAAACAAACCTGTTTACAAATTATCGTACTCCTTAATATAACAACAAACACCAGCATAAAAAAATGGTAAACAAGTAAACAAAAATACAACAACAAACACTAGCATAAAAAATGGTAAACAAGTAAAGAAAAATACAAGAACAAACGCTACAAGCATAAATGTAAACAACGATGTTTACATTTATAGAGATTTCGAAGACATGAACATTCGCCTTCAAGAACATTCATCTGACTGTTTACGTTGCCATATAAAAGGCAAGGCAAAGCAGGCGACTGAGTTAGTGAAGTTCAGTCAGTCTTGTGTGAAGACGCGGTGCGTTTGAAGAGAGTAATCGTGGTTTGTAGATCTCCGTTACAAAGATCTGTCGAATAATTCTCTAGTGATTGTTATTGTTTATGCAAAGGGTATAAACAGAGGAATAACAAAGAAAAGCAATTGTTGTTGTTTACATCTAGTTGTAAACAGTGGCACACAGAATTGTGCGAACAATAAATAATTTTAATTAAAACTAAACACAAATTTATTTTTATTTTATTTGCAATCTACGAGCTCATATTTTAAACGTTTTTAAGAGATAAAAACGTAACAATGCATACATACATACGTACATCACAACCTTTCTGTCAAGATTGCGACCTGGCTTCTGATATCACTTATGTTGTGATATGATATGTTAATTTTACATATGAGTGGTGAGACCTACAGAGAAACAGATTTTTGAGAAACATTTTCATGGCAATTTATTATTTACTCTCTCAGAGTTTTTGCCAGAAAGCTGCTGAGAGCCAATCGCCGAAGAAATATTTTTTCATATTCGATTTGTTGAAGATGTCTGACCTGGGGTTAGAATACACTACCTACTAGACTAGAGCTAGAGCACCAGGTTGCTGAATTTTCTTCAGCGATAAAGCTTATTTCTCACTCGCATACGGGACTCGAAGAACCCAAAAGCGACTAAGAAGTAGACGGTTATTGTCTGAACGTGTCTGACAAGAAAGCATCGGAAGTATTAATATATATTCGTAGACAAACTAATATTAGTCAAGTTCTCGTCGAGACTGAAATGTGCGGAATACTGGTCGAGTACTACTTCAAATGCTGCAACCAATCCAGAACCGATTGTATAATGAAATAAAAGTCTCATGGAAATCAAAAACCTCATGTCTAATAAGTCAACACAAAAAAAGTCAACAGAAAAAAAATTCCTCTTAACTGAACAAAATTTGCCCTTAACACAGCACTGTTAGCTATTTAACAGTATACATCTGAACAAGCCCACTTGTTTAGGAGCTAATTTTTGGAAATACTCTAGGTCTATGAGTACCATACTATATGCAAAGGAAGGTTCCAAGGCCTCTTAATATAATCCGCAAAATAGTCACATATAAAGTGATATGGTATGGAGAAAATTTTCTTTGAAAATATCAATTGAATATTCACTAGAAGATCAGTGGCCATTGTGGAACATATGAGTAATACTACACCATACGGACTATATGCAAATGGTAGTCGGGAAATACTCTAGGTCTATGAGTACCATACTATGTATATGCAAACGAAGGTTCCAAGGCCTTTTAATATAATCAGCAACTTAGTCACATATAAAGTGACATGGTATTGAGAAAATTGACTTTGAAAATATCAATTTTTTACTTGAAAATTCTCTAGAAGATCAGTGGCCATTTTGGAACATATAAGAAATAGCACACCATACAGACTATATGCAAATGGTAGTCCAGAGGGTCCTCTTTCTAACCGTGGTAGTGGGATAGTTGGAATAATTTTGAGAATTAAATTTTATGTCAATAGTCTGCAACAATTGCAAAGTACAAGATTAATCTACCTTTGCCACTGTTAAACAGTTAACAGTGCTCTGTTAATATCAAAGTTTACCCTGTTAGAGGCAAGAAGTGGCGCTACTAAAAGTGCGGGTTTGCGTCTTTGGCTTTTAAATTCGAATTTTTCTTCATACACGTGTGTTTTATTTAAATTTAATTTTGAAACCGAAAGTTGGACCAACCAAGCTATTATAATTATTATTAATAATTATTATTATAATCTTTTTAAAGAGCATTGCACTGTCGCGAAGCATCTTCCATCTTTGTTGCTTTGTTTCAGTTTCGATCTCAAATTTTTACAATTAAACAGGAATTGATCAACTGCAGTCAATTCTATAGTGTTCTTTGCCTAGAAAATAACGTCGTGTTTTGTGTGGAGTTGTAAGGAACTTCAATCAATGTTATGATACTCTTGCCCAAGGGGTCGCGCTACCTGACAGTCCTATAATGTTCGTTGTTGATGTTATTCTCTCTAGAGTGTCAGGGTTATTCCGAGTGAAATATTAGAAAGCTATTCTTGACATTGTTACTATTTGTTACCAATTCCAAAGCTCATACGTTACAAATTTTAAAACTCTGCGGCATAGCGTACTAATTAAAATCCTTCAAATTCTTCTTTTAACTGAAAACTAATTGTCAACTTCCTTTCGTTACCTTAACCACAAAAGTAAAGGGGACTCTTCATTAACAATACACTTGTCTGACAAAAAAGCCGCAAAGGAATACTTAAAAGTGTTTTATCATGTTTGAAAACGATTCCCCCAAAAATCGAAGAGGTTTGTGGGTAGTTTTGGTGCCAGAAATAATTCAATTGTTAACAGTTTCAACGGTAATAAATTATTAACGGAATTTAAACCGCAAAACATGTGCGACATTTAATGTTGCCAATAATTCTAGACAAGACTCATTAAATGGCAAATTGAATGCAATTGTTGGATATTTTATGTGGCTTTTTTTTTTTGTTAATATTTAATGATTGAACACAGTGAATAGAAATTACTTACAGGGCCAGGCCCTACACCATTACTACATTTGCTTTGTGATTTACTCCACGGAGAAAAGGAAGTAATTGTGATTGTGAAATTTTTTAATTTATTTCAATGAATTTTACAAAAAAAAGAAAGAAAATATTGCCAGAGTTTAAAACCCATTTAAAATGTCTATATATTGTTTGCCTTTTTAAAATAATTTAATATATCGCATGAATAATTTAATCTTTTACTATGTACATATTTCATTTGGTGACAATTTCAATTTTAATTTTAAACTGAATTTAAAATTTGAAATCTATTTATCCGAATAAATAGAGACAGAAAATTGAAATTTAATGAACCTTAAATAAATTCCAATGAACGTCAACGTCATCGTCATTGTCAACATCATTATCAACATCATCATCGTCAATTGTTAGAATAGCAACAAATTTTTATTTTATTTTAAACAGCCATATTAAAGGGTGTATCTATTAAAAGTATTTTACACTGGATTTTCAAACGTTTCCTTGGAAATTGTTTTCAAAAACAAAAGTTTACTCAAACAATATTCCTTTTTTGATGTTTGTAAAGTTAGTTTTTAAAATATATTATCCTAGACACAAACCATGTTAATTAACAGGTTTCCTTTAGGTTACTAGCACAACTGTGTTATGTTAGCAACAGAGTTCTATGGGAGTTTTTATAGCGATAGTCAGTCAAGTTTACGACCTAGCTTCTTACACCACTTATGTTGTGTCTGATAATTGTATACATGAGTGGCGGTACCTACAGTTGAAAGTCGATTTGCTCTCAGAGTTTTTGCCAGAAGTCTTTTGGGAGGAAGCCAACACACTACCTACCAGACTACGGCGCCGAACGTGCTAAGCTAAAGAAAATTGAGAAAAAAAAGATTAAAGTTTTTATTCCCTATTACACATTGTGGTTCATAAACGTGCTAAACCTTAACAAAAATTGCAATTTTTTTATAACGAAAAATGTGTATGGCATGTTTAATGCAAATTAAAATTCGTAATTCTAAAATATTTACTGATTTAAATTCACTTAAATTCATTGCTTAACAGGAGTTTCGTTAATAACTTAACATGACACTCTTAGCAGTATAACAAAGCTCTGATCACTAAGGATTTGTGTCTAGGATAATAGATTTTGATTGCTTAGCAGAAGTTTCGTTAATAACTTAACATGACACCCTTAGCAGTATAACAGAGCTCTGTTGACTAAGTATTTGTTTCTAGGATAATAGATTTTAAAATCTATCTTCACATATATTTATTTCTGTTGACAAAAATTTCTTCATGTACAGTCAGTAACAAAATTATACTCCATATTTCGATCTTGAGTGGAATAGTTTTACTGATACTTCTGAAATCATTTCAGAAATTGAGAAAATTATGCAAAGAAATTTGGTAAAATAGGTCTTTTCACGCAGATTATTACCAGGGCCTTAAGGATTCTGCAAAAGTTCCTTGCGCATCTTCGGAAGTGTTAGTTAGTACTGTTACAAATATGGACTCTGTTGGTATTTGCTTAAGGTGTAACATAATAGTGATGTCAGCCAAGTGAATGCATCTATGATTATCTCAAATTACTCAATTTAAAAAATAAGAAACTCAAAATGGAATATACCTGGTCCCTAAAAGCGTCTGAATTACTTCCGTTATCTGCCTGTTGTTCTAGTCCTCCATTGGAAATATGTTCCATAAAAGGTCTTCGTATATGATATATGATTTTATCTTGAACCTTAGCGCTTAAGGCTGATCCGACATGTCAGGATTCGTATATAACTGCATGTAGCAACTGGAGCGATTAGTTGGAAATAGATTACGGCTATTTTGAATAACGGAATTCACAACTTCAATAAATTTAAAGGACATCAAATGCGTTGTAACATTCATATGGTGGAAATTTCTAATACGGCTGTGGACCAAGATCGAATGAAAGCAAAGAAAGTTAAGCATGGCCACGTGTGTCCCATACTGAATCATAAGAGAACTATGAAACTATTTAATTTGATCAGGTAAGACATGGCACTACATGGCAATCTCAATACATTAATACTGTATGATTGGCCACGGTTCCAACCCCATGTCAGACATCTCCAACAAAACAAAATACGAACAAATATTTCTTCCGTGACTTTCTCTCAACAGATTTTTGGCAAAAACTCTGAGAATAAAATAAAAGCTATCCCACGGTTGGAAAGAGGTTCCTCTGGACTACCATTTGCATATAGTCTGTATGGTGTACTATTTCTTACATGTTCCCAAATGGCCACTGATCTTCTAGAGAACTTTCAATCAAAAAATTGATCGTTTCAAAGCCATTTTCCACAATACCATATCACTTTATATCAGATTTTTTTGCTGATTATATTAATAAGTGGCCTTGGAACCTTCCTTTGCATATAGTATGGTACTCATAGACTTAGTATTTGTCCTAAAATTAGCTTCTAAACAAGTGGGCTTGTTCAGATGGATACTGTTAAACAGCTAAAAGCGCTCTGTTAAGATCCAATTTTGTTCTGTTAAGAGCAAATTTTACTCTACTAACGCCAAATGTGGCGCTGCTAAAATTTATGGATTGCGTCTTGGATTTTTAAACTCGAATTTATCTTCACACACATAGGGTTGTAATGACCAATTTTTTGCTTCTGCTTTCTCTCAAACGTATACCAATGTTATATTGAATAGCCAACCTGCTAATGTTATGGTTAGTGCTATATTTATCTTGAATTACAACTCTGTAAAGAGAGTTTGATCCTTTCAAAGTGTCAGAATGACAAGAATGGACCTTTAAACCTACAAAATTGGAATATAACTGCATTATCTGTATTCCAAACGCTGTAAGACTCTGTACAAAGTCCTTTACAGGCACTGCACACTTTCTAACACAACACCCTGTATTTATATTTCCATAGAAATTGAAGTGTAACTTGAGACGATAAATAAAACTCGATGTCTTTTTTTCAAAGCTTTTTTTTGTTTGAAATTTACACACAAACACACAAACTTGCAAAATATTTAAATAGGGAGTAGGTAGGCAGTTAAGGACTATAAACAAACAAACAAAAAACGTTTTTTTTTCTAAGTGTATGAAACACTTGAATAAAAGGACAACGCAAAAGCAAAAAAAGAAGGCAACATTAACACCTGAAAAAGTGGAAACCAAAGTAGAATATGATGAACAAATAGTATAAGAAAAGGGTAGGGGAATAACAACTACACACTTCCACTTACACAAACCCTAAGTAATTTACACATGTACGCCACCAAAAACTCGTTTTCTTTTTATATCAATATTTATAATAACCCCCCCCCCCTCCTTACTTCTTGGCTCCAATTTCCCCTTTTTAGCTGATAATATTATAGAAATGTTTGTATGAGTCATAGTTTTCAAAAGTAAAACAGCAAAAATCAACAACAGTGAGCAACGATGATGATGATGACAACAACGCAGGAAAAATGAAACAAAAAAATTCTTTTTTTTTCCTTCTTTCTTTCATGCTGTAAAAATAGTGGAGGTTGAATTCGTTGGTTTACCGAGCATTGAAGGTTGGTTAGTTGATTTCATAGTAAGAGAGGGAGAGAGAGTAAGAGAGAGTACGGTATTATTGAAGGGAATATTGTACTGTTAGTTACTGTTGGTTTATGTACGTTTTTGTTTTTGCTTTTACTCCTGTGGTGGTACATGAAATTAAAATTTAAATGTTCATTTCATTTAGAATTTTATGATGAAAACACTTAACAATGGAAGGAATAGCAACAGTAACGACAACAGCAGCAGGAACAAAAAGCACTCAAAACAAAGGACGTGAAAAAAATTACCATAACTTAGATGCTGTTAGCAGTTAATAGGTAGGGGGTAGGGTTACTAGGGGGGGGGCGCAAGAATGTTGATTTAAATTTAACACCAGTTATGTCTAGTTTAAAAAGAAAATGACATCTTTCAAGACTCAGTCTGTAATTTAGTTTTGTAAATGCATTACAGTTTTTGAAATATTAAAAATGAATGGAACACAACGGAAGCTACATATGTTTCAGGAGAAGAACCATTCTATGGTTTACAGATTGGGTCAAAGACAACTTGTGTAGTATTTAAAAGCCATGGGGAAACTCGGTGATAGCTTTCAATCGAAAGTTTACACGATCGAAAGCTGTACTCAGTTCATCTTTGACAGAAAGTATAAAGGACGGGGGCGGTTGATTCGAGATTAGGATCAAATCCTCTGAGCAGACTGAATCCTCTGACTAGACAGGGGGCCCAAGTCAAATTACGTAAGCTTTCATAGAGCATTTAAAAAAGATGTCTTTTAAGCGCCGTAGTCTAGTAGATAGTATTTTGGCTTATTAGATGTGAGACCTCGGTTCAAAACCCAGTTTTGACATCTCCATCAAAACGAAATATGAAAAAATATATCTCCGGCATCTGCCTCTCAGCAGATTTGTGACAAAAACTCTGAAAGAAATAAAATTGCCATGAAAAGTTTCTCAAAAATCTGTTGTTCGGTGTCGACTTTAAATTGTAGGTCCCGCCATTCATGTATTAAATTAATACACACAGCATAATTGGTGCCAGAAACTAGGTCGTAATCTTTACTGAAAGGTTGTAGTGACCAATTAAGTATATATGTATGTCTTCAAAGACTACACCTTAGGATATACAGCCAAGTGAAATACTGGGATGTTATCCTGGATAGAAAACTGAAATGAAGACAGCATCTGGAAAAAGAGTGCTGGTCTATACATGGGAAACTCTTAAGTTCTAATGACACCCTGGCTCTACAGGAGCGTAATTAAACCTATTCTAACTCATGCTTTAGTTGTGTGCTAGACATCGATGGAGAGCAAATGCACCATCAGAATAATTTAAAGGGTTCAACGAATGTGTTGTTTAGGCCAGACATCAAAACGAAATATGAAAAAAATTTCTCAAAAATCTGTCGTTCGGAGTCGAGATTAAGCTTAGATTATGTCCCACCACTCATGTATAAAACTAACACACACAACATGAGTGGTGTAAGAAGCTAGGCCGTAATCCTGACTGAAGGGTTGTAATGGCCAATTAGGTATTAAGTATGTAGTGCGATGCGAACATCTTCCACAATTGCATTGGAAACAATATTCTTCATCCAGAAAATAGCGAGATACGTGTTCGATATAAGGCAGCCCTTACGTCGTGTCATCTCAGGCTTTGGGGGGATGGATTAAGCAAAGCCACAAATCGTATCATCAGGGTATAGTTGGGACACTAGACGGTCCCTCGCTTCACGCGCAGTTATCCAACAGCATGTCCAACATATCTATATCAACCAATTACATCACTTTAATAACTTGTGGGGTCTAATTACTACACGGGCGGCTCTAAACATGGGAAATAGGACGGAGTTGGGCCTCTATATAAAAGAACCAGCAGCCCAACTTTGCCACCAAACTGCCGAACCATAATTCAGTTTTTCAAGCGGGGGTACCCGTGATTAGGGAATGTATAATCTGGGCTAGTAATCATCTGGTAAACTTCACGGATAGTCAAATGCCAATAAGGGCATTCATATCCATTAATACGGGATCCAGGCCGTCCTGGAGTATTAAAAGGCGTTTAACAATTACTCCAGGCATGCAGCGGTACGCAATGTATGGATACCTAGTTATAAATGGAGTGGTTGGAAATGGAGAAGCGAATATTCTGGCTAATAGATCCAGAGTATTACATACAATAACGCGATGCCTTTCAGTGCATTAAAGACCAAGCAGGGACACAGCAGGAAGAATTATAAAAATACTTTCTGGCGATCTTAATGAGAAGAGAACCAAGAGTATTTTAAAACTAAAAAAGGCGACCTGACAGTCCGCCTTACATATACATCTGAGCCATATAGGCCTGTTGGGGGAAATGATGAATACAACTGGTGAAAACAACGAAACGAAGGGGCACTTTTCGTGTCATTGCATAACTTTTGGAAGAACAAGACCACAATATTTTTGGAATAACACTTCATAACAGACTCAACTCATCTCCAAGTAGTGGACTGGAAGAATTTAAAGATGTTTGTAAGAGATACAGACTTTCCTTAGAGGGTAAGGTGGCCAACTGTGACTGCACTTACCTACAGTCGCAGAAAAAAGTGTACAACACCATCGTATGTATGTCAAATGTTCTTAATTGTAACTGCCTTAAATAACGCTGTAATGCCTGTTTCAATTTGATAAAAAATCACTGGGAAAAAGTCTACATACAGCGGTATACGTAGACTTTTTTCTATGACTGTATGCCCAGGCTTCAAATTCCAAAGAATTCTCGAAATTTAAAAGTTTAAAATTTGAAAAATTTTCCACATTTTTGAATGCGTGTGAAGTAATTCGAATTTAAAAACCAAGGACGCAAACCCACACTTTTAGCAGCGTCACTTCTTGCCTCTAACAGGGTAAACTTTGCTATGAACAGAGCACTGTTAACTGTTTAACAGTGACAATAGTAGATTATTCTTCTATTTTCTTCTCATTATGGTCATTATTACTTGTGAACAAAAGTGTTGAAATCTAAAGGATGTTTGGTGGGGATGGAGCACGGAATTATTCCAGCTATCCCGTTACCACGGTTCGAAAGAGAACCCTTGGACTACCATTGGCATACAGTCTGTATGGTGTACTATTTGTTCCAAAATGGCCATTGATCTTCTAGAGAATTTTCATACATTTTTGGCCAAAAGTCGATTTTTTTCAAAATTCAAAATTTCGACTCTCAAAATTACTCCAGCTATCCCACTACCACGGTTCGAAAGAGAACCCTACCCTGGACACTACTATTTGCATATAGTCTGTATGATGCACTATTTCTTATATGTTTCAAAATGTCCACTGAACTTCGAGAGAATTTTCAATAAAAAACTTGCTATTTCCAAAGCCAATTTTCACAATACCATATCACTTTATATGGGACTATGTTGCTGATTGTATTAACAGCCTTGGAACCTTCCTTTGCATATAGTATGGTACTCATAGACCTAGTACATGCTCTAAAATTAGTTCCTAAACAAGTGATCTTGTTCAGATGGATACTGTTAAACAGTTAACAGTGCTCTGTTAAGGGCAAATTTTGCACTGTTAAGAGAAAATTTTGCACGTTAACGCTAAATGTGGCGCTGCTAAAATTCATGGATTGCGTCTTGCATTTTCAAATTCCAATTTATCTTCACACATCATTTTTGAATGCAAAATTTTATGTTATTGACCTCTTTTTGGCATCCATGTGAGCTGTATCATATGCTTTAATTATTTTCCTTTTTTTACAACAAGAAGAAACATTGAACTTTTTGTAAATTATGCAGAATAATTCCATTCGAAATTAAACAAAGACAAGACAAACACTAAATTAACTTGAATTAAGGACATCAACAACATCATGTGTGTAGCGCAACCTACTTGTCAAATACATGTCAAATACATATTTAAACTAATTTTTGGATAACAAATATTGAACGATGGATCTTCCATCAAAAACAATTTATCTCGTAAATAACCATTAAATTACAATGAATTATGGATGTTCGATGTTTTCCTTTCTTTTTTCTTTTTTTGTCGCAAATATTTGCATAAATTGTAGACGAAAAAGAAAGACATACAGAGTGATACGAGATGGCTGGCATTATTGGCACGAAAATGAAAAACAAAATGAAATTTCTTAGAAAATTTAATACATACAAGAGGTATGTATGTATGCATGTAGGTATCTTAGTATGTATGTCGTCTGTGTGTATTTTATTTATAAAACTTTATTTTTTAATGTAAAACATGAAACTTCAATAATAAGTACGAAATTTGCAACATATACACTGTGGCACACAGAGAAAGAGAGAGGGAGAGGGAAGAAGACTTTTGTAAGTACAAATAATCATTCACCCTTGACCTTTTTCTTTACGAGAACGAGAATCTGTTTCTACAATGTAAACGCATTTTGTGTGTGCGTATGGGGAAAACGAACTAACAAGAGAAATACAATGACGTTTTCTTTTTTTTTTTTTTTCTTCTGGAAATAATGGAAAACTTTTGCTTCTGTAGCCTTTAGTTTTAATGACGTTATACTTTTTCCCATAATGACACGGGCGTAAAAAGGGGGGGAAAATGCAAATAATAAGGCACCGAGAGAGAGAGGACTTGTAATGGTAGTTTCTCATTCATTCATTCATTATTTATGTGAGTTTCATTACTTCATTTTAAAACCAGTTGCCACATTAATTGTATGCAACAACATATCGTTGCTATAGAATATGATGCATATTCATAAGACAATATGACAGTTTCTTAAGTACATATTAGGGCGGTAAACAGTTTTCAAGTTAAAATATTTCTGTCATTATTACAACTTGCCGTTAACTAAAGGGAGGATTTTAGCGGGCAGATAAATTGTTTTTCATTATTATAAGCGGACAATAAGGTAGAAGTGAGCGTTAAGCTAAAGGAAAGATCATCCTACCTTTAACTTTTAAAGTTCACTTTATGTTTGAATTTGCCATACATATAAGTACATTATTTTCAATATGGCAACTTCAAATATAAACAAAATGAGCAAACACAATAAATAAAAGCCCGTCGTTGCCACTGTGTGAAACTTGTTTAATTTGAGCAGTGTTATCGAAATTTCTCCGCAACTGCCATATTTTTATTAAAGTTAACTTTATTTTATCATTAGGTTGTAATAACGAAAAAAAATTAAAGCTGACTTTAAAGTTCACTTTAGCTAAAGTCACTTTTAACTAAACCTTAAAGGGAAGTTGTAAAATGGCCCTTAATGAAGTATACACATGCATACATACATAAATGGTCATTACAACCGTGCAGTCAATATTACGGCCTAACTTCTCTATCCAAAGGTGGCTACAGTTTATAATCGACTCCTAATACCAGCCTTTTTAAAGCAACTTTTTCATGCAATTTAATTTTATACTCAGAGTTTTTGCAAGAATCTGCTGAGTGGAAGTCGCCAAAGAAATATTTTTTTATTTCAATTTGTTGGAGATGTCTGACCTGGGGTTTAAACCGTGCCGCACGTCTAATAAGCCATCGAACTACCTGCTAGGCTTCGGCGACATCCAATGAAGTATATTTTATTAAAATATTATTTTTCAATTACTCGAGAAGATCAGGATATGCCTACATATGCCACTCCTGATGCCCTCCAGAAATTTCATTCAAAAAATGTTTTTTTTTTAAATTCAGGATTGTCGAATTCCACGATTATTTAAGACATACCATAGAGAGAGTTTTCAAGTAGACCCCTTGGACTATCATTTATATATAGTGGCATATGTTGCATATTTTTGAGAACCCACCACCGATATAATGAGTTGTATGAACTCCTGAACGAAATGGACATTGTGCAACGCATTAACATCCAGCTTATGCGCTGACGCAGACATGCCGGTCGGATATAGAAAGATGCACAGTCGAGACGTGTATTTGATTTCGAGATTGCGAAGTCGACAAAGATAACGACCTTGTCCACCAAATTGAAGAAGCCCAACCAACTGGCGAAGGCGCTTAAGAAGCAGAGGTGCCTGAAAGGTTGTACCAATTCAGGCCGAAATTCGATAATCGGGTTGTTAATGGTCAATTAAGTAAGTAAGTAAGTAAGACCACTGATCCTGATGGGTTATTAATGGCCAATTATGTAAGTAAACAAGTAAGACCTGATGAAGCTTTCGTTTGAATGTGGAATGACACTTCTGAACCTTGTATATATCGTATAATTAGTATATATATATAATTTTTTCCCGATAGGTTCTGTTAAGCAAATAACAGTCGTCTCTTAATAGCAATTTTTGCTCTGTTAACGGCAAAAGTGGCGTTGCTAAAAATGTGGGTTTGCGTCTTTGGTTTTTAAATTCGAATTTATCTTCATACACATAATTTAACCACGAACAATCTTTTTATTGTAAAAAAACTATCTAAGTCTGTCTAAGGTTGAAGTCGCCGTAGTCTAGTAAGTAGTGTGTTGGCATATTAAATGTGAAGGCACGATTCAAACCTCAGAACCTGGCAAAAACTCTGAGAGTAAATATAATTGCCATGAAAAATTTCTCAAAATTCTGTTGTTCGGAGTCCACTTTAAACTGTACATCCCTCCACTCATTTATAAAATTAACACACACAACAGAAGTGGTGTGAGAAGTTAGGTCGTAGCCCTGACTGAAGGGTTGTAATGATGAATTATGTATGTGTGTATGTTTGTCTACGGTTATTAGGGCATTTTCATCTCCAAGCTAACATTTTTACGGAAAATTTATAAGAATTATTTCACTTAAAACGCTTTATACCGCAGACTAAGTTTGACAGCTTAAAATTTGTCAGGAATCTTTCGAAGGCCAGCGTCAACTAAAAATCTTAAGGATTTAATACTAGAAGCACTATTTGTGCCTTAAAACAGACCGTTAACAAGCTTAAAAAGGCCCTTATGTTCACATCCGTGCTAATGTAATTCATCTTTTCTTATAGATATGGCAATATATCGAAAGCTGAGAAAAGAATTGAAAAACTTTAAAGATTTTTACATTCATTCTCCAACCACTTTTAAAAATTTTACTTCAAATATCACTTTTTTCCCGTAAATATAAATTATTTCTGTTAATTCTCTTTGTAATTATGTTTCTCTTTAATTACTCTGATTTCTGAGCATAAAAGTTTTAATTGACTATAAAAATAAGTGTATATATTAGGGCGGCTCATATTAATTTTGGAAAAATTAAATACAGAATGTTGGTGAATGAATTAAAGAAAATGTGAAATCCTTTAACTTTATATTTTTGGACGACATTTTTCTTTTCCATTTTCTTAACATGAAATTTAATTTGAAATTGAAAACGTTTCTTTGCAGCTACGGAGATATGAAACCATCGAAAGAACACATACGTATGTACGTATGTCAGGATTACGACCTAGCTTCTCACACCACTTATATTGTGAGCGTTAATTTTATACATGAGTGGCAGGACCTACAGTTTAAGGTCGACTCCGAACGACAGATTTTTGAGAAACTCTTCGTGGAAATTTTATTTACTCTCAGAATTTTTACCACAAATCTGCTGAGAGGAATTCGCCGTAGAAATATTTTTTTCATATTTTCGTTTTGATGTCTGAACTGGGGCTTGAACCGTGGCCTTACGTCTAATAAGGCGACACGCTACCTACTTGACTACGGCGACTACTCTCTACTAATATTGGAAGAACAATATCCTCAAATATTGTGGTAAAGGCTGTCACAAAAGTTGTCTTCTTTATTATTTCTTTGTTTTGTTTCAGTTTTATTAATCATGAATCGCTAATTGGAAGCACCCTAGTCTACTATAGCTGATGTAAGAATAACAGGGTTACCATCTATAAATTATTGTTATATTGATTGCAATGGTGAGGTACCCTGCTGAATTTTAATTTTCCTTAAGACTCTATCCTCTTTGGAGGATTAGGGCACTCCCTAGCTGCCTTTTAGATTTAGATTGATTAGCGGGTAGCTTGCCATGTAATATAGGCCCATTGTCATAATCTTTTAATGACGGGTTTTAACCACCCCGAGCTACGGATAAAACCAACCAATTTCCTTAATAACTCGTTCGCTACCTTGTCCACATCTTCTAAGGTTCTTTCTCCCAAAAATCGATGACGTCTATTCTAAAGTGCAGGGCACTCTCATAAATGGCGATGTACCGATTCCGTTTCCTCCACATCGAGGCAGCTTCTGCAGTAATCTTGATATGGCTGACCGAACCTGTAAGCGAAGCTATTAATAGGGCGGTGACCCGTTATAATTCCTGTTAGAATGCAAACCGTTCTCTTGTCAAACTCAAGTAGTTCCCTGGTTCCATGCTATTTTTTTCCAATTTAGAAAAGTATTCCTGTAGGGGCACATATATCCCTTCTATTATCTCCTCCTCAGACATCTCAGGTCCCTAAGCTGTCTCTTAATTTTTATTAAATTCGAATATCATTACAACCCTTTAGTCAGGATTAGGAACTTGTTTCTCACACCACTTATGTCGTGTGTGTTAATTTTATACATGACTGACGGGACCTACAGTTTAAAGTCGACTCCGACCGACACATTTTTGAGAAACTTTTCAAGGCAATTTTCTTTTACACTCAGAGTTTTTGGTAAAAATCTATTGAGAGGAAGTCTCCCAAGTAGTTTTTTTTATATTTCGTTTTGTTGGAGATGTCTGAACTGGTGTTTGAACCGTGGCCTTACGTCTAATATACCAACACACTACCTACGGCGACTAAAGTCCAAATTACGACTGATTATTCATCACGACGTAGATATGCTGATTGGATGCTAAAGCAACAGGCTTCCATTGCCGATTTTTTAAAACGTTAACAAGCAAAATTGTGGCATATGGGGCTAGGAGAACCTAGAAATGAATGTTGAAAAGCCATACCCATCGGAAAAAGAAACCGTCTGGTGTGTATTATTGTGTGGAAGAGTTTGTTTGTTAGATTCTTTTGTGTACCACCCTAATGCTACTAATAACAACGTCATAATAAAGTATAATCATTATCAGTATTAATTATCAACATAAAGTAATTGACAACATATAATTGGTTTAACTTCTATTCTGCTATTTCAGTGTGTATTAAATTGCTTTTGTGTAATCAAAGAGCAACGGACACACAGACAGATATACATACAATTGAGAGTAAATTAACTGACATGATAGATTTATAGCCAGAGACAAAGATTAATTTAAACCTAATTAATCTATTTATTAAAACTTTATCAAATTTTAAGAAGCTCGAAGAAAGAGAGTTCAATTAGAAATAATAGATGCTGTTATGCTTTGCTTTGCTTTTAGGAATTCAATTTATTTTCATTAAGTGTTGTCACGAAAAATTTCTGTGATTTGTAATTGTATTGGTAAGAATTAATTCAAAAGGATTCAAGGATTCGGTTCCTTCTGTTAATTTTAAATACTTGAAATTTTATCTATTGTAACAGCCCACAATATAAAACTATTTATAGATTTACTTTCATAGTCATTTTATTAACACAAATGCGTAGATATTGTTTAGAAAGGAAAATTGTTTTTAAAAAATATGGGATTTGGATTGTAAAGATAAATTCGAATTTAAAAACCAAAGACGCAAACCCAAATTTTTAGCCGTGCCACTTTTTGGCTTTAATACGACAAAATTTGGTATTAACAGAGCACTGTTAACTATTTAACAGAGTCAATCTGATGAAAAAGCCTGTAGATTTATGAGCTAATTATAGGATATGTACAAGGTTAAGGAGTGTCGTTCCACATTGAAATGAAAGCTCCATCAGGATGAGTGGTCTTACATACTTAATTGGTCATTAATAACCCGATTATCGGATTTCGGCCTGCTTTAGCACATCTTTCCAGACGCCTCTGCTTCTTGCGCGCCTTCGCCAATTGATGACACCAATCGATGACAGAGCTTCCTCAATTTGGTCCTTCCAACGTAGATAATGTCGTCCTCTTCGCCGACTTCCGCAAATCTCGGCATCAAATACACGTCTCGATGGAACATCTTTTTATATCCGACCGACATGTCTGCGTCAGCGCATAAGATGGATGTTAATGGGCTGCACAATATCCATGTCGTTGAGGAGTTGATACAGCTCATTATATCAGTGGTCGGTTCTCAAAAATATGGAAGTGCAGACATATGCCAATGTATACAAATGGTAGTGCAAGTGGTTTGCTTTAAAACCCTACAGGTGGTATATCTGAACTAATGGCAGAACTAGAGAAACCTGATTTTGAAAAAAACTATTTTTTAATAAAATTTCTCGAGAGGATCAGGGGTCAGTTTGCAAAAATATAAAGATATACCACTCATAGAGTTTTAAAGTGAATATAGTTTAATGCAGACACGTTTGGAGAAAATACAAATCGATTGGCCTGTTGTTGTGAAGACCCCAGCCCGATATATACGAGACGGAAATTGCTGGGAACCCTTAAAGTATTAGAATTCGAAATTTGTGAAGCCGTACAAACCGAAAAATGTCGTTGTAATTTCTTACTCCAGTGTAGGGTCCTAGAACTAAATTTATAGACGTCTATGAAGTCGCCATAGTCTAATAGGTAGTGTGTTGGCTTATTAAACATGAGGTCACAGTTCAAACTCCAGGCCAGACATCTCCAATAAATGAAAAATGAAAAAATATTTCTTCGGCGACTTCCTCTCAACAGATTTCTGGCAGAAATTATGGAACTAAATAAAATTGCCATGAAAAGTTTCTTAAAAATCTGTCGTTCGGAGTCGACTTTAAAATTAGCACCTACAACATAAGTGGTGTGAGAAACTAGGTCGTAATCCTAAGTGAAGGGTTGTAATGACCAAATATGTAGGACTCAATCTTTGCGCCCATTTCGATCAATTCATTGGTCTCATCTGAGAGAACAGCATGGAAATCTAAGAATTAGATTTAGACTAGATTGAGATATGGTTACTAATTAAAAAAATATCAAATCTCAACAGCGCCATATTCTAATAGGAAAGAAAAATATTTCATCGGTGCCTTCCCCTTAGCATTCTTCGGGCAAAAACTCTGAAAGTAAATTAAAATTGCCATGAAAAAGTTTCTCAAAAATCTGTCGTTCGGAGTCGACTTTAAACTGTAGGTCCCGTCACTGATGAATAAAATTTACACACACAACATGAATGGTGTAAGAAGCTAGGTTGTAAACCTGACTGAAGCTTTGTAATGAACAATTATGTTGAGTGGGCTTTTATCACCAACAAGTTTTCCAGTAGCTAGCTGAGCATTCCTTACTAACATTTTATTCATCGACGTTTCATTAGTTGTTGAATTTGCCCACGGCAAAATTTATAATTGATATCAGCTTAGCTAGAAAAACATGTACATGTACTTAAAAAAAACTAGCCAAGCCAAGATGACCTAAAAATTCTATTGTGCCAAAGACTCTAAAGTTGAAATAAAATACTTTGGATATGTATACGCATAAACTGCAGTAGAAAACCCATAAAATCTTCTATAGAATCCATAAGGGAAATGCAAACATTCCCCTGCAGAATGGGAAACACTATTGTGGTCTCCAGAAAAAAACCGATATGACATTGACTACGTTTTTAATGTTTTGAAATGTTTTCCAATAAAATTTAATTTCTTAACTTCTAAATGACAGAGAGATAGAGAAAGAAAATCCAATGCATATTCAAGGCTAAGGGTTACAGAACTACTTTTACTTAATTACACAGCCTCTTCCCAATAAAATCTCATAGCCATGGAGTCAACTTAAATCCCCCCCACCATTTATAAGTTTAAAAGGATAATTAAATTTTACCCTTTCAATCCCTCTTTCTTGCTACGCCCTTACATTCTAATTGCTGTTTTCGATTTGTTGTGTATACCACAATGACGATTTCTTTTCAGGCTCACACATGCCACAGATACAGTCTACTGTTGTTGCTCTTGCTGCTGTTGCAGCCATTGTTGCTGCTGCTGCCATTTTCCTATTCTATTATCCTTGTGTAGGCGTTTCCATTTCTATTTCTTTATCTCTATAAAAAAAAACCAGTACAAGTATGTTGTGAAATTAATAAAAATATGAAACACACTTCATTTATTTGCGGCGTTTGTCATAAAAAAAAAACAAATAAAAAAAGTAAAAGTTTGCAATCAGTTATCAAGTATTTTCTGCACCCACCTTAACTTTAAGAAGATTCAGCAAAACTTAAATTGTTTTTTTTTTATCGGAAATCTTAAAGGATGTTTAAATTAAATCAAGCAAATAAAAAATATCAAATGCGGTAGCCGATACGTGTGTGAAGATAAATTTGAATTTGAAAACCCAAGACGCAATCCATAAATTTTAGCAGCGCCACATTTTGCATTAACAGAGCAAAATTTGCTCTTAACAGAACAAAATTTACCTTTAACAGAGCACTGTTAGCTATTTAACAGTATACATCTGAACATTATTAAGAAAAAAGTTTATACTATTGTGCTATTGCCGCGCTCCTAAAATGAAATCTTTCCAAAAACACTCTAGTTTTTCTCACCATCTCTTCTTCTTGTTGTTATTACATATTTATTATTATTTTCTTTTTTCTAAATAATACTAATAATACATGAAAATATAAAAACTAATAAATAAACTATAAAATATTAACAGCAAATAAGGAAAAACAAAACAAAACATGCCCACTTGTTTAGAAGCCAATTTTAGAACAAATACTAGGTCTATGAGTACCATATCATACTCAAAGGAACGTTCCAAGGCCTCTTAATATAATCAGCAACATAGTCACATATCTTGTGATATGGTATTGCGAAAATGTTCTTTGAAAGTATAAATTTTATAATTGAAAATTCTCCAGAACATTAGTGGTCATTTTGGAACATAAAAGAAATTTTATACCATACAGACTATATGTAAATGATAGTCCAGAGGGTCCTCTTTCGAATTTTGGCCAAAAATATATGAAAATTATCTAGAAGATCAGTGGTCATTTTGGCCCACTACCACGGTTCGAAAGAAAACCCTCTGGGCTACCATTTGCATATAGTCTGTATGTAGTAGAATAATCCGCTGTTGCCACTGTTAAAGAGTTAACAGTGCTCTGTTAATAGCAAAGTTTACTCTGTTAGAGACAAAAAGGTGGCGCTGCTAAAAGTGTGGGTTTACGTCTTTGGTTTTTAAATTCGAATTTACCTTCACACACATGTAGCCGATTCCGTCAACGATAGATGAGCAGCTTCGGACACGGACAGATTGGCGCAAAAAATCTAGCCAAAGCCGGATAAAGGATGCACGATAAGTTAAACTCCAGAGAGGCACGTACAGTTGTCGGGGTCATTACAGGACATTGCATTATGTATAGGTAAGGCGCATTGGTCTTGGAAACTTTGCTAAGGATTTCTGCAGAAGCTGCAGAGATAAGTTAGAAGAGGAGACTATCCTTCATCTACTGGGTATTTGGCCATCACTTTATCAAAGGAGAAAAAGGCACTTTTTTGCTTACAATATAGATGATCTGGAGGAACTGTTACACATTGACATAGGCAGTCCAAGTGGTTAGAAGCTCCTAGTAGTTTCGAAACTAACGAATAGAGGAAAACTGTGATAACACAAAGAATCCCAAGTGGCCTAAGTTAGACCATCTAACTTTTTACCTAGCTACGTACCTAACGGCTAAAAATTCTATTAGATTCCGTGGTGGTGTCTTCATTCTTCTTCTAAAGCTTTCACTTGACAATGAAAAAAATATCTTCTAGAACTTTAATACTTTTGTCGGACTTTTCTTTAGTCGTTAGAAATCGCTTTCGAAATCGACAACCGTTAAAACAAACATTGTTAACATTTCTGTTAAATAACATAAAGTCACCGTAGTCTAGTGGGTAGTGTGTTAGCTTATTAGGCGCTAGCTATGGTTTGACAGCCGTTATGTCAAACATTGTTAACATTTCTGTTAAATAACATAAAATCGCCGCAGGCTAGTGGGTAGTGTGTAAGTTTTTTATGCGAGAGCCGGTGATTTAAGCCCCAGCAAAGGAAATATAAAAAAAATATTTCTTTCAATGTAATTCAACAGGTTTGGAATAAGAATAACTTCTGCCCAAATCCTCAAAAAAAAATTTGGAATTACGTGAGTAAAGTCGCCGTAGTCTAGTAGGTAGTGTATTAGCTTACTAGACGTGAGTCCGTGGTTCAACATCTGGCTCAGACATCTAGAACAAAAAAAACTATTTACTCGGCGACTTCGTCTCAGCAATCTTCTGGCAAAGCTCGTGATAGTAAATGCAATTGCATTTAAAAGTTTCTCAAAAAATCTCTCATTCGGAGTCGATTTTAAACTGTAAATCCTGCCACTCATATATAAAATTAACACACACAACATGAGTGATGAGAGAGTTCGGTTTTAATCCTGATTAGAGGGTTGTAATGACCCATTAAGTAAATAACGTCACGTCTAATAAAACAACACACTACCTAATAGACTGCGGCAACTACTAATTTCCAATACTTTTCAATTTTCCTTAAGTTAACCTCCACTTAAACCAGCACTTTTAAATTGTATTATCGAACATGGGTTATAAAACATTATCATCATCTTATAAAGAGTGGGTAACAGGGAATGTGTGTAGAATTTATTGATTTTTTTAACAACCTCTGTTAAAAAGAAAATTCGCAAAATTCTGTACGTATAATTTATTAAAATTCTGAACAAGCACACTCAGCAAATGAATGAATTCGTTGAGGCAACTGTCTGTCATACCCAAAAATTCGGTCTTCAAATTTTAAAAAAATTTGTAGGGTTTTGAAGAAGGAAGAAATTATTAAAAAAATCTCAAATTACTTCACAACAGTTCGAAAATCTTAAAAATATTTGTAAAAATTTTAATCCACAGAATTGTTAAAAAAAATTTTAATTTTTTAACACTTCCGTCAATTAATTAAAGTTTCTGTAATCTTGAAAAATGTATAACAGCGGGCTTAATAAAACATATGTATGTATGTGTGTATGTTTGACATTTACAAACTGGTGAAATGTCAGAAAAATGTCATTTAAGAAAAATTATGAAAAGCAAAAGCAAAACAGCGATTTTTATTAAAATTCCTCATGATAAACATTTCATAACGTCAGAGTACAACATCCTGCCATTTCCATTATCGCTGCCATGGGAAAATATTGTGAAAATTTTTTAAACCTTAAACCGTTACTTACTACCACGATGGACTCAACGAATAGCATATGTTACTTAAAATGGCTTATAAAAGTAACCTTTTTGATGAAAATTTATTTTTATACATACATATGTATGTACATATGTATGATGATAATTTTTGAAATATATTATTCTAGATAAAAAACCATGTTAATTAACAGAGATGTGTTATGTTAGTAACAGAACAGAAAGAAGCCTTTTAGATGAACATTTATTTGAATACAAACATACATACATACATACATACATATGTACATGTGATGATAGTTTTTGAAATCCATTATCCTAGGCAAAAACCATGTTGATTAACAGATTTCCTTTAGGTTACTAACAGAGATGTGTTATGTTAGTAACAGAGCAGAAAGAACCCTTTTTTATGAACATTTATTTGAATACAAACATGCATACATATGTAAATACATGCGATGATAGTTTTTGAAATATATTATCCTAGACAAAAACCATGTTAATTAACAGATTTCCTTTAGGTTACTAACAGAGATGTGTTATGTTAGTAACAGAACAGAAAGAAACCTTTTTGATGAAAATTTATTTGAATACAAACATATATATATATATATATATATGATTGCATACATGTGATGATAGTTTCTGAAACATATTATCCAAGACAAAAACCATGTTAATTAACAGGAAACCTTTAGGTTACCAGCACAGCTGTGTTACTTTAGTAACAGAGTTCTATGGGATTTATTTTTCATAATGATCGTACTACACATACATAATTGGTCATTACAATCCTTCAGTAAGGATTACAACCTAGCTTTTCACATCAACCCCTGTTGTTTGTATTAATTTTATACATGAGTGGCGAGACCTACAGTTTAAAGTCGATTCTGAACGAGAGATTTTGGGAAACTTTTTCATGGAAATTTTATTTAATCGCAGAGTTTTTGTCAATAAATCTGCTGAAAGAAAATCGCCGAAGAAATGTCTTCTTTATATTTCGTTTAGTTGGAGATGTCTGACTTGGGGATTTGAATTGAGGCCTCATGTTTACTTACTACCTACTAGATTAAAGCGACTTTATTTGAATAGTTTGTGATAAATTTGTTAAAAATATTGTATAAAAACCACGCCCCTTTAAAAAAAATAGGCGTTAAAAAATACTTCATAACCTCACATTTCCTTTTGTTCATTTTCTTTTTGCTTATTCTTTTCAAACCTATTAATTCAATTGCAATCAAAATGGAAATTCATTATTTTGAAATTCTACGGTTACCTTTGAGGGTTAATTATATCCGCAATAACCATATTATGAAAAAAAAATAAAAATCGATAACAACAAGGGAATAACAACATAAACAACATAAATGATTTTACGTCATAGTAAAATTAAAGATAAAAGCTTAAATTGCCATATTTGTTATCGATAAAAGCAAATACTACGCAAACTTAAATATTCATTCATACATACAGAGAGAGAGACAATTGTCAGACGTTTGTATTTAGCGTAGGAGGGATGAATGATTTTTCATATTGCAAGGCAATAACAAATCTTTTTTTTTCTATCGAAATAAAATTAAACTAAAGAAGGGAAAAATATAATCAATTGATTTATGCCCACGGCCCTTACTGCAGTGTTAGAGAATTTTTCGAGCCTCATTATTTCTAGAAAAGAAATTAAATATTGTATCTGAAGCATAAAAGATAGGAAAGTGGTAAAAAAAAACAATAATATTGCCACAAAAAGTGTTTGGATTGCTAATTGTGTTCTTAAAACAACTTAAAAAGCGATTAAAATTAATCAACCCATACAGCTATTGATATCGATAACTATTGTTTGACAGCTGAGAAAGTCAAACTGTGTTTACATTTCCATTCAGCAAGGTCAGTCACGCTAAAACAAGGGTTCCAAAATTTTTAAACCAAATTTACAAGGAAATAAATCTGTATGCGAAGTCCATGGAGCACTTCATCTATTTTACGGTCAATCTAAGAAACTGTTTTCGCATTAATTTTATTCTTCCGAACGTCAACAGCACCATCTACCTTTCAAAGAAATGAGCGTACCCAACGGAATATTGCTGCTGTAGCGGAAAATCTTGAAGAATATGCCGAAATGTCAATTCGTCGTTAATCTGAACTTGTTAGACTTTATGCTTCGACTACTTGGAAAATTTAACGGAGTGTATCGATCATCGTTTGCGTCGTATTTTTGCTTATGGAACTCATTTGAAATAAGATTATACAAATTACGATGGAAAGCGGTTCTAACTAAACTTAGGTGTCAAAAACCTTCTCAAAATTCAGTTGAGAGATCAATTAAAGGATTATTATATGCTTTTTCCTGGTCCCAGATTGACTATACGAAAGGCTTTGCTTCTCTTTTAAGCGTCAATAAATTCTCAAATAATTGTGACATGTTAAATAAGACATGCTTTTAGGTTTATTGGAATATGGTAGGTTAAGGTGGCCCGTTTAAGAAAGTTGGATGGACACACTTAGGCCACATAGTACCCATTGTGTCATCACAGCTTTCGCTATCCCCTAGTCACGAGACTACTTTGAGCTCCTGATGTAACGACTTTGACTGCCAATATCAATGCGTGAACAATTCGTACGGATCATCTGGATGAAGGACCGTCTCCTCTTCTTTCTAATCTCTGAAGCTCCTGCAGAAAACATTAGCAATTTGTCCTAGACCAATGCGCATAGCATGCGTAGCCATAATGCAATGCCGTGTAACGACCTCACGATAGCCATACTGAGCGTGCCTTTTTTAGAGTTTAAGTATACTTGTTGTGAACTTTTCATACAGCCTTGGCTAGATTTTTCGCCCTGTTCTACTGTTCTACCATTCTATGAATATGATTTTATGTGATATTTCCGTAGCTTCAGTATTTTATTAAATATAGACTGGATAATGAAGTCGCAGTCTAGTAGGTAGTGTTTGGTTCAAACACCAAAAACGATATAAAAACTATATTTTCGGTAACATCCTCTCAGCAGATTACTGGCAAAAATTCTGAGTGTAAATAAAATTGTCATGAAAAGCTTTTCAAAAATCTGTCTGTTTGGAATCGACTTTAAACGGTAGGTCTCGCCACTCTTGGATAAAATTAACCCACCCAACATGTATGGTGTGTGAAATTAGGTCGTAATCCAAGCTTATCAAAAATCTGTCGTTCGGAGTTGACTTTAAACTGTAGCTCCCGTTACTCATGGATAAAATTAATACACACAACATGGTCGCAATAAAACGGTTTCTTCCTTACTTTTAAAATTACAATTTCTGTTAATTTGAAGAATTTCTAACACAATTAAAAAACGATTTCTCAGAATCGCAACCCCTTTTTGGCATTTTACGCGATCTACCTTAACATAATTTATATTAAACGCTTTATTGTTGGATTTTTAATTTGTATGAAGAAGAAGACGAAACACGCAGAAATAATTTATAAAAACCATAATAAAATTAAAACAAACCTCTTATTATTCTTACCACAGCAGAATAGAACAGAAAACAAAAACGAATAAAAAAAAATAAAAATAAAAATTAAATCTGCACTATAAACACCAAAAGGAAACCTCTAAAACGAGGCAACACACTCGAATAAAAATAAAAATTCCCCCAAAAGCATACAAAAAAAAAACAACAAAAATACTTGCAACAAAGTTCTATTGGGGTAACAAACAAACAAATGAAAGAAAATAAAAAACATGGAAAAATGATTCATTAAAAAATAACAAAAAAATAATGAAAAAAAGAAACAAAAAACAAAAGAAATAAACAAATATGGGTTGCCGTAAACATAGTCATACTGACTGATATGAGTACGTATACAATACGAACCATACATACCATATAGACAACGTAAAGAAAGAAGCGAAAAATGGCACAACTATGGTAAAAGGAGTAGAAAAATCTAAAACAAAAGCCCAGCAAAATAACAAAAAAAATGCATTTCTCTCTCTAAGGCATAAAAATTTTTCATTATTTTTTTTGAAAAAATAAAAGAAAATCTAGATACTCGTACACAACTAAATAACTGCTCTGGATACAGAGAGAGACACACTCTCTTGCACACAGCAATAACAACAACAACCAAAAGTATCTCATAATTATAAGGATTTGAATGGCAAAATAGAAAAATTATGCATTCGTAAACACTCATGTACCCCATATTCATAAGGGTGGTAACATTTCATCATATAAAACGAATTATTTCCACTAACCGTGAAGAGAAATTAATTTATGTGTGTTAAGATAAATTCGAATTTGAATATCCAAGACGCAATCCATAAATTTTAGCGGCGTCACATTTAGCATTAACAGAGCAAATTTTGCTCTTAACAGAGCACTGTTAGCTATTTAACAGTATCCACCTGAACAAGCCCACTTGTTCAGGAGCTAATTTTAGGACAAATACTAGGTATATGAGTACTATATCATACTCAAAGAAATGTTGCAAGGCCTCTTAATACAATCAGCAATATAGTCCCATATAAAGTGATATGATTTTGTAAAAATTGGTTTTGAAAATATCAATTTTTGCTCGAAAATTCTTTAAAAGATCAGTGGCCATTTTGGAATATATAAGAAATAGTACACCATACAGACTATATGCAAATGGTAGTCCAGAGGGTACTCTTTCCAACCATGGTAGTGAGATAATTTCGTCCTCCATCCCCACCAGCCATCCTTTACAGTTCAACACTTTTGTTCACAAATAATAATGATCAAGATCATGAGAATTATATTTTATGACAATAGTCTGCAATAATTGCAAAGTAGTAGAGTAATCCACTATTCTACTGTTAACACTTAACAGTGCTCTGTTAATAGTAAAGTTTACACTGTTAGAGTCAAAAGGTGGCGCTGCTAAAAATGTGGGTTTGCGTCCTTGGCTTTTAAATTTGAATTTATCTTCACAGACATTATTAATTTGGGGAACGTACTCGGACTTTACGAATATTTCCGCCAACTTATTTTCTCCCTGCCTTCTTAGGTATCACTGGTGTGAATTGTAATGCTGCTCTTGATACTATGCACTGCCTGACACCGCCTAATTTGTATGTCAAGCAGTGTGGCACGCGCAATTCCATGGGGCTGCTGGAAACAGCGTTCGATAGGACACTCTGGAACTCTGTACGTCATCTTTCCTGAGGCTATGCCTGGTTTGAGAATACTCATACCAGATAGGGCTCTATGGAATGGGGGCAGAGAAGTATACCCACCTTCACAGATGGGTTGACGATAGATGCAGGCAGAGCTGCTACGGTTTACTGAAAGGATCTCGGTCTTGAACTTGACTTTAGGTTAAAGGATGACTGTAGCGTATTTCAGGCAAAGGCTATTGAGGCATACTACATCAGATTCTGAATATTATATGATCTTCGTTGATAGTCGGGGTACCCTAAAGGGACATTGCGTTGGTCTGCTATATATATCACGGCTTGCTCGTGAGTGCAAATAGTATTTAAGAACCTTTGGACCAGATCGAATCCGTCAATGCTGGGTTCCGGGACATAGCAGTATACTCGGTAATGAGACAACAGATGCTCTCGCTAAATTAGGTTCAGTTTCTGAGGGTGATTTGATAGTTGGTCCTGATCTCCCAATCTGGCCCTTCTACGAACTCATCACTGCATGGATCAGGAGAGAAAAGCAGAGGCATTGGATGAATGGATCAGGATATTATGTGTCTACGTTACTTTGGCCTGCTATAGACAGTGATAGAACAGGTTTCGTTATAGGGCACTGCGATATTAGATCGCTGACAAGGATCTGGAACAGATGCCAGCAAGGCTATTGTAGGGTATGTTGCGATGAGTAGGAGTTGCAATATATTAAACACCTCCACTGAAACTGTCCAGACCTTAGAATGTTGAGGTTAAGGACCCTATGCAGGGGCTTCCTCGAATGTTTCGACTCTCTATCGAGAGCCGACGTTAGGGCTCTCCATAGATTCATAAATAGATTGAACTGATTGAGAATTGCCAGGGCATCAATGTTGTAGTTGCGCTCTCTTGTGTTTTTGTGGTCCTTCTTCTTTCCTCCGTCTCTTATATGTTCCTATTCCTACCTCTTCCTTTTTCACTATACATTTTCTTTCTCCCTACTTTTCTCTCTCCTTTACAATCGATATGGGTACTGTACTTGTCCTAATGACAAGTACAAGTCCTCAAACTTAACTCAACCTAAACTAAAGAAATTTAAGTTATAAACACTTATTTTTAAGTTAAAATTATAAGAAAAAGAGAGCCACCCTAATGTACATTATCTAACACATTGCTACACAAGCATTTGCGACAAATATCGATAGTTCTGGCAGTAGTAGTCATGTGTACCATAAAACAGGCAAACGGGCTAACTGTCAGAAGGATTATTATGGAAACGAAATGAAATGAAACGAAATTTAGTTACTGCCACTATATGACACCCCATTTTAACTGAGTTGCGGTTTAGACTATTGTTATGCTTGATTTGGGCACAAAAGGAGTTGACTGTGTGTTTGGGTGATGGTATGAAAACAAATACCAATGGTGACTAAGAAAAAAAAAAAAACTATTTTTTATAGGACTTCTTGGCACCAAACGAACGATATAAATATTCTCTAGAAATGCAATGATAATAATACATCCATGGTAATAAGGGGTTCTCTCTCTCTCTTAATACAGCTGAGAGTTATTACAGAAAGTTCAATTATAAATACGAGATACACTATTAAACCACTTAAGAAGACTATTGCCATTGAAATAGAGCTTGGTTATCAGTTGTTAGATTTTGAAATCCCCATGAACAATTAATGTTTTATCACTTCTAGACACCCTAGATTTTAAAGTCTCCATTACCAATTAATGTTTTATCACTTCTACACGCCCTAGCTCAATGTGTGAATTTGTAAATCCTAGACGCAATCCATAAATTTTAGCAGCGCCACATTTAGCGTTAACAGAGCAAAAATTCTTTTTAACAGAACAAAATTTGCCCTTAACAGAGCACTGTTAGCTATTTAACAGTATCCATCTGAACAAGCCCACTTGTTTAGGAGCTAATTTTGGGAAATACTCTAGGTCTATGAGTACCATACTATATCCAAAGAAAGGTTCCAAGGCCTCTTAATATAATCAGCAATATAGTCACATATAAAGCGATATGGTTTTGTAAAATTTGGATTTGAAAATATAAATTTTTTGCTTGAAAATTCTCTAGAGGATCAGTAGCCATTTGAGCACATATAAGAAATAGTACATCATACAGACTATATGCAAATGGTAGTCCAGAGTATCTTCTTTCGAACCGCGGTAGTGGTATAGCTGGAATCATTTTGAGAGTTGAGTAAATATCCGTTCTCCAACCCCACCAACCATGCTTTACATTTCAACACTTTTGTTCACAAACAATAATGATTCTAATGAGAATTATATTTTATGTCAATTGTCTGCAGCAACTGCAAAGTTGAAGAATAATCCACTATTGCCACTGTTAAACAGTTAACCAGTTTACCCTGTTAAAGGCAAGAAGTGGCGCTGCTAAAAGTGTGGTTTTGCGTCTTTGGTTTTTATATTCGAATTTATCTTCACACACATATGTTTATCGGAAACCAGGATTACAACCTAGTTTCTCACACTACCCTACAGTTTAAAGTCAACTCTGAACGACAAATTTATTGAGAAACTTTTCATGGGAATTTTATTTACTCTTCTAGAGTTTTTGCCAGAAATCAGCTGAGGGGAATTCGCCGTAGAAATATTATTTTCATATGATCGAAACACACAAAAGAAAATGATATTGGATGGGACATAAACTTCGAAAAACCAATGAAAAGCACGCTTTAGAACAAAAGACTTTCGCATAAAAGGATTGAACATAATGCAGCAAGTCTAGTAAAAGCATGCAACGTCCATTGTTAGGATCCCCTGTATTGTACAGGTACGTCTGATCCTGTTCTACTATTCGTGATTTCATGAGTAAATCCTGTTGTTAAAGATTACATACATAATATACATAATTGGTCCTTACAACCCTTTGGTCAGGATTACGACCTAGCTTCTCACATCACTGATGAGTGGCGGGACCTACAGTTTAAAATAGATTCCGAACGACAGATTTTTGAGAAACTTTTCATGGCAATTTTACTTTACTCTCAGAGTTTTTGCCAGAAATCAGCTGAGAGGAAGTCGCCGAAGATATATTTTTTCATATCTTCGTTTCGTTATCTGATCTGGGGTTTGAATCGAGACCTCAAGTCTAATAAGCCAACACACTACCTACTAGTTCACGGCGACTTCGTGTTAAAGATTAAAAAAACAGAAATGAAACAAAAAATCGAAAGAAATCCACAAAAATACTAAAAAACCGTCACAAAATTAAAAAAAAAATCAAATTCACTTTAAAGTCATAATAACAGAAACAGTGTATGTATGTATAAATATTTTTGTATTTGTATGTCATTGTATTGTTTAAATATCTGCTTCTTCTTGTAGTTGGTTATGTATGTATGTAGGAAAAACCAATCAATCTAACGACTGTACACTGTACACACTCAACCTATTCTCATCTATCATTAGTTGTACAAACCATTTGGAGGAAAACTTGAAAATTGTAATTAAAAAAATATTTACAGAATGTGGCAAGTAAATAAATACACAAACAAACAAACAAGAACAACAAGAAAAAAACATATGCAACACAACTCATATGATATGGAGTCAAGTAGACGTCGAACTCCCTATAAAAATTAGAAAAAAAAAAAACATTAAAAAAAACGCAAAAAACAATAAAAAAAAAGGATGACTGACGCACGGCATCCACTAAAACTGAAAAGTGTCGCCACTTGTCTTCGGAACACACAGCTCGCATAGAAAATATTTGAATAAAGACTATAAAAGTAAACCTACGCTGAGTATTGAGAGAACTATGACTGGCTGGCTGCCTCCTATTTGACAGTGTAACCCTCTCTGGCAGAAAGCTCACGTTAGCTTTTTACATTGTTCGCCATAGAGAGAGAGCGAGCGAGGCGTCTCTACCCCACACACCAACCATGCTTTTATATGATTTTTATGCCTTGAAATAAGGAAAGAGAAATACATCCTTGCTTTCGAAAGAGACAAATACAATATGTATACATATAGAGAGAGAGAGAGCAAGCAAGAGAGAGAATGCTAGAACAAACACTATTTGGAGGAAAAATAGGGAAAAAATATTATGATAGACTTCAATGAAGTGGTAAAATACGTATATGTATACGTATGTATATATGTTAGTATGTGTGTATGTAGTTCTAACAGTAGCCAAAGTCGTTGTTAATAGTGTAGTTAGTTGTAGGAAACTCGGGTTCGTCATAAATTTATAGGGTATGAGGAAACACTGTTTGATGATTCATACTTTTACTACAGCACAGTATACAACAGGCCGCCTTTGGTATACATTTGAGCCAAAACTACAAACAAAAAAAGGAAAAAAAGCTGAAGACAAAAAGAGGGAAACAAAAGAAAATAAAATAATGAAGAGTATGAGGGTCTAGTTTAAAACAAAAGCAGAATACAGAAGCAATATTTTTTTAAAAATAATTTCAAAGCAGAGTTGGCCAACAACAGGCATAATTGTGCAAATTCTAAAAGCTAACATCGTTTGAAAGTTGTATTATTTGCTGTCAGCACTTGACTTATTAATTTGTTATGAAAATCGAATCGTTCCCGTCAAACATCTATCCTTCAGAGTGGAGGTTAGACCTTAAGTGCGCCACTCATGGATAAAATGAACACACACAACAAAAGTGGTGAGAGAAATTAGGTTGTAATCCTAGATAAACGGTTGTAATAACGAATTAAGTAACCAAACTTGGTTAAGGTCCACAAGCATCTTCCAAACCTGGAACAACTGCAACTTAATTTAGAACATTAAAGGATAAGAAGTCGCCCCAGGCCAGACATCAAAACAAAATACAAAAAGTATTTCTTCGGCGGCTTCCTCTCAGCAGATATCCGGCAAAAACTTGGGAGAGCAAAATAAAACTGCCATGAAAATTGTTTCATGGCACTGGCATTTCAATAGATGAGATGGCCAGATGCTAAAAACTAAGCCGTAACAAACAATTTAGAAGTTTTACGAGGAGACTCTCGGGGTTATCCATACCTTAGGCAATATTCGTGTTGCTAATGAATGTGGCGTTTTGTTGGAGCTACTTCATTGCAGGTACATTTGCTCCATTTGCCATTGCAGATCTAGGGCCGGTTGCTCCAATCTAAAGCCACATATAATCCATATATTTGGGAAATTTTTGCGAAGCGATCGGCAAACTTCTAACTTCGGTACCATATCGAGCCCTACAGCTTGCAATTCTTGCAAGATAACCTTGAAAATCAAACAAATTCGCCTTATGGGATAACTTTGACCCCCGCTTGCCTATTTCTTAGTTTGGTTCACTGAACTGCCATAAAAGTTATTGAAAGTGGATTGAAAATTTTTTTAAATCAGCTCTTAAAACAAAATTACCATGTATTTTGAAATAATTTTGAATGTAGTTGAGCACTAGACAGCTTTGGCAATCTATTCTGCCACTTCAGTGACAAACTTCTGAATTTCTTTTCCCATAAAAATGTCTCTAATTTGTTATGCCTGTAGGCAATTTGTCTGTGTAAACTCTTTTTACAAAATTAGTTGTCCCCTCCCCTCTCAACGCGCTATGAAATCAAGCTGAAAATTAAATACGAACAAATAAAACATACAGTTTCGGTATTTTCTGTTCCTTTTTCTGTTAAACGAGCAGAATGAAAATAAGAAATTGGTAACGTTGGTCCTTCTTTCATGCACGAGTATGAGAATATGTTTTTCGTTATTGTTGTTGTTGCAAGATTATAAAATGACGTCGGGGTCTCCGGTCTTTGGGGATATTTCTTATTGTTATTGTTATTGTATTGTATATCTGCTCTGCAGAGAGTATAATATTCGGTTCGGCCTTTATTCGCTGTTCATTTCTTTCTTTGCTTTACTCTGCTTGTATGGGGTATGGTTTGGCGTTATCGTTCTAGTCGTCGTAGCCATCTTCGTCGTATAACGAATCAATTTTTCTTCTTCTTCGTCTTCTTAATATTGTGGTATTATTTTTGCCAGTTACAGTTATATTATTGTAGTTTTTTGTTGTTATTATGAATTGCATGATGACTCATTGGCTGAAAACACGCACTTTTCGTTGTGGCACGAGCACGAATAAAAATAAATTTACGCTTGTACGTATGTATGTACATACATACAGACACAAACAAATATTTGTTTGCTCTCATAGACAGACGCCAAAACTTATGCCCATAATTATAGCAATCATTTGCAAGGAATACTTAATACACAGTTTTATTCAATAAAAGGGAAAGAAATCTTTTGATATTTGGTACTTAATTTTTCGATGTACATACATACATATGAAAGGGAAATGCTCATATTTCCTTTGCCTTCATAATAAGGACCCTCACAGCAAATCTTTAGCATTGAAATACAGACAAAAACTTCTTAAGTCGGTTATAGATGGTACTCCCGATGGCTTGTTATATATGCTAACATAACATACATAGCGTAATTGGCCATTACACCACTTCATTCAGGGTTACGGCCTAGCTTTTCACACCACTCATGTTGTGTGTGTTAATTGTATACATGAGTGGCGGGACCTACAGTTTACAGTCGACTCCAAACGACAGATTTTTGAGAAACTTTTCATGGCAGGTTTATTTACTCTCAGAGTTTTTGCCAGAAATCCGACGAGAGGAAGTCGCCGAAAAAAAATGTTTTCATATTTCGTTTTGATGTCGGACCTGGGGTTTGAACCGAGGCCTTACGTCGAATAAGTCAACACACTACATACTAGACCACGGCGACTTCCCTTATCTAACATGCCTGTACCTATTACCAACGATATGTCTTCCCTCTTTCAGAGACATTCCTGTATAATAATGTCAGTCAGGATTTACTTGAAGAACGTCTTCAGCTCAGTACATATAGATATATGTATTTTACTCTTCTAGGGAGCATAGAGCCGCAGCTACTTTAGCTTAGTAGTCTTAGGATTCCTTCCAAAGCCCTTGACTAAATATCAAGTCATCGAACATCACACTTTCTTGTCAAAGGGCAACGTCATCAAATATATACATATATTTCGATATGTTATTGACATTATTCAGAGAAGCAGATGCTTTGAAATTAGTAGGAATTGGACCTGTAAGCAATACAGAACCATATCAGTTGTCACCTCAGACAACAAACATTTTATAGCGATTTAACATCCACAGTAAGCCAGCCGCATCGACTTCGCTTTTGTTAGATTTTTCTCTTTCTAGGTAAGTTGTAGTATTTTCTACATTCTGCTATATCCCGGCATCCAAAATCTTGTCACATTATCTAAATACAATTGGCCTCAACATTAATCCTCAAAGTCTCTTGATAAAGGAAATATTCATGAATTTTTCCCCGAAATTATATCGTGAGAAATTAGGATGTGTATCTAATAAATTTAGCCAATATACTGAAATTGGTTTGCCTAAGTAAAAAAAGGCAAAAAAAGTTACAATTTGCATGGACAATCAGGCAATACTAAAGACTTTGAGGGGACATGTTTCGAGCTCACATTTGGTCTGGTAGTGTAAAAGGCTGCTTATCGGCCTTATGTCAGGTTATCTAATTGAATTATACGGAGTATCTAGTCATTGCATTATGAAGTGAGGACGTGGTTCAAACCTCAACCGAAACGACAAACAAAACGAAATACGGAAAATATTTCTCAAGCAAAAACTCTGAGAGTAGAAAGGTTCTAACGAAACCTATCGTAGGTTTGGCATGTCATTCTTCAGTCATAGGATCAGTAGATGGAGTAGGCCCAGATTCTTGTAGACTATATGAAGAAGCAGGGCAAACACTATTTACGTTTACAGATACCTAGACAGAGATGGCTAGGTAGTAGTTTGGTAGATCTAAAAGACCACTAACTTGAAGATCGAATGGCCTTCATAAACGGGATTGTCTGGCTAGGGGGATATCTTTAGAGGTAGAAGTTTATTTATGGATACCTTGAATGGTGTCGTAGCCTAGTAGGTAGTGTGTTGGCTTATTAGAGTGAGGGCATGGTTTAAAAACCAGTTCAGACATCTCCCAAAAAACGAAATATGAAAAAATATTTCTTCGAGGACTTCTTTTCAGCAGATTTCTGGCAAAAACTCTGAGAGTAAATCCAAAAGCTTTTCAAAAATCTGTAGTTTGTAGTCGACTTTAAACTGTCGGGCCAAAACTCATGTATAAAATTAACACGTACAACATAGGTGGTGCGAGAAGCTAGGTCGTAACCCAGACTGTCATGGCCTACGTTTACAGATGCATAGGCAGAGATGGCTATGTTGTCGATAGAAGACCACAGATTGCTTCCAAGGGGGATATCACATAATTGGTAGTCCGTACAGTATCTATCGATTGATTGATGTATCACCCTATGTCCTACTAGTCATCTCCTTTGTACAATACCATTTTTCAGGCGGTTGTCTTCTTCTAACATCATGCAGGATGATTGGAGATTGCAGATCTTTAAAGACTCCTCCTCTGTTTCATTCTTTCTGATTAAAATCTGTCATGTACCATCCACACTTTTCATTCTGACCCATTAGTTCAAAAAAAAAATTAAACTTTGTAAAGCCTAAGAGAATCTCCTGTGTTGAAATACATTTTCTCCCCATTTGTACCCAACACTAGAGCACGGGAGATAATAATTGTAATTTCGTATTTCGTAATTACACTGTAAGTATTACTTGGTATTGCCAACTATTTGAATCATTGTATGTTTAAATGCAAACAACAGCAACAACAACAACAACTATTTTCCAATAACTAACTTTACTTCATGTACAACACAATTGAATGAATTTCATGTTCTTTCTTTCTTTCATACTCTTGCTCTTGCTGCTTTTGTTGTTTAAATTAAACAACAGAGAGAGAGAGAGAGAAAACTTTAACTAGTTTTCTTCTCTTCTATTGAATTTCTTTACATTCTCTGCTTTCCCTTGTTGTACATGGAGGCACTTGTACGCATAATGAAGTGTGTATTTGTATTTGTACAAGTATTTGATTTCATTGTATACAGATATGTATGTATGTATGTGCATACAGATATGTATGGGGATGTGCATACAAAGTATAATATGAAGGGGATTATTTTCATTTGTTTTATTTAAATTTATTGCTTATTTTAGTTGGTTTTATTACCCTTCTTAAGCAATCATACCCAATACTACTGCAGCAAGTTGTTCTCATGATAATGATTTAATCTAATCTTCGCTTACAACAACAATCGAACTAAACAAAAACAAGAAATAACAACAACAACACCAACAATCTTACAATCTTGTTTAAATGTTATAATTAAACGTATTAAAGTCCTTAAGGATATTTAAGACAAAGCAAGTGAAATAGTTGGTTGGCATGTAAGTTGAATTGTAATTGTTGTGTTGGTGTTTTGGTGTTGTGATAAATAATTAATGAAACAGTTGAGAATAATTAATTAGAAATGTAGTTAAATTTAGCAAAAAAAAAAAGCGATACCGGATATGGAGCCTGTTTATGGTGACTTTAAGTCAGACAGAAGAAATTTCTGTGATAAACGTGACCCGCATGATGTTCGAATTATGGAGAATACAGTGTACGAGGGTAGTTCATCGTTGAAACACATGCTGTTGGATAAAAAAAATCAGTTCAAGCGACTCGATTTCTTAAGGCAATGCACTCTATCTGATCGCCTTACAATTTACACCTCTAGCATACGATTAAAAATGGAACACAACTCTCACGTATTAACTGCTACTTCAAAGTCTATTTTGACGATTCTTGAAGGCGTACAGAAGAGGACGAAGTTATGCTTGCTAATAACAGTAGGATATCAAGCTTTAAATTCATGCGAGCATCGTCGCAATGCGCAAAATTTGTATTTCGTCACTCCAACAAAGTGTGCTTCTCTTTAACAAATTGTGCAATGAAAGGAACTTCTTTCCGAAATTGGTTTCTATAGTACTCGCCTTTTTCGCAGATCGCATACATACAAATTGGCCGTTGGATCACACAATGCACTGCAGGGAAAATTTGTTCTTCTTGTGCTTCACTTCAACAAGATGTGAAATAAAGGAACTTCTTCCCGCAGTTGATGTACGTAGTACTCGTCTTTCTCGTAGATCACATGCATACAATTTGGCCGTTGGATTGCACAATGCATACATAACATAATTGATCATTACAACCCTTCAGTCATGATTACTACCTAGTTTCTCACACCACTTATGTTGTGTGTGTTAATTTTATACATGAGTGGCGGGACCTACAGTTTAAAGTCGACTCATAACGACAGATTTTTGAGAAACTTTTCATGGCAATTTTATTTACTCTCAGAGTTTTTGCCAGAAATCTGCTGAGAGGAAGTCGCCGAAGAAATACTTTTTGTATTTTGTTTTGATGTCTGGCCTGGGGCTCGAACCCAGGCTTTGCGTCTAATATGCCAACACACATACTATCCGTATGTGGAACGCTTTCCCTATCACTTACATAAGCCTTTCTCCCACTTTCGCTTTTTTACAACTGATCTTCCTAGTTCTAATAAAATGTACTGCGTGTCTAGGGGACATCGTCTAAGCCGGATTCATGATTTTTTGTCATAAAAACCGAACATTTACAGAGGTGTAGCATTGTCTGGTTGCGGCCGTTTTTTTTTTATCAATTTTTAAATAAAGCAACCCAATTACACACACAATTGGTCATTACAATTCTTCAGCCAGGATTATGACCTAGCTTCTCATCCCACTTATGATGTGTGTGTTAATTTTAAACATGAGTGGCGGAACTTACAGGTTAAAGTGGATTCCGAACGACAGATTTTTAAGAAACTTTTCATGGCAATTTTATTTCATCGCAGAGCTTTTGCAATAAATCTTCTGAGAGGAAATCGGCTTAGAAATGTTTTCTTTATATTTTGTTTCGTTGGAGATGTTTGACCTGGGGGTTTGAACCGTGTCCTCACATCTAATAAGCCAACACAACTACCTACTAGACTACGGCGACTTCAAGCGACCCAATTAGTTGGCATAATATTCACCATGCTACTGTTGTACCCTCTTGAAGGTAGTCAATCAGAATTATAACGCCTGCACTCCAAAAAAAGATGCGAATATATCCACGTTTTACCCATAGTTAAGGAACAGCGCAAATACTAGTGCATATTACAGTTGAATTACGTCAAATGACAATTGCATTTTCATTAAAATATCAAATGCGCTTAATACAAGGTATATACTCGTACATACAACAAAATACGCCACGAAAACTCTAAAATGATGACAAAGGTTTCAAATGAGTAAAAAACTAAACGTAAGAATTGTCACACGTCGCAACAGCCATGACTCAGCAGAGGGAAGCGGATTAGAGCCAAAAATATTACGTAAACAACGAATTATTTATCTGTAATCACTGGTCAATTGACCACGAGCGTAAACAATTTACATGACGTTCGTATACCAAATAAAAATATGAAATTTTCGCGAACAAGTTCCATTAAATCCGTCAGTAACATTTCGTTAAAGTATCGACAGATATAAAATTTAAACACAGAACTGTTTGTTGAAGAGTTCTTTACTGTGGAAAAACTTTACCGATTTATCCGATTCATCTGGAAGCGAAGATCTAATTGCCGTGGGAATAATTGATCAAATCAATCAGTAAGTCGACAGGGTCAGATACCCTATACCATTATTAAACACTAACGTTCGGCAAGACTTCTATGGCAAAACCATTCCACATGAGGATAATGCATTTACAACATTGTGGGAACCACTTGTCCCTCTACTTTGAATGGACATGTACTGCATACAAATATATGACTACCGAAAACAAGTATCTTCATCCCACTGCCGCACTTTCCCTCATTATATTCTGTCACAAAATTCAGTATATTATCTCTACTGAACGTAATGAATCGATTTACGCTTGAGCAACGTTGGGATTTATTGGAAATTTATTTCCAAAACAAAGACAATTAGTCGGAAATTGCACGAAAATGTACAAAATTTGGTTGCAGAGAAGGAACAACATTGCCCGGCATATATACATACATAATTGGTCACTACACCCTTCAGTTAGGATTACGACCTAGCTTCTCACGCCACTTATGTGTGTGCGTTAATTTTATACATGAGTGGCGAGACCTACAGTTTAAAATCGACACCGAATGACAGATTTTTGAGAGAATCTTCATGGCAATTTTATTTGCTCCCAGAGTTTGTGCTGAGAGGAAGTCGTCGAAGAAATATTTCTTCATATTTCGTTTTGTTGCCTGGCCTAAGGTTTGAAACGAGGACTTGTGTCTAATAAGCCAACACGCTACCTACTAGACTACGGTGACTTCAATGGATATGTATTACGTACAAATATACGGCTTTCGGAAACAAGTATCTTTATCTGACGACAGCACATTCCGTTGTATCGGGTGGGCCATCTATCGGTTTGAATTTAAACCATTGCATACTTCGAATCTGGCAATACTTGTGTCATTCTATTCTGTAACAAAATTCAGTGAATTATCTCTACTGAACGTGTAGAATGAATCGATTTACGCCTGAGAAACGTTGAGATTTATTGGGAATTTATTTTCAAAACAAAGACAATTGGTCCAAAATGTCGTATAAAATTTGGTTGCCGAGAAGGACCAACAGTGCCCGGTATACGCAAAGTTCGTGAAACTGGTTTCATTGTTGATGACCCAAGACGTGAGCTTGCTTGTAGAGTGCATACACCCGAAAATATCGAAGCTGTGGCTGAGAGTGTGCATGAGAATCTATCAACATCAACTCTTCATGGTTCTCCACCCGTTTATGTCAAATTTTGCAAAAAGATTTCGGCATGACGCCTTACAAAGTTCAATTGATTCAAGAAACTGCTTCGTTTTCGCTTAGCTACGTTTCAAAATAGACGTCTAGTCACCGACCAATACATGGCAATTGATAGTCTTTAATTCAATGCTATAATGCTTCCCAAGTAGTAAAAGATAACCTCGAGTTGGATGCTAATGGATATTTTGAAGACATCAATAGCGTATCTATAAGATACGCAATATATTGATTAAATAATTAAAAATTATTTGTTCTCAACAGTTTTCACTTTTCGTTTGAAACAACTGAACAAATATTTCATCTTAAATGGTAGGCCTGCTTTTTGCTGCCAGCTGACTGACTAACTTTGTTTATTAATTTTTATTGTAAAATTATCAGTTAGTTGTGGTATAATTGTATCATATATTGTATGTATGTATGTAATATACAATATGTATGCTTTGCAATACTAAATATAATTTCAAGTTCAATGATATAAAAAATCAAGAATTGAGTTCATTTGTGTTCATTAGTCATCTTCAGCAATGACGGCGACAACGTTATGTAGACAACTACAGTGGTAATGATATGTTCAAGCGATACAAAATACGTATATATGTTGTATTTTTAAACAAATATTACAGGAAAAAAACATTATATTTGCCACATAACTAATGTTTTGTTTTTGTTTTCTTTATAACAAAAATAAATATGTAAATCCAAATCCTTAAAAAGAATCCTTTTTTTTCGTAAACTTGACATCCACACAACATACTAGTACCATACAATACATTGTAAAGGACTTGTGTGTGTGTAAATCAAAGTGAAAGACATGGTTGTATTGAAATAGCTTACAGTGGAATGTGGAATGCATCTGTAAAGCTAAAGGAAAATTGATTTTTACCCATAAAGAGGAAAAAATTTTTCTGAATTTTAAAATAAAAATTTTCTTTTTAAAAAACTTACCTTAAAAGAAAGTCTTTTTCTGTCAATTAGTTTAGCGTTTAGTTAAACGCTTAAATAAATGTAAACAGCTCAGAGGTTTATGGTGATTATTTCAAACAGAAAACAATTTGTCTCACACTTGGTGTTTATAAATCTTCTTAGTTTTCTTTTTGAAAATGATTTTCTTTTGTCATAAAACACTTTCGAATACAAAATCTTTATAAAACTTTTTTGGTTTTCTTTTATTTTTTACGTTTTTCTTGTTGTAATTTTCTTATAATTTCTTGTTGTGTATGTGTGTTGATTATAAATAAAAAAAATTAATTACTTTTTATTTAATTTTAATTTTTCTATTCGTTTAACGATTTTTATTTATTTTCTTGTATTCGTTTAGAACCGTAACCGAGTACCGTTTTCACAGACGAGCAACGTAGTTCTGCCAACGCATTGTGTATTTGGTGATATTGATATCCTTTTGCATACGTTTCAAGTTAAGTTTAGCTTTTCTTGTGGAATTTAAGAAAATTCATGAAAATCTACATTTTGCGCATTTGCTTTCGTTTGTAACCATGACTTCCATAACATTTTTTTTATACCCTACAACGTATATTACTACGTTTGATCTAATGCTTGTAAAACGCCTGTAAGAAATATAATTGGAATGATTTTAAAACCGGATAAACTAGTGGACTGATTATCTGTACTCCAAACCTCAGCCTTTCCCTTCACCAACATAGTTTCAGAGCGAAGACCGTGTAACTGAATATGTATACTGAATATCGATACTGTAAACTATGCAACACTTGTACGGAACATTATGGAGGCAACTAAATTGCCTAATGACAGCAAAAAATCGCTACGTAATTATCTCTATGGTATGCAGACCTTGTCAGAGATAAGAGGTTGATAATCAGGAAAGTTAATATGGATGTACCTCTAGGTGGATTCTCCTTCCAATTCTATTCCACCTCTCAATACTTCCACAAACCCTGCTTTAAGATATTTGAAAACGACCAGTGCGTACCATTTACATGATTACGCCGGTACAAGGATCATGCAGATAAAGTTACATATTGTAATGGCATGTTTTCATCTCCACCAATATAGTAACCACATCTTGCATAACAATCCTCCGAAGAATGACAGAGGCTTCCTCCCAGACATCTAATACTTAAAACCTTCCACTTTGAATGCTACGGCAAAACAGTTTTACTAACATCTACATAAATAAGGTTTTGAATTGACATCAAGCCGGGACCTCAGAATGTAGGAAACAACTTCCTAGACAAACGACCTCAAGACAAGATCAATCGAGGCAGCAAATCAAATTTTTTTCAATTTTTTTTCTTTTTCTTAGCCTTAAAACAAGTCTATAACCAGCCAAGTTATTACAGCAACAATAACAATCATCATTAAAACCAGGAATGCGTCATAGTTTAAATGTAGACATAAATAACTTTAGCAACGCTCAAAGGTACTACTCTTTTGCAGAAAATCGAGATCATCATGACACTTGCCACTAAAATTGAAACACATTAAGATCCTATCAACCCATTCAATAGGAATAGAACTGAACAAAGTACAGTCCACTAACGATCTTTCTCACCCTATGTTTTAGCATCCGAACTTTTTTTTTTCTTAATATTTAATTTAAAACTGATGAACTCTTATCCGAGATATCACGGTTTCATCATCTTTTGCAAAGATGGCCGCCATAGGAAAACTAACGGCGGCCATCATTCACAATTTTTTACAATCTCTTGGCTTTAGGTATGCAATAATTTGAACACAATTGTTCCACGAGCTATCTAACTAAAACATAGTTTTCCTATAAGAATATCTTACACAAACTTTCCAAAACCGAACAAAAAATAATAATAATAATACCTTACAGTGTAGAGCACCTTATTACCGCTGTTTACCCGCTAAATATTTTCTTATTTGTCGCTGTGTGTCTTTCTTAATCCAAGAGGATTGTAACAAGTGCGTATGTCCGACAATATGTTTTCTTTTTGTTTTTGTTACGATTCCACTATATAATCCACATTATATTTCTATTGACCAAATGCGCAGGTCCTTGATTATTGGAATTACACTGTAATAATTGTTTTTCTTTCACTTTTTTTTATTACTTTTTGGCAGATCTTTCACTTCTCGAACGAATGCAAAGCAAGAAAAAAAGACTCAACCAGACACTGTTTTTGTCAGACAGCTGATTATTGTTGTCATTGTTTTGTTTGGATATGTTTTGTTTTTGCTATTCTGCTTTATTTTGTTTGGGGTCTGTAAATTGTGTTGCCAGACGTTATTGATAGCATTCAATGCATTTGAAAGAGTTGCCAGTAGAGAAACAAAGTATTACAGTAATTTTTGTTAAATTCTGAAGTTTTTATTCACGACTTGAGACAAATTTTGAATTAAATTTTGTCAAGCTGTATATAGGACGTATGAAACATATTTACAACTGCAGTCCAACAGAATAAACTACCACCGGTATTAACTGCAGTTGTGGCCTAGTGCTGCCAATACAATGAATTTTCAATATTTGTCTCCCACACAGTTTTTACTCATACACTCACAAATTCCAAATGACGTCACTGTAGTGAAATAATGTACTGATTTTGTTATTAAAAAAAAAAAAACATTCTCAGATATTCAAAATTTAACTCGTTTAAAAATAAGAATGAGATGCATACACCGAGTAACTCGGTCTTGATAATTTATAATAATAACAAGAAGGAATAAGTGGTAGTCAGTTTTTTTCGATTTCCGCCATATAATAGAGTTTAAAAGAAATGGATTAGTTCTGGCGGTCCCAAGAATCATAATCCAAATACATCTGTTGTTTAGTTGCATCATATTAAAGAAAAAGATTACGAGAATAACATGCAGTATGAATTAGGTTTGACCGGCAGGAAGTTGGTTGCCACCACATTACTTTTCTGTCTGGGAACAATGAGTATGATTTCATTGTAAGACGAAACTAATTAATAATTTTTATGAAACTATAGAATGGTGTGACATCATTTGCAGCCTGAACGTCTACTAGTTGTCGTATTGAGAAACCTGTAATCGTTGACAATACAAGATGGCAGAAATGATTACAGGTTATTGCTTCCGAGCTTCCTTCTCGCATGAGTTTTACGAACCCATGGAATCGTTTCGCGTCAATCGGAAGTGAATTTCAACGTTCAGTAGTGGTGGTTTCAATTAAAAACCTCTAGCCGTTGACAATACAAGTTGATAGCAGAGGAACCTTATACAAATGATTCTCCTTCTCGCATGAGTCTTAATACCGAAATATGTAACGGTATTGGGAACATTCGTATTTTTTAGCAGTTCCTATAAGAAAGGATACAGGCGAAGACGAGCACATTTGTTTCGTTTTTTTAAATTTTCCTGATCTAAGATAATCTTTGCAACTCATTACAAGAAACTGGGACTTGAAGCCTTGCACTATTCAATTTGAGCTCAACTGATTTAGGACCTTAACATGCAATTTGATAGATTGTCTGTGGCCTAAGCTAAAGTTTGCAGTTCAAATTCATTACATACTTAAAATTGTAGCTGAGGTCGTTATTCCACTTTGCTATTGTTTGCCACTTTTCCCAACAATACTAGGAAAATCTTACGAGCATTATAAATTCGTTGTATGTTGTGTTTCTAAAAATCTCCTAAAGCAACTTTACAATTTTTAATTAATTTTATTTATTTTTTCGTTTATAAAGACAACACTACTTAATTATTTTAAGATATATTCTATCCATTCACAGTTTGCAATGTTTCCGATGTTCTTACTTTTAATTGTTCACGTTTGTTTTACATTTAATGACGTACAAACAACGCTTGCGTTGTCGTGGTTTATTTACGAGCATCAGCGAAACGTTTTGAGATATCATTCCAATTGGCAATATCCCAAACGGCTTCAACGTAAGAGGGGCGCAAGTTTTTGTATTGCAAATAGTAGGCATGTTCCCAAACATCAATGCCAAAGAGAGGTACCAAACCTAAAAGAATAAAACGTATAATACCAATTCTTTTTCAAATGCTTTTGTGCTAATTACCAGTGCTAGCTTCAAGAGGATCTTGATTGGGCATGGCAACAATTTGAAGTTTTTGGGTTTTCTTATTATAACCCAACCAACCCCAACCGGAACCTTGTACGGCCACGGTTAAGGTAGTCATTTCCTTTTTGAATTGATCAAATCCCTTAAATTGGTCTTCAATAGCTTTTTTCAATTCTGCTGAGGGTTGGGTTTTTTCAGGTGAAAGATTTTGCCAGAAAATCGAGTGGTTAATATGACCACCTCCGTTGAAACGCAAAGCAGGAGCCAAACTTATGATTTTGGTGACATCTTTCTTGCTTTGAGCCTCAGCTAATTGTTCTTCGGCAGCATTCAAGTTGTTCACATAAGTTTGATGATGTTTGCAGTGATGCAGTTCCATTATTTCACGGCAAACAATGGGTTCCAAGGCAGCATAGTCATAGGGAAGTTGAGGCAAAGTATGTTTGCCGCGTACGGCAGTTCTAGAAAAGAACACAAAATTAGATTATCACATTGTTGTTATAAACCATATGTGTACATGGGTGCGTGTGAGTGCCAGACAGTCTAACATTCTTTATGTTGAACCCGCAAGGGCTCTTGTCATATTTTATGTAATCATTTAATTTTTTTTAACAAAAAATTTCTGTTTGGGAACTTACTTGACGGCATTGCTGACATTACGGCTCAAGGCAAACATTTTGATGCTGATATCTATATATTAAACCGTTAATCTTCAACAATATCTGATCGGACGAATGTATAATAGAATCTATGTTATCTTTTAAATTAATGCAATTTTTTCATTTTCAACTTACTCTCTTCGGTGCAAAATTTATTTACACTACTGCAAGCAGAATGAAATAAGCCGGCTGTCAAAGTAGCGACGCCGCCGTTATTTTGACGGCGACAAGTTTTTAATGGTTTGGGTGGCTGAGGAGAATTATGGAATTAATACTTTACTTATTCGATTATTAGTGTAATGAATTATTTTTAAACATACATATAGATATGTATTTATATATAATAATTTATATATTTATCTAGTTGAAATCAAACAAGATGGTCTTATTTTAACTGCGTTAATTTTATAAATCACAGGCATATGGCATATGAAAATAGGCCGATTTTACATCACGTATTGTTAACAGAGTATTGCCATATTAAAATAGTGTTTAAGCGTTAAAGTGTGTGTTCTGCTACTCTTAAAAAATTAAATTTGTTGTAAATTGAATGAATTTAAAGTAAAAAGTGCTTAATTACATTACTGGAATTTAAATAATGCATAAAATTATACTAAATATATATGGGTAATTAAATACACATAGATATATTACTCCAATTTAACATTATTCAAACAAATTAAATATTAAGGAAAATGGCGGGCATTATTGCAAAATTTTTCATAAAGGGTGTGATTAAGCAGATTTAGATAAAAATTTCTTTAATGTAACGTAATGGTGCCAAAATGGCATTAATTTGTTAAGGTCACAAAATTTTTTATTTATGTAACTTGAATAAACATGCCCCTATTCGTTAAGTGTCAGCCATTTAGACGTCTAATTGTAATGGCTATTCAATATAAAACTTTTTATACGCATAGAAAAAGCAGGAAGAAGTAGGAAACTTTTATTCCTTGCTTATGCGTTATTTGTAATCATTCCGGCTGTGCCTTTCATATTTAGAACACACATGCATATATGTATGCATATACAAAGCTAGTCGCATACATATACTGAAGAAATCATTCTTAACTTGGAGAACAGAACCATGACAGTATCGGGTAATATCACTAACAGAGAATCCAATAGACGTTGCTAGTGTTGTTGATTTTTGACGTTGAGTCATAAGTTACTCTATAGCCGGCGTTAGTCTCTGTCTGCATCATTGCATTTACTGAGACCTTGCCCAATGCCGAGGTCAAAAATTCGCTATAGAATGTTCGGAATTGGCTTCTGTTAAAGATTATCAATACCCGAAAAGTTATTCCGTATTAGAGGAGCTGTGTATACATAAAATTAACCGCTCGTCGTCATTCTTACCACAATGTTTCTCCTTTCCCCGAAAGATGCAAAAGGGAGAACCACCAAACGAATGATCTACGCTCGAAATAAGGTGTCTGCCTGTTAGGTTGTTAACAATAACATTACAGTTCTTATCAGATGACAACATTAGCACTTAGGAGGTATTCTAAGAGCTTCTCTACATTCTTATCCTCACGGCTGCGGCAGTACTTTGCGTCCAAGTCTGATAATCATAATCGCAATAAAGTTGCATATCACCTTTTCATTCTCATCAAAGAACTCGCGTGTCTATCATCAAGATAGGTTCTCTTATAATATCGTTCACTAATTTCAAATCCGAATTATGCCGTAATATCCAGCGTATCTCTGTTCCTTGTAACCCATATTTTGTGAATTTTAAACTGCTCAGTCATCTCATTAAGCGACCAGTTAATCGTCTGCCTATTTTAGTACACAAAATTTTTAGTGAACAAAAATACTTTAATTTCAATTCAAACAATCCATATATTATACAATAAAATTGTTATTTTATTGGAGAGTTGTTGGCTCATTAAGGCTTGGAAAGAACTCTAAAAAACGCTTCATTACACTAATTGCACACATTTACCGTTAAAACCATCCGATGTGCCTTATAAAGTGAAGATTAATTTTCAATATTTTTCACATGAACACTGTAGACTTCATGAAGTGCAACATCGTAAATCACTGACATTGATCCAATGAGATGAGGCAGAGTGAATGATGAAAAATAAAAAATGAAACTCCATTGACTATTTGATCAATGAAAGAATAGACATGATAAAATGTGAATGCTAAATTATTAATAAAAATAAATACGCAAAAAAAATGAATAGAAATAATAAAAATACACACGAGCCATCATACGTTTAATGTCAATGACGAAAGTACGTACGTACGCATGCCCGGCACCGCTCAGTGGCTGTAGAACAAATTAGATGTATTGCCTCGCAATTGTATTGTACGCACGACACATAGACGTAGACATATGTACAATTGACCAGCTTTTTATTAGCGGCTGTTAAATAAAAAGAAAAAGTCCATACGCAGCATTTATACAGAAGCTGCTATACGCAAGTACTAATAATGTGCGGTCTACAGTAAATGTTGACTTGACTCGTGAGACACTGTGTTGATTTGAACTTCATGTGGTGGTAGCACAAGTGTACAATTACCTGAAGGACTCATGTCGACTGCTAGACTGACAAGTAATTGTAATTTATAATTTATAGAATGATTATTAAAACTAATAAAGATGACATTTTAAAATATTGAGGTTATAAAATATTAATTAAATTATTTATGAATTTTGACTGAAAGTATAAACAGAAGCAATTGGAAAAAAGTCTTATCAACCATGTTCAAAACATATGTACCGAATGTGTCGCGTCAATAAGGACTTTATAAGGGCCTTAGGACCGGATTGAGGCAGTATCTGCTTGGTTCTGGGACGTACTGATATTCCTGAGGACGAGAGGGCTAATGTCCTTGATAGATTAGATTCATGTTCGTTTAATGATGATTCGAATTCTCCAAACTACTACGTCTATGGACTCATCGGAAAGCGTATTCAGAGAAGGAGCAGATGCGTAGGAGGGAGGGGTCGCGGTCAGAATGGTAGGAGCCTTTAACCATTTATCGACGATGATGGAACTGGCACGCCGCTGGGATTCAATAAACCCAAAATGATACTGGTAACTAAGTTACTTACGGAACATTGTGGTTTTAGCTTTCCGACAGCAATCTGTGGTCGACTTCAGCATGATTTCTACGTTGCGGTTTCAAATCCTCATTTAAGTTGACATAACTTTTCATTGATTTAAATATAAATTTTATAGCGTGCATGATGATCGCGAATGCCTTGTCTTTATTGAGCTTCTATAGTGTAGGTTCGTCCCGAGAAAATCAAAGTTCTGCAATTTCTACGAAGTTTTCGCACAGTTGCGTTTGAGTTCGATTATGATGGTTCCCATCTTCCTGAATAGCCAAAACTATTTCGTGATTTTTTTAAGTTGTATCGGTTATAGGTTGTCTCAACTGGGCGTCCAAAAAGTTCAGAAGATCTGTGGTTGTATGGCCGCTACTAAATCCATTACATGGATTTTTGGTCATTGTAATTGATGGTGCAGAGTTCCCATACTATTTATCAAATTTAGTTCCCCACGAAATTTATTGCTCTGTGGTTGTATGGCCACTACTAAATTAATTACATGGATTTTTTTGTCATTGTAATTATTTGTGCAGAGTTCCCATACTATTTATTCAGATTTAGTTCCACAAGAAATTCATTTCCAAATTGAATGGCGCTACTTGTCCAACCCTTAACAGGAGCCGCGAAAGAGTTTGCCGTCGTTAAGGATTGCGGTGCAAATGAAAAATTGATTTCTGACAAACGAAAAGCTCGACGCAAGTGAATCCTCCACATAAAATGAAATTTAAGGAATGCACGAAATGGTTCAGAAACTTTTGGAATCTTAAAAAAACATTCCTTATAAATTATTTGGCAAATCTTATTCAAATTATTCATTTTTGTGTGCAACTAGCAATCAAACGGTTAAGTCACCTTAACTAAACTCGACCGGTGGTTGGTCGTGAATCAGTGTTGAAGAAAGTAATTTGTTTGACGACCACTAAAAAACTTATACAAGATTCCTGATATGATTCGATCGATTTCCTACCTGTAGTTGCTATACCTAAGACTTCTGATTGTTAGATTCAGAAAACTGTTGTTCGTCCTCCACAATAAAAAGTCGTAAATTTGATCAAAACCAAGCTGCTGCCCATTATAGTTTTGTTTAAATTCTAATTTAAAGACAAATATTCTCCAATATTTTTTCGATTAAGAACGAATTGAAATGAAAATACTCAATAGTGAGGTTACGTTTACAATACAAAAATTTTAATTTGGAGGTCATAAAACAATTAACATTTTAATCAAAGTAATTTCCTTACTTGTTTTAAATTAAACTTTGATCAGCAAATTCAATTTTTGTTGTTTATTTTGTTAAACAAAGCGATTTATAAGAAACAATTTTAATTTGTTTACTTATAAAATTTCGTTGTTAAACCACTTGTGGTGGTGGTCTGCAGCATCTTTTTGTATAACAATCATGCGATCACAGTTTAATTCTTTGCCAAATTGCATAATTGTATGGATTTTTAAATAATAAATGTTACAAATGTACTACAGTTCACTCATATTTATTGCATTTGGAAGTTGCAACAATTCTCTGTACATACATACAAACTAATCAAAATGTATGTAACTCCATGCATGCATTTGTTTTTAATTGTTTCAGAAAAACAAATTTTTTGTTTACATTTCTCATTGAAAAAAAGACTAAACGTGCATGTATTTAAGATTTTATGCTGGTTGCATGCAATCATGATTAAGAATCTGCCACCAGAGTTCACGTGCCATTGCGGATTTGCAAATATTATGACGGATTTGAGCAATCGACATATTGCACTTGTAATTATAAAATACGCTTTTGAGGTTTTTGAAAATAGAAGTCATCTAAATGCAATGTACAGTCGGGTTTAAAAGTGGCTTAGTGTTTTTTTTTTTTTTTTTTTTTTTTTTTTTTTTTTTTTTTTTTTTGTTGTCGATTGAATCTCAATAAAACCCAAGTGCTTGTTAAGGAATATTGTAAGTTAGCTTTTGGCTTGCGTGACATATCAGCGTTATTTCCACCGGTATAGCATAGTAAGAATAAGGTTTGGTTACAGTACTCTGTAAATTAATATTCTGTATACGATTCGGCCGCCATTCAAAGCGCCTCGCAACCAGCCTAAGCCACTAATGAATCTGTGGAGAGCCTTGATGTCGGCTCTCGACACAGAATTCAAATTCTCAAAGAAGGCCCTGCCAAGGGTCCTCAACCTCAACCTACCAAGGGCTGGGCAGTTACAGAGGAGGTGTTCGATAGTCTCCAACTCCTCCTCATCGCAACATGCCCTGCAATAGTCCGGCTGGGATCTGTTCCAGATCCCCGACAGCTACCTATTCTCGCACTGCCCCGTGATAAAACCGACAACCAACCATAAGCTGGCCTTATCCAAGCCCAGCAGCCAACCTGTTCTCTTATTCTCCACAGCAGGCCACAGACATCTAGAAACAAAACACCCCGATCCGTTCCCCCAATGCGTCTGCTCTTTCTCCCTGACCATTTCCATTGATGAGGCCGTAGTTAGTATTAATACAAAAAAAAGAAGATGAAAATTAATGGTCTACCTATCCGCAATCGTACTTCCTGATAAGCCATGCTGACCTTATTGTGGAATGCCTCTCTATTCTCTGTAGAAACGAGTGACAGTTATGATACGAAATATTATAAGAAGTCACGGTTTGAGCTAAATTAAATCGAATCTAATTGGATCTTAACGCCATAAAGTCTCCCATAGAAAACCCTTCTATTAAATATGTTATAATTTAAATTTTCTTTGGACTAAACAATCCTTTCTGGTGCACTCCTTCCGGATACCTCTTCAATCGACTTGGGTATGCCACTTACCTTAGTCAAGTTGGCCATTGCGCGGAAATTCTTTCGGTACGCCAACCTATCCTGGGTCAATGAGGATTCCTGCTGCACCGCTAGACTCACTTGGCCCTTGATGGATAGAAGGCGCACCAACCAGTTACTCGGACTGGCACTGTGGCCATACTTACAGGTCATTATGTTATGGGTAGACACGCGGAAAGGATGCAGCTCCCTTTTAACGACTTTGGCCATGGGTGCAGGGAAGGGGAGACTATTATCCACTTTCTTTGTCAATGCCCATCTCTTGCGAGGAGCAGATTTCGGTTATTTGGCTCTCCAATTCTTATCAGCTTGACGGAGCTACCATCTTTTGATGTCAAGGGTATAGCTTCGTTTATCAAACTTTCGGGCTGGTTTTCCAGCATAGGGTAGTCGTGCTTTTAATGTGCAGACCTTGCGCTTACCAACTTCTGCCCTAGTTTGGTAGATCTTGGTCAGCGCAGGGACTGTGTTCACCTGTGGTGTCACAACGGGCCGCTATGCGTGCTCAAGCGAGCGTTGGATATCAGAGCTACCACTCTAACCTAACCTAAACAATCCTTTCTTTTACATATAAACGAAGGTTACCGCCGTTGTTTGGCAGTGGTGGATTGTACAAGTTCCATTCGTTTTAACCTCCACTGTCGCTTGATTACAAGAATTTGCAAGAACGTTTGTTTTTCTTGTCTTTTAATTTTAAATGCAAAAACGGCATCAAATAGAGATAACCAAAAACGGATTACAACAATTACAACAATTATTAATGCTTTGACTTTAAAATGATGACTCTTTTTAGAAGGGATTTTAAGTTTAAGTTTTTTTCCTTTTTAGCATTGCATTTTGTTTACTTTGACACTTGACACACATTTAAACGAAACGAAAAAAAATATGGTCGAGTGAACGTGTATTTTAAACTGTGTTACATTAACAAAAAAAAAATACCAGAAGAACACATGAAGATGACACTTTCAAAAATGTTTTATTCGGAATAAAGAAACAAAAAGAAAAAACGGAAACTTTAATTAAACTTAAGTAAATATGTACATATATACATATATAAGTATATGTATAGTAGAATCTTTTGACGTTGATGCATCAATAAATTTTAGCTCCAAAAGGGAAAATTTTTTTCAGTTACAAGAATAGGAAAAATGTTCCACTTTTGGTTCGTTTTTTAGAATTTATTTTTTTTTTAATATATATTTTTATAAACGTTATCGTTATAATTTTTTGAATTAAAGTAAACCAAACTAACAAAATTTATTTGTGTTCCAATGTTGTGTCAATGATTCTAGTTTTTGGCTTTACTATGATGAAAAATTTCCAAAATATACGAGGTGTGATCAAAAAATAACCGTTATTTTCAAATTTCGTGAGTTACGTGTGTTCGATTTTCGCATTCTGTTATGTTGGTACACATGTCTGCACATTGGTTTAAAATCGATTTTTTTGGCCAAAATTATTTACGGCGAGAATATAATAGTTTTTTTTTATTAATATTTGAATTATTATTTGTCAATTCTGCGAAATTTAATTAAAAATTGTGTTTTCTCTCTACACATATTAATTAAAAACGATGTATTTCAAATATTTCTAAATACTAGTTTTATTTATAAAGAAAAGATAAACAATTATATTTCAAAAAGGAATAGTATTTTTAGTTTAAAAACTCTTATTACAAATTAATTGTTCTGCATAATTTGCTTTGAATGAATAAGCACTTTATGGAGGGTTGGTGTCATAGGAATCCAATCGTAGTTGGTTTGGAGATATCTAGCAGTTTCAAAACAATATTCTTCAAACTTATCTAGTTGCAATAGAAAATGGCATGTTAAACATATGTTTATAATATGTAGGCGAAAAATTAGATCTTTAACTCCTGTAATTTCTGCAAATTCCTTATAATGAGTGAAAGCACGGGAGAGGTGTTTCCATCATTTGTTGAACCAAAACCACCTACTTTTGGAATGTCCACTCGTCCAAGTCCAAGCTGTGTCTAGAAGCCATTTTGAATTTTCTGTTTTCTTTCTGACACTTTTTCCCGATCCTTGTCTTCCCTAATTTTTTTTTTATTTCGCACTTATATCCCAAATGTAATAAAAACTCGAAAAACGGTGAAGCGGGCTTAGGCCATATTTCAGATTACTTTCTTTTGGCTTAAATTTATCAGATTTCTAATTTTTTATTTCAATGAAATCTTTAGAAGTAGCACCAAAAGTTCAAAAGTTCCTCCTTTTTCTTTTCTTTAGCATTTGTTTATTGCCAAATTTTGAAGAGCTCTTCATTTCTGAAGCCAAGGTAGTCTAGTAAAAAGCAAATATCTTAAGTTATTGCAAGTTATTGCAGGAAAAACTTTAGAAACTTAAGACTTAAACTTAAGACTATTTTCTATGCTATTTTCGAAATTTGTTTTTTCACTGGACAAAGTTGGACATTTTTTTTTTAAAGTCTAAATTTATGGAAAAACAAAATAATAATTGAATGCGCGAATATGCATGTAAACAACACACGTTATTTCTATGTCTATTTATTTTTTTAACTTTTTATTTTAAAATTAGTTAATACATGCCATAAACTTTATTATCCATTAAAAATATTTTTTTTTACTTTTTAATTTTATTCAAAAACACTATTTGACCAACTACTTAAATTAAACTACTTGCACTTGATTATTCAACAATAGTAAAAAGTTCTATGTTTGTCGCTCTGTAGGCTAACGGTAAATACCGGTTTAGAAAAACAAAATTTATTTTCTGATAACTTAAAGTGTTGTCTATCATGCTGTATTAAAAAATTTACAAAAAACGAAAATTAAAAAATTACATATCGGCCAAAAAAAACTGAATTTTAAACCAATGTGGTCTGTTATATACATATGTTGACAATATCAGCCATTTTGGATTGTCAGTTTGTTTCTGACAGATAAAAAGGTTAGTCGTGTTTTGGTCTGCTCTTCGATTTTTTACTATTCCGTTCTGATTCAAAACCAAATCTCACTATTGCGGAAAGTTTTATTTCGAATAGTTCAGTCAAAAGTAACATTACTGGGAGGCCAAGAACCTCATACTTTTAATAGCAGGAGCTAGGTTCTAAGAAAATAGATTCATTCTTAGATTTACAGCTGCGAGAAATTGCCAACAAAAAAAATCGGCGGATGTTCCGATAGGCCTTGGGACTATGAAAACCGCAATGGCATGATGGATGGTCATACGATTCAAGAAAACTAGATTAGATCCGTCCAGCACAGCCTAGCAATATTGCACCGTCCCCTAATGCTGCTATTGAAGTTAAACCTTCTTTTACACCTACCTTAGGATACCCAGTGGAACTACAACGCCTATATCTGGTAAGAGTCCTGATATTGCAAGCTCCGTATCCAACTTGGCCAGTCCATTAGCAAGGCAATTTCCGACAATATTCCAATGTCCTGAAATCCGTATAAGTGTTACTCTGAGTGGTGCGAAAATTTCCTAATAGATCCCCAACATTCAAGAGTAGAGGTGAAGCTTTCGTCGAGTATTATTTATTATTGGTGAATAGAAGTATCAAACTACTGCGACCATACAATACATTACATTTCATTCCATTTGTATAGGGTGTCCTACAATGTCGCCCTTAACCCATTAGTGCCCAGTGCCAACTTAAGTTGCCAGCAAAGGTTGCCTTAGTTTTTATGCTCTGAGAGGAAATTGAGTGTAAAAAACAAAACGGTAACCGTTAGAAAAAAAAATAATTCGGGCATTAATGGGTTAATTCTATTGTCCTTGACAAACTTTAAGATGTTGTTTGGTGTTAGTAGGGACAAGTCCCTTCCTAGCACTTGAAAGAACACTGCTGTGTTGCCATTAGAGTTACAACAGAGTTATCCTGACAATTAATTCTCCTCAACATGGAATCTAGAAACTGGATTGTCTGAGTAAATCAGGAGATTTTCGGGGAAAATCCCACAACCCAACAAACATTGCCCTGACAAACTTCATGATATTATTTGGTATTGGTAAGGACAACTCTCTGCCCTAGCATTTGAAACAGGACCCCCGTGTTTCCCTCAGTGTTGCTTCAGAGTTAACCTGATGATTAATTCTCCCCAACACAGAATCTACATACTGGATTGTCTGAGTATATCAAGAGGTTTTCGGGGAAAATCCCACAACCCAATAAGCATTCGCGATTTCTTATTTCAATATAATAATCTTTCTAACTCTGCTATACAAAATCTACATAAATTCGTCATTGATTTTATTGCTAATATGGTAAACTCCCTATGCAGTGAAGGCATACTTTTACTTTTTTTATTTAATAATTTATTTAATTGTGTCAATATTTTGTAAATAAACTCAAGGTTATATTTTCATAATTATTATTTATGATTTACAGTCAACAACCAGAGAATACACAAGAGACCTCTTTGTCATGGAGCCTTTCAAAAAAGATTTTGTAACAAAGTTTTTGAAAGACAATGTAACTTTTGGTGGATATGTGGCGTATCATTAACGTTCTAAAGCTATTCGTGGCAAAACACTGCAACACTCTTATTCTCAATATATGTATCTGTACTACACGTTTAAAATGTTTTATATTGTATGGAATAATAAATATTTAATGGATTGTAAATCATCATCATCACCAAAGCCACTACCATCATTATATTTCGGTCTGTCTCTTTAACTTGGGCAAATTAAGAGGAGTAAAATTTAAATTGAATTAAAATTATTTTTGTTTTTTTTGTTTGTTTTATTTTTCACCCTTTAAACGTGTTGTAAACGATTGACGATCATTAGTACGTTTCTTTTGTTGCTCCCTTTTAAGCTTTTGAAGCTTAAGTGTGTGTATGTTTGGTTAAATAGCTTGATAGTATTTTTTTTTTCTATAAATAGCCTCCATTAAAGTAAAGTTTTGTATTTAGCCGAGGGCTTAGGAAATTTGTTAAATTTATTTTTATGTAAATTGTCACTGCAATTCGTGATCTCATAAATTAAACCTTAAAAAAGTAACAACGTTAAGGCGCAAAAAAAAATCGAACTTAAGAAATCCCAGCCAGCCAGCCAACCAGCCATTCAGTCAAGCCAAACAACATCAAGCCAGCAGCCATATATCCATCCACATATGTATGCATTTCTGTCTGTCTATTGAGGCAACAACCGCCTCTTAATATAACAAATATTGCCACATGTTATTAATAAGTAACGGTAACATCTTCTTATGATTTTTTTCTCTCGGTTTTTGACACGGTTTTCGGTTGAATAGACAGGGAACTTCTATTACATTTTCCATTAAACACATGAGGATGTTCTTCATGCATTTGCTATGCATGTAATGTCTTAATACACTCAAAAAATATCCAAGTAAAATTCATTAAAAACAAGATTAAGCGCCATTATTACAACTTGCCGTTAACTAAAGGGAGAATTTTAACGGCGGATAAATTGTGTTTCATTATTATAAGTGGATAATAAGTGAGCGTTAAGCTAAAGGGAGGATCATCCTACCTCTAACTTTTAAAGTTAAGTTTATATTTGAACTTTTCAATATGGCAACTTCCAATATAAACAAAATGAGCATATACAACAAAAGAAGCACATCGTTGCCAATTTGTTTAAAAAGAACTTGTTCGATTGAGCAGTGTTATCGACTCCGGCATTGTCATATTTTTGAAAAAACTACTTTATTTTATCATTAGGCTGTAATAATGAAAAGAAGTTAAAGGTCACTTTAAAGTTCACTTTATCTAAAGTTACCTTTAACTAAACCCAACTTTAACTGCAAGTTGTAATAATGGCCCTAAGATTTTCTTCGAAGTTACAATATCGAGCCATTTACGTACGGTGCACAGTTTTAGAAGGGAGGTAGGAATGCCTTAATAAGAGTAGTTTCGTGGCTTAATTTAATATGTCTAGAAATTCCAGTCGCCTAATCTACTAGGTAGTGTGTTGGCTTATTAGACATGAGGCCACTGTTCAGACATCTCCAATAAATGATTTCTGGCAAAAAAAAAAACTCTGAGAGTAAATGAAATTGCCATGAAAAAGTTTCTCAAAAATCTGTTGTTCGAAGTCGACTTTAAACTGGGACCTACAGTTATACGGCGCTCCCGGGTTGAATTATTTCGAGGGAATAAATTCGAAAACCATGATGAAAATTTTTCATAGTTTTTTCATTGTAGTCGAGATAAAGATTGGACTTAGGATGGTTTTCTCTAAGGAATGGTTGAACCCCGGGTAGAATTAATCGTGGTATCACAATGAGTCCCTTGATGTTGGCCTAAGTGAGACCTTTTCCTTCGAGAGGGTCCGCCTTCTAACCTAACCTAACTTTGTAGTCGAGCATTTTGTCCGCATCTTACCAAACACTCCTCCAGGTTTGTTAGTGACAACTTTCGTCATAATAAAGTTCGTGATATGGAGTGCTAAAGCTAACCATCGGATTTTAAACCAACGAAATGCCTTACAATACTTAAAAAGTAACTTCGAACACAAAATGTTCACACGTTGAGACTTAGATGGATGTTCATAACCAAATACTGGACAAAATACGGAAATACATTTTTGCATTTTCCGATTTGATTAAATGAATTTTGCATTTTTGTAGATGTGTTGGCTTAGTGGACGCGAGGCCACGGTTCAAAGCCCAACGAAACAAACAAACGAAATAAGAGAAAATACTTCTTCGGCGACTTCCTCTCAGCAGCTTACTGGCAAAAACTCTGAGAGTAAATAAAAAATTGCCATGAAAAAGTTTCTCAAAAATCTGTTGTTCGAGTCGACTTTAAACTATAGGTCCCGCCACTCATGTATAAAATTAACACACACAACATAAGTGTTGTGAGAAGCTAGGTCGTAATCCTGACTGGAAGGTTCTAATGACCAGTTATGTAATCCTTTTTGCCAGTAACATTCAATAACTTGGATATTCTGTCTAACCTCCTAAAATCGCCATTAACCGTAGACTCTTATCTTTTCTCCATCAATTCTCGCACAAGTATTTTTTCCATCTCTTCCATTATAAACAGAATCAAAGCGTAAGATTCTTAAAAACTCTTCATCCTCTTTTCTTTTTGCCCTAAGAAATAAGTTTTACTAGTTTAATAGTCACATAAAATAAATTCATTATGGCACACAATTAATTACAAACAATAGCTTTTCGAGTGTATTGCAATGTAAAAACTTTGCTTGTTTAGTAAGTCGTCTTTAAATATAACCATGTTTGTCACTGTTTTGACAATATTTGAATTTAAAAGTGTTGCTTGTTTTAGGGTCTTTTGTTTTTAATCTACAGTCATGGAAATAATTAAATGGTAGTGTATGCACTCAATATCCTAAAATATAGATTTTTAATCCAAGATAAGTACTATGTTTGACAATTCTGCATTGAATGTACACGTTAAGAAGATTTACCGTTTTCCTTTCAGTTGATATTTTTAATATTGTTTCTTTCATACGAAGTAGTTATATGGAGGTCATAGGTTAGGTTAGCGGGTAGCTTGCTGTTCACTAGGCGGCCCATATGACCCATTGCGTCACCCAGTGTGAAATAATACCCCTTGTCATAATGCCTTAATGGTGGGTTTGAACCATCCTGAGCTCCGGATGAAACCTGCCAGTTCCCCTTGTGGCGCGTTCGCTACATTGACCAGATCTTCAAACGTTCTGTCACCCAAAAGCCGATGGCGTCTGTTCTGTAGTGCAGAGCACTGACATAAAAGGTGTTGCATCGATTCCGTTTCCTCCACATCATGGCAGCTTCTGCAGTAATCATGGTGGGGCAGATCTAGCGAAAGTGCCAAAAGCGCAGTGTCCTATTAAAATGCCTTAAATGTGTCTATTCGTCATAGTGGCCCGTTAGAATGCGAACGGCTATCTTGTCGAACTCAAGTAGTGCCCTGGTTTTACCGCTGTCCACTGCTGGGCTCAATAGTTTTGCAATTTGGGAACCAGACCAGACCATCGACGGTTTGTTGAATTCCATGGTAACGTTTTTCAATTTGGAAAAGTATTCCTATAGAGGCGCATATATCCTCTCTAACGCCTGCTCCTCAGACATCTCCGATGCTTAATTTGGAAAAGTATTCCTGTGGAGGCGCATATATCCTCTCGGTAGAGGCCCCAGATTCAGTTCCACATTCCATTTTTCAGCCATCGGTGTAAATCGTTATATTACCCTTACCGATGAAAGTTTTAGCAATCCATTCTTGCTGTGTGGGAGTGTGAATCCTGTATGTTCGTCCGAAAACAGCCTCTGGTGCCACGTAGACACATGTAAAACCTGAGTGAAGCATGGCCCGCCTTACATGTCCTACACATTAGTGAAATATTTAAAAAAATTTTACGACAGGTTTTTGTTTTTCTGATTTCACCAATACCAACCGACATTATTCTAATAAAATCAAGATTCTACTAAAAGTTTATTCAAACACTACTGTACCGTATATTTATTTCCATAACTGTACTGTGGTAGTATACTATGGGTATGCTGCCATTGGGGTTTGCAATGAACGGTTCATTGTGTTGCTTTGTTGTTGGTAACCATTGGTGGGTAAAAATTAATTTTATTTCGCTCAATGGTGTTACCTATTGAAAATGTATTTATTGTTAACAAATTATATGATAATTATCACATAATCTTATAAAATTACATTTTAAATTAACAAAATTGATTTTATCCAATCAAAACTGAAAATCACGACATGAATTTCTGTTAAAAAAAATCATTGGATGATAAAAATTAAAATCGAAATTTTAAAATTTAAAAGTTTTTATTTCTTTTTTTTATTATTTTTCTTAAATTATGTTGAATTACATTTTATTCTTTGCGAAATTTTTATTCCTTTTTGTAACTTTCATTTTTTATTGCATCTGCTGATGTTGTTGCTGTTTTATAGTGTTGCAAGCGTTGTTTATTGAAATCTTTCAATATTTCCCAAAGACACAAAATGTTAACCACATAAATGCTTATGCAAACAACACAAATATTTTCTAATATATACAGTAAATAGGCCAGATATATGGACATTACATTGGATAAAATACAAAATATCAATTGGTATTTTACTACATCTGCATGGCGAAGAAATGCTGGAAAAAAATTAAAGAAAATATTAATTACGACTCTATATTAAATGTAAAATTATTTAAAATATTTTCTTGAGTTCGATTCCCACAAGAGATTCTGTTCTGTTACATTACACCAAGCATATGGTCTATGTTACTTAACTCGTCATAATTAAATATAATTTGTAATTGTATTGTAATTAATAAATTAAAATTTAATATTCCATATATGAGCCGCTCATTTGGAAAGTGACTTAAGTCCATTTATTTTTAATTTGAAATACTTAAGGTTTTGCGTTTATACAAAATTAAAAATATACGTAAGATATATGGTTGACTTACAATGTTAAATCGCATTTAAGGGATTTAAGTGTACAATATGACCTTGCTTACCTTAAAAGGACCTAGGTCACTTTCAAAATAAATATTTGTTTTGTTACAAAAAGTGAAAGAGCTTAAGTCCGTTACATATAGCTTAAAAAATAGAAAAAAAATTATATTTTTAGATAATAGAAATAAATTTAGTACAAGTTATTCTCAGTATGCGTAAAAGTCTCATTTCTACATGAACCTTTTCCGTTTCTCTGACGTCTTCTTTTTACAACACTGCGTCCGGTCGCTTCGTATAGGAATATATTTTGCTTATTAAAGTCTCCTAAGTTCCAAAACATTTCGAAAATACGTTTTCTTTCTGTTTCATTTAAATTTTTCAAGCAGTGTTTTCGGCATTGGCAATCATCTTTTTGAAAAACTTTGGCAGGAATAATTTTTCCCTGAATTCCATTTAATTTTACGAATTTTCTGATTATAAGTACCACTTCTGTGTTCTCTGAATCCTTCTTTGAAGGTGCTGCTTTGTAAGTTCTCATTCTCAATTACTTCCTCTTCCTCTGTTGAAGAATGAACTTCTAAAATTCTCCTTCTTTTTTTAAATCTGTTGTATGAGTTTAATTCCTCTTCACTTTCAGAATCAAGAAATCTTGTTATTTTATTCTTTCACAAGGGTTTAATAATTTCTTTAAATTAAATATTATTTTTTAAATTTCAATTTAATATCAAAATGTAATTTAAATTACCTTCATCACTGCTTTTAACATTTTGGGCCGCACCTTTTGGCATCGTCAATAAAACGTGGACTTAGATCACTTTCAAAATTAGGATTTTCAGTATTTATATTATTTTGAAAATGTACATGATATAAGATTTTCAAATGTACTAATGATTTTTTTTACAGTTCAGCATAAATTATAATTGTCACAAGTGCCAACATGATAAAAGATGAAAATGGACTTAAGCCACTTTCAAAATAAACGGCTCATATGTCGTACATATGTATGTACATGTATTTCTTCCTTCAACACAAAAAAATCAGTAAAATCTACTCGTATATTTATTAGACATGTACGATGCATAGTTTAACTACTACCCCTGAGTTAAGTTTACACTTCGAATTTCTATAGAAAAGTCCAAACATTAAAACAAAAGTTTTCATTCCAGGCTGTCCGAACAGGCCAAAGAGCTTGCACAATGAACTATTCCCACGCTTAAATTACTTCGCACAACTAGTAAATGAGTCAACAGACCTAGCAGGTGTTGAAAGACGCCTTAATAATCCTCTACACTTTTCACACTTTAAGAAGTGGGAAGTTGAAGCCCTTGGAACTTTTTTTCTTGTTTTTGAGACCAAAACTCTGGAGATGACCGCTATTCATGCAGAACATTTTGTTGGAATACCGAAGGATAGTTACAGGACAAAGGAACCTCGTCTCTTTTATTTTAGCACGCTACCAACTAAACCATCGAAGCACTTTAGGTAGTTTGTAACACTTATAACGTTACACCCCTCGTTAATAAATGTACGAAAAGACTCTGGACTGAGCTAGAATCATTTACGATAATTCAAAGAGAAAATTTGTGTCTTTAGCCGGAATGATATCTTATTGTCGTATCCATAAGGAAAGCCATTTAGGAATTAGACTGACAACAAAATTTAATGTAATTTGCTCAAATTTGCTACTAGGTAGTGTGTTGGCTTAGTAGGCGTGAGGCCTTGGTTCAAACCCCCCAGGTTAGTCATCTCCAAATAAACGAAATATGACAAAATATTACTTCGGCGACTTCCTCTCAGTAGATTTCTGGCAAAAACTCTGAGAGTAAATAAAATTGCCATGAAAAGTTTCTCAAAAATCTGTCGTTTGGAGTCGACTTTAAAACTGTAGGTCCCACCACTTATGTATAAAAATTAAGGCACACAACATAGTAAATGGTGTGAGAAATTAGGTCGTAATTCTGACTAAAAGGTTATAATAACCAATTATATGTAATTTGCTCAAAAATAGAAGAGAATTTTGTGCGCCACTGTATTAAGATGCGCTGTATCTGGAAGCTTTTTCATTCTTCTATAAAAAATGACCGATCATGTTCTAAAGCCCCTGATAACTTTTAGGGTGTTTCGTTGACAAACATTACTTACTTCTCAGAAAGCAGCAGTAGCAATAGCTAGTTTATTACGTCAGATTTGCACAGTGTAAAGTGCTTTTAAGGTTGTCAACATATATATATATATATATATATATATATATATATATATATATATATATATATATATATACATATGATATACAAAACCGGAACAACACTGTCTGACGATAGGTCATCTGCTAAACGTCTCAAACTTGTTGGAAGGTTATCAAATAACTCCCTGTTTATGGAATGTGTTAATAATTACCATCTTGTGAAATATCTGGAGTCAAAAAGGCAAAACGGTTTCCGTAGGTCTGCCTCTACTGAATAATTCCATTAAATTATTTGGTGAGATTAAGATTGTGTCTCAAGGCAGGCAGTGATAGATAACAGTATAGCTTCCCGTATATTTGTTTGTAAACGATCTTAGAAAGGTAATACCCTTGCATTCATTTCAAGCAGTACTGTGATTTTGATAGAGCTTAGCAATGCCGCTTTCTTCTTGTAAGATTGTCTCGTCAATTTAAATTTAAATTTAAATTTAAATTTTTTTAAATTTTCGATAAAATCGAACCGTTGCTGAAGCAAGTGTGACCGTGATGGAAAAGTAATGATATGGTGTATACTTCATCAGGGCAATGACATAATTAGAGTTTCTGAAGCTTCATTAAGTGGGATTATGCATCTGTCTTATAGGCCGAGCCTGGTACCAACTGATTACCAAAACGCTGTCTACTGCGCATACATTTGTTGGAGTAGAATTTACCATAATAGAAGCTTGAAAATAAATCTGGGCAATACAATGTCTGTCATAAGCAGGATATACTCCCGATAGTTGAATTCAGTTAAAAAGGAAATTTTCTGACAAATCAATATAAATTTCACCTGAACGGGTCACTCTAACTATGCTAAATAATGCCATTTCGAACATTATTGAAAAGGGAAGTAATCCGAGAGCATTTCGAGATTTGTCCATATTGAGCCCATTAATATGTGGTGCTTCCGGGTTCGATTATATGGAGGGAATAAATTCGAAAACCATGATGAACAGTTTTTCATAATTTTTTCATTGTAGTCGAGATAAAGAATGCTGCAATAGCAAACATTTTTTTGAACTTGGGATGGTTTTGTCTAGGAAACGGTTGACCCCCGGGTAGAATTAATTGTAGTATTACATTGAGCCTTAATATTGGCCTAAGTGGGACCTCGTCCTTCTAACCTAACCTAACTTTGTTGTCGAGCATTTTGTCCGCATCTTACCAAACACTCCTCCAGCTAAAGCTAACCATCGGATTTTAAACCAACGAAATGCTTTCGCAATACTTAAAAAGTAACTTTGAAAACAAAATGTTCACCCGTTGAGACCTGGACGGATGTTCATATCAAACAGACTAAGTCCACGGTTCAAAGCCCAGGTCAGATATCTCAAATAAAACGAAATAAGAGAAAATATTTCTTCGGCGACTTCCTCTCAGCAGATTTCTGGCAAAAACTCTGAGAGTAAATAAAATTGCCATGAAAAAGTTTCTCAAAAATCTGTCGTTCGGAGTCGACTTTAAACTGTAGGTCCCACCACTCATGTATCAAATTAACACACACACAACATAAGTGGTGTGGGGTGCTAGGTTGTAATCCTGACTGAAGGGTTGTATTGACCAATTATGAAAGTATTTTTGTTTCTTCAAACCTGAGTAAATATGGAATTGGATTTTAATTGATTTAGAAATCTGAATTCGATAATTTTCTTATAATAGTAGAAGTGTACCTATTTTAATGGCCATATGTACATACGTAAAACTTTCCATTAAAATTTTAATTGTTACGTTAAATTTAAATATTTAAACTTACTTGTCAAATGTAAAGTAAAATAGTAAATGATGCCAAATATACCATTTGGTGGATTCCATTTCTCTGTTGTTTCATTAAAAAGCAGATTTAAGAAACCAAAACTTTTGCCGTATCTGAAAAAAAATTGTGTTCAAATCAATTAATTTTTTTAACTACTGAAGTTGAAGCTTACGTTGAACTAAAAACAGCTGTGCAACTTAATTTGGGTGCCAAATCACAAAATGCCTTGTAGTTCTTATCGCCAAGAAGTTTAATTTCCACGTAAGTGGCATAAATGGACAAAATTAAACCCAAAAGGCACCAAAGGCGTAATTTACATTTAAAAAGCATTTTGTTTGTTGTTTTAAATAATTTTTGTTGTTGTTTTTGGATTCAGTTAAAGTGGTCGTAAGAGGACTTTATTGTTGAAAATACGAAAGTTTATTACAGCATCTGTTTTACTTGAGAAATGCTAAACCCTCGCATTACCTGTGTGTTTACGTGGTGGTAAATTTCATCAGGGTTGCTCAATTGAAATTCTGACCGTGTTTTCTGATTAACAATTGCTTGATGTTTAGAAATTGGTAACTCTTAACGGACAGGCGCATTTCCAACAATTTTATGGCAACAGTTTGAGCAAAAAGGAAATTGACAAAATTGATAGCCGAAAGACATACACATTTTTTTTAATTTCAATAAAGTTATGAGCGGGTAAGTTTGATCGATTTAAGCATTAAATACCATGGTTTTCACCGCTCATACGTTGTGTAAATGGGGATAAATTTGAGTTTTGAGAGGAGGAGATCCATTGAAACAAGGAAAACGAAGAACTTACTTACTTAAGTGGCCATTAAGAACCATTAACGAATTCGGCCTCTGTTTCTGGGGCGCCTTCGCCAGTTGTCACAAATGACAGGGCTTACTCGTTACTCGATTTTTCGTTTCAACGCAAAGAGGGTCGTCCTTTTTGCCGACTTCCCCAAATCCCCCCATCAAATACCCGTCTCGCCTGAGCATCCTCCTCCATTCGGGCGACAAGGCCGAGCTAGCGCAGCCGCTGGATGTTTATAGGCTGCTTAACATCCATGTCGTTGAGGAGTTCATACAGCTCGTTGTTGGATCTGATGCGGAAACCATCGCCAACTCGCATTGCACCGAAGATCTTCGTATGACTTTTCTCTCGAATACTATCAAGGCCGCTGCATCAGTGCTTAATAGCGTCCATGCTTCTGCGCCATAAAGAAGCACGAGTGGGACGAGCTTCTTGTAGAGTATTAGTTTCGTCATACGAGAGAGGCCTCTACTACTCAATTGCCTATTGAGATCATGGTAGCGCCTGTTAACAAGACTGATTCTGCGCTTGATCTCCAGACTGACATAATTTTTGGTATGATAAACAAATTGCTTGACTATATAAATCAATGTTAAAATCCCGGTTACCCAAACGTGCACGTACGTTCCGTTACGTTTTTTTTTCGTATTGTTTTTAGCGTATGTAATGCTTACTGAAATTACAATACGGTGTGGTAATCGCTCTCATTACTTTTTGTATAGTAAAAATGAACGTTTGGCTAACCGGGGCTTTCCTTTATGATTACGAAAAACAGTATTGTTGCATGAGAATTTAATATTTTGTACATTTACTTTTTAAACAGCATGTATAAAGCTCAACCACCTGTTTATTTATAACACATCACACTTAAATGTCATGGTTTATTTATCCAATAATTTCTAATTAAGCGGGACGGATGATTTTCATAACAACAACAATTATACGAAAACAGAATCCTTTTGTCGTAAATTAAGAACCCCCTAATGAAAGAATGAGGTCATAGGTTATAAACATTCTTAAATAAACGGCTAACATATTTTTCTTTTGTAAAAGTGATAGTAGTTTTACGGCATCATCATCATCATCGAAAGGAAACGGAAACAACACCGCCTATTGCTTATTATTTTAAATTGATTTTGCAAAGCAATTTTAAATTGATTTTGCAAAGCAATTTAAAATGCTTTGACCAAAACTTAATACAGTACAGCAACAAAACACTTGGATGGAATAGAAATATGAATGTGGCAATAGGCTGACGGCAATAGAGGCAATTAAAATTAAAACTTTTTTGGCAATAAAAAGAAGAGAAAAAACAACATTCGCAACGACAAACCTACGTAATATGTGTGTAATTTTTTTGCACAATGAAACTTTTTTTAATATTTTTGTTTTGTTTGTTTTTGTTTTTGTTTAAAAGATTTCACGATTTTTAAGTTATACATTTGCAAAACAATCTCCCAGATTTAATAAAATTTTGTTTTTTTTTTTCATTTTCGGTTTTTGTTTTTAATATTTAGACACTCTTTAAAAATGGGAAAAATCATAAATTCACAAAAAAATTAAAGCAAACAGAAGAACTAAACTTATCTATCTAGGCTCCTACAGAAATTAAACACATAAAATCTATGAAAGAAAAAAATATTTAAACATCAGAAGCGTCTCCATTTAGAAGAAAAATGTCACAAAAATTTTTTTTATGGAATTTGTCTCCTCCTAAAAGTTAAGGCTGGGACCGTGTCTGCTCTACATGCTATATATAGTATAATACATATACTACTTCTTTTACATTCAACTAAAAATCATATTAACCCCTTGAGCAACAATGACGAGTTTTTATTCGTTATGAATTTTAAATAGCATAGCTATTCTTGTAGTGACGAGTTGTATTTATCTTGTACACGAAAGTATAAGCAGAATATAATATGCAATGTTTGATTTAAATTAAATGAATATTTGAATCAAAAACGCAAGGGGTTAAAACTAGTTACTGCCTGCCAAGCGACAATAAGTTTAAGAAAATGTTGGAAAAATACTATGTTTTGTATTTTCAAGGAAACTAAAACAAAAAAAGAAAAATCATAAAGATTGTTATAAATAAGAAAACTAAATATACAATCACTTAAGATCAGCACTACAACTTTATTACAGTAACGCAAAAAATTATTCGGATACCTAAAGATGAACTGAAATAGCCGTGAAAACAATATTAAGATTATATTAATGTTAGCACAGGTATTTTATTCTCCGAAATATAAACAGCTTATAAGTAGACTTGTTCAAAAGTTTAGTTTCTTAACCCTCTTGGGGACGTATACATACATATATACATACATAATTGCTTATTACAACTCTTCAGTCCGGATTACGACCTAGTTTCTCACACCACTTATGTTGTGTGTGTGTTAATTTTATACAGGAGTGGTACGACCTACATTTGAAAGTCGACCCCGAATGACAGATTTTTGAAAAACTTACTCTCAGAGTTCTTGTCAGAAATCTGCTGATAGGAAGTCGCCGAAGAAATATTTTTTCATATTTCCTTTTGATGGAGATGTCTGACCTATGTACGACCTAAACCGTGGCCTCACGTCTAATATCATCTGCATAAACTACATCCTTGTGTTAGCTTAAGAATTCACGTAATTTCTCTTCTTTCTTAACATACTGCGCTTATGACATCATTCAGCACGACGGTGAATAACTGAGGTTATAGAGGGCATCCTTGTAATACTCAGCATTTCTATAAAATGCTTGAAATGCTTATAACATCATTCAGCACGATGGTGAATAACAGAGATTATGGAGGGCATCCTTGGAATACTCCAGCATTTGTATGATATGGTTGAAACGATATTCCCATTGTAAAGATCTAAGAGTGGTGCATCATAGATAGTTTTGATGATTCAAATTATTTTCTTTTCTTCCTAACGCCTTTCGTATGACAGGTTCTTTGATTTGGTTGAATGCTTGCTTGGAATCTATGAACAGAAAGTAAAGAGAAGTACGCCATTAGAGAAATTGCTGTGTAGTATTGTAATGAGTAGAGTGTTCCCGTTTGACCTGTTTTTATCGTCTCATAGATTTTTTCAATAGAAATTGAAGTTTCACTCATAATCTTCCGACAAGAAAGAAAATAAATGCTCGATAAGAGGCGCTGAAAACGATGGCTACTGGATAAGTATACTGAAGAACACTGGACAACTGTGGGTGGATCATCCAAACTATAAAACTTATTTATATTGAGATTCACCAGAAATCAGTGGGCATTCTACTTACGAAAATTCAATAAAGTTCATTGAATGATTTACTATTTTCCAGCAAGTGTAGATAAACCTACTTACTTGCTTACTTATTTGGCCATAACAACCCGATTAACGGATTTCGGCTTGCCGCAACACATCCTTCCAGGCGCTCCTGTTTCTTGCGCGCCTACGCCTGTTGGTCACACCAATCGATGACAGGGCTTCCTCGATTTGGTCCTTCCAACGGATACAAGGTCGTCCTCTTCGCCAACTTCCGCAGATCTCCGCATCAAATACCCGTCTCGCCGGAACATCCTCCTCCATTCGAACGACATGGACGAGCCAGTGCAGCCGCTGTATATAAAAACGCTGTACAACGTCTATGTCGTTGAGGAGCTCATTCAGCTCACTGATGAATCGGATGCGGAAATCATCGCCAACTCGCACTGGACCGAAGATCTTACGTAGGACTACATGCCTCTGCGCCATAAAGAAGCACGAGAGGATGAGCGTCTTGTAGAGTGTTAGTTTTGTCGTACGAGACTGCTAAAACTGCCAAACCTATCTTAGTAGACTCCCGTTCAATAGCACTAAAGGCAGCAGTAACATCTCGCTTGGTACGCCCTATGATGTCAATGTCGTCAGCGTACGCAAGCAACTGGACACTTTTTTGAAATTAGTGCCATTGCGACGCACTCCCGCCTTTCGCAGAACACTCTCCATGACGAAGTTGAAGAGGTCGCATGATAAGGGGTCGCCTTATCTGAAACCTCGTACGGTATCAAAAGGTTCGGAGAGGTCCATTCCTACCTTGACGGAGCTGCAGGAATTGCTCAACGTCATTCTGCATAGCCTTATCAGCTTCGCAGGTATACCGAGCTCAGACATTGCGGCAAAAACACGATCCCTTATGGGGCTATCGAAGGCTGCCTTATAGTCGACAAAAAGATGGTGTGTGTCGACTTGTTTTTCGTGTGTCTTTTCCAGGATTTGGCGTAGTGTGGTGGATGGTGGACTTGCCAGGTCGCAGGAAGTCGCACTGATAAGGTTCAATCAGTGTTTTGACGAGTGGCTTCAGTCGTTCACACAATACGCCTGTAAGAACCTTATATGCGATAGGTAGAAGGCTTATACCCCTGTAGTTGGCGCATATTGTGGAGTCTCCCTTTTTCAGGATTAGATTAACTGCGAAACCTAGATTTGGCCATATTTAGTCTTAGTTTTGTAGCTAAGCATTCTAAGGCTTTTTTGAAAACAAAAATTAAAAAATATTCCTTTCGAAGGCTCGCTCACAACAGTCCCATCAACGCATTGATAGTAAACTAATTTATATACCTGTGGAATCAGTTCAGATACATCCTTAAAATGATGCATTATTGCAACCAAATGCAAATATTTAATAATGAAGTTATACTTTTTGCTCGTATTGTATACTCACAAGTTCTTGCATGGTAAAGCTCTGATCATCATAATCATCTTCATTATTATAATCAAGATGATCAATTTTTGATAGGACTTACGTTATACGATTCTGTATGAGCTTTAACTTACAGCAACTGTAACAAAAAGATACACACGTGAAGTTGTGAACAAGAGCACAAATCCGCAAACGACTACAGTAATAACAACAACAACAGTAATAACAGCAGCCGACAACAATGATGTCGACAAAAATCTAATACACAGACAGACAGACAAACAATAACGACTGGCTGCAATGAAGTTGAAGATGCTGCGATGATTTTGAAAATACACTAAAAAAAAAAAACTACAACAACAGCAACAAATAAGAACTGCTATAAAAACAGTATCATGCATGCATGCATGTATGCATGCGAACTGATCATGCATTAGTTTAATAAACCATTTTGATGATGATTTTTCAGTTCACTAGATGGTTTGGTTGACTAGTTGTTTGGCTGAACGACTGACTAAACGATTGGACCAAACGACAAAGGTTGATGATTGTTTTGTTTTAGCGTGATCAGAGCTGTAAATGTAGACGTTCTTAATTTGAAACTTTAAAGTATTTTTGTAAGCGAAATTCAACTCAATTCAAACGACTCAATTCAACTCAATTCAACGCGACTTTTACAAGAGTTGTAGATACGAGAACACGAAGAAGAGGTTACATTTCCTTTTTTATGCTGTGCCTTGTTGATGATGTCAGTGAACTGTCAAGCATGAAATTTGACCTTCAAGTGTGACTTCGAATTAATGCTACATTCTGCTCAATCATATAGTTACTCCTAGTATACCTAGGAGAAGGGCCTTAACCGGGTTTTACTTTCATGTTCTCTTCTCTAAACATTCGCAGTCCTCGTTATCAATATTGTCCTCATTTCCACAAGCTCTGCAAATAACTCCGAATTAGTTTCATAAAACTTGTTTGTTCACAGAAAATGCTTACTAGCTTAGCAAGAAGATTAGATTAGGTCGAGTAGCTTCACCAAACGTACTCACGTAAGATACTCTCTTAGGACAGTTCATCAGGTTTATTGTAATGTCCCCAGGCAATGTCACTTTCGACAGTCCCCTTAAAGAATATTTGTACGAAATATTCTGTATGCAATATATTTCAAATTTCCAGCCTTATCGTAACTAAGGGTGCCCTAATGCTTGGATTACATAGGGGATTCTCTTGTTTTGATAACCAGGACGTGAGATTCTTAAATGAAAGCATGATTAGTTGGATAGTAAGACTGACATCTAACATTGAAGTCGCCGTAGTCTAGTAGGTAGTGTGTTGGCTTATTAGACGTAAAGCCAGGGTTCGAGCCCCAGGCCAGACATCAAAACGATATATGAAAAAATATTTCTACGGCGACTTCCTCTCAGCAGATTTCTGGCAAAAACTCTGAGAGTAAATAAAAATTGCCATGAAAAGTTTCTCAAAAATCTGTCGTTCGGAATCTACTTTAAACTGTAGGTCCCGCCGCGCATGTATAAAATTAACACACACAACATAAGTGGTGGTCGTAATCCTGACTGAAGGGTTGTAATCGACCAATTATGTTATGTAAGACTAACATTTAGAACCTACAATCCGACTAAATAGGTAGGTGGATTGGAGGAGAAGAGATCAACCAAGTACCTCATGCCTATTAGCATGCATGTAAGCAATCAAGTAGGCTTGTTGTGTGCCAACACTATTTTCTATACTAAGTCTGTATCTTGTACAAACACTCTCAGCTTCTTTTCCCTACAGTATTGCGATCTCGAGATTATGAAAATTGGGCGGTAAAATTATAATTATTTAAAGCCCTTATCCAGTTTACGTGTACATGTAAGGTTGAGTGCGTTATAAGGACACTTATCAGTATTTTTAAGACGCCTTTATCCAAGTCCCGCTTAGCCAAACTTCCAAGGAAAGTAGCTTCGTTTTTATCATATGAAGAGCAATGCAAATGCTTACCGCAATTACATTGCGGTAAGATAATCGCTCTCATTGCTTTTCGTATCATAAAAACAAAGCTAGGTTCCGTGGACATTTGGCTAAACGGGCTTCAGTCCTCCCATCAGCATCGCTCCATAGTAACTTCGTAATTTTTCCTTCGGTGTCATTGTTCCACAAATGTTGAATTGACGTTTCCGCCTACTTTTTTAGCTCGATCTTCAATGCAATGAATTAAATTCAAATTCATGGTATGCAATACTCTGGCTTTACTATCCAGAATATTTATTTCCTCACTTCCGAGGACTGCTTGATGACTAGGAACCCACATAAAGAGCACCGTTCCATATCTGGCGTAAGTGCTAATCGCCTTCTTTTACATTTTAAGTTAGTCCCGTATCTAAATGTCATTTGACTGTCAGTGAAGGTTTTTAATCCTTATGTACATATATCAATACAATACGGTTAAGATAATCAAAATCGAAAGGCATTCGACATGCAAACTTAAGCCTGGTTGGTTAAAGAATCTTGTAATCGTAATGCTTCTTTCCGATATTGGACTTCTTGCACTAGATACTGTAGTAATGTATGGACCAATGAATTCATATTTTAAAATTTCTGTTTTAATTTTTTATTGTTGTCTGGCAGACTGTTTGGCTTAGATAGTTGGCGGTCTCTTAAGACATGAACACATGAAGTTTAACATGTGGCACGAGTGATTGTATATTGTCTGGCTCTTAACTAATCTAAGGTGACGTAGTTGTCAAAGACATGACTCTGTTTTTTTTCGCCTTTTGTTTCTTCACTCGTCGTATAACTCGTAACTTCTAAAAATTTTTCTTCTAAAACAGAAGAGCAATTCAAATATTAAAATAAAAAAAATCATAATTTTGTTTGCATTACCAAAATCCTCTCGCTTGTCTAGGGCTTCGACGGACAAAAACAAAGACTAGCAGCTAAGCCTCCTAGACTTCTGCTTCTTCTTCTTTTCTATATGTGTAACATTTTATGAATGTATAAATGAATGAATGGTACGTACATACATACATATGTATGTATGTATGTATGAATGTTTGAATGAATAGATGGATCATTGGATGGATGGATGGATGAATGTAATTTAAAGTATTTTTGTATTCTTCTGCTTCTTAACCAAAAGCATTTTTATATAAATATTTGAACATTTTTGTTTAAAACATCAGTTTCAATTTAGATTTTCATTACAACGGTTTATGGCATTAGAAATCGTTAGGAATTGAAAACAAATAAGAAAAAAACGTTAAAAGTTTTTATTTTCTTAATAAAAACCACGACAAACGAATAAAACATACATAAACCCTTGGAACAGGATTGTTTTTAAATCCTGTTTTGTTTTGTTTTAGTTTAACCCACCCTTCTTTAAAACAAAGAAGAAGAAAAATCTCGTATACGTTGTGTCAGTAATAAGTGCAATATTTCGAAAATTTAAAGAAAAAAATTAAATTAGAAAAATATGTTAAAATTAGTGTGTGTGTGTTTAGTGCTAACGACATTGGTTGTGGTGGCAAAACCAGAACCACCCGTCAATTCGTATTTACCTCCTTCTAATACTTATGGTGCGCCTGGCGGCGGCTCTGGTGGTGGCAGTGGTAGCGGTGGAGGTTCTGGTAGTGGTGGTGGTGGTAGTTCACCCTTAGCGCCCTCAGACTCGTATGGCGCTCCTGGTTTTGGTGGTGGTGGCTCGCCATCTTCAACCTATGGAGCTCCTGGCATAGGAGGCGGCAGTAATGGTGGCGGTGGAGGAAGTGGAGGCGGTGCTGGTGGCGGTAGACCTTCTTCTACCTATGGAGCACCCAATGGCGGTTCTAACGGCGGCAATGGAGGTGGAAGACCCTCATCTACCTATGGTGCTCCTGGCGGCGGCAATGGTGGTGGTGGTGGTTCAGGTGGCGGTAGACCTTCTTCAACATATGGCGCTCCTGGATCAAACGGTAATGGCGGTGGTTCTGGAGGCAGACCTTCCTCTACTTATGGTGCTCCCGGCTTTGGCGGATCTAATGGCAATGGCGGTGGTTCAGGTGGTGGCAGACCTTCCTCTACTTATGGCGCTCCTGGCTTTGGTGGTTCTAATGGTAATGGCGGTGGTTCAGGTGGTGGCAGACCTTCTTCGACTTATGGTGCTCCCGGTGCTGGTGGTTCTAATGGTAACGGCGGTGGCAGACCCTCCTCAACTTATGGTGCTCCTGGCCAAGGTGGTTCTGGATCTGGATCCGGCTCTGGTCGTCCTTCCGATAGTTATGGTCCCCCAGCCTCAGGTTCTGCTGGTCGTAATGGCGGCGGCGGTGGTGGCAGTGGACGCGGCGGTCAACCCAATCAGGATTATTTACCTCCCAACCAGGGTAATGGTGGTGGTGGTGGACGCGGTGGTGGTTCCGGCGGCAATGATGGTTATGATTACAGCCAAAACGGCAATGGCGGCGGTGGTAGTAGCGGTGGCGGTCGTGGAGGTGGTAGCGGCTCTGGTGGATACAATGGCGATGATGGAAGCAATGTAAGTAAAATTTCTTTCTTTCTTTATTTTCCATAATAATTTAAACGCTTTGTGGGTTATAAGCATTAAACAAAGAATTTTAATTCAATTAACTTTCTTATTAATTATAATAACGTTATTCACAGCATGAATTAAATTAATTTACAATGGCAACGACAAACAAAAACACTTCATAGAAAATTTAGCGGAATAATTTCATATAAAAATAGGAAAATGTGAGAAAAATTTTTCTTTGGTTCCTGTAACATATTCTACAAATATTTATTACTGCCACAATTTTCTATGAAAATATCTGTGGAAATGCATTTTTTTTATAATTTGCTCAACGGAAATATCTGTAATTAAAATTAAAAAAGAAATTAAATGAAAATATCTTTCAAAGTTTCTGAAGAATTTCTACGAAAATTTCTATGTAACTTTCTTTCTATTATAATTTCTATGAAATGTTCTGATTTCTATGAAATTTTCTATAGCCTGTGAAATTTACCGAATTCTCTTTTAAACCTTAATTTTTGGTATAAATACTGAATGATTTCTTTTTCTAAATTAAATTCAGTTAATTTTTAACGAAAATTATGTCATATTATTGTAATCACGAATTTCAAAAAACAATAACATTTCTAAGTACATGAAAACCTATTCTTCATTTCATTCCTCTTCACACTTCCACCAAGAAAATTGAAACTTTCTGAAAGAAAACTTCCATTATTTGATTAAATTGTTATGAATATATCTACCATTTTTATTTAAATCGTTAGAAACCATTTTATGTATTTTTGTAACAATTTAACATTAAACCAAAAGTATGCTAATGTCTGTTATTCTATTTTTCCAAATTCAGAACATTAAATGTCTCTCATTTTAATTTTTATCCCAAAATTATACAAATTCAAATATTTTGTTAGTAAGAAATGTTAACGTGGTCAAACTTCGATCAAATTGAATATATTTTGAAGGCATAAAATCACAATTAACCGTAGAAAAATGTTGTTCCAAATAAAATCAATATATTGTTGAATAGATAATGCAAATAAAAATGTTTGATAAACTATATGTAGAATTAAATAATTGTAGGCGCTAAGTGTGTCAAGCCATTCAGACATTTCCAATAATTATTTTAATAATCTTTTATTTCTTGATAGAGACATTATTTTTCAGAATTGAGGATAGAAAATTCTAAGAATTTTCTAAAAAAAAATTTATTTCAATCAGTAATTGAATCAATAAATTGATGCAGAAAAACTTTAAAAATGTTACAAAATCACCACAAGATTTTTATTGTTTTCAAATCGTCAACCCAAAAAAAGGACTGTCAAGCTAAAAACTATAAGTACTTAAGCGCCTTTCCATAAAATATAACAATATTGAAATCTAAATTAATTCTTGCTTCTTGAATCAATAGTTACTTATACTTTGATTTCTTTCAAACTCCATATAACAGTTGCTACAAACAATAGCACGAATAAGAATGTCATAGATCGGTTATAAAATAAAACTAAAATTTATATTAAACATTTCGCTATGGAAACATAACTTGATTTTATTTTGACTCTTTAGACACAAACATACACTAGCTAAACAATGGCCCATATAGTCACCGAGTGAACATGCCTTTGAACGGTAAGCTACCCGCTAACCTACACTAGCTATTTTCAAAATAACTTGCATCCGAACTAAGCTATACTTTCTCTGTTCTACAAAGTTGTACACAAAATTGCATCACTGCAACTTTCACTTCTAAAATTTTAAAATTCTTGCTATTTTAAACGCCATGTCCTTAGTTAAAAGTTTAAGTTACAAACATATTTGTAAACGTATTACAAAATAATCTTCAGTTTCGTTGCCTGCCTGCGGGCAAATACAAAATTTTTTGAACAAAATAAATTTTAAAATTTTTTGTTGCAAATTATTTTTGGCAATCGGCAATGCAACTAATTGTCAATAAAAATTTAATTGCTTTAAGGATACTAAGGACACACTTTTTGCATTGTGTCAGTGTTGCAGTCTAATATGTACGAGTATGTCGTTCAATATTAAAATTATTAAAACCAATCTGAAGACCCTAAATTGTCATGCTAGTTTATATATAAAAAGCTTGTCAAAAATCTGTTGTTCGGAATCGAACTTAAACTATAGGTATCGCCACTCATGTATAAAATTAACGCTCATAACACTAGTGGTGTGAGAAGCAAGGTCGTAATCCTGACTAAAGGATTATAATGACCATGGTTTTAGTTTTCGATTAAATATGTAGTCAAGTGACTAGGTACTTTTGAAGATATTTATTGTCAATGACATGTTTCAATAACTCTAATTTTTATTTTAAATCTCCTGGTTAAGTCCAATAATAAATTATACAACAACAATAAATGTATAGTTTGGGTTAGGATCACCGTTAATTAATATCACTTGAAATATAAAAAAATAGATTTATCCTATGTTCCTTCGGCATGTTAGTAATATTGTTTTGTTTGCCAAACAAATAAATAATTTTTTACAAGTAAAGGTCACCTGTGAATTGCTCAAATATAAATCTAATATCGTTAAAAAGAGATGCTCAAGTTTTCAAAAGTTCTTTTTTTAAATTATTAATAACTATTTAGAATAATTTATTTAATACGATTTATTCAAACACAAATTTTTTTTAAAGCTTAAACTATTTATAACCTCATTTTTTAACCTCTAAAATATAAAATGAAACAATTAATTTTTAACAGCTTACTTGCTTTTAAACAACAATGAAAAAATACACCAGTTCCTGGTAATGCACCACACGCTGCACTTTAATAATAAAAACAAGAAACGATTTTCGAATCCACTTATTATACACAAAATAATGAAAAACAAAACAAAAACAAAAAAAAAATAATAATAAAATTTCACCTCCACCACTAAATACATTCACCACTTGGTTTCTAAACAACAAAACAAAAGAAAAACAAACGAATAACAAACGCTTTCAAAATTATTTTTAAACAAAAAAGAATTTGCTTTTGGTTGGTGCGCTTATTACATACCATACACTAGACTCCTCACGTATAAAATTGAAATGGAATAAATTTGAAAGTTTGCGTTGTTGTTTTATTATTTTTTTGAAAATAGGAACCAGCTAAATATGAATTTAGTTATCAAGTGGATGATGCTCCAAGTGGTTTGTCGTTTGGTCATTCCGAAATGCGTGATGGTGACTTTGCCACTGGACAATATAATGTATTATTACCCGATGGCAGAAAGCAAGTAAGAACAAATTAACGAGAAATAATAAGACTAAGTAAATAGAAAATTATAATCACATTTAGCACATACATACATACATATTTTAAATACAGTAATATCCTCAATTAAACTAATTACGGATATAAACAAATTATTGTGTTGAGTTGAGATAGCAAAAATAACATATTCTTTCGTTAGTTAGCTCACTTCAAAAATAAATATTAAATAAATACACATATTTATTCCTTTTCATTCCTTTTAAGGAATATATGTGGCCAACCAAAGCATCCTTGCCATCCACATTATTGTTTTTTTTATTTACAGTAATTAAGGTTTTTCAGCTAGGTTTTTGACCTAGCTTATCACACATATATTGTCTGTTAATTTTATACATGAGTGGCGACGGATCCTACGGTTTAAAGTCGACAGATTTTTTTTAGAAACTTTTCATGACAATTTTATTTTATTTAAAATAAACTTTCATTATTTGTACATCAAATTTAATTCTTATTTCGCTTGGTAACACTTAAGTTTAGACAATCTTGATTTTTGCTTTAAAATATACTGAAACTATTTCGATGTATGCATCCCGCAGAGACTGCCCTCTGTCTCATTCAGAAGGCAACGCAATCTGAGATAATTGATGCTTAATTCGCCTTTCGTAATTTGTAAATCGCTACAAATAATCTGCCGTTATCCAGGTCTCGTGCGAGTCAACTGTCTGATTCTCTGCATAGTTAATGCTATCATAGGACTCTTGAATGTGTCTATAAAGTCTACTGTGGATCCATTTCCTTCAGCAATTTCTTCGCAGAGATCCCAAAGTGACACAGGGGCCCAGCAAATTTCAACACCGAGCTGTTGAAGATGATCAAAGCCCTCTTTGGCCAGCCGGCATTCCATCGAATATGAAGCTATTGCTCTGTCAATGAGACAACTAGAATCCTATCAGCTTGAATGACACTCGTCTATTTGTTCGCAAGTACAGGATTTCGATAAGCACTGTCCTGCCAGCATTTTTTTTTTTTTTTTTTGTTATCTTGAGGACAATTTCATTAAGAGCCTGTTCTGATCGAACAAAATTTCAAAGCTGTGTCGCAAATCCCTAACAAGCCCGTTAAATACATAAATAATTTCACTATTAACCCTTGAAGTTTTTTAATTAATTCTTGTGGTTCTCATACGGTTTTGTCATAAACATTTAATGCCTGGACAATCGACCGCTATTCGCGGTGTTCCTTGAAACATTTAAAATTATTCAAAAATTAAAAACCACTTGGCGAATACTAATCCATTTCCTGTTTAACCGTATACAACAACAACACAACCTTAAATGTTATTCTTTTTGTAGATTGTCGAATATGAAGCCGATCAAGAGGGTTATCGTCCACAAGTTCGTTATGAAGGTGATGCAATTGAAGGTGGCCAAGGAAGCGGCGGTGGCGGTGGAGCTGGCGGTGGAGCTGGCGGTGCTGGTGGTTATGATTATGAACAAAATGGTGGCGGCAGCGGCAGCGGTAGCGGTTCTGGTGGATCTGGCGGTGGCGGTTATAGTTCCGGACAAGATTTGGGAGCTAATGGCTATTCAAGTGGTCGTCCCAATGGCAATGGTAATGGGGGTGGTAATGGTTATTCAAGTGGCGGACGTAATGGAGGTGGCAGACCTGGTGGTCAAGATTTAGGTGCTAATGGCTACTCAAGCGGTGCTCCAGGCGGAAGCGGTAACGGCAATGGCTATAGTAACGGTAACGGCCAGGGCGGTGGCAGACGTAATGGCGGCGGTGGTGGTGGTAGTGGAGGAGGTCAATTTAACAATGGCCAGGGTTATTCAAGTGGTCGTCCCAATGGCGGTGGTAATGGTGGTGGACGTGGTAATGGCAATGGCGGCGGCAGTGGCAGTGGCGGCTATCGCAATGGCAATGGTGGACGCAACGGTGGTGGAAATGGTGGTGGTAACGGTGGCTATAATTATGAACAACAAGGATCAAATGGTTTCGGAGCTGGTGGACAAAATGGTGATAACGATGGCAGTGGTTATCGTTATTAAAACAAAAAAATCACAACTTTTTAAATCCTCCATTTACATGATGATGACATTTCAGGCTTCTTTCCCTAAGGACTAACGTTAAATCTAATATTTTCCAATGAATTTAAGAATTTGAATTTTACTCAAATTTAAGGCTATTTTTTTCTAGACTATTTCTTAAAATCTAGTTTTTTTATAATTTTTTAATTTTAAGATTTTTTTATACTATAACTTAAAGACAAAAAACAAAACAAACAATGTGGCATATTTTAAACTCTATAGCAACAATTTCATAATTTTAAAAAATATTTTATGTTTAAAAAATATTTTAATTTTTAATCTTCATTTTTCATAACCTATCACTGTCATTTCTAGCACTTTCATTATTTCATTATTATTTTTATTGTAGTTAATAACTAGACAACACCCATTATAGAAAACCAGTCCTTTTTTACTTAAAGGACTACCAAAAAAATCATAATTATTGTAATAATTTTAAGTTTATTTAGCATTTCCATTATAATTACGAATGATGTGACGAAATGAAACGATACGAAATAAATAAATATTTCTTTTTATAAAATACGTAATATTTGTGACGCTTTGTTTTACTTTAAAATTAAATTCTGCCATAAAAATATTTGAGATACATATTAAGTGACCCTCAACCACATGGGCTTGCCTATATTTTTAATAAACTCCGAAATTCATTCAAGTATAGTTCCAACTTTTGGGATCTTCACGAGGATCTAAAGGTTGATTTGTTGGCGATACTGCTGTTTTATTAAAATGGTTTAATTCCTTAAATAATTTATTTAAAATGTCAGGTTGTCTAAAATAAAGCATTGAAATATTTTTAATAATTTTTTTGTTCTTGTTATTGTTAAATAGAAGTCTTAATTTCTGATATGTATAATCGTTTAAAAATTCATTATAAGATTAATAACTCTATTAAATGCAACAACATCCCTTTAGTGCAATAACGTCAGCCATTACGATCACTAGAATGTGGAAAGTTCAGAGAGCGATGTGGTATAATCACTGCCACTAAATGTGTATGTTGCAATTTTCGTACCGTGACAAGCATTGGAACATTAAGACAGTGAATTCGTCATATGCGATGAATTTATACGTAAAATGTTATATGTACGTTGATGCTATTAAACTGTCCAAAGTTAATGGCGTCTAAGTTGGTACAATTTATAATCTTTCGCTAGGCTAGAACAACATACATTAGAGGAGATGAGTAGCACCTATCCTTGCTAGATCAAGAATGCCTTTGTGTACCCGTACCTCTGTCGAGTATCTCGTTAATTTGTTTAGAAATTCCAAATATTACATTTTCATTATTTCGTTTATCGTAGTGACTTTTTAAGACTTTCAAAGTACAGTACTCTTCGTAATACCTTTTTATATCCTCAAGTTAGCCATCGTTTCGTTTTGATGGTTGCAGTGGCCAACCAACAGTCAGACTAATATGCAAAATAGCGTGTATGATATGTAAATAAGTTTCCCAAATTCAGATTTAAGACATCCGAATAGATCACTGTGTAATAAGTCTCGTAATGTGTTGCGTTCATAAAGAAAAACGTTGAAAATGGCTAATAATTATTTTTTGAGGCGAATTGGCTACGGCCCAAGTAAACCTTGTAAGTATGCTTCTCAACATTAAGGAAAACATTTATCATTATTGGCCAATCTTTAGCATATAAACGTGTATATTCTGTGAATTCTTGAAAAAAAACCTTTACTTTATTTAAGTTCAATTATTATTATGTATGAAACATTGTTTGAAATTGAATTTTAAAATCCTTTTTTATATTTAAAATCCATACTTCCTTTTTCTTTTCTACTGATCGTGATAAAAATGTACAAATTTTTATTTATTTACTTAACTCTCTACTAAATTATATTTTTTGCAGGTATGAACTTTGGCATTAAACGAACACGGCTGAATCAAGTTGCTACAAGCAGTACCCACTTTTAAATATCTTATACGCCTAGAACAATCGATATTTGATTTACTGCTTATGCGTGTAATATCCGCAGTAGTGGATAGCATATTTATTAGCCTGTAAAGCACGATCAGTTTTACAACTACTTATGGCCTTATAATCATAAGAACTAACATTACAATCACCCACTGGAACGTACCAGTCACCTCAAGCATCATTGTAATTAGTACCCTTAACTGCCTTCCAATCGCCTGATGTTAAAAGCGAACTGTTCCAGAATTGATATAAGGAGAGATGTTTCATCATTACATAAAGCGCACCAAATGCTAGTGCCATTCAAGTTACTGGTAGAGTTGCAAAGACAAAAATAAAACAAAATCTAAGGTAAGTAGTAAAAAAATAAAATAAAATTTAAAAAGAAAAACTTACAGTTGAGATTGCTCTCCCTTGATGGCTGTTGGTAATGTAGGTATTCAATCGATTAAATGTATAGCCTGATTAGCCAGTCTTCGTCTATTATTTAACCTAGGTGATCATAATACACCAACTTCGCTTACACCACCCTCCCTAAAAGTATGCTTGACACCACTTAGAGGCAAATTGGAAGCATAATTTTGAATGAAACCCTCTGCTGATCCACCATTATCTGTACTAAAGATTATAATCGAATCATTAAGCATGTTTTGTTGCTGCAACTTCTTCACTATGCGACCAACTGACTCGTCTAGTTTTGTAACCATTGCTGAAATTAAGAAAACTGAAAAAGTTTCAACAGATTCTTCCCCCAAATTTAATATTTTTAAAAAGATTTTAAATTAAATCCATGATACAGTGAATATAATAATAATAATTTATTAATTATAATTATGAGTATTTCGTATGTGCATTAGTATGTAAGACACTGACGACATTTCCACAATGATTGGCTGTGTCAATGTGAATTCAGTAATTAGTGATGGTTTTTCGTAGGTTCACCGTTTTTCAAATAAGTGTGTGCCGTAGCTATGGTGTTGTGGGAACAGATTTAAGACAGAGACTGTTGTGGAATGATTGTGTTGTTGCAAAAATATGATTTAATTGCTGACATAAAATGAAACGAGAGCAACTAGAGGAATAATAATTGCATGCTGCGCGAGTATGCCAGTCAGTCAGTCCGTTTATTTTTATTTTTTTTTTTTTTTTTTGTGAAGGTAAATGAAAATTTTTGAATTGTTTGTATTTATCAGGCCGAATATTTAATAAAGGGTAAATTTAATTGTTTGCAGTGTAAATTGTTAATGAAGTAAAAAAGCCAAACCTTTAGAAAGAGAACAGGATAGCTATTATTATATTACCAAACAAATTATCCTTTACCAAACAAGAGTTATTTTTCTTCCAACCTAACATCCGTGTAAATTAATAAATTATCTTCAACATTTGATAATTTGTTTAATTTAAGTAAAATAAAGTTCCAATCGAACTTTCATGAATACATATTAAAAAAAATTACAAAAAAACACTAAAAAACAGAAACTGGCCCATGAGGGGATCGAACCCGCGACCTTCGCGTTATTAGCACGACGCTCTAACCAACTGAGCTAATGGGCCACATGATCGCGGGGCCTCAAATTATCTCCGAATAACAAATTTTTACTATTTCTATTCAAACATAAAATCAGTGCATAGTTAGTTCCTAATTTTTAGCTTGTATCATTTATATAAATACATACATAGTTTTCTTTCCTTATTTTTAAATAAATATTGGAAAAAAGATTTTAAAATCCTCATTTCTTTTACGGCGCCTCTTTGTTGGCTTAGCGACCAGTAAGTTCGTTTATAATCAAATCCTTCACAGATGGAATGGGAGATAGAGTAATTCTGTTGTGATCATTTTTTTAAACAAAGTTATCACACAATATGTGATCATCATATACTCTTACTTGTCTGCAGAAAAATATCAATTCCATTAGCTAGTGTTGGAATGAATAATATAACCAGAGTGATTCCATATTGAGGGTTTTTGGAATTTTTCGTCTGACCGCTCACCTAATATTGTTAAGATTTCAAATAAAATAAATATGAGACTAAATCTGTTAATTGGCTAAAATGTAAAAAAAAAACATTTCAGAACAGAATGTATAGGCTTGAGAACACCAGAGCATATAGTAATTTTAATTTTTAACTTCCATAAAGATCTGGAACTTCATATTGATTTTGTCCAGCAGCAGAATAGATAACAATAATTCAGAACTTGTACCAAGGCTGGTTTCTATAGACTTACCTGGAAAAACTTAATGAAACTGAAACCAAACAGAGAATATAATAATAAGGCAGGAAGATACTATTAAAGAAGCGAAAAAGGAATAAATGTGTACGTATGCATATAATCTGACAAAAATCATATGAAAGCAAAGTCATAGAGTTCTAAAGTTCATTGAAAACAGGGTCAAAATTTTGCAAATGGTTGTGTTATGGGTTATCAGTTTAACTTTAACGCTATTGGACAAATTCACAAATTCATGTCTTGCGATATCCTCTATATAACAACGTTTCTAAAGGCTTTTTAAATTCATTGATTAATTTTTTCTATATTTTTTACAATTTAACATATTTTTTTAAATTATTTCAATACATTACAAATTTAATTTGTTTTTGTAAAACTGCATTACAAATTTAATTTGTTTTTGTAAAACTGCATTATACATTTTTTACATTTTTTTTTTCAAAGCATTTCCATTCGAAACGATTTTTTTTCAACAACCTTGAACATAAGCATTGTCTTCGTTTAATTAAATGTTGCAAATACAAATAAAATTATTAAAACATGTAATCACAATTGTATTAATATGTAGGCACTATTTGATTTTATTGTTGTTATTGTACTTGTTTTAATTTTCTAATTTCCTCTGTGAATTTTTAAATTCCTATACAAAACATTGTGCCGATATTCATAATAATTTCCAAAATTTTTCCAACTGTTGTTCCAACGTTTAGGATCTCCACAAGGATCTAAAGGTTCATTTGTGGCCGGTACTGCTGTTTTATTAAAACGGTTTAATTCCTCTAATAATATATTTATTTAAAATATCATGTTGTCTAAAATATTGAAATATTTAAAATAATTTTTGTTGTTGTTGTTGTTTAATAGGAGTTTTAATTTTTGATATGTAAAGGGTGTTTTTTATAGAGGTATAGAACTTTAAGTTGCAATAAAACAACGATGGATTATTCGATTGACATGAATTTTATTTATCCGAAAGATAATCTTGTGGCATTACATTTCAAATATGATTTCTGGCATATGACCGCCACGGCTGGTGCGGATGTAGTCCAATCTGGACGTCCAATTTTCGATGACTTTTTCCAACATTTGTGGCCGTATATCGGCAATAATACGGCGAATGTTGTCTTCCAAATGGTCAAGCGTTTGTGGCTTTACCGCATAGACCAATGACTTTACATAGCCCCACAGAAAGTAGTCTAGCGGTGTTAAATCACAAGATCTTGGAGGCCAATTCACAGGTCCAAAACGTGAAATTAGGCGGCCACCAAACGTGTCTTTCAATAAATCTATTGTGGCACGCCGTCTTGTTGAAACCACATCTCCTGGACATCATGGTTATTCAATTCAGGAATGAAAAAGTTAGTAATTATGGCTCTATACCGATCACCATTGACTGTAACGTTCTGGCCACCATCGTTTTTGAAAAAGTGCGGACTAATGCTTCCACCAGCCCATAAAGCGCACCAAACAGTCAGTTTTTCTGGATGTAACGGTGTTTCCACAAACACTTGAGGATTACCTTCACTCCAAATGCGGCAGATTTGTTTGTTGACGTAGCCATTCAACCAGAAGTGCGCTTCATCGCTAAACAAAATTCGCTTATGAAAATCGGGAACAACGGTAATCTCGTTTTGGGCCCATTCGACGAATTTACGCCTTACTTGATGATCGTTTGGCTTCAAATCGTGCACGAGTTGGATTTTGCAAGCACACAAACCAAGATCCTTCCGCAAAATCTTCCATAAAGTGGATGGACACAGATCCAATTTCTGTGCTCGATGGCGGATGGACTCATTCGGGTCTTCCTCAATGCTACGCTCTACAGCAGCAATAGCTTCTTCTGTACGCACCGTACAGCGTCTCTGGGGATGCGAGTTATCAATAAGAGTAAACGTGGTGCGAAAACGTTCCATGGTTAATCGAATTAACTTCTCTGATGGACGATTTTGTCGACGATAAAATGGACGTAGTGCGCGATACGTTTTCCGCACAGCACCATTATTTTCGAAATAAAATTGCACTATTTGCAAGCGTTAAAGTTCTATAAAAAAACACCCTTTATAATCTTTTGAAAATTCATTTTAAGATTAATAACTTAAACTGATTCACTGCGCATACTTGCAATATCCGCAGTAGTAGGCAGCAAGTTTATAGCCTGTAAAACACGAGCAGTGTTACAATTACTTATGGCCTAATCATAAGAACTAGCATTACAATCACCAGCAGGACCATACCACTTATCCCAAGCACCTTTGTGTACCCTAACTACTTTCCAATCGCCTGATGTTAAAGCCGAACTGCCCCAAATATCATCGATATTATGTGGAATTGATTTGCGTGGAGATATTTCATCATTCGATAAAGCTTGCCAAATGCTAATGTCATCTGTTACTTGTAGAGTTGCAAAGGCAAAAATAAAGGAAAATGCAAGGTAAGTGTGAAAAAAATAAAAAAAAATTGAAAAAAAACTTACAGCTGAGATCACTCTCCCATGATGGCTATTAGGAAAGTATGTAATCAATCGGTTATATGTATAGCCTGGTTAGCCACTCTTCGTCTTTTATTTAACCTAGGTGACCATAATAAACCAACTCCTCTTACACCACCCTCTAAATAAGTATTCTTAACTCCACGTAGAGGCCAATTAGATGCATGATTTAAATTGAAACCCTTCGCTGGTCCACTATTATCTGTACTAAAGATTATAGTCGAATCATTAAGCATGTTTGTTGCTGCAACTTCATCACTATGCGACCAACTGACTCGTCTAGTTTTGTAATCATTGCTGAAATTGAGAAAACTGAAAGAGTTTCAATAGTTTTTTTCTTCCAAATTTAATATTTTAAATTAAATTTATGATACAGTAAATATAATAATAATAATTTATTAATTATAATTATGAGCATTTCGTATGTACATAAGTACGTAAGACTCTGACGACATTTCCACAGTGATTGACTGTGTCAATGTGAATTCAGTAATTAGTGATGGTTTTTCGTAGGTTCACCGTTTTTCAAATAAGTGTGTGCCGTAGCCATGGTGTTGTGGGAACAGATACAAGACAGAGACTGTTGTGGAATGGTTGTGTTGTTGCAAAAATATGATTTAATTGCTGACATCAAATGAAACGAGAGCAACTAGAGGAATAATTGCATGCTGTGCCAGTATGCCAGTCTGTCAGTCACTTTATTTTTTTTTTGGTGAAGGTAAATGAAAATTTTTGTATTGTTTTTATTTATCAACCCGAATATTTAATAAAGGGTAAATCTTATTGTTTGCACTAAAAATAATACAGGCCCAGGAATAATTTGATAGCAGATCTACTTAATGATAAATTAGTATCGTCTCCTTTAATAGAAAAACTATTGTTGGTTGAAAGGCTATTCACATAGAAGGAATTTATTTTGTTTAGCTACATGGTTCATAGGCTAAGTTTTGGAGATCTACAGAGATTAAAATCTGCTGATCACCTACATATCTGTACCAATAGCAGTAGAGAACAACCAGTGTACTTATGAAAACAAAAATATTGTCATGCTTTAACTAAAAACTATAAAGAGATTCGAATGTAAAACTCACCTGCATACTTTCTTCTATTATTGTCAGCAATGTGTTCCATTTTAGCCACAACATCATCTGGAGCCGGTAATGTATTACAAGGATTTCCTGAATGTACAGCAGCATGTGCTACATATAGAAACAAAGGTCATGAAGTATTATGATTTGATATGACTCGCAAAGATTCTTCTGTTACCAAATCGGTTATATATTTGCCATGTAATCATATCCAACATTCAGACCTGAAAAGGAAAATATTTTAATTATTTATACTTCATCTGTTTAATATATCTTCAGTTTAAATACCATCCCTCAAATCAAAACCCCATTGGTGTGAGGAATCACAATGTGATCAAAATAATCATGATGCCCCGTCCAGTAGCCTACATAACTGCGAAAAGAATAACTGAAAATTTATTTCTTAATGAATTTATTGTACTGCAATTAAAGCTAAAACTAGACATACCCAAGATCATTAAAATACTGTGGCATTAGTTTCGCATTTAAAGGTAGCCCTCGTGGTTCGGCACCATAATGCATGCCTAGTTAATAAAGTGTAAATTGTAGAATAAGAATTTTAGATATTTATAATCTTTTTTATATAATGTTCGCATCTAAATGTATGCGATATTTGCCTGTCATTAATGCTGACCTTGATGGTGTACATATGGATGTGACGTAATATCGATTTAATATTACGCCCGAAAATGCTAAAGCATCAATATTCGGTGTAGGTATTTGCATTGATTCACGAAAGCAGACATCATTGAAACCATAGTAGAAGATTCAAACCCTAAACATTGGAAAATCCCCAAACCGCAATGCTCTAGTTAAACTTTTATGAGTATTATCAAAAAAATTTAAAAAATAAATTTTAAAAATGCAATAAAAAAACAGAAACTGGCCCATGAGGGGATCGAACCCGCGACCTTCGCGTTATTAGCACGACGCTCTAACCAACTGAGCTAATGGGCCACATGATCGCGGGGCCTCAAATTCTCTTTGAATAACAAATTTTTACTAGATTCAGAAATTCCGAAAAATAATTCTTAATTTCTATTCAGACACAAAATCGGCGCATAGTTAGTTCTTAATTTTTATACATATATTATATAAATATGTATATAGATTTCTTTCCTTATTTTTAAATAAATATTGGAAAAAGGATTTTAAAATCCTCAATTGTTTTACTGTGACTCTTTGTTGGCTTAGCAACCAGTAATATATATGAATTTATTATATTTTTATAATGAATAAGACTTCTGTCTCCTCCGTAGATAGTATTGGAGACAGAGTAATTCTATTGTGTCCATTTTTTTAAAATAAACAATCTGTGATCATCATATACTCGTACTTGTCAGCAGTAAAATATCAATTCCATTAGTAAATAGGTGGTGTTGGAATGAAAAATATAACCAGAGAGTTGTTCTACAATGAGATATTTTGGGATTCTTCGTCTGACCACTCTTCTAATATTAAGATTTCAAATAAAATAAATGTGAGACTAAATCTGTTAATTGGCTAAAATGTAAAACCAAGTTTTAGTACAGAATGTATAAGTTTGCGAACATCAAATGATACACATAGTAACTTGAATTTTTAACTTCCATAAAGATCTGAATCTGGCTTTTCATATTGATTTCGTCCAGCTGCAGATTAGATAATAATAATTCAGTTTTTTTCGGACTTTTGACTAGCCTAGACTAACTTAATGAAACTGAAACCAAACAGATAATATAATAAGAAGATGGGAAGATGCCATTGAAGAAGCAAGAAAGGAATAAATAATATAATTATATAAACTAACAAAAATCATATGAAAGCGATGTCATACAGTTCTAAAGTTCATTACCAAGCCATTCACAAATTCAAGACAAATTCACAAATTCAAGTATTGTGATGAGAAATAATATCCTGTATATACCAACATTTTTCTGCAGCATTCGACAGACGTTCTTGACGCGAAAGCTTAATCATTTGACTTTGTGAGTGTTTCACAGCCCATTGCAACAAGTGTGTCACATTTGTTCTTCGAATATTTCCTAAAATAACTACAATTTCAAGTACTTTTCTTTTTATTCACGCATTAAATTTCTTAAATATAAAAAAACTAAAAACTCATCAAATCCTCGGCTAAAAATAAATATTATCTGTGAGGGTTTGATTTATAATACCGTTGTTGTTTCCCTTGTTATTGTACAAATTATCAGTTATTATCGTTATTCTAATTGAGCGGACCAAATTTTAATAATTTAATGGCGCATGGCGATACATCAAATTTAATTGATCAAATTTGGATATGTGTTGGTAATATTTGTTTTGCTTAGCACAGCAACACATCAAAATTGAACCTTCAAACTTCATTGTATCGTTGTTGTGAAGAAGAAAAGAACATTTGATATATACAAAACAGGTTAGTAAAAATCAAAAGTATTTTGATATTCTTCAAACACACCTCGGCCTATACGTGTAAGTATTTTTTACCAAGAGCAACTTAACAAACCGAATATCATTCATTAGCGTTCCAACTGATAACCTTAAATTTATATTATATTTTGAAATAAATAAATATTTATTTTTAAAAAATGTCTACATATTAATATTAATTATTAAGCTTTGTTTAATTATGAATTGAATAATGCCCTACAAATATTTGAGTATTTAAAAGTCTCCTATAACCATATAGGATTGTCGATATTCTTCATAATCTCCAAAATTTGTCCAAGTGTAATTCCAAAGGCTGGGATTTCCACGAGGATCTAAAGGTTGATTTGTAGGCGGTACTGCTGTGCTATTAAAATAGGCTAATTCTTCTAATAAGGCATTTAAAATATTAGGGTATCTGAAACAAAAAAAAATTATTTTATCTTATTCTTTAATTGATTAAAAAGTTGATATTAAAATCCAAATACGAATTAAATCTTTCAGAAGTTAAAAGTTGTTAATAAGTATACTAATCGGTTGAACCTATATTGGCTGTAATACTAATTGGCTGGACATGTGTTGTACAAATTGCTTGAAATTTAACCTACTGCAGTGATCGTCAAAATAAACTGTATTTATTATTTTTATTTTAAAATTGGAACAAAAAAAAAAATTACAAAAAAATTCGAAATATTGTCAAATTTTTTCGGGCACTCTCCTTAAGTGGTAAAAGTTGAGTTTGGTGATTGTTAGAATTTTATCCATAGTACGGTTTCTTTTGACGCCCACTGTAAATAAGTTACAAAATATTCGATTCTATAAAGCGTACGTCTCTATAGCCTGACAACGTCAACTTTATGTATCACTAGGATGATACTAAAAGAACGAAGCATTACTGCTTCTGCCTGCTTACACAACTAGATCTCATTTCCTAGACACTTGTACGCAGGCGATGTTACTATTGCCTTGTATGGTATGTGTTGGTACATTAAGCCTTATCGATTAAAGTTATACACGTTCGATTAAGGATAGCTTGACGAAGAAGTCTGGAAACACATTTAAAGGATATAAGCGAGAGTCCGCTCCTTCTTATGTTGTATCATTCCCTATTATTCAACAGATATTGTACGGTGGACTCGAACTTCGCGTTCTAAGTATCTTCTAAAGATGTTAGTCAGTGTCAATAAAGTAAGGATGGCCCTGGATATTTTTTGAAAATGATTGTATCCCGATTGTTGGAATCCCTAAAATCTTAGGGCCATTATTACAACTTGCCGCTAACTAAAAGGAGGATTTTAACGGGCAGATACATATATATTGTTTTTCATTATTATAAGTGGACAATAAGGTAGACCTGAGCGTTAAGCTTAAGGGGGGATCATCCTACCTCTAACTTTTAAAGTTAAGTTTATGTTTGAACTTGTCATATTATATATTATTTTCAATATGGCAACTTTAAATATGAACAAAATGAGCAAATACAACAAAAAAATGAAGTCCTCCAAAGAACTTGTTTAATTGAGCAGTGTTATCGACATTGCTCTGGCATTGCAATAACGCATTGTAATAACGAAATGTAGTTACATGTGACTTTAAAGTTCACTTTAGCTAAAGTTACCTTTAACTAAACCCAACTTTAACGGCAAGTTGTAATAATGGCCTCTCGAAAATTTACTTCATTTTTCCCAATCCCCATTCAAAGCCCAATCCTGTATCATAAAGTCGAGCCTACTTTTTTTATAATCGAAATCAAATACAAAAAAATCTTATAAAAAATGTGTCAAATTTGTTACAAACATATGAACACAAGTAATTGTGAGGCTCTGTATACCAGTCAGAAAATGACGAACTTTTAAAGGCATCTCAAAGTGTATGTATAAATAGACTTTGACATCAGCGTGCCAGACATATTCTTCAAATATGTAGTCCTTGTTTATGCCTCTTGCCTAAGCTATAGTTGCAAACCATTCAAAACAATGTGATCCAAAACGAAGACCGTATAACATATTGCTGAACAGACAATACTTTAATCAACAGGACTTTAGCCGCTTTAATGCAGACATCTAGGACATCCTGCCATCTTACGTCAACCGCTTATCAGTATTAAGTGCATAGCGTGACTTGCACAAAACGGCGGCTATGCAACAAATACCTTCTTGTGATTTCGACTAGTGGCCCGTCTAGTTGGCCCGTCTAGTTGGCCCATTGCAGAAGATCTCTTACGATGATAAAGAGAGAAGCTAAGGGATCACCCGAATCCACTAGCTCGAGCTATTTTGAATTATGCCGGCCATATCCGACTAAGGAGAAGAGACACTGTGGACCTCATTAGAAGACGAGCGCAAATAATGTCAAATTGACTCAAGATTCTATGAAACCACGAAATTTTGTACCGCTCTGGCGGGTCTTAGTTATTGTTATTAGTTTTAAGATTTGATATAATAATTGTTAGTTCACTATTATGGTGAAGATTCACTTAAATAAACTGACAGAAAAAAAATGATAATGACTATTAATGTGTCGTTTCATAAAAGAACGAGTAATTTCTATATAACATGTGATTTAGACTTTGTTTCTGTGCTCAAACTGTCCTAATCATAAGTGTTGTATCTATACATAGTAGACCAATGCATGCATTCAGCTGTACATCAGCAAGAGTCATTGAAAAATGACTTTATTAGTATCAAAGTCATATACTTTTTAAAGTTCATAAATCATAGTGCATGCTCTTCTTGTTCTTCAGCTTTAAATAAATTATCACAGATTAGTATTCAAATGTTTAAATTCTAATCCAAATAAAATTCAATTAATGTGAAATTGCAGTCTGATATATCCTTGAGCACAATTTTAATGTCCTCGTAATCAAATTTTACGGCATATCTCTTCTATTGTATGTTAAATTTCTAATTCTTTGCTAATTTTATTCGTAGAATTTTATTTTATGAAAACCAATTAAAAGATTTGTATTTGTTTACTTACTTCTGTGCTAAATTATATCTTTCACAGGGATCATCTCTGACATTGAACAAACAGGGCTGTATTAAAGGCTTACAAACAGTGCCCTGTTTCAAATAGGCCACACGAACAGAACAATCGATATTCGATTCACTTCGCATGCGTGTAATATCCGCGTTAGTAGGCAGCATATTTATTGCTTGCAAAGCACGACCAGAGTAACAATTACGTACGGCCTTATAATCATATGAACGAGCATCACGATCACCCGCTGGACCATACCATCCATCCCAAGCACCTTTATAATTAGTACCCTTAACTACTTTCCAATCGCCTCTCACTAAGGCCGAACTGCCCCAAATGTCATCAATATTATGTAGAATTGATTTGCGTGGAGATATTTCATCATTCGATAAAGCTTGCCAAATGCTAATGCCATCCAAGCTACTGGCAGTGTTGCAAAGCCAAAACGAAAGGAAAATTGAAGGTAAGTGGTAAAAAAGTACAATAAAATTTCCAAAAAAAAAAAAAATTAACTTACGACTGAGATTGCTCTCCCCTGATGGCTGTTAGTAATGTGGGAATCCAATCGACTATATGTATAGTTTGATCAGCCACTCTTCTTGTTTTATTTAGCATAGGAGACCATATTAAACCCGCTCCCCTTACACCACCCTCCCATAAAGTATTCTTTACACCACGTAAAGGCCAATTGGAAGCATGATTCAGATTGAAACCCTCAGCTGGTCCACCATTATCCGTACTAAAGATTATAATCGATTCGTTAAGCATTTTTTGCTTTTGCAATTGCTGCACTATGAGACCAACTGATTCATCTAGTTTTGTAACCATTGCTGAAATTGAGAAAAATAAAAATATTTGTATGTACATAAATGTGTAAGACACTGACGACGATGACAATACATAAGTGTCGTAAGCATTTCCATAGTGATTGGCTGTGTCAATGTGAATTCAGTAATTAGTGATGGTTTTTCGTAGGTTCACCGTTTTTCAAATAAGTGTGTGGCATAGGCATGGTGTTGTGGGAACAGATACAAGACAGAGACTGTTGTGGAACGGTTGTGTTGTTGCAGAAATATGATTTAATTGCTGACATAAAATGAAACGAGAGTAACTAGAGAGCAACTGTTTGTTATTTTTTATTACTTTTTTATTTTTGTATTGTTTTAGATTATCTAAATTTAATATCAACCTCAACCCGAACATTTTATAAAGGGTGAATCTAATTGTTTATTAATGGTAAATCTCTTGAAACTTCGTGCAACACCTTAATCCACTGTTTAAAAAATTAAACGAAATATTAAAAAATATTTCTACGGCGACTTCCTCTCAGCAGATTTCTGGCAAAAAGTCTGAGTGTAAATAAAATTGCCATGAAAAGTTTCTCAAAAATCTGTCGTTCGGAGTCGACTTTAAACTACAGATCCCGCCATTCATATATAAAATTAACACGCATAACATAAGCGGTGTGAGAAACTAGGTCGTTGTAGGAGGATTTCTCAAAACACAATATATGGTTTTCAAAGCTTTGGTAGACTTGAAGCATACTTACTATTTAAATCGTATTTGTAACCATTCAACTTTTAAAAATTTTATTCTCTATGGAATATTTTTAAATCCTTGTATTGTTACTGCAACATTCTGAATGGCAACAGCAACATACAATATTCAAAAAATATTCTCGTATCCTAAAGCTTAAATTTTCATACATCGCCGTAATCTAAATAGCATATTAACATAATCGCGAGATAACACTTCGGAACGCATTTTATAACCCTCACTACGATCTCGTAATTGCCTTTTGCATAAGCGAACTATCAATTAGCTCCAGTTTAATGAGTTATTTGAATTACCTTTGTTGTATAGATATTTGAAAAGGGAATTGTTGACTACATGAGTATGGCTGACTTTCAAAATGTATCAATACAAAGTTTGTATGCAGTTCTATCACGGTGTATAAATTATGTAGATAACAAGCAATGCATTAACTATAAATCCGACGCTTGATTGCTTTTTGACTGCTTTAAAAATACACATTGACGACGTTCTGAATAGCATACATTGTCTACATTTTGTATAGCGGCTTTATGAAACACTATACTTTGTGCAAACACAAAGCAACTAAAATTTTGGAAGTCAGCCTATTATGTATTCACCGTGTCCGTTTAAGAGAACGTAATTCTTACTGCCATAAACCTTTAGTGGTGACATAATGTTTTGCTCATTAAAAATTTGTATTGAAATGGCTACTCATCATATTGCACCCAAAAAAATCCTGCTACTATTTCAGTATGAATGTGCTTCCAAAAACCTTGATAAAACTCGACCATTATAGCATTGTTACTCGATCAACTGGTTTTTTCCGTGTCAGTGTTGCTTGCTGGTCGATGTATTATAATGTACATCTCTGCGAAAAAAAATCATGGGAAACTTCATGAAAGGAATAATGACTTGTCATCAGAGTCGTGGTGGTCATTTGATGGATATTTTATTCCGCACTTCATCTGAAAATCATTACTATATCAAATAATAAGGTTTTTTATTTGAAAATACATTGTTACTGAGGCACCCTTTATATTTGCAATTACTCTAAATGAAAGTAAATAGGAGCAAGCTTATGCTGATTTATAATTTGAGCGCGATAGAATATTTTAGTACTGATGTACGGGCATATATAGAGCAAGACCATTCGGTTTACAAACCGAATTCGTAAGGTTGTATCCACTTGAACCTCAATAATTCTGACTCCGATCCAATCCGATTATATGTATTAAAAAGATTTTACGTAACATTTCTTTCGATATGGTTTTAAGGGAAAGCAAGTGACTTTTTCCAATAAAAATTCAACGCTGTGATATTTGTAAGACAATGTGGAAATTGAAATAGTACCAACTAGCAATACTCTTATCGTAATATATAATGTTTAAAATTCCATAGTTTTCTCTACCATTCCCACGACAATCGAATCTACGCTCTGGAACGCATTGTCAACTCAGCGAACGCTGTATCAACCGGAAATTTTTTCCCAAGGGAGATACTTCCGGAGACAACAGCAGAACTGTTACAACAACAACAACAACAACCATTCTTAAGTCTGACGGCACTTTTAATATGAAAACTATTGCTGCTTAAAGCCCATTTGGATCGTATGTCAGTAGACAACATAAACCAAAAAAACTCAACGAAAATTTTTGTGTTAAACTCACCTGCATACTTTCTTCTGTTATAATTTTCAATGTGTTGCATTTTAGACACAGCATCATCTGGTGCCGGTAATGGATTATAAGGATTTCCTGAATGTACAGCAGCATGTGCTACATATAGAAACAAAGGTTGTGAAGTATTATGATTTGATATGACTCGCAAAGATTCTTCTGTTACCAAATCGGTTGTATATTTGCCATGTAAATCATATCCAACATTCAGACCTTAAATAGAAAATATTTTATTTATTTATACTTCATCTGTTTAATATATCTTCAGTTTAATTACCATCCCTCAAATCAAAACCCCATTGTTGTGATTCCTCTGCAGTATGATCAAAATAATCATGATGCCCCGTCCAGTAGCCTACATGGCTGCGAAAACCACGAAATAGTGGTGTATAAACACGTTTATAGTGGCCCAAATGCCATTTACCGGCTATGTGGGAAGAATAACTGAAAATTTATTTCCTAATGAATTTATTTCACTGCAATTAAAGTTAAAAGTAAACATACCCAAGATCATTAAAATACTGTGGCATTAGTTTCTCATTTAAAGGTAGTCCCCGTGGTTCCGCACCATAAAGCACAGTATGCTGCATGCCTAGTAAATAAAGTGTAAATTGTAGAATAAGAATTTTAGAGATTTCAGAATATTTTTTATATAATGTTCACACCTGTATGTATGGGATATTTCCCTGTCATTAGGGCCGACCTTGATGGTGTACATATAGGATTAACATAATATCGATTCAATATTATGCCTGAAAATGCTAAAGCATCGATATTCGGTGTTGGTATTTGCGATGAACCACGAAAGCTGAGATCATTGAAACCCTAAAAATGATACATAAATTTATGTAGATAACAATTGTAAAGTGGAATGGAGGAGGAAGAGTTTAGGGTATAAATTCATATGTATTTAAATTAAAAAATGTATTTAATATAAAAATATTATAAAAAATTGTTACTGGCCCATGAGGGGATCGAACCCGCGACCTTCGCGTTATTAGCACGACGCTCTAACCAACTGAGCTAATGGGCCACATGGTCTGCTGTTGTCACAATATCTTCGAATAACAAATTCTGAAATATTCAGATTTTCGAAAAAAATTCTTAATAGAAGTCATATTCCTAATCAGATAGTAAATCGATGCAAAATCGATATCAATTCAATCAGCAGATTTACCCCCTGGTTCTGTAAGTTGGTAATAATTTTTATGAGTAATTTTTATGAGTATATATCCGGCTGCTTTATGTTGTTTTAGCAACCAATCAATTCATTGCTAATATGACTTGTGTCCACGTATGGTATGAAGACAGTGAACATTATTTGTGAACATTAATTGAACACAAAGCTGTCACACAATCTAAAACTATTCTATTCTCTATCTATGTACAGCTGTGTGAAATATAATAGTAGCGCTGTATTAAAAATATTTTAGTTAAGTAAAAAAAATAAATTTTTATTCCATTTAAAAAAAGTTTGTTATTACATTTTATTACCACCAGTCTAAACTATTGAAAAATAAAAAAACTTCCAGACAAATATTAATTTTCCAAAGAAATCGATGCTGAATTGTTAAAAACTCAAAATATTTGGCGTGCAAAAAAATAGTAGTAGCATTAGAAAACGTATCTGCAAAAAAAAATGTTGTCACAAGTGATTACTTTTTTATGTTATTTTGTTAGATAGACCTTAATATTTAGTTGAAAAGCCCTTATTGGCTATTACAGCTGCGCAAAGCCGAGGCATTGAGTCAACTAAAGATCTGCACCTCTCGATAGGAATACTTTCCCAAGCTGACCTCACTGACGCCCACAACTACTTTACATTTCCCGGGTTATCTTTAAAAACATCTTTTTTACATCGCCCCAAAGATGTTCAATGGTATTTAGGTCTGGGGACTGAGCCGGCCATTCTAATACCTCAATTTTATTTTCAGAAAACCAATTTTTTGCCATTATACTGGTATGTTTGGGATCGTTGTCCTGTTGGAACACCCATTTAAGCGGCATATTATATTCTGCATAAGGTAGCATGACAGTTTTTAAAATTTCCACATACATTGAGGAGTCCATGTTGCCTTTAATTCAAAATATGGGTCCTGTACCATTATAAGAAAAACAACATCAAACGTTAATTTTTGCACCACCATGCTTTACGGTCTTCATGACAAATTTAGGATCGTATTCCTTGTTCTATGGTCTTCTTGCATATTTTCTGGTGTCAAGATTACCCAAAGGAACAACTTTGGATTCATCTGTCCACAGAATATTGCGCCATTTCGTCTAAGGCCAATCAACGTGAAGTCTAGCAAATTTAAGTCGGTTGCGGACATGTCTTGAATTCATCAATGGTACTTTCCTTATACTTCTACCATATAAATTGTCTTTAATTAGATGCCAGCGAATAGTTGAGGTATGAACATCAAGCTCCAAGTCCTGTTTTACCTTGTTGAATTAACAAATGGGTCTGATAATACCATTCGTTTTATTCTTTCTTCTAAGAAAATTGAGGTATTAGAATGGCCGGCTCAGTCCCCAGACCTAAATACCATTGAACATCTTTGGGGCGATGTAAAAAAGATGTTTTTAAAGATAACCCGGGAAATGTAAAGTAGTTGTGGGCGTCAGTGAGGTCAGCTTGGGAAAGTATTCCTATCGAGAGGTGCAGATCTTTAGTTGACTCAATGCCTCGGCTTTGCGCAGCTGTAATAGCCAATAAGGGCTTTTCGACTAAATATTAAGGTCTATCTAACAAAATAACATAAAAAAGTAATCACTTGTGACAACATTTTTTTTTGCAGATACGTTTTCTAATGCTAATACTATTTTTTTGCACGCCAAATATTTTGAGTTTTTAACAATTCAGCATCGATTTCTTTGGAAAATTAATATTTGTCTGGAAGTTTTTTTATTTTTCAATAGTTTAGACTGGTGGTAATAAAATGTAATAACAAACTTTTTTTAAATGGAATAAAAATTTATTTTTTTACTTAACTAAAATATTTTTAATACAGCGCTACTATTATATTTCACACAGCTGTATGTATGTATGTATCTGTCAGTAGAAAAATTCTAAGTTTAGATGGTCATAGTCTATATTTCCGGCCTCTTGGTCGTAGCCATCACCTGTATCCATTCAAGAAAGAATTTATTATTCCTGTGCAGCGACAGAGTTTAGTTTGGCAGTGCACCCATACCTCGCTTTACGTTGCTTCGCTGCTGAATTAGTACTCATTTTCATTGTGCGTCGTTAGATTTTCGAAATTGCGTTGTTGTTTTGGGTTCGATTTTCAAATTGCGTCGTTTTTTTTTTTTTTTGGAACATAACCACGACGCAAAGTGAGGTATGGGTTTACACCTAAGCGGCTATCATTTTTGTAGTTAATCATAACGTAAAATAAGATTATGTACCGAGAATTTCGTTTAAAATAGTTACTCAGATAGGAGAAACCGATTATTTTTACGTTCGATGAGAGTGTGAGCAAGCAAGGCTGTAGCTTTAGACATTTACAAAACTTTTGAAAAATACGACACGTTGCATTTTTATCGAAGCTTATTACTTTTAGTATGGGTACTATTATCACTCGACTCATATTAAGCTGTTTCAGGGATCATACTGTACGGGTTATTACATTTGGAATCTCATCAAATGAGATTCTGCTATATTCAGCGATAACATAATGATTTATTCTATTTCTTGCTTTATTTTTTATTATTCCTAATGATCTTCTCTCTTTAACATCCCTTTCTGACTAGTCTGCTGCAGAGGGTAGTAGTATTTGTCATTCACATAGACCAAACCCTTTGGAGCTTAAAACAAAAAGATTTTATATGAATAACTCATACACATTCGACCTACAGGCAATCGCTGAGTGGAAATCTTTTTTATGCGCAAAAGACCTAATTTTTCTACGGAGTCATAATTCGCGACAGTAATAATATTTCATTTGTAATTATGGATGGTATAAATATTAGGGAGACTGAAAGAAGTACGTGATATTCTCAAATTTGCTGTAACTGGTATAGTTTTAAAGTGTAGAAAAAAACATTCAAGTGCCTCGGTTTCTTAGGATGGTGAACGCCCGACAGTTCCCATTGGGAACCTACGGCTACCCAGACCAAAACTCCCTAGTTGGAATTCTCAAATCCAAGGGTCTATTCAGAAAATTATAAGGAATCATATAATCGACCTAAGAGGGCCTATGTCTTCTCAGGATAGCACCATGTCTATTGTCCAGCTTGTGCCAGGATTTGACTGCATTAAGTCTTACTGCCACCATAATAAGAGATCAGAAAGGGGAGTCAGTTAAGTATAGCATATAATGCCTTAGTTGGCATGGTAGAACTGAGCGCACTAGTAATCAAAACAGCTGACTGACACCAAACATGTACCAAACATGTTCCGAAAAAATGTATCGAAAAATATAATACAACTGTCATGTATGGGCAGTTGCTTCGACGTTTACTGTGAGGCTTCTTAACTCCGTACATGCGAGTTTATTTATGCTTAGTTATTGGTACTGTTTCACATATAGAAAAATGTTAAGAGGCTAAAACAACATTATTCGATTATACGTACGGCTTTCAATGCGCCTATCTATGGTCGTAACGAAGCATGGAAATATTATGTGTGAAGTTAGCTGTAAAAATTCAAAGGATTTTCTTCGTCTTTATTTTAATTTTTCTCAAATTTTTCCTATTTTTGTGAATTTTAATCGATTTTCTTTTATGGGTGATTATTACAACTTGCCGTTAACTAAATGGAGGATTTTAACGGGCAGATAAAGGTACCTTTAACTACCCCAAATTTAACAAGTTGTAATAATGGCCCTTATACTTTTTCAAACTTTTCAATTATGTTAACATGATAGTGTCTGTTAACTTAACGTTTACTGTAGAAAAAAAGAATATATCTTTCGTAGCTACTTAACACACATGGGAATATTCTTTCATCTAAATCCCTTGGATGGCAATGTAAGTTTTGTGTATGGCACTACTAATCCTTCCATATTCGTTTTTTAGCATTAGTATTGGTAGCTTTATTTAAAGGAAGGACTCTTTAAGGACAATAATAACAGTAGAGGCAGATATCGTATAATTCTCACAATCAAAAAAATTACTCAATACAGTATTTAAATCGATCAACTTTAAGTTTATTTTATAGCAAAAGTTAAAAAGTACTTTACGCAAGCATTCCTGATTCGTGTTTTTAGATTTTTGCCTAAAATAACCACAATTTCCGGCATTTTCCTTTTCTTTTTTTTTCTGCAAGCACACATGCATAATATTTCTTAAAGATAAAGAAAACAAAACTTACCAAATCATCGGCTAAAATAAATATTATATATGGCGGTTTGCTTTTAGTTGCAGTAGAGCTTTGTTCTATTGTATCCGTACTGCTACTTTCGCTATTATCGCCCCCATAGCTATTATTAGAGTTGTTGTCATTGCCATTGCTCTTGCTAGAAACATTGTCGTTATTATTGTTGCTGTTGTTGTTGCTGTTGTTGTTGATATTGTTGTTGTCCTTGGCATTGTATGAATTATCAGTAAACTTATAATGTTGACTATTTAAACCGCTTGATTTGTGATTATTTTGCGAGTTTAACGCTGTTGTGGTATCCGACGTATTTACATAAAAAACGAAACAAAATACCAACAGCAACTGCAGTAGTCGCCTTATTTTAATGAACGTTAGAATGGGCGGACTTTTTAAATACATTGTTTTTTATTTAGTTTTGATTTTATTGAACAATTAAAGAAATTAATTTCTTTATTCTATTCTATTATTTGGTAGTATATTTTTTTTTGAATTATTTTAATGCATTACAAAATTAATTTAATTTTTTTTCTTTCAAAGGCATTTCAAATTCTATTCATTTTTTTTTTTTTGCCAAATGCATTTCCAATTCAATTCAATTTTGTTTTGCAACAATATATCCAACATAAGCTTTGTTTACATGCACAAGTGAGTATTGCAAAAACAACAATAAGCAAACAAATAAAAAAAAAATACAAAAACACAGTCCGTCAATTAAATTTTTGCTGAGCACATTAAATTTTCAAAGAGAACACAATATTGTATTATTATGTAGCCACTATGTTGTTATTTTTATTATTGTGCTTGCTTTTATTCTTTTTTTTTTAATTGTTAATTTTTAAATTAAATTCTACTTTGAATTTCTTAATTTCTGTACAGAAAATTATTTAAAAAATTTTTCAAAATCTTTTTTACTATTTTTTTATGCTTCCATTTACAATAACCTCTGCTGGGCAACTGAACAAATTATGAGTAAAAACCCAAAAACAATCTCGTACACACTCAATGTATACGAATTAATGGTGTTTATTGGTCAAGCCACTAAATAAATTGTACGTATGTACATACGTAAAAACAAAACAATGCTTGTCTTCTGTTAAGTCAGTGTTTAGAAGCTTATGTTTGTTAGTATGTGTGTTTGGTGTTCACTCTTATGAGTATAAATTTGCCAACTGTAACGGCATTTTATGTTAATTTTAAAGAAAAACCCCATACAATTGAAAAGTAACGTTTATTATTGTGGAGTTTTGCACTGGTGTTGGCCTGTTAATCTAAATCTTAACATTCTGTTAGATTTAACAGCAGGTTTTGTTTTTAACAGTGATGAAGCAAATGTTCATGAGAAATTGTTGATCTTGAGTTTGTTTGTTTTGATTAAATATTTGTTTTATTTATAAACAAATCATAAAAGAAATCTTAAATATTAACATTTTTATAAAATAAGCAAATTAAACAAATTTTTTTGAACAAAAAAATAGAATGAAAACAAATTCATGTAAAAAAATTGATTCCTCAGAACTTTCACGGTTCTATGCGGAATTTGTCCGATACCTGTTAAATTTTATAGTCTAGGTTATTGGTGGACACTTGTGAATTGTGGAAACAAATTAATCTCTTCATTTTACACAACATAGAGAGCCTAGCATATCTTCCACGTCTTCAACCTTTAGATTGAAGTGGTAGCCGTGATATTACCAAAGCTCTGTTGAGCACGCATAGCGGCCCGTTCTGTCCGAATTCCACCAAACTCATCGAAGATGTTAATGAGCGCAGGGGCTGCACATTAAAAGCACGACTACCTATGCTTGAAACCAGCCTGAAACTTCAATAAACGAAGCTATATACTTGATATCAATGAACGATAACTCCGTTAAACTGACAAGTAATGGAGAGCCAAATAACCTAAATCTGCACCTCGCAAGAGATTCGCATTGACAGAGAAAGTGGATAACCGTTTCCCCTTCTTCAGCAGATCCACAACCACGGCAAAAGTCGTTTGATGGTAGCTGCAGTCTTTCCGCGTGTTTTTCCACAACACAATGACCTATAAGCATAGCCACTATGATCGAGATAACATTGTGATCAAGTTAGAGTAGTTGATTGGTGCGCCTTCTATTCATCGTAGGCCAAGTGAGTCTGGTAGGTTGGCGTTCCGGAAGAATCTGGTCTGGCAATGTTTAGTTAGAAAATTTTATTCAGACCTTATTTCAATATTTTAAACTGTATTCGAATAAGTTTTAAAATTTCGTGAAACCTGGTCCATAGTCCCTTTAATAAGTTGGTATAAAACTTGATTTATAGCTTACCCAAACTCAATAAATTTTTGCTTATCAAATGATTAAACCCGATATTATAATTATTTATCAGCCCAAAACTCAACAAACTCCTAGAACTACAAAAGGGAAAAAATCGACATTTTATCACTGAATTTCATTTGGGAAAAGTTCGTTTATAATGAAGCCAAACTATCGTACAGATTTAGTAAAAAGACAGGTATATCCAGCAAGAATAATAACCATAAATCGTTTTCGTATTACCCTAGTCAATTTTAGTACATATCGGTTCATTCCATTAAATTAAAGCGACTGCCTTTAAAAGCTATCTTGATTTGTCACCCTTGCGTTTAACTCTGCTTATAGACATGGTACCTACAATTTTCTTCTCCACTGTATAATTTACACTTTATGTCAAGCATAAAACATTTACTTGAACAGAAATTATAATTGTTATCACAAAATATAAAAAAAATTGAAAAAAGTAACAATAACTGACAATTTTTAATGCAAATTTAATCACGTTCATATGAAAACACCATTCGTATCTTCTTAATAGTCGGCACAAACATATGTAGAAGCAGACAATATCCCCGTATATGGACATAAATATGTAAATATATGTATGTATAGTAACTTTATATATGTATGTATATACGATAGATATACATATTTACTCTCTAGACAATTTGCATAATTTAATTATTTTTTATTTTTTAAATGATAAAAGAGACAGCGTATGTTTTGTAACAAATACCCAGTCATTCAATCAATAAAGTTTTCAAAGAAAGAAAAAAGCTAAGTGAAAAACAGTACGGGAGAGAGGAGATTTATCGATTTAAATCGAATTTCAATCAATAACATCGACCAGTTTTGCCTAAAAACGGAAGCAGGAAAAATATTGTCTTTGAAAAGAATTTTTTTTTTTTATTTTTTATATAGACCCTGCAAAAGTAAGTGAGTATTAATTAGCAGTTGGCACGCTTATACAGCCAAAGAAAAAAGTCTACATACACCTTCTGTTTACCCGTGCTTATTCTCGAAGTGGGGCCATGTACACAAATCCTATATTCAGACTCCAGTGATATGTCTTGACTTGTGTCACTGCCATTCTAATTCGAAGTAGATTTGGTAATTATCCCTTGGTCCAATGGTTTTCGATAATTTGGTTATTAAGAATGTCCTGTCGAGGATTTCTGGGAGAATTTTCAATCTCTCCGACAATTTTTAGTGATTGTTTGACAGCTTAGTGATTCTGAGTTATACTTCTCTAAGGCGAATAATCTCGCTGTTGACAATTTAAAAGAATCTTGTAAAAATCTATTGTTGTAGAAAGAAGCCTTGCCCTTCTTTTTAGAGCTTTGATTTGATCTGAAACTTACAGTTTCTTTTATTAAATACCAAATTTGCAAGTTCAATGAAAGTTAATGTAAACAGCAACATACTGCGTTCAATAAATACTGGGCTAATTAATATCAATCAGTCTGCAAACTTCAAAACATAAAAATTTCTACTTACGTTTAATGGTGTAAATGATGGATCCATCAATCCATCAATCACATTTATAAATTATGAACGATAAATAAAATAACATAAACAAATACAGGCGAGAGCAGAGGCATTTTATTACAACAGCAACGCACACAATGTCATCAACATTTTCAATCAATAAATAATTAAGCAATAAATCATATTTTATTGAATACGATGAACTACACTTTTACTATTCATTCAATGATCTTAAATGAACTTTAGTTTTAAAAATTTATAAAACAATATCAAAAAAAAATCTCGAAAGAAAATAGAAATACTTTAAAAAAGAAAGTCGCGATCCTGCCAGGAGTCGAACCTGGAATCTTCTGATCCGTAGTCAGACGCGTTATCCATTGCGCCACAGGACCATGTCAACACAACAATTCAACTCTATACAAGTAATAACCTCACTTTTCAATTAAGTATAATGAAAGAAGAGCAAAAGCATTTTACATTTAACTATTAAGCATTTTTTAAGTACAATAGCAAAAGCTTTTTACGTTTAACTATTAAGTTTATTTTTTTATTTTGAACCATCACAAACCCAAACAATGAGATGCCAGGCTTTAAAAAACATTTCATATTGCTGTAAAATAGAATGATTTTTAACCGTTACTTTGAAACTAAAATTTGCACGGCATTGCCATTATAAAATCTTTTTTCATAATATAGCCAACCAACGAAAAAGGGATGCCAAATCGAAAAATAATGAATGGTGAATAGTGGTAGAAAGGGAAAACCGTTGTTACCGTTAGTTTTAATTTTTCTTTCGAATATTAAAAGGCTTTAAATTACAAAAAAAAATTGTGCACTGATTTATTATTTAAACAAAAAAGAAAATAAGTTGGAAAAAATATTTGAATTTTCATTTCCATATGGACTTTATACATATGTAAACCAGCATATTTGTTAAAAAAAATTACGGAAACATTATATGGTCACCCGACCGCCCATTATAAACTTGTAAAAGAAATTTGCATCCAATATAACTTAATATGGAATACAGCAAGTATTCCTTTCTTTTTTGCAATCGACAAACCATCTCTACTGCGGCAGACGATCTTCAATTTAATTTTAATTATACTGCTAAGCATTGGGTGCTAGCATACATTTACTGTACACCAAAATTTAACTAGTTTAAAGCGAAAATCGAATCACACTCATAATGGTGTCGGAGCAATGCTATAATTGGCTTCAACATCGGCATCTCTACAGATGACTAAAGGAGGGATTGTGAAGTTGAAGTATTCTCCTTTCGAAAACCTTCTGAATCATCAATGCAGTCTTCTTAATGCCTCAATTTTTATTAAATTAAACGTTTCAAAATTCTATTATTATCACAGAACGAAGCGCGAGGACACATCTGCATTTCCGCTAAAAGCCAAGAGTCTTTTAATGCTTTTTCAATCGCACCTTTAGGTTAGTAAGAGAACGTTAAAATTAATTGAATTGTTTTGAATATTGAAACACTTAGACTTAAGCTATCCAACCCAATAGGTTCCTTCCCCTCACAAGTCCATTTTTTATCCGATTCTGTTCCCAGTTGAATTGGGTTTTATTATGAACACCTTAGGCTACAATTTATATGTATACAGTGGGATACCAGCAGCAAGTTTCATTTTTCTGCAGTTTCGATCACCCTCTAGATTTTTCAATTTTCAAAATAATTGTGAATTAACTGCATCTCCGTTCAACTCAGTAACGAGTGGGGTATAATTTTTAAGGAATGGAATACATATTCCATTTTATCTTATATTTGATATTAGCTTATGGGTCCACCAATCATTGGGCGCCTTTTTTCTATACCATTTTTGTAGCGATTTTTTATGTCATCAAGTTTTTTCTTAATCAGATTGTGTAACACAGATAATTCTGATTATCTTAGACTACTTCAATGGATCCAGTGCATCCCATAAAAATACTGCGCAGTCTCTTCCTCATCATTATTTAAACAATTTCTACGTATATTCTTACTTCAATATCTAATGCGTTACGCCAATTCTACGATTGTGCGCCATCTTCAGTAGGTACAGTACTACTATTTAGAAGAAATCTTTACAAATCTAGCTTCTAAGGTAATACCCAATTCATATCTCTTCCTTTTGCTTAGATTTGGTATTCATTTTAGAAATGGTCTTTCAATGTTCATTTTTCAAAATAGAATTAATTTGTGGACAAGGGTGGCAAAAATTTATGCTCTCTCGGCCTTGCCCAAAATGTTTAATTCAAGCCATTAATAACTCTGCCATAGTAACTGTTAAACCACCTAAATCGACTGTAAGTCTTGGACTTGCTTATTACCAACAGCATTCGGTTTATATTTTAATCACAAACCGTTATTTATGCAAAGATAACACTACTGACACTTGTGCTTGACAATTATGACAGTGAGTAAATGGGTATTATTTTTATACTTGTTGTTCTCTCTCTGCGAGGAGGTGCGAAATGGAGGTGTGTGCTTGTTTTCTTTGTTCCACTTCAGATAAGAGCAGTCGTGCCAGCCATTAACAAAATTAACAGTAAAAACAATAACAACAAATATAATCAAACATATGTTAAAATGATTTTGAATATAAAAGATAAATAAATAAATAAGTCAACCAACCGCACACATAACACGTGCTGGTAATTCTAATTCGAATTTCGATTAATTATCTTTCAAAATTTATGAACATTAGTTTTGTTGCTGTAGTCGTTGGACGTTAAAACTGTGTGTTTAAATATACAAATTCTTTAACTTGTTTGTTCTTAATGGAACACAAATCGACTTCTTAGATCAAAGTTGGCCGGGTGACCAAAAAAAAATTGGCTTAGCAGTAGAGGCTTTACTGGGTATTGTTTTTTAGCTCGAGAAAAAGTCTAAATTCATAATTAACAAGGAAATTTTGTACCACACGAGTTTAAGCTTAAGCCCCGGTTAACCAAACGTCCACGGAACGTAACCGAACGTACATTCCTCTTTAGAATACGAAAAGCAATGAGAGCGTTTACGGTACTGTAATGTAAAATCGGTAAGCATTTACATTGCTCTTCATATGCTAAAAGCGAACGTACTTGCCGTTACGTTCCGTGGACGTTTGGCTAACCCGTGCTTTGGAGATGTTGAAAAACGATTTTGTATGAAGTAGTGCTTGTACGTTTCAAAGCGAAGTCGTTCTTGTGTAGAATCACTACGGGTATTGAAAAATGCATCCGAAACTCATAAACCCGTATGTGAGGTGCTACAGTAACACTTTGAATAAACTGACACGAGAATGGTATCATCTAAGCTCTCGAAATATAATCAGACAATTAGAGGAGATTTGAAGTCGCCGTAGTCTAGTAGGTAGTGTCTTGGCCAGACATCAAAACAAAATACAAATAGTATATCTTCGGCGACTTCCTCTCAGCAGATTTCTGGCAAAAACTCTGATAATAAATAAAAATTGCCATGAAAAGTTTCTCAAAAATCTGTCGTTCGGAGTCGACTTTAAACTGTAGATCCCGCCACTCATGTATAAAATTAACACACACAACATAAGTGGTGTGAAAAGCTAGGCCGTAATCCTGACTGAAGGGTTGTAATGACCAATTATGTATGTATATGTATGTATGTGATTAGAGGAGATTTATACGAAAAATAACTGACTCCCGACAATGCTTGATCATGTGTTGCTAGTTCATTCGAACAGAGAAATTGGCTACCATGCTTCAATTGCAATTGCTTTCTCTCTGGATTTCGCTGTACTGCATGACAGCTATGAAATTTCATTATAATTTTTGGACCTTGGCATTATGTACGAAATACAATCTCATCTAAATGCCGCCTCTGGGTTGCTTTTCAGCAGACGCTCCACCTTTTCACACATTTCGGGTGTTATTTTCATGACAACTGGATGAATTTTCCCACCATAAGGGAATTATCCGCGTAGAGGTGAGACGATGGTCCATGTCGAGTCTAACGGCGTCATATCACATGCATCTATTGATGTCGCCAAAAAAGTCGGTTATATCGGATCTTCCAAAGACAATGATAAGCATCAAACAGTTAATTTTTCCTACAATCATATCTGGGTTCTCCGGGTACTAAATGCGACAATTTTATATTTTGAATTGACCATCGAATGAGCTTCCTTCCTAAAGAAAATTTTATTCGATAAATTAACATTGAAGGCTCGCTGGTCTGCAGCAAACCAATCAACATGTGTACGGCATTTTAAACTATCAGGTTTCATAGGAATAAGTTCAGAATACGCCATAATTATCCGTAAGTTAGGTCACATTGCTAAGTGCGTAATAGAATCTATAATTTCGGATAATCCGCCATGCTTTCTTTATCAGAAGCGATATTTTTGTGGAAGTGTGAACATCTACAATGCAGACTTTCAGATTTCTTTAAAAACTTGCAAATTCCTACTGTGCAAAAGTCAAGTCGAATATGATTACCATTATCACCTTGTAATGCTCGAAAATTGAAAACTGATACTATTCAGCATACTTTATGCGCTTAGCATTGATCCAAGATCATGAAGCATATTTCTACTTATCATGTTTATTGCCCAAAAACGTGCTGGCAACTCTATACATTACCGCGATGTTTAATCATCATAATGTCTTTTATCAACAAATACGAGTGTACGACGTACAAAGATCACTTCTTAAAAAGTGGAAAAAAAATTTAAAATTAAAGAAAATTCCGCATGATGGCATGAAATGATTCTATATAGAAATATACACATACATACAGATGAGTTGTTGTATATAAATTCAATGCAATCAGCAGTTCCGAAAGTACAGAATTTAAACAGAATGCAACACATCACTTATTTTTGACTCTTTAGGATCAAAGGGCAATTTCTTATCATTTCTCCCTCAATTATTAAAGTGGGCTTGGCTTGTTTCTTTTGTTTATAATATTTAAGATTATTTTATGAGGCGATACAAAATATAAATACATATAGTTAAAGAAATAGATAGCATAGAATATTGGAAATGATTGTAGATTGAATTATTTCACGTATACATCTGGTTTAGGCCTCTAAACCAGATCGAATCCGATTGCTGCAATCCTTTAAGAAAAGGGAATTTGCTATGTGTCAAAATATAGTTAGTTGGCAACACTTAATCTTATTAAAACAGAAATCAAAAATCGTGCCAGATGTGCACACGTTTTTATATTGTTGTCTATTTCATTTCTCTAATCATTCCGAGATTTCACAAAAAAAATTCTTTGTGGTTAAAGCATTTCAACCATAAATTTAAATTTTTTTATATTTTCTTTTTAATTTTTTCGCAAAATATTTATTTATTTTGCAGAATCGTACGCAATACTGACAGTTAATTTGTTTCATTAGACAATTTTGTTTTCTCCAATTACATATACATACACACATACATATGTATATACGAGTACATATACATACATACAAATGTGTTTGAAGACATAGTTTTTTTTATTCTCTGTGATAATTTATTTTTAATCACAAACCCTCAGAGATATATGTATGTGGATACATCAATGACTGTACTCATGTACATACATGTATATATGTATATACATATGTAGGTATTAGACATTGGAGATTATGCAAAAGCTAATAAAATCGTCAACAAATTTATAACCTAAAGGAATAAGAGAGAGAGACAGAGTGAGAGCGCACAGACAAGCAAATCATACGATTTGACATTTATTTTGTTTATTGTTTTGCTGTTTCTGTTATCAGTTATTGCTTGCTCACTTAAAATAATTGTTGTTATTGTTAATATTAGCATTATGCTTGTTGTTTGGTGTGTGCCAGTTATAAACTAAAGAGCAATGTCAAGTCTAAGTATTAGATTTCTCTTATTATTGTTGTTATTATTTTGTATTTGTTTATTTGTATTTTTTTACAACAATAATGGAAACATTTTCCATTAAAAATGAATGATGAACATGAACTTTAGCAACAGACACAGTTGGAAACTCTCTAGATAAATATGAATATTTTTCATTCATCGATAATATTGTGATAAAGGTTTACATCTCCGAGAGGACATACATACATACATAATCGGTCATTACAACACTTCAGTCAGGATTACGACCTAACTTCTCTGTTGCATGTGTTAATTTTACAGATTAGTAGCGGAACATAGAGTTTAAAGTTGACTCGTCTCCGAACTACAGATTTTTTTGAGAAACTTTTCGTGGCAATTTTTTATTTTCTCTCAGAGCTTTTGCCTGAAATCTACTGAGAGGAAGTCGACGAAGAAATATTCTTTTCATATTTCGTTTTGTTGGAGATATCTGACCTGGTGTTTGAACCGTGGCTTCACATCTAATAAGCCAACACCTACTACCTAATAGACTACGGCGACTGTTGTAACAACTCCCCACTGCAATATTCGGACATGAAAAGATCTGTCCGGTTGGTGTAGCTCTCGCTGAATTGAATTCAGGCCGTTCCGCAGCGTATTTTCGATTGCCGTAGGAACGCAAGCATTATTATGGAAATGTCCGTCGTTTAGTGTGATTGTAGCGACATTGGACTCGGCACTAAGTACATTGTTAAAAGGGGCATATCTATGATTCTACAAATATTTTCTTTTCATTATCTTTCGACTGGGTTTGGATTTCGTCTCATCCAATATGTGCATATGTATGTATGCCCTTAATCACTAGAGGACCCGTGTATTGGCAATCGTTAAAAATAAAATCTTAACACACATACATACGTACCTATAATACTCACTACAAGATAATCTCTTTTTTTTTCGTGACAATATTATAAAACATTATAAATCTAACCACGTATGTGAATGTATTTATATAAAATACAATTTAAAATACCGGTTTTTTTATAGGTATTTTTTGGTAAATAAAACACAAATTCATCCACCAAATACCGGTGAAATACATTCTTAACATTGTTATTGTTATGGTAGCATACACAGGTAATGGAAAAAAGCTTTTATTTTTCTTTTATTTAAATATTATCTATATATGCATGTGTGTATATGTACATATATTCCAAGAGCAATGTTAAAGCTTTGTTGGTATATAGTGTATATAAACATGCACGTTTATCTGCCCCAAAATAACAATAACAGCAACAACAACGTCAACGGTGAGTTGTAAACAAATGTAGTATGTAACTGTTATCATTTTTTTTCTTGGGAGCTCTCGCCATAAACTCTCTCCACATGATTTCTCCAATACTCTCGTTAAAACATTTCTCGTTGCTTTTAGAGAATATTTTAGAACATGTGTTAAGTGTTGTTGTTTACATTTTATGTGTATAAAAAAACTACACTTTTTGTTGTTTGTGTGTTAATAATTATTCGATGTGTGTTTTACTTTTTTTTTCATTTTGCAAGTAAAATCTATAGATTTTCGCTTTGCATTTTGTCATTCAGTTAGTCAGTCGTGAGACTTTGGCACGAGTGGGTCGTCTTTTTAAGAACAAAAGGGAGTGTTTTAAATAAAATATTTAAAAAAAAGAATTGTTTCTTATATTTGGTTAGTGTGTTTAAAAGAAAATTAATAATTTTTAATTGCGTATTAAATTTGATGTGAATTTTAAGATTAAAAAGGAAGAAAAGTTATATAATTTCTCTTCATAATTATTATCATTTCGTTTGTTTTCTCGTAATTAACAATTGTTAATTAATTTTGTAACATTTTATGCAACCGTCTACATACATATTGAAAATTATTATTTGATTTTTTTTCTCGTTTCTCTTTTTATTCTACTAATTTTTTTCTTCTTTTTTTCTTACTTGTCTTTACTTAAAAAAAAATTCATTAGCAATTTTCATTGCCGTGCAAATTAAGACAATTTCTTTTACAAGAGGATTTTAAACAATACAAAATACATATATTTTACAAAATTTACAAAAGTAATTAAAACAAAAAACGAAAACAACAACAAAAAGCTGTGCAGAAAGAAAAAAAGTTACGTCAAATACATTTGGATTATCAAATAAAAAAGGTAAGTAAAGCAAAAGAAAATAAAAAACACCCATAGAAAACACATGTTATTTTATTAAAGATTTTGTGGAAAAATTCACACGCCACATATGTACGTATACCCATACATATACACATATTTCTATTGACCTCTAATGTAAACTTGAAAAAGAAAAAAAATCTTTTTCTTTTTTGAATGACCAAAAACTTATCGCCGGTTTTTTATGTGCAAAATACGACAAACAGTGATGAATTGTTAAATTATGGAACATACACGCACACACACACACACTTGCTGGTAATTTGCACGTACTTACGCAGTGGCTCAATAAGATTAATGCGTATGTTTTGTCTGCCGTTTATGTTGACAACGTACACACACACACACGGTCATAGTAAACATGTTTTAGTTTTATTGTCTTCTTCAGACTTTATTCACATAAGAATGATAAGGGCTTAATTTACATTTAATTTTTTTTTTTATACAAAAGAAAAGAAGAAGAAAGATTTATTTGTACGTTTTTGTCCTAAGGAAACCTTTTAAAATCATAAAATTTTCCTCGTGCACTCTTGCGAAATATACTTTAGTTTTTCATCAGAAACAATTAAACTTTCAGTTTCTATAAAAAAATTTCAAGGGTCTCTGGAAGCATAGGGAAAGGACAATAACAGTGACAATTGGTATGACAAGCATGTTGGGTATGGCAAAGAGTGGAGTATAAAAAGCTCTCGTCGATAATAGTATTGCAAACGGCAACCGGCATTTAAAAATTACACTTTTTAGAAGTGTTGCCAGCTGGCAACGCAAAATCAATTATTTACAGTGCAGTAGTAAATTTTTATATTCTTACGTGATTACTGGTACTAGTTGTGAAGGCCTTAAAAGTGAAATATCCATAATGATCGAGAAACATTTAACTTCTCTAAATAACCCAACGAGACATTATAGTTAAGGGCCTGTTTTTGTAAGGCGAACATGCAAAATCGTTCATCTGTTTATATGGAAAACACTTAATTTTGTTTGTTTAATCCCCTGTTTTTATAAGACGAAAGATTTCACACGTTCGTCTATTTCTATGGAAACACTAAATTTTTTGTTAAGTGTTATTTAATCACTGGTGGGCATTTTAAACATATACATCTCATAATGTTCGACGATAAGGCACACCTTTGAGCACTTTGTGTACTGACTAGTTTTTAAATACAAAAAAACCTATCTACTCTACTGTAATGGATTATCCTAAGAGCTTGTATCATGTTGAAGCTCAAGTTTTCTTCAGCGTTCTAGTCATTTTATTGAATCTATGATTGCCAAAGTCAGTAAATATCTCAAATGGTGTCGAGCACCCTTAAAAAAACTTATTTAATAATTCATCCCGATTAAACGATGACACCAATTCAAGACATATTCCAAAAATAAGTTCAATTTATGGAGAATTCTAAGCTCACCGTTTCTGCCTGAACATTCTATGGTTGATCCTCTTTTTAGTTTAAACCAAATCGAAAGAAAATAACGTGGTTGCATTATTTCCATAAAGGATAAGACTCCGTACCACTTTTCTGTTCCTCTGAAAAAATATTGATTTGTTTAGTAAGACATTTCGAAGATCACGGATGATAACATACTTACGTGTCTATAATCCGCTAGTCGCCGTAGTCTAGTAGGTAGTCTGTTGGCTTTTTAGACTTGACCAGACTCAGACATCTCAAAAATATTCTTCGGCGACTATCTCAGCAGATATGTCTGTATGATATGCTCAATACTACTTTTCTGTTCCTCTGTTGAATTATTGAATTATTTATTAGTTTAGTAAGACATTTTAGATATCAGATGATATCAAACGACATCTGGAAAATTTCAATTAATCTTTTATATTCTCATTTGCATGTAGTACATGTTATTACACACTTTTTAAAAGGGTATTTTACTTTACAATACTCAATAAATTAACAATTCGTATTAGAACGTTCTGCTATAAATCACACTTGCATACATTGTTAAATATTTTATTTATTATACAATATATTTGTGAACTTGCATATGACGTTCATTATTTATTTATTTATTTTTTCAATACATACACACATACATACATATATAATTGCATAATTATTAGGTCTTTACACTTTTTTCTTTTTTTTTAATTTCAATTTAAAAATTTTACATTTTTGCGGTTTTAACAACATTTGTTTGTTTGTTAATGTTTTTCTATGTCTATCAGTCTAATACAAATTATGTGAGACAAGAATTTATATTTATAAAATGCAAAAAACCAAAATTAAATAAAAAATAATCGAATTGAAGAATTATTTCAAATAAGGGTGTTAACAGATTATGTGATGATTTTATTGAATTTTTTTTATAAAAATTTTTAAAAACCCTTACTTTACGTCATAATAAAAAACACTTACTTTACTTTAATAATTCAATAAATCACTCTGTGATCACTGTGTAGTACTAATGGCGTTAAGTAGTTTGATAAATTAATTAGTAACGTCAAATATTAAATTTCCAGAAACTTAATATTACAAACAAATGCTTTTTATTGTTAATCATACAAGCCGCAATTAAAAAAGCAATACAGTGGAAACTCAATTCTCAATCGCAATGAAAACAGAACTCTGTGTAAATGTTCGGATTGTTGCAAGTATCGAACTTTCAATATTCATACTCTCAAGAAGGGAGTTCCTGGTCAGCTTTTGTTTTGTTTCATAGTTTCGTTGAATACATTTGTAATGTTTTTAGTAATCACATATTTTTGTATACAATATTGTATTCAATATTGAAGTCGCCGTAGTCTAGTTGGTAGTGTGTTGGCTTATTAGACGTAAGGCCACGGTTCAAACCCCAAGTCAGTCACACATCAAAACGAATTATAAAAAAATATTTCTTTGGCGACTTCCTCTCAGCAGATTTCTGGCAAAAACTCTGAGAGTAAATAAAATTGCCATGAAAGGTTTCTCAAAAATCTGTCGTTCGGGAGTCGTCTTTAAACTGTAGGTCTCGCCACTCGTGTATATTATATATATATATATATATATAATATTATATATATTTTCTGCTATCCCAAGTCAAGCAATTGCAAAGAAACACAGGCAGAAAACATGATTTGAAAATAGTTTTAATACTGCTGTAAAAATTCAAACTCCTATATCAGGTAGTTGGACCTCTTTAATTCGCCCAGATCAAGCCGAATAACATTTAAATAATTCGATTTTAATGCCTAACTTATGCAGTCTTATGTTTCTCGGTTCAAACCCTCTAGGTTAGGCATCTCCAACTAAACAAAATATGACAATATATTTCTTCGGCGACTTACTTTCCGCAGATTTCTGGCAAAAACTCTGGGAGTAAATAAAATTGCCATTTTCTCAAAAATCTGTCATTCGGAGTCGACTTTAAACTGTAGGTCCCACCACCACTGTTGCTAACTTTTTTCCTAAAAATATCGCTAAAGTCGACTAAAAAATAGCTAGAAAATAGCTAAATTTTAAAAAAATTTAAAAATTTTGCGATAAATCGCCAAAACAATAAATCTTAAAAAGTTTTTAAGAAAATTTACTTAAAATATAGCTAATTTTTTGGGAATTTTAATATTATGTAAAAAAGACAATGATTTATCGCTTAATTCTGAAAAAATACTCGCAATAAATTTAAAATCAATTTTTTTTTAAATTATGTACGTATATTTAAAAAATTCTGGAGCGCCAAAAGTGAGTAAACACCACTGAAATAATTCATTTTTTTAGGATAGCGAGAAAAGTAAATGAGAATAGTCGAATAAATTTCCAAAAATAAAAACGTTTATTACTTATGAAATGTTAAAACAAAAACAACAATTCATGATAAAGGAACTTTTTTTATACTTAAGGACAAAACTGTTTTATACTTAAGAACAACAGTGTTGACTCACTTATGGCGCGCACTGTAGGTATGTACATTGTAATAACAATTAAAAAGATAAAATTAATTACCAGTTTTAATTAAAAACTAAATTAATTGAATATTTTTATATTTACATTTGTACTTTCATACGTGGAATTTTTTCCAATTTTGTGTAACACTGATTTCGGGACCTCATAATTGTAGCAACATAAAAATCGCTAGATTTATAGCTAAATCATATTTTTTCCCGCAAATTGGATTTAAAAATCGCTAGATTTGACGTGAAAATAGCTAAATTGGCAACAGTGCCCACCACTCATGCATAAAAATTAACGCACACAACATAAGTGTGCGAGAAACTAAGTCATAATACTGACTAAAGGGTGGTAATGACCATGGTATGTATGTATCACAACGGGCCGCTATGCGTGCTCAAGTGAGTTTTGGTAATCAGAGCTACCATTTCGACCTACACACTAACTTATCAATCGTCGTCAATTTCAAATTGAATAACGCAGTTTGACAGATGTCTACTGATATCTATCTGTTGACAGTAGCAGTTTTTTCCTTTCATTCAAGAGACATGAAAATCAAAAAGTCAAGGACTTATCTATTTAACCTTTTATTAATCTTAGTTTTATTATTCGCTATGATTAGGATCTAATTTAGGACAAGGTTCCATAACCTTCAGAAAAGAATTGTATTTTTTTGTGAAGTGCTTAATTATTTACAATTAATTATAAAAATATTTATTTTTTATTATTATTTTATTAACATATTGGTTAATTAAATTATATAATTACTTAATTATATACAAAATAGTACTCGAAAACAATATGTTTTGATTTGTACTCATATTTCGTTGCTCAACAAAAAGAACAGTTGCCGACGTTTACTGGCAATGTGTCAGCTGCAATAAGTGTTACTTCAAAATATTAATAATAATAACGCTTTATAATTCAATAAGCGCTGCTTAAGGATTTCAAGTTCCATTATGGAATTATCTTTTAAATTTTCTCAATTTTATTTTTTTTTTCATTTCGTTCTTTCCTTTTTATTTAATAAAATAACATGTGCTTGCTTTCATTCTTTTTTATACGATAAACACATATTGAAAATGATAAAAAAATGTATATTTTTTATATATTTTTTTTATTTTATTAATAGAAAACTTGAATACATACTTGTTGTTGTGATTTCAGTTAATTTATTGCCATTTAAGCGAAAATATTCACTCACAATAATAAAATCACGAGGGTCTATAAAATTATTTTTCATCAGATATTTTTTTTTGTGTCATGATTCGACATAAAAAAATAGAAAAAAAATAATTTTTAAATTGTAGTGTCCAGTAGTGGCGTTTAATTTTTTTTTGCAATTTCTTTTCTTTATTACAACAATTTTCTTCTTATTGCGTATTTTTATACGGCTTTTTAACATTTTGTTTTGCTCTTATTTTTTTTTTTTTGAAGAAAAATCAATTTTCTTCGTTTTCATCTTCTATTCAATCAACAACTTAGTCGTGTGTAAATTATTTCTCCTCAACCATATAGCACACTCTCCTAGTACACATGTTTCTGTTATTTTTAGCTTTTGACCTTTAACTGTGACTAGTGACAGTTAATTTAAATGATATTCTGTAAATATTTAACAAAATAATCAACGCAAAATAATTTAACATTGGCGACACTGATTGTTGTGGTGTGGTTTTGTTTACAAATTCGGTATGGTTGAATTACTTTTAAAATTAACGCATAATAATAAATTATGATAAATGAATAGGGAGAATATATAATTTCTTTTGGAATATAAATCCTTAGCCTATAGCGAATGGGTAGGTAAATACGTCGAAGGAGAGCAGATTAATCACTGGAGCTCAATGTATCATCAGTCTATTGTGTGCTCAGCATTAAGGGGTACCAAGTATACGTTCTCTATGAATTCTGTATTTTCATCAACTTACACTCTATTCCTCTAAGAATTGTTATGTCTGGTATAGTATATGGAACTCGCCGTGGTCTAGTAGGTAGTGTGTTGGCCTATTAGACGTAAGAAAATATGGAAAAATATTTCTTTGGCAACTTCTCTCAGCAGATTTCTAGCAAAAACTCTGAAAGTAAAATAAAATTCCCATGAAAAGTTTCTCAAAAATCTGTCGTTCGGAGTCGACTTTAAACTGTAGGTCCCGTATTAATGTATAAAATTAACACACACAACATGAATGGTGTGAGAAGCTAGGCCGCTATCCATTGCCACTAGCGGCAGAAAACTGGGACAAATTGATTTCCATTAGCTTGTGTTGGAAATGATTTGCCACAAACAAAATAATTCGGCACATACATTCAAAGCTAATAATCATAAGATTGGCTGCAGAGGAACAGGTTAAGGTAGAAGATTCTCTAGCAATCCAATAAAACAACCAACAAAACTGTTCGAAATTCTTTTTATCAGTTCTGGCTTGGCTATCTATTTTGCCTAAAGTTTTTGTAAACGTTCGCGTTTGGCTTTAGTATTTCCGTCTTAATTCTTCTCTTTTACTAGCGCCTATTTTGAACTTTAACACCGCTTAAGCAATTGTGATAAAGCAAAGCAATGACAAAGCTGACACAAACGTGTTCTTTTCTATGCCACAGGCGTGATCTAATCACATGTTTGCAGTGTTATTCATAAACCACTAAAATTTTTAGTTCGTTACGTACTGGCTTCCCTTTTTTATTATACCTTGTATAATAAGGTAAGGCTTTTTAGCAATTTTAACGAACTAAAATAAAAAGTTCGAGATTGACAGACTATTGTTTAATTAAATTAAAAAAATATTTTTGCCATGATATTCACCTCTAAGTTACGAAAATAAAATAATTAAAAAAAGATCAATGAAAGTGAAAATGAAACGACACGGCGTCGATAATATATAGTGAATGTATAACGGGTGATTTTTTAACTTTTTAAACATTGAAAAATTTGCAAAAGTGAATAAAATACTTTGTATTTTAGGCAGTAGACATATACTTGCCATTTATTTTTTCAAAATATATCATGTACCTATCACCTTCGATCACGCCGAAGACAATCCACCTGTGATCTTCAATTTTGATGTACTTTTTCCAGCTCAGCTGCCGTAATGTTGTCTTTCAGAGTTGGAATCGTGGGCGGCTGGTACCTGCACACGGGAGACTTCACGTATGGCGTCCCATACACCAAACCTAAGATTATTTACTTATCAAACTTGCCTCTGTATAGGTTCAAGATATTGCATGGAATTGTTTTATTGAATGAAATTTTTTCATCTTGGGTAAGGTAAAGGGTTAAGGGCAGTAGTCATTGCGTAGTACTTTGACCCATTGACTGCAACTCGCTGTTTCATTCTGTCTAAGACTGTTCTTGTCAAAAGGATACTTTAATATTGTTAGCTGACATATGTACTTGTTAAAGTAAAAATATACTTCGTCACTGGAGTTTATTTTAGAAACATGTCACGTAGCACGACTTTTGACAATAAAGTTCAGTGAATTTTAATTCATTTGTTAGTTTTCGTATGCCAAAATTATATGGCATTGCCACATGTCATGAATATTTTTAATATAACTGAAACAAAAAATCACCCGTTATATCATGAATATTTTTAACATAACTGAAACAAAAAATCACCCGTTATATAATTAAGTGTGCCAAATTAAATAAGAAATTTTCTTTTAAATATTATTTTGCGGTAATTGAAGAAATAAAATTTTGAATTATAATATAAATGCGTCTTTACAACAATAAAAAAGACTTGTTATCGGTACTATTCTCAACAATTTTTATAGTGCCAGGTCAAAAGAAAGTATTTCAAAAAAATTATATAAAAAAAAAATAAAAATAAAATTTTAAATCAAACATCATGCATGCACAATAAAAATAAATCAAATACTATACATACATATGTAAAGAAATTAAAAGTTGGCAAATGAAATCTCACTAGCTTTTTTCCCAAAGGCCTTACAGTGGATAGGTCATAAGAAATAAAGGGTGTACAATGCTTAGAATTTCGTAAGAAAAAAAGTTCTATTCTAGGAATTTTTTTCATTTTTGTTTATTTTAAAAACAAACAATTTTTTTTATTTATTTTCCCTTTTACAAACATTTTTTTTATTATTTAAAACTAAAAAATACAACAAAAATTATAATCTTATCTGTGTAATACAAAATCCGTCTATTATCATTTTTCTTTCCTTTCAAACTAATAAAAAAAAACATTCGTTATCATGAATTTATTTTAATAACAAGTGAAAAGTAAAGAAAAAAATTTAAAAACATTTTTTTTATTCCAATATTTTCAATAGCTCTAGACAGTATTTTATATTTGTATTCATTTAAAAATATGTACACACAACATTGAATTGACACTTTTCAATAGCCAAAGTCCAGATTCCAATCGTAACATTTACTGTTGAGAAATGATAGGCTCTGTGGTGTGGTGTGTGTGTGTTAGTGTTTCTTTTTCAAGCTTAATAGTTGCATTTTATTAAAGTTTTTTTGTATTTTTGTTTAAATTTATAATAAAAAAAATGTTTAAAATATACCACCATGCCGTACCCTGACGAAATAATCAATTTTTCCATTTAAAGTACTGGTGGCCCACTTAATAGCATTTTTTTTTGTAAATTGTAATAAATAATTTACTAATAAATCATTCATTGGCTTTGCACTTAATTATTGAAAAGAATTTCAAGTAATAATTTGTTATCATCTCGGCATAAGGATTATTATCGGAAAACACTTGAAACGTTTCCTATGAAAAATTTAATTTGTTTTATTACTTTTCTTTTATAAAATAATTATTTTATGTTAAAATTTCAAGGCAAAACTTGATAAATTATAATCTGGTGGTATTTAAGATTATTGTACGTGAGACTCAGCATACTTTCATGACGAGGAATGGTGATGTGTTTACTCATTTCGTCATTCAATTATGCGACTGTATTCTTCAAAGATTACTTTGGTCCTAAAACATGTCTTTGTAACACCGGTTACGATTCTGTCTATCAATTATAATTCCTGGCTGGGATCTCTCAACCTTGCTGATAGTTTTATAAAGAGTTGTGGATTCTGTTCAAATCAAATGTTTCGCCTCAGGTTAAAAAGTGACAGACAATGAAAGAGAAGATGTTCTGGAATCTGTTTCCTTTATTTTTGTTATTACAGTTTCTACAGAAGTCATTGTGAGGTATTTTATAAAGATGTGGGTTCTGTTTAAATCATCTTTTTCTAGACACGTTCTGTCTTGTTACTTGCGAATGTTTCGTCTTAACTTCCCAAGTGCCAGACATTGAAAGACACAATGTTCTGTAGTCTGTCGATTCCTTCTTCCTTGCCATTATAGTTTCTGGTGAAGTCGTTGTGAGGTATTCTCAATCTCCGGGCGTTTGCATACTAGGCTCAATGTCCCACTTTAACAGCTATTAGCTTACCAAGACTCTGGTCTGATTTAATGCACATTTTGTTGTGCCCATATCCATAACGAATATTCTGTGGCCTGTTTCCTTATTCTTTGCTCTATAGCTTCTACAGAAGGGCGTTGTAAGGTATTCTCAATCGCCGGGCGTTTGCATACAGTGTCCTGTTATAACAATTATAAAGTTCACAAGATGCTACTTAGATTTAACGCAGATTTTGTTGTGCCCATATCCGTAACGGATGTTCTGTGAACTGTTTCCTTCTTCCTTTCCATTACAGCTTCTGCAGAAGTCGTTGTGAGGTATTTCTCATCTCTGGGCGTTTGCATACAGAGCCTAGTGTTCTACTATAACAGCTATAACTTCACCACTGGTCAGGTTTAACGCATGTCTGTCTGGTTTCTCTACAAGTAGTTTCATAACAACCTGCGTTCCATTTAAAAGGCTATGGAGTTAGTTAAACATCATCGTATCAAATTAACGTGACTTATCTGGAAATATAATTGTATAATATTAATGTTTAAAAAGGGATAGCATGCTTTGTGACGATATTAAAAAAGTCAAACAACAAAATAAAAATCAATAACAGACTCTGGTAAGGTCGACTATACAATGGCAAATCAAGACTAACCACAACGCAACTGTCAGCTGTGAAATTGCTTATGAACCAAAACAATTGTTCCCCACTTAAAGATGTAAATTTAACACCCTATATTTTTTTAATTGACATCAAATGGCATTCAGTTGTGTTTTACATGCATGAAACATTTCAAATACACCGTCATTTTACAAAACTGCTTTTACATTCGGTAAATGACCCTAAAACCTGAATATTATTGAAAAAACAATTTAGAAAGCACGCACAACATTTTGTATGAATTACACCTAATTCTGTTTTTACACGGTAGATTGGTTCCAGAAAAAACCGTGTAAAAAAAAACCGTGTAAAAAAAGACACTGATCGTATGCAAAAATAGGTGATTGGTTCCTAATCTCTAAAACCTATTAAAATTAGTGAAAAACAAGGATTTTTTAAGAAGTATTCTATTAGACATTTTCTTTTAGGGATTCATAAATATTTAACAAAATTAAAAATATAAACAACTTAATAAATATAAAATATTTTTGGCTTACCTTTCATCTTAATGCGTTAAATTTAATGTAACGATAGAAAAACAAATTTGCCAATAAAAAATTTCTTTACCAAACACAGAATATTAACACAATTCAATTGCTCTGACTTTTGTGCTTGTATGCACAAAAGGGAATTCCCCTAAATTTGTGCCATTTACATTTGCTTTGACCAGTAAATTTGCTTGTCGCGCAAAAAGGGAATTCCCTTAAATTTGTGATATGAACATACTTTGCAAAAATTAAATTTGACAAAAAAAATTTAAGCACAAAAAATTTTAAATCGTGCTAAATGGAATAAAATCGTGTAGCAAAAATTAAAAATATTTTATTTTCAAACCGTGTTATATCAAAACCGTGTAAAAAAAGACCGTGTAAAAACAGAATTAGGTGTATATAAATGCATCTCAAACTTTACCTAGAGCTCAGAGCACATACAGAGCAATCGGAAAATTCAAAACAAATTGAAAGATTACTCCGCTTAGTAGAGCTAAGGGTATTTAAATGTTAATTCGATTCCTATCAAAACCGCTTAACACAAAGATTCTTTAGCGGTTAACTCAGAGTCTAGAAATCAATATTCTCACACATTGGATTAGGTTAGGTTTGTACTTGCCATTGGGACAAGTACAATAACCAAAATTCAAAAATCAGCCATTGTAAATGCATCCTAGAAGAGAGAGAAAGAAAGAAAGTAAGAGATAGAGATAGTGAGGAAAGAAAATGGGAAAAGGAGAAGTGGTAGGAAAAGGAAAATATAGGAAACGGAAGAAAAAATATGAACGACAAACACACAAGACAGCGCGACTATAAGCTTCTCAACCGGCTCAATCTACTTATGAATCTATGGAGAGCCCTAAAGTCGGCTCTCGGCAAAGAATCCAAACCTTTAAAGTAGCCCCTCCCCTGTGCTGCTGGACAGTTGCAGGGCAGGTTTTCGATAGTCTCCAACTCCTTCTCATCGCAACATATTCTACAATAGTCCGACTGGGACTGGAATCCTTGGAATTAAGCTATAGCAGGCCATAGACTCCTAGACACATAACATTCCAATTCATCCCCCCAACGCTTCTGCTCTTCCTCCGTGACCCATGTAGTGATCCGTAGTGGCCGTAAAAGTGGCAGATGGGTGATAAGAACCAACTATCAAGACGCCCTCATTCTAACATATTACTTTCTCTTAGAAACAATAGCAAACGTATTTATTTTCTAATTTGTTTGTCAGGTAATTTGATTTTGAATTTCTATAACTGATAACCTTTTACGCTTTAATATTGAATATTCAATTGTGTATATATTTAAATTTTGATTTACATACATACATATATACATACTACATATATGTATAATGCATGTAGTATGTTCACAAATAAAACAATAGCACGTACATATATTTTTTAATACACTGGACTTAAAGAGAATTAAATTTGAAATTGATAATTTACTATTAAACACTGTTTAAAAGGCAAAGGGTCCTAAAAAAATTTTTTTTTTGGCAGATTTAAGAACAAAACAAAACAAAAATTATCAGACAATATTATAACCTCTCTCAGACATGATTCATTTGGTTGCGTGTTTCAAAATTTTGAAATAAATTTTATTTTAAATGAATTTATTTTGCAATAAAATGTATTACCGTTTGTTGTTGCTTAAATGCAGTTAATTAATGTGTTTTCCATTCACTTTTGTTACAATTGTTATAATAAAATAATAACCAGTATTGTGTGGTTCAATGAACAAATAAATATAAAATTTAAAAACCATGAAAATAATAAAAACAAAACAATAATTATTAACCTTTCAAATATACATACATGTATGTATGTATATGGATTGTAATAAAATAAATTCTGTAATATTTTTTAACTTTTTCTAATTTCACAAATCGTTAAATTCCCTTTCAACAATATCTTGTAATGCTACAATTCCGTTTAAGTTTTTAACGACAGCGTTAAATTGTTTATTTTTTATTTTATATTGTTTATTAACATCTTTATATTTTAATTTCTATTTAATGAGCAGAAAATTATTTAAAAAAAATAAATATTTAAAATGTGTTGATTTATAACTACACGGTGTTAAACGATAAAAATGTCTGAAATGAAATGAATCGCTGTAAAATATGGTATTTGAACGAATCGTTTGCAAAACAACTGTAAATAACTCATCTCGCCGATTAGAGCTGTTTATTCTTTACAGAAAGGCTTAATATTTATATGGAACAGCCCTCCATAAAAATTGCAATGTGGAACTTCCCACTAAAGTGGAGGAAATCGGTTACGATACAGAGTTTACGTTGTATACTTCCCCCTGCGAAAGCCTTTTTTATAATACCTCATTCGCTTCCATCTCAATTACATACATACAGTGGTGGTCTTATAATTAGAAACGACTTAGCAACATGTATGTTTGTTTGTAATTTGTTTTACTGTTTTCAATGTGTACCTGGGATCAAAGGCTTTGTTTGTAGGACGTCTGACATACGTTTTCCCATCAGATTGGGACAAATTAAACTTAGATTTGTCACTCCAGAGAACTCTGTTCCAGAAACATCGTTTCTAATTATAAGGCCACCACTGTACATAATTCGTCATTACAACCCTTTAGTCAGTATTACGGTCTAGCTTTTTACACCACTCACATATATAATATGTGCGTGTCAAGTTTATACATGAGTGGCGTGGCCTACAGTTTTAAATCAACTTCGAACGGCAGATTTTTGAGAAGCTTTTTCATGACAATTTTATTTACTCTCAGAGTTTTTGCCAAAAATCTGCTGAGAGCAGGTTGCCGAAGAAATATTTCTTTCATATTTCGTTTTGTTGGGGATGTCTGAGCTGGGGTGTGAACCGTGGCCTCACGTTTAAAAGACAACGTAACACCTATTACATTATGGTGACTTCAATATCGATTACCTGCCCCTTAACATGCAATAACAGATAACATGCTGACTCATTAGTTCTTCTGAACCTAATCTTGGTAGTAAGTTCTACACGAAAATTACTAGCAGGGAAGACTGGTTCTCTGACATACTCAGCACCAGGGATGTGGAAATCTACGCAGTGAGTTCTAAACTTGCGAATAAACTAAACTGTGACATTTTTTCCAAAGGACTTGATCTTAGAATATCTCTCCTTCCTAACTGTTCTGTAATGTGTTTCAGTTCGAAGTTAAGACTACAAATTATGACAATAAATGGATCCTGACAAAGGGATCTCCAACTATTAGCATTTCTATGTACTATAATAGCCAAACGGCAATCATAAATATTTCAGATACAACCTTGAGGTCTAAATTGTTTAACATCTGCCGCGACTCTTTTGATAGATCAAGTTGAAATGTTGATAACTGATCAAATATACTTTCGTAAGACTAATAGGCTTATTCAATGCTCTTGTCTTTTCGTATCTTTTTGTTGATTTATCTAATTAGCAGTGCTCTAGCAAATAAACGTGATGCCTGAACCTACAATAGATGTGATACCATATGTATCTTATCTTACTTGTAAATGTTTAGAGGAATTTAACTATCAGACGATCTTAGCGCCTAGTTAATTTCCGTATACGTAGTAGTTAATTTTCTTATCTTAGAAAAAAAATTCTTAATCTAAATCATCATTCAACCATGCTGTGAGATCGTTTAGATTAGAACGTAGTCTAACTTAACAGAATTGGATTTACTCTTCTTCTTCGCCTTAACAATGACAATAACTGATAACTCTCTTTTATTTTGTATTATCTTTTTGTTTTAAATTTTTATTTTTCATTAACAAATGTGGGGTGGTAATGTGAGGTTTTATTTCTAAATAAATGTGTGATAAATTTTGTCTTAATTTTGTTCCATTAACGACTGCAATGTAGGCCTGCCGCTTGTTAGAATTATGCGTGATTATAACTTTGTATTGTAGGAGGTATTGTTTACTGTACTATATTTATTATGTATCTATTCAATGGTATTGAAAACACCTGTTGTTTGCTAATATAACTTACTTGTATACATTTCTTTCGAACACATTTTAACAAAAACGTGCGGTTTGGTATCTCGGTTAAAAAAAAAATTGTAAACATTTTAAAAATTGTGCTAATTGTACTAGTTTTGTGAATTTTGTCATTATGCCATCATCCCATATTAATATAATAGTGTTATTAGAATTAAATAAATACCTATACAGTGAAGTCGCCGTGGTCTAGTTGTGGGTTGGCTTATTAGGCGTAAAGCCACTGTTTAAACCCCATAGAGATCTCCAACAAAATGAAGTATAAAAAATATTTCTTCGGCGACTTCTCCTCAGCAGATTTCTGGGAAAAAATCTGAAAGAAAATAAAATTTCCGTGAAAGGCTTCTCAAAAATCTGTCGTTCGGAGACGACTTTAAACTGTAGGTCCCCACCACTCATGCATAAAATTGACACACACAACATACGTGGTGTGAAAAGCTAGGTTGTAATCCTAAGTGAAGGATTGTAATGACCGATTATGTACGAATCACAGATCAGCAATGAATCGTTTTTCGCTACTCATAACTACTCATGAAATTTTAAGTATGAGTGAGTCAACAGTATTGAAATACAACTACTCTGATTCATTCATACTCACTACAACATTGATTTATAAGTACAGGTTGCAATGAGTATGAGTACAACGTTCACATCAAACTCATAACATTCGAAATATGTTTGATTCATATGATAGAAAAATACTTATAATACTCATAAATGATTCGAGTGATTCGAATCATAAATCAAAATATACAGTCTTAGCTGTTGTGCTACAAAAACAGAAGAAAGAAAAAGACTAAGACAGCAAGCAAAGCAAACACACAACCTTCTAGTGAGTATTGTAGTGTTCGTACGCGAATCATACTTATTTTGTGATTCTTGTAAATGTTGAGTAAAGGAAAGTCGAAATCAACAACATCATGCGTACTGTTAAGTATGAGTACGATGAGTACTTCAAACTTAAAACAAGTATGAATGCGTATAGGTATCAGAAATTATGAGTATGATACGAATCTACTCATCTTTTTGAATACTCATTGCTGACCTCTGGTATGTATTTATAAGTGCTGCCTTATTTATGAGTATTATTTTGTAAAATTATACGAATTCTTAGTGAAACAAATATATTTAATTATATTCATTGTATTTAGTTCCGATTTATAAAGTGCATAATGCTTTTATATATTGTTTTAGAATTATGGCTACCTTGTTTATAAAATATGCTTTGGTAAACTCAATTAAAATTAATTAATTAAAAATGTGTAGACATACAGTGGTGGCCTTATAATTAGAAACGACTTAGCAAGATGTATGTTTGTTAATTTGTTTTACAAAGGCTTTGTTTGGACGTCTTACATACGTTTTTCCATCACATTGGGACAAATTAAACGTAGATTTGTCACTCCAGAGAACTCTGTTCTAGAAACATCGTTTCTAATTATAAGGCCACCTCTGTACATATAAAAAAACTTTCAAAAGAAAATTAATAAAAATTTCAAAGAGAAAACGTTTATAATCAAACACACATACATACATACATACATATGTATGCAAACCGATACTTGAACAGTTTTTAGACTAATAATAATATCGCATAATATTACTCTTAGGGTCACTATATTTTTATGATTTTATTTTTATTTTCTTTCCTTTGAAATACATAAATTATATAAGACGATCCCCTCAAATTTTTTTTTGGAAATAGTGGTTATACTGGTACATCTTCTTGCATATTTAGTAAAACACAAATGACTAGTTTATAATATTTTAAATCTAAAAATAATTTGAATTTCTTGTTTTTTTCCATTATAAATTCTAATGTTAGACATTTAAAAAAGTCATTAAACAAAATGTAGATAAGTTTGATTTTATTTCATTTTTGTTTTTTTTTTTGTTTTTGTTACTTTTTTCTTATTCATAAATTAATGAACTTGTTGTTTATTAACACACATACGAGGCCAGTTTGAGTAGAGCAGCAGCAGCGTACAGTTTATTTATACCAGTACATACTCGCAGTACAGCACATAGTTGCCTGAAAAAGACGAGCCCCCAGTATTTTTTTACACAATGATGTGTGCGATAAAATCCATAAGTGGTTTTTGTTTTTTTTTATTAATTTATTCCATTCTTTTCTTCTTTTTGGCTTTTGTTGGCAAAAAATTATCATAATTTTTAAATGAAACTCTGGTTGAACTTTAGACTTTCATTTCTATTTTTTTTTTTGTGTAAAATCATTGCGCGTGTTGCAAAGGAAGTGGTAGTTAAAAAAGCATATACAGAGATTTTGTAAATATTTATCCAAATTGGAACTCATTTATTTAAAATATTTGTTTAACAACAATAACAAGCTTTAAATAGTCTTCTAAAACTGTTTCAATGTTTTATTATTTCGTTGTGGCCTTAAATATTTACTCAATTTATTTTCATTATCATTTGTAACTTTAAAGTTAAAGTTTAATTTAATAAATAATAAACGATATATTTGATGGTAAATGTGTTGAAATGAGAAACTAAGATGCCAGATTTTTTTGCAAAAATAATTGTTATATTTGGGGGGACACTATGGTGAGTTATTACTTTTAAAAATGAACGTTCCAGTAAGTAAAGAAAGGAGTTGACAAGGCAAAGAAATGAGGATACGTGGAATTTTCGAGTTGCCATTAAAGAAATTGCTGCTGATGAATTTGGTGTCGCGGTTGGTTCTCTTCAACAATTTGTTTTTAAATGATTTGCACTTGTGGTTAAACACATAAATGTGTCTTAAAATAGTTTCAGGATTTTTCATAACTGCTGATGAATCAATATAACAGGAATGATGTCTAAGCATTCCACGAAAAGAGATTAGATTAGCCAATGCATGAAATACATCGTAAAGAGCCAATATAATAAGAGGTTTTTACACAGTTTTTTGATTACTATGGCATAGTGTATCATGAGTTCTTATCACAAAATCGCAAAATAAATAAAGGATAAGAGCTTGGGGTTTAACTTCTCGATAAGGTCCTAACTTTCCAGCCAAAATGAAAAACCCTTTATCTAATAGTATAGGTAGTCTAGTAGGTAGTGTGTTGGCGGTACAACCCCAGGTCAGACACCTCCGACAAAATGAAATGTAAAAAAATATTTCTTCGGCGGCCACCTCTCTGCAGATTTCTGGCAAAAATTCTGAGAGTAATTGAAATTGCCATGAAAAGTTTTTCGAAAATCAGTTGTTCGAAGCCAACTTTAAACTGTAGGTAAACTAGTAAACTAGTGTGTAAAAGTTGTTACAATCGCAAAAAGTGAATATTATTTGCTCATTAAGACGTACTGGAGGTAGCATTGGATAGTATTTTGTCATGGGCGTATGTTAATCGAATTTTTTTAACTTCGTATTGAAAATTATGAAGTGTAGGTTATGTCCAGACGATGGGAGCAGACACGCAAAACGAACAGAAATTCCACATTTAGGAGATATCACTTGGCCGCCAAGATCACGCAGAGTTACATCTTAAAAACTTTCTTTGTGGGTCCACGCTAAAGACCTTAACTATAAGTATAATCTCCTAACATTAAAACAATTACAGATCAAAAATTTCTAGAAAAAGTTTCTGCAAAATCTATAGTTCAGAGTAGATTTTAAACCGGATGGTGGGATCACCTATTAAATTAACACACACAACATAAGTGGTGTGAGAAGATAGGTCGTAATCCTGACTATAGGTTTGTAATGACCAATTATGTATGTATGTATGTGTGTATTTATTTTGCACATTTTAAATCTGGAAGAAAATATATCACGAGACAAAAAAAAATTATAAAAGTGTATTTATGTATATAAAATAAATATGTATATTATTATTAAAAATATTAACAAACAATGTACATTATTAATTTATTGGAACAAAAAGAACTTCATTTTTAAATAATTACTGACACTTAACCAAATTACAGGTATAACTGCCGGCATACAGTGTAAATATTTTTAAATAATAAATAAACATTTTACATCTGTTTACTACAGTTGTTTATAGCTAAAAAAAATATACATACAGCTGTGTTCAAAATAATAGGAGTGCTACCATGTAATATTTTCAAAGTTAAAATTTTTATTTGCAAAACATGATATATTTTAATGGTAGTTACAACGATATGTAAGAAATAAAATACAAAAAAGAATCTCGTAATAACTTTAATATTTACGATGAAATTGATTCATTTCTGTGTTTGCCCCTGAATTCAGTTGATCAAAAAAATAGGAGTGTGAGTGTTCCTTTAAAAATAAAAATATAACAGCACATAATTTAAAGAAAAAAGTGAAAAATAAGTACGAAAAAATGTAGTTAAAACATTTTCTACAGTGATTCACATAAATTTTTGTAATAGTGGGACGAGGAAAGCACTGTACTGAAGAAAAGAGAAAACTAATTAAAAATTTTCGAAATAAAGGCAAAACTTACAAAGAAACTAAGGAAATCTTAAGTTACTCCGATCAAATGATCACAAATACATTAAAATATAAAAAAAACCCGAAACGCGTGGGCCCAAGGCCAAAACATCTACTGTCGATGACCGCCGAATTGTGCGATACAGCAAAATAAATCCTTCAGCGTCTTCAAATAAAATTCAAAAAGATCTGAATCTTGCCGTAAGTGTCCCTACTATTTGCAGGCGTCTGATGGACAACAATTTATTTGCAAGAAGTTCACAAAAGGTGCCATTGTTGACATACAAAACAGGCAGCAGCATGCTTAAAGTTTGCCCAAGAACATATCAAATATCCGAAAGAAAAATGGAGAACTTATTGTGGACCGACGAAAGCAAAATTGTTTTATTTGGTGGCACTGGGTCTACTTACTTGTTGGAAGCTTTATTTAAAAATTGAATTAAACCATGTTTTTTATTTGTTAAAATTTAAGCTTTTGTTTTTCAATGGGCTCACTCCTATTTTTATGAACACAACTGTACATATTTTTATAATATATAGTTACACAACAGCAGTGAATTTATTTACAAATAATAATATTTTTCAATATTATGTGTTAACTTCATTAATATTTATAATAACTGTCTATTAAAACAAATTTTTTGAATAAAATTTTTTTATCTCGCGTGATATATTTGTTTGTTTTTATTTTTTTTAGAATTTCTATCATCAATAGTTTGTTAAGTGGTTGTTGTTGTTGTTATTGTGGTTAAAAGATAAGATTATAAATTTCAGTTCAATTAGAAAAAAACACATCAATTAATTGATGATGGCTTATAAAATTCAAAACATTAAGGTGATAACGATTTACTATTTTTTATTGTAATCAAAACTATAAAAGCCTAAAATATAATGGCTTTTAACAAAAATATTTTTGATGTATACATATATATGTACATACATACATACATTTGTTTGTATAAAGTATTAAAAAAAATTCATAAAGGAAATTTTAAACATTTTCTAAAAAATCAATAACGGCTTTAACCGTTTGACTGCTAAGCGATTCTGGTGGGAACGTTCGAAAACTGCGGTACATATTTTGACTTGATGTTGTCAAATAAAACACTCGCATTTAGACAAATCTCAATCAATTTCAATAATGGTTTTCGTATTATAAAGAAACAATATTAATTGTGAATGTGAATAAGAAAAAATAAACATTAAATTGTTTTTTCTTTGAAAATTAAAATTTATAAAAAGATAACTTTAAGTTTTTTGATCTTCTCTTATGATCAGCACATAAAGGATAATTTTGATTAGGGGAAGATCACTGACTCTTACATGAAAAATTTAGGTATGTATAATGTATGTATGTTTATGTATAACAACTATGTTTTCTTACATGAAGGTCAGACTACCTTCATACCCACGGAACAACAAAGATACACTAAAACTCACAGAGCATTTTCGTAACAAATGAACGCAGCGCTTAATCTTACGATTTTAAATAATTACTTGACTCTCTTCTATTGCTAAAGCATGCGAAATACCCCCAAATTCTACAGGTTTTTTTCGATAAATACGGAAATGTAAGTCACGCGACTGAATTGTTTTACTAGCCTGATTCTATAACAGACTATCATGGAAAAAAATTGTTTTTTTTTTTATTCATTCCACCAATTTTGAAGTTAAAGACACATCGAGCTGTCTGGTGCTAAATGTAGCAAATGTCGATAAGATAATTAAAATCAACGATTTCGTCTGTCATGTAATCACTATTTCGTCCATGATTTAAAGAAATGTTGCACAAAATAAGCAAGAAAACACTTGAATACGAATGGACTCGCACGCGAGTGTACATAAAAAACCTCAACTCAATTTCCATCTAAGAATTTTGTTGCAAAGTAAAGAAATCTATCCAGCCAGGATATATTGACGGATCATATTAAATTTCTTTTAAGATCAACATTCAAAGGATAGCCTCTACTTATGCAACATATAGGATTCAAATTAGTCAAGTATGTTATTTGAAGAGGGAGTGGTGTGGAAAATTCGTTTTTGATTAACTTCATTGCTTTTTAGTCACCGTAGTCAAATAGGTAGTGTGTTAGCTTATTAGATACAAGGACATGGTTCAAACCCCAGTTCAGACATCAACAAAACGAAATATGAAGAAATATTTCTGCGGGGACCTGCTCTCAGCAGATTTCTGGCAAAAACTTTGAAATTGCCATGAAAAGCTTTTCAAAAATCAGTTGTTCGGAGTCGACTTTAAACTGTAGATCCACACCACTCATGCATAATAAAGGGTGATTTTTTATAGAGGTATAGAACTTTAAGTTGCAATAAAACAACGATGGATTATTCGATTGACATGAATTTTATTTATGCATTCAATTCAGGAATGAAAAAGTTAGTAATCATGGCTCTATACCGATCATCATTGACTGTAACGTTCTGGCCACCATTGTTTTTGAAAAAGTACGGACCAATGATTCCACCAGCCCATAAAGCGCACCAAACAGTCAGTTTTTCTGGATGTAACGGTGTTTCCACATACACTTGAGGATTACCTTCACTCCAAGGCGGCAGTTTTGTTTGTTGACGTAGACATTCAACCAGAAGTGCGCTTCATCGCTAAACAATTCGCTTATGAAAATCGGGAACAACGGTAATCTCGTTTTGGGCCCATTCGACGAATTTACGCCTTACTTGATGATCGTTTGGCTTCAAATCGTGCACGAATTGGATTTTGTAAGCACGCAAACCAAGATCCTTCCGCAAAATCTTCCATAAAGTGGATGGACACAGATCCAATTCCTGTGCTCGATGGCGGATGGACTCATTCGGGTCTTCCTCAATGCTACGCTCTACAGCAGCAATAGCTTCTTCTGTACGCACCGTACAGCGTCTCTGGGGATGCGAGTTATCAAAAAGAGTAAACGTGGTGCGAAAACGTTCCATGGTTAATCGAATTAACTGCTCTGATGGACGATTTTGTCGACGATAAAATGGACGTAGTGCGCGATACGTTTTCCGCACAGAACCATTATTTTCGAAATAAAATTGCACTATTTGCAAGCGTTATTCAGGCGTGAGTCTATTCATGATGAATTGCCAAACCAAACTGAGAATAAATCACTTGACAGCTGTTAAATCGGTCGCCATCTTGAAAAGTAATGCCAACTTAAAGTTCTATACCTCTATAAAAAACACCCTTTATTAACATACACAACATAAGTCGTATGAGAAGTTAGGTCGTAATCCTGACTAAAGAGTTGCATTGACCAACTATGTATGTATGGCTTTTCTTCTTGGGCTTCCCAAAAGGATTCCACTCTATTGTAGTTTTCACAATTCGCAAAGAATATTTTGAGAATTCGACATAAATTTGCATTTCACCGATCACAGCAATTCAAAAGCGTGCAGTTTACATTGGAGTTAAATATAACAATTTTGCGACATAAAGAAATCGCCTATACGAGGTTCTGGCGATTCTAAAGACCTCTCTTATTATCACAGAAGAATTTTATACTCGACAAAAATTATTATTAAGAATTGAGTTTTTTTTTTACACATTTAATGAAAAAATAAGGTTAAGGTTAGATTAGGTGGCGGACCCTCTCTCGAAGGAAGCAGTGAAAAAATAAAGTGTATAAAAACTTTCGCTTATAAATATAAATAAACTAAATTTATTTCATCTACTATTTAATGTTTTCTTTATCTCGCCTTTCCAAATTCAAATGAAGGCCACATCATATTATGCCACCATAATAAAATAAATTATCGCCAGACTACACATTCTTCTACGATAACATATCAGTAAGAGTTCATTGTTAATTAATAATTAATTCTTTTAAAAAATTTTTATATACTGCCGGCCCAAATCGAAATACGATGCTTGTTAATTAATTATTTTATTTACTAAAAAGAACTTTCATTTATAAATCACGAACAACAATATCAGAGAGTGAGTGAGTCAATTAAATTAAAAAGTTTTTTTTTTTTGAACAGATTTCTAATTCCAAACAGATTAGCAATAAATTCAATTGTGTAATGACGTTTGTTGTTAAAAATGTCAAGCGAAGCAAAAAAAAAAATATGGACAACGAAAACATGCACTGCCACTGTTCTAATGATGACATTTAAATAATAATTATTTTGTTTACATACGTATTATGAAAACAGACAAAAAACATGTTATTGTTATTCGATTTAAAATTGAAAATAATTAAGTAAGGTTGGGAACCAACGGGCGCCACAAACCGACTTCATTTATTATTGATTCTTGTAAATAAGAAGGAGTAATGTTACTGGTACTGTAATGTTAATGGTACAGTACTTGTCTTAATTGGCAAGTACACGTCCTCTAACCGAATGTCAGATGCCATCTTGAAGGCAAATAAAGGGTGACTTTTTTTTAGGATTTGTTTTTTAGTGTAAATTTGTTTATTTGTTTATTAGGTTTTGCCGTATCAGCATGATTAGAAACGAATAACGCTTACAAAACTATCGAAAATTTGTCTTCAACGGCAAAAGTAATTTTTAGCTCAATAGGCACGCCGATTTTGGTGTCAAGAACATCAAGAAGCAATTCAAGGGCTGCCAATGTACCCTGAAATATGCATCAATGGAATCTCTTTCTTCAATGGACTCCAACCACCTCGCTGGGCGTGCTCATTTAGAGTTTGTGCAAACATTCTATGCTTGCGCCATCCAACTATGATAAAATTTGTTGCGCCATCTAGCCCGTATTCGAAGCTATCCATTTGGCGTTGATGGAATGCATTACTGATCACAGATTATCAATGAGGCATCTAATGTGAAAAACTCATCAAAGAATTCGATGTTTGTGCCACGTCTAGCCAGTTCATCCGCTTAGCACTTTTCTAAAATACCTCTAAACTCTGTTTATATTATAAGGCCTAACTAAACTTAATCAAAAATTTTTGGGAAGACTTACATATACACACATAAATACATAGTTTTCTATGGCCCACTATATGTGACGTTATAATAGGCTTGCTGCTATGTATGTTTGGTTAAATCTAGTTTCTTAGCGACATAGTGATGTTCAAACGCTGACAAGGATCTGGAATAGATGCCAGCCGGATTATTGTAGGGTATGTTGCGACGAGGAGAAGTGGAAGACTATTAAACACCTCCTTTGTAACTCTCCAGCCCTTAGCAGGATGAAGTTAAGAACTTTGGTTAGGGTTTTCTTCGTCGAGGATTCTCTGTCGAGGGCTAATAAACACGCTCTACTGATGTTTGTAAGGGGATTGAGGTGGCCCGAAAATTATCGCTTAGCTGATCACTGCTCTCCTATGTGTTTTGTTTGTGTCATTTTTTTACTTTTTTCTCCGATTTCTATCTCTCTTTCTCGACTTCCTTCCTCTTTCGCTTATTATTTATTTATCTTAAGACCATAACAGTGGTTAAATAACCTCTGAGTAAATTTGTCTTAATGACAAGTACACGTTCTCTAACCTATCTACATACTTGCATACGTACATTATTCTCCATTACAACCTTAAAGTGAGGACTACGAATTAGCTTTTCGCACCACCCATGTTGTGTAAGTTAATTATTTATTTGTTTATTTATTTATTTATTACAATACAATTACAAATTATATTCTAATTATATACGAGCTGAATAACTTTGATCATATGCTCGGTGTAGTGTCACAGGCCAGAGTCTCTGGTGGGAATCGAACCCACGACCCTCACGCTAATAGTCTAGCACACTACCTACTAGATTATCAGGGCACCCAGTAAGTTAATTATGTATATTTATGAATAGCACTACCTACAGTTTAATTATCTATGAAACCAGCACACTGCCTACTAGACTACGGTGACCAACTGGACTTAAGAAACAAAACTTTGAATATAACTCTGTTTGGACCAAACTTCAAGAGACATTGAATGAAAAACCAGTTTAGACTCACTGTCTAACAACCCTTCAGTCAGGATTACGACCTAGTTTCTCACACCACTTATGTTGTGTGTGATAATTTTATAATGGGTGATTTTTTAAGAGCTTTAAGATAAATTTTCAAGAAAACACATAAAATTCAGAAAAATTCATGAAATCTTTATTTAAATCCATGCAAATGTTGAACGCGACTGCGCCTTAAATGGTCCATCCGCTTAGTCCAATTTTTGCATACTCTTTCCAACATTTCGGGCGATATCTCACGAATAAATGCTTCAATGTTGTCTTCCAACGCGTCAATTGAAGCGGGCTTGTCTGTATAGACATGTGTTTTAACATAGCCCCACAAAAAATAGTCTAAAGGCGTTAAATCGCACGATCTAAGCGGCCAATTGACCTGTCCCGAACGTGAAATAAAATGTTCACCGAACTCGCCTCTCAATAAGTCCATTGTTACGCGGGCTGTGTGGCATGTGGCACCGTGTTGTTGAAACCACATGTCATGCAAGTCAAGCTCTTGCATTTTGGGCAATCTCACGGTAGCGCTCACCATTCACAGTTACGTTACGATTCGCAGCATCTTTGAAGAAGTACGGTCCAATGATGCCACCAGCCCATAAACCGCACTAAACTGTGACTTCTTCTGGATGCATTGGTAGCTTTTGCAATGCTTCTGGCTGATCTTCACTCCAAAATCGTCAAAATCGTCGTTGAACACAATTTTTCGATAAAGAAGTGGATCTTCGGCCAATTTTCCAAGAACCCATTCACCAAAAATTCTGCGTTGCGGTAGGTCGTTCGGCTTCAATTCTTGCACCAGCTGTATTTTGAAAGGCTTCACACCTGAAGCCTTCCGCAAAATTTTCCACGTTGTTGAGTAACAGAGGCCCAATTGCTGCAAACGGCGACGAATCGATAATTGATGGTCGTCATTAACACTGGCCGATACATCTGCGATATTTTCTTCAGTTCGCACTCTACGTAAGCGTGTTGGTGGTTTAATGTCCAACAATGTAAATTTGGTGTGAAATTTAGTCACAATAGCCCGAATAGCCGCTTCAGTGGGTTGATTAAACTGACCATACATTGGAAGAAGCGCGCGATTAACTTTCTTAACAGAGCATGCATTTTGATAATAAAATTCAATGATTTGCAAGCGTTGTTCGTTTGTAAGACGATTCATGGTTAAATTATAGACCAAACTGAAGATGTTTGACAGTGAAACAAAACACGAAACGTGCGTGAGCTATTTTAAACCAGTGTTGCCAAAAAGATAATAGCTAAAAAATCATCCGTTACATGAGAGGTGGGACCTACAGTTTAAAGTCGACTGCGAAAGACAGATTTTTGAGAAACTTTTCATGGCAATTTTATTTACTCTCAGAGTTTTTGCCAAAAATCTGCTGAGAGGAAGTCGCCGAAGAAATACTTTTTGTATTTTATCTTGATGTCTGGCCTGGGGCTCGAACCCTGGCTTTACGTCTAATAAGCCAACACATTACCTACTAGACTACGGCGACTTACAGATTAGACAAAATAATATAAATTAATGGCGGATTATGTGGCTACTACTAAGAAAGACTTAAGAAACAAAATTTTGAAAATAACTCTGTTGTGGGACAAACTTCAAAAGACATTGAATGAAAAACCAGTTAAGACTAACAGGTTAGACAAAATAATATAAATTAATGGCGGATAATGTAGCTTTTGCCATGGAAATATTTTTCTATATTCCGTCGTTCGGAGTCGACTTTAAACTTAAGGTCCCGCCGCTACTCATGTATAAAAATTAACACACACAACATAAGTGATGTGAAAAGCTGGGTTGTAATCTCAACTAAATGGTTGTAATGTCTAATTATGTATGTATGCATGTATGTGTATGTAATGTGGCTAGCTATTGGCATATTGCTCTTTTATAAACATTGATTTTTTGTCATTAAATTTATTTGTATATATTTCCCCGTTCATGTTTTTAATGATCAAGTTAATTTTGATATTTTTGCTTATATGGTGTACCTATTTTAATGCCCATATGTGTACTCACATATATAATGTCATAAAAATAGAATTTTCTTATTCTTTTAATTTTAACAAAATTGTTCCATCAATATTGACCGATGAGATTGTATATTTAGTTGCACAAACAGAAGATATTTTATCTAAAGGGTGTGTCGTGTCTTGTAAAATATGAATATAGTGTATATGGACTGTAATTACGATTTTCTTAGTTAAAAGGGATTGACTACGAAATGTTATTGTTTGTAAGCTTCTTCTTCTAGTTGTGCAAAGGCGTTATAGACCGTGTAAACAAGGCAATTATTTATGGGTATATACATAGTATATTATATGGTTCCTTTAAGCAATTACAACCATAAATTTTTAAATAAATTTATGATTACTTTGAACTATATAAAGACATACATACATACATGCGTACATAGTTAAAAGATGTAATCAATTGAATCAATTGTATCACAGGTAAAAATGTACCTTACTTTTAAGAACAATAGTATGTACATACATATAAAAACAATCTCTCATAATGTTAATGACTTTTCTTGTCTTCATTAAATATGCCGACACAGTTAATTTAATTGAAAATTTTTTTAAGTTATTTTTTTAATTTCTTTCTAAACCGGTTGGTTAATAAAAAATAAATTTTTAAAATGTAAATTTATTTTATTTATTAATCTATGCATGTTTAAATTATGGCTGAAGATCATCTAGTCTAGTGGTTGTTGTAATCGACGTTATTATAATCGAAACATGTCTCAAGTTCAAGTTAATCGAAATGCATTTTAAGGCTAACAAATTTTAAAAGAGAAAAAAAACATTTGAAACAAATTTGAAACACGTTTATTTTTATTTTTTTTTTTGTGTGGCAGTCATGTGATTAAATTTATTTTAGAACTTAATTTATGGAAAAAAAAACAAACGATTTATATTAACCCACGGAATTAGAGATGTTTTAAATGCAAATCCCAAAAAAACGAAAAACATTTAGAATACGACACTTAAATCACACTGCATTCTTAATTTTAAAGGAATTTTCTAAAAAGCAAATAAATTCAACTTATTTCAGAGCAATAAACAAATGAGGAGCTTATAAGGTCACATAAAGATTTTTTCTTTGTAAATTTGTATGTAAAATTGTAATCACATTAGTTCACAGAAGTCGCCGTGGTCTAATAGCACTATACTATGTTGGCTTATTAGACGGGAGGCCTCGGTTCAAGTCCCAGGTCAGGCATTCCCAATCAAACGAAATAGAAAAATATTTCTTCGGCGACTTCCTCTCAGCAGATTTCTGGCAAAAACTCTGAGAATAAATAAAAATTGCCATGAAAAGTTTCTCAAAAATCTGACGTTCGGAGTCGACTTTAAACTGTAGGTCGGTCCCATCACTCATGTATAAAAATTAACTTACACAACATGAGTGGTGTAAGAAACTAGGTCGTAATCCTGACTAAAGGTCTGTAATGACCAATTATGTATGTATGTAGTTCAGTTGGTAGTGTGTTGAACACGTAATTCAATATATGAAAATATGAAAAATATTCCTTTTGGCGACTTCTTCTCAGCAGTTTTCTGAAAAATTTCTCAAAAATCTGACGTTCGGACTAGACATTGAACAATAGGCCACACCCCTCATGGATAAAATTAACACCCACAACACCATTACTGGTATAAGAAACTAGTTGGAATCCTGCCTAAACGGTTGTAAGAACCAATTTCCTATGTGTTGCTATGAACCTCTATCGAAATGTTATCTTCAATCACAAAGAAGCTTAACTTTGGCTCAGTAGATATGTATGTCAACACGAACAAATTTTCCAAAATTGATGTAAAAAGCTACTCATGCTACCTAAAAGATGAACTGTTTGGTGGAGTTCGTGGTCTGAGGGCATCATTGGAACGTACTTTATCAAGAACAATGAAAATCAGAACCTTTTACAGTTAATGGGGCAAGGTGTCATGCGATTATTATTGACTTCTCTTATCAACAGTAAGGCGCCATGTTTCACACACGTTATGCCACATTAAAGACCGATAAGAGAGTATCCCTCCCCCCTTTAGAATTGTTCTTATAATGTTTTCTTAAGTTTCAGGTAGAGGTCCGTCCTTAAAGTCAACATAACCCTTGCTAATGTGCGCCAGAGTCGTTGACAAATGGACATTTCGGATGCGCTCCACCAAAAGAAACCGCGACCGAAATTTAAACAAAGTTATATTCCACATATAAGGGCTTCAAAAGATCTTTCAAACGAATAAAAAAATTCGATTACATCTCACACACACTTTTTGGTACTGAAAAGCATTACATTACATTGTATTTTCCAATGCTACCGCAAACTACTTACAATATGTTGAGTTCCTTTGCGTTCTTCAATAAGTTAACCCCCTATTTACCCAATCTTTTTCTGTATTTATATTAAATTAAATTAAATTTCTATTTTTATTTTCATTTTCAGAATTTAAAAACAAAATATAAAAAATGTTCTTCGGTGTAGCTCAAACGGCCTTTAAGTCTTTACGACAGACAACACCCAGAGTCCGTGTATACCTCTACAATAAGAATGCCTATTCTACACAGGTAATAAATATTTTACTCGCTTAACCCTCACTAACACATAACACTAACAATAATTGTTTTATCTTTTCTTGTATTGTATTCAGGTTGAATATAAGCCCATTCGCTCCGTATTGGTGGCCAATCGTGGTGAAATTGCGATACGTGTTTTCCGTGCCTGTACCGAATTGGGCATTAAATCGGTGGCAATATATTCTGAACAAGACAAAATGCATATGCATCGTCAAAAGGCCGATGAAGCCTACTTGGTGGGCAAAGGCTTGCCACCAGTTGAAGCATATTTAAACATTCCAGAAATTATACGCGTCTGTAAGGAAAACGATGTTGATGCTGTGCATCCCGGTTATGGTTTCCTTTCGGAACGCAGTGATTTTGCTCAGGCTGTCATTGATGCTGGTCTTCGTTTCATTGGTCCCTCGCCCAAGGTTGTACAACAGATGGGTGACAAAGTGGCCGCTCGTGTTGCTGCCATTGAAGCTGGTGTTCCCATTGTGCCCGGTACTGATGGTCCCGTAACCTCCAAAGATGAAGCTATGGAATTCTGCAAGAAACACGGCCTACCCGTTATCTTTAAGGCTGCCTATGGTGGTGGCGGTCGTGGTATGCGTGTAGTACGCAAAATGGATGAAGTCGAGGAAATGTTTGAACGTGCAAGTTCAGAAGCAAAGGCTGCTTTCGGTAATGGTGCCATGTTTATCGAAAAGTTTATTGAACGTCCACGTCACATTGAAGTACAATTGTTGGGTGACAAAGCCGGCAATGTAGTGCACTTGTACGAACGTGATTGTTCCGTACAACGACGTCATCAGAAGGTGGTAGAAATTGCTCCTGCTCCTCGTTTGCCTTTAGAAGTACGTGACAAAATGACCGAAGCTGCTGTACGTTTGGCTAGACATGTCGGCTATGAAAATGCCGGTACTGTTGAATTCTTATGTGACGAGTCTGGAAATTTCTACTTTATTGAAGTAAATGCCCGTTTACAAGTTGAGCACACTGTTACTGAAGAAATTACCGGCATCGATTTGGTACAATCACAAATTCGTGTGGCCGAAGGAATGACATTACCTGAACTTGGCTATACACAAGAAAAAATTCAACCTCGTGGCTATGCTATACAATGTCGTGTTACCACCGAAGACCCTGCTAACGATTTCCAACCCAGTACCGGTCGTATCGAAGTCTTCCGTTCCGGTGAGGGTATGGGTATACGTTTGGACAGTGCCTCAGCCTTTGCCGGTGCCATTATCTCACCCTACTATGATTCATTGCTAGTCAAAATTATCTCACATGCCACAGATTTGCAAAGCTCTGCATCCAAGATGAATCGTGCTTTACGTGAATTCCGTATACGTGGTGTCAAAACGAATATTCCATTCTTACTCAACGTATTGGAAAATCAAAAATTCCTTCACGGTGTCCTCGATACATATTTCATCGATGAGCATCCACAACTGTTTAAATTCCGTCACTCACAAAATCGTGCTCAAAAATTGCTCAACTATTTGGGTGAAGTGTTGGTGAATGGACCTCAAACACCATTGGCTACAAATCTGAAACCTGCCGAAATTAGTCCCCATGTACCTAATGTTCCTTTAGGTAAGTACGGATAAAAAGAGTTTTTTTTCGGTGTTCATGTTGTTGCTGCATTTCAAACAAAAAAAAAACAAAACATTGAACTGGCTTTACTTGAAAAAGGAATGGCTTTCGAGTTTTTTCGTTTTATGTTCTGATTTCTAACCTCATGTCATAAGTTTTAAGGCTTAATTTTGGGCGACTTCTTTACTTCTATGTGAAAAACGTTATTTTCTTCTATCGCAACTTTAGATCAGTAATTCTTTTTTATCACGTTAGAGGTTTAACTTATAATTTTAATTTTTTTCAAAGATTTGTTAGGTTTTCGAACAATTTGAAAAGATTAGAATATAAATTCAGTTTTTAAAAGTTTCATTTCCAAAATCTAATATTGAAAAATTAATAAAAAATCGATAAGGTTTTCATTAGGTTTACATACACCCCAGTATACAAACTCTTTAGCATTGATTGTTAAAATGACATGACTAATATTTATATTGCTGTGTTAGAGGGAAACATTAAAAACATGTTTACATACGATTTTTTTTTATGTCACAGACTTTCAGTAGATATGAAAAGAGAGTTTGTTAACTAAGTTTTCATGTTGTGGTTGGTTTTAACACGTTGACTCCCGCGACTATTTCCAGAAAACTGGTCTCTCAAGCCAACATTGACTTTTTGTTCTTTTCCCAGAAGTCATTTATCGATACTAACTGATATAATACGATTTTATTCGTAGCTACACAAAAATGGCAGGTTTAGTGAGTACAAGATAACTCGTAGTTGGCTCCCTAGAAGGGAACGTAATCTACGAGTTATCTCGTAATCGGCAGTCAACGTGTTAATATAATTTCTAAAATTGAAAACAACATAATGTTTGCCCGAACAAAATCTTTAGTTTGGCAGCTCTCTGTCTATATATACATAGTCTTTCAAACGTTTACAGTAAGACCCCAGTATTACGCGGTAGTATTGCGATTCCCCTAAATCGCACTCTGTATTGATACTGGTTGTAAATGTATGTGTGCAATTGAAACGGCCAAGAACCAACCAAAAGCGGTGCACTATATGGCAACGGTGTATACTATGTATCTTTTTAAACGCTCTTTTGTTAGTCTGTCCAGAATAAAGATTCCAACTGTATTTTCCGAAGTCGAAATCACAGTACGAACGCTGTTTCGTTTGGCGCTGGAACTTATTGGTACGTATGCCCCGCGTTAAGCGGGGTCTTACTGTACATATCCCCCAGTAAATATTTGTTTTTGAAGATTCTTCAGACTTTTCGGTTTTGGTTCGTATTGAAAATGTAAATCGAGCATGTAAGAATAAAGTTTGTTTTTAGTTGTTTAGATGGTTAAACCTAGTTTAAATTTTAAAACTTTTGGAGATGTAATTGATGTCATAAGGAGTCTTTGAAGATTAAGGTTTCGAAAATTTTCGATACTATAGAATCACTATCCTGATTAAATATTGAATTTCCTACTTAACCTAACACTTCAGCAATACCGTATTACTTGTTCCATTTGTTAACCTTAGTTTGCCAACTTAATTTTTGATTATATACGCTTCGGCAATGAGAGACCCATACGTTCTTCTTAAACGCTTTTCGATGAAAGTCCCGGAATTCTATCGATGATATTTTTCCCCAACTCCAACAGTTTAACAATGGGTGCACCACTTGGACCATTATTTTATTATTTTTAGGCGTATTCTAGCCTAGTTTAGTTTGAGCCTCTATTATTTTAATCGCGGATTCCTTTATTGGCTACGCAGTATATTTATCTAATTGGTTTCGTGGATATTTCTTATCCTTTATCTGTAATATTGACCGATAAACAGCTTAGCGTCTTTGTTTTAAAAATACAATCAAGTTTATATGAAATGTTAAATCCAACTAAGCAAATGAATAATAATACGATCACGAATTTTGCATTGGTATTTATAAGGATAAATTACTTTTTATATATGTATGTATTGGTTCTCTTTTTGCTTAAAATAATTGGAACCAATAAAATCCAAAAAAAAAACAATTTTTAATCGTATGCAAACTTTTCGAATTTCATCTGATCTCCAGTTATATTTTTCTTAGCTTTCGATTTTTCTTCCTCAACGCTTTTATCTCTCGAACAGCCACACTCATAATCTTATATTAGTTCCCAAAACGATATTAAAATCAAACAAAATGTGTTAATAAAGAATGCATTTCGTCGGTAATTCCAACTAAATCTTAAATATACATATGTTTGTGAGTGTGGTTGTTTGTAACATTCGTATTTATTTTTTTGTTTAAGCTTTATTTGTTAAATTATTTTCTTAATTTTTTTAATTTACTTTTCTTTTATATGTTGCATTTTGTTATTAATACACTGCCAAAAAAAAAAACAAAAAACTTTAAACATCATTAATCACTTGATACCATAAACGCCATTGCAATTGTTGTGCCTATTAACAAAACAAAAAAATTTCCATAAATGTGGCCACTTACAAAATTACCATCGTTCTTCAATGAAATGAAATTTTTAAATCGTGAAGATTTATCACCCGAGGCAATAGAACGTGAAGAACGTGGTGAAGCTAAAGGTATGTTATAATGTTTTCGGAAGTGTTGTGATACAAAAAAAATGTAAATTTAAAAACAATCCCCATAAAATTTAAATCAAAGGATGGATAAAAGTTTAAATTTCCATAAATCGTTTTAGTTACAGTCTGAAACCAATAACTAAGACGATAACAATTTTGTTTTGATTTTTTTTGTTAATAAAATACCTTGTAAAACGCGCTTTAAAATATAAAGAGATTATAATCATTTTACTTCTTACATAAACACTAGAAAAGATATTTTAACTGCGAAACAAAATACTGTTATTTACTACAGAAGAAATGATATTGTTTGGAAAAAATTGATGTAAGATAATGATCCGAAATATTTCTCACAAGGTTTTGGAATGGAGGTTTGTGCAATATTTAGTAACTGTAATGGAGTAACCGTCTCTCTCTATCTCGGCTTTTAATTCAATTCTACGGAGTTTAAAAAAAAAAATTATTCCTTTTTTCCTTGGGTATTTATAACTATATTAGGAGCTACATGAACTCAATTCACTATAAAATATTTAAATAATATAGGAATTTGGAAGTTATGTACATACACATATTATAAAAGGCTAAAGTTTATGTGTTTGTAACAAGTGATCTCCGGAACTACTCATACTATTTGAAAAATGCCTTCAGCAAAATGTTGAATGAAACCCTTTAACGAATATATGTGTGAAGATAAATTCTAATTTGAAATTACAAGACGCAATCCAAAAATTTTAGCAGCGCCTCATTTGGTGTTAACATAGAAAAATTTGGCCTTAACAGAGAACTGTTAGCTGTTTAACAGTATCCGTCTGAACAAGTCCACTTGTTTAGAAACTAATTTTAGGATATATACTAGGTCTATGAGTACCATACCATATTCAAAGGAAGGTTTCAAGGCCTCTTAATATTATCAGCAATATAGTCACATATCAAGTGATATGATACTGAAAAAATTGGCTTTGAAAATATAAATTTTTTTCTTTGAAAATTCTCTACAAAATCAGTGGCCATTTTGGAACATATGGGACAAGCATATGCCCGATTATATGCAAATGGTAGTCCAGAGAATCCTCTTTTCAACCGTGGTATTGGGATAGCTGGAATACTTTTGTGATTTGAGAAAATGAAATTGTTTTGATCAAAAACAAAATCAGTGGGCAAGCATATGCCCAACGTGTAGAGGCCGCATGGTAAATACATCAAAATACAGCTTTAACAAGAGCATGTAATAAAAATAAACGAACAAAAATCTCAAATGGCAGTACCGTTGTTAAAAATCAAACGATACAGAGAAGATCGAAAAGCGGTCACAAAATAAACCGGCTCACTTCGTTCAGTTGTGTCAGTCCTATAATTCATGCATCCATGAGCTACACAACTCTATCTTCGATTGATTAGCCGTAAAAATTACAGGCATTAAATATGGCCGTAGCTGCTATATCAGCATATACTAACAGTATACAAACGTATACTTATTTTGGTAACATTTTATAAGGCTATTGAGCGCTCCCTTTTTATATTATGCTACCCCTGTCTCAACACCTCTCCTCTGCGATACTCAATGGCGAACCTCACAAAAAACTGAATAATATCACGCAAATAGACGAAAATGTTATCTATCAGATAACATAATATGTTAACTTACGGTATACCATCTCCCCAATCATCTTAACTACCAAATTGTGTTGGAAGATTTTCGGCAGAATTTTCGCCGTTTTTGTATGGACATTTAAGGCATTGAGATCGGCAGATTGTCGGTATTAAATGCGCAGCGAGTGTTTTATTAGTCAAATCAATTGCTTCAATTGGTCATAAAAAGCCATAAAGTCATCGATGCAAGATAGAACACCCTATTGCGATTTCTGATTGTAACACTAAGAAAATAACCACGATAATACGATACATCCTGACACAACCAAGGTCTTTCTGATAGATCTAACTACTATCGGAAGAGGATTATTCCCAGTACCATTACTGTCTTAAAAGATCTCACGACATGGTTGAGGCCTGATGAGGTGTTGCAATTTCTCCAGCTACCAACCGCCTCACATGAACGGGCATACCAAACCTTATTTAATTTATTTAACGAAATATTCTTCGAATACAGTAAAGCTATTACAACAACAATTACACACTTATATTTAAAGAAAATATGTTGACCGTAGGCGCATCTAGTATTTAATAAGATATGCTCACGTTTGGTAGTGTTTTTTCCAATTTCATATTTGCAATTTAAGCGGAAATTAATCGCTAAGAAGAAAAAAGTTTTCGAGAATTATTGTTTAATTTTTCGTAATTAAATTTAAACTTTTATCCGTCTTTTTACAACGATATACAAACATACATATGTACATAAATTTCTTAATCATTAAACTTTTTTTTGCTTATAATTTTGTAAATAACTTTTATGTTTTGTGTACTTTTTTCTTGGACTTGGGCTTGTACAATATTTTCTTTCAAAATTTTCATTATTAACCTTATCCTTAAGAGGGTTAGTTTCTTTGCTAACGTTTAAAGCTTAATCTCATAAAAAGTATTTAACATACATACCATAATACTTTATTTTCACTGCTATTTCTCGTAATAATTGTTTTATTTTTTATTTTAAATATTCATTATTTCCCCCCACCCTACTAAACACAAAATATTTAGTCACCGAACCACCAAAAGGTCTTCGTCACATTTTAACTAGTCAAGGTCCGGAAGCATTCGCTAAAGAAGTCCGATCACGTAAGAATTTAATGTTGATGGACACCACCTACAGAGATGCTCATCAGTCATTATTGGCTACCCGTGTTCGTTCTCATGATCTTTTGAAGATATCCCCATATGTTGCAAATAAATTTAACAATTTGTATTCGTTGGAAAATTGGGGTGGTGCCACTTTTGATGTGGCACTTCGTTTCTTGCATGAATGTCCTTGGGAGCGTTTGGAAGAGATGCGTAAAATGATACCAAATATTCCATTCCAAATGTTGTTGAGAGGTGCTAATGCTGTCGGTTATACAAACTATCCCGATAATGTTGTATATAAATTCTGTGATTTGGCTGTAAGTCAATAGCATAGCTCGGTGGTTTTTTTTTGGAAGACTTTCAATAAATTCCTGTTGTTTATTACTTATTAAGGTTCAAACTGGTATGGATATTTTCCGTGTCTTTGATTCTTTGAACTACCTGCCTAACTTGATTTTGGGTATGGAAGCCGCCGGCAAGGCTGGTGGTGTTGTTGAAGCTGCCATCTCTTATACTGGTGATGTTAGCGATCCCTCTCGTACCAAATATGATCTTAAATACTATACCAACTTAGCTGATGAGTTGGTTAAGGCTGGTACCCATGTTTTGTGCATTAAGGATATGGCCGGTTTATTGAAACCTCAAGCTGCCACGTAAGTTAAATATTGAGAATCCGATTTAGAAACAATATTTCATATTTAGTTTTATCATTCAGTTTATTGATCTCTGCCATTCGTGACAAACATCCCGATGTACCAATTCACATTCACACACACGATACCTCAGGTGCTGGTGTTGCCTCTATGTTGGCTTGCGCTCAAGCCGGAGCCGATGTTGTTGATGTGGCTGTAGATTCCATGTCCGGTATGACCTCCCAGCCTAGTATGGGTGCTATAGTGGCATCTTTGCAGGGAACTCCATTGGATACACAATTTGCTTTGAGTGATGTGTCTGAATACTCAGCCTACTGGGAACAGACTCGTACTTTGTATGCACCATTTGAATGTACCACTACCATGAAGTCTGGTAATGCTGATGTCTACATGAATGAAATTCCTGGTGGTCAATATACCAATTTACAGTTCCAAGCCTTCTCTTTGGGTTTGGGTGACTTATTCGAGGATGTCAAGAAAGCCTACAGAGAAGCCAACTTATTGTTGGGTGATATCATTAAAGTTACTCCCTCTTCTAAGGTTGTTGGAGATTTGGCCCAATTTATGGTTCAGAACAAGTTACAAGCTGATCAAGTATTGGAAAAGGCTGAAGAGTTGTCATTCCCCAAGTCGGTTGTTGAATTCTTGCAGGGTTCAATTGGTATACCTCATGGTGGTTTCCCCGAACCATTGCGTTCGCGTGTGTTGAAAGATATGCCACGCATCGAGGGCCGTCCTGGAGAGAATTTGGCCCCCTTGGACTTTGACAAACTCAAGAAGGATCTTAAAGATTCTCATCCTAATGTTACCGATCGCGATGTTATGTCGGCCGCTTTGTATCCCGCTGTTACCGAAGAATACTTGCATTTCCGTGAATCTTATGGTCCCGTTGATAAATTGGACACACGTATTTTCTTGACTGGTCCTAAAGTAGGTGAAGAATTCGAGGTAAATCTTGAGAAAGGTAAAACATTAAGCGTTAAGACATTGGCCATGTCAGAGGACTTGACACCCAATGGTGAACGTGAAGTGTTCTTCGAAATGAACGGTCAATTGAGATCTGTATTGATTCGTGATAAGGAAGCTTCAAAGGTAATTGTTTTTTCTATATGTACTCCCTAATAATTTTTCGACATTTAATTGGATTTTTTTTTGTTGTTTTGTTTTTAGGAATTGCACATTCATCCTAAAGCCTCCAAGCAGAACAAGAGCGAAGTTGGTGCTCCTATGCCTGGTACTGTCATTGATGTACGTGTTAAGGAAGGTGACAAAGTGGAAAAAGGCCAACCTTTGGTTGTCTTGTCAGCTATGAAAATGGAAATGGTTGTACAGGCTCCTCAGGCTGGTATTGTTAAAAAGTTAGAAGTTATTAATGGCATGAAATTGGAAGGCGATGACTTATTAATGATTGTAGAGTAAATTAATAGTAAATAAACGATAATTATCGAACGATCATATAAGTACATATACGCCACCACACCCTAATCCCTCTCATTCAATTTAGTTATAATAAAACATACTATTAAAAAATATCACATATATATGTTTATGCGAGCGTGTTTTTAGATATCTTTATACAAAATCAGTTTAAATACAAACAATTTATATAGATTTATAGTAACTAAAAAAAGAAAAGTACCAGTGATAACGCTATAAAAGGCCAATCAAAAGTTCAAAAAAAAATGACATCATGTAATACGTTTATATACATAAGCTTTAAAATTCAAAACAAAAACAAATTTTTAATTAATTATTTGCTCTTAATTATTGTTTTTATATTTTATTTCAAGTGTATATAAATTGTACATGTCTTGCTTTGCTCCAATCTGTACGCACAAAATCAAGCTGTAAGTTTTGTAAATTATATCCCCAATTATAATTTCTTTTTTTTTAATAAATTTAGTTTTTTTTTATTGTTCATCGTTTAAAAAGTAAATGAGTCCTTTTTATATATATATAGTAATTGTTAAGTGTTGTTAACTTCTATTATTATTTGTAGTTTTTTTTTACGAAATATACTTTTCGTTTTGTTTCTTTAAGTTCTTTAAAGTTTTTTTTTATTTTTATATCGATTTTTAATAAAAATATTGTATTTCTTTTTTGTGAAAAGTTTAATTTAACGATCAGTTAATAAAAGAGTAAAAATGAATAAAAGAAACGAAAAAAAAATATGTTAACAAAATGGTCTTTTTCATTTCTTACTGACTAAGGCATGGTACTATGAAAACCATGAAATTGAAGGCTTTATTTAGCACCGTACCTTGTTGACACTTTGTTCTCTCACAATAACACTTTTTTTTTACAAAAAAAAAGGAAGACAATTTCAATAGTTATTCGTCATAGAGAGGAAGTCTCTATACTATAACTCCCTGGGCTATAACATGTAACACGGTAAGCTTTAAACGAATACCTGTCGATTTATGTGTCCTGATAGAACAAAATTCCTCATCTATTGAACAAAACGGACTGACTCAAACGTTGTCCGAGAACTTACAGTAGAGTGTGTGAACTATTCTGTATTTGCACGTGATATCGCTTCCTTTCGACTATCTAATACTCTTTAACACAATGTTTTCCTTTTGCCATTCGAAATTGTGGCTACAGGACAGTCAGCAGGCTATGATTTTTATTATTTTTTCGACATCAAAATCTTTTCTTTTGCTCTAAACACCTTCACCGACATATTATTTTTCAGATATGATCCTTGAAGTACACGATTTCTCCATTTGAGGCGATTGTATGTTGTTGGCCTGCTCTTAAAATGTTTATATCGCAGATTGTTAAAGAATATCTGCTTGCTTTGCCACGAATGCAATTAGAACGACTCTTATGCAATCAGGTATGGTGATTTAAAACTGAATAATTACATGTTCTCCGGCAATTGATTGCGTGATCAGTGCTCTATAAAATGGAAGCTGAATAGCATTCAATGAAACCTTATACATAAGTGTTTGATTTGGGTTTAATGGAATCATAGTATTCAGCAATCCGCATAATTGGTAGTTATTTTGTTCTTACAGGGAGAGAAACCTTTACTTGGGCCTACGTGAAGAAATTAAAGATACTATCCTCTTGATAAGCACCTAATGGCTATCAAATATAATAACGAATTTTTAATTATTTCAAAAACAACACCGTTCATTTTATATTAATTTTTAAAAAAAATATATTCAATTACATACTTTCAACAATAAAATCTAAGAAATTTAATTCCTTCTTAAGCTCTGTAAGGCGTTTAAAATGACGCTGTACATAGGGTGTTACAATTTCTACTACATTTTTAGAATTTAATGTGCGTTGCATTTTCGTATCGACCATCATTTCCATTAATAGCTGTTGCAGAACGACACTGGAGACTTGAGAGTGCCTAGAATTACAACTCCACACTTTAACATGATCCAATAGGACAACCGCTTGATCGTTATTCAAATCTGAAATCATTTCGTGTATCGAATTATAATCACGTTGTCTTATGTATTGATTAAGAATATTATAGGAAACTTTCGGTTTGCCTAATTTTAGGGCCAACTTAAAGGCTTTTTTCAATTTATTGCTTTGATGCAAAAGCAATTGCAAGGCCTGTTCTTGTTGTAGCATTTCCTGGCGTTTATCAATTTCGGCATTTTTACTCTCCTCTGTTATGTCTTTCCATTTTAAAAGTTTAGAATCAGCGGCAGCGCTGAAAAAGTATTTGTGTGTTTTTGATGAAACAGCTAAAGACCAAACACGATCATCATGTTCGTCAAGGGTTTGTATGCAGGCATTGGTTTTTATATTCCACAATTTTAAAAGACCATCCGAACCTGAAGACAATATATATTTGCCATGATCAATAAATTCCGCTCTTAGAACAGTTGCTGCTTGTTCTAGACGTTTCAGACACGACAGATTTGATAAAGACCAAAGACGTAAACTGCAATCAGAGGAAGTGGTCAACACAATTTGATCAGTCGGGGAGAAACGAACACACCAAACACCTCGCGTATGGCCTTTTAAGGTACCTAATATACTATGGCTCTCTGCTGACCACAACTTAGCTGTTTTATCTTGAGAAGCAGTGGCTACTATTTTGTTATTGGGAGAAAAGGCAACGCAATTAACTTCTTTATCGTGTGCTACGGCAGCATACTTGACGTTAAATTGGTATTCATCATGCTGTTTCGTTTTGCCTTTTAGAGTCCATACCTTTAAGCTTCCACTTTGGCAGACAGAGGCAAAACAGTTAGTATTATTATAAGCGAAACATATGCAACCAATAGTAGCAGTATGGCTATTTATATGTTTAGCTAAGCATATTAAGCTAGCCTTTTCTTTATTCAATTGCCACAGGATGATGGTAAAATCTTTTCCAGCTGATAACATCAGATCACTTGAACCAGGCGTTGATAACGACATGACAGTATCTTTGTGGCCCATTACAATATTACAATTCATGTTGTTGTTTATGTCATACAATTTAATGTGTTTACTATTTGTAGCCAAGGCCAAAAATTCTTCTTGTTCTCCAACAAAACAAACATCGAGTATTTCATCGTTAAAGCCTATGAGCTGCTTGAAACATTTCAATTTGTCAGCAGACTCAAATTCAAAAATTAAAATATTATGATCTGCAGTAACAAAAGCCAATTGAATATTTGCATTGTTAAACATAAGTGTAGTGATTTCGTATTCTTCCTCCTGGCACTCAATAAGCGTAGATATTTTTCCTGTTTTACTAGAAACTTGCTTCAAATTTCCTTTAGCTCCGGCTACAATAATGGTTTGGGGATTTGAATATATTACTCCAACTAACTCTTCATATAATGGTATTACTTTTACTTGTTTGCCATTGCTGATTTGCCAAATTATCAAAACTTTGTCACGACTTGCTGAAGCTAGAAATTCACATTCTGTCGTAGAGTCTGCAAATGCAAATGCTGTTACTTGTGACAAATGGCCCTTCATTTTTGCTTCCAAAGATTTTGTATCATAATTCCATTTATAAATACAATTATCTGAACCAGCTGCATATATTTCCAATTTGCTGGGATTGGGATGAAATTGTAACAAAACGGAAGGTCCGGTAAAGTCCTTCAAAACTGCCAAACATCTACTGTTTTCATAGTCCCATATTCTCAATGTAGAATCCGCTCCACTAGTACAAATTAAATGACCATCGGCATTAAAAACTACTTTAACGACTGGACCGCGATGTTGACTTTTCCATAACTTCTCCACTTTACCCGAGGACAAGTGCCACAATCTCACCAAACTGCTGCGATGCACTGTAACTATATATTCTTGTGTGGGCGACAGGTCAAAGCAATAAATCTGATCTTCAGTTTCATCATCCTCTTCGCTAGAAATTTTCTCCCCCTGTTCATTATAGTTTAACCCGTACGAACGAGACACTAAACCTGTTTCGACTTCTACTTTCGATATTTCCGAGCCATTTAAACAGAAAATCCATTTGCCGTCTTTACTCCAAACGACATCACCACCAGCATAGAAATTCGCATAACGTGTTTCCAACGCATAACTATAAATGCGACAAAGTATTTTTAATTTAATGGTAGAAATTTTTTTATTTATTTATGTTTACCTTTTCTCACTAATATTTAAAGCCATTTGATATAAATTTTTTCACTTATTTATTTATTTTATTACAATTCGCGTGTTGAATAAAAGAGTATAAAAAAGTAAATAAACTACCAACATGTGCAATACATAATGATGCCATATTTGCAATATTTGCATATATATACACCATATGATAGAGTTGCCAAAACTTTTTCATTAAATATTCTTGAAAAATATATTCACCCCAACAATACATATCAATAAAATAGTGCAACAAATCCCAGCGACTGAAATAAGCAGACCAAAATGACACTAGATCGGCCAATCAGTCAATCCAAAGACATCACCAGAACTGCTATAAACTGGGACCCACAATTTTTAATTAAAAATGTGTATTGAGAATTTCACAACTTTGAGCAATAAACAAAAATATATTTATCCCCAATTATTTACTGAATTCAAAAATGTAATCTGATAAACAATTTAAGAAATTATATAAACAAATTTACTTGACAAGGTTACTAAAAATTTTTTTAAAATCTATTGTTTGCTTTGTAAAGGCCACTTCATTGCTTTAACGCTGCTGTTGAAATGTTCGGCGTTTTTTTTTTTCTAATATTTTATCTGGCAACATTTGAACAATGAAAAGTCGAAATTAAGACTGTCAAAAATTCTAACATAACCTTAAAGTAAACTAAACAAAAAGCCGTCAAATCATCATCCAAACAATTTTTGCAAATATAATTGTAAATTATTTCTCGAGTAAACTTTAGGAAAAAATATTTAAAAAATGAGCTCAATTGGAACAGGCGTGAGTATATAAATGAATTAAGCAAATATTAGAATACGAATTGTAAATTATTGTGCTTTTGTAGTATGATTTATCAGCTTCACAATTTTCACCGGACGGACGGGTATTCCAAATAGATTATGCTGGTAAAGCTGTCGAGAAAAGTGGTACCGTTATTGGTTTACGTGGAAAAGATGGAGTTGTTTTGGCGGTGGAAAAGATTGTAACGAGTTCTTTGTATGAACAAGATGCCGGGGCGCGTATCTTTACAGTAGACAAAAACATTGGTTTAGCCATTGCTGGTTTATTGGCTGATGGTCGCTATATTGTTGATATTGCTAGACAAGAAGCGACCAACTACAGACAACAATTTGAAAGAACCATACCATTAAAACATTTAACAGAACGCATTGCTGCCTATGTACATGCTTATACCTTGTACAGTGCTGTGAGACCATTTGGCGTCTCTGTATTATTATCAGCTTGGGATGAAGATCAAGGTGCACAATTATATAAAATTGAACCATCTGGCTCGTCATTTGGTTATTTTGCTTGTGCCAGTGGCAAGGCGAAACAACAGGCTAAAACCGAAATGGAAAAATTCAATTTTCCAGAAATGTCTACAGAAGATTTGGTACAAAATGCTGGTAAAATGTAAGTACAATATGATATAGGAATTTTCAGAAAGGCAAGAAATTGCTTTCCAAGTAACTTGTGTTCAATTACATCAAATGTTAATTTGGTATAGTGTTTGAAAGTAATATACTTTATTTTGTTATTTTCAGCATATATCAAGTTCACGATGAATTAAAGGATAAAGATTTCCGTTATGAAATGAGTTTGGTGGGTAAAGAAACTAATGGTTTACATCGTCTTAATCCCGCGACCTGGCATAAGATGGCTATTGAGGCCGGTGAAGCATTCAAAAATGAAGATGATAGTGATAATGAAATTTAAATTCTACTCTTTATTTTAATTTTATATGAATTTTGATCAATTACAAATACACGTCGTTATGGCTGAAAGTCAATGGAGTATTAATTTTTGAGTACATGGATCTTACTACACTAACTAGAAATAATTCCAAAATTATTTCCTGAAATATGGAACTTTGAAGGTTGATATATCAAACAAAAATGTATAGGTAGGATAATATTTTTCATAGTTTAAGAGGTTCATCAGTTCTAAAGTTGATGTTCTTTAACAATCATTTGCACATCTAATAATTGCTACGGAGAATTACCATCATGGTATATAAGAAATAAAATCTTAATTCGCTTTTTTAATATCGAAGTATACAAATTTATAGAAAAACCACCCTAGATAATCTAATGTTAAAAATCTGTTAAAGTAACAAGTTTGAAAATAAAGCGGAGTCATGCATATGTATACAATTCCTTTTGTTGATTAGAAAAGAATGGAAGATATTAGGGAATACGGGAAATTGCCGCAAATAAAAATTAGTCGCCGTGGTCTAGTAGGTAGTGTGTTGGCTTAATAGACATGAGGCCTCGGTTCAAACCCCAGGTCAGGCATCTCCTACTGAACGAAATATGAAAAAATATTGCTTCGGCGACTTCCTCTTAGCTGATTTCTGGCAAAAACTCTGAGAGTAAATAAAATTGCCATGAAAATTTTCTCAAAAATCTGTCGTTCGGAGTCGACTACAAACTGTAGGTCCCGCCACTCATGTATAAAAATTAAAGCACACAACATAAGTGGTGTGAGAAACTAGGTCGTAATCCTGACTAAAGGGTTGTAATGACCAGTTATGTTATATGTATGTAAAAATGAGGAATTTATTTCCTCGAAATTCTTTTCATTAAAGAATTAAACACATTAGAGGTAAAATCATATTGATGGACTACGTGTTTAAAATTTAATTGAGTTTTAAATCTGTCAGCAAGCAAAGTTGAATTAATAAAACGAAACAAATTTCAAACTAAAATTGATTTACATATGCATGTAACCATATACAAATTTCATTCGTTATATTCAAATGTGTGGAAATTATTAAGAAATGGAAGAGATTAATTTAAATATCGATTACAGCATCCATTTGCACTTAATGTGATAAATACTAAAAAGATCAAACTTTAGACACATTTTTAACGTGATGTTTAGTTTTAAAAATGTACAATATTTACTTTCTTTTAAGAAAACCGTAATGATTTAAAACTAAAAGAATTTGTTAAAAAAGGTTTGTGATATTTGTAATTAAGATACTGATTTTAGTGAAAATTCATAGTTCAAACATTTTTACTCTTAATTAAATCCTTGTCATGCTACTAACGATTTCAATAAATAGCTGTGGTGCAGTGTGTAAGCAGTCTGACCGACTATAGCTGGTTTGTGCTTAGAAAAATTAAAAATACAAATCAGAAAGCACCAATTTTCAATTGGGTCACAGCTAAGTTCAGAAACGGCTTAAGAAATTTTTAATCACAATTTTCAATTTATGACAATTATTCGCTTTATTTGCTATGCTTTAAATAAAAATTTCGGGTGTAAAATGTTTAAGGGTCACAATCTGTATCTTATCCTTGTGTCCATGTATGAATTTTGTTATTCCGTACCTCTTTCGTACAACTTAAAGAGAATGCAAATTAGACAATTTTATATGCAATATTTAAACCTACGAGATAATTATAATTTTGTCTATGTATATATTTTTATTTGTTTATTACTAATGATAACAAGGCTTATCACGATTAATGAGAGGCTGAATTTACTATCGTTAATAAGAAAAATACGATTTTAAATGAATAAAAGATGAACAATATCAGTCTTAGATGGACCTTTAGACAAAACGCAAGTGTTAAATCATTTTTAAATAAATATTGCTAAAAATATGGCTCCTCCATATGTTAGTGTAACAGACTTTGAGGGTATAGCCCATCAAGTCATAGAAAAAAAAGCTTTAGACTATTATCGTAGTGGTGCAGGTGAACAATTTAGTTTAAAACTAAATAGAGAAGCTTTTAAGAGGTACGGATAAATGAATTAATAAAAATAAACAAAACTTACCGAAATATATTTTGAGGTACGCTTAGGTTGCGGTTGCGTCCTCGCTGCTTACGGGATGTTTCTCAAGTGGATACATCGTGCAGAATCTTAGGTTGCGATTTAAAATGGCCGGTAGGTATCGCACCAACGGCTATGCAGAAAATGGCACATCCTGATGGTGAAGGCGGTAATGCAAAAGCTGCTGGTGAAATGAGCTCCATTTTTATTTTGAGCACCTTGGCAACTATGTCTATAGAAGAGGTGGCACAAGCGGCGCCATACGCAAACAAATGGTTTCAGCTCTATGTATATAAGGATCGGTGAATATTTCTTGAATTTATATTATATATGGGCTCAATAGTTTAATACGTTTTACTTATGATTTTTAGATCGTTAACTGAGCAAATGGTTCGACGTGCTGAAAAATGCAATTATAAGGCTTTGGTTCTTACAGTCGATGCTCCAATTTTTGGACAACGTTGGTCAGATGTTCGTAACAATTTCAGTTTACCTTCACATTTGCGTTTAGCTAATTTCCAATCGGATTCATCACAATCGGATGGAGTTCGCAGTGAAGTGGGTACTTCTGGCATTAATGAATATGTATCCAGTCAATTTGATGCAACTCTGACCTGGAAAGATGTCGAGTGGCTAGTTAAACTAACTTATCTCCCGGTTATAGTGAAAGGTATTCTTACCGCTGAAGATGCTATATTAGCCCGAGAATTCGGCTGCTCTGGTGTAATTGTCTCTAATCATGGTGGTCGTCAGTTGGATGGTGTTCCAGCTCCTATAGAAGCTTTACCTGAAATTGTCAGAGCTGTCGGAGACGATATGGTTGTTATGTTGGACGGTGGCATTCGACATGGCGATGATGTTTTCAAGGCTATAGCTTTAGGGGCCAAAATGGTGTTTCTAGGACGCCCAGCTATTTGGGGTTTAGGATGTGGTGGCGAAGCTGGCGTCAGAGATATGCTAATGGTGTTAAAAAAAGATTTGGATATAACAATGGCACTGACTGGTTGTCAAAAATTGAGTGATATTAAAGGAAACATGGTGGTACATGAATCCGAATACGCAAAGTTGTAACCTTTTTAAATTAAAAAATCACCAAACAAAATTTACTAAACTTATTACACTTTTTAAAATTATATTTAGAAAAACCCCGTAAAAAACGAAACACAATATAAAAATTGAAAATTGTAAGTAAAATGTTAATATGCTGTATAACTGTTCATGTACCGTTATATATTACGTTTTAAGAATTGAAGCCATTTTGTTGTCTCAATGACATATATAAAGAAGGTAATTAATTTAAGTTACAGTGTAAAAATTATCATTTTGAATATAGAGAGATACAAAACAAAAAACAAACGTTGCTTGAACAAAATGTTGCAATATTTCAAATTTTATTAAATTATTCAGTTTATAATGTTTAATATACTGTGACTCCCTACTATTTATAAATATATAAATGCTGGATATAATGTTGCCACACTTTATTGAAATAAGTTTAGGAATAAAAAATACTTAATGCAAGAAATAGAAATTTTCATTTATTACAAATATCGCAAGTAGTGCAATAGAATATAGAAACACACATCGGCACATCAAAGAATTAACAAAATACCTTATAATTTCGTTATGTTTATTTGTTTTATCGTCTACTTACCCAAAGTAGTAATTAGGAAATAAGCGTTTTTTAAAGGCAAATATTTAATCTAGACCATCTGGTTACATTTTTTACAATACAGCTGTTGTCTATACATTTTTCAACACTGTTTAGAGCCGGCCTTAGTAAAAAAATATATAACAAATTTTTTTTCTAATTAATATTAAAAATGTTGTTTGTTAAAAGAACTTGCAGTAATTTTCAGCGTATTAATACAATAACTAAAACTAATCAACCTGGAGACACTTTGGGAGTTCGAGTAAGTTTTTTAAAAGCTGATACAATGCAGAATATATGGTTATAATGCAAGTGTTGTTTACATTTTTAAGGGATGGATAAAAAATATAAGAAGATTAAAAAATAATATATTTTTGGATGTTAATGATGGATCCACAGCACAAAAGTTCCAAATAGTTTTGCCTAAAAATGATAATACAAAAACAATAACAACCGGCAGTTTGATAAAGGCTATAGGAAAAGTTCAACTGGCTCCTCATGGTCATTATGAGTTGCATGCTCAAGAAGTGGATTTGATAGGTGTAAATATGATTTTTCTTATATTTAAGCTTTTCTAATATAAAATAGGTATTTAATATAATTCTATTTTGCAGCTGATGGTCACTTAACTGAAGGATATCCCTTCTCCCCTAAGCAGAGACATCCTCCTGAATATCTAAGAGAATACTTACATCTACGTTCACGTAATAATGTTTTTGCAGCCACTATGCGTTTAAGGCATAAAACCCAAAAGGCTATACATGATTTTATGGACGAAAATAACTTTGTGCAAATTAGCACACCAATTTTGACAACGAATGACTGTGAGGGTGCTGGGGAGGTAATCATGTTAATTATCGTATGTTTCACTTTTATCAATATCATATTTCTAGGTATTTACAGTGCATCCTGATTCGAAAGAACTGCTAAAACAAATGTCTCGTCCGGACATTGCTTTGGAGGACAGCTATTTTGACAATAAAGTTTATCTAACAGTATCTGGTCAATTACATTTAGAAGCCATGTCGTATGGTTTAGGTAACACATATTGTTTGGGGCCTGCCTTTAGAGCTGAAAATTGTAAATCGCCCCTACATTTGTCTGAGTTTTACATGTTCGAAGCAGAATTAGTCCATGTAGATACTATAAATCAACTTTGTGCATTTATGGAGAAATTGCTTAAGCAAACAACACAAAAATTATTTGATGCAAATTCCGAAGATCTAGAGATTTGTCATAAAGAGCATTCAGGTGAAAATTTGACTTCTTTCGATTGGTTAAGAAAAACATGGCCCATTCTGAATTATAACGAAGCTCTAGATATTTTGTTGAAAAATAAAAGTGCTTTCAAAACAGCTCTAACTCCTAATGAAGGTTTCTCCAAAGAGCAGGAACTTTTTTTGGTTGACCATTGTAAAAGTCCTGTTTTTGTTGTTGATTGGCCTGCCCACCAGAAACCTTTCTACATGAAGCAATCGCGTGAAGATCCTTCCTTGGTCCATGCCTTAGACTTACTAATGCCTACAGTGGGAGAACTTTGTGGCGGTAGTTTACGTGAAAGCAACGATGAAATATTAAGAAATCATCCTCATTTACCTCAAGGTTTAGAATGGTATTTGGAATTGAGAAAATATGGTGGTGTACCCACAGGGGGTTTTGGCATGGGTTTTGAACGTTATTTACAGCTTTTAACTGGTGTTAAAAATATAAGAGATGTCATACCTTTCCCACGTTTTTCGCATAGTTGTAAGATGTAAAAATTGTTTTAGTTTTCCGAACTTTTCGTTGATATTTAAAGAAAATAAAGTATTGTACAAGCAAAATACAATGCGTGGTAACTTATTGTAAGTATATATGCTGTTATAGCTAGGCACCTTTGAAAGCCTTGAATGGAATATATACGTCATCCAACTTGAGTAAGCCAAAATAAACATCTCTAGATGAAATGAGAGACAGTGCCATAAGGAAGAATAAATTTAATGGTCTATCGCTGTCCAAGAAATTCATGAGCGGTATCTTTCGTGATTCTATTGCAATCAAGTCTTATGCTTCAGCATAAGAAAGCTAGGAATTAAATCTTATTTGCATTGCTTATACATTAGGTCATTCATCAAGCAATTACTGATAATTTTTTGAAGTGTAATATAAAAATGTATCTGGCATCGCTAAAATTTCCATTACCAAATACAGGGTAGTTATTAAAAGTGACAATTTTAGAAAGAGGCTGCAAAAAACGAAACATTTTTAATTTTTTTGCTAATTTATTGCAATACATAAACAATTTCTGGTATTGTTTGATGAATTAAAAATTGTCTAGTGTAGTATGGCTAATAACTATGAAATACCTTCTTGGTAAGTAACAAAACTAAAGCAAATGAATTGTTATTCACTTCTTTATGGTGTCACAAAGGGCCGGCAAACCACCGACAGGCCTGCATTTGGATGTTCTTAAAGATGATAAGTTGGTACAGAAGCTAATGGTGGATGAGAAAAGGTGTTATCTTTTTGGGCGCAATGCTCAAATGAATGATTTTTGTATAGACCATGCCTCCTGTTCGCGTGTTCATGCAGCATTTGTATATCACAAGCATTTAAATATTGCATATTTAGTGGATCTGGGATCAAGTGAGTCGCATGGGGTTCTTTTATTCAGTTCAGTTTTAAAATCATTTGTGGCCTTAGCCCATGGTACTTTTATAGGAACTTTACGTTTGGAGGCTCACAAACCTACACAACTGCATGTTAATAGTACATTTCATTTTGGTGCCTCCACAAGACGTTATATTTTGCGGGAAAGACCGTCTGCTGGTCAACGCAACAGTATAATGGAAGATATACCAATGAGCGAAACAAGTGATGGAGCTTTATTGGGACTGCCGGAAACACAAACGGAATTAGATGTAAATTACGACAAATTTTACAATAATAATATTTTAAAGTTTTTGAATATTTGTAATCATTTTTTTTTTGTTAAATAGAATCTTACGGAATATAATACCGCCCATAATCGTAGAATTTCTATGTTGGGTATAGCCGATGATATAAGAAAGGTATGTTCATAATTAACCCATATAATTCTTATTAAGCCTTTAGCATGTATTTTTTTTTTTTAGAATAAAGTTTCCCGTAAACGTCGTAATGTAACATTTAACGACGAAGAAATCATTATTAATCCTGAGGATGTTGATCCTAATGTGGGGCGTTTTAGAAATTTAATACAAACCACAGTAGTGCCTGCTAAACGTTCTCGTTACGATGGTTCAAATATGGGCATTTCAGCCCCTACCACGTTAGCACCTACATCGGCCCATAACACGAACCCTCATCAATTATTTCAACAAAGCTATCAGGAACATATGAAGAATGTCAGTAACAATCCGAATTCACCTACTAATGCGATGCCATCATCACCTTCGTCACTATATCAAGGAATACCAGCAATTACACATGAAACGCATGCTACTCGGCCAACATCTGAATTTGATGTTACGGGCCCATTAGCAATTGGAGCAAAATTGGGATTACTATTGCCAAATCCAGCACCGGACGTTACACCTATGGCCGAGCCAGTCAACTCACTGCCTACAAATTCTGGCGTGACTCAAAAATTGGCTTTGGCAAATGCTAATGGTAAGAAAGTTGTTAATAAATCCATACATAAAAATATAGCAAATTACCATGTTTTTAAGGACCTTTCTGATTAAAAATTTTGCATGCTTAAGTTCTGTTTAACAAATCATTTTTTTTTACTTTTGCTACAGCACGCTACGAAGATCATCATCTACAAACGGATGTATCCAATAGTTCTGGACCTCAAAAGAAGAAGTATGCCAAAGAAGCTTGGCCTGGACGCAAACCCATGCTTGGCTCCTTATAACACAGATTTGTTTAATTTGAATTTAACCTTACAATTAATTATATTAATTAATTTCATTTTTAATTTATAATTTCTACATATGTGTGTATGAATAATTATTGATAGTTTGTGTGAAAAATGTAAAATTTTGCAAACGTAGTTGCGCTTTTTTTCTAAATAAAAAAAATATTAATTATAGTAAAAAAAAACAAAAATTATAATATAAAATATTAACATTTTATTAAATAAACAACAAAACCAACACCTTAACAAAAGCCAACAATTTGTGTTTTTTGCAGTGAAATTGTATTAAAAAATTAAAATAAATTCGCAGTTTTTTTGAATTTTAAACGCCATATGATGATTTTAATTTATTAAAATACTCCAAATCTTGCCTGCTAATAGATGGTATAAATTTGCCAAATGATTTCGTAAAATCATCCACTTCAACGACAACATTGTCAGCGATTAAGTCTTCATCTTCCAAGTCTCCTAAAGTTGAACGCATTACATTATGATTGAAAGGATATTGAAATAATAAAAAAGTTACCCTTTAAATGACGATCAATGGTTCGACGTACAGCAGATAGCCAGGCATTGGAACATATAGAGTATAAATCGGCACCTGACATTTCGCCTTTTAGTTTTTCAGCAATTTCACGCATATTGCAGTTATTGGCCAGCTTGAACCGTCTTGTTTGGGCTTCTAATACGGACGCCTTGTCGTCAGATGTAGAGCAAGGACCAACATAAAAAAGCTTATCAAAACGTCCAGGTCTTAATAGAGCAGGATCTATTAAATCGGGACGATTAGTGGCAGCTAAAATAAAAATGGGTTTACTGGCATCGCCGCCCATGCCATCCATTTCGGCTAATAATTGAGAAACAACACGATCCATTACACCTCCAGAATCTCCAGCTACACCGCGGTTGGGAGCCAGTGAATCTAATTCATCCAAAAATAAAACACACGGAGCCGCTGAGCGAGCACGTGCAAACACCTCTCTAACATTTTGTTCACTTTGGCCCACGTACATATTGAGCAATTCAGGACCTTGCACCGAAAGGAAACTTAAATTACATTCTGTTGCCACAGCTTTTGCCACTAATGTCTTGCCAGTTCCCGGTGGACCATACAAAAGGATACCTGAACGTCTAAGGTTTTTACCCATTAAATGGACATGTTTCAAAGGCAAACCGATACTGGATTGAATTTCATCTTTCAATTTGGCCAGGCCACCAATATCTGACCACAAAACCTTTGGAACTTTAGGGGCGCCCAAGCTATCAGCGAACGATGACTGCATTATATTCAAATAATAAGCAAAGTGTTCAAAGTTAAGTGAATTGTCTTCATTTTCACTTTGCTGTCTGACGGCATTATTATGCAATAACTGCAGATCACCTAAAAGAAATCCTTGTGATTTATCAGCTACCTCGCGTAAAACCTTTTTATCGTTTATCCAATTTGTTTGCAGTTTAGTTAGAAATCTTTCTTGCATATCTAAAGCATATAAAGGCAGTTTCGTAAGATCTTTCAAGTTAAAAATCTTATTCTTAAATAATTCCTTTTTATGTAGCCATTTTAAAATTTCATATCTTTCATCCTTAGATGGATTTTCTAGGCGTATTACTTCCAAAAACATCCGCTGTATCATAGGTTTAACTTGTTTTTCGCTGGTTAAGGCAACAATAATGACCGGATGTTTGCGATTATGTGAAAAAAGTTCTTGGGTTTGCACTTGAAAAGCAGCCAATAGGCGTAAATCTTCATTACCCTCATTATCAATGCCAAAAATCTGAAACCAACAACATACATACATATATAAACGAGAGTAGAACAAAAGAGTACTTTAATGTTTTACAAATATTTACCTCAAAATTATGAAAACAGATTAACAGTGGCTCACTGTTCTGGCTCTTAGCAAAAACAGCTTTTAATTTCATTTCTGTATGCGAGGGAATTTGAGAGACAATTTCTGCACAGTCTACTCCAAACAAATGCATACCCAAGTCACGGGCCACAGCATTTACAAGTTTTGTTTTGCCTGCGCCACGTTCGCCTTGTAACATAAACATGGGAAAGATATGTTTCGAGGATAAGCACGTTGTTTTCCGGGGCAAAAAAGCATCTATAGATGAGCGTAAACATTCGTAAGATGTCCTTAAGCCCAAAGGATATCCTTCTACAATGGTCAAATCATCCAAATATTGCCGCGGTAAGAATTGATGAGTATTAGCAATCTGTACAAGGTTAGTAAAACCTTTAGCGACTACAGCTTGCATTTCAAATTCACAACCCTTCACTTCTAAATGGACACAACGAAAGTGTACGAATTTCATGTAGGCAAATATTAAATAGTAATGAGCATACTGCGACGTGCCTATCAGTTCGGCATTAACTTCAATGCGATACGTATGTCCTCGATGTAATATACGTGGCGTATTAAAGTAATTGCTTAAAATTAATTCCGAAAGTTCAGGGGGAAGTTCATAAGGGTTATTTAGTAGGTATATATGGGCCTTTGTTGAAATGTTTGGTATAGTTTGATCTTCTTTAAGATGTTCTAATTTTGCCCATAACTTTGCTTTTAATACACTAGTATTGGTTACTTCAAAACGATCCATTAAATTGGAATAGAAGTTTTCCTACGGCATCAAGAGAGGATAAATTAAACTTTGTAAAAAATAAATTGTAAAAAGAAATCCTTAATATTCCAAACATATGGCTTTATTAATCTGTATATCTCGTCCAAAAAATTTTGTTTGCCAATAATGCACGAAGTTCTAAAAGGCCAATTGTTAAAAATAAATAAGCTTGGTGGTCCCATTTTTTGAATCATTTGAACAAGCTGTCGAATGCATATATTTGTCTTCAAATTCAATGGATTTCTTTTTACGGATGTTCTATTTAATTACCTGCACAAATATACAATTATTTTGACATATCTTCAACGGTCTTATTTGGGACACCAAAGTATGCGGAGCTTTATTTAATATCTGTTTCAATAGAGTCTCGCCTTCCTTCTTTTCATCGCCATTGGATGTTATACGTACTTGCCTGCGATTAGTGCAACCGTGTACGCCGCAACTAACAATAAGGTTGACAAAATTTACTTCATCTGATTCGGCATATTCTTCATATATGTCTTCGGAGGCAAAAACGATATGTTCCGATTTTATCAGTTCGTTTTTAATTAAATGTTCGTACAACGTATTTGGTATCGGTACTAGGCGGTATTTGTCCTTAAAATATTTCATATAACGTTGATAAATAGCATACTGCAAATATCCGGGATAGATATACCATGGGAATTTCGGATATATTATTGAAACTGCAGCATTGTAGGCTTCAATGAGTTCAAGCATACGACCCGTATAACTATATAAGTTGGCCGTCGGTGGTATGCCGTTATCAATAGAACGTTTAAAGGATGTTTTTTTCTAAACAGAGAGGAGGAAGGATTACACTATATTTTTATTTATCTCCATTTGTGAACTAATAGCCATGCATATTTCTTAATTTATTGTTATGTTATTAAATAATATTAATTTATGAATGAAAAAATCTTATATTATGATGCAGTTATTGACAATTGAACTATTGGATATAGTAAGTCTGGGTATATGTATACAGATGTAAGTAGACATTAATTTTTTGAAAAAATCGATTAATTTAAATTGATTAGTCAAAACGGTTACACAAAAACAACATTTTTTTAGACTTAGAGGTTAAGTACACATGTCTTACCCAAAGTGTTACAAATCCTCATAAGTTTTATTTTTTATTATTTAAAGACATCTTATAATATCCAGTATATTTATGAATTTTTGAGATTTGAGATCGATTTTAATGTATGTAACCTAGAAGAGAGTTCGTTATAAGCAGAGATTCTGTTCGTTGTAAAACAACAATTCGTTATAACTACTGATTGTTATAATATAATTGTAATATCTTTATTTCTTTAAGGCTACTGACGTATTTAAATATAACAGTGTTAAAGATACATAATCAAAACGCCGAATAGAATCTGTATCCAGATTTTCTTGTCAGTTTAGGTTTAGGTTAGAGGACGTGTACTTGCCAATTATGACAAGTACAGTACACGGAGGTCGAATTGACCCATTGTACAACGTCCTTTGCAGTCAAAATAATTTTATTATATTTCATATAACTGAAGGCTTTATTTAATATATAAAGAATGATGCCATTCAGTACATAAATGCATCGATTTTGATGAAAACTTATCATTTTCAATGCAATTCTATCATGCATATATATTCCTTTTAATGGAAGACTAGCACATTAAAGTACAATTTTGACCAATAAAATTATACATCATATACTGGCATAGGTGTCCAAGACTGGACTATAGACAATAGCTGCTATTGTCAGTAAAAGCCCAAACTAAGAGTTTGGTTGTAGGAAAACAAATCGTAATACAAAAATTTCTAGAGTAAAAGTATTAAAAATATGAAAATAACTATTTTTGGTAGAAAATTTTGTCTTTGTAACTTATCCTAGGGTAATACGATAACGTATTTATTTTTACTACATCTTATACATATATTATCAAATCAAAATCACTGCTCTTTTTCGATTTCACCAACGCATACACATTACGCATTGCCCTAAAGGATAATTTAATTCGACTCCCTATGGTACAGAACTTATAGCACTTAAAAATAACTGTTCTAAAGGTAAAAAGGAAGGGTGGGTTGGCTGCCAATTCAAGAAGACAGATGGCCTGCATATGGCTCATTGTGATACCACAACAGTACTGAAACCATTTTAAATAGATGTCATTTCTTTACTAGTCTATAGTAGTAACAGGAATAAATTAAATATAAATTTTTCTTACATTATTATTACATAGATTAGAAACTTGTTTATGCAAACCTTTTCTACTTGAAGGATATAAAATAGTATGAAGTGATAAAGACCGAAAAGATCAGTATACAGTGGGTGAGAAAATGTTTCGTCACTTTTCAAGTTCAGTTGACAGACATTGTAAAATCTTATCATCAACATGATGTTTAAAGGTCATACATATTATGTGAACGACTGAAATTATGCAAATGTGAAAGAAAATTCGTTTAATTTAACAAAACTAACGAAAATGAATTAAAGTTTTGATTGTAAAAATATATAAATACGTAGGTATATGATTATAAATGTTTTTTTTGTCAGTGTATTTAGTTATTAATACACCAATAAAAATATAATAGTAATTTCCAATAGTTAAACTTACCGTTTCCTCTACTTCCACCATTATAATTTTTTTTATTTTATACCATATAAACAAAAAACACTTTAGGAGATTATGATAATAACATAAAAACTTTTTCACACTCTATACGCAATCTACAAGAAATGGATTTATTTTGAAAGGTTAATTAGACTATGATTAAATTAATGATTTATAATACAAAATATATTTTAGTAAAAAGTAAATTAATTTATAATACATTTTTATTGTCAATATTTTATAAATGTGGTGCGGATTTCCTTGTTATCTATTTTACCTTCTTCACTATCACTCGCTTTTTCATGATTTACAATTTACAAATAGTAATTTTTTTAATTAAACTTATTTCAATTTTACACTTTTATAATTTTTATTTAAAGAAACAATAACATTTTCTTATTTCCAACAACACTACAATTTTTTATCTAGGGCTGCTTCAATGCAGTGTTGAAAAATTCAGTACTTTTGTATTTTTTTCAGTACTTTTTCATTTCAAAAATACCGCAGTACCCCCACCAAGATTTCAGTCCTTTTTCATCAAATTCGTTTTTGTTCGTTCAAAAAATAAATATATATTTTAATAAATATTCGCACATTCTTTTTCCGTTTCCGGGTTTATTAAGTAAAAATTACGCCCCGTTTGTTCACTGCAATATGGTGGTCTGTCTGTCTAATAGGTAGAGTTACAAGTTACAGTAGCCTTATGTTTATTAGACGCTCAAAAAAGGCACTGTTCAAACCCCAGGTCAGACAGACAAAACGAAAACAAAAAATAAATTTGTTTGTTAGAAAGAAAAAAAAGTGGGTGTAAGTTAAGTTGTTAGTACTAGTTTGGTCGCCAAACCCAACCAAAAAACTCGCCATTGTTTCAAAACAAAAAACATGTTGTCCGCTGCTGGTTTGGATAGAAAAAGAAAAAAATTTTATTTTTTTTATTTTTTTAAATTAATTTTTCTTTTGAAGTGTGAAATTCACCAGTTGTGGTGAGCTTTTTTCACAAAATGTGGTGAATTTTATCCGGTGTGGTGAATAAAATTTTAATTCACCAAAATGCCGTTATTCGAAATGGGTACTGTGTTACCATAAATCCATGTACTGTATATTGTGATTTGGACGGTGCATGTCTAGAATAAGTAATTTTCACATCTGTTAGTGGAGGCATTCACCGATATGTCTGGTTACTGCATTAAAACAATGTTGCCATTCTATTTAAAATTCTAAAAAATTAAAATTACAAAAAATGATTAAATTTTAAAAATGGGTTAGGCAGGCTAATGGTAAAGGCCTTAAGCCCCGGTTAACCAGGGGCTAGCTAACGTATGTATTTTAGATTACGAAAAGCAATGAGAATGCTGAATGAACCGTTCCGTCGACATATTTTTACTAAACCTTACGTTTCGAATCAACTGTTTTTGTTTTGTATATGAGAAACGTGTGTTAGTTACTTTTTCTATTCCATTCCGTACGGTAAGTATAATATAAATATATTTTTATAAAACTACCATTTGATGCAAAAAGGTACTCTTTCAGTTATAGTTTAGTACTATTTCAAAATTTCAATTTTGCAACACTTCTTCAATGTCTTTCGGACAGCTGATCAACAAGTGAAGTTGCCATATTGTGAAAAGTGTTTTTTTAAAGACAAAATTTCTTATAATTGTTATTTAAAGAATTGTCAGCGAAAATTTCTTATTACCAACCAGTGTTGCCGGTTTTCGTTATTTTTAACCAAAACTGGTGTAAAAAATGTATTTCCTGGCAACATTGTTTCCAAGAACAACACATTTATTATGGATACTTATGGACTACTTCAAATATCTTACGTACTACACTGATCAACATTTAAAGTTGCCATATTAAAAAAGCGCCAAATCCCTTAAAAATATAAAAGAGCGTGTAAGTTAAAGGGATTACATACAGTACCATCATATAAAACCTTTTTTATATATTTTTTTTGATACCGTCGTATTATTTATTTACTATTTGTATTAACTTAATTTAAGAATTTGTTATTGCACGTTGATTTGCAATAATATTAGTATAATTAGATGTGGTTTAGGGTTTTTTAATGTTTTAATACAAACTTTTCTAAAATACCCAAAAACGCTACTTTAGCCAATAATTTACTAACTTCATAGTTTGGTATCATTTGCTCTACTGTATTTCAGCTTGGCGCCAATTGTTTGTTTTGGTAAAATAATAGTAAATAAAACCAAAGCAGAATTTCTGAAGAATATTTTTGCAAAATAATCATTTTTACAATAAAAAAATTTAACCTTGATCTTAACATTAAAAAAACGACCATGACAACTTTAGTTGAACAATTGCTTACCAAAATGGGTTTAAGAGATGAACCAAACATTTTAGAGTAAGTTTTTAAATAAAATCCAAAAATACATACATATAAATACAATATAATACAAAATAATATACATACAATATAAATTAAAATTTTAGGAAAACCACAGAATTGGTTAGATTACTTGACTTGCGTTCAACTAATGTACCATTGCAAATAAATGAATATGGCAAAATTGTGTTATGTGCGGATATTGCAGCTAATCTAATGGGAATCTCATTTGATAAGGTAAGCTTTATTGGACACATTGATTTAAATTCAAATCTTGATAATAAAATTTATGTCCATATACAACACCAGGAACAAGCCCTTAAACTATCCAATTTGCGTAAATCCCATTATGCCAACAACAAAAGAATGTTTGAAAAGTTGTTAGATCTTAATAAATTAGTGGGCATTAACGACATCTGCATACAATTGAGTCTTAGTCAAGTAGCCAAAAAAGCTGAAGAACTTTTAGAACTTTACACAAAGATCGTAGTCGATGAACAGTCAGTCGATGTAGACATCAGTCACCCACAATATGCAGCCATGGCAGTATTTATGGCTTGTAAATTGTGCAAGCAAAAGGTGTCTAAATCAAAACTAATACCATTCAGTAATCTAAGACCAGCACAATGGCAGCATTTGGAACAAAGATGGGAAAAATTTATTGCTAAACATTATAATGCTGCCATGGATAACAAATTGAAAATATCTAATACGGAACACCAAGCACTAGAAAATGATGACAACTGCCCAAAAAAACTAAATAGCGGTGAAAAAGTACGCACAGAGGTAGAAGACTATGAGAAATGGAAGAGACGTATGTTGGCTATGGCTCAAGCAAAATTGAAAGAGCAAGACGTCTGTAGCGATTCTTCAGAAAATGTAGAGAATGCTAATGAAATAGATTTCACAGATGTTATCGACAATATGATATTGGGTCATTAATAATAAAATCTATTTACCGTTAACATTTATTTTGGATAAAATGATTCAATAAAATGCATTTCTAGTGTTTAGTATTTTTAGGGATGCTATCTTAAAATCAAGACAAAGTCATAAGCTGTAGATTCAAACACATAAAATAGTAAACATATACATTAAAAATTTGTGTTTATTTTGGATTTAAAAACGTAATTCGAATTTAAAAGTTTTAAAAAATAAATAAATGCTGAGTATTATTATTTTAGTATAATTGTGTACACATAATTTTTTTTTTCGTTTTATTTTGGTTAGTTTTATTAGGGAGCCTCTAATAATTTTAATCATATAATATATTTATATTATATAAAACATTTTAATCATATATTATATGAGGTTCGTATATATAGCATAATATGTAAAATAATTAATCTTATTATTCAATAGTTACTTTCATTTTAAATCTATTGTACATTAACAAACAAAATAATCCATCACGCTCTTATCGAACTACATAAAAATATTTCCTACACTAGAAAATATAGTATCAAAACTTAAAAAAAGTTGAATTTAATCAAACACAAGATTTCTAATCTTATTGACTAAAAAATCATTTAAAAAAATTAATTCTGATCTTATGACTGATTAAATAATAAAATTTAAAATGGACAGTTTGAATTCTACCTTTGTTCCTGATTCCATAAATTAGTAATATGGCTTAACAAGACTTTTCCCACATCTTGAGGTTCACCGTTTGGCTGATAGCCTACATAAAAGAAGACGTTGAAATATTTCAAAGATTGTAAGTAAATATTAATAAAATAAACTTTAGTAAAAACTTACTGTTATAAAGCACCACTTCAGCTTTTCCTTGTGTTTCAGGCCATTTATTAAGCAAATATTTTAAATGTTTACAAAACTTTAATAAAATTTCTCGTTTCATCTCCTTCATTTGCCACGTCGTGGAAGGTTGAAAATTTAACGCTTCAAAAAAGGACAACATTGGAGTAGCACCTTCCATAGCAACATAATAGTATCTGCCATTTAAAGGCTCGTTAAAGCGATAGACGTCATTTTTAAAAGGTCTTGCAACACCCGCACGATTTTTGATTACTGTCTCTAAAGGCTAGTATATAAAAAATATTACGAATTTAAAAATATTAAGTTCATTTAGACTTATAAATGTTGAAATCCTTTGCAATGTCTAAAATAAAATTTAATTAATTTAGGAGATCTATTGTATATATTTGTTTATAATATGCTTTTACTTTTCTTTACTAAAACCTAAATGTTAACGGATATATAGACTGTTATTCCGAATGGAAAATTTTTTTATATTTCATGTGTCATCATTAGTATGCGAGATATTACTTACATGCACTCCGTTTTTCTGCAAAATTTCGCTCTCTATTTTTGAATTGATAAATAAGGCGTTCGGTACCATTATAAAGAGCCGTTTCAATGCAAATGTAACATTATGTTCGGATTCGTATAACTCCATACGTTCCCTGAGACCTGACTCACCGGTATGTGTGGGCAGTATTAATTTTAAGTATCCATGAAAGTAATTCGAAGCCATTCCTTCAGCGTAATCTAAGCCATGCGCTTCCCGAATGAAATCGGCATAGTACATGTGAGAGTTAGCAAAGCCAAAGCCGATAAATATCCAATAAAGAGGCATAAATGAGAAAGAGTATATAGACGGAAGGCTATTGCGTGTAGTTATAATAAAAATGGCCATTATAAGAAACACTATGAAAGCTATTGATGTTGCTAAGTTTGCACTCAAACATCTTTTTATTATTGTTAGCAATCTGTTCTCAGGATCATAGTATTTTCCACACAGAAAGTATTCATAAATAATGCGGCCAAAACGTCTCAGTAATTCAGCCGCTACCACGACCACCATAATTTTGAAACACTGCTCTGAAAGTGTAAAAACATTTTAAATAAATTGTTATTTGAAAACAAACAAAAATTCGTAGTTAGAAATTTTCGAGGCAACTGGGACGAGAGCATACTCCACCAAGTGAATTCAATGTATACAAGCCAGTATCTAGAGACCTAACACTTTGGACAATAATACATTCAAGTCTACTAGTCATTATCTTGAGCTCTCTAATATAAACATTGCCGTAATACCAAAATTTATTCTGATCTGATGTTGGTTTTCCGAGGTTGGGTGTTAATTGTGATACCACATGAACCTTCTTCAAAAACGGTTAGCCAACTAAGCTATAAATAAATTATAGTGAGAATTTTGCTCTTTCTTATCTAGAACTGGAAATTTTAATTCAAAAAATTTCGAAGTTTTTTAAAAACAATTAAACCCAATTAACCTCAAAAGAACCAAACAAGGCAGGCATATCTACGTCGTTCCTAAAAATAAGTTTTTTTTTTTGATTAACATAACTTACAAGGAAAGACTTACCCAGATAATCCATTAATAAATTCATTTTTTTTAACCAACTTTTATATTTCCGATGATTTTCAATTATATTATAATCTAAAGCGACTCCTGAAGTAGTCTTCATGTATACAACATATAATAATCACCGAGCAAAATAATAATCACTTTTCTTACTGAGTTACAAAGATGCAACTGCAGTGTTAAAAAAGCAACATACTCGAAAATTAAAAGGAAAATAATTGGATATGCCGGCCGCAACAATCTGCATCGGCGTTAGTTCATGCGTTTTGCGCAATTAATTTTGCAGGAGTAACCATACCTGCTGAATTTTACAGAAAACCACAGTCTAACAAGGCGAATTCATGTCTTCAACTAGGTGCCTAAATTATGACTGAAATAACTTGTGTGTTATTTTTAAAACAAATTCTCGACCAATCTTCTGTTGAAAATTTGTTATTATAAGAAATAACGTTTGTAGCTGATATTTTTTTAATTTACAGGTGCTGCAGTATTATGTAATGTAATAATAATTTATTTAGTTTTTTTTAATTGCTTTAACTAATTTCCTATGGAGGTTTGAGGGTTAATTTTTTTGACAAGATGAGTACATTTTTACAAAAACAAAATGTCTGTTGTTTTTGCATTGTTGTATGTGTTGTAGAAATAAGGCTACCTTGTATGAATTTGCCTTGCAGTCTAATTTGAGAATTTAATGGAAAGCCCACCATTGGACAATTAAAGAAAGTTAGGATAATAAAATCGATTTTGCTTTCTTAATTTATCACACCACCCAAGTTGTATGTGTTAAATTTATCCATTTCTCATATACAAATCAAATAAAGTTTTCTAGTATTTATGTTTCTTGCACCATCCGCTATATAATAAAGCTTGGCAACTCTTGGTACGACTTTGTTTATTTTTTATCTTTGTTTTTACTTGCAAATTCGTCTCCGCTCAGCTGTTTTATAATAGTGCAATACTACTACATAAACACAGATCGGTGGAAGAATTTTGTTGATTTTTTTTTTAATTAAACGCAATCGAATTATTATATTTTTCTATAAGATCTAATAAAAATTATATTTTCCGTCCAGGATATTAAGCAACATGTTTAAGGTGCCAATAATTCCTCCTGATCTACGTCATGAAGAAACTATAACTCAAGCAGCCTACGCCCTTGATTGTCTACAAAAAACAATTTCTACCATTTTTGGTCGTATTGACAAACGTATTGAAAAAAATAATGTCAAAGTAAATGAACTGCAGGAACGTATAAAGAAATCTCAAGAAAAAATTAACAGTCTACAGGGCACTCGTAAAGCCATACACATTTATGCACCAGCTAGATTTCCTGCTACAAACATTTTCAGAGATCTGCCAGTAACGTTTGACGTAGATGATAAAGCTGAGCTCAAATCTAATAGTGAATCGATTAAGAATTACCAAATACAAAGTAAGATTGAGGTAAATTTACCTAATGTCAACGAGAAATTAATATTTTTCCATGTAAGAGAAAATACGGCCAAATTAGCAGAAAATTTTGTGGAGAAAGAACGTTGTAGCATCAAGCAAAATCAAAATTTGGGTGATATGCCCTCTGACTTGAGGTCTATACCCTCAGTATTATTATTCAACACGGATTATAGTGTATATAATTTAAAAGAACGTGATGATGAGACAGATGCTTGGAAACGGGTGAAACTATTTAAGGGTAAACGTCAACAACAGAATCAGAATCAGCAAAATGCAATAAAACAAATATTAGAGCCAGCTCCACATTCCTTAGCTAATCGACGTAATGAGAAATTGACTCCATCAGGCGGTTTAAAGTATACACCAAAACTAAGTGAAGCACCAGAATTAGATTTGCCTTTGGATTTGCCAGACTTACCGGGGATAGCTGATGATCTGCGTTATGAGAGCCAAGAAGCAAAACAAAAGATTGCACCGTCTCTGGCCTTAGCTGTAGAAAATTTACCAGAATTAAGTGATCTTATAAAAGATAATGATAAATCCGATGTAAATAATGATACAACTAAGGAAATCACAAACGTAAGTGTTCCACCTCCGCCTCCACCGCCACCATTGGCAGCTGTAAATATTGCAATAACATCTACACCACCACCGCCGCCTCCACCACCTCCAGTTTTGCAAAAACAAACCTCTCAAGCTCCCACTGATCAAAATAATAAAGCCAAAACTCATTCCACCCAGTCAGGTTCTGATACCCGTTCTGAATTAATGGCCGCCATACGTAATGCTGGAGGTATAGGCAAAGCACATTTACGTAGTACTGCTGCAGCACCCGTAGCTAGAAATAATAAGGATGACGTTGGTAATACTAATTCCAATGCGGCCGTAGCTAAAACCTCAAATTCTCGCACTTCACAAGGCGGAGATCTTATGGCCGATTTACATAATAAACTGTTGATGCGCCGTAAAGGCATATCTGGCTTAAAAGATAACACTGAAAATAGCAATAAGAATATTAATACGAATAATAATGCAGCTAATACGCCTAGTGGCAATCCTGTTATATCCCGTCTATCATCGCTAATACCACCGCCACCTGTGGGTGCCAAGGGCCGTGCTAAACATACTGCCGCCACGTCAGAAGAGGATGAAGATGACTCAAATGATACCGACTGGGTCGATTGAATAAAATTTTAGTAATTTGTTTATTTTCTTTTTTTCAAAATCTTTATAAATTGTTATTCACCAAATATAAGCAATTATTTGAAATTTAAATATAAATTATACCATAAACATTTTTATAATTTAATAAGATTATAATAAACTATTCATTGGTATTATAAGAATTTATTATTTATTAAATTATTCATATGCTTTAGACATGAAAAATTTTAAGGTTTGTGCTTTTACGAGTAGGCCCCCTTACTCAGTAGTGCATTGTGTTGGTACAAGGTAAACAGGGTATGGGAGGAAGGAAAGAGGATAAAATGTTTATATATGTATATTGGAATCTGTATAGTGCTGCTAAAAAACAAATTCTCTTTGTGTCATCCACTGGCCATTGGACCGCGAACGGATGTGTTTTTCGTGACAGACGTGTTCAAAGTAAAAATATACGATTTTCGGAAATAAGTATATTGAAGTAGCGATAAAACGCTCTTTGCGAAGGTGTTCTAATAAAGCAATAGAATAATACGTATTCCCGAGGTTCTAATTTTACAAAAATGTGATTATGTGTAAACAGAATAGCTATTAATTCTCGAGGGATTCATTCACGATTAGAGGAATATAAAATACTAAAGTTTTTAAGCTCGAATAAAAACACTTCATAATTTCCGATACTACAACTTTTAAATTTAAATTGTTATGTGAATATATTTTTTTCGTTTGACTTTAATAAAATGTATTTAACATTTCAATATTATGATACTAAATTAATTTTTAACCACAGCACACTGAATTTTAGCTGTTATTGTCCATGTAAATGAAGGAAGACGTGTTAATATAGACAATCAAGGAACAATAAACCAAGTAAGTACACTATTTAATATTTAGAGTTAATATTTATAATCGTTTATTAACTGAGTTTATTAAGCACATAGAAAAAACATTTCATTTCTTATATAAACATTTATTAAAACGCATTTTATATATTTTTTTTTTTTGTTAACAAAACACCTTAAAGATAATAAAGATGTTTACATATGGTTTAAATGTGGTATTTTTATATGTAATTACTAAAAAAGATGAGCATGGTCAAGTTGTTATATTTATTTAAGAATATTTTATGCATCAATAAAAAAATATTTTATTATTTTGTGTATTACAAAATAGAAATTTGTATGTATGTATTTTGCAAAATCTTAAATAATATTATTCATCAATTCTATAAAAACTAACAAAAAAAATTATTACACATAATTAAACGTAATGTAAAATAGAAGACATTCTTTAGCATGTGAAAAAAAGTAAAAACTTAAAACTAAATTTTTTTTGCTCAAATAGCGTCAATATGAAAAATAAAATAAAAATTAAAAGTCATTACGATATTTGTCATCTTAAAATAGCGATATTTAAATTTGTGAACGTAAACGAGGTCTAGGCAAGTCGCCAAACACCGCCTCACCATGGACGCTTTTAGCTAAAGCTTTAATGCTGGCTGCTATATCGACGTTATTGTCAAGTTCCTAAAAAGATACACAATTAAAAACGTTTCAACAATATGTTATTTATAAGATACAGTAAAACGTAATCCATTATTTTTACCGGCTGGCTGTTGTGTAAGCCAGAAAGCTGAGCAGTTTTAAAAAATGTATTTAAAATTGCTCAGTGCTGTTACTGAGCAGCTCGAATCAATCGTATACAATTAATATCGTTTACTATCTAGTCGCGTTGTTGTCATTTTGTTATATTTCTTTCCCGTCGATGTCAACTTAGGCATATAGAATAAGAATTGTGCTCCATCAAGACAATTTCAGTGCTGTTTCTCA